>CM076575.1:148979729-150322767 GCA_034641835.2 Pinus albicaulis
TAAGAGTCCTCCACTACAACACCCTGCAACTCAGAAATATTCTGCTGCAGAAATAACGTTGGGACTGAAGAATGATGCTTGGCCTTGAGCCTGGATGTGGAGCAATACTAAACAAGCTCTCCCAAGAGGCCTCTCAAGGTAATAGGTGGGATTCCCGCTCGGGAACACCCAGTGCTACCTTGCTAAACAACAAGGTGAAGCCAAGTCTAAACAGACAAGATCAATAGATCGAAATACCAAAGCATGTATAACAAAGGCCTCCATCCTCTTCCTATATAGCAAGTGAACCTCTCCTCATTGGTTCCCATCCACATGTGCCATCAACCTCATGCAAGTTGTCCTCCACCAAAACTACGCTGTCCAAATGAGATTCAATGTATCTAGATAGCTTAGTTGACTTGGTCAAAGTTGACTGAATCAACATGTCCCCATCTCTGTTCACACCTAAGGGTGCTCAAATTAGCTTCTTATTCTTACCCCTTTTCACATTAGGGTGTTATTTATCCCTCTAAAGAGGTTAACGGTCCTCCCTACCCAATTATTCATCCTCCTAGTGATAAAACAACTCTAATATTCCATTTAGCTTTGAGGCTAAAATTTTGGAATATTACAGTCCTCCCCTCCACAATGTTGCTTGTCCTCAAGCAATTGCATAAGGAGATAAAAATCCTCCCCTCCTCTTCTTGTGGCCTCCTCATCAGAAAGTCTCCAACACTACTCAACATGATTTGCTACAAATTTTTCCTCCAACGTCTCCTCCCGAGCAGGAAAAACCATATGGCTTACATCATAGAAAGGTGGAAGATGTAAATGGAAACCTCCCTTCTATCCAATGGCCTCCTCAAGGTAGGAGTGATGATGAACATGGGAAATATTATCCCCAATGAGTGACTCCCACACTCATGCTATCATCAAAATGAAATGAGCCAATCTAGTTAGCTCAAGAAGATCCTCGACCCCAAATTCATGCAATGTGTTGGGGCTGCATGGAGAGATTGGATCCTCCCAACCAAGTGGTTTCTTTCCCCATTTATGATAAGTATGTGGCTGTTGTTGATCTTGGGCTAAAATTTCATGACCTCCAAGAGTCGCCCAAGCTACCCCATCAAACAAATAAACCATGAAGTGCCTCCTCCAAAAACTTAAGTTCTCCAAATGGCTTCTCCCACATGAAGAAGAGAGATGTAATTTGGAAATCATGGGCTGCCCATTGCTCCTCCGGAAACATGCATCATGCAAAGTAGTGAGAATCATCCTCCCAATGGGCATCTTTAACTCAAATCCCACTCTCCAATCAAATCCTCCCCTGAACATAGAGATATCAGCAATACATGGAAGCAAAAACCAATAGAAACAAGTTGTCATATGAGAATCAGAAAGTGGATCAAGCTCCCATACAAGGAACCAGCGCAGTGCATTCCTTGCTTGCATCAAATCAAACAAAAACAAGTGCCTTTCCAGCCACTTTTTTGCTACCACAATCATTTTACAAGATATAAGCATGAAAGCTCAAAAGGGTGTCAATGGTGCACACCAAAAATCATGTGGCTTTCCCCACAAACCACCAATGAGATAGCCAATCTCAATGCTACAAATGGCTTCAAGTAAATCATTATATAATATGAAAGAAGGAATAATCCTCCTTGGTACAATATGCTGCTCATAAAAAGACAAGAAGTACAAAACATAAGGTGAAATTGTACATTCTCCATCATGCACTTGAAGATTTGAGCTGAAATGGCTCAACTGAAAATGCTCCCTTACTCCCAACGAGTAGAAAGGTGGCTGTGACATCCTCTCCATCATCATCTGGGCTATGCATCTCTCCATATGCTGAAATATGTCTTGCTGAATTCCCTCCCAAATTAACTCCTCTGCCAAGGCAAGATATGCATCAAAATGCATGGAAAAGAAGTCCTCATGTGCTGCATGTAGCAGCTTCTCCTTGAGCTTAGAAGCTCTAATCAAGAAGACTCTACCATAAGAATAGATGACCATATCATCTACCATATATCTGTCATCTCCATCAGGATCATCAAGAATCATGCAAGCACCAAGATCCTTGGAGTACTCTACCAAGAGTTGAGACCTCCAATATGGATCAATCCTCCTAAGGGACAGCGCTGGTGATCTGCAATGTGAAGCTCTACAAATGTTGTTGTCCTTTCCTTTGAAATCCCTCATGCCAAAGTCATCCTCCAGATTGCTGCCATGCCCATCATGTAGCTGCTCATGCTCAAAAAGAAGCAGTGATCTTTGAAAGTTGGCCCCCCATTAAAAGCTCTCCTTCAAGAAGAATCTTCGGATTTTGGCCAAAGCAAGCATGAGTGGCCTCCATCTACTCCAATGTATGGAGGATTCCTCCCTCAAAGGAAGTACCCTTTGTTTCTCCAAATCCATGGAGCAGATCCCTTGCACCATGAAGGTGCCATCCTCCATGACTGCAGCAACCTCTATCAATGCAGTACAGGTAGTGAGAGTGGGTGGTGCTGAAAATGGGAGGATGTCCTCCTCGTCCTTGAGTTTTTCCCAAACTCTCTACACTGCACTGGACTCCTCCAAAGTTTTCACCTCCTCAGAATCCAAGAGTGGTAAGCCAAATGGCAAGATTTATCTTACCAACTCCAAGTCTGGTGGTCTCCCTGGTGGAATGCCTTCATGTAGTGAAACATCCATGGCAAAAGAAGATTGTCTATATGGTTGGGCAACCTTGCCCTTGCCCTTATAGCACAAACCAGTTTCCTTCCTCCTTGCACCACCTCTCTGAAATAGATAGGGGTGTGTGCTCTTCATTAAGTGATGATGTCCTTCCTCCCTACCTTCTCCTTCCATTAATACCATCTCACAATCAAGTTGCTCATTGAAATCCTCCTGTTGGAGCATGTGCTCCTCCTTCCGCTGCATGAGGCACTAGATATGCTTTAGATATGACAGCACTGTAACCCCCATCCTTCTCTTCATCTTCAATATGAATAGGGGGTAGCTCCTCAATAAGAGGTTCCTCCTTTGCAAAAGGACCCCTCATCCCCTCTTGTCCAAGACCATGAAATAAAGATCTTGCCTTCAGCAAGGTGTCATGCAAGATATGATCTCCTCCAATAGGTTTTGAGTTTAAATAGACCTCTCGGCTACCTCACAGCTTTAAAAGAGCCAAATCCCATGACTTGAGTTATGCAGAAAAATACTGAAGCATATACAACATTATTTTATGAGGGTTTCTACAGTAAAATAATGAAATAAATGGATTTGGAGTTACATGGAACAATATTCCAAGAAAACAAAGATCTGGCCTCCTTATTGCATTATAAAGCTAACCTAGCAAGGGTTTCATGAAACACATGTACAAGAAAAAGCATATCTGAATATTCAACTCAGAAAATGTAGTCTTACTGTAACATTACAGAAATATAGCTGAATAATACAAAAGAGGGATGAGGATCCCTTCCTCTAGTTTTCTAGGAGAAGGGTTGGCCCTTTCCCTAGGAAACTAGCTCAAAAACAAGGGTCTTAACCCTGCTGCAGCAACTCTGCATAAAATGACGCAATTCCTACAAGGGACTGCACTGTAGGAGATGAGAACTGCTTTGGCCTACTACCAAGATCTGAAATGTGCTCACAAATCTTCCTAGTTGATTTCTCAAGAGGAGGAAAGCACCTTCTACTGAGAAACAGACCCATAAGTGGTGTAAGAGTCCTCCACTGCAACACCCTGCAACTCAGCAATATTTTGCTGCAGAAATAACGCTGGGATTGAATAATGATGCTTGGCCTTGAGCCTGGATGTGGATTAATACTGAACAAACTCTCCCAAGAGGCCTCTCAAGGGAAGAGGTGGGATTCCCGCTCGGGAACACCCAGTGCTACCTTGCTAAACAGTAAGGTGAAGCCAAGTCTAAACAGACAATATCAATATATTGAAACACCAAAGCATGAATAACAAAGGCCTCCATCCTCTTCCTATATAGCAAGTGAACCTCTCCTCATTGGGTTCCATCCACATGTGCCATCAAGCTCATGCAAGTTGTCCTCCACCAAAACTGCACTGTCCAAAGGAGATTCAATGTATCTAGACAGCTTAGTTGACTTGGTCAAAGTTGATTGAATCAACATGTCCCCGTCTCTGTTCACACCTAAGGGTGTTCAAATTAGCTTCTTATTCTTACCCCTTTTCACATTAGGGTGTTATTGATCCTTCTAAAGAGGTTAATGGGCCTCCCTACCCAATTATTCATCCTCCTAGTGATAAAACAACTCTAATATTCCATTTAGCTTGGAGGCTAAAATTTTGAAATATTACATTTAAAGTAGTAAATTAACTTTCCTATGTTTTAAAACTTTTGTTAAGTATGTTCTTTAATTAATTTTATTTAATTCTAAAATTGCAACAACCTATTGAGATCATCATAATAAAATTAATGTCTAAACACACTAAATTAAGTAAGCCTTTTCTTTGTAATGACTTTTCCATGAATCATAATTTATTTTTTTTTAAAATCAGCAAATTATCCACCACTAATATAAGTACCATTCACAAGAAATATTGAACTGTGAGAATTAGGGTTTAGCATAAAGAATGCCTACTTGGAGAAACTCTTCAACATCTAAGGCTAAGATCATTCACAATGGAAAACAGTGGTGGGAAGAGTATGAGTATGTTCTTGGTCGATGAGATGTCCATTCTCAGATAATTGTATGATGATGAAGATGGTATATTATGATAGGAGCATGATGGTGGTACAGTAGAACCAACCTAGATCCACCTTAACTCCAGATCTACAAAGTGCCAGAGTGATCAAATCTCTTGAGATGCTAAGACTGAAATACTAGTTGATCTCTCTCAAGGTTTGATAGAGCCCAAGTTAAGATGATCTAAATTGGTTTAATTTCCCCTTTTATACAAGTTATATTCCCATAAATATTATCAATCAATACTATAAACTCAAAAAAACTAATAACTTGACCAAATCAACTTTATCTTATTATAATTTAAATTTGATAAAATTATTTTTATTTTAAATTCCCACTTTAAAACCTTCAATTATAACCATAAAACCTGTAAATTCAAGACTAATATAGAATGTAAATTTCACAAGACAAATAAACCAATCAAACCTGCTGTTAATAAATAATGAATGATTAGAATGGAGATTAGAATCCAGATCGACATTCGCCTTGTCAATCGAATATCCATTAAGTCAGGCTTATGTTTCCTTGGAGATCGTTCCTTTATCGCAGCCATATTTCGATGCCTCGGAATTTTCAACTTTTATGTAATCGTGTTTATGAAATTTTTTATTTATATTTATTTTATAAAGTAAAAATTTCATAAATTAAAAATTAAAATTATTAGTTTAAATTTATTTATCTTAATTGCAAATTTATCAAATGTCTAAACAAAATTAAAAGAAAAATTCAATTTTCCAAAACAAAAATATCAAGTAAATTAACTGATATCTGTAAATAATTTGAAGAAAAATAAAAATATTAAGATTCATCAATTAAATAATAATTAAATAATAAAATTATTTATTAGAAATAATCAAATAATTATTTATTATATTTATAATGAAGATTATGAAATATTAATATTAACCTAATGAAATAGATAAATATAAAATATGGCATGCATCTTTCCTCTTATTCTTAATTATCGATTAACTGTGAAATAGTCTCCTGTTCATGAACCTCAATATGAAATCCATATTCTCAAAGAGCACACATATAAAAAAGAATTCAATATCCTTAAAAAAAAACAAATATAAAAAACAATAACAGAGTTTTTTAAAAACGATAACAGAGTCAACCAAATATATAAAAACAATAACAGAGTTTTTTAATATATTTGAGTTACCATCATTCTTTATATTTGTTTCTTCAAGAATATGGAATTTATAGTAAAGTTCATGAGATGAGTTTATTTCATTATTAATGGATAATTAAGAATAAGAACAGGCCATATGCTGATTTTAAATGTGTCGATTTCCATTACATTAATATTTTATTAATAAATAATTATTTTATTGTTATTTTTCATGATTGTTTTTCTTCTAATTATTTACTTAATGAACCATATTATTTTTAAATTCATTGCAAATTTTATATTTATAGATATTAGTGAATTTGCATAATAGATTTTCAATTCTCTCTAATACATTTTTAAATTTTTTATCCTAAAATCATTTTGAATTGAATTGATCGCCTTAGATCTATCTTAATTCTAGATCTATTAACTTTCCAGAGAAATCAAATATCTCAAAGTGAAAACTTCTTTTAAAATGAAAAAGAGATTTGAGCCTTCTCTAAGTTTGGTAGATCCAAAATTAAAATGAACCAAGGCTGGTTTAATTATTAGTTTTTGATAAAACTATTATGATATGTGTGCATAAACTCGTCTCTATTCTTTATTTAAAAGAATTTTATAAATATTTCCTTTAATATATATTTATATATTCAAAAATGTTTTAAATCATTTTTATTGATTTAAAATGTGGCAGAGATGTACGCTTTTTTTTTAACTATATTATTTAACTAATTTTACTTAAGTTTGTTGCGGGCCCCTAGTATGTAGGCTAGGTGTAAGTATGTCACTTCTCCATTAAAATAATAATAATAACAATAAAATTTAGTGTAGTTTCAAAACAAAATTGAAAATAACCATATAAATAAAAAAAACTACAATATAATTCATTACAAAGACAAAATTTTTAATATTTCTTTTAATTAAATATTTGTAAAATAAATATTTAAAAGGAAAAATGATATATTATGGATATATTAAAATCTTAATGACATAATTATTTCCATATCAAAGTTATAATATTTGAAAATATTAAGTGTTATAGCCCCATCTAAAAAAAATCTAATATTAATATCAGCCTAGATCCTAGATCCATTTTAATCGAGACTAGAAGAGGGATCAAATCTCTTTTGATACAAATCTTTTTTACCATGAAAAGAGATTTGATTCGTCTCAACTTTTGATAGATGTGAGGTTAATATGGAACTTTTGATAGTCTTTTTTACCATGAAAAGAGATTTGATTCGTCTCAACTTTTGATAGATGTGAGGTTAATATGGAACTTTTGATAGTTCCGAGGTTAAGATGGATCTAGGCAATTGAGATCATCAAAATAAAATTAATGTCTAAACACACAAAATTATATAAAAATTTTCTTAGTAACGACTTTTCTCTGAATTCTAATATCTTAAAAAATATCCTAGGAGAACAACATATAATTGAAAAAAAAAAAAAAAAAAAAACATATTCAAATGAATACGAGGGGCCAATACCATGGGCTCTCATAAACCTGGAGCTAAAAAAACCATGGTAGCTTGACCAAGTCAAGTTTAACTTATTATTTTAGTATAAAATTAATTTAATTTAATTTATTTTTATTTTAACATAGAGTTATTTTTATTTTATTTTGACAAGTAAAAATGTTTAAAGTAGCGCTTAATTAAAAATTGTTAAATGGAAATTGTCATAGGCCTCCTTTGATTACCTAATTTTCTAATTTTTTGTCCATGTAGTTTTTAATAAAAATATTTTTAAAACTAAACGAAAGTTAAAATAAAGTGTTTTATTTTTTAAATGTTAAAATATAGAAAATTCATTACAAATAATTCTAATTAATAGAAAAATTGTGAAATTAAAATTATTGTATAATAAAAATCAAAATAATAAAAAATATTATATATATATATATATATATATATATGCTAGAGATGTTGTAAACTGTAATGTAATGTTTAACATGTTGACTAATAAGTCAAATTACATAAAAATTAAAATTAAATTAAATTAAATTAAAAGAATAATGTAATGTAATGTAAACATTTTAACTAGGTTAAAATAAAATAAAATAAAAATAAATAATAACAATAATAAAAATGACCTATGGTATTGAGAACTCATGGTATTGACCTATGGTATTCATGTGGATGTAGAGTATTTAAAGGGGAAAATTAGACTAGCTTAGATCCATATTAATTCTCAATAACTCTCAATCTACCAAGCCCTGATAGGGATCAAATCTCTTGATATGCAAACATCTTTTAGAGTGAAATATGATTTGATCCCTCTTAGGGCTTGTAGATCCAAAGTTAAGATAATCTAGGTTGGTTTTAATGAAATTAAAAATAAGAACATACATACATACATACATACTTATATATATATATATATATATATATATATATATTCCCTACCCTCCTCGCCTCACTCCAACCAAATTTTCTGGGCAAGAGAGAAAAGAAAAAAATGAGAACAACCTGTCAAGCTTTACAAAATAACCAAAAGCAATAAGACTATAAGGCCCAAAGGACAGAGAGAATGAGAAGAAAATCAATATCCATCAAAGGAAATGAGGAATATTGGGTGCATGACCTACACATGGTGCATCTAGAGAGTGAGGATCATTATGAGCATGGAACTCCACATGAGATAAATGTCCCTCCATTTGGTATAATAAATCGTTAGTATGACACTGACTCCTCCTTATGGAGCCCAAGCAATCGAGGATATCCCACTAGTTTTGTTGTAGATCATTCAAGAATGTGATGACTTCATTATAATCATCATGCCTTTGATGCCTCATTTCCTCCAACATTTCCACAATATGCTTCATCTGTGAGTCCAAATATTCCAAAGTAGGAGGTTGGTCCACAAATCTTGGGGAAGGGGCCTTGTCTTGATCCAACTCCCCTTCAAACTTTGCCCTCACACCCCCATCATCATCCACCACTCCTTTTCCTCCATGCCTTGCCTGCTAGCCACGTGTCACCTTTCCTCTCTGAGCCTGACCCCATTTCTTAAGCATATATATAGGTGCACCAGGCCACCAAAAGTAAAAATTTGTTTTAATGTAGACACATGCCTCTTGCTCGCTAGCCCATACCTTCTCCCCCAAACAAAAAAATTGACATTTTTAACCCCCGTTGACTCCCCAAGGCACCAAAACTAAACTTCAGCTCTGCCACCTCCTGTCAGACACATTAATCACTTCGACACCCCAAGAGTAATATTCCATAGCCCCACAAACCTCAACTTACACCAGACTCCCAAGTCTGACTGCATGATACCCATAATTTTTAGGAAAATGAAACCCTGTTCCAAATATCACCCAATTCACCACACCATAACAAAGAACAATCGAAGTCCACCTCCAATAGACCGCTCCCAAAATTGGAACAGGAATAAAACACATATTCCACAAAACCACAGTACAAAACCTACCCATATTCCTTCACAAGTGTCGAAGATCATCCACCAAGAACACCTTTCATAACTTAGAGATAAAGAAACCACCAACGTCATTTCCACAACCCACTTTGTAACGTACCCCAGATTTTTTTTTTTATTATTACCTCAAAATTTTGACTTAGCTCAATCACACACACACACACACACACACACATATATACCCAATGTTTAATCTTATGTAAGCAATGATTTAATGTATGTAGTTATATGACTACTTTTTTCTTATGATGCTCGTTGAACATAAAGGAAAAGTGTGTGTGTGTGTGTCTATATATATATATATATATATATATATATATATATATATATATATATATATATATATATATATATATATATATATATATATATTTTAAGTTTTTAATATTCGTCAGCGTGTTGTGGTCAACTTTGGCTACAATGTAAGGAATAGTTTATAGATTGGGATTTTATCCCTTTCATAAATGTAAAAGTTTTTCTTGTTTCACTCTTTTTAAAATTTCAAGGATTGGTTAAAGAAGAACATTCCCGAATGGTGCATAGTTGTCAAATCTTATAGTTGTGTACAACTCCTCTCGTGATCTCTATGTTATCGAATCCACGTCCCGTATTTCTTATAGTTAATTCAACGTCTAGAAAAGGAAAAAGACTGTTAGAGAGTAACTGATCCCCTTCCCCAACGCTAGAGATGGATCATTCTTGCAATCTCTCCAACCAGTGAACTTGGATTTGCAACTCGTGAATGTAGTTACTCAAGAGACTTGCGCTCACTCCTTGTCACAACAATGTCAAGTATTCTCTGACTCATTTGTTGTATTTTCTGCAAGACTTGGTTCTAGTATTATTTTTGAACTAATAACATGGTTTTTTTTTTTCCTAGAGGAACAAAGGGGTTTCAAGTGGGTATCTAAGAAGCACGTCTCTAGATGTTGTTGATATGAATTATTCTACTAGATCCTATAGTTTAGTCGTGGTTAACAAGGTAATTTACTCTACACTACAAGATATATTCCTCAGTTAATTTTTCAAACAATAATAGTATTTCTAATTTAAGAGGGTTTCTCCTCCAGAGGTGCATGGGAAGATGGAAAGACGTCGCATGCTCTCCTACAGGTTGAATTTATTTTTATTTTTGTATGCTTCTACCCATGATATAAGTCTTCCTTTCATGTTGAAAAATTAAACATATTATAATTTGTTTTATTTGTTGTGTCAAACATCTGAGTGTGTCGTTCTACCGCATACCACGTTGTTAATGCTGGAAAATCGTACAACAGAAGATGACATTAATTAATGTCAAGCCTAAGGATTTATAGGGCAGGAAGACATTATGGAATCAAGAAAGTATTTAAAATATCTAAGGTTTTGAGAAAATCAGATTTGAACTAGTCTTAAATGCTAAATTTCACACTTAATACTTCGAGAAGAGCAACTTCTACATGCCTTTTGGCTCGATAAGTGCGCATTCCTGAAAATGGAAAAATGTCACTTTCCGGGACCACACAAAGCAAAGGACAATTACTCCTTATATGAAGCTGCCTAAGGACAACCACCAGTGCCTCCTTAGACACTGTGTGAGCACACAAAGAAATATTTGGAGCACACAATGGAATCGTACCTCTCACTTGGGTCACCATCCATCATGTACCATGGGAGGGAAGGAGGATTTGAAATCCCCTATATAAAGCCACCAAGAGATGAAGAATGGGTGATCACATTGTTATGCTAGCTAGAATTGCCGAAGCAATAACAACAGTGTGTGACCCAGAGCTAGAGATAGAGGGGACTCGATTGTTGGCCACCCAACAATCCTAGTCCATCACAATAGAGAGAGAGGGAGACTGAATCAGAGGCAGAGCTTGGAAAAACAACATCCTTGCATCGGGACCTAGAACCATTTTCTAGGGGCCCTTTGGCAAGTGGGTAAAATTTCTTCTCCATATCAAACATTTAATAAGAAGAGGCCTTGAGCCATCATTTGCATTATTATCATTTTGACTCTCTTCAACATCTTATGTATATTTGTGTTTTAGTTTTTAGTTTACTTTGAGCATACATTCACATATTTTTTCCTCTAGATTATATGCTTTTGAGCTCCACCACTTTCTGCCTGTTACCAATAGTTTATAGGGGTAGACCACACCCCTTAAAATGGTGCGATTTTGTACACCCATGCGTCAAATCCACCACAACACACGTGTTACTGAATTACTTCTTTAACGGGTTCCAGGTTTCCTTTCTTACACTTTTCCTTTTTTCTTCAGGTTGAGTCGGGTGCTCCTTTTCCATTTGAGTTATGTTCATGTACTCCTGGTCGCACATCTCAACACAAACCAAATTTTAGGGTCCAGGGTTGTGACATAGGGTTTTACAAGTTATGATACAAGAGTCATGGGTCATTTTAATATGGTTAGATTCTACAAGTTCCAACTGTAATGAGGAGGTTCTTCTGAGTTTTTTTTTGAAAGGGTTGCATTACCCTTGGTTTTTGTATACTCAACATTACAATTATTTTTTTCAATTTTTCGCATGCAAGGCTCTCATTTACAGTGTATCTCTTATTTATGAAATACTGAGACTATTTGTTTTAGTGTATCTCTAATTTATGAAATACCGAGACTATTTGTTTTATACCATAATTTGAAACTTATGAATTCGATATGGTTGTTGTTATATGGTTTATGATTCTACCAGTTCTTGTTCTTTGTTGTGCCTAAAATTATAGTTTTCTCTTTGGTTACTCATCTAGCATCCCACATTTTAAATCTATTTAAATTGTCTCGGTTATCTATGAAAATTGGTATCCTCCAAAAGCAATGGTCATGACTCATGTAGGGTTTGAGATATTGATTCTCCTAGATGCTAGTACTATATTAGCCTAGGATAACTAACCCAAAAATTCCCTTACATGCTAAGAATTTGGGAAATAGTCATTAGTCGAATTTGGTTTAGCATATTATTCTATTTATATTGTTTTTAAAGAATAAATAAACCATGTTGCAACGTCTCCCTTCTTGGAGTAATTTATCTACGCTTATTTCACTCCTATTTAAATATATATGTAATGATAAGCTCTAGTGACGAGGGATTGAACCTTGGCTATTGACCCCCATAAACTTGGCCTAGGTTCTAACCACATCTTCTGATAATTTAATTGTCCAAATTTTGTTTAATTCCCTCACAATATAGTATTACACACATACTTGATATGGATTGATTGCTAGGTGCCTTCTTGTCGTATAGTTTTGGAGAGGAACTATCTATTAGGCTCATGAAGCATTTACATGTTTTTCTGTTAGAAATGCTTTCAGGTTGACGCTTATTATTTAAATCTAACTCATGTAGGACTAAGGAATTTTATAGGAATATTGGTAACTCGTCTTGGTCCCGGACTAACCCAAATCCCTTACAGGTTAAAAAAAAGGAAGTTCATTCCTCTTTTATGACCAGTCCAGTGTTTAATAATATATAAATTTCTCATATTGCAATGCACAAGTTTATTTTTCTGACCTTCTTAAGGTTTCATTATGGTTCCCTACCACTTAATCTAGAAGGAGGGACAAAGCCCAGGTTGTCCACTCCATCGACTCACCCTAGGGTCTAGCCCTTTTTTCTTAAATAAAAAAAAAAGAAACAAGAAGGAAATTATGCCATCAAATGGTACAATCTGTCTTTCTGACATACAGACCCCATCAATCAACAATAGAAAAAATTATATTCAAATTCCAGAGATTTTGTTGAATATTAAGAACATTACAGTCTTGTCTACGTTTCTACTCATTAAAAAATATACACTATACTTATATGTTCTTTCCTTTTGATGCTTATATACTGAACCACAAAACCACAAGGAAGGAAAACCTCCCCCCAACCTGTGATACCAATCCCAACTGCATCTCCCACCGAGCCAACTTCACACCCATAATAGTTTCAAGATAGTGATCAACACAAGCTGAACTCCAAATGACCATGTTATCCCAACCAGGATCGGTCAAGGGTTCATAATCTGAGCACTCAAGCCTGAGACACACTCCACTAGCCAACCAGATCTAGAATCCTCGGTGATAGTAATTTATTTCTACCTCATGTAGTCTCCTCTTTTGTCCTATTGTGCCTTAGGTTCATCATACCCTCTTGAACTTTTTTTGGAGGTTTTTATTTCCCAAAGAGGAACTTGGGCAGGTAACCACCTAGCCCATAATTTTCCAACTACCTATTGATATTACATATTTACCTAGCCCATAATTTTCCAACTACCTATTGATATTACATATTTACCTAGTCCATAAATATTTACCTATTTTACAAGGAGATATTACATCTTTCCCCCCATTGAGTGAAACACCATACTCGGTGTTTTCTAGCATCTGGAATAGGTTGGGTCCATATGAGAATACATAGAGGTTCAAACATGTAATCTTTGTCTTGTTCGACCTACATTCTCAATAATCAAGGTTGTCATTAGTTATCCATCAATCGTCATTTAAGAAACATATAGTCAGCCAGTTCACACTTTAATATAGGAACCATAAACACTTGTTTATGTATCTACAAGGGTTAGAAACTTACACTCAGTAAGAGTTAGCAACAACACTATAAGCTTATCAACAATAGCAATAAATAATTTCACTTACCCAACAACTATGTCAATCGACAGAGATCCCACCATGTGGTTCTACTGTAAATTTTAGATCATGGAAGTACCAATTCCATTTGCACTATTTACTAAACGGTAATAACATTTCAAAAACCATTCACTGTTTTTTTTTAATGATATATTTCAACTAGTGTATTTTCATATTTGGTAGCATTATTATGTTCCCATTTAATTCCAAATGTTACATATGCACTACTTATGTATGAGTACACTAGTTATGTATGAGTAAAGTTTAGGATAATTTCCTTTTTCCTGCCCTGTTCAAGGCGGCTTCATTGATGCCAATTTTTCCAAGTAAAATTAGTTATGCCCATCTTGGGTTTCTTGTTATTTTGTTCTAGAAAAACATCAGTAGTCCACTTTGCAACACTACTTAAATTTCAGCCCTTCTCACCCTGAATTTAAGGTTTTTGTTGATGAAGGTTATGTGTAATTTTGCTTCCGTTTACATTCATAAGATTTATTTATTTTGCGCATGTAAGCGTATTGATTTTGTCACACTTTCTATGTTACTCACTTCATTCAATAACAAGTTATTTTACTACCTTTTATTTGTAATATCCTCTGGGAAATGATTTTATCCCAATGTAATAATAACTAAATATCTTGTTATGCCATTTGTACAGTAGTCATACTAATTATCACCATCTATTTTTTTTTTAAATTCAAGGAATATTTCTTTACCTTGTCCCCATGATGGCTCACAACCAATGATATTCCCTTAGGAACCATCATAATTTCATGATTTCCAATAAGCCACAACCAAACATCACCAATTACTTCAACTCACCATCTTCAAAAAAAATATTATCTTTGTTCTTTGTTCAAGTGGACTCAGTTTCTTCCACATTAATTATTTCTTGATTGCTTAATTTGGTTGGTGTCTTTATCTTATTATTTTAATTTTGATCTTCTCTCATAGGCCATCGAGTAAAAGCACAAGGTAATATTAAAAGAAACAATTGTGACTCTTTAAGGACATAACCTGATATAATACAAGAATACTTAAAATTAACAAAGGATAATAGGAAAATTACCAATATAATAACAATACTTATCCAACACACTTCACTCATGAGTTTCTCTCAACTTTCATCTTGGGTTTATGTCCCCTTATATTATGCAAATTATTGATGAAGGTATCTAGAGGTTACATGGGGCTTTTTCCTTGCATCTTCCATGTTCGTTAGCTACCTCAACAACTCATATTAGCATGGTTGTCTTAGAATTTTGATTTTGTAGGCATATACTCATTTGAAGTTCTTTAAAATACTTGTCTAGGGTAACACTGAATGGTGGCACATTACACTTTCTATGTTAACACGTAACACAATAACAGGCATATGTAATATTTGTGTCAATTTTCTAACAACATTCTCTTTACCACAACTTAAATTTTTCTTTTAAATTATATGCCACATTTCGTTAGTTACCTTATTTGTCTATCTACCTGTTGATGAGGACCATCATTAGGTATATTCTAAGGAGTTAAATGTCATATTTTTAGCTTAATGATTCTCTCTCTCACACATTTAATTTCGTTTTTTCATATTTTTCTTAGTAATAATGGTGTATTGAGGGTTTTCATGATTCGAGTCCTAATATGGTTTAAATTCAAGAAAATGAAGGGAATAATGCCATTTTTTAGAAATATTGTATAATCAGGGCTCAAAGTAGACATCAAGGAGTAATTTTAGGGAGGTTTACCACCTTCTTAACTCCTAAATACAGCCAATATCTCTTCAATATTCTCCTCCAAAAACTCAAAATCAAAGGTAGCCAAGCAAGTGAATGATCAAAGGGATCCAAGCTCTACTTCTCTCGAGTTACAAGGGAACAAAGACCTACTTTTTAGGGATTTTTTGGTAGCTATGCTCTAGCATAAATAGGCCAGAGAAAGAGTTGAATAGGATTATAATTTTGGATGGATCTAGAGCACTCTTGGCTTTTGTATTAGACATTTATGACTTTCATTGTTCATGTAAAAGACTAGTTATGAACATTTGGTTTATTTTCCACTGAGTTGATTTCAGGGAGCTCAACTTGTGGGTTAGGGCCCAATCCATTGGCCTCAATATCTCTTGTGTACATGTGCCCTTATTTTATTTTTCAGTAGTTGATTTCTTTCATTACCTGTTTGGTAGCATATAAAACGTTAAAATTGTGTGCTAAGCCTCCCTCTCTCACCTCTTCTTTTAGAGCTTGAGGAGGAAGGTATTCCACCAGAGACCAAATATATTTTCAATTTATGATTTCTTGGAAAATTTAGATAGTTTTTTCTTTTATTATCATGAACATGTTGTAGGTTTAGAGGTAGATTTATGATTTCTTGGAAAATTTAGATAGTTT
This sequence comes from Pinus albicaulis, assembly GCA_034641835.2. Classification (NCBI taxonomy): domain Eukaryota; kingdom Viridiplantae; phylum Streptophyta; class Pinopsida; order Pinales; family Pinaceae; genus Pinus; species Pinus albicaulis. Next base: position 148,995,977 of record CM076575.1, read on the forward strand.
TTTCTTTTATTATCATGAACATGTTGTAGGTTTAGAGGTAGATTTATGTTTCAATTGCATAGGTAGATTTATCTAAATTCAACTCATATTTTCCACCATTTTTATGATAAGTTTGTCAATGATGAATGAATGAAAAAATTTCTTGATTGTAGGTTTTGATAGAGCAAAAGAGAAGGACCCCTTCAGCACCATCGTCTTGAGTCTTCACCCTTCATCATATGCCTTCCATCCAAGTCACCTACAACCCTGTTTTTGAGGTGACCATTACATTACCGAGAGCAACCTTTTGGGTGCAAGACACGATTTTTGAAGAGGTATGAGCTTGGCCAAGGTGTTATCTATCCTTCATCGACCAGGATCCACCTTTCCCCCATGTCTCCTAACCTTCTTCTCATAATTTTTGGCCTCCAACTCCTCTTGACCTGTTTTCTATAGCTTTTTAGGACATCTTGGAGCACAATAGTAAATCTTATAGCAACATCCTATAGCAATGCCAAACACCCTCTCTTTCAACCCAAAATAATTCTTCCACCTCACCTGATCATAGCCAAGCCACCAATAGACCTTTAGCGATGAATATTTGGTCTAGTGAACCTCTTATACCACCCAAGCGCCTCCTTCTTTTGCTGCAAAACAAAGCCATTTTAAAGATTGATTATTCCATTACAAGATGCATCATTAAACACAGTAGTTAGAATAAGTTATATAGGACTTAGTTAGCGATTGATTCAACATGTGTGTTGTAGATTAGATTCCTTTTCTGCAATTCAATTCAGTAATCTACACTATGAATTCAACTTAGTGTAATTTCCTTTTCTTGACTTAGAATACGTATGAATCTTTCTTTCTTGCAAAATTAGACATAGGTTGGTAAATTAGTGTGATCTAGAGTATTTTTTGTTATCACTCCGTAAATTTTGAGGTTGTAGAGTAAATCAAAAATATAACCTTAGAACCACTTTGGAAACTGGGAATCTAGCCCTTCCAATTTCATAGAGGGATCTCTCTTCATAATTTAGCTTTCTTTGACTGAAGGTATTTGGCTAGCTATTAAGTTCAAGTTTGAGATTTTTGTGTTGTTGGGTTGAAATTGGGAAGATAAGCCATTGGGAAAATGGAGTCAAATGTTTTGATTGATCAAATACAAATTTTACAGGCTAAAACTACACGACGGGGTAGGAAAAATCACTGGATCCTTCAAGATATATGGTGTGGATGAGAGGAAAATATTTATAAATCCAATTAAAAATAGAGTAATTAAGAATTGTGATTTTAATCTTCAGTAGAAAACATAAAAATTATTCGTAGGCTAGAGGAAAAGTGTACATTTAAACAATTTTTTTTCTTTATCTTCTTACAATAATCGATATTTTAGAAAAAACTATGATAAAAAAGAGAAAAAAAATTAACAAAGAGAGATGCACTTCACCAATAAAAATGACACAAGAATCCTGTAATGATTAAACTGTATTACTGAAAATATGATCAATGGTGGCTCTGTGAGCTAATTTACAATACTTTTCTTTCCCCAAACAAGTCCCAACACTAATACTTCGAATTATGGAGTACTGATAGAAATTATTACAAAATATATTGACTCAAAATATCAAGATAGAAACCTAAAATATCTAAACACTGATTACAAAAATAGTATAAAAATTTAGGAATTTCTGAACTGCTGGAAGCCAGCCCTATTGTTGAGGATGATTGTTGATTACTGGGCCTGCATATTTTTTGTGTTGTTTTCCTTGCTTTCTGGAGATGGAAACATTTACTCAAGTAATATACACAATTTTTTCCATTTGTTTTCTGTTGGGATAGAAAATTTAATTAATTTTCTATAGGTCTCATCCACCTGTGTGTACTTCAGAAAGGTTGGCTTGATGATGAACAAATTTTTGATTTCATGACTAATAAATAAGTCGAAATTAATGGTCTCCATGAATGCTTTCCCAGTGAGATTCCCTTTTTTTCCTACAAATATTGATTTTTCTTGAGCAATAGTGCATATTTTTTCCTGGTATTCTTTCAAGCTTATCATATTTTCTCCCTCATCAACCAGTCTTGGTAGTCCTTTCTTGTGTAGCACGTGCATCTTCCTATGAAATCTATTGATGCTGGTTTCTAGATTTTTACATTTGTTTTCTAATTGCAGCATTAAGTTCCTTTTAGTGTGAATTCTCTTCACCTCAAAATTGTCTTTGTTCTGTCTTGAATTCCGATATCCTCAAGTTCTTCTCTATTTTTGGAATTCAAGATTTTGATGATGGTTGTTTCTTCTCTAGGCTTGTGTCCCAAATTTTCTTTAATTTTCTTTAATACTTATTTGGATCTTTGTATTAACTCTTGTTGCTCGAAAATAATTTGAATTTAAGGCCATATTTTTGTGATGGCTTCATTGATCTCTGTCCATATGTTTTCCTTTGGTTGTACCATATTTTGAGCCATTGTTGATTCACTTTGTAATTTCTCAACTTTGAGAGTGAGATGGTGGGTTTTATGCAGCTCTGAAATATAAGAAGGATCAATTTTTAATTCATGCTCTGATAGTGTTTTAAGCTGAGATTTTAATCTAGCAATTTCTTTCCCCTGAATGGTCAAATTGTCCATGGCTTTAACTAGCTCATTTGCAGGATATGATGATTATGCTAGTGATGAAGTTGATGTTGAAGGTCTTTTCATTGTGGCCACTAGAATTGGGACAGTTGTGAGTGGAACTAAGGCCAACTGTGATGCCTCATGTTTCTCTTTGAGCAGTTTCTATAGCTCCACCTCCATGTATCGGATCTAGATGTTTTGTTCAATTATTATTTTGAAAATGTCAGCTTTCTCCTTCTCCATCTGTTTGGATTCCTTACCTTGGGGATCCTTTGTGCCAGGAAATTTATTTTTCTTCCTTAATGCTGATATATCAACATTTTTTCTTTTCACTGTCTCTTCTGCTACCTTCACATCACTAGGATTGTATCCAAGTTTGATCACCAAGTCTTCAAGTGTATTGATCTTGGTATCCTTAGCTAAGGATGAAATCCTTTCCAACTTGAGTTATGTATATGTGTTGTTGACTGATACCTACAATCTGGTAGCTGAAATGGCAACATTAGTTAGTGTTGAATACATCATCTCACTATATTTTTTATGCATTTCCATTTGGTAAATTGGATGGATTTTCTTTGCATCAAATGAAAATACATGTTCTTTGTAATCTATTGGCGTCTTTGGGGCTACCACTTTTTCCTCAAGGAATGAAATTTGCATTTTTCCTTTCTCAATGTCAAAGCTTGATAGGAGCATGTGTTGTAATGTGGTTGTATCATTCGAAAACTATTTATATGTGGTGGTTTTGAGCATCTCATTATTTTTTTGATTTCCTTTTACTAGGAAAAAAATATTAGGCTCAATAATGTCTTGAACCAAGTTAGTTATTTTTGGTGTTTCTAGAGGCTCTTTAAATTTTGATGAAGAGGGAGGTCTTGTGAAGAATTAATCATCCCTCGTAGACACATGAGGACCTATGATAATAATTGTTTCTTTCTCTTTGTTATCGTGCTGAAAAAATGGTGCATAATTGTTTTGCTGCTTCTTTTTTATATATTAGGAACTCCTTAGCTCCAATTTCTATCATTGGAGAAGATTCTTCTTATCTTATCATTTTCTCCTACTTTTCTTGAGGTGTAGGATTTTGAGATGTTGTTTTTTATATAACTTTTTCTTTGGCCTCCTAAAGTGTGTTATCCTCCCACTAATTTTTTTTCATGTATTGCTCAATCTTTGGCCGAGTGTGTGTGTAGGGTGTAGTATTTTGCTCCACCCTTAGCTTTGAAATAATGCCGAAAGTGTCATAAGACCATGTGAAGATAAACTTGAAATTCATTTTCTTTAACAACAAATAAACTTATTTACTAGTTGTTCTGTTATTGCAGACAAAAGGTCCAACATGTGCTTTAATTTTAAATTGTGCCTTATTTTTAGCTGCTACAAAATGCATGTCATTCATATGAATCATTTTTCTAATGTACTCCAAAGATATCTCATGGGAAAAAACTTTGGTAGCTTATAGGATGGAAATTCACACATGTAGATCCTAATCTGTGTGTAGTTCTGGTATAAATACCAGTCACCTGTCTTCACCTGGTCACTAAGATGCAAAACCTTTTGAATATCTGCCCCTATCCTAGGCTCCAACCTACTGTTAACAGACAAAATACTATGTACAAGAATTGATCAACATAGTATTTTAAAGTAAATTCTGTAGTGTTCTTCCTCACCAAGGAGGTCCAATGTATTACCAATTTAGCATTACCCTGCTCATCCATCTTATGCAAAGTAAAGGGAAACATGTCTGCTTGATGATAAATTAATAGATAGACTAAAACGGAATTGTATTTGAAAGACACCTCTGTAGGAAATTTAATAAATTGATAAAACATGGCATCTGCAATACATTCACTATAATTAAAAATAACAAGTTTCTAATCAATTGTGCAAATTGATAGGAAGCCAAAAATGGCCTCATCAACCCATTGATCAGTGTGGTAACCAAGAATATATGACATAGTGGTGATGATCTGGTTGGTTGCCTTAGGAAATATGGAAGATGAGTATAGAGGGTTCAATTTGGGAAATTTGGCATCCTTAGGGAGAAATATTTCGAAGATCTTAGCCCTTTTTGGGAAGGTCAAATTTGTATAGAGCTTTATGAGAGAGTCTATGGACAATGGCTTGGAATATTCTGGTTGGTTTACTTGCAACATTTGTAAAATATTTTTATTTGTGATGGTGAGCAGAACTGCACCATTATGGCTCACAATTGCTCTTTGGGATGGCACATAACTGCTCTGACACCAGGAGATTAATTCAGGAAACTAATTTGTCTATGGGAGCATGAACTAGGGTAGGGAAGAGTCACATAAGCCCAATTCATCTTGTTGATTTAGAAATTTTTGTTTCAACCAACTGTGAAGTTCGAGCAAGTTGAATTCACCATTGGTCTCAGCAACTTTTTATTGGAGGTGGAATAAAGTTCTTAGCAAGCATGAGAAAAGATTACAACTCGTTATTTGTGATGGATCTTGCTAGGTAGGACTGTTCCATCCATTCAATGATTGGATCGTAAAATCCATGATGATCCTCTTGAAAACCCTAAAATATTTGAAAAGATGAATTTTCAATTAGAGGCTGGGGACAACAATGTGAATCTTGTGAGGGAAAATATATCTACTCATATTTAGCAATCATGTCGAGACAATGAAGACCTGACATAACCATTAGTGAAGGCTGAAGTGCTTCAAATGCTTGACAAAACTATGAATAGTGATATATTGAGTGATGAAGATTGAAGGACGTAAAAAAATGTCATTGGATCTGGTGATGGAAAAATGATAAGCTAAATGAGAGTCATCAAAGACAAAATAATGATCAGATGGTCTGATTAAAGCGTCAGATTCCTAGTTTGTAATTAACCAAGATACATTAATTTGGACCTATGAATGCTCTGAACGATCGAACCAAGTTCCTCGCAAGCCAAATGTGACAAAACATTTTCCTGTAACTAGTGACAAATTGTACAAGCATCGTAATCATCAAAATAATTTAAAAGGTATGCTAGCACAAAAATTTGATGACACCATCTAGGACATGGTGAACGAAGAAGAACTTGATTCATGCGATAACTCATGCATTCTTTATCACTTGAGGATTTACGGTGCAATGAAGGGACATATTTGCAACATAACATTTGAAAGAACAACCAGGAGATGACTATTAAGGAATGAATCTGATAAGCATGTTTTCTTTGGCCAAAGATAGTATTCTAAATGGGAAAATTCACTATTCCATGACTTCATTATGAGAGATACACAATATTAACCCAAGTTTAATGCAAGAGATTTGCATGAAGACAGATCAACTGAAGAATATTCTTGAATCTTATCAGAAACCAAAACTCAAAATTTTGAAATATTACATCCAAAATACCAAATATATTTTAGACAAAGATTTACATTGAGTAAAACCATGCATAGAGAAGGATTGTGCGAAATAAACCAGATCTGACTTATTTTAGGCGGCTTACCAAAGTTGCAAGATCCTAACATAACCATCAACAGAAGTTGAAGTGCCTTAACTTCCTGACAAGTCCCAGAAATTCTGAGGATTGTAAAATTGCATGTTGAATATTGAACTAGATCATTCATGGTGTGAAGATAACTGCTATCATTGGTTTCAATAAGACCACTGCTAACTGGATAGAAGCTATCTTTGTCATTAATTTTACCGGATTTTTCAACTTCAACAACTAGATTACTCAAGTCAAAATATTCTTCTGATTGCAAATTCGAAGATGAATGAATTAGGGAATTCTCATGAGAAAGATGAGTTGAAGAGTTACCTTCATGTGAAAGAAGAGATGATGAGGTATGGGAAGAGTACTCAATGATTTGATTGTTTTCATTTTCATCATGGGTAATCTCACCACCTTGTTCCAATTGATAGGTTAACTCATGCGATGAAGGAATTGAAGAGAATAGATTATCTCTGTCGCAAGTAGATGCATCACAAATGTTAGAGCACAAGCGATAATGAGATGGAGAGGAATTTTCAATAAGCACATATTATTTGACTAAATTAGGTTTTAGATCTGAAGTAAAATCTTCATGAGAAACTGAAAGATTAGATGATGCACTTGGGAATTTATCACGAGATACATCAAAAAAATCATCCTCATCAGAATGATTCTTTCCCAAGGCTATGGATTGATCGAAAGAATTGATTACATTTGATTCGTTACCGAGATTAGCATATTGAAACTATTCAAGAATAGAATTGCATCTTCTTCACATGGAGGATTTTTAAAAATAGAAGCAATATTGAAAGCCTATTCACCTTCCTTATCCCCTAAATGTCTAATGTCATTGCCTTGTATCTTATTACAATTTGAACCAACTACATGAAAATCAAGAGAGTGTGAAAAACTAGCTGGTGGAACAAATTACTTAGGTGGATCATGGTATAAAGATTCGTGGCCTGTAGATGATAGAGGATAATAAAAATTCATATCAGATTCAAGGCTAGAGTTAGGAATAGTAACATGATCTTGCAGAGTGGAGGTGTTAGTCTTCACCATGGGCTTCATGAGCCATTCTGTAATTTCCTCCATTGAATTTGAGTCATGACAAGCAGAAGAATAATGAGAAAGTGGATTACGAATTTTATTAGTAGATCTCCCAACATTATTATCATCGCAAGGAGACACCCTCATCAGAATTGGAAAAGGAGGGGGACAAGGAACAAAAGGAATAGTAGGTTCCTCCTCTGAAATTAGAGTTGTCTCATGATTCAAAAGAGTTGGGGGAGAAGGAAAATTAGGGGGTTCGAGTTCACCGTGTAAAGATATAAGAACGAAGCACTCAAACTCTTGTTTCAATAAATCCCAATTCATATATTCTTCTGAAATTTCATAGCAAAGGTGAAGGAATCGATCAAAAAAATCCTCAACTAATTCAATAGGCTTCATTATTAAGATATTTATTCTTCTAAAAACATTTCAGTGATTATACTTACCAAAGTATTGATGACTCTCCCCGTGGAAATGACGAAGGTAATGAATGGAAGAAAAGTATGCAACAAAATTAACATGACCTTCAAGGGTGAGGAAGAAAAATATGCAAGCAAATTTGTTATCATCAATTTTGTAAGGTTCACGAAATTTAAGAAAATCCTAAATGTGCTCAGTATGGATGTTCTATCCTCAGCATAAAATTTGAACTTAGAGAAGTGATAGAGAGGCTCATTGAGGATTGAAATTTTAGAAAGGAAAAATTAGAGAAACACCTCGAGAGCGAGATTTGAGGATGAACTATTTTATATAAGAGGTTCAAACTAGATTCAACAGGCTCAACTTGTGATCTGGCCCTCCTTCTAGTGCCATTTTTGATGGTGTAGGAAATTCATCAACTAAGGGGTCTCGCTAATGTGAAATCCCAATTATATGTCAAACCATTTGGAGTAGGAGACCCATCCAGAATATCGTCCTGGTTGCCATGTATTCTTAAATATATGTCTTGGCTCTAACTGTCAGCAAGAGAATGGAGTGAAAATGAGCCTTCGAAAAGCAAGGGGGGTGTTCATGGTGAGTGTTTGTTTTTATGTGTGTCAAAGTACTTCTACTGCGAGGGAGAGAAAAAGATGAGACTCTAAGAGAGGGGTAATATTACCACCCAAGAAGAGACACATGTTGGCTCTTTTGGGCTTGACCAAGGCATGATCTATGATATGCACCAAAAAAACCCTTGATCACCGACCCTTTTGGAAACAACCTGCAAGAATATCGTAGTCTCACTCGAGGTGACTATGGGTGCTTACAAAACTAGGTTTCTACAACCTTGAGGGACTACATGATGTGGTCAATGTACTGTGCGGCTATAATATTTTAACATACATAAACTGACTGTACTGCATAAAACCCTTTACTTAATTTTCCACATTCATTAGAACACATTATACAACATCAAAAACTACGATTTTATAACACACAACTGTAACAACTACTTCACAACAACTGATATTAAGAAAATATACAAGAAACACATAAGAACACATAATGTCGTCTCAAAAAGTATTCTTCTTTATTATGATGGACATTTTAAGTACATTCATCTCCTCGACTTGTGCACATAGCTACAAGTGGTCCACGCACTAAGCTGTAGACCCTTCCAAGGTCTCTACACACTCATTTGCAGAGCCTTTCCTTCACTACAAAAGACAGGTAAAAAACTATCCCTTAACCATATAACTTACAATTATCTATTCATTGATATCTAAAATATCACTACATCCCTTTATATAATATTAGATTGACACAATTCCATGGTCCAAATACCATGGGCTAAGAAAAATACAACCCAAACCCATTACAAAAAGGAGGGGTTTCGACCCACCCTAAGCCCCTAAGATATTGCACGGTATATACATAATGATTTTCTATGTGGTATACTTCATGCTCCACTTCTAAAAATGTGCAGACTTAACCAAAATCGAGGCCAAGTTGGGTTGCACCCAACAACACACCTGAACCAAAAGGACCCTTCTAAGATCCAATAGAATAGTCCACAAGGGATGTGATGGTGATTACAACCAATGAACGAGAAAGATCTGTCTAGAATCCTACGGAATAGTCCTGAGGGATGGGATAGCAATGAAAACCATCACAACACATTATCAATAATATAAGTACTTAAATAAAAGAAATATTTCAACTACCTTAGCACATGTGAAAAAAAACATGAAATGCAAACATTCGCAGAATAGTCTTACAAGCATTCATAATCCATGCATGAAGAACATGTTGGCCCATAGGGCTTCCGATATTAAGTAAAATTACCAAGAAACATGTATACAATGAACACAACTAGCTCCAGTAGTGGAGTATTGGATCTAATCCTTGCTCCTCAAAAGAACTATCTTATCTCTCTAATGCCTTGCGGGAGGGGCCAAGGTGAAAAAGTCCTTTGCTCATACAATGAGGGAGTATATATAACCAAGGGTGACTCTTTGACTACCCTCATGACTATTTGGCTTCCTATTACTTTTCAAATTACATCACTATTTACATTCCATGTGTTTCCTTTGGAATTCCACTATATAATACATTTTGAATACAATATACATGATCCACAATAATTATGTGGCATATGATGACTTTTTATGGGACATGACATGACAATGATGACAAGGACTACATGATAATGTGACAGTGCCAAGCTATCCTACTTAATGCTTCCGTCTTTGTGTCTTCTTGAAAAAATGGCACATGTTCTTTTTCTTCATCTCCTTATGACTTGAATATGAGGAGTCTTCCGTGTGATCTTGATCTTGATCTTCTCTTATAGTCCGGTGTTCCTTCATATTCTCACCTGTTGATCATGTTATCTCTTTAGCTCCAAGTGTGTCTTATATCATGTCCTATGTTATGAAACCAACTCCAAAAATAGAAGAAAAGAGAGATCAACGCCTTAGAAATAAGCCACTTAGAGGGGGCAACCTCCTTTACATTACATAAATGAACAATTCTTGGATGATACAATGAAAAACCTCCTTTCTATATGTAGGAGTCCATGGGGTCACAATATAATCCTAGCCGACCTAACAATAATAATGTAAGGGCACAATAATAACAATATGGGGGCTACAGGGGTACAAAAATAACAATAATGGGGCAACAAACTAGATGCCATTTCACATGCATGATGATGATGTTAAATATAAAATGAAGGAATTGTATTCTATAATTGACACATCATCACAAAATTTCATCCACATCATCACTAATATTCAAAAGAAAGACAAGAAAATTTGACAGTAGCAAAGCACCATAAGAGGTTGTGTTCAAATCGACCTTATTCTCTATATGGACAAGTATAAAGTTGAATCGAAAATCCTCTGAAAGAATAAATTCAGTATAATATCCCTTGTAATATGTGATATTTATGTTAAAGGATATGAATAACTAAGTCAAAAACTCAATTCAGTCCTTCAAAGATAGCCAAGATCCCATAAGTCTATGAAACCCTTGGCTATGACAAGCAATAAAAAATAATTGAGGCTAAGTAAGAGACAGATGATGTTGCTAAGACATTTTCCAGTCACAGGTCCACAGTTTCTGTGGATATTATTTTTATTGAATATAATATTTGTCTTCGTGGATATCCTATATGAAGCATACTTTAGTTCCACCTTTCAATTCTCCACCGAAAATCCCCTTTTCCTGTTTATGGAATTTTGTTGGTACTTAATACTGGTACACTAGTGTTTTGAGGAAGTTCTAACTTCACACAATCAAGATTCAACATTAAGGGGGGAAGGTCCAATACTATAGACTAATCCCGTCTCTTCCTTCCCTCCTCTCTATATTTAGGGAGGATATTGTGCATAGGGAAAACCCTATGTTGAGATGGGTATTCATTAACCTTATCACTTATTTTCACCATTTGATTCCTGAAAATTGGAGAAGTGATTATGAGCTTGAAAGGAAGCCTAAAGAAAAGGATTTTTATAGAAATGATAGGTTGTCAAGTGGTGCATTTCATTCTCAAGGGAGAATGGAACCTAATGCTTATATAATGGCATTACCCCCAGGATGCATTAACAGGGATACTAAAGACAATATATCAAATAATTTAGATGGTAACTTGAAAAATAGAGTAGAAAATGATCTCAAGGTTTTTTCTCCACACCTATTTCAAAATAATGATTGTATAAGGAAAGATAGAATTTGTTATGAAGAAGCAGAGAAATGCTCACCAATTGATGATAAGGGTTGTTCAACTTTTTGCTTTGAATCACATTATCAGGGGAAATGGACAGGTCAAGAAAACACAAGTTAAAAGGCATTAAGAGGTGCATTCACAGAGAATCAGGAGATAATTGTCAATATTTATCAGTTTTATTTTCTTTGAACTATGGTATTCGTGGTGGGATTAGTAAAAAATATTTCACAGTTTCACAAAAGACTAGACTTCAAGCAGGAAGTGGTAAATCAAGAGTCAAGTTTCGTGACAATAATAATGTATTGAACACATGGTAAAAGAAAGAGAAAAGGGTAAGGATAGTTGACTAAAAACAAAATATAATGAATTCATTACAGTTCCATGATGAACATATTTTAATATATGTGAGTCATCCCTATAAGATCAATCCTAGGGTTTGGACAAACATCATGTGTGTATGTAGAAGCTAGAAAAGAACATGTTGCTTCCAAGAAAATTTTCAAGATGAAAAATAGCCATTAAAATACTTTTATGTAAAATTCGCAGAGCTAGACTTGGCTTGTGACATGGAAACTAAATTGTCTTCAGACATTCTCTATAACTTTCACCAACTAAGATTTTGTACAAGGCAACTCTCATGCAAGACTGAACAGTTTAGACAATCAATCAAATATCAAAATAAAAAAAATTCTAAAGGTTTGCAACCAACCTTTACATATTTTTCATCCCTTTTAAAGACGCATCCTCCCTGTTTTCCTCATCCACATTATTATCCATTGTCGCATGTCTCTTTTTCTTTATTTTCTTCCTTTTCCTTGATTCCAAATTCACATGCCCTTCATGCAATTTTTATTGCTTGGATTTTTTCATTTATGAAAAAAAAAAAATATATATATATATATATATATATATATATATATATATATATATATATATATATATATATATAAGGCAAACTTAAGAAACTTTTATGTACATCATACATCATACTTGGCCCTCAGCATGAGTCTACAATATCTAGATTGGTAGAAAACATTACTGACATTCATGTTGTATATACTATGATTTTCCAAATAACACAATCATGCACATCATAACATTATACTTTATCATTTATGGTGGCAATTCACATTGAAACATTTTTCTTTCACAAGTTTTATTGTTTTCATTAAGCTACCCATGCTTAATCTTATCGAAAAAACTAGTCATAAATATACATTGTTTAAACAAGTACTCTCTTCCGCAATCATTTTAGTTTCATGCATACAATGTTGTAATTAATAAAGATATATATAAATATTTCGTAATGTGTATATGTCAATAACGGTTAGGTAAAAATCCAACATTTCCAATCCTCACACGGTATTGTTACCAATAGATTGGTACATGAAGTAACTATTATATTCACTTGTCTACAACTTTCAATAATACTAAATCCAGTTCAAGTAGTGCATGTTCATTAAATGTAACGGTAATATATCATTTATGAAAATGTTGATAGTCAACTCTCACTTTCACTAGTGAGTACTCTAGTTGTTTATAAGTGCAACAAAGGTTTTATTGTCTTTTATCCTCTACAGGATTCAAATATCATGATCATAGTTTTACAACAAACTTTATTACTTACTACTCTTCAACGAATTTATAAACATGACTCACACATCTTATGTCAAAAGTAGGAAACTACATATATTAATATGTATATTGTTAGATTCATACCTAAGTTGATGCCCATTAGTAGGATACCTCAATTTCTTTTCGCTTAACAATTCCCAAAGGCAACAATGCTACAACCTTCTTCTCTAATACCACTTGTAACATACCCCGATAACCTCACATGGAAATGTAGGGAGTTAGAAAAATTTTATACAAATTACCCACAGGTAACTATCCAAATCACTATTCAAGTTTTCTCATTAATTATTAGATAGAATGTTCATAAATTCATAGAATAACTTTAGTAGAGGAATAGTAAGTTGCATAACCATTAACAAAGACTGTTGTAGTATATTAACATAAAATGTATGATGTAACCTTGCACACTGATATACGCTGGAAACCCTGTAGGGTGAAAACCAACAAACACTTAATTTTATTATTAAATGCTTGTGTTGGTGTTCACCCCTCACTCAATGCTTATAAGGGAGACCATCCCTTAGCCATTTTTTTAAATATGACAAGGAAATAACGTTTAAAGACAAATATCTATCTTAAAGCCATTACAATCATTATGATAAAATTTACCCACTAATATTCAATCTTCATATGTTGGTGACATGGTTGTACCTACAATGGACCATCCTACATGAACCATTAATGATTTACCTACCACCATGCTAAGAATAGTATATCCTTTGCACAAATCACCATTGTTTCCTGCTATTGTTGTCTTTATCATACAATGATGTCAAGATTCATAAAGTATTAATTAACCCATTCACAAATATATACTAGTGACAATTTTGAATCTATTCATGTACATTCATGGCATGCAAGTAAAATATAACGACATGACTCCTTTAACAGCACTGCATATGTGTTATTTATAATAAATCACATTAACTAATATTTCCCTCGCATAAGCATATATTCGTGCAAGAAAGATAGCTACAACTGCCAAACATTTCTTTAAAAGAAACTTATACATCTCGTAGTCTAAAAAACCCACAGAATAACCCAGAAATTTCGGTAACATTATGCAAAATTCCGGCAAAGATTTTTGAAAATCTGGGTTACATTCGTTGAACTTCAATATTTTGGGTGCCCTAAGGGTTTTTTATGGTGTTGAATCCATTTCCACTAGTTACGATCTTCGTGCACGTGAATTACACAAAGTTCATCAAAATAACTAACCCTTCACCCATTAATTTTGATGCATGCAAATACATAAAGAAGAGAATCATAACAAGTGTTGTTCCTATGCATGCAAATGCACATAACTTCCAAAGGAATTTTCCCAAAGGAATGCTTAACACATTTCGAGGAAATTTTAGCATAATAAGACATGCAAAACATGTTCTCTTTTCCATAAAACTAACGTAATAAAACTTAAAAATACATGTATTATTTTCCAAATATTATAACAACATTACCCACATATATATTCCAAGGGATCCAACACATTACTATGTTTTTATGCATGTAATCCATATTCTTTCCCAATGTAGGCTAACCCAACATGCTATGATTTCCCACATACAACTGTATACTCCTTCCAATGAAAGATAATACAAATCTTGCATGCATATACATGATCTTATTCAAAAAAGAAACTAACATAATAATTATTATACCATAAATTAATCACATATAATTATTCCTAAAGCAACATACCTCAATATCTCTTCTATCCATGCAAAGAACATATCTCCATAACACAATGTTTATTCTTTGTGCACGCAAAAACTTGTCAAGATAGCTCTTCTTAAAAAAAAAAATGTACTTCTTTTTTAAAAGGAAGTTAGTATACTTTCAAGAAATTATCATAGGTAACCATGTTTTATGCATAAAACTAGGAAATTATAACAGGGTTAACTTAACCTTTTATACACCTAAATCAAGAAGTTGACACAATTCATCTAGCCATGTAATTTTGCAAACTCTTGCAAAGGAATTAACACAATTTTCTTATCTTTCACCCACAAGAAAAACATATTATTCCAAAGAAGATTCCTATGAATTATATTGCATATGTGCATTTGATCTATGCATAGTTTGCTATATTTTATTGATGACTAAGTATTCCCTTTTTTTTTAAGAAATCACTTTCACTCTCTTACATTAAAATCCCTGATATAAGAATCCATAGAAATCTTTCCAGAAAGATAACAAATATATATCTTTTTGTTTTAACATATAGCTATTGTTTCTCTGCATAAAGATACTTATTAAATCTCTTTTTGTTTTAACATATAGCTATTGTGTCTCTGCATAAAGATACTTATTATTTTCCAATAAGATTGGTCTAGATTCATATACATGCTTTAACATAGTTTTATTTATCTTTTTTATGCAACCTTCACTTACATTATACTTCATGAAACTACTTCATAGATTCCTTATCATTGTTGTTCACATGCATTTTCTTCATTTTCTTTTTCTTTTTTTATTGCATGCAACTATATCTATATATAACTATATTTCTTTCTGAAAATATATCATAATATCTTAATATTTAATTGCAAGAATAACATATGTAACTAATCACAATAACATGATATACTCCAAAGAATCTCAAGAATTGCATATTCTTCTTAAAAACAATGTAGTAACTTATCTCTTAGTAAAATGTATTTGAGAAATCCCTTCTGTAATCAAGAGAAAAACATTGTTCCCTTTCGTATTCCATGATTTGGAAGGAAAGTAGCTTTTAATTACGATTGCAAGCTTTTTCTTGACCCACTGTGAAGAAGAGGTTGAGGCCAACAAAGAGTATCGACCATCATATTTTATTTGTACAGGTAATTAGTAATGAAAAATACAAGAGTATCAAGCATCATGGGATGACTACCAAGGAGAAAGTTCAAATTTTAATGGCAGAATTCTGAACTTCAGTCTAAGAAACACAACTAGGTTATGTTATTGAGATTATATAATGAGGAGTCGATTCCCCCAAGTACCAAACTTCAAGTGTAGTGACTACTATTTATCGATGTTCGCATTGAACTCCAGGCCTGCAAATACCTGCAAACCCCATTCACAGGAGTACGGTGAAATGTAGACACTATCTATTAGTGCTAGGAAAAATACTTCTGAAACCTCCCAAATCCATTCAGTTTTTTGAATCCGTAATATATAATACTTTAGCAATTTTTACATTGATCTATGATGAATGAGAAATGGATTATTAATTAACCGATTTTTGACATTCATTAAATTCTAAATATCTTCACTTGGTAATTAGATTAGATTAAGATTTCATAGGAGCTTGTACCATATGGATGTTACATTATGTTTTCTTGAAGATATTTCCTTAAATAGATATATACCATAGATCTCTGATGAATAACAATGTGATTATTAATTAACCAATTCTTGAAATTCATTAAAATTTAAATATCTTCATGTGGTAATTATATTAAGATTTTACAGGAGCTTGTACTATATGGATGTTACATTATGTTTTCTTGGAGATTGTTCCTTTATCCATATTTCCATGCCTTGGAATTTTCATCTTTTATGTAATCACGCTTACTCGAGAAAGTTTTTTTCATGCTTTGAATGATGTATTTAGTGGAATCCAAAGCTGACATAAAATTATATCAAATAACAGATACAATTAAATGCATTTTAAAAATATTTATTTGAAAATTTAAGATGATAAAATTTTTAAAAATTGAATTTTTTTTATTTTTATTTTTAAATTTTTATGTTGGGAAGAATTGAAAATTAAACTGGTCTCATATGGGTGTGATAGGGATTTTAGGTGAACTGTATCACTTACAGTGCATTAACTTGAAATTTGAACATGAAATTTTTTACTCATATTTATTTTACATTTACATAAATTTACGAAGTAAAATCCTTATAAACTAAAAATTAAAATTACCAGTCTAAATCCGTCTAAATTCTAGATCTACCAAGAATTTAAAGGAATCAAATCTATGATATGCAAATTTCTTTTAAAGTGAAAAGAGATTCAATTTTCCAAAAAAAAAAAAAATATTACATAAATTCATTGATATCTATAAATTATTTGAAGAAAATAAAAAATATTATTATTCATCAAATAAAGAATCATTAAAAGAAAAATATTTAAAATATTATGAAATATTAATCTAATGAAATAGACAAATTTAAAATATGACATGCATATTTCCTGTTATTCTTAATTATCGATTAAGGGTGAAATAGGTTGACGTCATGAACCTCACTATAAAATCCATATTCTCAAAGAACACAAATATATAAGAACGATGGTCACCCAAATATATAAAAAAATAAAATGTTGAGAGAGCATGAGCTATATGCCAAATTCAGCAAGTGTGACTTCTATAAAGAGCAAATCCAATATTTAGACCATGTCATTTCGGCTGAAGGAATAGCAGTAGACCCTGAAAAGATAAAGGCTATTATGGAATGGATGGTGCCCATAAACGTATTAGGCATATGATCCTTTATGGGACTGGTCGATTATTATCGGCGTTTTATAGAAGGATTTTCAAAAATTGCATTTCCCATAACCTCCTTACAGCGAAAGGGGTGAGTGTTTAATTGGAGTAGTGAATTCCAATCTAGTTTTGAAAAGTTAAAACAACTCCTCACCACATCTCCTATTTTGAAAGTGGCAGATCCAAATTTAGAGTTTGAGGTTTGAGGTTTGGGGTTTACACCGACACTAGCAAGGAAGGAGTAGGAGCAGTGATGTCACAAGATGGGAAGGTCGTGACATATGAATTTAGAAAGTTGAAAGATCATGAACAACGATATTTCACATATGATATAGAGTTGACCGCAGTAGTGCATGCCCTCAAAATATGGAGGCGCTACTTATTGGGAAAAAGGTTTGTGCTGAAAACTGATCATAGTAGATTGACTAGTCATTTTAAAAAAGATGACTTGAATGCTTGCCAAGCTAGGTGGAATGCGTTCCTAAGAAAATTTGACTTTGAAATGCAACACATTAAAGGAAAAGAAAATCAGGTCGCTGATGCATTAAGTATAAAACCGCTTTATGTGTATGAATTATACTTCAATCGTGTGGAATTCAAGTTTAAGGAACAGGGGAATGAGGCTGAAACAAAATATCCTGAATACTAGTTTCTATGGAAAAAAACACAAGATACAGAAAATCAAGGAAAACAATTAGACTACACCATCAATAATGAAAAACTACTGATCTTCCGAGGAAAGATATATATTCCTAATAAACTGGGTTTAAAAGAGCTGATTATAGATGAGTATCACATAAGTTCATATTCTGGACACCTTGGCTATCAGAAAATGTTAACAGCCATCAGGAAATATTATTTTTGGCATGGCATATGCAAAAACATCGATGAATATTTGACTAAATTTTTGGAATTTCAGTAGATTAAATTTGAGAATCAACAACCAGTTGGTTTATTGCAAGCCATACCAGCTACCAGAGTGGAAGTGGGAAGTTATATCTCTAGATTATTTTATTGGCTTACGAAGATCAAATAGACATAATGACTCTATAATGGTAGTTGTTGATCGGTTGAGCAAAGAAGCTCATTTTATTCTTGTACAGTCCCATTTTAAAATGGTACAGATTGCTGACATCTTCATGAGGGAGATATTCAGATTACATGGCATTCCAAAAATAGTCATCTTAGACAGATATGTGAAATTTACGTCAACATTTTGGAAGTCACTGTTTACCAGACTAGGCACACAAATCCAGTTTACTACGACATATCATCCTTAGACGGATGGGAAAACGGAACGAGTGAACCAGATACTAGAGGAAATGATACGAGTGTATGTAATGCATCAACCGACAAAATGGGAAGATTATCTACATCTGGTGGAATTTTCCTACAATAATGAGTATCGGGAATCCCTCAAGATGAGTCTATTTGAAGCTCTATATGGTAGAAATTTCCGAACCCCCATAATTGGAGCTGTCCAGAAAAAAACAAAAAAACAAAAAAAACAAAAAAACAAAAAACAAAAAACAAAAAACAAAACAAAAAAACAAAAAAACAAAAAACAAAAAACAAAAAACAAAAACAAAAACAAAAAAAAACAAAAAAAACTAATGGTTGGACCAGAAGTGTTGGTTTATATGGAGTGAGAAGTTAAGAAGTTCTGAAAAAATTTAAAATATGCCCAGGATAGACAGAAGGTGTATGCGGATAGAAGGAGGACATATGAGGAATTCGAAGTGGGTGATCATGTTTATGTGAGAATTAGACCCAAGAAGAGTACACTAAGGTGGACTACCTGTGCCAAGTTGGCTCCTCGATTCTGTGGTCCCTTTCAAATTTTGGAAAGGGTGGAGCCAGTAGCCTATTGGCTAGCCTTACCAGGACACATACGAGTGCACAATGTGTTCCATATGTATGTGATAAAAAGATACATATATGATCTGAAGCATGTAATACACTGGCACAATATTCAGGTAGGAATGGAATGGGAATTAAAATCTCTAAGGAAGATAAATGATTGTTTATTAATTTAAACTTCTTCTGGTTGCAAGTTGAACCAGATGGTGAATTCCTAGTAGAACCTCAATGTATTCTCGATCAGAGAGAAATAACGCTCCGAAGGCAAGCCTCACCCAAGTTAAAGTGCAATGGAAGCTCTTTAGCCCGGAGGAGGTGACTTGGGAAGATGAAAACTTTGTGTGAGAGGCATATCTAGAACTATTCACTGGAATAGCATAACACTAAGGACGGTGTTTACCTTAAGCGGGGGAAGATGTAACACCCGAATTTATTTTCATTTAACTTAAAGAAAATTTTAATTTAGACATTGGAGTTATTTTAAATTAATAGGATTAACAAGCATGTTAATCAAGTTTGTTCTTTTTGAATAAATATTTAATCATGGTATGTTTCCATAATTTTGATGGTAAAAGTTTTCCAAGACTCCAAAGTAGTTGATTAAGCAGTTCCTGGCAGTTACCTTTCCTCTGGAGATAAAAGGAAAATAATAGAGGAGGAAATGGGTTTTATGCAGGTGACAAGGAACAACTAGGGAGCTGAAAGGAGAGAGTATCTAGAGCTGGTGGAAAACCAGTGGAGCACTGCTACCTGTTATTGGAGACGGGTCTTGATAGGAGTCCTGAGCTCCACCTCCTTGAAACACTGCTATGCAATCCTACTTTGGTGAGGAGCATAGGGGGAGTTGAGGACATCATTGCCTCTCTCAAGGTTGGGTGGATGCCATCAACTTTACTTAGTTGAGATAAGTAAACTAATCTGGAAAGAAATGGATATTAATATTTTAAATATGTTTAGTCATGTAAATAGAATTCTGAGTATGTGAATATCAGTTTATAGGGGTAAGAATAGAGTTTGAGTATGTGAATATTTGTTACAGGAATATTAAAGATATAGTGAATGTGTTTTGAACAATTTTATTTTCTTGAAATTATTACTGTAAAATGAGATTTCTGGAAAATAAGTAATAGAAAGTTTCTAGATAATATTTGACATAATTCAGTAACCATTAACTAGTGGGACAACTAGTCCACTTGGGAAATGAACCCCAAACGGATTGTCTGTCATGTAGATGAGAAACTAATACACGAAATGAGAGCAAACCCTCTTGAGGTGGTCCAGTCACCCATGAAAAGTATTCTATTACAAAGAACAAATAACAAAGTTTCCAAGAAAATAAATGACATGGAAAGAAAGAACTGAAGATCTAAATACCAACATTTAAATAGAAGTATATAAAATATTTATTTATATTCTTAAAAGATAGGAAATACATAAATATAGAATCTAGTTACTCGGAGATATAGGAAGAACAGAGATCTATAAATCTGAAACTAAACTCTGGTTATAACCCTCTTCGAAATGAAAGGAAAACCAAGATTAAAATATGTGTCTAAAAATTGGAATATATATAATATGTAGAATAAACATTGAAAAAGAGACATGCAAACTGAAATGCAGAGTAGGAAAAAAAAGAATGCTCGAAAACAAAATATCCACAACAAGCACCAAACTGGTCTTGGATATGACAAGGATGTGTCCTTTCATATTCCAGACTACACCAAGCCCATCATATTTCAGAGTACCAGATTTCTTTATGACAGTTCACCTGCAGTTGTTACAGATCCTGCTCCACTTCCACAACAACAACAACAGATTGTAAAATGCCACACTATGATCGAGTTGGCCATATGAATGATCATGGTTTTGATCTTCATCCATGCAAGCACTGTGTTCGGCACACCCATTCTTCACACAGATGCTTTAGAAACAAGCCTCCTGCAAGAACAAAGATTCATATTGGATGGATCGCTTCTTGGCAATGGGCATCAGCAGCCAAGAAGATGTTTAAGTCGCATGTCAGAACATGTTCTAGAATATTGAGCAAACTTGCAGTTGATTTTTCACCATCATCTCACCTTGTCCCTGACAGGGGGGGAAATGGTGGTCATTTACAAGCTTCGACATCAGATCAAGCAAGCCTGAGCCACAATCTCTCATTCCATGTTTAGAGTTGTAGCCAGAGACACAACAGTTCAAGTGAGCCTAAGCCACAATTCGTCGTTCCAGATTCAGAGATGTAGCCAGAGACATGGATGCCCATGAGCATGCCTTTGGTTGGTGGACAGCCTTAAACCATCACAGGTTGTAGACCTCCCTTCTTTTAGGTTGAAGGTCTCCCTTTCATATATGAGGGACACTTCTTCTAGTAGAAGCCTTCAGCTTCTTGCCAGCTTTGGTTGAGTTCCAGGAAATGCTTCAAGCATTCCAGTGTTGTTGGAAATCCTTAAACCATGACAGGTTTTAGACCTCCCTTCTTTTAGGTTGAAGGTCTCCCTTTTTTATGAGGTACAATTCCTCTAGCAGAAGCTTTCAGCTTCTTGCCAGTTTTGGAAGAGTTCCGGGAACCACAACAAGTATTGCATTCCACTGTTGGTGGTCATCCTTAAACCACCTCTTTTTTCCAACATTTCAGAGAGTTTATTCAGCCCAAGTGCTACCATGTATACTTTGCATATTTGTATTACAACTCTCTTCTTGGACTCACACATACCCCTTCAGATTAAGGGGGGGAATTTTGGAACACCTAATCCTCCATGGATAGGTGTGGAATGCGAAAAGTCACAATGGAGTCCAAGTGACCTTGGAATGTGAAACCAAGAGTCACACCAATTTACTATAAATGTACATCATGTATAATGGAAAAATAATAGAGTTTCACGCTTATCCTTCATTATGTGTTGAGTTTCTTGTTGTGTGTGTGTTTATCTTTCTCTCACACCATGTGTGTGTTTAACAATAGGTGACTTGGATGGAAGACATATGATGAAGGGTGAAGACTCAAGATGATTATGCTAAATGGGTCCTTCTCTTCCGATCTATCAAAACCTTAAATACCCTCTGGCCGTAAAACTCCTTCCGATCATCCTCTTTCCTTCTTTCCACCGACAGATCGCCTGCCCGCCCCTACGGTCCTGACCAATTCCTCGTGATAATATTCCCAATGGGAAAAGAAGGAATATAGTGCATAAAACTCGAAATAGTTGTGACAAATCAACACACACAATGTAATAAGATCATATATCCATCATATTAAGATCACAGCAGGAAAATTTATACAATTTCTTGAGGAAATAGTCACTCAAGTTGGAAAAACAAGCCTCAAGAGAACATGTACATGAAATATGAGAACACTACTACACAACAAATACCCAAGGCTATGAAAATGCAATTTTATTAGATATAACTGCTGCTGAATAATTTAAATACATATATCTGAAGTTATATGGCTCAAATAATGCCGGGAACAGAGGTATCATCTCCCAAGCACATTTCCAAAATAACCCGGGAAGGGTTTCCTAAAATACACAAGATGCAGAAAATACAATATGGCCTTAGGGCTGAATAATCTTTGCAACTGGATAGATGATAGGAGGTTTCTGATATGATCTATAAATGTATGAAAAATCTTCCTATATATTCTCCAAATGAGAGGTTTATCCCCTCACTGAAAAACTATCTCCCCCAACTATGGCTCCAAACCCTCTACTGCAACTACACACTGAAATAATGCAGTTTTTTCAGAAAATTGCACTGTAACTTATAATAGTCCCTTATCCTATTTCTGGATGATGAAATGAGGCCCAATAATCTCCATTACAAGCCTCCCAAATGAATGGATGCTCCCTCCACTAGAAAACAAGCTTATAAGTTGGGTTTCTCAACCCTCCATTGCTACACCCTGCAACACAACACAACTTCCTGCAGAAACTACGTTATAGAAGTAAGATGAAGCTTGTACTAATGTTGTATAGTGGAAAATGTAGTGCAATACTCTTCCAAGAGGCCTCTCAAGGAAAGAGGTGGGATTCCTGACCGGGAACACCCTGTGCTAAACATCACAACAATCTTAGCTAAAAAGTTGAAGAGAGCACAAGTCTAAATAGACCATATAAAAAATAATAATCTCAAACATAACCCCATATGGCTGCCATCCTCTTCATTATATAAGTGATGAGATTCCTCACCCTTGGCCCCAGTCAATTAGGTCACTACTTGCATGCATTCAATCTCCCTCCAAAACTGTGTTGTCCCACCATGAATGCCTCTACTCCATAACAATGATGCTGATTTGGTCAAAGTTGACCCAGTCTTCATGCTCCAACCCCTTTTCACACCTAAGGGTCTTCAACATGACCTCCATTCAGACTAGGAGTGTCTTTTATTCCTACTAAGGAAATTTATGGGTCTCCATACCCTCTTATTCCTCTATCTAAGAGAAAAATCAAAATTTAATATTCCAATTATTTGTGTGCTAATTTAGGAATATTACAATCCTCCCCTGCCAAATGTTTCCTGTCCTCAAGCAACTGCAAGGATATAACTGAAAATCCTCTCCTCTTCCTCCTGTAGCATCCTTATATGATAATTTCCTCCAACGAACAAGATTCCCTCTCATCAATATGTCCTCAAGCTGCTTCTCCCAAGTGTATAGATATGCCTTTGGTGAAAAATCCAAATGGCTCTCATCATGAACAAGTGGGATATCTATGGAGGAAACTATATGTGGTCTAGAGGCTTTATTGAGGCATGGTATCAGCAAATGATTGGGAACCTTCCTTCCCATGTGAAGTTCCAAGCCCCAAGCTATCATCCACACAAAGTTAGTCACCCTCCCAAATGGTAACTCATGAAAAATTTCTTCCACCTTTGGCTCCTATAATGTAGGTGGGTTGCATAACTGAACATGATAGACCAAATGGCCTACCCCACACTATCTCTCTCTCCACTTATGGAAAGTGTAGAGCTACTGCTGATATTAGGTTGCAATAATGTTGCCCTCAAGATACAAAAGGAAAACTGGATCTCCAAAGACCCCTCCTCTAGTTTCATGAGCCCAAACAATCCCATAAAAATTGAATGGTACAACGTCACCATGTGGTATCCAAATCAGAAAAATATTGAATGTTATGTGCAATTTTGGATGGTACCAATGGTTTCTCCAGTGGATACAACACAGTTTTACCAACCGTTGTTTTAGAACATCATGTGGAAAGTTGTCTTCCAACAAGTTGCTAGTTGTGCATGTTTGTTCATATATTAGGAGGTAGTAAATGGAATTATATATCATTTGAGCATAACAAGAATAACAATAAATTTTCCCCAAGTCATTCAAATAAGGATTATCTCCATCATAAATTTTGGTCCTAGAATGACCATGAAACCAAAAGATAATCTTGCCCTTTTGGGAGAAATGCATTGTACATAGATAGTGAGAGAATGCAAATACTTTATGAAATGATCAATAAGTATAGAAATACATTTCTTACCATGCATTGTGATTAGGCTGAAATTGAGGTCCATGGATGAGCCCTCCCATGAGAATCTCCTCATAAAGGTCTGCAAGATGAAGGGATGCATACTCCCCTTGAAACACTCCATTAAAATATACATACTCCCAAGCGACAGTGTTGTTGGCCTTAGTGACAAGGCTTCCACCACTCCATGACTCCATTCTTTGACATGCCATATGAAAAAGTCATCCACTATCATGCTGCTATGTGTTGGAGACTCCTTCCTATGTGGAAATACCTCCTCATCCTTCAATGTTGAAGGGTAGCCTCTTTGCACTTTGATTGTACCATTCCTTTCTCCCGAA
This sequence comes from Pinus albicaulis, assembly GCA_034641835.2. Lineage (NCBI taxonomy): Eukaryota > Viridiplantae > Streptophyta > Pinopsida > Pinales > Pinaceae > Pinus > Pinus albicaulis. The sequence continues at coordinate 149,021,029 of CM076575.1, forward strand.
ACATCCTACAAAGTATGTGAGAGATTCAACCCATACTCTCCAAAGATTAGCCAAAGCAACAATAGCTCTTACTACCTCCTCACACCTCCATCATACAAATCATGAGGTGAAAACATGACGTTTGACATGAAGAATGTCATATCATCATAATGCACCCAAACTACCTACTTCCATATGATGTAAGTTCCATGCCAAGTCTAGACCACCAACATACTCTTTGAAATAGAATGCATCACATGGTGACCAAACTCTTTCAAGAGTAGCCAATGCAGCCTTGCCTCCTGCTACCCTGTGTCATAGATCTGCAAGTGGCTTTCCAGCCTCTTGCTCATCAACATCACCCATCCAACCAATGGTGAGTGTCTACCATTATGCTCAAGATAGGTATCACTCCAATGGAGAATACCATCCTCCCAAATCATATTTCTATCTTTGAATTTCATGGGATTCTGAAATGAAATATCCTGGAGATCTCCTAATGAAGACCACTCATCAATGACCATGTTGAATCAATAAGGATACAATTATGCTGAAGGAAAAATATTCTCATTGAGCTGTGAAATTCTCATAAAGAAATATTCATCACAAAAATGAAAGATAAGATGTCTCTCATCAATCATCTGCATATCCACTGCTACACAAGTGTGTTGGTCATCAAAATGTCTCAATATCAGTTGGGCCCCCAACTCATCACTGTTGCTAAATGACAACATTGTTGATCTCCATGATGGTGCATCTGATGTCTCAAGATCACGCTCAATGCTGAACACATAGTTCTACATTGCATTGTTTTGGACAATCCTCATCATATCCTCCAAAAACCTACACTCCAACCCCAAGAGTTGTGTGCAGCTCAACAATGAATAACAAGGATGAATGTATATCTCCTCCTTGAACAAATCAAGGTTCCTCAGCGTAGTGATAGTATGCTGCTCCAAATTAGCAATGTGCTTTGACCCTAGGTCATGCATGTTTCCACAATCCTCCATATGATGTGTTGTAATGATAGGAAATGGAAATATGTGCATGCCTTGGAAAATCTTGTGAAAATATTGTACTTCTACAAGGGTTCCTTCCTCCGGTGTGATGACTTTCCCAATTACTGATGATGATGGCTGCATCAGCACTGGTATAAGTCTCCTCCTCCTCATGCATCTCCAAAATAGTGCATGGGACTCTAGATTTCAAGAGATCAAGACCACTTTAAAAAGGTGCAAGTGTTCTCTCCCTTGATGCAAGTACTCCTGCAGCAAGTGGTGGTCGGAGTCTCTTCTCTTCTGATTTCTTCTTGTCAAATTCAATGATCAACCTGTTAGCCCCTATGAATTTTTGACAAGAAAACGGGGGGCTAAATTGTTTTGGAGCCTTCAAGGAATGCATTTCCTCTGAAAACACATCATCCTTGAAGTCTCCTATGCCTTTGCCTTTTGATAAATCCTCACTGTTGTTCCTAGTTTAAAAGCCTCTCTGTCTATGAAGAATAATGCCCAAAAAGGCCTTTTCGCCCCTATTTCATCCCCACTCAACCTCTGTCTCTTCACCTTTTTTTCCCTCTCTTTATTCCTCCCTAAATCCTCTAAATCATCCTTTTTCCCTTCTAAGCCTCACAAACACCCTTTGTTAGGCCAAATAACCCCTTTTTCTCTATCGTTGCCTCTTTTTGGCCTCAAATTGCACTAAAAACAGGCCAAAAACCCATATTATTCATATGTAGGCTTAGCCCCTTTCGGCCAGCCCCCGTGAACCATTCCTCCACATGACCCAGGCACTAAAACCAAGCATTGGCCCGTGACGCACTTATCGTATTAGTGGTCGGGTGCAATACCAGCCGTCGATCAACACCAATCCGGCGATCTATGTTTTTCCTACAATGCACCCGCGTTCCCCTATTCGCTCCCCGATCGCATAGCAGCCATCGATCTGATCCCCAGATCGATGACCCACAATCCAACCACCCCGGTGGTCCCTGCATTCATTCACTGTGCAAAACCGGTGGGTTTGATCACACTACTTTTGGAGGGAGGGTTGTTTTTCCCGTTCGACAGTGATCAACGCCGTGGGCCGACATGTGGCCTCAAGTTGTTTTGAAAATCCGCCCTCCTTGGGCGTTAAAGGCCGATTGTGGGACCGAAACGATATGAGCGTACGTCGTCCAATCCGAACCTGGTCCATCTGACAGTGATCGCACCCAAAATATGCTCAGGGGGTAAACGAAGTAAACAAGACCCCTAGCCCACAAGAGATCGCCCTCCGACGCGATCACGGCTGTCGATATCCTCCTGAGATCCGAAGGTCCAAGTTAGATCGCCCCCGCCATTTATTGGGTCCCACCGCTAGAGCTCCACGTCACCTATTTTCGTGGCATTTTCCCATTTCGTTTGTATTTCGCCCAATTTCCAAGGCCCTTCTATCGTTTAATTTCCGTCGTCGATCATCACCCCATGCAATGATCGAACGGTCAGCATGCATTTCTCCACTAAGCCTCCACATGTCTAGTCTTCCACCATTTTTGCATTATTTTTTCTTGTTTTCACCATCCCACTGCATTTTCCGCCATTCCTCCACAGTTCTGCCACCATTCAGCAGGTCTCTGAAGCATCCTTTCCTCGCTCCCTAGATTTTTTAATGTGTTTTTCTTATTGTGCAGGGTTGTAGCAGAGTGATTTAATCACTCGATATTCCATAATCGCAGCTACTATGGTTTAGAGAAAAAATAGGCCATTAGAGCCGCGGCCAGTGTTAGAGCCTAGTATTGCAGGAAAATGTTTGGGAAGGTTTCGGCAGGAAATATTTCATCAAAGTACAAGTTTCAACTCTGTACAACCTCTCCAGCATCATTTAAAGGTTCCAATTTCATGGACAAAGACAGTCATGATGTGGTAAAGAGTATCAGTGGAGAATTAAAGGATTTTAATGCCCATTATTAGATATTTAAAGCCTTAACCCAGTGTTTTAAAAAACAAATGTACCAGTTTGAAGACCTCATGATTGTCACAGAGGGTCTGATAAGGTCTAACGCACAGAAAACAATACTATCAGTGTTTCACATCGGCAGAAGTTCCCTCCCGAGGAAGGACACAGTACCCATACTGTCCTTGTTCTACATTGTGTTCCTGAGAGGTTTTCCACCCTGACCACAGTCCTAATGCTACCAAAGTATTTGTTACACAGTATGGGAGACCCCATAATCTTTATCTTCCTTTTTATTTATTCACCATAGTACTGCAGAGTACTACATCCGAGAGTACATCATGAACATACCTGGAGTAAATTGCAGCCTGTCAAAGACTACTCTTTCATCCAAAGAGTACAGAAGTTTGATGCATATACATTAAAATATAATGGGCCTCGAGCCTCTCCTCCTGCTCTGGTTTAATGTTTCATTTAGTGTTTCATCTACCTCCTCCGCCCCTCTTTCAGCTATAAGACTCATGAAGAAATATTGTAAAAGGTTGTTGATCGGATATCTATGAACTTTAAGTTGTTTCTCTTGAGACATAGTTCTCTGTGTAAAGTTGTAAGATAGGCTGAGGAGGATGTTTTCAGACTGAATATCAAGTTTTTGGTAATGTTTTACATGACTGGTGTTGCTCTTTAATATGACAAGCACATTTCTTTGGATCCTGATTTAAAGCAGCGGTGATGTTTTTCTATCTTTGTCCTTGTTTTCCTTTGTAGTTCATCATATTTCATTTCTTCTGGCACGCATCAGAAATCTGGTTTAGGATATACCCTCGCATGGTACCCTAAGCTTCTTCTCTCCCTGCCTTTAATTTTTTCTGCTATATGTGTTATCTGAGCACTGATTCAAGTTAATTTAACCAGTGTAGTGGCTAATATTTACTGCTAGCTGATGTATGAATTAATGAATCTGTCTTAGATGTTCTTGTTGGGTTTTAATCGAATGAATTGGGATACTGGGAGTTTAAAACATAGCCTTTGTCTCACTAGGATCCTTCTCAATCAATTTAACCTTTCTAAGTTCCCTTAAGCTGGATGTCAAAGCATTGAGAGTTCAAAGTCTCTCTCTGATCGCAGGCCTTCACCTTCGTGTTTAAATCTTTAATTTTTCCTTGTCCAAAGAGTTAACCTTTTAGGTTCTGGAACACAGGTTTTCCAATGGCATGTCCTGTCCCTGGATCTGATTCCTGAAGGGTCACCTTGGAGGTTTCCTTGCTTTCACCTTCTTTCTTGTCATTTCATGCCACAATATCATCTTTAAGATCCAATGCTTTATATGACTAGCCCAACTGAAAGCCTTCATATTGAATAGCAAGTAAACCCTTTCCTGACTCCTTTTCCCAATGGTCTCGAGTGTTCTTTGAAATCATCCCTCCTTTGCCTAAAATCCTCTTTGCACATCCTTGCCTCACATTGAGCCCTTCCTTTCCGATTCCTAGCAACCAAACAAACAATCAATCAAACAAACCCGTTACTAGAACTAGCCTAATATCTTAACACAAAGCTTAAAGGACATAAAACCTTTGCATATATAAAGAGATCCCTCTCTAGACCTAGGACGGCTAGATCCTGAGGTCTGAAAGTGGTTCTGATGTTGTCTCATCTTTTGGTATTTCCAAACTTGCCAAAACATGGGAACCCCAACATAATTGCGACTCCACTGGGGACATCTCAGTTTTTTCATCTTATACATCCTTAAGACCTCAGAAAACCAAAATCTATGGTTAGTTTGGTGGTCAATCACTGTGGTGGACAATATACCATTCTTGAAACATTCTAGACTTTCCACCTGGCGACTCCATAGTTCCTTAATGACTAAAGACTCCACTGGTGATCAGTAGGTCTGCTGATTATCTTGGTTCACATAAGACTCCACTGGGAGACCAGCCTCCTTTACAACATCATCCATAATAGAAGTAACAGTTAGGATTAAGTTTCTTTTTCTAAAGACAACATTCTGGCTTCAAGAACCATTCACACAAGAGCTTATCCTAACCCATACCCACCCGAAATAGTTGAAAACCCTGAGAACATTCTCAGGAAATCTCCTGTACCTAAAATACCAACTATTTCTAGTCATATCCATAGAGCTAAATTTACACTGGAATACTTTACAGCTCTATCAGACCCACTTTTTGACCTAGACTCTTAGAACAGTTTACCAAGAACTAGGTCGTTCAATGCTCTAGACCAGCCAGACCTTGAGCTTCCTGGTTCACCACCTCAAAGTGGCAAACACTTTAGGGACAGAGAAACCCCTCCATATACACCTCCTGATATTCACTTCATTCAAAACTTGGGGCTCTGCCACCCTAAATCTGCTCAACAAACTTCTGTTGGTCCTAGTATCCCTGTCATCCATATACCATCTGCTCAAGCCAACCCCTTACCTCCTCAGAACATCATCATGGCAGCCTGGTATGCACCTCTGATGTTACCCTAGCCTATAGTACCCTTACCCAATGATTACCAATCAAATATCCCACGCTTCACTACAAAATATTCTACCACAGCTCAGCACCATGTAGACAAGATGGAAGATTCGTTTGACTACATGGAGATAGATGATGATACAGTCAAAATGAGAATATTTTCCCAGAGCTTAGGAGGTGATGTGAAGAAATGGTTTAAGGGCCTACGTCCTAATAGAATCCAAGATCTACCCTCCTTATATCAGACCTTCATAAACAAATGGGAAGTTAATACCAACCCTCTCCAAATCTTAGCAGAATACAAGAACCTTAAGAGAAACGTAGGAGAGAGTGTCCATGACTATTCTACCAGGTTTAACAGCGTTTATAACGCTCTTCCTCCACATATGAAACCTCCCCAAGGTATGGCTTTAGTGAAATACCCTAAAGGCTTTGATGCTGACATGGCCTACTAGCTTAGGGAGAGAGATTACAACACATTAGAAGACATGCAAAAAGGAGCAGTGAGTGTTTAGGCTAACCTGATTGAGAAGAAAGCAAGAATGAGGGCTGAGAAAAGGGTAACATATAGAGATGACACTGTAGCCTTTGCATCTGACCCCAATTATGGTCGTCTATCTAAAAATGTGGAAAATCTAAAGAAAATGATGGAAAAAATGGTTGTCACAGTTAGTAATCAAAACAGAAACCAAAATCATAACTAGAACTAGAACTTTAGAAGGAACAATACCACTCCCAACACACAAAGAGACTTGGACCAACAAGTCATACCCCCATTTCAAGAGAACTTCCTTGATGAAGATGAGGGGATTATAGAAGAGTCTGAGGAAAACACGATAAATATGTTTGAGATAGACAACTCAATCCACAACAGTTCCACAAAAGAAGATCAACCCTCACCCTCATATTGGGATGAGGAAAGATTAGAATCTGAGGATTACAGACTTGGATTTGAAAATGCCATCATGCATGTCAGAGAACAGTATGAACTTAGGAGCAAAAAGAGCTTAGAAAATTCCAAACCCAAAGCTTCTGAGATTACCATTAAGAAAAGGCCTGAGAAAACTTCCAAAGTAACTGCTGAAAGTAACAAATCAGCAGCTGAGAGTTCTGGGAAGAACAAAGAAAAAGACAACCAAAAAACTGATAAACAAGCTCAACCAACTAGCAGCACTAGCACTGCAGCTAGTGTTCCTGATAAAACAGTTCCTAATCCTGTACATAGTGAGAATCAGCACACTGATCCTGCCACTAGGGTAGTGGCTAACAAGACAGAGTTGAACATTACAAAGACTCAATCTCCCTTCAGTTTGGAGAATGAAATTGAAAAAATTAAAATCTCTGTCCCACTCTCTAAGCTGGCCACTCAGGATGTATTTAAAGGCAAAATTTTGAAAGCTTTAAATCTAGGGGAAAACAATGACACTGTCAATCTGAGTGATGATCAACCAGCCCTTCTGTTTGGTCCAAAGATAGAGGGGAAGTTTCAAGAATGGGTAGTAACTCCTTTTTATATCAGTCTCAATATCCATGACAAGATCCTTCACAATGCAATGCATGACTCTGGGGAATCACACAACTTAATGCCTAAGGTAGTTATGGAAAAGTTAGGCCTAGATATAACTCGCCCTTATAAAGATTTATATTCATTTAACTCTAGCAGGGTAAAGTGTCTTGGCCTAATCAAGGACCTATGTGTGAACTTAACCCAGATTCTATCCAAATGTATGGTTATGGATGTGGTAGTGGCAGATGTGCCACCTAAGTATGGCATGTTGCTATCAAGGTCATGGGGAGCCAAGCTGCAAGGTATAATGCAGATGGATGGGGCATATGCCACAATCCCTGTCTTTAGCCAGCTTAGGAGACTGTATAGAGAGGCACAAATGAAATTCCTGGTCAGCAGCCCTGAAAAGCCTGAAAATTATCCTCTGTACTCTGTACACACAGATCTAGACTCCTTTATCCTTTGCAATGATGAATCCTTTGAAGAGCCAGAGCTAGAAAGCAGAGATACAAACAATAGGGAAGAGCCCATAGTTTTCAACATAATGGCCACTCTAGACTTAAAGGAAAACGAAGATGAAACCTGTGGACAATGCACTGAAAACAAAACTCTGAGGAAAAAAGGAACACGATGCAAACAGCTAACTAGTCAGCTCTCTGAAGTCCATTCACATCATGAAGGGAAAAACCCTCCACACCTAGAAACAGACCCTCCATTGCAGCATAACCATGAAACTAACGCTAGTAAAGAAATCAACGATAAACCCGAGCAAGAACCTTTGTGGAAAATGAATTTCGATGGGTCCTGTACTAGAAAAACTGCAGGAGCAGGAGTGTGGGTACATAACACAGAGAGTGACTATGCAGAGAGTCATGCCTTCAATCTGAACTTCAAATGTACAAACAACATCGCGGAGTATGAGGCTCTCATCATAGGATTGAATCTGTTGGAAAGGTTAGGAGCTCGTAGGATAGCTGTTCAAGGAGACTCTGATTTAATCATCAAACAAGTGAATGGTGAATACACAGAGAAACACCCTAGGATGAGAGCGTACAAGAATGACGCTATGGATTTATTGAAGACCTTTGTGGAATATGAACTAGTGTTTATTCCTAGGAGTTGGAATGTAATTGCGAATGGATTAGCTTGTATAGCTAGTTCATATCACAAGCCTCCCAGCGATCAAAGAATCATCATTCAGGCAAAGTTCAGACCTGCAGTACCTGATAATGAGAAATATTGGTAGGTTTTTGAAGGAGATAAGCAGATTAAGGATTTCCTGATAGGCAGGAACGAGTTTGAATTTTTCAATTCAGACTCTAAATCCAATGATAGTTGCCTAAGTGAAGAGCCCTCAGATGAGGAAGAACCACCCTGTAACATAGAAATAAACACTTTAAACGAAAAGATTGGAAATCCAACTGAAGAATGTAAAAACACAGATAATGAGGAAATAGAGGTGCCACGGGAAAAAGATAAGAACATACCCCGAGGTCTGGCACCTTTAGAAGATATTTTCGATTTCGATGATGTAGCGAAAAAGCCCACCATAGAACACTCAGACTCCGACGTTGAGGAATGCAATGTAGGCACTAAATTCAAGCCTAAGATGATTAAATTGGCTAAGTCCTTAATCGCAGACATGAAAAAGAAATATATTGACCTGTTCAAGGAATTCATTGATGTGTTTTCCTAGAGCTACGAGGACTTGAAGGCCTATGACACAAACATCATACAACACAAAATACCTTTGAAAGAGAACTAGAAACCCTTCAGACAGAAACTTCGCAGAATAAACCCAAAACAATTGCCTGCAGTAGAAAATGAAATAAAGAAGATGTACGAAGTAGGAATAATAGTTCCTGTGAGGTTCTCTGATTGGGTCTCAAACCTTGTAGCTGTGAGAAAGAAAACAGGTGAGATCAGACTGTGCATAGATTTCAGGAACCTTAACAGAGCCTCACTTAAGGACAATTACCCCTTACCAAAGATGGAACATATTCTGCAAAGGGTAGTTGGCTCAAGGCAGATCTCCCTGTTAGATGGTTTTTCAGGTTACAACCAAGTTTTAGTACTCCCAGAAGACCAACTCAAGACAGCTTTTACCACTCCATGGGGAACTTTTATGTACGTGAAAATGCCTTTTGGACTGATGAACACTAGTGAAACCTTCCAATGAGCGATGGACATCGCTTTTTCAGATGAAATTTGGCACTTCATTGTCATCTATCTGGATGACATAATAGTCTACTCCAAGACTGATGAGGAGTACCTAAAACATCTGAGAAGAGTGTTTGAAAAATGTAGAAGGTTCGGTCTGTCATTGAATCCTAAAAAGACTGTATTTGGGCTGCAAGAAGGTAATCTTCTCGACCACATTATATCTGAGAAGGGAATTATGATAGACCCACAAAGATTTGAGGGAATACTACAAATCACACACCCGAGAAATATTAAAGAGTTACAGTCCTTCATTGGGAAAATTAACTTCCTAAGGAGGTTTATTCCCAAATTAGCTGAACAACTCAGGAATATGACTAATATGCTGAAAAAAGGTGAGGGGGTTAAGTGGACTGTTGAGGCTAAAAAATATTTTGAATCGGTTAAACTTGCACTCACCCAGGCTCTTGTCCTAATCAACCCTGATTTCTCAAAGGATTTCCTGATCTTTTCATTTTCCTCCGAGCATATAGTGGCTGCAGTTCTGCTGCAGAAAAATCCAGAGGGAATGGAACAGCCCATTTCTTTCTTCAGCAAAGCTCTGAGGGATGCACCCTCGAAATATAACATAATGGAAAAACGGGCCTATGCCATGGTAAAGGCCTTGAAAGACTTTAGGGTGTACATACTGCATTCTCACATCATAGCATACGTGCCAAACATAGTGGTTAAAGACATCTTGTCCCAAGATCCGGACGGAAAGAGGGGCAAATGGATTGTTGTAATCTTAGAGTATGACCTTGAGATAAAACCCACCAAACTGATCAAAGGTCAGGGCCTAGCTCAACTAATGGCTTAATCAAATTTACAAGCCCTTGACATAAACATGGTAGATGCCTTGGATGAGCAGGAAGGATTGCCTGATCCCACTGTTGAGGAGAAGTTTTAGAACTCTCCTTAGTATTCTGACATTCTGTAGGTAATCACAAACCTCAGTGCCCATCCTGAACTATAAAAAACTAAGGCCAGATTCCTAAAGCTAAAAGCTAGAAACTATTGCATACTGAATGAATGTTTATACTAGAAAAATACAAATGGCCTATTGCTTAAAATTTTGCCTGAAACTGAAGCAGAGAGGATTAAATAGGAGTTCCAAGCAGGAGAATGTGGAGGCCACCTGAACTGGAAAGCCACTGCTAACAAAATACTCAGAGCTAGCTATTATTGGCCTACACTTTTCAATGACATCCATAAGATGATAAGTGCCTGCCATAAATGCCAGATTTTTGAAGGCAAAAGAAAGCTCCTCCCCCTACCTTTACAACCCATCACTATTGAAGGTCCCTTTATGCAATGGGGCCTAGATTTCATAGGAGAAATACACCCTGCTTCTTCTGCACAACACAAGTGGATCCTTACAGCCACAGACTACTTCACAAAGTGGATAGAGGCCATACCTGCTAGGAATGCCATGGATTCTGTCATCATTAGGTTCCTAGAAGACCACATCCTCTCTCAGTTTGGCTGCCCGAGAAAAATAATCACTGATAATTCTGTTGCTTTTGGGTCCAAGAAAATGGTTGATTTTTGTCACAGGTATCAAATAGCACTCAGTCATTCAACTGCTTATTACCCACAAAGTAATGGGTTAGCTGAATCATCGAACAAGAGCTTAGTAACCATCATCAAAAATTTGCTGGAAGAGAACAAAAAGTCATGGCATAACAAGCTAGTGCATGCTTTGTGGGCTGACAGGCTTACAATAAAGAAATCTATTGGCATGTCACCATATCAGCTTGTCTATGGAACAGAGGTAGTGTTTCCTACTAGCCTTGGGGTACCAGTGATTAAACTTGTCCAAGAGATTCAGACAGAAGAATACGGCATGGTGAGGAGGATAAACCAAACAATTCATCTCCAGCAAACAAGGGAAGAGGTCTATAACAAAGCCATGAAGGTCCAGGAAAATATAAATAAGTTGTTCGATAAGAGGGCCAAGGCTTCTGAATTCAAAATTGGAGATAAAGTTCTGAACTGGGATTCAAGGAGAGAAGACAAAGGAAAGCACGGAAAATTTGACAGTTTGTGGCAGGGTCCATACATCATCCAGGCCATTGTTGGTCCAAATGCCTTTTTTCTGCAAGAGCTAGATGGTACAAATTTGTTTGGGGGTCCTGTCAATGGCAGGATGCTCAAACATTACTACTGCTGATTTCCGATTTCCAGTTTCCATTTCCATTGTAAATACCATTGTTGTGTTATGTTTTCAAGAAAAAGAGAAAATGCTTCAAAAAAGAGAGAAGAGAGGTTTAGACATGCTCAAAACATGAACCTTAGAAGTGTAAAGATTGGCTCTAACATGATCAAAACCTGAGCCAAAGAAGTGAATAATCAACTCTAACAAGCCCAAAATCAGGGCTGAAATGAAGAAGAAAGTGACTCTAACAAGCTCAAAAATTGAGTCACAAAGAAAGGAAGGATGCTTCAAGGTTTCGGATTTCAAGCCTTCAAGATTTTATTTTCAAACTTCTGTAATTTCAGTCCATGTGCAACTGTCTTTGTGCCTTGGACCTGTTAGCCACCTATAATATTTTGTTATACCAAAAGGTGTCTAAGACTTTTTGAGCCTCCAAGGAACAAATTTTATCACTAAAAATTGTTGGCTCTTGAAGACTCCTTGAAGGCCTCATGCCTCTGTCCGAAATCTTCATTTACTATTTCCATTTCATGCTCTGAAATTCTATTAATTTCGTAAGAAGAGATTGCTGAGGAACCATCATTTTCGCCTTTCTCCCACTCAAAACTAAACTTCATATGCTCCCCTTTTTCTCCGTAAAATCCCCTTTGTTTTCATGATTCATTTTCTCCCCTTCATGAAAATCACTCTTATTAAGGTTGAAGACTCATTCTTTAGCTTTACCGAAACCCCTCAAATAACCCATAGGACTTTATAATAAAGACTTTATGTTATAAAGCCCTACCTTTCTAACCACTTCCCCTTTTTCATAACCCGCCATACGTTATTATATAAACTTTATTATAAAGTTCGTATCATATAATATATGGCCCACCACTTATCGCGAAATCGCAATGTCGCATTATCGCATTTTTCCATGGGTTGGTCAATCTACCCATCGCTAAAATTTGCGATGCGATCAATCTACCCGATCGCATATCTCGAAATCGCATTTTCGTTTCGTTTGATTTAATTGATCCATCACAAATATTTGCGATGTGATCAACACATCGCAAATTCCCATCCCATCGCACTTTCCACAGTCGCGATCGACCCCGCCGGACCCACCGTATGATGCCCCCGCCATTCATATAAAAAAAAGCATTTTCCCTTTGTAAGTCGAAAAATGTCATATTTCATTGTTTATAAAGGTTTTTCCCATTAAATCCCTCCATCGCGCAAATCGCAAAATTGCATTTTTATGTGAAACCCCTGATCACTCATCACAAATATTTGCGATGCGATTTTGCAATCTCTTTGACCACCTCTGAATAAAATCTCCACCGTTGGATACAGCCATCCAACGGCCATGATCTTTCCCGTCTTCTGAAGCAGTCTAAACCTAAAAGCGCAGGATTTCTTAAGGTTTTTTGTGTTTTTCAGGTGTTTTAATGGTTTTCCATTGTATAATGAAGGAAAGCCGAGGGTTAGGAAAGACGTTTCCTGCGCCTTCGATCTATTAAAAAGAACCATTCACAGGTTTGAATTCAATGATTTATCAATGTTTCATGAGCGTTGATAGCACGTAAAATGGCCTATGTGGCCCTGCACATCGACAAGACACTGTTTTATTCAAAAACAGTTAAAGAGTATAAGTTTGAAGACAGAGCACAGCAGAATGAAGATTGAAGAAAGTTTTATGGGGATTACGGCTAAGACGGTTATCAAAAGCCTAATCCCCAACTCAAAACACATTTTAAAGAAAACTTGAAGTGTTTTATCAGACAGAAAGCCTCCACCGCCACATCTTAGGAAAATTGATTCCTCAGCTACCACAGAGCCACCTGTTGCCTCAAACCTTTCAAAACAGACGCCGAAGTTATTGAATAAAATCAGATATTCACCTCCAGCGCAGCCAGGGAGTTACTTTTGCAAGGAAATCAATGCAGAAATATCTGCAGAGTTACTCCAAACATTACGCAAAGCCTCAAAGTCAAATAAAGCTCCCACCGAGCTTGATTCATAAATGTAAAACAGTTAATACAGTGATCCACCTGTAAACTTCTCCATCGAGCCCCTCAAAGGGCCAAGAAGTCTTGAATCTGTATTTATTGTCTTAAAAGATCTTATCTCAGATCTTTTCCCCTCAGTCTTCTATAAATACTTCAGTAGAAGATGAGAAATGGGTTGGTTGTTGTTTGATCACAAGTTGTAACTTTGAAACTCTCTGAAATAAATATACAAGTTTGTTGAAGTTGAAGAACAAATTGAAGTCTTGGATGTCTTGATGATGTCATTGCATGTCTGTTCCTGAGAAGGCTCTATCATCGGATCCATGAGCTTGGCTGTTGGTGAAGTATTCTAACTTGTTCTATGTTTTTCCCCTGTTATCATTATGTCCCATAATTTCTTACTACAGTAGGTTGAAATTTTTAGGCTAAGAAATGACTCCTGGAAGCACCTTAGACCTGTTCATCCTTCACTGTTTTATGTTTTCTTCTGTTGAAGTATTTTAGAGTCTTTAATCTCTCTCTTTAGTCTTCATGCTTTTTTATTTCCTTAATAGCTCAAATAGTTGGTTTCAACATGATTTATGGTTCTCCCTGCTTGTCTCCTATCACTTGAAAGCTGTTATTGAAGTCTCCCTTTGAAGTACCATTGTTTTAAGTTAATCAAAGAGGTCGGTTTTGATCTTGCCCTTTGTCATTGCTTGAACAGTTTTTTTGAAGGCCTTTATAGTTGTAAGCATAGATGTTATTTAGCTATTCCCTCTTCTATGACTGCAATTATCAGTGAATCTTTTATATTTTATAAGTCCTTTAAAATAAAATCTTTGAGGAAATAGGGTGTTCCCCGAATCTTAGATTTCATTTTGAAAGTTGTCTCGAAGTCATTATTTGCTTAAAGAATGTTTGTAGAATTTATGGTTAGCCCTGTCTATCAAATATCTCCTTATTGTTAAGTTATGTTCTTCAAGTTCCCTTTGTTGAGAATTAAACTTCTCTTTCCAAATTATTAATGTTCACTTCATTCCAAAAACAAAAGGATCCTGTGGCCAAGTTAGATTTTCCCTTTGATATCCCATATCCCTTGAGGAGTTTTTCATGAACTTATCTTGACTCCATTGCCCAATGAACCATATATTTCCTCTTTCTATCTATCTTTCCTAGACCTTTCATGTTATGTTGTATCAACTCAATCCAACCAAACAAACACCCGCACTTAATAACTAGTCTAAAATCCATAATCAAAGCACACAAGATAAACCTTTGCAAACAAATATTTGAGAGATCCCTCTCTGAGAACAGGAGGACTAGATCCTGGAACTCTAAAGATTAGTTATGATGTTGCCTTGTCTTTTGATTTTCCAAACTATCAAAACACGGGACACCAACATAATGGTGATCACGGTGGGACTTTTGAGTCAGTAGCAATATAAATACCCTTTAATCACTTCAGAAATCCCTTATTTTCAAGAATATCCAGTGATTATTAGCCACCTCATCGCCACCAACATAATGGAAATCACGGTGGGACCTGCTGAGAATTAGAGGTTTCAAAAACCTTTCTTTAAACTTTTTAGGTCCAGTATAACATAAGTAACTTTCTTCAAGCACTATCCAATAAATGGTAATCATGATAGGACTAAATTGAATTAGTGACAAACTAAGAAACCCTTAGGATTCTTGAAAAGCCTTACCAAACCTTGAAGGAACCAGTTACCAAGCCATAAGAGCAACTCTGTTTGTTTGAACACCTTAGCTAAGTGAAAAATCAGACTTAGAACATTCTCTTAACCACTAAAACCGAATAACTCAGAACAACCCAAAAAACATCTCAAGTTTGGCTTCATAATAAACATTGGTAGTGGACCATAAAACCTTTTACCTCCTTAGGAGCTAAAAACTTCCACTTGGCGACTCCAAAATCCTTAGCAGACCTTAAGACTCCACTGGGAAGAACCCTTATCATTATAATATCATTCAAACTCAGTCAGAGGACTGTAGGATTAAGATTTGTGTAAACAGATTAGTTAACCCCTCAAAAAATTGTCATACTTGGTTAAACTTTTCTTATTAGTTGGGTCTCAAAACATAGCATAGTGGCTTCTAAAAAGATTCACACTAGAGCCCATCCAGACCCTAATCCACTCAAGATAGTTGATAACCCAGAAAGTATCCTTTGGAAGTCTCCTAGGATTAAATTATCAACTGTTTTCAGATCACCCTTGAGAGCTAATTCAGTCCCTGAAAATCTTTCAGCTCTACAACAATCACAAGTTGACCTAGTAAACCTGTTTAGGACTAGGTCATTTGATGATATAATCCAGTTAGACTCTGAATCTTCACTTTCATCCCCAGAGACAAGTAAACATCCTGTTAGTAGAGAAACAACACCTCCTGATTCACATTTCCTTCACAACCTAGGTGTCTCTCATCCAAGGTCAACTCAACAGTCTACTCCTAGTCCATCCACTTCTAATCATCCTACATCCACTATTCAAACCACCACACCTCAGCCTGCTTTCCCTTTTTTCAATCCACCTGTGAATCCACCTCCAGCTCCTGCCACGGCCGCATGGTATGCTCCCTTAGTCCTTCCCGTACCACTAGTCAATCTTCCACAGGACTATCAGTCCAGGATTCCATTGTATGATGCTAACAATGTTGAAACTGCATCACAACATGTGGATAGGATGGATGACTACTTTGACAGAAACGAAATTGATGATGATTCTGTCAAACTTAGATTATTTTCTCAGAGCTTTGGGGGAGAAGTAAGAAAATGGTTTAAAGGTTTAGCCCCCCGCAGTGTTAATGATCTCCAAGCCTTTCATCAAACGTTCCTAAATAAATGGGAAGTAAAGAAGAATCCTCTTCAAGTCCTTGCTGATTACAACAACCTCCATAGGAACCCTGGGGAGAGTGTACAAGCCTATTGTCTAGGTTTAACAGTGTATATAATGCACTTTCCCCAGAACTAAAACCTCCACAAGGCTCAGCTTTAAACAAATTTCCTGAAGGTTTTGACTCTGACATGACTTATTCACTAAGAGAAAGAGATTTTGCAACTCTCGAAGATATGCAAAGGGGCGCTCTTTCTGTGGAAGTCAACTCAATAGAAAAGAGGGCAAGGATGAAAATTGAAAAGAGAGTATCTTTCATAGAGGAATCTACTCCTTCCACTTCAAGTTCAAAAATGGAGAGGATGTTGGAAGAAATGATGAAAGAGATGAACCTAATTAAGAAAGCACAAGCAAATCAAAACCATACTGCACTTCAAAACAATCAAAACAGAAATAGAAATCAGAATTATAGAAGAGATAACAACCAAGATAAGCAAAAAGAAAGTGACCAACAGATTAGACCTCCCTTTCAACAGAATTATGTAGATCAATATGAGGAAGACAGGGAGTTGGAAAGGTTGGAAGAATCACATGTAAACTTGGTTGGATCAGACAGTGGGGGTGATTTTTTCCTCACTAAGGAAGAACAAGGTTTCTTCTCTGATGAACAAAATAAAAACACCTATGAAGATTCTGATGACTATAGATTAGGTTTTGAAAATGCAATCATGGAGGTACACAAACAGTATGATCTTAGGAGCAAGGGAAGTATAGAGAATTCAGAAGATAAGAATACTAGTACTGCTGTCAAGAAAAACGCAGAAAACCAGCCCAAAAAGACAGCAGAAAAGACCAACATTTCGGCCAAAAAACTAGATTTAAACAAAGACAAGGAAACCCAGCCAAATGTTGAGCAGAGTACCCCTAGCACTTCAGCTAGTGGTCCTAATAAAACTATTCCTATCACTAGTTCAAACAAAGTTCAGCAAATCAAGGCTGCTGAAAGGAATTCAATTGAAAAAACAGATGTAAATATTAACAAGTCAATTTTTCTTTTCAGCCTTGAGGGAGAGATTGCTAAGATAAAAATTACCATCCCCCTAGCTGAACTAGTAACCCAAGAGGTGTACAAAAACCAAGTTTTGAAATCTTTAAACTTAGGAAGTGATACTGACACCTTAAACTTGACAGATGACAAACCTGAGCTGTTGTTTGGCCCAAAGGTTGAAGGAAAATATCAAGAAGGACCAGTCCCTCCCTTCTATGTTAGTTTGAACATACACAATAAAATTTTATAGAATGCCATGTTAGATTCTGGAGCTTCACACAATCTAATGCCCAAGGTAGTAATGGAAAGCTTAGGCTTAGAAATTACTAAACCATACAAATATTTGTATTCTTTTGACTCAAGCAGAGTCAAATGTTTGGGTTTAATCAAAGATTTATGTGTTAACTTAGCTCAGATCCCCGCCAAGAATCTAGTAATGGATATAGTTGTAGCTGACATTCCCCCTAAGTATGGCATGCTCTTATCAAGATCATGGGGAGACAAACTTCAGGGAAGCCTTCAAATGGATATGTCTTAAGCCACCATCCCTGTTTTTAACCAAAACAGAAGACTATACAGAGAATCCCACATGAAGTACATGGTGAGTAACATGGACAAACCGAACAACACTCCAATCTATTCTATTCAATCAATTTTAGACTCCTTTATCTTGTGTAACGAAGATGAAATTACCCAACAAGGTAAAGAAAACATGGACCCGATTCGTTCACCAGAAAAATCCAATCTTACCTCGAATCAACTTCAAAACATTGACAATCAACAGCAGCAAGAAAATGAAAATGAGTCAAACATGATTTGGACAGTAAACTTTGACAGATCCTGTAATAAAACAAGCGCAGGTGGGGGCGTATGGATCCAGAATACAAATCAAAGTTTTTCATACAAATTAGACTTCCCATGCACTAACAATATTGCTGAGTATGAAGCACTTCTCCTGGGTTTACAACTACTTAAAAAATTAGAAGCCCAAAAGATATCTATTTTAGGGGACTCTGAACTTATCATCAAACAAATCAAAGGAGAATGCTCAGCCAAGAATCCAAGGCTTAGGGAATATCGAAATGCTGCCCTTGACCTATTAAAAACTTTCGAAAAATATGAACTCATTTTCATCCCTAGAGCACTGAATCATCTAGCAAATGAACTTTCCTTCACTGCCAGCAATTGCCAAGTACCTGAGATAAATGAACAACTCAGTATAAAAGTAAAACACAGACCTGTTGTGCCTGAAAACGAAGATCACTGGCAAGTGTTTGACTCTGACAAACACATAGATGAGTTCTTGAAATCAGAAAATTATTTTAGTATACCAATATCAGAAACTAGCCATAAGGAAAACTGTTTATATATCGAAGAAATCCCAGAAGCTGAAATAACACACTCTGCTGATATAAATCATTACGAGAGTTCGTTTGAAGCAGATTTAATTGATGACGTGGACCAAAAAGACCTGGAATTTTTAGAATGTAAGAACGGTTCAATTCCAATAGGCCTCTCACCTTTAGAACACCTTTTTGACTTTAATGATGTAGCCAAAGAACCAAAAATGGAGCCTGTAGAAACAAACGTAGAAGAACACAGCATAGGTTCCCTAACAGAACCCAAAATTATTAAATTGTCCAGCACTCTTTCAACTCATATGAAATCTCGATACATTGACCTGTTTAAGGAGTTTAAAGATGTTTTTGCCTGGGCATACACAGATCTGAGATCTTATGATACCAGCATCATTCAGCACAAGATTCCCCTGAAGGAAAATAAAAAGCCCTTAAAACAAAAACTAAGGAGAATAAACCCACTTTTATTACCATTAGTTAAAGCTGAAATTGAAAAGATGCATGATGCTGGCATTATAGTACCTGTTAGGTTTTCAGAATGGGTATCAAACTTAGTTTCTGTTAGGAAAAAGACAGGGGAGATCAGGCTCTGTATTGACTTCGGAAACTTAAACAAAGCATCCCTAAAAGACAACTACCCTTTGCCTAAGATGGACCATATACTTCAAAGGGTAGTTGGGTCAAGAAGAATATCCCTATTAGATGGGTTCTCAGGTTACAATCAGGTGTTAGTGTTCCCAAGTGATCAAATCAAAACTTCTTTTACCACACCTTGGGGCACCTTTATGTATGTCAAAATGCCTTTCGGATTAATGAACGCAGGGGCCACCTTCCAAAGGGACATGGACATAGCCTTCTCTGAAGATATTGGCTATTTTATAATTATTTACCTTGATGACATAACTGTTTTCTCAAAAACTGATGAAGAGCATTTGATTCACCTAAGAAAGGTTTTTGAGAAATGTAGGAAATTTGGCTTATCACTGAATCCCAAGAAGACCCTCTTTGGACTCCAAGAAGGGAAACTTCTTGGTCATATAATTTCAGAAGAGGGAATCAAAATAGACCCTACAAGGATAGATGGCATATTGCAAATCAGCCATCCCAGGAGCCTCAAAGAATTGCAATCCTTCATTGGAAAGATAAATTTTTTGAGAAGGTTTATTCCCAACCTTGCTGAGCTATTAAAAAACATTACAAAAATGCTTAAGAAAAATGTGGGTGTAAAATGGTCTTTACCAGCTAAACAATCATTCGAACTGGTCAAACAGGCTTTTACTCAAACACTGGTCCTGATTAGCCCTAATTTTACTAAAGACTTTTACATTTTTTCCTTTGCATCTGAACATACAATAGCTGTAGTTTTGCTTCAAAAGAATGATCTGGGACAAGAACAACCAATATCTTTCTTTAGTAAGGCCTTAAGAGACGCTCCTCTCAAATATAGTATCATGGAGAAGCAAGCCTTAGCATTAGTGAAAGCATTAAAGGACTTCAAGGTCTACATCTTACACTCTCAGATAATTGTTTTTGTTCCACATACTGTTGTCAAGAATATTCTAAGTCAAGACCCTGATGGTAAAAGGGGAAAATGGATTGCAACTATTCTTGAATATTACTTAGAAATTAGGCCCACCAAACTAGTTAAGGGGCAAGGATTAGCAAAACTTATGGTTGAATCTAACTTCCAAGCATTAGACATCAATATGGTGGATGTGTTGGAAGAAGCAGAAGAAGTTGATGCTCCTTTTGTTAAAGAAACCTTTCTAAATTCCCCTTGGTATGCTGACATTGTTTATGTGATTTTATATTTAAACGCCCCTCCTTCTTTGTCTAAAAATAAAGCTAGATTTTTTAAACAAAAAGCTTTGAGTTTTTGCATTATAGATGGGGTGTTGTATTGGAAAAATTCTGTTGGAATTTTGCTTAAATATTTACTTGAAGATGATGTAGGAAAGATCATGCACGAACTACATGATGGTGAATGTGGAGGACACCTCTACTGGAAGGCCACGGCGAACAAAATTCTCAGATCAGGTTACTATTGGCCTACCCTTTTTCTAGACACTCAGAAGTTGGTCATGTCTTGCCATAAGTGTCAAATATTTGATGGCAAGAGAAAACTCCTTCCCTTACCCTTACATCCTATCAAAGTTGAGGCACCTTTCCAACAATGGGGGCTAGACTTCATTGGGGAAATTCATCCATCCTCCTCAGCTCAACATAAGTGGATCCTCACAGCCACTGACTTCTTCACCAAATGGATAGAAGCTATACCTACCAGGAATGCTAATGACTCCGTCATTATCAAGTTTCTTGAAACCCATATCCTATCCAGATTTGGTTTTCCCAGAAAAATCATAACAGACAAGGCCGCTGCTTTCAAATCTAAGAAGATGGTTGATTTCTGTCACAAATACCATATAACCTTGGGCCATTCCACCACTTACTATCCCCAAGGAAATGGATTAGCTGAATCCTCCAACAAGAGTCTCATCAATATCATTAATAAGTTGTTGGAACAGAACCAAAAATCATGGCACAGTAAGCTGGTTCATGCCTTATGGGCTGATAGATTAACTACAAAGAAATCAATAAATATGTCCCCCTATCAGTTGGTTTATGGCATGGGTGCAATTTTTCCTACCTCATTAGGAGTTCCAGTCATAAAACTCCTTCAAGAAGTGCAGGTCGAGGAAAATGATATGCAGAGGAGGATCAACCAAACAATCCATTTACAGCAGACCAGAGAAGAAGTTTATGAAAGAACACACTTAGTCCAAGAGAAAATGAAGAAACTATTTGATAAGAGGACTAAGGCAAACAATTTCCAGGTTGGAAGTGTTGTTCTTAAATGGGATTCAAGAAGAGAAGAGAAGGGGAAACATGGCAAGTTTGAGAACTTGTGGAAAGGGCCCTATATTATTCATGCTGAGAGGGGTCATAATAAATTTTTCTTGAAAGAATTGAATGGAGAAGACCTATATGGAGGTCCTGTCAATGGCAGGATGCTCAAGCATTAATTCTGCCAAGAATCTTAAGTTTTCAAAGCATTTTTGTTTTACCATTGTAAATATCATAGTCTAACCATTGCATTCAAAGTTATGAAAAATCAAAAATACAAAAACAAAGAAAATAAAGAAAAGAGGGCAGGAATGAAAACAAGAAAGGAAAAGCCCCATGCCAAAAAGAGAAACAAATTCTGAAAGTGTGCAAGCTCAAATGCCACTCCTACTAAACACACTTCTAGTTAGTCAAATTGTTTAATCTTGACTAATTAGCTTTAAATTTTTCTGCTGATAGGATAGTGAATTTGATTTTCCAAACTGTTCAATCTTGGCTTATCGGTAGAAAGGTTAGGATAGAAATTGAAGGTTCAAACAAACTCAAAATCTGAACCAGAAGAAAAGTAAGGACATCTCAAACAAAAGAAAAAATAAAGCTCTGAAGAAAAGAGAAGGCCATGATGAGAGACTTTCATATCTTAAGCCTTCCATTTTTTATTTAAATTTTCTGCGAATAATAATCTATGTGCAGCTTGTTTTTATGCCATAGATCACAGCAAGACAAACAGCTTAATCTTGACTTGGCTATTTTTAAATTTTTGTTGTAGAATTTAAAGAATAAGAATATATTGGACAGTTTAATCCCAATAGATAGTAGATTAGGTAGAGAATCATCTGAACTCAACTGTTTAATCTGAGTTTAGGGAGAAATAAGGAGTAGAAATAGATTAGATTTCCTGCTTTCAAAAGAATAAAATATTGTAAAAAGAGTTTGCCAATCCAAGTGCACTCTAAATGAAGAAAAAATGCTAGATCAGTAGGATTGGGTAGGTAGAAAGTTTGTATTAATGAAAGTCCATTTTTTTCATAAATGCTAAATATGTTTTCAGAGAAGATCATCCCGGCAAAGGAGGGGCAGCCGAATGGATCAGGCACAAGTCAGCGTCCTAGAGAAATCAAGTCTGAATTCTTGATGCCTTCAAGAAGGCACCATCCCCAAGTGGAGCCACTGTTAGCCACCTATAATATTTTGTTATACCAAAAGGTGTCTAAGACTTTTTGAGCCTCCAAGGAAAAAAAATTATCACTAAAAATTGTTGGCTCTTGAAGACTCCTTGAAGGCCTCATGCCTCTGTCCGAAATCTTCATTTACTATTTCCATTTCATGCTCTGAAATTCTACTAATTTCGTAAGAAGAGATTTCTGAGGAACCATCATTTTCGCCTTTCTCCCACTCAAAACTAACCTTCATATGCTCCCCTTTTTCTCCGTAAAATCCCCTTTGTTTTCATGATTCATTTTCTCCCCTTCATGAAAATCACTCTTATTAAGGTTGAAGACTCATTCTTTAGCTTTACCGAAAACCCCTCAAATGACCCATAGGACTTTATAATAAAGACTTTATGTTATACAGCCCTACCTTTCTAACCACTTCCCCTTTTTCATAACCCGCCATACGTTATTATATAAACTTTATTATAAAGTTCGTATCATATAATATATGGCCCACCGCTTATCACGAAATCGCAATGTCGCATTATCGCATTTTTCCATGGGTTGGTCAATCGACCCATCGCTAAAATTTGCGATGCGATCAATCCCCCCGATTGCATATCACGAAATCGCATTTTCATTTCGTTTGATTTAATTGATCCATCGCAAAATATTTGCGATGCGATCAACACATCGTAAATTCCCGCGCCATCGCACTTTCCACAATCGCGATCGACCCCGTCGGGCCCACCATACGATGCCCCCGCCATTCATATAGAAAAATGCCTTTTCCCTTTGTAAGTTGAAAAATGTCATATTTCATTGTTTATAAAGGTTTTTCCCATTAAATCCCTCCATCGCGCAAATCGCAAATTTGCATTTTTATGTGAAACCCCTGATCACTCATCGTAAATATTTGCGATGCGATTTTGCGATCTCTTTGACCGCCTCTGAATAAAATCTCCACCGTTGGATACAGCCATCCAACGGCCACGATCTTTCCCACCTTCTGAAGCAGTCTAAACCTAAAAGCACAGGATTTCTTAATGGTTTTTGTGTTTTGCAGGTGTTTTAATGGTTTTCCATTTTATAATGAAGGAAAGCCGAGGGTTAGGAAAGACATTTCCTGTGCCTTCGAGCTATTAAAAAGAACCATTCACAGGTTTGAATTCAATGATTTATCAATGTTTCATGAGCGTTGATAGCACGTAAAATGGCCTGTGTGGCCCTACACATCGACAAGACACTGTTTTATTCAAAAACAGTTAAAGAGTATAAGTTTGAAGACAGAGCACAGCAGAATGAAGATTGAAGACATTTTTACGAGGATTATGGCTAAGACGGTTATCAAAAGCCTAATCCCCAACTCAAAACACAGTTTAAAGAAAACCTGAAGTGTTTTATCAGACAGAAAGCCTCCACCGCCACATCTTAGGCAAATTGATTCCTCAGCTACCACAGAGCCACCTATTGCCTCAAACCTTTCAAAACAGAGGCCGAAGTTATTGAAGAAAATCAGATATTCACCTCCAGCGCAGCCAGGGAGTTACTTTTGCAAGGAAATCAATGCAGAAATATCTGCAGAGTTACTCCAAACATTACGCAAAGCCTCAAAGTCAAATAAAGCTCCCACCGATCTTGATTCATAAATGTAAAACAATTAATACAGTGATCCACCTGTAAACTTCTCCATCGAGCCCCTCAAAGGGTCGAGAAGTCTTGAATCTATATTTATTGTCTTAAAAGATCTTATCTCAGATCTTTTCCCCTCAGTATTCTATAAATACTTCAGTAGAAGATGAGAAATGGTTTGGTTGTTGTTTGATCACAAGTTGTAACTTTGAAACTCTCTGAAATAAATATACAAGTCTGTTGAAGTTGAAGAACAAATTGAAGTCTTGGATGTCTTGATGATGTCATTGCATGTCTGTTCCTGAGAAGGCTCTATCATCGGATCCATGAGCTTGGCTGTTGGTGAAGTATTCTGAATTGTTCTATGTTTTTCCCCTGTTATCATTATGTCCCATAATTTCTTACTACAGTAGGTTGAAAGTTTTAGGCTAAGAAATGACTCCTGGAAGCACCTTAGACCTGTTCATCCTTCACTGTTTTATGTTTTCTTCTGCTGAAGTATTTTAGAGGCTTTAAACCTTCTCTTTAGTCTTCATGCTTGTTTATTTCCTTGATAGCTCAAATATTTGGTTTCAGCATGATTTATGGTTCTCCCTGCTTGTCTGCCATCACTTGAAAGATGTTATTGAAGTCTCCCTTTGAAGTACCATTGTCTTAAGTTAATCAAAGAGGTCGGTTTTGATCTTACCCTTTGCCCCTGCTTGAACAGTTGTTTTGAAGGTCTTTATAGTTGCAAGCATAGATGTTATTTAGGTGTTCCCTCTTTTATGAATGCAGCTATCAGTGAATCTTTTATGTTTTCTAAGTCCTTTAAAATAAAATCTTTGAGGAAATAGGGAGTTCCCCGAATCTTAGATTTCATTTTAAAAGTTGTCTTTAAGTCATTATTTGCTTAAAGAATGTTTTTGGAATTTATGGTTAGCCCTGTCTATCAAATATCTCTTTATTGTTAAGTTATGTTTTCAAGTTCCCTTTGTTGAGAATTAAGCTTCTCTTTCCAAAACATTAATGTCCATCTCATTCCAAAATAAAGGATCCTGTGGCCAAGTTAGATTTGCCCTATGATATCCCATCTCCCTTGAAGAGTTTTTCATGACCTTATTTTGACTCCATTGCCCAATGAACCAGACATTTCCTCTTTCTGTCTATCTTTCCTAGACCTTTCATATTCTGCTGTATCAACTCAACCCAACCAAACAAACATCTGCACTTAATAACTAGTCTAAAATCCATAATCAAAGCAAACAAGATAAACCTTTGCAAACAAATATTTGAGAGATCCCTCTCTGAGAACAGGAGGACTAGATCCTGGAACTCTAAAGATTGGTTCTGATGTTGCCTTGTCTTTTGATTTTCCAAACTATCAAAACACGGGACACCAACAGGACCCACAGCAAACTAGACTGTCTAATCCTAGTTTGACTGTTTTAAATTTCTGTTGTCGAATGTAGAGAAGAAATCTGTTGGATAGTTTAATCCCAGCAGATATTAGATTAGGTAGAGAAACATATGAGGCCAACAGTTTAATCTAGTCTCATGGAGTAATAAGGGTAGAAATAGAATAGGTTTATTTTCCTGATTGCAAAAATTTCATGTTGTAAAGGGCCTGCTAGTCCAAATGCACCCTAAAGAAAAAATGATAGGACTATAGTTTGGGTAGGTAGTTGTTTCGGAGAATTTTACTGCTGATATGATGACTTCATGATTTGTGGCAACTGGTCCAAGAAGGAAAATGGATGTGTCAAGCAGCAGGCATCTGGCCTACACCAAAGAGCATTCTCTGAATTCTTGACTCCTTCAGGAAGAAGCCATCCCCATGTGGAGCCACTGTTAGCCCCTATGAATTTTTGACAAGCAAACGGGGGGCTAAATTGTTTTGGAGCCTTCAAGGAATGCATTTCCTCTAAAAACACATCATCCTTGAAGTCTCCTATGCCATTTCCTTTTGATAAATCCTCACTGCTATTCCCAGTTTAAAAGCCTCTCTGTTTGTGAAGAAGAATGCTCAAAAAGGCCTTTTCCCTCCTATTTCATCCCCACTTAACCTTTGTCTCTTCACATTTTTTTCCTTCTCTTTATTCCTCCCTAAATCCTCTAAATCATCCTTTTTCCCTTCTAAGCCTCACAAACACCCTTTGTTAGGCCAAATAACCCCTTTTCCTCTCTATCGTTGCCTCTTTTTGGCCTCAAATTGCACTAAAAACAGGCCAAAAACCCATATTCTTCATATGTAGGCTTAGCCCCTTTCGGCTAGCCCCCGTAAACCATTCCTTCACATGACCCGGGTGCTGAAACCAAGCACTGGCCTATGAGGCACTTATCGTATCAGTGGTTGGGTGCAATACCAGCCATTGATCAACACCAATCCGGCGGTCCGCGTTTTTCCTACAATGCACCCGCGTTCCCTCGTTCGCTCCCCAATCACATAGCAACCGTTGATCTAATCCCCGGATTGAAGGCCCACAATACAACTGCCCCAGTGGTCCCCGCGGTCATTCATTGTGCAAAACCAGTGGGTTTGATCGCACCGCTTTTGGAGGGAGGGCTATTTTTCCCATTCGGCAACGATCAACGCTGCAGGCTAACATGTGGCCTCAAGTTGTTTTGAAAATCCGCTCTCCCCAGGCGTTAAAGGTCGACTGTGGGACTGGCGCGATATGAGCATACACTGTCCGATCCGAGGTTGGTCCATCCGATGGTGATAGAACCCAAAAGATGCTCAGGGGATAAACGAAGTAAACAAGACCCCTGGCCCACAAGCGATCGCTCTCCGACGCGATCATGGTCGTCAATCTCCTCCTGAGATCTGACAGTCCAGGTTAGATTGCCCCCGCCATTGGCCGGGTCCCACCGCCAGAGCTCCACGTCACCTATTTTTGTGGCATTTTCCCATTTCGTTTGTATTTCGCCCAATTTCCAAGGCCCTTCTATCGTTTAATTTCCGCCGTCGATCGTCACCCCATGCAATGATCGAACGGTCAGGATGCATTTCTCCACTAAGCCTCCACCCATCTAGTCTTCCACCATTTTTTCATTATTTTTTCCTGTTTTCACCATCCCATTGCATTTTCCGCCATTCCTCAACAGTTCCACCACCATTCAGCAGGTCTCCGAAGCATCCTTTCCTCGCTCCCTGGATTTTTTAATGTGTTTTTCTTATTTTGCAGGGTTGTCGCAGAGTGATTTAATCAATCTGTATTCCATAATCGCAGCTACTGTGGTTTAGAGCAAAAAGATGCCATTACAGCCGCGACCAGTGTTAGAGCCTCGTATTGCAGGAAAATGTTTGGGAAGGTTTCGGCAGGAAATATTTCATCAAAGTACAAGTTTTGACTCTGTAAAACCTCTCCAGCATCATTTAAAGGTTCCAATTTCACGGACAGAGACAGTCATGATGCGGCAAAGAGTATCAATGGAGAATTAAAGGATTTTAATGCCCATTATTAGAGATTTAAAGCCTTAACCCAGTGTTTAAAAAAAAAATGTACCAGTTTGAAGACCTCATGATTGTCACGGAGGGCCTGATAAGGTCTAACGCACATAAAACAATACTATCAATGTTTCACATCGACAGAGGTTCCCTCCCAAGGTAGGACATAGTACCCATACTGTCCTTGTTCTACATTGTGTTCCTGAGAGGTTTTCCACCCTGACCACAGTCCTAATGCTACCATAGAATTTGTTACACAGTATGGCAGACCCCATAATATTTATCTGCCCTTTTATTTATTCACCAGAGTACTACAGAGTACTACAGCCGAGAGTACATCATGAACATACCTAGAGTAAATTGCAGCCTGTCGAAGACTACTATTTCATCCAAAGAGTACAGAAGTTTGATGCATAGACATTAAAACAAAATGGGCCTCGAGCCTCTCCTCCTGCTCTGGTTTAATGTTTCATTTAGTGTTTCATCTACCTCCTCCGCCCCTCTTTCAGCTATAAGACTCATGAAGAAATATTGTAAAAGGTTTTTGATCGGATATCTGTGAGCTGTAAGTTGTTTCTCTTGAGACATAGTTCTCTGTGTAAAGTTGTAAGATAAGCTTAGGAGGATGTTTTCAGACTGAATATCAAGCTATTGGTAATGTTGTACATGACTGGTGTTGCTCTTTAATATGACAAGCACATTTCTTTGGATCCTGATTTAAAGCAGCGGTGATGTTTTTCTATCTTTGTCCTTGTTTTCCTTTGTAGTTCATCATATTTCATTTCTTCTGGCATGCATCATAAATCTGGTTTAGGATATACCCTTGCATGGTACCCTAAGCTTCTTCTCTCCTTGCCTTTAATTTTTTCTGCTATATGTGTTATTTGAGCACTGATTCAAGTTAATTTAACCAGTGTAGTGGCTAATATTTACTGCTAGCTGATGTATGAATTAACGAATCTGTCTTAGATGTTCTTGTTGGGTTTTAATCGAATGAATTGGGATACTGGGAGTTTAAAACACAGTCTTTGTCTCACTAGGATCCTTCTCAATCAATTGAAACTTTCTAAGTTCCCTTAAGCTAGATGCCGAAGAATTGAGATTTCAAAGTCTCTATTTGATCTCAGGCCTTCACCTTCGTGTTTAAATCTTTAATGTTTCCTTGTCCAAAGAGTTAAACTTTTAGGTTCTAGATCATAGGTTGTCCAATGGCATGTCGTATCCCTAGATCTAATTCCTGAAGGGTCACCTTGGAGGTTTCCTTTCTTTCACCTTCTTTCTTGCCATTTCATGCCACACTATCATCTTTAAGATCCAATGCTTTAGATGACTAGCCCAACTGAAAGCCTGCATATTGAATAGAAAGTAAACCCTTTCCTGACTCCATTGCCCAATGGTCTCGAGTGTTCTTTGAAATCATCCCTCCTTTGCCTAAAATCCTCTTTTCACATCCTTGCCTCACATTGAACCCTTCCTTTCCGATTCCCAGCAACCAAACAAATAATCAATCAAACAAACCTGTGCCTAGAACTAGCCTAATATCTTAACACAAAGCTTAAAGGACATAAAACCTTTGCATATATAGAGAGATCCCTATCTGGACCTAGGAGGGCTAGATCCTAAGGTCTGAAAGTGGTTCTGATGTTGTCTCATCTTTTGGTATTGCCAAACTTGCCAAAACATGGGAACCCCAACACAACCTTTGAGTAAAATCTGCATATGCAGTCACTCTTGTTTGACTCAAATGGTTGAACCACCAAATGCTTGCTTAACCCTTAAGGTGCAACGCTGTAATCTAAATAGCTTCTTTCTCTACCACTGGATGTAGTAGAAAAAATGCATCCAACTTCATTCCCCAAGTCCTTGATGTGCATGTGGATGACCCATCAAATGTAGACAATGAAAATCTATTGTTGCAAAGTCTTCTTTCTTCCTTGAGATGGATGAACTGTGGGAGAGTTAGATTCTCCTTCAAAGCCCTTGTTTGAGATTTTTATTCTACAAGATACTCACTTAGAATCTCATGATCTAAGTGTCCTCCATATCCATGCCTCTTGTCTTCTTCTTCAAAAGAAAAGGGCAAAGTATGTTTCTTTGGAGCTCTATGCAATACCGAATCTTTCTTTTGCTAATAAGAAGTACATGGACCTTCCTCATCTTGAAACCCTAGTGTGGTTTCATTGTTTTTCTCCACTTTTCTTTGCTTGAACTCCTTGGTGAGGTCCCTCTTAGATCTGAAAAGAGATGAGATTAAAATAATTATTTCCATCATTCTTATCTCTTTCTCCTTCTTCTTATTCTACTAATAGCATAATGGCTGAGATCCACAGGCTGAGCCAAGAATATGATCTGATACCACTGTAATACTACCAAATAGGAAAATCAAGAATATATTCCATAAAACTAGAAATAACAGTGACAAATCAACACATGCAATGTAAGAAGATCATATAGCCATCATATATGAATTTGAAACTAGTGAATGTAGTTAATCAAGAGACTTGCACTCACTCCTTCTCACAACAATATCAAGTATTCTATGATTCATTTGTTATATTTTCTGCAAGACTTGGTTCTAGTATTATTTTTAAACTAATAACATGGTTTTTATTTTTTTCCTAGCAAAACAAAGGGGTTTCAAGTGGGTATCTAAGAAGCACGTCTCTAGATGTTGTTGATATGAATTATTCTACTAGATCCTATAGTTTAGTCGTGGTTAACAAGGTAATTTACTCTACACTACAAGATATATTCCTCAGTTAATTTTGCAAATGGTAATAGTATTTCTAATTTAAGAGGGTTTCTCCTCCATAGATGCATGGGCAGGTGGAAGGACGTCGAACACTCTCCTACAGGTAGAATTTATTTTTATTTTTGTATGCTTCTACCCATGATAGAAGTCTTCCTTTCATGTTGCAAAATTAAACATATTACAATTTTTTTATTTGTTGTGTCAAACATCTGAGTGTGTCATTCTATCACATACCACGTGTTACTGAATTACTTCTTTACTGGGTTCTAGGTTTCCTTTCTTACACTTTTCCTTTTTTCTTCAGGTAGAGTCAGGTGCTCCTTTTCCAATTGAGTTATGTTCATGTACTCCTAGTTGCACATCTCAGCACAAACCAAGTTTATGGGGGTCAATAGCCAAGGTTCAGTCCCTCGGCACTGGAGCTTATCATTACATATATATTTAAATAGGAGTGAAATAAGCATAGTTAAATTACTCCAAGAAGGGAGATGTTGCAACATGGTTTATTTCTTCTTTAAAACAATATAAATAGAATAATATGCCAAACCAAATTCGACTAATGACTGTTTCCCAAATTCTTA
Organism: Pinus albicaulis; assembly: GCA_034641835.2. NCBI lineage: Eukaryota > Viridiplantae > Streptophyta > Pinopsida > Pinales > Pinaceae > Pinus > Pinus albicaulis. The sequence goes on from CM076575.1 coordinate 149,051,910, forward strand.
GCCTGTAAGGGAAGTTTTGGCTTAGTTCTCCTAGGCTAATATAGTACTAGCATCTAGGAGAATCATTATCTCAAACCCTACATGAGTCATGACCATTTCTTTTGGAGGATACCGATTTTCATAGATAACCTAGACAATAAATACCTTTACAATGTGGGATGCCAGATGAGTAACGAGAGAGAAAAATATAATTTTAGGCACAGTAAAGAACAAGAATAGGTAGAATCATAAACCATATAACAATAACCATATTGAATTCATAAGTTTCAAACTGTGGTATAAAACAAGTAGTCTCAGTATTTCATAAATAATAGATACACTGTATATGACAGCCTTTCATGCGAAAACTTGAAAAAAATAATTGTAATGTTGAGTATACAACAACTAAGGGTAATGCAACCCTTTCAACAAAAAACTCAGAAGAACCTCCTCGTTATAGTTGGAACTTGTAGAATCTAACCATATTAAAATGACCCATGACTCTTGTATCATAACTTGTAAAACCCTATGTCTGCCTTGATCAATGATCCAAGGTGGCTCAAACATACGTCATGCAACATGTGACATCAACAACAAGTCGTCATGAAATGTCTTATACAGTTGACACAAAATCAATGTAAAAAGTGTGCAACACAATAGACACAAGTAGACAAACGTGTGCAACACAATCAACACAAGTCGATAAACAACATCATACATCTTGACAAACACATGTGCATGTATTAATGTACAATGAACCTATTTACAATTTGCTATTTACACATACAACTTCCATGCACATGTACACCTTCAAATCTTCCTTTCAAGTACCAACAAGTACACAATCCCAAAAACATGTGGGTGACTATAAGAGTTGAACTAAAAGATATGGCTGCAAATATAAGTGAGTATCATACTCATATTTTACACCTCCACTGTGAAATTTTGCAACAACAAAGAAATTCCTTCAACTAAACCGAATTTATATGCAATCTTGCATCAAACTTTTCAACAGAAATACATGCATACAACCGAAATGTGCATATGTACAAAGGAGTATTTCTTACTGTGTTAAGAAGTCCATCCACTTCTTTCCAAGCCACCTCCATGGCGACTTTTGCTGCTACAACACTTCTTCATGTGAATCTTCCATTTTCACATCGATAATGGAATCCATAGTTCCACTTGTGCTAATCATTCTGTCCTCTTGCTGCATGTGCTTTGGATGACTAGTTGGATGCAAAGTCCAACAATGGGAGATAACATGTCCCCTCTTTTGGCAAAATGGGAAAAACTCATGCACCTTCTTTGAAAGTTGTCTTTGCCTCATTTTCTTCCTGTATTCTTTCTTCCTCATCCAACATCTCAAAGCATTATGGTTAAATCGACCACAATATTTACAACAAATATTTCTTCCATTTAAGCATGCAAAATTATCATGCTTCATAGAAACACAATAAAATTGATCATGAGAAGATTTATACCTCTTGTGCTACTTTGAATATTCATCCTTGTTGTCTTCATGAGAATATTAACTAGTAGAGGCTACAGCTTTCATTTGCAGACTAACATCACCGTTTTGGTCTTGAAAACTGTCTGAACTTGCATGCTCGCCATAAGTTGCATGCCTACCATCTTCTTGCTTCAACAAAGGCTTAAAGAAATGGCAATCATCTTTGAAACAAATTTGACATATTTTCATCTTAGAACTTGGAATAAATTTTCTCTTGGAATTAGCCTCACATGCTTTCATGTTTTTGGAGTCTTCGCCATTAAACTGCACATAACCAAGACCAAGTTTCTTAGGTCGTTCCTCAAATGAAATGGGATCAACCATGCCTTGTGCATGCTTACCTAATCCCTTGCCTTTGTAGCCCATTTTAATCATTAATTTGGACCCTATTCCCCTTGTATGTTTTTCGAAAGAACCAACACATCTTTCTAATGAGGAAACTAAAGACAGGTTAGAATGGATTACCTTTTCCTCATGCATTTTCTTGGTCAAAGCCTCTTGGGATTGATGGAGTTGCCTCTCCATATCATGCAAACTTTGAAGAATTTCTTCATTCTCTTCCTTCATGGCAAACAATTGTTCACGAAGTTCAGTGTTTTCTTGTTTATCCTCAAACAAAATCTGTACCATGTCCTTCAATATAATAAAGTCACGCTTCATATCATCATCGAAGAATCTTGTGAAGGAGGAAACTTCACTTGTAGAAGTTTTCATTATGATGTCAATGAAAAAAAGGAACTTCGACAAAGTTCTCAAAGCTTTCAAAACAAATGACAAGCATTTAACCAAATGGTTGTAAAGAAAAACTCTTATTCAAGCAACCAAACAACAAACAAACTCCAAGAGCTTCTTAACAAACAATTGTCAAGAGGGTTTGTGTTCCAATGTTGTCCATATGGTACTTTGGGGTAAGGAAGAAGCCTTCAACTCTTTCTTCATTTTTGTTCTTTCTAATACTTAGCTAATCAGTAGCTATCCCCAAATCTCAAGCAAACTCAAACAACAATCAGTTTGTAAACAGTAAAACAGTCAATCTTTTACACTGTTTAAACACCTTTCAAGCTATAAAATCAAGCAACCAAGTGCTTTGTCAAGCAAGAAAATATGCTCCGATACCAACCTGATCTAAAAATGGTCTGGATAACTTGTATGTATTTCAAGAACCTACCACTTAGTTTTAATTAAAATGATCTATCTTGTTCTTGACAATTTTGCAGAATTATTTACTTGAAAGGGGTGTATGAATTTTTATTGTTTATGTGTCTTAACTTCATTTGTTCTTGTTGTAATTTAACATGTATGACAGAAAAATAAGGCAGCAAATAATCATTCAAACACAGCATAAATTTTAATCTAGGTGTTCACTCGAAATCTCGTGGGCTACGTCTCCTTTGAGCATTGTCATCATGACTCAGCGCTTTGGGATTATGGTAAATTTTTTTACAAGTAAATAATTAATTCCAATGAATACAAAAATTATCCAAAGGACTGAAAATACCATAAATATACCTCAATTGGCTGTTAAAACTTTGAAAAACAGCTTTAGGCTCTTGTTGACATGACTCCTTCTGTCGGTGCACTTAGCTACTCTGAGCTTCTACATGGCACAAACTCCCTCAGAAATCTGTTTCTATCACTAAAACCACTCCTTATGTATCTAATATACATCATACATCAAATATCAACTGACAAATTTCTCGAATTGAGCATTGCATTCCCAAAATAAGCTCTCCTCCACGGTTTGCCCACGGCTGCCCAGAACTTCAAATCAGATTTTCGAGCTCTATAAGTTCTCAAAATGTTCTTAAAACACTTCCATTAGTTCCAAAATGACTGAAATAGTCAATATAGAGTTTTGTTTCATCAAAAATAGCCTCTGGCTGCTCCGGCTTGCCTCAATCACCTATTAGCACCCCTTGGCACTAGGGTTAATGAAAATGCATCTGTTGAGTTTTAGACCTATAAAAGTATTTAACACTTGCTAAAACCTCTGTAAATAGATTTAGAATGATTTTTTCAGTCAACAATGACCACTGTTTCACTGCATATGGTCTCAAACAACTCTTTCTAAGCCCTGCACTGCTGCTGGCAAAAGCTGGCACTAATGGCCCCTGGAACTTTACTGAAGCTTTTCGGCCTTCAAAATTTCTCTAAATACTTAATTCCAATGAATAAAAAAACTATCCAAAGGACTGAAAATACCATAAATATCCCTCAATTGGCTATTCAAACTCTAAAAACAGCTTTAGGCTCTTGTTGACACGACTCCTTCTTTCGGTGCACTAAGCTACTCTGAGCTTCTAAATGGCACAAAATCCCTCAGAAATCTGTTTCTGTCACTGAAAACACTCCTTCTACATCCAATATACATCATACATCAAATATCAATTGATAAATTTATTGAATTGAGCATTGCATTCCCCAAATAAGCTCTCCTCCACGGTTTGCCCAGGGTTGCCTAGAACTTAAAATCAGATTTTTGAGCTCTAGAAGTTCTAAAAATGTTCTGAAATCACTTCCATTGGTTCCAAAATTACTGAAATAGTCAATATATGTTTTTTTTCATCAAAAATAGCCTCAGGATGCTCCGGTTTCGCCTCAGTCACCTATCGACACCCCTTGGCACTAGGGCTAATGAAAATGTCTCTGCTGAGTTTTCAACCTCTAAAAGTCTTTAACACTTACTAAAAACTCTGTAAATAGATTAAGAACGATTTTTTCAGTCAATAATGACCACTGGTTCACTGCATATGGTCTCAAACAACTCTTTCTAAGCCCTACACTGCTGCTGGCAAAAGCTGGCTCTAATGGCCCTTGGAACTTTACTGAAGCTTCTCGGCCTTCAAACGTTATCTACAGGCTTTTAAAACCATCTCATCAGATCTATAACATCTGAATTATCCAATTTATACTATTGGAACTCTGGAAAAGGACTCTAACTCCCCTGGTTAGACCTCAAACTGAAATTGTATCATGGTGGCCCTATTGGCTCCTTCATCTTCCCTGAAGCAAATGCTGCTGAATATGACCTCTGTTTGACCTCAAACCTATTCCAAAGTGTTCAGTAGGTCGAAGAGACCCAAAATTTACTAAAATTTCATCCAATTTGGTTCAATAATGATGGATTTATGGCTTCTGCAAGAAAAATGCCCAATGTCCCCTAAAAACCCCACTAAAAGTGGAGGACTGCCAGTTAATCCAACCAAAATTGGCCAAACTTCCGAAAATGGTGGACCCGCTCCAGAGTTAGCGGTAACTGTTTAGTGTAGCATTAATTGTAAGAGGGGGCGGTCACATGTGACCGCTGCCCAAACTGTCGCTTAGACTGCCTCGATAACCGTATGGAATAAACTGTGGCATTTTTTTATTATCTCCGCATGTCCACATATGACAGTTTGTGTAACTGTTTCCACCAGTGGTTGAGATTCACACCTGGTCGCATCGACGACAGGTCATATGCTGTCGGGCTAGCCCTGAGGGGCTAGCCCTTAAATTTTTTCGCCATTTATAATGTTACGGTTTAAATAAACGTGGCAGCCTATGTTAAATAAGAACTACTCGTAGCACGATTGATAGGGCGTGTGCGCGCTGTCCCAGAGGTCACAGGTTCAAATCCATTAACTTGCAAATATTTTTCCATACCCTTTATGTCTGGCCTGGGGCCACATGGCGGCCTCTGCGCCTGCCACGTGGTAGCCCGTAATAGGCCTAAAAACTCAAAAGTCAAATAGACATCCAATAGATTAATGCCACTTGTCATCATAGGATTGGCCTGAACAGAATATTTTAGGGAATATTTTGGGGAATATTCCAAGAATTTTCCTTGGAATATCCTTTTTTTTAATTTTTTCAAATTACAAAAGTTAAACTTGGTCAACTGAAAAATGGAGTTTACTGGATACTTCAAACCTTCATAACTTTCACATACGACGTTAGTTTTGAGAACCATTCACGGCGCCAGAATCGTAAAGACGAGCCCTTTCCGGACGTTCAAGTTATAATCAATTTTGAACACTTTCATTTTTGAGCAATTTATATAACTTGGACATGATCTCTTGATCAGACCTCCCAAATGAGAAGCTTTTGGACCCCAAAAGCTCTCTAGAATACTGAAACTGATCAGTACAGAAAATAAGAATACTGCACCCTCTTCTCTTCAGCCTCCAAACACGTGCCTTATATGGCTAGTGAATTTGAACCACAACTAGAAAGAAATTCACACTTCCCTTCCTCGATGCACTTATCCTCCTATCAAGAGCTGCCTTTCTTGCACTCACTCAGAAAATTTCTAGAGAGAAATTTGCAGAAGGAATCTAAACATCGTTTCCTTGATCAATGATCCAAGGTGGCTTAAACATAAGTTGTGCAACATGCGACATCAACAACAAGTCGTCATGAAATGTGTTATACAATTGACACAAAATCAATGTAAAAAGTGTGTAACACAATTGACACAAGTCGACAAACATGTGCGAGACAATCGACACAAGTCAATAAACAACATGATACATCCTGACAAACACATGTGCATGTATCAATGTACAATGAACCTATTTACAGTTCGCTATTTACACATACAACTTCCATGCACATGTACACCTTCAACTCTTCCTTTGAAGTACCAACAAGTACATAATCCAAAAAACATGTGGATGACTATAAGAGCTGAACTAAAAGATATTGCTGCAAATATAAGTGAGTATCATACTCATCTTTTACACCTCCACAGCGAAATTTTGCGACAACAAATAAATTCCTTCAACTGAACCAAATTTATATGCAATCTTGCATCAAAATTTTCAATAGAAATACATGCATACAACCGAAATGTGCATATGTACAAAGGAGTATTTCTCACTGTGTTAAGAATTCCATCCACTTCTTTCCAAGCCACCTCTATGGTGACTTTTGTTGCTGAAACACTTCTTCATGTGAATTTTCCATTTTCACATCGATAATGGAATCCATAGTTCCACTTATGCCAATCTTTCTGTCCTCTTGCTGCATGTGCTCTGGAGGATTAGTTGGATTCAAAGTCCAACAATGGGAGATAACATGTCCCCTCTTTTGGAAAAATGGGAAAAAAACTCATGCTCCTTCTTTGAAAGTTATATTTGCCTCATTTTCTTCCTGTATGCTTTCTTCCTCATTCAACATCTCGAAGCATTATGGTTAAATCGACCACAATATGTACAGTGAATCTTTCTTCCATTTAAGCATGAAAAATTATCATGCTTTGTAGAAACACAATAAAATTTATCATGAGAAGATTTATACCTCTTGTGCTGCTTTTAATGTTCATCCTTAATGTCTTCATGAGAAGATTAACTAGTAGAGGCTACAGCTTTCATTTTTAGACTAACATCACCACTTTTGTCTTGAAAGCTGTATGAACTTGCATGCTCACCATAAGCTGCATACCTACCATCTTCTTGCTGCAACAAAGGCTTAAAGCAATGGAAATCATCTTTGAAACAAATTTGACATATTTGCATCTTAGAACTTGGAATAAAATTTCTCTTTGAATTAGCCTCACATGCTTTCATGTTTTTGGAGTCTTCACCATTAAACTGCACATAACCAACACCAAGTTTCTTGGGTCATTCCTCAACTAAAATGGGATCAACCATGTCTTGTGCATGCTTACCTAACCCCTTGCCTTTGTAGCCCATTTTAATAATTAATTTGGACGCTATTCCCCTTGTATGTTTTTCGAAAGAACCAACACATCTTTCTAATGAGGAATCTGAAGACAAGTTAGAATGGATTACCTTTTCCTCATGCATTTTCTTGGTCAAAGCCTCTTGGGCTTGATGGAGTTGACTCTCCATATCATGCAATATTTGAAGAATTTTCTCATTCTCTTCCTTCATGGCAAACAACTGTCCATGAAGTTCAGTGCTTTCTCGTTTATCCTCAAACAAAATCTGCACCATGTCCTTCAATATAATAAAGTCAAGCTTCATATCATCATTGAAGAATCTTGTGAAGGAGGAAACTTCACTTGTAGAAGTTTTCATTATGATGTCAATGAATAAAAGGAACTTCAAAAAATTTCTCGAAGCTTTCAAAACAAATGACAAGCTTTTAACCAAATGGCTGTAAAGACAAACTCTTATTCAAGCAGCCAAACAACAAACAAACTACAAGAGCTTCTTAACAAACAATCGTCAAGAGGGTTTGTGTTCCAATGTTGTCCATAAGGTACTTTGGGGTAAGGAAGAAGCCTTCAACTCTTTCTTCCTTTTTTTTCTTTCTAAGACTTATCTAATCAGTAGCTATCCCCAATTCTCAAGCAAACTCAAACAACAATCAGTTTGCAAATAATAAAACAGTCAATCTTTTACACTGTTTAAACACCTTTCAAGCTATACAATCAAGCAACCAAGTGCTCTGTCAAGCAAGAAACTATGCTTCGATACCAAATTGATCTGAAAATGGTTTGGATAACTTATATGTACTTGAAGAACCTACCACTCAGTTTTCTAATTAAAATGATCTATCTTGTTCTTGACAATTTTGCGGAATTATTTACTTGAAAGGGGTGTATGAATTTTTACTATTTATGTGTCTTAACTTCATTTTTTATTGCTGTAATTTAACATGTATGACAGCAACATAAGGCAGCAAATAATCATTCAAACACAACAGAAATTTTGATCTAGGATTTCACCCGAAATCTCGTGGGCTACATCTCCTTTGAGCATTGTCATCATGACTCAGCTCTTTGGGATTATGGTAAGTTTTTTTACAAGTAAATAATTAATTCCAATGAATACAAAAATGATCCAAAGGACTGAAAATACCATAAATATCCCTCAATTGGCTGTTAAAACTCTGAAAAACAGCTTTAGGCTCTTGTTGACACGACTCCTCCTATCAGTGCACTAAGCTACTCTGAGCTTCTAAATGGCACAAACTCCCTCAGAAATCTGTTTCTATCACTGAAACCACTCCTTCTGTATCCAATATACATCATACATCAAATATCAGCTGACAAATTGCTCGAATTGAGCACTGCATTCCCAAAATAAGCTCTCCTCCACGGTTTGCCCAGGGCTGCCTAGAACTTCAAATCAGATTTTCGAGCTCTAGAAGTTCTCAAAATTTTCTGAAACCACTTCCATTGGTTCCACAATGACTGAGATAGTCATGATAGAGTTTTGGTTCATTAAAAATAGCCTCTGGCTACTCCGGTTTTGCCTCAATCACCTATCAGCACCCCTTGGCACTAGAATTAATGAAAATGTCTCTGCTGAGTTTTCGACCTCTAAAAGTATTTAACACTTGCTGAAAAATATGTAAATATATTCATACTAATTTTTTCATTGAAGAATGACCACTGGTTCACTGCATATGGTCTCAAACAGCTCTTTCTAAGCCCTGCACTGCTACTGGAAAAAGCTGGCACTAATGGCCCCTGGAACTTTACTGAAGATTTTCAGCCTTCAAAATTTCTCTACAGGCTCTGCAAACCATCTCATCAGATCTATAACATCTGAATTATCCAATTTAGACTATTGAAACTCTGGAAAAGGACTCTAACTCCCCTGGTTAGGCCTCAAACTGAAATTGTCTCATTGGTGGCCCTGATGGATCCTTCATCTTCCCTGAAGAAAAAGCTATTGAATATGAACTCTGTTCGACCTCAAACCTGTTCCAAAGTGTTCAGCAGGTCGAAGAGACCTAAAATTGACTAACATTTCATCCAATTTGGTTCAATAATGAGGGATTTATGGCTTCTGCAAGAAAAATGCCCATTGTCCCCCAAAAACCCCACTAAAAGTGGAGGACTGCCAGTTAGTCCGACCAAAACTGATGGCAGACCCCCTCCAGAGTTGGTGGTAACGATTTAGTGTAGCATTAATTATAAGAGGGGGTGGTCACATGTGACCGCCACCCAAACCGCCACTTAGACCGCCTCGAAAACCGTAACCGTTTCCACCAGTGGTTAAGATTCGCACCTGGTCGCACCGACGACAGGTCATATGCTGTCGGGCTAGCCCTGAGGGGCCCTTAAATTTTTTCGTCGTTTACAATGTTACGGTTCAAATAAATGTGGCAGCTTATGTTAAATAAGAACTACTCGTAGCACGATTGGTAGGGCATGCGCGCGTTGTCCTAGAGGTCACGGGTTCAAATTCGTTAAGTTGCAAATATTTTGCCATACCCTTTCTGTCCGGCCTGGGGCCACGTGGCAGACTCTGGGCCTGCCACGTGGCAGCCCGTAATAGGCCTAAAAACTCAAATGTCAAACAGACATCCAATAGATTAATGCCACTTGTCATCATAGGATTGGCTCGAATGAAATATTCCAAGATATATTCTGGGGAATATTCCTTGGAATATTCTTTTTTAATTTTTTCAAATTACAAAAGTCAAACTTGGTCAACTGAAAAATGGAGTTTACTAGAGACTTCAAACCTTCATAACTTTCACATATGAGGTCGGTTTTGAGAACCATTCATGGTGCCAGAATCGCAGCAATGAGGCCTTTCCGGTTGTTCAGGTTGCAACCAATTTTGAACACTTTCATGTTTGAGCAATTTGCATAACTTTGACATGATCTCCTGATCAATATACAATATTTATATATATTCTTAAAAGATAGGAAATACATAAATATAAAATACAGTTACTCAGAGATATAGGAAGAACAAAGAGTTGTAAACCTGAAAGTAAACTCTAGTTATAATCCTCTTCAGAATGAAAGGAAAACCAAGATTTAAAAACATGTCAAAAAACTGAAATATATATAATCTGTAGCATAATCATTGAAAAAGAGACATGCAAACTGAAAGGCAAAGAAGGACAGAAAAAGAATGCTCGAAAATGAAATAATAACTGAAATGGGTCTTCGCATATAACCATAAATACATTTATTTACCAGAGGGAGGAATACTAGTTGAGTCAGATTCGCAAGAGGCAATATATGTGTGTGTGTGTGTGTGTGTGTATTAACTTGAATAAATACGGTAACCAAACACAATTAAAATTCCTTAAAATCCCTTACATTCCAACTGGATGTGGTGACAGTGTGGACACATAGAAAGAAGCCATGTGACTGTGGGAAAAGGCAGAAGAGTACAACAAATAACCCAAGCACATAATTAATTGATAGTGAAACCCTTGCGGGTATGCAAATATTCATGAAAATACGGATAATCTCATTTTGTGTGCAAAACTTAACCAAAACCCATAAATTTAGATGACAGTCACATATACATCCAAACCCTCGAAGTGGTGGGTTCAAAACATGACGGCTTATAACATTAAAAACTATTTGCTAGTAAACCCTTAAGCATAATTTCTGAGAGGGAGAAGGAAGGCTACCCTGGAATGACATATTTCACTTGTAAGGGGAGCGAGATTCATCAGTTGGGTACGCCGTATAGAACCTTAACACAGAGGGTGCAGGGAGTTGGGGTTTACTTACACGCCAAGCAAAAAAGACCATTAGCAGAGGTAAGAACTATAAAACGTTACAGAGCAAATAATAATTTAATACAACAAAATAAACCAGACAGCTCACCTTGGAACAAATGGGTAGTGAGCTCCTCGCACCTGCACCATCATATAAATCATTAAAATTATGAATAGGAACTGGAGATAAAGTGAATGAAGAATTGTGATGTTTGAGAATATATCTCACCGTTGACGAAGCCTGTGGAGTAAACCCTCTTGGCCAAACACTAGTTCAAAGGACACAGTATGAGCCACCTCTCATGATTACATAATCGACAAACATGACGTATGCACAAAGAGCCTCGACAAACCCTTAATCCCCTCAATTCCATTGCAGAAGCGACATAAACTGTAGAATCAAATTAAGGACACAGTGTATTGCGTAGTGGATAAGGATTGTCATCTTACCATAGGCCAGAACACTGGAAGAAAGATGAAGGGCTTGCCGGAGTTGCAAAGCGCAAACGGTTGAAGCAACAACCAAATGAAAAATGAGGTTAGGGTTCGGGTGTTAGGGTAATACCCTAACCACCCAGGAACCGTTATCAGCCATTGATCCAGATGTCAAATCAACAGTGGAAGGCCTCACACTTGTCTCCATAATTAAACACGATAAAAAGATCAAGGCTACGATGAATCTGGGTGGAGCTAAATCATTTAATCAAACATTTAATAAATGATGCCAACAGTTGGAAAATGAAACCCGACGTAAATGTTTGTACAGTAAAACATCAAGGGTTACATATAATTGCTGAAAGTGTAGATGCGGAAAGAATGATTAACATTCTAACCAAATCTTTATGATATATATATATATATATATATATATATATATATATATATATATATATATATTTAAAAAAAAATTATAAAACTTTCTTTAAAATATATTAAACAATGTTTTAAATCTTTTTTATTGATTTGAAATGGGGAACATATAGTAATTGAATTCAAAGTAGTAAATTAACTTTCTCATGTTTTAAAACTTTTGTTGAGTACATTCTTTAATTAATTTTACTTACTTTTAAAATTGCAACAACCCATTGAGATCATCATAATAAAATTAATGTCTAAACACACACAATTAAGGAAGTCTTTTCTTAGTAATGACTTTTCCATTAATCATAATTTAATTTAAAAAAAGGACATAAATTACGCACTGATCACTAATAAAAGTATCATTCATAGACGATATTGAACTCTGAGAATTAGGATTTAGCATGAAGAATGCTTACTTGGAGAAACACTTCAACTTCTAAGGTGAAGATCATTCACAATGGAAAACAATGGTGGGAAGAGTATGTTCTTGCTCGATAAGATGTTCATTCCCAGACAATGTGTGATGATGAAGGTGGTAAATTATGATAAATAATATTCTGAGCTATGATGGTGGTAAATTAAAACCAACTTAGATCCATCATAACTTTGGATTGCAAAATGTTGAGAATGATGAAATCTCTTGAGATGCAAAGAGTGAAATACTATTTGATCTCTCTCAAAGCTTAATAAAACCCGAGTTAAAATAAATCTAAATTAATTTAATTTCCACTTTTATATACGTTATATTCCCATAAATATTATGATTCAAAAACATGAATAAAAAACTAATAACTTGACAATTAATCTTATTATAATTTAAATTTCATAATTATTTTTATTTTAAAATCCTTATTGTACCATATTTAACTTTGCAACCTTCAATTATAACCATAAAATAAATTCAAGAGTAATATAAAATGTAAATTTCACAATAGAAATAAACCAATCAAACCTGCTGTTAATAAATGAGAATCCAGATCTACATCCGCCTTGTTAAAATCGAATATCCATTAAGTCAGGCTTATGTTTCCTTGGAGATCGCTCCTTTATCGTAGCCGTATTTCGATGCTTCGGAATTTTCAACTTTTATGTAATCGTGTTTACTCTAGAATGTTCTGTTCATGCTTCGAATCTGAAGCTGACATAAAGTCTATCATGTACCAAGTAAAGTTATTGTCAAAGAACCCCGATACAATTAAATGCATTTTAAAAATATTTATTTAAAAATGTAAGATGATAAAAAATTTAAAATTGAATTATTTATAAATTTAAAGTAAATTCCTCATAAAATAAAAATAAAAATTATTTGTTTAAATTTATCTATTTTAATTGCAGATTTATTAAAAAAAAAAAAAAAAAAAAATCTAATAATTTTTTTAAATGAAAAAATAAATCATTTTTTCAAAACAAATTATTAAGTAAAATACAAATAATTTGAAGAAAATTAAAAATATTAAAATTCATCAATTAAATATTAATTAAATAAAAATTATTCATTTATTAGAGATAATAAAATAATTATTTATTATATTTATAAAGAAGATTATGAAATATTAATATTAATCTAATGAAATTGACAAATTTAAAATATATCATGCATCTTTCTTCTTATTCTTAATTATCAATTAACCATGAAATAGGCTGCTATCATTAACCTCAATATGAAATCCATATTCTCAAAGAATAGAGATATAAATAAGAATTCAATAACCTTAAAAAAAACACAAATATATAAGAACTATGGTCACCCAAATATATAATTCTTATATATGTTTTTCTTTACGAATATGGAATTCTATGTAGAGTTCATGAGAGGAGTTTATTTCATTATTAATGGATAATTAAGAATAAGAGCAAGGTCTCATGCTAGATTTTAAATTGGTTTATTTCTATTACATTAATATTTTATTAATAAATAATTATTTCATCGTTATTTATGTATGATCATTTTTCTTCTAATTATTTATTTAATGAACTACAATGTTTTTAAATTGATTCCAAATTTTATATTTATATATTAGTGAATTTACATAATAGATTTTCATTTTTTTCTAAATTTTTTATCTTAAAATCATTTTAAATTGAATTGATCACCTTAGATCTACTTTAATTCTAGATTTACAAACTTTCTAGAGAGATCAAATATCTTAAAGTGAAAACTTCTTTTAAAATGGAAAAGAGATTTGAGCCCTCTCTATGTTTGGCAGATCCCAAATTAAAATGAACCAAGACTGTTTTAATCATTAGTTTTTGCTAAAACTATTATAATATGCGTGTATAAAGTCGTCTCTATTCTATATTTAAAATAATTTTATAAATATTTCTTTTAAATACCTATTTATATATTCAAAAATGTTTTAAATCATTTTTATTGATTTAAAATGTGGCAGAGATCTACGTTTTTTTCAACTATATTATTTAACTAATTTTACTTACTTAAAATTGTTGTGGGCCCCTAATATGTAGGCTATGTGTAAGTATGTCACTTCTCCAATAAAATAATAATAATAATAATAATAAATAATAATGTAGTCTCAAAACAAAAATGAAAATTACCATATAGATAAAAAAAAAAAAACTACAATACAATTCATCACAAAGACAAAATCTTTTAATATTTCTTTTAATTAAATATTTGTAAAATAAATCTTTAAAAGGAAAAACGATATAGTATGGATATATTAAAATCTTTAATGACATAATTATTTCCATATCAAAGTTGTAATATTTGAAAATTAATTCTGTTATAGCCCCATCTAAAAATATCTAATATTAATATTAATATAAGTCTAGATCCATTTTAACCAAGACTAAGAGAGGGATCAAATCTCTTTTGATACAAACCTCTTTTACCATGAAAAGAGATTTGATCTGTCTCAACTATTGATAGATCTGAGGTTAATATGGAACTTTTGATAGTTTCGATCTAGGGAACCAATTGAGATCATCAAAATAAAATTAATGTCTAAACACACAATTAAATAACTTTTTTCTTAGTAGTGACTTTTCTTTGAATTATAATATCTTAAAAAATATCCTAAGAGAAAAACACATAATTGAATTAAAAAAAAAAACAGGTGAGCAAATTACCCACTATCTAACATCACTAATATAAGTATCATTCTCAGAAAATATATTACTTTTGGAACTCTCAGAATTAGGGTTTGACATGAAGAATGCTTACTTGGAGAAGCTTCTCAACATGAGATCATTCATAATGAGATGCTCATTACTGAGAGTTTCTAGCATATAGTCTTGGGATGATTCTGATCATGATGGTGGTAAATTAAAACCAACATAGATCCATCTTAACTCTAGATCTATTTGCATCTAAAGAGATTTGATCTCTATAGGCACGTGGTAGATGTAGAGTTAAGATGGATTTAGGATAGTTTTATTTCCACCTTTATATAAGCTATATTCCACATGAATACTAGGGGCCAATACCATGGGTTCTCATAAACCTGGAGCTTAAAAACCATGGTAGCTTGACCCAGTCAAGTTTAACTTATTATTTTAGTATATATATATATATATATATATATATATATATATATATATATATATATATATATATATATATATATATATATATATATATATTAACATAGAGTTATTTTTATTTTATTTTGACCAAGTAAAAATGTTTAAAGTAACGCCTCTTAGGGCCTAATTAAAAATTGTTAAATTGAAACCATCATAGGCCTCCTTTGATTACCGAATTTTCTAATTTTTTTGTCTATATATTTTTTAATAAATATATTTTTAAAACTAAAACAAAAGTTAAAGTGTTCTATTTTTTAAATGTTAAAATATAGAAAATTCATTACAAATAATTCTAATTAATAGAAAAATTATATGTGACATCCATAACAATTTTTATTTTATTTTTTTAACTTTACTCCACAGCATATTTACTTATATGATGATAATCTATTTACATTTAACTATACCACATTAACACATATTTATTTTTGTAGAGTTAACTCTATCCATGTATTATCTGTTATCTATATGACCCTATCTCTAATCAACGATCACTTACCTACTTACATATAACAAATACTCCACAAAGATGGCACAATCCTACTTGCAATATTGTTCTTAACTATTGAACTAAAGTCTATACATGATAAGACTTATGCTTACCTCAGACTAAGCTTGTGGTATATTTGATTTTCGAGTACTGACACATATGATTCATATCCATGTCAATCAAATTTTCAATTATGACACTTAAATTATATAATAATTTCACTTTGCCTTGATACATGTGTTATGGGTTGCAAATTAATTTTCGGTGTACAATTCTAGATTCATATTTGATCTAGCCATGCCACTTAACACGAGGTTAGCTGACATCTGCGATTCATTGCACCGTTGGATTTGTGGGATTGAATCAACGGTAGGGATTGAGGCTGGTTGAGAGTTAGGGTAGTCGACCTCCCTCAACCCTAATTTTTTCTCCCATTTGCTCGAGTTGGCTGCCTCTAGCTCTGCCGCTCTGTGGTTTTATTCTGTCGTTCATCTTCATGTGTTGGTCCATGCTTATATCCATTACTTCTCAGCTTAAGCAACTACAACGGCTACATAACGCTGTAACAAGTAATGATATTTATTAAGTTTCTCATCTTCTTTGGCACTCTTAGTGGATATGTAGTCTTTCTTCCTTCTGTGGATACGAATTGGGAAATTTCGGCTAATATTTTTTAATTTCCTTCTTTATTCCTATTTGGCCTTGTTGTACGGTACAATAACCCTCCCCATTTCAAAATTTTAGAATAAATTTCATTTAGAAATAGGTCCCCTTTCTTTTTAAGATAGGTGTTGGGGTTCCTATGGTTTGGCAGATTTGGCAATACCAAATGATAAGACAACATCAAACCACTTTGGGATCTCAGGATCTAGCCCTCCTGGATCCAGAGAGGGATCTCTCTATAAAGGTAAAGAAATTTATATCTTTGATGTTCAATTTAAGGTGTTAGGCTAGTTATAGAGCACAAGGGTTTTTTTTTTATTTGTTTGGGTTGGGAATATTGATAGAAGGGTTCAATGTAAGGTAAAGAAATGAGTAGAGAAGGATTTTTGGCAATGGGGAGATAAGTCAAAGAGAACACAAGTCCATTGGGAAATGGGGTCATAAAAGGGTTTACTTGCAATTCAAATAGCCAAGGCTTCCAAAGGGCTAGTCATCTAAAACAGAGGATCTCTTAAGATGATAGTATGGGATGAAACAATAAGGAAATGAATAGGAATGACAAGGAAAACCTTCCAAGGTGACCACTTCGGAGTAAGTCAAGGGACAGGGCATACCTTATACCTCTATGATCAAAACTCCTAATGAGGCTAACTCTGAAGACAACAATCCAGCAGTCCTCCTGACTACTTTCAGACAGTAGAAAACACTTAATTTCAAACACAGAGTGAAGTCTAAGATTAGAGAAAGACTTTTAACCTTCGTTGCTTTTGGCATTCAACTCAAAAGGATCTTAGAAAGGCTAACTGTTGGAAAGGGAACTTAGGGGACAAGGCTAATCACTAAATCTCCCTATTCTCCTATCCTTTCAGTAGAACCAAACAAGAACATCTAAGAAACATACTCTAAATTCATACATTAGTAAGTATGGGCAAACCAACTCTTTGACTAGTTAAATTATATTGAATTTGTTCTAAGATACACAAGTAGCAGAAAACATTAAAGATAAGAAAGTGTAGGAAGCATTAGGGTACTTGCAAAAATATATCCTAAGCTAAAATTATTGTTTCTTACCGGAGAAAATGAAACATGATGTAAAACAGAGGGAAAACAATAACAAAGAAGGGACACATCACCACTGATTTAGATCAGGATCCAATGAACATGCTTTTCATATTAGTAGAGCAAAACTAGTCACATACATTCTTGTCCAATAACTTGATATCATCCAAAAATCATCTCCCAGCCTATTTACAACTACTACTCACAGAACTCTAACTCACTAAAACAACTTACAATCAGTAGTTTTCTAACAACCAACCAAAATTTTCAATGTGTTTCTCATGGGTTGTCATAGGTGAATGAGTGATAGTAGTGGTAGATAGGATTTAAATGATTCATTAAAACAGGGGGGTAAATGTCTTTGAATCCCATTCTGTTTAATATCTTTACATTAAATTTCAGTACCCTTTAGTCAATTTATAAGTCTTTGTCAGGTTGACAATAACTTCTAGGGCATGCTCTTGAAGTACTTTCCTGGCTGAGATGTCTTGTTTATACTCTGAGACAAGTAAGGTGAAGATTTGTCTTTCAGGTCTTCCATGCTTTATAACTAATGCACTGGCAGTTCTAAGGACTTCTGTCAGAGTAATAACTGTTGTGGTGTTTGAAGGAGAATGGAGTAGGTTGTGTGAATTGGTCCTTCTTAGGGAAAAGAACGTTCTACTGATATCAGATCACTGATATGGCTTGATGTGTGCTTTAGGCTTCATTAAGCCTTGCTTGGTCATCTTTTATGATCTTTGAGTTGATCCTTTGACTTAACTGTTGATTAGGCATTAGGTCTTCAATATTATGCATTAATCTTCTTAATCTTTTCTGATACACTTTGCTATTTCTTTTGTACAAATGTCTGGGGTTTGGCTGAGCTGGAAGGTTGTGTTAGGGTCAATAACCCCGATCTTCAATAAAACATGCTTTTAAGCCTTCTTAGTTATGTCTTCCTCTACGATCTTCGGCTCTGGGACTGTCTTTCTGTGCTATATGTCACCATGATTGTGACTGTGGAGATCGTATAAATTCATCACCCTTTGAAACCTACAAAAAAATAATAAACAAATTATAAAAAACCTGTGGGAGTGGGAATGACTGCTTCAGAGGCTCATGAGGGTGGAGGAGAAGTGAGGAAAAATGTGGATGCAGCGGAAAAATGGGAGGAAAACCCTGGCAAAGTAGCTAACCAGGTGCAAATGGAGGTTTGGGCATGACGACGAACAAGAGCCATTGGATTAGGACAATCGATGCTCGAGATTACTCGGTGAAAAAATTCGGGAGCAAGTTAGGTGGAAAATGAATGGGGGTGAGATTAAATCAGGACTGTCTGATCTCAGATATCGACGGCTGGGATTAAAAAAAAAAGACAACGTTGGCGGAGGGCAGTGGTATGGTGGAAAATCGGTAATGATTTCACGCAGCGAAATGGGGGGAGGCGGTAATTTGCGTTTGGAATGCGATTCGATACAACATCTAATGTGTGTCCCTTCCAATACCGCACATTTCTCGAAATTTTGGAACATTAACTCTTGGGCACAAAAAATTTGTGATATTGGATAGCGACTGTCGGATCTGGAGTGTCAGATCAGATGACGCAGGTTGCACGCGATAGGCAGCAATGTGTGCGGGCAGAATGGGCTGTGGGTTCAGTCGATGACGTGATCTTTTTTGTCGCGAGGTGGATGACAGATTTAGTCCAAACCATTGATCAGATCCGATCAACGATCAAGATTGATCTCGGAAAAATAGGTGATGATATTTTGTGCGATGGTCATTGATCTCGAGGAATGGACGGTTGAGATCTAAAGCGGAAAATGAAGAAATGAAGGCTTGAAGGAGTGAAGATGTACAATGATCGTTGATCTGCAAATATCAACGGTCACGATTTATTTAAACAAATGGTTGGAAATTAGGAAAATACGAAGGCAGGGAGGCTTTGACGGAGAAAATAAAAAGGGAAAAGGGGCTTATGAAATAAGGTGCGGGAGGGGTTTTATGGGAAGACATGGAGACCATGAGTGGTGATGGAGGGGGCTTAGTTTTTTAAGTGCCTGGTTATAGCACTTGGGTTTTATGGAGAACAGGGGCTGAGTTTAAGCTCTCGGGGGTTTAAATCCTCAATAGCTGAAAAATGGGTTTTTTGGCCAAAATGAAGGTTTTTCAAGGCTTTTTTGGCTTTCGGTAGAAGGGGAGAAAGGGGTGTTTTAAACCTATAAAAGGGATTTTTAGAGGTTTAAAGGGATTTTGGAGGCCTTTAAAGGGAAATGGAGGGTTAAAGGATGAAAAGAAAACTTTATGAAAGTGGATAAAAATGAGTGAAAGGGGGAGTTTCAGAGGCCCTTTGAAAACAGTTTCTTTCATAAACAACAGGGTTCATTAATGGAAACAACAATGAAGATTCTCTAAAGGATAGAAGACACACGAAGGCTTCAAGAATGATAGATTTTCAAGGGAATATATCACTTGAAGGCTTGATGACAAATTTAGCCACCTATTTTCTTTGACAAATTATTATAGGTGGCTAACAATAGGAATACAAGATTTTGAGGAAATCCAATCATTTTGAATAAAACAATAAAAGTTTCATTGTTTAGAAAAGCATATACCACATATCGCATATCACAAGTGTATGTAAACAAATGCAACATTGAAATTTTCCGATCCAATGAAATTTAAATTCTTTTATCGCATCAACATAGAAAATAAAAGTATTCATATTGAATAAGTCCGATGTGATAAAGTAATCGCAATCACAAATCGGAGGAATCTTAAAGTTTCACAATTTCTTTGCAAAACCCCGATGCGATGCGATTTATCACAAATCGCATTTCAGAGGAGCAATGTTACATGTACCTGTTTTATAAACTCCGATGCGATGTAACCCATCGCAAATCGCAAATCACAAAAGAAAAATAAAACCCCTCATTCAGTCAATTACAAAACTCCGATGTGATGCAATTTATCACAATCGCATTTTGGAGGAACAACATCATATTCATTCATTCTATAAAATCTCGATGCGATGGACCCCACCATCATCACAATCGCAAATCTGCAGATATCATTTACAACTTATTTCCTTTGGAAAGAGCCGATGCAATACACAATCATCGCAATCACAAATCGGTGGAGATCATGAGATGTTATTTTTTGTCCCTTTTGAAAACCCCCAATGTGATGGATACTTAGTCTTTATTTTATCGCTATTTTACACTGCGCATATATTATTTATTCATCACAATCGGAAAATTCAAAATGGAATTTTTATATTCACATTTCAAAATTGCCGATCTCCAATTATACGTTCATTATTAATTAGAAAATCAAATGAATTACGGTGATTGATTCTAATTTGAATGCGTGAATGTGACTCCCATAGAGAGCATTTAAGTTTAAACATGGAGTTAATAAATTGAGATCATTGAATAAGTCTTTTCATATAGCTGTTCTCCTTACTTCATTTTTACCACGTCTGAAAGTTTTTCTCATTTGCAGAACCATAGAGCTTCCAACCCTCTTGTTCGTCGAGCTAACAAAATAATACCAGACGAGAAAATGTCTAAGAGATCTAAGAAAGCAAAGACCACTGCTATTACCATAGTACCAAAAGAAAAACCAGCCAAAATTAAGCTGGTTACAGATACATCATGTCAGGGTCTTGGAAAATTTTCTTGGGAAGATGTATATAACTTGATTGAAAGAGAAAACCCTAAGGTCACTAAGGTGAAGGCGACAGTACCAGATGAAGAAGACTCAGATTTTGATTCTGAGACTTCTCTCAAAGTGCTTGCAAATTAATTCCTTCACAGAATTGCAGCACGGGCAAATATTTTTCCCTTTTATGATGTAATTCGGTCGACGGTGGGTGATAGACAATATCACCATAAAAAATAGGACATTTGTTTCAGCTTCAGGAACAAAATTTGGGTCTTTCAGAGCAGAGGATATAAAAGCAATGCACCATCTTCCAGACCCTTGGAAAATCTATGACAAGGCCTTCATTAAGGATTTCGCTGCAAGCAATGAGACTCAGTCAGAGTCAATTAGGGAATGGAGAAGAGCTCCAGAGAAACATAAAAATGAAGCATCATGTATGTATTCCGTGGAGTCTCTTGCACCCCCATATTGTTATGTTGCTGCAATGATGTGTAGGCTTTTCGGAAATGATAATTCTGCAAGATTTTCTATACAAATGGTACCCTTGATTCATTTTGCTGTGAATTCTGAGCTCATGGACTGGTCAGTTATCCTTTCAGACAAAATAGCTAATAGAATCCTAGAATATAGAAAGGACAAAGATACCGGAAATACGACCCCATTTCATTTATGTGCCTACATCTTAGATGCCCTGTGTTTCAATTCAGAATTTCCCATTCTAGGTTGGAAATGGACCCCTCAAAACCCTGTCCCTATACATATCTACCATAAGTACTTGTGGAAGGTCCTTTTTAAAAATCACGTCTACAGAATTTGTCACGGCTTTATGATTCCAGTATATCAGACCATTTTTGACCAATTTCCTCCCCAGCTTTCTGAAAAAGCAAAGAATGATATATCCCTAATTGGCGACTGGTTTGGAGAAGAGAAATTTACTTATATCAGAGTTTTTTGAAGCATTGTGGAACCACATATCTTACCTCTATATGTTCCCGACAAATTGTTAGCCCAAGAAATTTCTTACCAGTTAACAAAAGGAGGGATGTCAAGATGTCTAAAGAATAGCAAGAAATTGATGTGGCCTACTTTTCCCTTTCATTATGGAAATTATACTCTTAATTATTTCAAACATGCTAAAAACGAAGTCATTAAAATAAGAGATATTAAGTTCGCAACAGTCCTAGGCAGACAGTATGACCCAAGAAAAGTAGCATTTGATTTCACAACTTTGGTTCAAATCGCTAGGTTTGAGCATGAGCCCGATGAATTTGATGATTTATTTGTTTCTATTGATTAATTTTCCCAAGTTTATGACATAGCTAAATCCAAGTTTCAGAAAGAGGATATGAATAAATTCATGCAGTTTAGAAGTCAGAGACTGCTGAAAGCTCCTCTTGACCAGTTAATAATTCCTTTGCAAGAGTCTAAAAATATAAAAACAGAGCAGAAGAAAAAGGAAGATGCAGCTAACAAAGTAGGAAAAGAAGTGTCTACCAGCAGAGTCAATGTACAGACTGAGAAGGAAAGCATAGGAACCAAGCCTGATGTACAGAAGAAGAACACTGGTAACAAAACTGATGTAAATACTGAGAAAGGAAATACAACTAGCAACTTGATGTTCAGATAGAAAAATAAAGTACAGGAAATAAGACCAATATGCAGACTAAGAAAGAAAGTACAAGCAGCAAAGCTAATGTACAGACTGGAAAAGAAGATATTGGTAATAAGCCAGATAATCAACTTGAAAGAGAAAAGACCACGAAGAAAGTGGTGAATTCTGCTGATGTTATTGTTACTCCCCATTTGCTAAGTCAATATGAACAATTTTCTCAACAAACAGGGTCACAAAATAATCCTCAAGTTGACATTCTGAAATATCAAGGTATGGAGATTATTCCTGAGCATCCTACAGAAGAAATTGTGTTGAAAGTAGAATAAATTCCTCCTCTAAATATCTTTTATAGTCCTAAGCATAGGGTTGTTGTCAGGAAACAAAGGAAGAGAAGAAGAACAGATCAAGAGTCACTTTCAACATCACAAGTTGAATTTATGAACATTGTCTAGAAGAATACTGAGGTGAATCCTTCAGAGGATCTCACCAAATTGTCACAATATGTAGGTGCCTATAGTGCAGCCACTATAGACAAAGCTTCTGAAGTCACCCAAATGATGAAACAAAATGACTTACAGATAGCTATGCTGGAGGAACAAACAACAAAAAATCAGTAAAAAATAATGCAGTTAGAGCAGCAGTTGCAAGAAGAAGGGCTCAGAGCTAAACAGTTGGAAGAGCAACTTGGCATTGAAAAGAAAAAGCTTGATCAACAAGCTTTGAATAAGCAACAACAGTTAACTCAAGAAGTGGCAAAATTACAGACCCTACTGCAAAATGAGAAAACTGCTAAAGTTGAGCAAGAAAAAACATTCCAAGCAAGATTGGACAAATTTAAGGATTATATTAAAATTGACCAATTTAAAACTGAAGCTCTTGAAACAAATAAACTACTATCTCAACAGTTGAATGAACTCTGTCAAAATATGGCACAAGCTGAGCCCTTATGTGAAATAACATCATCTTTTATAGATGAAGAAATTATCCTCAGACTTGAATTTGACGATGCAGATGAGAAAATTTTTGAATTTCTTTCATGGCAAGACTCAGAACAAGGAAGGAATGCAAACCTTCCCAGAATTGAGGAAAGGCACAAAGAAATTATATTTGCTGAATGGGAAAAACAGTTGATCAAAGGAGAAAGAGCCACATCAAGAGCCAAAACTATGATGAATAATATAACACAGTTGGTTAATGATAGCTTATATGCCACCAATTTAATTTCAGATTGTATTCCAGGTAAATTACCAAAGGTAAAAGAGACTGATACCAGGTGGAAACAAGAATTAGTCAACAAGAATCAGCAAATCAACAAACTTCAAGGAATTTCATAGGATATCATGTGGACATATCTAGTCAAGCCACACAGTCAGCAAATGGAAATTAAATTCCTTTCCAATGCCATTAATTTCATCATTCCAGAGTTTTATGATGCCACATATACTGGTCAGTTGCATTCAAGGCTAAGTCATCCAGCAGAGGTCAAAGATATGCTCAAAATATACCATCTCAGCACATTGAATGCGAGAGAAAATCAATGAATCAGTTTCATTTTAATATCGCAAGTCTGTTTCCGGATTTCCGATGATAGATTGTAGAAATAGTTTTAGTTATTTTGTTTTATTAATTTCCTATTTAAACCCCTTCTGTGCATTTGAGAAGGGGTCCTGAGTTTGTAATATTTTTGCTTGGATGTTACATTTTTGTACTCCATCGACTATTTTATTTTTATAAAGGATCACCTCCTGTGGTTTATGGTGAATTATCTCTAAGAATTGCATTTTTGTACCTTGGAGTTTGTTTTAAGTTAAAGCACAAGATCTAGATATTGCATTGCATCAAGAAAAATATCAAGATGAATCTGGTATTTCTATCAATTTACTTTTATTTTCTTTATGTTGTGAAATATTCTCTTTGAATTTGCTATCATTTATATAGCCTTGTTTTACAAATGTTTCTTTATACATATCATTTTTGAATGTATAGAAATATTCATCTATCAGAGTATGTGTAAATGATATATAAAATTATGAATACAATGTGTTATTATAACTCTGTTTAATTTCTTAAACAGTGTTATCATTATTTTATACTGCATATTTCAATTAAATCATAATACATTTTCATGATTATTGGTTTTATTGAAACAATATTTAAGCTGTATTCATATTAAATACCCAGGTTAGTTTTATAATTATTTGTAAGTTATTGATTAAATTAAATAGATTAGTTCAGTCATTTATTTCCATCATCCATTCACACAATCATTCCATTAGCAATCCATTTGTTATTAGGAAACTGGTCCTATAAATCCAGTCGGAGCCACCACACCAAACGGAAAAGGAGTTGTCCTAAGGTCCCGACCGGGTGGTTTTCCCCCAATGTTTGAAGTAGCGATTTTCGAGGCTTCAACAGGCCTTTAAACTCGACATTTCTTTATGCAAGATTCATGGTTATGGTAAGATAGTCCTGCTATCCTCAGAAGTTCAATTTTTTATCTTCGTCATGATTTTACAGGTGAGTTTAATTTATTTACCAGTTCAACAATCGCTCAGGTTAGGGCTATAATCCTGCTTGCACTTCTTTGATTTGTTGTGTTAGGTCTCAACTTTGGCATTCTCGGGTTCTTTCCTTTCAGATAAACCATCGCCTTTCACTGGATGTGGTAGAGTTAAAGATTTGGTATTCACCATTTTGTTTTAAAGTCATACTCTTAACTTGTGACCGTTGGGTCGCAGGTATGGTGATTCCGCTCCTTGTCCAAATTTTCTGCGAAGGGCTTCATACCAATCTGACTCCGGCCCTAATTGTAGCCTTTCATATTCATGGTGCATAGGTGTTGTGGTCACCAAATTATCACTTCAATTTTAAATGAAGGACCTTCGGGAAATTCTTGGTTTTGTTAATCTTTCGTATTCTGCATCCTTAAGAATCTGCTTCATATTTATTCAAAATTACAATGTATAAGATATGAACTCTTATTAAAGAGAGAAGCCTAATGTACATGGTCTTGCTCATTAATCATAAATTCATGGCTTGCAATGTTCTTTGCTTGTTTAATTCTGTAATGGTTCAGTCAAGGGGGTTTATGATGCACAGTCATTTAATGAGTCTATATTTTCACTATCAACAATAGTCTTCTTCTTATTGCTCAGATTTTATGGTGTTATAACCCTGAAGGCTTACTGGCCCTGTAAGCGCATTTTCTGCATAACTTTTCACTTCGATATATATATATATATATATATATATATATATATATATATATATATATATATATATATATATATATATATATAGTTGTCATTTTTATTTAGAATGGTACTCCTCTGAGATGTTTTCTTTATTGTCCTTTGTCATTTACCAAATACAGTTGTTTTGGTCTATGCATGTAACAGAACATAGATTCTGTAATTATATGCACCTAGATACTTGTCCAAATATAATTATTTCTTTGTAACGATGTATTTCTTATAATGTTAGTATCTTTTTTCAATATATTTCTTATTAATATGATTATCTGAAAACCAATCTTTCATTCTCTCTTGTTACTATTTTAAGTTTGTTATATAGACTTGATGACTGGACCATCATAGTTCTGGGTTATTTACTGTAACCCTAGTTCGAGTATAGCATGAGACTATATATGGCATGACAACCTGTTCTATCTAGAGTGGCTACTCTGGACTAAACTAACATTCTCTTCATTAATATTACATAATCTACAAATATAAATGTATTTCGTTTATTTTTTTTATTCTTTAAAACAATATACACTTATACAGAAGGGTGCTACCCTAGTTCGCAAGAATGAAGATTAGAGTTAAGTTTATCCTAACAGGTTACTTCTCTTTTTATATACATAGTCAATCATGTATCCTTTTTCCTGCTAATACCCACATGTAAAAATATTTATATCAAGGAAGAGAATTAAAGAAAATAGTTACTACTGTAGTATTCATTTTTCTTCATTTACAGAAATATCTATCTATGTAACAAAAATTCACATACAGTTTTCATAATCCTTAATTTCGTGTAGTCTAGTTACTTATCTCACTCAAAACTTCTGATGATTTCCTCCCAACCTTAAGAGAGGCTATTATTTCCTCATATCCCCTCATTCTCCAAACTAGAGTAGGGCTTGATTAGCAGTAAATCTGGTTGAGACCTCAAGACCTCTAGTCCAGTCTTCCTTTCCCAGATTCAGGGTCACTGAGTTTCCACCTTTTTCAACCAGCTCTGGATTTACTCTCACCCTTCAACCTTCTGACCTTTTTTTTTTCAAAGTCACAGAACCCCTTTTCCTCACTGGGATTTTCCTTTTATCCTCAAAGGAAAAGGTAACTATATTTAACTGCTTTTTCCTAACTACTCTAGAATCTTGGAATACTTTATCATCGGTCTTTATGGAAAACATTCCATAATTAAATTTCTTTATTCAAAATAGAAATAAACCATGTTTATTTTTCATATTAAATTTTACATGTTAATCTTTCTAAAATAAATTAAATGCATAATCCCTTTAAAAAAAAAAAAAAAAACATAAATAGATTTGGAAAAAAATCCTGCAGTTACATCTTCCCCCCTGCAAGTAAAAATTGTCCTTGGTGTTCTATTCTAGATCAGAAAATAGTTCTTGGTATGCCTCACGCACAAATATGGCATCTTCCCATGTAGCCTCCCCCGGGACAAAGTGCTTCCATTGCACTTTAACTTGGGTGATGGCTTGCCTCCGGAGCGTGATTTCTCTCTGATTGAGAATATGTTGAGTTTCTACCAGAAATTCGCCATCTGGTTCAACCTGCAATCAGCAAGGACTTAAATTAATAATCATAAAATTCATTCCTTCTAGAGATTTGGTGCTCAATCTTATTCCTACCTATTTTTTTTTTCAATGTATCACATGCCTCAGATCATGCACATATAGTTTTAGTATTGATACGTGAAACACATTGTGCACCTATATGTGACTGGGTGATGCTAATTGATAGGCCATAGGTCCTACTCTTTCCATGATTTTGAAAGGTCCACATAACCTAGGATCCAAATTGGCACACGAAGTCCACCTTAGACTGATTTTCTTGGGTTTGATTCATACATAAACATGATCGCCCACTTCAAATTCTTGATAGGTTCTCTTTTTGTCCTCATAAACCTTCTGCCGATATTGAGAGACTTTTAGGTTCTGTCTAATATTATTTACCCCCAATTCCATCTCAGCCAACATCTCCAGACCAAGAATTAATCTGTTTTTTGGACTGCTCCAGTTAAAGGGATTTTGACACTATCTCTCATATAATGCTTCAAATGGACTCATTTTAAGGGACTCTTGGTAACCATTATTGTACTTGAATTCCACCAAATGTAGATAATCTTCCCACTTTGTGGGTTGTTGCATTACATACATGCGCAGCACGTCTTCCAGGATTTGATTCACTCGCTTTGTTTGTCCATCCATCTGCAGATGATAAGCGGTACTAAAGTTAACTTGTGTACCCAATCCAGTAAACATTACTTTCCAAAATTCTGAAGTGAACTTTACATCTCGATCTGAGATGACTTCTTTTGGTATGCCATGCAACCTAAATATTTCTCTCATGAAAATATCTGCAATTTGCACTGTTTTGTAAGTGGACTGTACAGGTATAAAGTGAGTTACCTTGCTCAGTCTATCAACCACTACCATTATGGAATCATTATGTATTTTTTATCTTAGTAGACTAGTAATAAAATCTAATGATATGACTTCCCATTTCCATTCAGGTACAAGTATGGGCTACAAAAATCCTGTTGGATGTTGATGTTCCACCTTAACCTGTTGAAATTTGTTGGCTCGAGGGGTCCTAACCCAGGTTCGATAAGCAAGGTTTGCCAACAAACCCCTATACTACTGGCCCTTTCGGTAGTGACCTGCTTTCGCAGGTCAAATTCTCACCGGAAGTAGTATGGGTGGGTGCTGGAACCAATTTTCTGCACCCTCAGAAAGGATGGGTAAAGCAAGTAGAGTTGTGCTAGGTCTTGTAATCCCCGATTACCTTATTCTACGCAGAGTTAATTAAGTCTCTATTCACATCCACATGCACTAGATCTATAGTTATATTCTTGTTATAACATCAACACAGCAGTACATAAACAGAACATAACAGATCTAGATCCAAGAACGCAGTATATAGATCTTCTGCAGCTTAAGGACAGAAAATGCATAATACAACAATTATCAGTAATTCACATAAAAATACTCACAGATTTAGTTCTCTAACAACCTTTCGCATTCATTCATTCATCAATTCTTCCTTACAATTCCAATTTCCTTCCCAACCTACACACACAGCAGCAAGGTCCGCACACAGCTGGACTTGGATCTCCGCACACACAGCCAGCAAGAGTCTGTTCCCCAAAACCCAAACAGATAGCCTAAATCTTAATTCGCATCAATAGCTCATAATTTCTTATCCTTTACAATACAAAATGCATCTCTATTTATAACAATCTAGCCTCGACTTTCCTATGGTCCGCAACCCATGGTTTTCAGACCCCTAGTTTACCCTTTGACCCATTACAATGCGTTCAGGGCTTTGACCTACCCCAAACCCCCTTTGCTAGATTAAATATAATCAAAAATATAAAAAATGGACCAGTTTCGTAGCTTGTTAGGAGACCCCGTTCCAACAGTCCCCAAACACAATATTGTGACTCGTCCTGAGTCACTGCAGTGGTGCAGCTTCGATTTGCACGTGAAAAGTAGCCAGAGTTCAGAGGAGTGGTGGGAACACTTCCTTACTCTAGGCCGTAGCTCGTTGCACAATGTTGACCAATGTCAGGGAGGCATGGCCATCTGGAGCTGTGATAACTTGTTCTAACAGCCGGTGGAGGTGTAAAATGGCAGACTGAGCATCTTCGATGAGCTGGAGTGTAGTGTCTGCCCATGGTTTCAACTATTTTCGAGGGACATGCTTGTTGTGGCTATTAGAGTCAGTATCTTCATCCCTCCGTCAGAGATCAAATTTCTCTTGTTGCATTTCATTTTAGGTGTCTCATTTAGTTTAGTCAGCTGCATTCCATTAGGAGCATGGATCATCTGACGGTAGGGTCTTGTCACTTATATCCCTCATGTCATGTATCTGCTGGTCTAGTTTTGTTCATCAATATCATTTACAATCATGTTTGGCCTCCTGGTTGGCAAAGAATCATTTTAGGGTTTTAAGTATCATTAGGTCTAGGGTTTCATTAATTTGTTCTTCAGAGTGTCTAATAATGTTAGCAGGCACATGAGGAAGCTTCAAATAAGGTTTCACTACAAAAATTTCATCATCATAATGCTTGATAATGATTCTTCTTCAAAACTCTGTTTTGAAGAAAATTTGTCTATTTTGTCCTTTTGTAACAAACGAAATGTAATTTTTAAGTTCTTCAGTTGTAATAATTCTTCATTCACAGCCCTAGTTTCCTTTTCCAAAACTCCATGCCATCCATCCCTGCAAGACAGACAATAAATTCATCATTCAGTCCAAAAATCAAAAAGCAAGCAAAACAAAGTTCATTTGAAAAGTGCCAAAGTTTTCAAACATTATAAAGTGGGTTTTTCAAATAAAAAATTAAAATATTTGGTATATATAAGATATTTCCAAATTCAAAACTCCATTTGCATACCAAAGACATCAATGAGTCAAAGAAAATCGTGGAGGAATGAATAAATAAGTTAGGAGGTCGAACTATTGTGAAATTGACTGTCGTGGCACACTGGGCAACTGTCGTGGCGCAGAGACTGAGCGCGGTGCATAGAGCCTCTCTTCTTCGTGTGTTTTTTAACTATCGTGGCGCATTGAAGGGGCGTGACGCACTGGGCAGTGGTCGCGGCGCATTGAGCTGACACCCAAATTTTTGTCATTGCTTCCAAAAACTCCAATCGATTCGGTCAATCTTGCTCCAAGTAAGTTCATGTGAGTTTTTAATTGCCATTTATAAATGTTTGATGATGGATTATGAGAGTTTAAATGAAAAACTCAAAACCTATTATCTTTTTGAGAGTTGCTCCCTTAGGGTTTTGAAGTTGGAGTTTAAAAATTGATTTTGGTGCCAAAATTTTTCATTCCCAATCTTGTTTATTCCTCCCTCTCACTGTTATACTATCACTACAGTCCATCCCCTATTCCCCTACATCCCTAAAGCCACTCATACTCATCTCATTCCCATTATCCCTATCCCATTTACAAAATTTCTCCAAATCTCGATTTTATCCTAAAAAATCAAGTGGCTGTCCCTTGTCCCTAGATTTGTCAAATCACAAGTTTTCAAAAGGAAAATTCCACTTGAAAAAACTTCATTGTCCCCATTTCCCTATCTCCCCACAGTCCCTCCCACACTACCATACATTTGGAAATTAAAACAAAAACACCCAAATTCTCATTTTCATCTCATACAAGCCAACATACACCTTGCATAGACTTTGGACATCATGGAGACAGATACTGATACATCATATGACCGAGATAGTGATTCCACCACTGAGCTACATGCACCTAGAAGGCCTCGTAAAGGTGGCAGACATGTGAGAGAGGAGCCCACATCATTGATTGAATTGCAGGCTTGTCCACTTGCCATGGCATGTTTTCGAGAACAGTCATGCTATCAATTTTGCAAAATGATTGCTACGATCCATCATCATCAGGAGTTGGCTCATTTGTTTGTATTGCATTTACATGATGGTTAGGTAACTCTTGCTGGTGTAAATTTCACTTTGACACCGGAAACTATTTCTCAAGCAACCGGAATACCGAATGTGGGTGAACGGTGGAACAAAAGACAGCAGGTGGACAGAGTGCATTATGAACCATACATCAGGCCTAGCTTTGTGAGGCAACTCAGCAGGGTGTTTCCATTCCGGTTCCTAAAGGAATCCTATGCGCCTCTGATGAAACTCATTATTAGATATTTCAGTTGTGAGGGCTGTTTTTCATGCCTCTATGCCTACCACATCAGGTTATTGATGCATTTCACCAGAGTGAGGATGATGAACATACCTTATTTCATGTGCCGGAACATCGAGAGAATGACCACTCTTGTGCAGAGGAAAACTCCTGAGCAGCAGTACAACAGTATTTATCACTATGCACTCATCAAGATGGTGGTTGTACATTAGCTTGGATTGTAGGGTATTTCATGGAAATATTTCATTTCCCATGATTTCTTCACAGCTCCTCAGGTTCCTCCAGAGGTTTTCCATGATGCAGGTGCACCTTCACGTCAGTATGGAGGTTAGGAGGCAGAGACTACTAGTGTGCTGACATATGTCACTTGTCAGAGAGGCACTAGAGGATTATTTGCAGCAGCTCGATGAGTACTATCTCCACCTGGGGTGGAAGGGGTCTCGTTGCCGTCATCAGCAGCACAAGTATAGGTACAGGATAGAGGTAAGAGGCCTATGCAGGATGAGGGCCATTCAGGAGGCCAAGACACAGGTTTCATACTGATTGATGAGGATTTGAGCTCTCCAAGCTCAAATTTGAGAGAGACCATTCAGGAGCAGAAGGCGGAGATAGACACATTGACCTTCAAGTTGCAGAGAGCCCAATGGATCATAAACTACCTGGAGCAGTGAAAAAAATAGTTTGAATATCAGCAAACAATCCTGGAGTTGCAAAACATCCATGAAAACTGGCAAGCTGCCCAAAGAAGCCAAACCGAGATGACATCCATTGAGCGAGAGATTGAGGCTGATAGAGATACTTGGCTTGAGAGGGTCAATATTCATCTTGAGAAGCTGTTGGAAAAGGAAAACAAGGAAAATAACATGCTAAGGCACATGAAGAACCATTATTGGGCGCGAAATCATGTTTGCAAAGTGAGGATCAAGATCCTGAAAGCAAGACTAAAGAAGGCACTAAAGCGTCGCAAAAGGCATGATAGACTTCGAATTTTGGCCAAATATTCTTTAGCCCAGCATAGCACTTGATGGTGGAAATTCAGCCCAAATTTCAAGAAATTTGGGAAAATTTTTGTCAATTTTGAAATTTTTGGCCTTAAAACAGATTTCCCTGCTCGACGCGTAGCGCCACTTGGCGCGCGCTTATAATTGGCAGCTATTCTTGAGGAAAAATTTGCATTTCTATATTTTTCATCAAAATTTATGCATGCCTACCCATTACTTAAGGATTTTGACAAGTTTTTGGTTGCCTAAAGGGTCAAAAACACCCTAAAAATGACCTTTCTGCCACTTTTTGGACACATAGGAAGAAGTGTTGGGAGATTTGATTTTTGGAGGGGAAAATGGAAACAAAGATCAGAAATTCCACTTGATTTGGAAAGTAGACAGGAAAATATTTCCAACGAGCTATCCTGCACTCAATTTGGACTTCAGGAAGGCCCTCAAAATCAGCCTCAAAGTGGTGCTACGCATAGAGATTTTAGGCGCGACGCATTGGGAAATTTGGCCTAATTTTCACTCAGCAGTTCAGATTTTCGCCTAGTTTTGGCCAGTTTGACTTTTTTATCCTCATATGTATAGCTCTTGATGTAACTTGATGTAATTTCATGAATTTTATGTAATTTTGGTACATTTTTACTCATTCAAGTAGATTCATTTACCAAAAAGTGAAATGTAACTGAATGAATCAGTTTCCTATCTTATAGAGGCAGGCTGTTTCATTGCCTATTTTCTAGTTCTTAGTTTAGATCTTGTTGAAACAACTCCTATAATGGTGAGCTCGACCCCTAGAGGCATGGGGATGAGTTAGGCTGGATTATATCTTGTAATTCTTCAGTCATTCTCAGGGTTGGACACTTGGGATTACTTGGAGCCTCATTGTACATTTCATCTCTGCATTTTGGCAAAGGAATAGACCAAGGTTTGCAGCACTCTTTGGGATCCATGTGGCTCTATGTTTTGATGATGTATTTCTCTCTGTGATTGTAAGTTTACTGATGTTTCATGTGTATCATCTCCCTTCTCATTTCTTCTTAAGTTAAACAAACAAGTAATAAAGGTGGAATTTAATAGATCTGCAGAGCTCTACCTTGAGTTTTGTTTAATTTTATATGTTTTCAACTATATGAAGAGGATTCTTGAAGGTCTCTTGACCTCTTCAACTTCTCACCAGTCTGAGCTATCCATTTCATTCAAATTTGAAGTGTCAAAACAATTGTCTTTCTTGCCCCATTCAGCTCTCTGCAAAACTGATCATTTCCCAGACCCAAAATCTGCCCTTCCCTTTGATCCAAAAAACACCTTCCAAAATCAAATCAAAATCCTTTACATATATACCTTGCCTAAAATTATCCTTTATTTCAAGTCATCTCAAGCCTCACTGATTATTTTTGCTGAGATTGACGAGGAGAGAGCCCTCTCCCGATCTGGTAGGTCTAGCTACCAGATTAAGCATGGTTTGATGTTACC
The DNA here is from genome assembly GCA_034641835.2 of Pinus albicaulis. Lineage (NCBI taxonomy): Eukaryota > Viridiplantae > Streptophyta > Pinopsida > Pinales > Pinaceae > Pinus > Pinus albicaulis. The sequence continues at coordinate 149,086,096 of CM076575.1, forward strand.
CTAGACTCTGCCTTCCTTCAGCCTAAGGTAGATTTAGGCAATAAAAGTGGTGAATATTCTCAATCCTGTCCAAGATGGTTAGGCACTGCACAGAGACAGTGGAGGGTGAGGAGGCTCTGACTTGGTCCGGAGCAGTTTCTGCTTGATGTAATTCCGTCTGGATATGTTGAAGCGTGAAATGGTACTGGATGGCCGTCCAGAGTTGGGTAGATTTTTCGACCAGTTGTGCACCCTGCATCAACTGCTCTTGAATAATCTGTGTTGCCTTTGTGACCACTGCAATCCGCTGGTCCCATACTTCCTAAGGTATGTCATACTTCTATTGCCTGGCTCGGTCACAGTGGCGAACTTCGCGTAGCACTCTGGTGTGCAGCCCTTGTATTGTAGCTATATGTGATATAGCTACGCTAAATAAATTTGGATGTCCCCCGTAGTTGGATCAGGAGCATTGAAGAGGGCAATTTGAGGGAGGGAAAACACATTGCTTCGGCTGGGCAGTGTTCTGAAGTTGCGGAGAAGCCGCAGCATGTCCTTGTATCGCGGTGTTCCTTCTGTGTGTGGCTCGTGGACAATCCTTTTTGTCGGGAGCCAGCGCTCACCCCTATGACTGCACTCAGCATTCCCAGGCTCACTGGTTGGGTCCATCTTAGCAACAAGAAGACGAGCAACCCAGATAATGTTAATGAGCACAAAAAATCAGTATGCAGATAGCAGAAGCATGTTGTAGGGTGAATAAATAGCATGGTGTGTAATTATCCAGCCATTTGCATACCGTTCGGAGCTATTTAATGGTGGAGTAGCCCATTCGTGAGACTGACCATCGATCAGGTAGATCAATCTTACCATAAATGGCTGCATTGATGACCTGTCGCCGATTGTGCGTACTTGTAAGATCCCTTTTTTATTAAATCGGGATGTTCTGACGATCGTCCTGTGTACCTGAGGTCATTTCCACAGAATGTCAGACCACGGATGATGCCTGTATGTCGTTCGCATACCCTGAATGAAGGTTGACGCGAGGTGTGTCTGCAATTTGGCGATCAATATTTTCAAGCCATGCACTTCGCCCTTGGTCAGAACATCCTTGAACCAGAGGGCTACATCACACGTCCTCATGCCATTAATTACTTGAGGCACCCGCAAATTCTTCAAATTACACGTGGGTCCGGGTAGGTCCATAACCCTACGCATGCCTAGGTCAATGGTACCCTGGCAAGCTTGTCCGTGCAAGGCTTGATCACACCCTTGAGTGGTGTATGTCAGTAAGTGTCTGCGTAGGTCGACTGACGTCGGAGTCCATTTGGCAACTGGGGTCCCTATGCGCAAGATCACCCTTCTCCAATACTTCTCCTGAGTGAAGAATACCGGTCCTTACGTAGGTGCTCCGCACAGTGTTAGTGATAGTGCCCCTAGCCCATGTTTCATGGGAATCTTAGGTTCAACCGTCTTCAGACTATCATTTTCATCCTCCTGGCAGGGCAGGTTCCTTTCCGTGGTAGAGATGTGCTGGAAATTCCTGATGGTCTGAAGACATCAAAGCGGCGAAACTTCGTGCAATCAGCCTTGCCAATTTTCTAGCTCCTCATCAGAGTCAGAAAAACATTCACTGTCCTTTTCCCAGTAGAGCATTCCTTCATCCATGGGGTTAACCCGATCTTCATCCTATGTAGTTAATTTATAAATGTGATATAATTCCTCCTCCTCATAGGCTGGCTCTGTAGACCGCACACCTTCTGCTGGATCTAGTGGTGCTATGACACGTGTACCTTTTCTTTAAAAAACCATGCTGCGGTTCTTGAGATTGATGACACCCCCCATGTCAATTTCCCAATCAAGTCCAAGGAGCGTAGGATAGGGATCCACATCTTCCAAAATTTCTATGACTTCAAATTCAGCTCGGACCCTTACCCCTACGATATCAACCATGACTTTTGGTAACCTCCCTAGAGGGATGATTTTTTGTGGATTGGCCATTCGCAGCTGGATGGTGGACGATTCTAATTTAGGTTACCCCATTCGTTGCCATGTCTGCTTTGGTAATACATTCAAACCTGACCCCAGATCTAAAATAACCTAATCCATCTCGTAGTCACCAATCTGTGCAGTCAATCACATCTCTCTTCTGGTGCACTTCTTATAGCTGTATAGTTTGTGTACATCCTTGGTTTCAAGGATCAAATTGGTCTGAATTGCGCAAGTATTCAGTAGTGCTTGGAGATTACCTACAACCTGCGGATTTCGTAGCAGCTTCAGACATGCCTTTAAAAAGGGCTCAACCCCTTCCTCTATCTGAGGTTGCGTTGGCGGTTGTGTGGGGACTGTTGGTGGTGTTTGTTCTTTGAAAGGCACTCCCTCCCGGGAGGCAATCTCCTCTTTTCTCCCTGGGTGACCAGCCCATTGCGTGTCATGACTTTTACACAGGGATCCACCTTTCTTAGCTCAGATTTAACTCTTTGTACATTCTGCGTAAGGGTGGGCTACTTTTCCTGCATCTTGGCTATTAAAATTGGGTAGTCCTCTACCTCATGGTATAGCTACCTACAATATTTGCATGATGGCTTGGTAGGATTTGGGCATTCTCTAGAAAAGTGCCCTATTTACCCACAGTTATAACAGACTAGCTGCCCTCGTCCTCGTCTTGCGCTTCCTCTCTGACCTCCTCTGCCTCAGGCCGGTGATCCTCCAAAGTGCACAAAGAGTCTTGGCGATGCAGGGTCCAATTGCACCTTATATAAGTTTCCACGATCCATCATTAAGTCATAAGTACGACAGTTCTGCTCATCATGTCCCACTGATCGGCAGAATCGACACCATTGTTGCTTTAGTTCTGGGACATATGCACCTAGCCGAGAGCAATGGTTTGCATCATGCAGTGCTGCTACCTGAAAATCATCACACCATAGTGTAGGTCCACTTGAACCTGGCCGTAATAGGATGGGTTCCCTACTTGCCCCTAGGTGTACCAGACTAGGTCCTCTTGCTTGCATGTAATCCGTCAGCAGAGGGCACTAATCCTTCGTATGGCCAGACACCCGACATCGTATGCACCAGAGATATACATAAATTTCCTTTCCTTGCTCTTTTCACAGGTTCTGTATCTCCATATGCATAGCCCCAAGTTGTTCCTGGATTTGTTGTAGCCTTGCTGACGTATCCTCTCGAGGGGCAACCTCTAGTTTCATAAAAACTTCCACAGCCTTCTCCTGCGACTCAAAGGTCTCATGACTCATTGGCATGCGTAGGTGAGATAACAACATAACGATGAACCATTCCATATGCTGTCTATCATCATATTCGAATCCTCCTTCCCTGATTGCTTTCTTCAGTCGCTGATCAGCCTCCCATACTGACTCAAACGCACCTTGTTTGAAGTCCTTTACTTCTGCTACCAACTAGGAATAAGATTTCGGCTTCCTGAACTGGTGCTTCAATGCATCCTTGATATCTTGAATAGAGGCGCCCCCATTCTGGGAAATATACCACATATACCGTCCAGGGCCCTGTCCTCGAAGGCCAACGACAGCTACGCCCTTTTTACTTATCACTTGCCACATTCTGTGCAGTCCATACAGAATTTGAAATGAACCAAAACTGGTCCATATCCTCATATCCTACCCCCTTGAAAGTAGGTATTTTTAGATGCGCAACCATCTCACTATCTAAGGGGGGTGGTGGTATAGGCGAATTCTTACCTTTGCACGGCCTTGGTGGTGATGTGGCTGGGGGATCGTGCTTAGCTAGTTCCTGCAACCGATTGTAGGCAGATCTCCCTCTGTCAAGGTTGGTCTGATAGTATTTACCACTGCGTGTTGCGCTCCCATCTAGATCGGAGGTCATTCAGTCAGTATGACTACACATAATACTCTTTTTGCATAGTAATTTATTGATTAGCAACAGTAACATCCTCAGAAATTTTCCCCAGAACCCTTTGAATAATCGTCGTTTGGCCTCAAAGTATGATACAAACTAATCAATGGAAAATTCTGTCTCAAATCCTCCCAGCACACTATCCACCCAGTGATCCACCATACACGTGATGGTATTATCAGTGCTTTCCAACTGCTCGAGCAGCTCTGGGGTCCACTGAGTGACTTGCTCATCCTTCCAGCACTTTTGGAATTCCACAAGCCTGGCCAGCCACTCCTGGAGTTCAATCGTAAAGGTTACAAAGAATATTTCGTAGCTTTCAGTAAGAATGTACCTATTTTTCCACCATTCCGCCGTTAACGTTTCACTGCAATTTTCTTCTACTGTGAATTCCTGGATCTATCTTTTGAACCAGTCTTCGATCTCTTTTCTTTCAGGCTTCCAGTATTCTCTTGTCATTACTTGATTCCCCTCTCATACTTCTTCTGGTCCTGGCAACGGAACCATTTGTTGGCTCGAGGGGTCCTGACCTAGGTTCAGTAAGCAAGGTTTGCCAACAAACCCCTATACTACTGGCCCTTTCGGCAATGACCTGCTTTTGCAGGTCAAAGTATCACCTGAAGTAGTATGGGTGGGTGCTAGAACCAGGTTTCCGCACCCTGAGAAAGGATGGGTAGAGTAAGCAGAGTTGTGCTAGGTCGTGTAATCCCCGATTACCATATTCTATGCAAAGCTAATTAAGTCTCTATTCGCATCCACGTGCACTATATCTATAGTTATATGCTTGTTATAAAATCAACACAGCAGTACATAAACAGAACATAACAGATCTAGATCTAGGAACGCAGTATACAAATATTTCGCAGCTTAAGGACAGAAAACGCATAATTCAACAATTATCAGTAATTCACATAAAATTACTCACAGATTCAGTTCTCTAACAGCCTTTCACATTCATTCATTCATCAATTCTTCCTTACTATTCCAATTCCATTCCCAATCTACGCACACAGCAACAAGGTCCGCACACATCTGGACTTGGATCTCTGCACACACAACCAGCAGGAGTCTATTCCCTAAAACCCAAACAGATAGCCTAAATCACAATTCACATCAATAGCTCATCATTTCTTATCCTTTAAAATACAAAATGCATCTCTATTTATAACAATCTAGCCTCGAATTTCCTATGGTCCGTAACCCATGGTTTTCGGACCCCTAGTTTACCCTTTGACCCTTACAACGCGTTTGGGGCTTTTACCCACCCCAAAACCCCTTCGCTAGATTAAATAATAAAAAATATAAAAAATGGACCAGTTTCGCAGCTTGTTAGGAGACCATGTTCCAACAACATTCCAGACACTTGTTTAAATATTCAGCAATACTTTTTCGCATACTGGGCCAAAAATAAACTTTCCTTATTGTTGTCATCATTTTCTCATATCCTCGGTGTCCAAAATAATTGTTGCGACGGTATTCATCCAGTATCAGTTCTTTCAAACTTATCTTATTCAGAATATATAGCTTTCCTTTCAAAGTTAGAAGCTAATCTATGTTAATCTCATAATCTGATGTTTTTTCTGCTTCCCTCGCTTGATGCCATAGGAAATGGTATTCATGATCTTTCTCAGCTTCTTCTTTTATTTGATCCTGAAATTTGAATTCTACCTGATTAAAGTAGAGTTCATACACACAATGCATTTTTCTTTTCAAGGCATCAGCAACATGATTTTCCTTGCCTTTAACATGCTGAATGTCAAAATCAAATTCACTTAAAAACACATTCCACCTTTACTGGCGAGCATTTAAATCATCTTGTTAAAAAATTGTGATATGTCTTCATCACAAACCTCTTTCCCACTAAGTAGTGTCTCCACACCTTGAGTGCATGCACTATCGCTATCAGCTCCAAATCATAAGTGGAGTATCGTTGTTCATGATCTTTTAGTTTTCTTGATTCATAGGCAACGACCCTTCCCTCTTGAGATAATATTTCTCCTACTCCTTCCTTACACGCGTTGGTGCATACTTCAAATTCCTTGTTGGGATCAACTACCCTCAACATAGGGGCAGTAGTCAGCAAGTGTTTTAACAATTAAAAACTAGCCTAACATTCGCTGGTCCATTTAAACACCTTCTCCTTCCGCTGCAGAGATGTAATAGGAAAGGAAATTTTCGAAAAAACTTCGATGAAACACCTATAATATCCAGCCAATACCATAAAGGAACGTATATCTACCACGTTCTTGGGCACTCTCCATTCCATGATATTTTTTATTTTCTCAGGATCTACTGCTATGCCTTTAATGAAAATAGCATGGCCTAAATATTTTATTTTCTCTTTGAAAAAGTCACATTTGTTGAACTTGGCATACAATTGATGTTTCCACAACATCTCCAGTACTTGTCTTAAGTGTTCCTTGTGCTCTTCCATGGCTTTTGAATATATCAATAGATCATCAATAAATATAAGAATGAACTTGTCTAGAAAGAGGTGAAATATGTCATGCATCAAACTCATGAATTTTGTTGGTGCATTAGTTAAATGAAATGGTAATACCACGAACTCATAACACCCATATGAGGTGTAGAAGGCTATTTTGTAAATGTCTTGATCTTTAATTCGAATCTGGTGATATTCAGACCCTAAATTTATCTTTTAAAATATAGTCGCTCCCTTCACTTGGTAACAAATCATCAATACATGGCAGCAAGTATTTATTCTTGACTGTCAACTTATTTAGCTGCCTGTAGTCCATGCACATTTGCATGGTTCCGTACTTCTTATTTATGAACAACACCGGTGCTCCCCAAGGGGATACACTTGGTTGAATATACCCCTTATCTAGCAGTCTTGCAGTTGAATTTTCAATTCTGTTAACTCGGGTACACTCATTCGATATGGTTCTCTTGATATTAGTGTTGTGCCAGTCATTAATTTGATAGTGAAATCAATGTCTCTTTTCGGAGGTAATACTGGTACATTTTCTGGAAACACATCCATGAAATCCTGTAATATTGGTATATTTTCCAGCATAGGGCTCTTCTCCTTAGAGTTAGCAAATCCCACTTGGATGACATAAATCTCACATCCTTTTCTGATGCATTTACCCAACTGAGATGTTCTAATGAGACGTAATTGTAGAGGTTTCTTGATTCCTTGCAATTATTGGCATGTCCCATCTTAAAATCTGAATTATATGAACTTATCCTTATAGTATACCATATACCAATGTCTTTCTAGCCAGTCCATACCCAATAGTATATCATAAGAACCCAAAGGTATAATATTCAGTTCTACGCTTAATTTTTGGGTTCCAATTTCCAAAGAACAGTTTGAAACCTTGGCACTAACCCTTCTTTTTTCCCCAGTAGCTAGTTGTACCAGCCAAGGGTTTTTTAATTTATGGCTTTGTAATTTACATTTTTCTACTATTCGGGGGTCTACATAACATAAAATGGCACCAGGGTCAACCAAAATAGAAATAGTTTGTGAAAATAACTTACCTTCAAGTTCTATCATTTTCAGCTGGTAATTTGCTTGTCGGTCTTCAACTGCTGCATTAATTTTGGGTATATTTTGAGCCACATCCCCCACCATAGAATATTCTTGTAAGTTATTTGTTGTGTCACCTCTTCCACGATGAAGGAAATTCTTGTAGTAATGTGCTTTACCACATCCCCAACATTATAGGGAAGGTTTATGAGTTTGTCCATGTTCTGGTTTACTAGAGGCTTCTGTGGGTCGTTCCTCTGTTGGCCATTTTTTTCTCTAGTGATTTCTCCCCAACTACTTACTTACTTACTTTATTGCCAAATTTTAAAAATTACTAGACCTGATATTTTAAAATTTGAATTACTTTTTTGTCCTTTCTTTGGTGGCCATATTTTTCCTTTTTCTCTATTTTCCTTGGATTTTTGATAGCAAATTCATGCTTTTCGAATCACCTCGTCCATATTCTTCGAGTTTACTAACTTGATTCTTTCTTTCATGTGAGAAGGAAAACTGCTCAAGAATCGTTGAACTTTAGTCTTTTCATCTCTCAAGTAAGGCACATATCTTAACAAGGATGTGAACTTAGTTATGAATTCATCCATTGTCATTTGTCTCAGTCTTAAATCATGGAATTCCCGAGATTTTTTTTCATATAAACGCTATGTTAAATATTTATTCTTAAAATATTGCTGGAACTCGTCCCATGTCACATTCTGGTCTTTAATACTTCGAACATTTTTTACTTCCTCCCACCATAAAGTAGCTTTCTCTCTTAGATGATAAATATCCAAGTGGGATTTGAGTTTGTTGCTATATTCATAGACCTAAAAGCACTTGCTCATATCAATCAACCAAGCCTCAATCACCTCTTCAGCTTCTCCATAAAAAGTGGGAGGTTTGATTTTTCGGAACTCACCCTATAGTTCCACTTTTTGTTTCTTTATTTCTTGTTGATTTGACACATTACAAGATTCAGCTGCATTATAGTTTTTTTTTAATTTCTTCGCGGTGAATGACTTCCCTTTGGTCTGTCATTAGTTTGTCATCGTTGTTCACTCTCTCCCCTAGTGTCTCTCTCAGGACTGGGTGGCACTATTCCTTGATTCTTCCTGTCGGAAAGGCTTTTGAGAATTATCTCTTGCTCTTACATCAATATTTCATTGTCGCTCCTTACCGGGACCATTTCTTCCTAGAAATTCTGCACTATACTCAGCATTATACTCGTCTGATGTTGTTGTTCCTCCAATAGTCTGTTAGTCTGTTGGTGTTGATCTACACTCAGCTGTACCCAAATTTATGGATTCATTTCAAGATTGGTTTAGGGTGGAGGTTCCCCTGCATTCTAGGGTACTTGATGTGTCGATCCCCTTCTCATTATATCATTTCTACTTTTTGTGCACAATTTACACACAGTGATTAGTATTCAGGTGACCCATTTGGGTCCCAGCGTATGAACGCTTCAACAACATATTTACTTATATGATGATAATCTATTGACATTTAACTATACCACATTACAACATATTTATTTTTGTAGAGTTAAATCTATCCATGTATTATCTATATGACCCTATCTCTAATCAACGATCACTTACCTACTTACATATAACAAATACACCACGAGAATGGTAGAAACCTACATGCAATAGAATTATTAACAATTTAACTAAATTCTATACATGATATGACTTATGCTTACCTCAGACCAAGTTTATGGTATATTTGATTTTCGAGTACTGACACATATGATTCATATCCATGTCAATCAAATTTGCAATTACGACACTTAAATTATATAATAATTTCACTCTACCTTGATACATGTGTTCTGGGTTGCAAATTAATTTTTGGGGTACAAGTCTAGATCCATATCTAATCTATTTATGCCACTTAACATGAGGTTAGCTGACATCTGTGACTCATTTCATTGTTGGATCCGTTACCCTAGTTCGTAAGAACATATATTAGAGTTAAGTTTTTCCTAACATGTTACTTCTCTTTTTATCTACATTTTTGTATACATATTCAATCATGTATCCTTTTCTTGATAATACCCACATGTAAAAATATTTATATCAAGGAACAAAATTAAAGAAAATAGTTACTACTGTAGTATTCAGTTTTCATCATTTACAAAAGTATTTATTTATGTAACCAAAATTCACATACAGTTTTCATAATCCTTAATTTCATGTAAGTCCAGTTACTTATCTCACTCAAAACTTCTGATGATGTCTTCTTAACCTTGAGAGAGGCTATTACGTCCTCATCTCCCCCCATGCTCTGCACCAAAACTGTAGGGCTTGACTAGAAGTAAATATAGTTAAGACCTCAAGACCTCCAGTCTAGTCTTCCTTTTCCAGATTCAGGGTCACTGAGTTTCCACTGGTTCCAACCAGCTCTCGATTAACTCTCACCCTTCAACCCCTTGAAATTTTTTTTTCAAAGTCACATAACCCCTTTTCCTCACTGGGATTTTCCTTTAATCCTCAAAGGAAAAGGTAATTGACTTTAACTTCTTTTCCCTAACTACTCTGGAATCTTGGAATACTTTATCATGAGTCTTTATGGAAAACATTCCATAATTAAATTTCTTTATTCAAAACAGAAATAAACCATGTTCATTTTTTAGAATAACTTTTACATGTTAATCTCATTAAAATAAATTAAATGCATAATCCCTTACAAAAAAAAAATGGAAACAAGCCCAGCTGTTACATTGTAAAATTAAAATTAGTTTATAATAAAAATTAATAAACTAGAGATATGCTAGAGATATTGTAATGTAGTGTTTAACATTTTGACTAAGTCAAATCACATAAAAATAAAAATAAAATAAAATTATATTAAAATATTAATTTAATGTAATGTAAACATTTTAACTAGGTCAAAATAAATAAATAAATAAATAAATAAAAACAACAACAAAATAAAAATAACAATCTAAAAATAAAATAAAATAATAATAAAAATGACCTATGGTATTGACAACTCATGGTATTGACCTATGGTATTCATGTGGAATCTAGAGTATTTAACGGGGAAAATTAGACTAGCGTATATCCATTTAATTCTCAATAACTCTCAAAATACCAAGCTCTGATAGGGATCAAATATCTTGATATGCAAAGAATGTGATTTGATCCCTCTCAGGGCTTGTAGATCCAAAGTTAAGATAATCTAGGTTGGTTTTAATAAAATTAAAAATAAGAACATACATACATACATTCACACACACACACACACACACACACACACATATATAGTCTCTACCCTCCTGGCCTCACTCCAGCCAATTTTTTTGGGCAAGAGAGAAAAGAAAAAACTGAGAACAACCTATCAAGCTTTACAAAATAACAAAAACCAAAAATACCATAAGGCCCAAAATACGGAGAGAATGAGAAGAAAATCAATATCCATCAAGGGACATGAGGAATATCGGGTGCATGACCTATACCTGGTGCATCCAAAGAGTGAGGATCATTATGAGCATGGAAATCCACATGAGCTAAATGCCCCTCCATTTGGTATAAGTAATCGTTAGTATGACACTGACTCCTCCTTATGGAGCCCAAGCGATCGAGGATATCCCACTAGTTTTGTTGTAGATAGTTCAAGAATGTGATGACTTCTTTATAGTCATCATGCCTTTGATGCCTCATTTCCTCCGAAATTTCCACAATATGTCTCATCTGTGAGTCCAAATATTCCAAAGTAGGAGCTTATTCCACAAATCCTAGGGAAGGGGCCTTGTCTTGATCCAAATCCCCTTAAATCTTTGCCCTCACACCCTCATCATCATCCACCACTACTTATTTTCCTCCATGCCTTGCTTGCTAGCCACGTGCCACCATTCCTCTCTGAGCCTGACCCCATTTCTTGAGCATATATATAGGTGCACCAAGCCACCAAGAGAAAAACTTCATTGTAATGTAGACACATCCCTATTTCTTGCTAGCCTAGACCTTCAGCCCCCAACGAAGAAATTGACATTGTTAACCCCCATTGACTCCCCAAGACACCAAAACTAAACTTCAGCTCTGCCACCTCCTGTCAGACATATTACTCACATCGACTCCCCAAGGGTAACATTCCGTAGCCCCACAAACCTCAAATGACACTAGAATCCAAAGTCTGACTGCATGATATTCAGAATTTTCAGGAAAATTAAACCTTGGTCCAAATATCACCCAATTCACCACACCATACCAAAGAACAATAAAAGTCCACCTCCAATAAACCGCTCCCAAAATTTGAACAAAAATAAAACACATATTCCACACAACCACGAAACAAAACTTACCCAGATTCCTTCGCAGGTGTTGGAGATCATCCACCAGGAACACCATTTATAACTTAGAGATGAAGAAAACACTGACGTCATTTCTGCAACCCACTTTGTAACATACCCCATAATTTTTTTTTTATTATTACCTAAAAATTATGACTTAGCTTAATCATATATATATAAGCAATGATTTAATGTATGTAGTTATCTGACTACTTTTTTCTTACGATGCTCATTGAACATAAAGGAACAGTATATATGTGTGTGTGTGGGGTCAACTTTGGCTACAATGTAAGGCATAGTTTATAGATTGGGATTTTACCCATTTGATAAATGTAAAAAAATTTCTTGTTTCACTCTTTTTAACATTTCAAGGATTGGTTAAAGAAGTACATTCCCGAATGTTGCATAGCTATCAAACCTTACAGTTGTCTACAACTCCTATCATGATATCTTTGTTCTGGAATCCATTTCCTTGCTTTCTTAAAGTTAATTCAACGTCTAGAGAAGGAAAAGTGCCATTAGAGAGTAACCGATCTGCTTCCCCAATGTCGGAGATGGCTCATTCTTGCAATCTCTCCAACCAGCGAACTTGGATTTGCAACTCGTGAATGTAGTTACTCAAGAGACTTGTGTTCACGCCTTCTCACAACAATATCAAGTATTCTCTGATTCATTTGTTGTATTTTGTGCAAGACTTGGTTCTAGTATTATTTTTTAGCTAATAACATTGTTGTTTTTTTTGCTTTTCCTAATGGAACAAGGGGGTTTCAAGCGGGTATATAAGAAGCATGTATCTAGATGTTGTTGACATGAATTATTCTACTGGCTCCTATATTTTAGTCATAGTTAGCAAGGTAATTTACTCTACACTACAAGATATATTCCTCAGTTAATTTTGCAAACGGTAATATTATTTCTAATTTAAAGGTGTTTCTCCTCCAGAGATGCATGGGAAGGTGGAAAGACATCGACCACTCTCCCACAAGTAAAATGTATTTTTATTTTTGTATGCTTCTACCCATGATAGAAGTATTCCTTCCATGTTTCAAAATTAAACATATTACAATTTTTTTCCTTTGTTGTGTCAAACATCTGAGTGCATCGTTCTACCGCATACCACGTGTTACTGAATATCTTCTTTACCGAGTTCCAGGTTTCCTTTCTTACACTTTTTCTTTTTCCTTCAGGTTGAGTTTGGTGCTCCTTTTCCAATTGAGTTATGTTCATGTACTCCTACTTGCACATCTCAGCACAAACCAAAGTTTAGGGTCAAGGGTTGTGACATAGGGTTTTACAAGTTATGATACAAGAGTCGTGGGTCATTTTAATATGGTTAGATTCTACAAGTTCTAACTGTAACGAGGAGGTTCTTCTGATTTTTTTTTTGAAATTTTGCATTACCCTTAGTTTTTGTTATACTCGACATTACATTTTTTTTTCAAGTTATCGCATGCAAGGCTCTCATTTACAGTGTATCTTTTATTTATGAAATACTAAGACTATTTTTTTTATACCACTGTTTGAAACCTATGAATTCAATATGGTTGTTGTTATGTGGTTTATGATTCTACCAGTTCTTGTTCTTTGTTGCGCCTAAAATTATATTTTTCTCTCTAGTTACTCATCTAGCATCCCACATTCTAAAGGTACTTAAATTGTCTCGATTATCTATGAAAATTGGTATCCTCAAAAATAAATGGTCATGACTCATGTAGGGTTTGAGATATTGATTCTCCTAGATGCTAGTACTATATTAGCCTAGGAGAACTAACCCAAAACTTCCCTTAAAGGCTAAGCAGTTGGGAAATAGTCATTAGTCGAATTTGGTTTAGCAAATTATTCTATTTATATTGTTTTTAAAGAAGAAATAAACCATGTTGTAATGTCTCCCTTCTTGGAGTAATTTATCTACGCTTATTTCACTCCTTTTTAAATATATATGTAATGATAAGCTCCAGCGGAGAGGGACTGAACCTTGGCTATTTACCCCCATAAACTTGGCCTAGGATCTAACCACATCCTATGATAATTTAATTGTACAAAATTTGTTGAATTCGCTCAGGATATGGTATTACACACTTGAATATGGATTGATTTCTATGTGCCTTCTTGTCGTATATTTTTGGAGAGGAACTCTCTATTAGCCTCATGAAGTATCTACATTTTTTTATGTTATAAATGATTTCAAGTTGAGGCTTATTATTTAAATCTAACTCATGTAGGAATAAGGCACTGTCTAGGAATACTGGTAACCTGTCTTGGTCTCAGACTAACCCAAAGCCCTTACAGGTTAAAAAAAAAGGAAGTTCCTTCCTCTTTTACGACTAGTCCAATGCTTAATAATATAGAAATTCCTCGTATTGCAATGCATAAGTTTATTTTTTTGACCTTCTTGAGGTTTCATTATGGTTCCCTACCACTTAATCTAGAAGGAGGGACAAAGCCCAAGTTGTCGACTCCATCAAATCATCCTAGGTTCTAGCCCTTTTTTCTTAAAGAAACAAAAAGAAACAAGAAGGAAATTATGCCATCATAGGGTACAATCTGTCTTTCTGACATACAGACCCCATCAATCAACAATAGAAAAAAATATATTCTAATTCCAGAAATTTCATTGAATATTAAGAAGATTATAGTCTTGTGTGTGTTTCTACTGATTAAACAAATTACACTATACTTATATGTTCTTTCCTTTTGATGCTTATATACTAAACCACAAAACCACAAGGAAGGAAATGCTCCTCCCAACCTGTGCGACCAGTCCCAATTGCGTCTCCCACCGAGCCAGCTTCACACCCATAATAGTTTCAAGATAGTGATCAACACAAGTTGATCTCCCAATGACCATGTTATCCCAACCAATATTGGTCAAGGGTTTATAATCTGAGCATTCAATCCTCATACAGACTCCACTAGCCAACCAGATCTAGAATCCTTGGTGATAGTAATTTATTTCTACCTTATGTAGTCTCCTCTTTCCTCCTATTCTACCTTAGGTTCATCATACCCTCTTGAAATTTTTTTGGAGGTTTTTATTTCCCAAAGAGGAAATTGGGCAAGTAACCGCCTAGCCCATAATTTTCCAATTACCTAGGGATATTACATATTTACATAGCCCATAAATATTTAATCACTTATCCCTTAAATATTTACCTGTTTTACGAGGGGATATTGTATCTCACCCCCTATTGAGGGAAACACCATCCTCAGTGTTTTCTAGCCTTTGGAATAGGTTGGGTCCATATGATAATACACAGAGGTTCAAGCAGGAACTCTTTGTCTCATTCGACCTACATTCTCAGTAATCAAAGTTGTCATTAGTTATCAATCAATCGTTATTTAAGAAACATACTAATAGTCATTTCATACTTTATTATAGGCACCATAAACACTTGTTTATGTATCTACAAGGGTTAGAAACATGTACTCAGTAAGAGTTAGCAACAACACTATAAGCTTATCAACAATAGCAATAAATACTTTTCCTTACCCAAAAACTATGTCAATCGACAAAGATCCCAACATGTGGTCCTACTGTAAATTTTAGATCATGGAAGTACCAATTCCATTTGCACTATTTACTAAAAGGTAATAACATTTCAAAAACCATTTATGGTTTTTTTAATGATATATTTCAACTAGTGTATTTTCATATTTGGTAGCGTTACTATGTTCCCATTTAATTCCAAATGTTACATATGCACTACTTATGTATGAGTACACTAGTTATGTACGATTAAATTTTAGGATAATTTTTTTTTTCCTGTCTTGTTCAAGGCAGCTTCATTGATGCCAACTTTTCCAAGTAAAATTAGTTATGCCCATCTTGGGTTTCTTGTTATTTTTTTCTAGCGAAACACCAATAGTCCACTTTGCAACACTTCTTCAATTTCAGCCCTTGTCACCCTGAATTGAAGGTTATTGTAGATGAAGGTTATATGTAATTTTTCTTTCGTGTACATTCATAGGATTTCTTTCTTTTGCGCACGTAAGTGTACTGATTTTTTCACACTTTCTATGTTACTCACTTCATTCAATAACAAGTTACTTTACTACCTTTGATTTGTAATATCCTACGGGCAATGATTTTATCCCAATGTAATAATAACTAAATATCTTGTTATACCATTCGTACAATAGTCATAATAATTATCACCATTTATTTATTTTTTTGAATTCAAGGAATATTTCCTTACCTTGTCCCTATGATGGCTCACAACAAGTGATATTCCCTTTAGGAACCATCATAATTTCATGATTTCCAATAAGCCACAACCAAACATCACCAATTAATTTAACTCACCATCTTCACAAAAAATATTATCTTTGTTCTTAGTTCAAGTGGACTCAGTTTTGCCACATTAATTATTTGTTGATTTCTTAATTTGTTTGGTTTCTTTATCTTATTATTTTCCTTCTGATCTTCTCTAATAGGCCATCGAGTAAAAGCACAAGGTAACATTAAAAGAAAGAATTGTGACTCTTTAAGTACATAACCTAATATAACACGAGCATACTTAACAAAGGATAACAAGAAAATTACCAATATAATAACAATACTTCTCCAATGCAATTCACTCATGAGTTTCTCTCAACCCTCCTCTTGGGTTTATATCCCCTTATATTCTACAAATTATTGATGAAGGTGTCTAGAGGTTACATGGGACTTTTTCCTTGCATCTTCCATGCTCATTAGCTACCTCCACAACTCATATTAGCATGGTTGTCTTAGAATTTTTATTTTGTAGGAATATATCCATTTGAAGTTCTTTAAAATACTTATCTAGGGTAACACTGAATGGTGGCACATTACATTTTCTATGTTAACACGTCACACGATAACGGACATATGTAATATTTGTGTCAATTTTCTAACAACATTCTCTTTACCAAAAAATTGTCTTTGTTATGTCTTGAATTCCGAGATGCTCAAGCTCTTCTCTATTTTTGGAATTCAAGATTTTGATGATGGTTGTTTCTTCTCTAGGCTTGTGTCCCAAATTTTCTTTGATTTTATTTAATACTTATTCGGATATATGTACTAACTCTTGCTGCTTGAAAATAATTTGAATTTAAGGCCCTATTTTTGTAATGCCTTCATTGATCTCTGTCCATATGTTTTCCTTTGGTTTTACCATATTTTGAGCCATTGTTGATTCACTTTATAATTGTTCAAATTTGAGAGTGAGATGGTGGGTTTTATGCAACTTTGCAACATAAGACGTATCAATTTTTAATTTACGCTCTGACAGTGTTTTGAGCTGAGATTTTAATCTAGAAATTTATTTCCCTTTAATGGTCAAATTGTCCATGGATTTAACTAGCTCATTTGCAGGATATGATGACTGTGTTGGTGTTGAAGTTGATCTTGATGCTCCTAGGGTTGTGGCCACTGAAATTGGGACACTATGGCCAACTGTGATGCCTCTTGTTTCTCTTTTAGCGTTTTCTCCAGCTCCACCTCCATGTCTCGAATCTGGATGTTCTGTTCATTTATTATTTTGAAAATGTCCTCTTTCACCTTCTCCATCTGTCTGGATTCCTTAGCTTGAGGATCATTTGTGGCAAGAAATTTAAGTTGCTTCCTTAATGCTGTTATACCAACATTTTTTCTTTTCGCTATCTCTTCTTCTACCTTCACATCACTAGGATTGTATCCCAATTCGATCACCGCTTCTTCAAGTGTATTGATCTTGGTTTCCTTGGATAAGGAATAAATCCTTTTGAACTTGAGTTGTATCTATGTATTGTTGACTGATACCTACAATATGGTAGCTGACATGGCAACATTAGTTAGTGTTGAATACATCATCTCACTAGATTGTTTATGCATTTCCATTTGGTCAATTGGATGGATTTTCTTTGCATCAAATGAAATTACATGCTCTTTGTAATATGTTGGTGTCTTTTGGGCTACCACTTTTTCCTCAAGGAATGCAACTTGCATTTTTTCTTTCTCAGTGTCAAAGGCCGATAGGAGCATGTGCTATGATGTGGTTTTATCCTTCGAGAATTGTTTATATGTGCTGGTTTTGAGCATCTCATTCTTTTGTTTGGTTGACTTTTACTTGGAAAAAATATTAGGCTCGTCTTAAGCCAAGTCAATTATTTGTGGTGTTTCTGGAGGCTCTTTAGATGTTGATGAAGAGGGAGGTCTTGTGAAGAAGTAATCATCCCTGATAGACACATGAGGACCTATGATAATAATTGTTTCTTTCTCTTTGTTATATTGCTGAAAAACTGGTGCATAATTAGTTTTCTGCTTCTTTTTGTATATTAGGAACTCCTTAGCTCCAATTTCTGTCATTGGAGAAGATTCTTCTTATCTTATCCTTTTCTCTTGCTTTACTTGAGGTGTATGATTTTGATATGTTGTTGTTGATATAACTTGTTCTCTGGCATCCTACAATGTGTTTTCCTCCTGCTATTTTTTGTTCATGTATTGCTCAATTTCTGGTCGAGTTTGTGTGTAGGGTGTAGGCTTTTGCTCCACCATTAGCTTTGAAATCATGCTAAAAGCATCATAAAACCATGTGAATATAAACTTGAAATTCATTTTCTTTAACAACAAATCATCTTATTTACTAGTTGTTCTGGTATTGCAGACAAAAGGTCCAACCTATGCTTTAATTTTAAATTGTGCCTTCTTTTTAGCTGCTACAAAATGCATGTCATCCATATGAATCATTTGTCTAATGTACTCCAAAGAGATCTCATGGGAACAAAATTTTGCAACTTATAGGATGGAAATTCACACCCATAGATCCTGATCTCTGTGTAGTTTTGGTATAAATTCTAGTCACCTGTCTTCACCTGGTCACTAAGATGAAAAAACTTTTGAATATCTGCCCCTATCCTTGGCTCCAAACTACTGTGTACAAGAAAATATAAACATAATCTTTGAAAATAAATTCTGTAGTGTTCTTCCTCACCAAGGAGGTCCAATGTGTTACTGATTACACATTACCATGCTCATCCATCTTCTACAAAAGTAAAGGGAAACTTGTCTACTTGATGATAAATCAATAGATAGAATAAAAATGCATTGTATTTGAAAGATCCCTCTGTAGGAAACTTAATAAATTGATAAAGCATGGCATCTACAATAAATTCATTGTAATTAAAAATAACAAGTTTCTCATCAGTTGTGAAAATTTATTGGAAGCCAACAATGGCCTCATCAACTCATTGATCAGAGTGGTAACCAAGAATGTATGATATAGTGGTGATGATCTGCTTGGTTACCTCAGGAAACATGGAAGATGAGTATGGAGGGTTCGATTTGGGCAATTGGGAATCCTTAGGGAGAAATATTTCGAAGATCTTAGCTTTTTTTCGGAAGGTAAAATTTTTATAGAGTTCTGTGAGAGAGATTACAGAAAATGGTTTGGAATATTTTGATTGGTTTATTTTCAACATTTGTGAAATAGTTTTAGTTCTGATCATGAGCATAACTTCACCATTATGACTCACAATTTCTCTTTGGGATGGCACATAACTGCTCTAATACTAGGAGATTATTTCATGGTACTGATGTGTCTATGGGAACACGAACTGGGGCAGGGAAGACTCACATAAGCCCAATTCATCTTGCTGATATAGAAATTTTTGTTTCAACCAAATGTCAAGTTCAAGCAATTTGAATTCATCGTTGGTCTCAACAAATTTATATTGGACGTTGACTAAAGGCAAATGATCAAGGTCTATGGGAGGGGATAGCATTGGATTCGCTTCAGGCTTCTTGCCTTTGTTTCTGGGAGATTTACCCTTTAGGGCCATTTATCAAACATCATATAGAAAAGAGGGATGAAGGATGTGAAATTACCTAGACAGGGAAACTATCCCATAGGTGCAGAGGTGGGGTCACTAATGGAGATTGAATCACTGCCTTTCGAAAATTAGCGGTCATTGTAACAACTCGAAAGACTGTAAAATTCAATTGGCCATGAAAAATAATGTAAAAATGAGTTTTATGGGTTTATTTCATTTAATAGAGTAATTTTTTAAAATTACTGCTACCGGTTTATTGTTAGTAATTGAGATCGGGTTCGTTGCAGAAGGAGTGGGAAACATTTTTTGCATGTAATATATTTTTAATGAGGCATGGGAGTGACAGACGGTGGCCTTCAATTGGGAATGAGAGGGATTCGCAAAAAAAAATAAACGGATGGGAAGGTTGTGGAGGTGGGGTCTGCGAAGGTGAGTTGGCGGACGGTGAGTGGAGGAAGGTAGGTTGAGGTGGGCAGAGTAATGGTGGGGTCAGGTAGGGTGTCGTGGCAGATAGGCATTGATGGAAGGGTGAACAGTCAATTGTGAAGGAATTTTCAGAGAGGGGGGATGCAAAACACTGTGAGCATGACACGTAAGGGTGTGGGCCCAACATTTTTAGACCACCCACCCCATGAGAAAATCACTACAGAGCTCCAACTGGAGAGGTGGGCTAAATCACTCCCCCATCATTGATCCAGGCGACAGAAGATCTTCACCATCCATCTTTATCCTAAGTTTGAAACATTGCATAAAAGATTATATTATCAACTTTATTACATGTGCTAAAGCATTATTAATATGTTTATTAAACTAATCCTAATCAAATATTAATCACCTCCTAAAACTTACAAAATTCATTAGGGTGCTGCATTTGAATTGGCAGAGCATTTTCTTAATTTTTTCCTATCGATTAACCAAGATTAAATGATGTGATTAACTTCACTAATAAAACTCAATCATGATTAAACTGTGTGATTGATTTATTCACTAACCTAATCTATTTTATTACAACCAAATCATGATCAAACAGTGTGATTAGACTAACTATTTCTACTTATCCTATTACAATGTGGCATTTTGGCTAGCAACACATTTATTCCAAATTTCTAAGTGTTAACGAAGGCAATTTTTATTTTTTGAGTGGAATTTAGGCTTGGTCACTCTTATACATTATATTTTGGTTTTCTTCATTTTTCTTCTTTTTATTCTATTTTCCCTTTTTTCACATATACATTTTTTTTATACCCTCTTTTCATTTTTTCTATATTTTTTTTCTTTTTGTTTTGTAAATCATCTGTAGAATACAATATTATTTACAATTTCATAACTGAAAGAAAATAGACAATCATCAATTGAACCTATAAATCATAGGACCCTAACAATTTATTTCCTTGTTAATAGAGTAATGATTATGATCTATTTTGAGTCTCATATTTCATTTAGAAGTGTGACAAACTTCCTTTCCTAGAGTAACACTAGTTACTAGCACCTCATTGTAGAACTAAGTGAGGATGGCATGAGTAGAGCTCATTATTGTGCATATAGCATTGTCACCTCCAAGTTTGTACAAACCTCGGGTTGATAAAGTAAATTTGAGTAGTCTCTGGGAGTTCCAGCACTCTTGGTGCAATAATAGGGCTCACCACTTTTTGGCGCCGTTGCCGGGGAGGTGTCTAAGTAGATGTTTTTTTCTACTTAAGCATTATTTTATGCTTTCTATTTTACATTCAGTTCCAAATTATTGAAAAACAAAAAAGAAATTTTACTTTCATGCCTCATAGGCGTAGGGAAAACCAAGGAAAATTCTTACAAAAAACCCCCACATCCCCACAAAATCACCATTCACTCTTCTTCAGTGATTGTGAGGTAGAACACCCTATAGGTGAACCACTTGAAAACTTTGAAGAACCTATTGGGAAAGACACCCTATAGGTGAACCACTTAAAAACATTGAAGAACCTATTGGGGAAGAAGAGGGACTTGCTTCACCTGAGGAATCAACCTCACCAATTCAAGCCATGGCTGAAACTAGGGCCCAAGGAGTCTTTCCCATTAAAGAAACTGATGGAGAAACTAGAATGAAGAACATCAGCCCCTCAACCCTTCCACATTTCCATGGCCTTACTTCTGAGGATCCTAGCACCTTAATGTTTGATTTTTTTTTTGTATGTAGGACTTATGCCTATGCCTCATATGACCAAAAGATGAAAATTTTCCCATCCACCCTCAAGGCTGAAGCCTTGCGCTAGTTCATGGGTCTGCCTGGGAACAATATCACTGCCTAGGCACAGTTCTAAGGATCCTTTAACAACAAATATAGAGACTATTTCAGGTCCAAAGGGACAAAAGAGGATATATTTATGATGACTCTAGGACCTGATAAATCCCTAGAATATTATGGAGAAATATTCCAACTGAACTATAAAATATCCAACTGCACCCTTGATCCCAAATCACTCAAATTGGTACTTCTCCGAGGGATCAGGGAAGAGGTGATAGAAACCCTTAATATGTTGTCTGGAGGAGATATCTACCAACTACATTATGAGGACATAAAGACTAATATACTTAGAAAAAATTCTAGGGTAGCTAGGAAGAAAGGTAGAGCTAGCCAAAGCATGACCAACATCCCCTCCTCTTCCACCTCCATCAAGAATGAGATTGGAAACATGTTGGAGGACTTCAAAAGTGAGATGCTACACACCTTTGCTTTGTAAATGCATAAAATGTAGATAAAAAGGAAACATGAGGAATCAGATAGGGCCTTAGCTATATTTTTCTCTAGATGTACCAGAAAACACCCTCGAAATGAATTTCCACTAAATGTCGTAGAGGTTTGCTTAGTATGTGAAGAGAATCATGCCACAGATAAACGTCCCTCCTTACCTGGTCTCAAATTTTTGTATCAATGTGTTAGGTCCCCATATTACTAGTTTAATGCCTTATTGTTATTATTGTAGCCCCCTTATTGTTATTGTTGTATCCCTGTAACCCCAATATTGTTATTATTGTGCCCTTACATTATTATTGTTAGGTCGGCTAGGATTATAGTGTGGATCCATGGACTCCTATATATATAAGGAGGTTTTGGTCATTTATATCATCCAAGAATTGTTCATTTATGTAATGTATTGGAGGTTTCTCCCTCGAAGTGGCTATTTCTAAGGCGTTGATCTCTCTTTTCTTCTATTTTTGGAGTTGGTTTCATAACATTTTGTATCAGAGCTTTGGATTCTAGGGTTTCGCTGCTCCAAACAGGTCATCGTAGAATTTTCACTATAACTTTTTTTATACGAAGTTTCAGAATTTGAAATGTTTATAAAGCGAAGCTGAAATCTTGAGGAATGTCGTGGAAAAATTTCAAATCTTGGTTCGCAAAATTTTCGAAGATATGATCAGTGAAAGTTAGGGATTTTTGAAGGCTCCTAAATTTAACCTAAGCAGATCATCGTGTAATTTTCGCTATAATTTTTTTTATATGAGGGTTCAGAAGCTGAAATTTTTACAGAGCGAAGCCGCAATCCTGAGGAACGTCGTGGAAAACTTTCAGATCTTGATTCGCAATTTTTTCATCGATAGAGTCTATGGAAGTTAGGGATTTTTCAGGCTCCCGAATTTCATCTCAAAGAGGTGACCGTGGGAAAATTGTCATAACTCTCTCTCTGATAAAGTAGACGCAAGTACACACACTTTAGTTTCCTATATATCAATTTGAGAGCCAAAGGAAAAACAATGACACGTGGCACACCATACAAGGTTGCTCTACTAAACCAATCCATAATTAGGTCATTGTGGAGATTTGGCATAACTTTGTCTTGAAGAATCAAAATCAGGTTAGACCTTTGGAATTTGAAAGAAGATTCAGAGGGATACTAGAGGGCCCAATTTCAGATATTAAAGATCCGAAATCACAGAGATTATTCAGTTCCAATATAGAGCTCCTCAAAAGCAAGAAAAAGGTGTGTATTTTTTTCGAATTACATAAGTCTCATTTGAAAAAAATAGTTTGAATTTATTCCAAGGGCATATTGAAGGATAGATATTAGTATTGGGTTCTAAAATTCCCCCTAAAAAGAATTCAACAGCCATTAAGCCTTCAAAAGGATCTACTATGACTCACGAAGACGAAGAAATGAAACATGAGATATCAAAATTACAAGAGAAAGTGCACCAAATTTCGCTATCGCAAATAGAAAAAAAAAATGAAATGGAAGTTTTGAAGAAAGGCATGGAAACTAAGATGGATGGTTTGAAGAAAGGCATGGAATCTAATATGAATGGTTTGGAAGCTATGATGGATGGCATGGAATTTGGCATGGAAGCTAAGATGGATGACATGGAAGCTAAGATCGATGAAAAATGAAAGAAAACATGGAAAACATGAAGAATGATCTAAAAGTAGACATCGAAGGTTTGGAAAATTTGATACATGAAATGTTTCCTAATGGCAAAAATATAGTAGAGGAAACTCATGATGAGAAAAAAATAAATGTTAATCATGATTTCATAAACTCTAATGTTGGATGGAAGAACCACCATATTCCAAAGATGGATATGAGGAAGTTTGATGGCAAGGATCCGGTAACATGGATACTATAGATGGAGCAATATTTTGATCTCAATAATGTGAAAAACACACAAAAGGTACGCATTGCAACCTTACATTTAGAAAAAATACATTTTTATGGTATCGATGGCTTTTCTCTCGTAAAAAAATTTTCACTTGGTCAATTTTTATGGAAGAAATGATAGCACATTATGAGGATACAAAAAACAACACCTTCTTTAGCCAATTGATATATCTAAAACAAAAGGGTTCAGTGGTGGAGCACATTGAGGACTTCCAAAAATTGAATATAAGGGTAACTGATATTCCAGAGGAACATATGATTGATGTCTTCATAGGGACTTTAAATGATAACATCCAACATGAAGTTCGCGTTTGGAAACCTGATTCATTGGAAAAGGCATTTAGGTTGGCAAGAAAATATGAATGTAAAATTATGGCAACAAGCAAGCCTACCACTAACATATATATAGATGGAAGTGTTGCTACTCCTAGACTTCCACAACCTACAAGTTTGACACCACAAAAATTGGACGAAAAAAGAGAAAAAGGGCTTTGCTACAGTTGTGATAGAAAATACACTAAAGTTCATAAGTGTGCTGAGAAGAAATTATTTTACATAGATTGTGAAGAGGAAGAATAAAATGAACAAGAATCTTCAAAAGAATAGGATATACACCAAGAACCAAACCTAGAAGAGGAATAAATGAGTCCGGCGATATCGTGTAATGCATTGGCAGGAATTACCACTCCTCAAACTCTCAAGATAGAAGGACATATCAAGAAGAAAAAGGTAATAGTGTTGATTGATTCGGGTAGTACCCATAATTTTATTCATTGTAAGGTAGACAAGGAATTGAATTGTTTCCTATACCCAGCACTAGAATGTCAAGTGATGGTTGCAAATGGAGGAACTATAAATTTCTCTGGAAAATGCCATAATATCAAGCTAACCATGGGGGAATATGTATTGAATAGTCCAATTCTTTCCATTCCTATGGGAGGTGCTGATGTTGTACTAGGAGTACAATGGTTACAATCTTTAGGGACAGTAGCTTTTAATTTTCAAGAACTTTTCTTGAAATTTTTTTCAGAAGGAAAGGAAGTCGAATTACGGGGTATTGCAGGGAAGCCGGGAAAGATAATAAGCTCTAATGTCATGACAAAGCTTCTAAAGAAAGAACAGTGAGGCATAATTGCACAATTATGCTCACTAGAAGTTCCAACATCAAAATCATCTATTTCTACAGATCTCCAAAATGTCTTGGACAATCATTCCAAGGTGTTTGAAACTCCCAAAGGACTCCCACCTATTCATGATCATGATCATGCTATTCATTTGATTCCAGGAAGTGCTCCTCCAAACATCAGGCCTTATAGATATCCTTACTTCCAAAAGAGCGAAATTGAACGTATGATTGCAGAAATGTTAGAGGCGGGTATAATTCAACTTAGTCAAAGTTCTTTCTCTGCTCCTGTAGTATTGGTACACAAGAAGGATGGATCATGGCGAATGTGTCCAGATTATAGGGAGCTCAATAAGCTCACCATTAAAGACAAATTTCCCATTCCTGTGATTGATGAATTATTGGATGAATTACATGGAGCAATTTATTTACCAAGTTGGATCTTCGTTCAGGATATCATCAAATTAGAATGAAGACTGAAGATATTCCAAAAACAGCATTTCGAACTCATGAGGGTCATTATGAATTTTTGGTCATGCCTTTGGCCTTACCAATGCACCTTCTACATTTCAAGGGTTGATGAATTCCATTTTCAAACCCTTCCTTAGAAAATTTGTGCTAGTATTTTTTGATGATATACTAATCTACAACAGGTCTTGGAAGGATCACGTTCAACATGTTGACAGGGTGCTCAAACTATTGCAGGAGAAACAATTATATGCAAAAACATCCAAATGTTTCTTTGGAGTAGAAGAGGTGGAATATTTGGGTCATATTGTATCTCACGAAGGTGTTAAGGTAGACCCTAACAAAATTAAATCCATTAATGAAAGGAAAGTCCCCACAACCATAAAGAAGTTGCGAAGATTTCTCTAGTTAACACGGTATAATCGCATGTTTGTTAAGAATTATGGGAGAATAGCAGCACCTCTAACAACATTATTGAAGAAATATGAATTTTCATGGACTCCTGAAGCAATTAAGGCCTTTGAACATCTTAAAGAGGAAATGTGCCTAGCACCGGTCTTAGCTACGCCAGTTTTCACAAAAACCTTTATTGTGGAATGTGATGCCTCAGGAGATGGAATTGGTGTTGTTTTAATGCAAGAAGGAAGACACATTGCTTTGAAAGTCATCCAATCAAAGGAAAGTATTTACAGAAAGCTATTTATGAGAAGGAAATGTTAGCAGTACTACATGCACTAAATAAATGGAAACCTTACCTAATGGGAAGACACTTCAAGGTAAAAACTAATCATGATAGTCTTAAACACTTTTTGGAACAAATACTATCTTCAGAAGAGAAACAAAAATGGGTCACAAAGATGTTGGGTTATTACTTTGAAATAATCTACAAAAAAGGGAAGCTAAATGTTGTTGCGGATGCACTCTCAAGAAAGAATGAAGAGGTGAAAGCATTGCTTTGTGCCATTTCTATTATCCAACCAGATTCAATAACCAAAGAAAGGGATGAATGGAAGAAGGATGAAGAAGTGTGGAGACTCATTCAAAAGTTGTAGCAAGATCCTAGTAAATCTAATACATTTATCTGGAAAATTGATTCCTTATGGTACAAATATCGCTTATAACTTTGTAATAATTCCCAACTAAAATAAAGGATAACCTAAATTTGGCACAAAATCAAATGAAACAACAGGCAGGTCAGCGTCACAGCGAGAGAAGTTTTGATGTAGGAGACTGCGTATTTTTACAGCTACAACCATACAAACAAATGTCCCTCAATCAAGCTAAGAAGGACAATAAATTATCGCCAAAGTACTATGGTCCTTACAAGGTGTTGCAAAATATTGGTACTATGACATACAAATTGGAGCTTCTTGCTTCTTTGCGAGTGCATCCAGTTTTCCATGTTTCATGCTTAAATAAGGTTATAGGTAAAAATCTTCCAGTTCAAACAATATTTCCATAACTTGATGAGGAAGGAAAAATCTCATTGAAACCTAAAGCGGTCATGGAAACAAGTTCTCGACAGCTACGAAATCAATCAATTTTAGAGTATCTCATCAAGTGGATGAAATCAATCAATTTTAGAGTATCTCATCAAGTGGAAGAACTTACCCTCTAAATATTCTACATGGGAGGACGAGAATTTTATACAGAAGCACCTAGAGCTACTCAAGCACTGAGGACAACACTTTTTTGAAGGAGAGGGGCATGTTAGGTCCCTATATTACTATTTTAGTCCCTTATTATGATTAGTGTAGCCCCCTTATTGTTATTTTTCTACCCCTGTAACCCTGATATTGTTATTATTGTGCCCTTACATTATTATTTTTAGGTCGACTAGGATTATATTGTGGGCCCATGGACTCCTATATATAGAAGGAGGTTTTGGTCATTTTTATCATCCAAGAATTGTTCATTTATGTAATTTATTGGAGGTTTCCCCCTTGAAGTGGATATTTATAAGGTTTTGATATCTCTTTTCTTCTATTTTTGGAGCTGGTTTCATAATACAATGTGGGGAAGGAGGACCAGACTAAATATGTTTCATAAATTAGAGGAGGCCTCAAGGGCCTCGGTCATATCAATAGGGCATGCAAGGTGCACCTTACTCCTACTACCATGCAAACCAGAATTCACCTATGCATTCTTGGTATACCTCCACTCCTCCATCATGGCCTATGCCTCCTACTTGGCATTATGCCCCTCCATATCACCCTCAACCTGTAAATCAACCCTTCCAGTTGTATGTTCCTCAACCACCTTAGTGGAGGAACCCATCACAAGGGTGGAGGCCACAACACAACCAACCACCTACTTTACTGCCTCCACCCAAACCTCAACCTCAACTCACTCATTTTGATCCACCAAAGTTGCCTCAGATGTCTGCCCAACCCAATCCGAACCCGAACAACAAGCAGGCACAACAAGTTTACAGTGGAGAAACATCCTGTGCAACTTATGTTATGGAGACACATGAAATTAACCTCATATCTGGAAGATTTTTCCAAAACAATCATCCTTCATCTACACTTCCAGAGGTTGAGGATGAAACCCTCATACCAATCAAACTCCTTTTCCTGAGCACCTGGCCTGCCCTAGTCAACACACCCCAGAAGAGACTGAACTTCTGGGAGAACTGAAGAATCTATGTGTGAAAATACCCCTTCTATAGGCCATTAAGGATGTTCTTATTTAAAATAGGCTCATCAAAGAAAATTTCTTTAAAAATCTAGGGAGAAAGAAGAAAGACACCCCCACCATCAATGTTGTAGGACAACTGTCTGACTTAATGTTTTGAATGGTGATCTTCCTGAAGTACTTGGACCTTATGAATCCAGTAGTAGATGTACACATCGGTGGTGTCATTGTCCCCCACACTTTTATTGATCTTGGGGCTTCCATAAATGTGATGACGAGGGAAACCCTGGTTTAGGTTTGGCTAGATTTATCTTCGATCGAGGAGCAACGGGAAATATTTTGTAAAGGACTCCAGACTGAGAATAGATGAGTTCTAACTATTGGGCTCTAAGGATGGATTGTTATTTAGTGAACACTCTAGAAAGTGACATATCCTTAGAAATATATAACTGCAAATATTTCAAAAACCATTCAAGAATGAACTCAACACAGACATATGCCTTGATTAATCTCTTCCTTTTGCACCACTCTTGGATGTGGTCAAAAATGTGAGTAGCCTTGTCCTGCACAAAATTGGCTAGAAGCTCAGTTCCAGCATCATATCAGACATGCAACTAAAAATGGTTTAGAAACATTGTATATAGTTCGTAAAATGTGGAAAACATACCCCCCTTTAGCTCAATATACCATTTTTTTACGTTTCTATTTAAGGTGTGTTAGAATAATCTCAACCTGATCAAATCATCGTTCAAGTAGTTCGATGAGCACCATAAATGGAACATGGTTATATGATCTACCAGATCCTATCCAAATTCCCTTCAAATTTTGGAATGTAAGATGGAAGTTTAGTGGGGACCGTAGGCAAAACCATATTATAGTGAATCATATCATTCATCAAATTTGGAATATCTAGAAAATTCGAAGCTATCAAGAACAACAAGCGCGTAGGAACAGGAGAAATCCACCCTCCTAGAGTAGAATTACTAACATTAAAGAAATAGTATCCTGGATTTTGAGAGGCACCAAGCTGCCATGGATTAATCGTAGAAGGACCTAAACCATAAGGAGTACCTTTTGTTCCAGAGGTAATCAAAGGGAATCCATCCCCTACTGTAGGACCTTGCAGTGCAGAGGTAAATGGAGGGTATCCACCCCCTACTACAAGATGAATAGTCATAGGAAAGTTTCCTCCCATCGGAACATGATATGAAGGGGAAAGCCCTTGATAAGGATTCACTAGAGGAGTAAAAGCCCGTGAGGTCTCGACATTAGGGAAGGGCATACTCCCCTGCTAACCAAATATATGGGAAAAAGTCTGAGACCCAAAATCATTAACGGAAGGATTTTCCCATCCCTGGTTCCCTTGGAAAGTATTAACATATAAGTTTGACCAGAGAAGGATATTGATCCTAAGTTAAAAGATGGATTGGAAGAAGGAATATGTACACTTCAAAAAGTGAAACCTTGGAAATATGTTGAATCACTTGGCATTGAATTCATAGATGTGGAAACAACAGAAGGAAATGTTGAGGGAACTGAATAAATCCCACTGGATGGAATCCCGAAAGGATAAGCACCCGTGAAAGGGGCGAAAGTATGGGTGCCCCCACTCGAACCTAGAATGGAGGTAGAGCCAACAACTATTGTACTAGATGTAATAGTAGAAATAGGAATAGTACCCCCTCTTACAACTGTAGGAGGAGTCTGCACACTAGAAGTATTAGTAGCCACACTTGCGCCACCAACATTGGCTATTGGATAAAAAAGGAGAGTGAACAAGGCTAGTCGGCCTATGATTCTGGGTACCCACGTATTCTATGACGTAAGGAAGATCAGAAGGAATAGCTTCTGAAGGAGTCACAAGAGACCCAAGGACGTATTTAATTTGAAATGTGTCTTCTGATTGAAAGAGTACCCTAGCGAGGACTGGAGCATTTCCACCCAGATTCTAGACTAGATTAGGTTCACCCTGTGAAATGAGAGCCCTTGGAGAAGGATGTGTCTATATTACGTTATATAATATTGGTTCATAAGCACCAGCATAATTTTTCCTACGCCTTCTAGTTGAAGGCTCGATGCTCACAGGTGAAATGTCACAAAGCATCCTAGACCAACGAACTGGTTGAGGGGTCACTTTTACAATATTAAGAGAAATTGAAAGGCTCAAAACACCTATGGCAATATAGGAGAACAAATTACTCACTAAAAATATCCTAAAGATACAACCAAGCAAACAACTTCCAGGTTTTTCAGCTCCGAGTGATTAGGACCATACACCAAAATATAAGAAAGTGAATACAAGGACCTTCCAAAGATAGTTTGGGATAATTACGACCCAAGCCTACTAGTGAAGGTATCAGAAATAGTTACGATGACCTCTAGATAATATCCTTTTTCACTGCAATTACTTGAGTTTCACGAGGGCACCCTCCAGAAGTACTATGAAAGTTATGTAACATCTATCTTACGTACCATGGGCATTCCCCTTCGCAGTCACTTATGTGGTCCCAAGGATAGGAAATTAAGGTCACCAGTTCATAATCAAAGGTTGGGTGGAACATTCATGGGTGTGTGATCCAACAAGTAGGAGAGGGGGTATCTCTATTTCATTATCTTCACACGTCCTTGTGCTTGACTCCTGTGTTAGAGTAGCTTTCTCGGATAACCTAACGATACTAAATTTTCACTCTTTAATCAACTTCTGTACTTTTAGATTTTAGTGGCCTTGGATATTTTACTCTCCACACACCTATTCTAATGCCTTAAATTCCCAATATTAATTGACGCTCGACGCTTGCAGGTGAAATCTCACGAAGCCTCCTAGACCGACGAACTGGTTTGATGAGCCACTTTTACAATATTAAGAGAAATTGAAAGGCTCAAAACACCTATGGAAAGATAGGAGCACGAATTACTCACTAAAAATATCCTAAAGATACAACCAAGAAAAAAACCTCCAGGTATTTCAGCTCCGGATGATTAGGACCGGACACCAAAATATAAGAAAGAGAATACAAGGACCTTCCAAATATAGTTTAGGATAATTACGACTAGAGCCTACCAGCGAAGGTATTAGAAAAAATTACGATGGCCTCTAGATAATATCCTTTTTTGGTGCAATTGCCTGCGTTTCATGAGGGCACCCTCCAAAAGTACTATGAAATTGATGTAACATCTATCTTAGGTACCACAGGCATTCCCCTCCGCAGTGACCTGTGTGGTCCCTAGGATAGGAAATTAAGGTCACTAGTTCATAATCAGAGGCTGGGTAGAACAGTCGTGGGTGAGTGATCCAACAAGTAGGATAGGGGGTATCTCTCTTTCCTTATCTTCACACGTCCTCGTGCTTGACTCCTGTGTTAGAGGAGCTTTCCCGAATAACCTAACAATACTGGATTTTCACTCTTTAATCAACTTCTATACTTTTAGATTTCAATGGCCTTGGAGAGTTTACTCTCCACAAACCTATTACAAGGCCCTAAATTCCCTATACTAATTGATGTATCTATGAAAAAATAAAAATCTAGTTCATTTTGGATTCAAGCATTGATTTTAATTGGTTGTTATTTAGGTCAAAGGTAGTGAAAGTGCAACTTGTGATGTTTTGACATAAAGAAATCAATATAAAACTAAACTACATGGAAATGCAACTTCTTTTTCTTCAATGAAAAGTGATTTCTAGAAGGTTTTACGAGAGATCTAAAAAAAAAAACTTTTTTAGTTTCCTTTTAAAACACTCACACATTCAACATCTATAAAAAAAACTAAAAATTCCTAAAGTGCAAACTAACCTAATGCATACTAGAATTCAAAAATTAAAAATTCTAAAAAATGCTAAAAAAAAACCAAATCTGATATTTAAAATCAAAAGCCAAAATTGACCATCAAAGAAAATTAAATATCAAAGAAAATACTTCTCCAAGCAAAGAAAATCTTAGCCTCAAAACAAAGATTCACACACTTGTTGAAAGACCAAAAAGATTCAAAAAGGAGAAGCAATCATTCACTCAAGATAAAAATCAATAAAAGAGGCTCAAACCCCACTAGCCATAAATAATCATAAAGACGAGAATACTAATGTGAATGAGAGACAAAAACAACTTACAATTTTATCTGAAAAAAAAAACACAAAAGACTCTAGAAAACAGAAATATTTCAAAGAAATAAAATCCTTAACCAAATAAAAAATTGCAAAGACCTTTCTCAAAAAAGAAAAAATAAACCAAAATGAGCCAACTTCAAGAATGTGAAAAGAAGCAATGAAAAGACCGGGTTATAAACAAGTTGAAAACCAACCAAATGTCCCAAAAGATCAAAACATCCATACACTTCTTGAAGAAGGCCTGGAACCCAAATTTCAATACAAAAATCTTCGAAAAGCACAAACCCTAGGTTGACACAATATTTTTTCAAAAAGAGTTGGAAAAACCAAAAACAACAAGAAACAAGATCCTTCAAGACTCTAAATGACTTCAAGAAACCAAGTATTGTAAGGCAAAACCCTTGACATAAGCCAGCAATGGAAAAATTCAATTTTTCTTGTCTGTATGTGACTATGTGACTACAGAACCGCATGTACACACAACTCTGCATGAAGAAAATAGCGTATACGTGGGATTATTTGGTAGAAACAAAAAATATACACTTATGTCTACATTAAAAGGCACATGTAAATAGAAAATAAGGGAAAAAATAAAAACACTGACCTCATCCAGAAGATCATACTACCAATGAGTCAACAAGATTGGAAAAATCAAGAAACAACATAGAAAAACTAGATCAATGGAAAAACAACCCTTCTATGAAATAGTTGACGGTATTCCCGTTGCTGGGAAAAATACCGAGAGGGGGGGGTGAATCGAAGATTTACCGCATATTCAAAACTTTTACTTTTCCATTCACTAAAACCCATACGCTACTTTGTTGAAGCTAACTAGCGTATACACGTGGATATCCTTCATAAAACTCGCGTATACACAAAGATCTTGTTATGCCATTAATTATTCACTTATATAATTCCATCATTCATTCATTATATGTTCAATAAAATCTAAACATGTGCAGTAAGAACAAAATAAATCATCACACATAAGCAGCACACATTAAACCAGGATTTTAGGTGGAAACCCAAGTCGGGAGAAAACCACCACTGCCGTTGTCTCAACCTTCAATATTTTATTATAGAGAAAAACATTCATAAATATATGTAAGCCAAGGTAGGTACTCTGTCTCACACGTTGGTGCACCACCTGCGCTCAAGCACCAGCCTCTCCCGGAAGGGAGCTCCAACCGACTGGGCTCACTGCACCTCTCCCGAAGTGGCTGGCCACCTCCCGATCTCGGGTGCTATCAACCTCACCCGGAAGGAGCTACGATCTCCTGATCTCGGTTACAACCTCAAGACCACTCCTGGGAGTATCTTCGATCAATTTTCACACTGGATCCAACAACTTCAATAGAACAACACTTGCAGGCCACATTTCATCATATTTTCAGACTGGACCCTTTCCATACTTTTATGCTCAAACATACAACCAAACTGATATAGATAACTCAGCACTGTAGAATACAGATAGCAGTAACATAGCAGAATAGATCAGACATTTCTTACCACAATCTTCAGCAAACCCTAGTTTGCATACGCGCCTTTATTTCACTGATGTCGCGTATAAACGCGCTTCTATCCACACCAACCAGCGTATACTTCTGTACATATTACAGAACCAATTTAATTGCGCATACGCGCTTTTCCTTCAGCGAAGCCACGTATATACGCGCTTCCTATACAGCGAAGTAGCATATAGATCTTCAATCATTATAGAGCAGCATACTTCTTCAGATCAGATATTCAGTTCAGATTTACCCTTTCTCTTTAGACAGATGTTCGCCTCATTTCAGATCTAAGCCTTCCATAAACAGATCTAGCAAATACAAGTTCATTTCAGATCTAGATCCCCTTCTTCATCATTGGTGCATCATACATTCAGATTTATCATTCAAGTGTAACCCTTTCCATTCAGATCTACTTCAGAGAGAAGTATTCATTCAAGCTCAAACATCTTGCACCACACTCATAATTTGCACAATGAATTTCTTCTCCTTATATAGGTTTTCCCTTTGTCAATACCATGAGCCCCTTTTTCAATACCATGAGCCCAACCAATACCATGAGCCCAAAACTACATTAGACGGGGTCATTTAGACGAATCATTACCCAATACAATGGGTCAATACCATGGTGTGTACCCCTGGTTTTGCACTTTTTGAGCGCTTTAGCCCATACGCGACTTGGCACGTTCTTTTCCGCGTGCATACGCGACTTCCCTTAGACAGATCCGCATATTCCTAGAGACATACTCTTTTCATCAAGATTTAGCACATGCTGACTTCTTTCTTCACTATCTTCTGTATACACTGTAGATACATCATATTTCCTTCATCAAGAACATATTCTAGCAAGTACAACTTCATTAAGTAAGTTGCCATCATCTTCATCAAATGGGTTGCCATTCAATGACAACACTCAGCATCATATAACATCATTTCACATCAGATTTACATCATTTACCAAGTCCATCAAGTCAAGAATAACTTCATCAGGTGTATTGCCATCAAGGAAAACACATGCCAACAATCTCATGGCTTCATCTTCATTTAGTGGGTTGCCATCAAGGACAACACTCTGCATCATATTTCCAACACCCAGTGGAGTCACTAGTTTTGTTGGTGGGAAATTTTTCCCTAAGGTAAGGGTTGAAAACCTCAAAAGAGAAAAATATGATAATCAACAAGAAGCACTCGTACAAGCATGCAAATCATATAAACTACTAAACTTTGGTTTAAGAGGAGTACCTGAAGTTCCTACGTTTGATGTCGATCCCGTAGGGTCCAAACTCTCTGCTTCGTCCAAAGCGAGAAAAACTGCAAACTCAATTCAGAGAAGCATATACATAATAAGTAATTCAATGTGCATACATAATAAACATGTTAAATCATCACATATAAACAAATAAACCATGACACATTACATATAAATCATGAATCATGAGATCATAACATATCGGAAAGAGACAAAGCTTCTTTATTGATTTCAGAAAATAGTAGTGGAAAGGTACAACATAATCCTACCATGGCACCAACAAAACCTTCCTCCGGATTCTTCCAGCACAAGCCTCAAATACCACCTCTCAAGAAAGTGCAAAATGATTCCATATAAAGATGAATGGGCATGTATTCAAGGAATCAAGGGTTTCCTATAACTGGGAGTGCAAGAGGCACAAGGAAAATTAGATGATCTGGGGACCGAAATGACTATAATGTAGATATCCTATCTCCTTGTTGTTATTAGGCCTACCCATGAGGTGTATAAATAGCACCAGAAATTGGTTAATTCAGTTAGGCCACAAGCTCCTGTAGGTGGCCATTTGGTAAAACCCATCAACCCCGCCCGAAAAATATGATGTTATTTTATTTTTTCATACTTTTAAGAGTATACATGGATTATTTATTATGGTACATGCGTGTGTACGTGATTTTGTGTAGGCAAAGTTGCATATGGAATTTAAAATATTATTTTTTTAATATAAGATCAAGTCTGCATGGGAAAGGGCTACCCACGGCCATACAAGAGCATAAAAACTACATGAGTGTTGAATGATGCTATAAAAACCTTGATTTCTACAAATTAGAAATCACACATCCTTAAATGAGCTCTAAATCCTCCAAATCGACTTTACTGAGTAAACTGAGTGACACAAGCCCTGTCACACAAGTTAACTGCATCTGAGTTGTTTGCTAATGTGGAAATTTGAATTTTCTCAATTTAATCAAGGCAAAATCAATTTGAGAATTTATTGTTGCGCTTTTCAACAAATATAGTCCACCTTTAAAGATTACAATATCCAAAATCCTAATAGGTTTTAATGAGATTTATACATAAAACATATGCAAACCAACATCTCTGCAACTCTGTTTTGCACACATTTTCCTTTGCCATAGCATTGCACCACACTATTCTTCACTCCTTTTCCTTGCATAACAACAATCTTCTCAAACAAACCAGTTTTCAAATCCGCCTTACACAAAACATATGAAAGAATTTATATCACAACATCTACAATGCATTCATTCTCTAATCCCATATATTTTCTCTCTACAACTTGTCAGCTCAACGTACCATGCATATCAAGAAACACAAATATATAATATCAAACATCAAAGACATATCATTGTACTTAGATATAACAAGTATACCTTGTTTCTCACAAGGATAAACCACATTTTCGTTAAGAAATCATAACAACAAGCATCACAACATTAATTTTGCATACATCAATGGAATTAAAGACCTACCTTGTTTCTCCTTTTCCATCACCCTTTGCATCACATATTTGTCTTACATTCTCATTCTTCTCATGGAACCATAATGCATCAAGCTATAAAAAGCATCAACATTAAGCATAAATATGCATACCTTTGTCACACTCTTTTCAAGCACCACAAGCATCAAACATACCTTGTACACAAGCATAAAAAACATATTATTCTTCTCTTGTTGTTCCTTTTCCATCAATAACAACAATTCCAACAATATCCCCCTTTGACATTGATGGAAACATTTTAGTCTTCCCTCTTTCATCCTGAGAATCATCTTTCTTACCTTTACCTACCTCCCCCTTTTAAATCAACGGAAATGGATTCTAATGACAATGAAATTTACCAAGAATACTCTAGCATTTCATTGTAACAACTTTATGACCAGCCTCCATGATAATTTTTATTATCAATAATATTTGTTTTTGGTGAAATTGGATAACCTACTCCATGTCATTACATGCACACCCAAGAGTAAAGTTGAGTATTATAGAAAAATATTTTTTTTTTAAGGAACAAAATCAAAGAAGTTAATAGAACTTATAGAATATACATCTTGTCATAATTTTCAGGCTCTTGGTTAATAACTGGTCATTTCCTCTCTTGGTTAGCTCGAAGAGTTATTTTTATATAGTAATAACTTGTTGATGAGATCTACTCCCATAAGCCTTGACTCCCAAGAGCATGTTAACAACCTTGTGCATATAATTGCTTTATTTTTCATAAGAAGTACAACCTCATACTCAGTAATAATATAAACCAACCTCTCAAACTTAATTAGGAGACTTGACCCTTTTTTTGGTTTCACCATTTGCATTGTTTCCTTTTGAAATCCATTAAAATCTGCATCATTAGGAATCTTTAATGATGGTCTTGAAGATAAGACATCAAAATTATCATAATTTGGAAATCAATGGAGAGTCGAATTCTTGTTGTAGCCACTACAAAAACACCCAAAGTTTTCAATCTGTATATCT
Source organism: Pinus albicaulis (assembly GCA_034641835.2). NCBI lineage: Eukaryota > Viridiplantae > Streptophyta > Pinopsida > Pinales > Pinaceae > Pinus > Pinus albicaulis. The sequence goes on from CM076575.1 coordinate 149,123,729, forward strand.
AAATTATTCCCCCCCTGTGTTTTTCAAGGCCTTAACATATTTCCCTGTCAATTGTAAAGGTCAAACTCTTGTAATAAATGATACAAGTGATAGTATGTTCATGAGGCACATTGTTGATGCTCACCGGTCTTTCTCCATCCTTGACATTAGGGTTTATGATATTGCATTCATTTATTTTACAGAGGATACTTTTGAACTGTCTCTTTGTTTGTAATTGAGTAGATTAACGAAGTTCGGATTTTTAAGAAGTTTCGAAGACCATACTTATGTGTGCCTTTTATTCCCAGTGTGTTAAATGAGTCTGTAATCAAGTCGAGAGTTTTATTTCCATCAAAATAATCTCTTAATGAGAGCAAATACTATTATTCCAACCAGGGTACTTTTGGGTATTTATGAGGACACTCATTTCAAGTCAGAGGCAAAGAAGCCTTTCCTCAAGTGTTTGAAATTTCTTGGACTTGGCAGTGGTTCTCAGTTTGAATAGAATTTTAAGTATCTCCAACAAGTTGTTCTAGCATTGCTCTAACTAGGAAACTTGTAAATGTATCTGCAAAAAGAAATGTGAAGAAGTGGTTGCAATATATGCAAATGCTCCAAAGTTCATTCACCTTTGGTACAATCCCTCAAACTAGAAATTTTAAGACCAAGATTACCATAGTTTGGAAAGGATTGAAATTTCGTAATGAAGGTCACAACATCAAAGTAGGACAAGGTTAATTTATTGAGAAAAATATGGACTTGGAGTTCACAGCCATAAATTGGAAAGTTTTCATATCAGAATGGAAACTAATTTATAATTTTCAAGCAGCATAAGAAACAAATTTTGGAAGAGAATCTCTATTTATTATAGTCAAAATGATCAATTCCTATGATTACCCAATTGGCCACAGAGGGACAATCTCGTTTGATATTACAAAATATCTTACTGCAAGCCATGAGAGGGATTGTTTTGGAAACTATATTAATGGGAAATGAACAAAAGGAAGAAAAGGTTCAAAAGAGAATTTCAAAAACAAACAAAGGGAGGTAGACCTAGAAAATGAGCTTGCAAACACGTGAGATCTTATTGCAAAACAAATAAAGGGTCAAGAGAATCTAGGTGAAGTCACAATAGGAATACTGGATGCATGCAGAGATTGCAAATATAGAATCCTAATAGGTAACAATATACCATACATCCATGTAGGAAACAATATCACTAATGAGGCAAGGATAGATGAAAACAAGGTGAATTCCCATGCTTTGGAAAAGCTAAATTTTCTCTTGAATATGAGATACAAAAAAGTTTGGAAGTGGAATTGATCCGTTCTCAGCTCAAGAGTGAGAATCATGATGGATAGAAACTTGTAGTGCTTGATGAATTACACAAATTTGATCCTTTATGATGGTTATTTTCATCGTTGGTTTAGTCTCAATGGTCGTGATGTACACTTTGAGGAATGGATATGCAAAATATGTCCATGAAGATGATGATCTAGAAACCCTGAAAAAAATGGCAGTGAAGAATCAAGGTTGGAATCTTGTTCATGAAATGTTTTTCAGCCACCCTAAAATATGGTCTTGTTGTCAACATTGGTGGGTACTAGTGAACAATTTTCTATGCTTATAGTGGTCATCTCATTGACTATTGAATATGTGACTTCTAATTTCTTATGAGCCAATATGTCCCTTGAGATCATGGGTCACATCCTGAAAGCACCATAATTTCTTGTAAATCCTTGCATCTATGACTTGCAACCCCATCAGGTTGCCAATCACATGCTTAGAACACAATGACCTTTTGTTACAACTTTCATGCACCACTTGCGACCTCACTTCCCTTGTCACACATGAGAAAATATTTGTGAAAGTTTGAAGTGAGATCTCCCTCTAGTCATATTTCTATTTTCGATCTCCCATAGGTTGTGATTCCCATTTGTGATCTCCCACAGGTTAAAATTTCCATTTGCGATCTCCTAACCATCACAATTCCACTTGCAACCTTCCACAATTCACGATCCCTTTTGTGACCTTCCGCAAGTAGAAAGTCCACCTGCGACCTTCCTCAATTCACATTTCCAAATGTGACTGGCATTCACTGCTATCCTAGTTGTGACTTGCCTCATTTAGACAATTCTTCACTACTATTTGACTTTTGCTACATATGTTGAAAATATTTTGAACCAAATAAAAGCATTACGAGAGATATCTAGTCAGAAGAATATTTTTGTTAATGACTTTGTGATTAAAAAAATTGTTGTGTTGCCCATTTGGAAAATCCCTCAACATAACAGCCTAAGGATAATAACATTAGCACTGTAGTACAAATAGGCAAGGAATCTTTTATCTGAAGAAAGAAGGGAAGAAAGAATGGAAGAAAGAAGGGAATATTATAAACATGTGCTCAATGAATGTGGCTTTTCAATATCTCTTTAGAAGGATATAATTTCATCACTCCTTGGTGCCTTGTTTCTTCACCATCTACACTGGAGAGTAGTCCTTGGAGACTCAAACCTCTATGCAAAATTTTCTCACTCCTTTTACTCATTTCTTAAACTTACCATTGTCCTAAATCATTTGGACTAAATGTTAGAATCATACCTTTGAAATCAATTGGGAGTGTTGTGTTAAATAAGCCAACGAACAAGCTTGCAATTTAAATAATTACTAATTTTTTTTCCTTAAACATATGTTAGATATCCTAGCACTTTTAGCGTTGTAGGAAATGGAAGAGGCACATTATTAGTTAACAAGTTGATAAGGGATTGAATGTTGTGAGTTTGAACATAGTTTTCGATCAAACGAGAAAATTATTAATTACCCATTTTTTTGAGGTAGCAAAAAAAGGACCCAATTTTGAAAAGTGGTTATTGAGATTAAACTTGTTTTTTTTTAGCATATTTTTGGCATTTAAATTTTGTTATGTAATATTTTTTTTTAAATGTTACTGATTTTCGTGTTGATTTTAAAAAGTGTTGATGCAACATCAACACATTTTTTTAAAGGGCTTCTTTTTTACACTTTGAATTTTTTATTTATTTATCAAGTATGAACATTTGTTTTAAAATGTTAGTGATTTTCATGTTGTTTTTTAAAAGTGTTGATACAACATCAATTGTTTAGAGGGCTTATTTTTTACACTTTAAATTTTCTAATGTATTAAGTGTGGATAATTTTTTTAAATGTTGGTGATTTTCATGTTGGTAATAAAACATAAATTAAAAATTAAAAAACATGATAAAAAAGAATCACACACACACACACACATATTAATGGGTAAATAATTAAATAAAAAATAAAAAAAAATTAATAAATAAATTAAATTTAAAAATAAAAATAAAAAATTGGGCCCACCCCGTAGCCAACTAGGTGGGGAGGTCGATTATGGGAATCAATTTACCTCCCTGAGGTGGTCACAGGGCTTGGTTGATGGGCAAGCGCGGAGCTACACGGAGCCTCACCTGCCCAACGACCATGCCCTACGACCACCAGGGCGGGGTGGTCGGTCCTCGAAATCGACATCCTCGCCCTAGGTGGCCATGGGCCTAGCTGCTGAATCGACCTCCCCGACTAGGTGGCCGTGGGGCCTGGCCGTTGAATCAACCTCCCCGCCCTAGGTGGCCATGGGGCCTAGCCATTGAATCGACTTCCCAAATTTTGTTTTTTAATGTTTTTTTTATTATTTAATAAAAAAATGGCTTTAATGTTTTTATTTTCTATTTTTTGTTTTTATTTGTAATGTTTTTAATTATAATTTCCAATATTTTAATTTTTTTAAAAATTTTTTTTATTTCTTCATTTTTGTTTTTTTTTTTTTCAATTTTTTTTATAATTTTAGTTTTTTTTTTTTTAATTGTTTCTTTTAATGTTTCTTTTTTTCTTTTTTTCTTTTTTTTTTATTGTATGTTTTTTATTTTATTTTTTTTAAATTTATCTCATCAATATTATTTTTTATTTTTATCTTTATTTTTTATCAAATTTTTAAATTTTTTAAATTTTTTTTTTTTTTTATGTTTTTTTTTTTTTTTGTAATTTTGATCTTTCATAGTTAATTTTGTTTCTTTTTTTTACATTTATTATCTTTGACTTTTTGTGTTTTTTATATTTTTGATATTTTATTTTTTTGGGTCATGTGTTTTGATTTTTTTATGTTAAAACATATATTTTTATTTACTTGTTATTATTCTTTTTAACTTTTAGTGTTTTTTTTTTAGTTTTTTTATTCAATGTTTTCATATTCTCACTATATTTGATTGGATATATATGTCAAAATAAAAAATATCTAGAAATAATAAGTCTAGGAAAACATTTTTTTATTGTGTACTTCCTTAGCAGTCCATAGGATTTGGAAACGACAATTTTTTTGCATAATCTTTATTATGTTTATTAGTTTGGATTTATTGAATTTAAAAGAAATATAATTTTAATATTAAATTATTTTATATATATATATATATATAATATATATATATATATATATATATATAGTTTTTAAAAAACGATTTGCAAATTTCAAAATCTTAAAATTATTTAAAAATAAAATAGTTACTTAAATTTCCAAAAAAAAATGTTATCAAAACCTTCAAAATTACATTTAAATTCATTTTTTTTTGTAAAGTTGTTCATTCATCATAAGTGAAGTATTTCCTATCTAGTGACTTCAATACATTATATAAAAAAAATATTATATTTAATAAATTGTTATTAATAAGGTAAGCTTAAAATAAAAATAAATTAATATAAATTAAATGGTAAAAAAAATTAAAATAATATTAGCACCATGACTAAAAATTGTTGGAATTTTAAATATTTTCATAGAGGTGACATTTTATCTTTAATGTCATCCTTGTAATTTTAACGCTTTTCAGAGACATGATATTGTATCTTTAGTACCATGCCTAAAAATCATTGGAATTTTAAGAAATTTGATATTTTATCTTTAATATCATGTATATCATTGGATTTTAAGGTTTTTCAGAGTCATGACATTTTATCTTTATTTTCATTATTAAAACATGTTGACAATTTACCTCGAAAAAAAAGACGTTATTCCAACATCAACATTTTTCATTTTCTTAGTGTTTTTTGCACAAAAAAATTTGCCTTTACTTCCATGTTTAAAAAATGTTGAAAATTTACCCAAAAAAATATTTATTCCATAATAACACTTTTTGTTTCCATAGTGTTTTTTCATGTTTGTTTTGAATTTTTTTGTTAGAGTTCTCGTTTTGAGGTAATATTTCTAATTTGATCGATAACTTTGTTTTTTGAGTCTAGAAATATTTCATAACATATCAAAGAGCAATCGAAATCTTTTTTGCTCTGCGTTTGCGCTCTGTAGCCGCGACCGCCTCAGCTTCTTTCTCCTCTGCCTTCAAGCTGCACGCATGGCCCCTCCGAAGTCTTCCCCGGAGGTGGCCTCCCCTCTAGATCAGGCCCAAGCCTTCTCAGCTCTTATCAGCTCCTTAGATCCTCCCAGCCCTAGGTCGGCAATCTCAAAATTTGTTAAGAAGCTCGATGGTATTCAGGAAGTGTCCCTTCCCCCGACTATTCCACGCATGGTTGCCCTCTCACTAGCCAAGAACAGCCTCATTGGTTAATTCACTGGTTTATGGCCCTCCCCGAAGACTATTAAAAAATGGGTAGAGTATAACTGGTCAGAAAAAATCAACGGCAAAATCTCTATTCAGTTCTACGGTAGAGGTTATTTTACCTTTCATTTTGAAATGAAAGAGGACAAGGACTTGATTTTTAGGAACAACCCCTACTTCATGGACACCAGAGGCCTCTATCTCAACAAATGGATGCCAGACTTTGACCTTAAACTTGATGTGCCAAACGTCATCCCAGTGTGGGTTCGCCTTCCTCACCTTCCTCTGCACCGTTAGGGGGATGACTTTGTCTGTGCGATTACTGTGCGATTAGGAACGTTTTTTGCAAGTTCATCGACTGGAGCGAACTGAAAGACAACATGCAATCTTGTGCCAGAATTTGTGTTGAAGTGGATCTAGGCAAAGACCTCCCTAAAGCGATCAAGCTAAAAGTTGACAAATGGACTCACATCCAGTAAATCGATTACGATCAGATCCCATTTAAATGCAAGGTATTTCACGAATACACCCACTTTTGTAACAGATGCTCTAAAGTTATTGATATTGAAATCTTGGATCTAGACACTCAATGGGAAACCATAAAAAAAAATACCTCTTCGAACCCTAGAAACACCAACAACTCCTTGGCCCACTCTGCGCCCCCTCCCAAAGTCACTCCTTCCTACCCTTCCTCTTCCTCCCCCAGCCTTCCAATCCCTCCCACCAATCTGCTGATCCTCCTATCCCCCCCTCCAATGCCTCTCTAGCCTCAACCAATCCCTTCTCTTCCCTTGCCCCCTTTGAATATGACCCCCCCTGCCCTCTATCCCCTCTCAGCCCTCCTCCCCCCATCCCTCCCCCATTAATCCTGACATCCCCTCCTCTCCTTCTGACCCCTCCGATACTCGAATCACTAGAAACTGTGTAAAATAATATGGAGTCACTTTGGAAAATCTAAAGAAAATTGGCCCTAGAAGGAAGTCATCCAAGCAACATAGAGATGAAACTACTCAAAAGGATATAGCCTTGGAACTCAAAACCCTATTGAAACCTATATCTTAGGGAAAAATAACAAAGACTCAGGACAAAAGGAACAAGGAGGGAAGACAAGCTCTCGCTCTACTTTCCTGAAATGATGAAAGCCCTCTCATGGAATTGTAGGGGTTTAGGGCACCCCTCAAAAACCTCAGCCCTAAAAGACCTAATGAATCAAGAGAAGCCAGATATTATTCTCCTTCATGAAACTAAGCAGGGAGACCTTGACATGGAAAAAATTATAAATAGAATGAAGAAACACGCGGGCACCCACTCAGAATCTATGGGTGCCTCAGGTGGACTTGCCACTATCTGGAATCAAAGTGTCTGGAAGCAAAAAGCTCAGAGAAAATGAAAAACTGGATCAAAGTGACTCTACAGAACATCAAAGAGAGAATTGAGATCATCATCTGCAATATCTATGGACCCAACCATTATAGAGATAAACAGATTTGCTGGGATTCTCTCAAAACTGACATTGGTAATGAAGATAGCAGTAATATTATCATTGGGGGTGATTTCAACTTAATCATTCACACAAATGAAAAAATTGGTGGTTGTTTTAACCCAAATCACTTTAGAGATCTACTGGAAACCATCATACAAGACCATGAATTGGTTGATATAGCCCCTAAAAATCGCAAATACACTTGGAGCAATCTCTAGATCGATGGAAGAAACATCATGGAAGGTCTTGACAAATTTCTAGTGGCCATACCTCTCCTCTCATTTTTCTCCATAGCCTCCTCCAACATCCTCTCCTCCTCCACCTCTGACCATTACCCCATCACCCTCTCCCTTGGCAACAAACCCTCTCTCGGCCCCCTCCCTTTTAAATACAACCCTTTATGGAATGATATTATGGAAGCAAGACAGTTAGTGTGCAATACCTGGTTGGATCATGTGGAGGGATCTCCATCGTTTATTTTGGAAACCAAACTAAAGAAGGACAAATTGGCCTTAAAGGAATGGGAAAAACTACACTACAAGGAACCAGATAAAATCAAAACTGAAATTAAAGCAAAGCTAGACGCTATCCATAACAACATTGATTCCCAAGGGACAAATCAGGAGAAATCCAATCATGAAAAAGATCTCTATTGGAAATTATACAAAATCAACAGAAAATAAAAGGAGAAGTGGAGAATAAAATCCAGAAATTTTTGGCTCCAGGATGGTGAAAAAAGCACCTCTTACTTCTACAAACAAGCAATAGTCCGCAAGACAAGAAACAACATATCCTCTATCATAGACAATGAAGGTAAAATTCAGACAGATCAAGAACTAATTAAAGCCGCTGTCACTGCTCACTAAAAAAAAAGAGCCTGGAGACTACTCTAATCTCTTAAGGCATCTACCAAATATGATCACTCAAGAGATGAACATCACTCTTAAAAGAGATATAGATAGAAGAGACTGAAATCCAATGCGCCATTTGGTCCCTGCATCCTGAAAAGGCTTCGGGTCCTAGTGGCTTCACCATCAGTTTCTACAAGGCCTACTGGGACTTAATAAAAAATGACTTGAATAAAATTATACAGTGGTCTCAAAGAAAGAAGAAAATAGGGGGCTTCACCAACTCAACCTACCTTGCTCTTGTCCCCAAAGAAAACCGTCCCTCCTCCTTCTCAAGGTTTAGACCCATCTCCCTTTGCAATTCCTCATACAAAATTATTACCAAAATCCTTTCCATGTGCCTCAAGCCCTTACTCCCCAGTCTCATCTCGGAAAATCAAGGAGGCTTCATCTCCAAAAGGCAAATTTCAGATTCTATCCTCCTTGTGCAAGAAGCCATCCACTCAAGTATGACTCGCAAAGAGAAAGGATTCATTCTCAAACCTGATTTAGCCAATGCCTTTGATAGGTTTGGACACTCCTTCCTCACATCCGTCCTCCAAAAAATGGGCTTTGACAATGGTTTCATTGCCCTTATCAATTCTTGTGTCTCTAACCCTTGGATTTCCCCCCTCATAAATGGCAGGCCTACAACTTTCTTTCAGTCCTCCTGCGGTCTTAAACAGGGCTGCCCCCTCTCTCCATTTTTCTTTATCCTCATGGTCGAATCCTTCAGTAGAGCCTTGGACCACATGCGAAGAGTAGGCATGATCACTGGAATTAAATTTTGAAATGGTGTCAAAAACATAAACCATTCGCAGTTTGCGAATGACACTCTCTTGATGGGTGGTGAAACTTGCACAATTGCCCACAGATTTAAATATCTCCTTGACAAATTCATGCTTTACTCTGGAGGGCTGATAAACTTCCAAAAAAGTTTCATTTATGGTTGGAACACAACCAACCAAACCATACACAGCATTGCACAAGTTTTTGGAGTTCCTTATAAACTAAACTGGGATCACTTCAATTATTTAGGCATGCCTGTTAGCGCAGGAGCTCTAAAGTCATAAGTATGGAACACTACAATAGAAAAAATGAAGAGAACAGTACAACAGTGGGGTTATTCATGCCTAAACCTTGCTGGGCGAGTAGTCTTGCTCAAATTTTCCCTCTCATCCCTGCCCTTGTATCACTTCACTCTTCTTCATGCCCCAGCCAGCATACATCACAAATTTGAAGCAATCCTGAGGCATTTTCTCTGGCAGGGTGGGAAAAACGAGAAGAAAAAATACAATCTGGTTAAGTGGAGGCATGTCACTCAAGGCTATGAAAATTGAGGGCTAGGAATCTACTCACCCAAGCTTCTGAATAATGCATTTGGGAAAAATATCATGTGGAGGTTAATCAGCGGTCAGCAAGCTTGGTGGAAGAAAGTTATTGAATCTAAATACCTCAACACTCCCAGACAACATCTCCTTGATCAAGACATCCCAAATAGATCCTGCTCCAGAATCTGGGCCCTTTGTAAGAAATCCATTCCTTTTTTAACTCATAATCTCTCCAAAGTACCTTAAGGGGGAAATAACATTAATATTGGGAAAGATAGAATTATGGGGAAAAATCCACTCTTGGAAAGACCCGACACTCAACACATTCTCTTCTATCTTTAGAATCTTGATTTACAATTTTGATTCAATTCTCTAAGTGGGATGATCATACTAAAAATTGGATTGGATGGAACTTTCCGCATTTCCCTCCCTATTTGGAAGCAAACCTCTCCAATCTTCAAGTCCTTCTTCATGGTACTGCTCCCTTGCGAAAAGGAAACATAGACAACTTCCGCTAGGATCCCACAGGCTTTGCATACACCATCAAATCTGCTCACTGTCAACTCAGCAAAGATCACTTTCCCTCTCCTCCATGGCTAGTTTGGAAACTGGTTTGGAAGTTGGAAGCCATCCCAAAGATAAATATATTTACCTGGACTCTCCTCAAAGGTAGTATCCTCACCTCAGAAAATTTAAAGAAAATGGGAGTGAATGGACCATCCAGATGTCCCAATTGTCTATGTGTAGAAGATACCATATAGCATCTTTTTTTCAAGTGTCCCTTTGCTGCTCAATGTTTGGAAGGCCTCACTCCATACTCCCAGCTTCGCTTGGACACCATTAGCACCATCTCTGATCTGATTAAAAACTAGAGGAAAAATTACCCATGGGGAAGAAAGAAAAACAACTTGGCTCGAAGGGTCTAAGATACCCTCCCGTTTGTGCTCTTATGGAACATATGGCTCGCCAGAAACAATATGATCTTCAACAAAAAATGGCCTTCCTTTAGGAAGGTCTGCAGCAATACATGGAGTCTCACTCTTGAAACTATTGTCTCCAAAAGCATCAACAACATCAACGCTAGTGACCTCCAAGTGGAAGAAAGGAACTTTTTGGGAAAGCTATTGGACAGTCCTGGCTTCTTCAAGCCTCCAGCCAATCAACCTCTTCAAAATGAAACATCGAAGTTGTGGCTAAAAGAAAAGGAATTTATTGAATAGCTGGACAATTGCTCAAGGCCTGCTCTCTTCTTCGATGATGCATCCAAATTGAATCTAGGCAATGTTGGAGCAGGGGGCATTATCAAAAATGGAAATGGCAGCACTCTTCCTTCCTTTGAGTGGGGTCTCATCTCCCTCTCCAACAACAAATCAGAAGCTTACGCCCTCCTCCAAGGTCTCCATTAGTTAAAAAAAAATAACAACTCCAACGCAATGGTGTTTGGGGACTCCTCTATCATCATCAACATGATGATCAAATATCACCCCGTCCGCAATATAGACCTCCACAGAATTGTAAGCAGATGTCGTAGCATATCTAAAGACATGAAAGATATCTCCTTCCATCATATCCTCAGAATGAATAACAAGACTATTGATACTCTGGAAAATAAGGCATGTGCTAGACTAGCTGGACAAATCCTCTGTAATGATGGCATATCACTGATTCCCCGGCCATGATCTTGACTTTGCTGAGAATTATATTTCTTTGGATCCTCCCCTCTGAAACTTCTAAAATTTCTGAAATTTGCAGTCCCTCCCGTACCTCCTCCCTTATCTCTCTCGTGACCTTATCTCCTCGGGCTCACTCCCTTGCTGCCTTCTCTCCTCTCCTCTGTGCTTTATATCCCCATGACCCCTCGACACTCCCTCATCCTCCTACAGCGTTAACTCTCCTTCCTACTGGGATTCCATCCCTCTCATTCCCCTCTACCTGCTAGCCTTCTGCACAACGCATCCTCCTCCCCTCCATTGCCCCCCCCCTCCCTTACATCCTCAGGTCCCTTCTCTCTGTATTTTCAATATGGTGGGTAATGAAGATTGTTTTCATTGCGCAGATCTCCAAGCTGAGCTATAACAAATTCGTGCTCAGCAAAAACTCCTTGATGAAAAGCAGCAAGCTGATGTGAAACTCTTCCTGCACAGGGTAACGTCTCTCTAACAACAGTTCAATGATCTCTCCAATCGCTACGCCCATGTGGAAGAATCAGTCCAAATTCTCAAATACATCATTGAGAAATTCTCTGCTCCAAGCTCCAACTCCAACAATGTAAGAAATGCTAGCATAGAGGACAACACAGATGCTTCAACTGGGCGCCCAATAAGAATTGATTGATTTTCTCTTCTTCTCCTCTTAGCATGGCTTTTAAATTTGTTCTACTTCTTTCTCAGTTCATCTGAATCTACTCATTATCTTTATTCCTAAGCACAAATAAGGCATAGAATTTTGTGGTAGCTACTCTCTCTATTTATCCTCAAAAACACCTGCATGTAATAAGGAATATTTTCCTTCTTTTTTTTGGAATATAAATTAGCACCCAATATTGTTTAAAAAAAAAACATATCGAAGAGCAATTCAGGAGCACAATATTAGAAGTGGTGCTAAGTAATTTCAGCATTGATACTTCCCAAAAAAAAATGAGGCTATCCGAGCAAGAGGATGAGAATTTTGGGGTATGTTGGAATGTGGAAAGTGGGTGGAAATCTAGGAGGATTTGATGGAACTCACATTATTTTTATCGATATTATGAGTAGGAATGAAAAATTATTGAATCAGACAGCAAAGTTTCGGGTTGTAGATGTTTTGATTCCCCTAAGGGAACTTTCACACACATATATGGATGTGGAATATTATTTGTAGGTATTAGTGTTTCCATTTGTTTGGTTTATTCTATTGTGAACCATACTAGAAGTCTATTAGGAATTCTAGAGCCTCTTATGTCATTAAAGCCAATTTTTGTTGGCAATACTATAGAAAATAACAACTATAGTGAGATAGTTGATGTCGCTATGGTAGCTCCACATGTATTAGATCTTTTAGGAAGATCAAAGGCATGCATGTATGAAATTTTTGTCTTGATGATGTGAAAATGGGATCCATATTTATGTTCCAAAGCCTCATTAGTTCTTGCTATTAATGATGCTAATAGAAAAGTAGTTGCTTCCATTATATATAAGTATGAATAATCTATTTCAAATGTTCAGTATAGAGCAGAAAAGAATTACAATATGGATAGAACTGTTTGTTCTAGAGTAGGAATACATGTAGAGGTGGAAATTGACCAAAACCATGATGGTAACAATATTTTGTCCTTGGAAAATTACCATGTTTAGGTGGATGTTAAGTCTCAAAATAGACAAGGGAAAAAAATGTATGGTTGTGGTTATTGTTGGTTCTCGAAAATTTATTAATAACCTATAAACAAATGCATCGAAATTGTGGCCAACAAGTTTTCAAACAACTTACAAGAAATGCATGAGTCAAATAGGAACATGTCAGTGAAATCTACTACCCAATTCTACAAGCAGTGTGGAAATGTAAGATGGGCTGGTTTGAATGGTCACCCACAATTTTCAAACATTGGAATGAGAGCATTGGTGGAAAAACTGGAAGATGCATATGATATCACCATGCCAATAAAAGGTTTCAGGAGTACATGGCGATGTGGTTAGGAATGCAGTCAGAACCATTTAAGTCAATAACATTGGAGCATCTAAGAAACAACCTAGTTTTGGTCTTTGGGAAATGTCTAAGGGAGATGAAGTTGTTTCACTGCAAATTATTTGGTTTTCATTTGATTAATAAGTCAACTAGGGGTGACCCAAACCATAAAAAATTAGAGGTTTTGTTAATGAAGAAGAGTTACATGTTGTTTCTCATTCTTCAATAAAAACTCATTTACAATCTAAAGAGCCTAACCAAAAAAGTAACCAAGTCTGAGGTACCAATTGGGAGCTACAAACAAGAGAAAACATCTCCAAGAGAATTCTAAGAAACACAATGTAGGGTTCCAACTTAGAGAAATCCTACAAGGAGTTGTACCAAGTTACATAAGTAAGGAAGTTCTCTTGGGAGAGTTGTGGATCTCACAAAATTTGAAGACTATACAGAGCTTGTTCATGAGCTTGAGATGATGTTCAATTTGGAAGGAAAATTACAGGATGAAAACAAAGGGAGTAAGGTTGGAAAGGACATGATTTTTGGTAAGGTACATCTTCCAAAACACGATTAAGGAAGCCTAGAATAATATTGTACAGGTTATACAAACACTCACAATATTGTGATATGGAAAAGGGACTATACGGGGGTCCAAAACTAATATTTTATTTTCATAAGCATGTATTGTTCCAAATATTGTTCTTTGATTGCAAATGTATATGAAATATGTGTTTTCATTGCATGCATAATAGATGAAACAAGAATGTTGACCCATGCAAAGGAAGATGGGGTTGAGCCATGACGTTAGATAGAGGCTCCTCACAAATGTAGAGATGATCCAGAACATTCCAAGTATTATATTTTCCAGATAAAGTAATGTGTTTGGGTTCCAAATTGTTGGAATACAAGGTCTCAACTCAATTTATTGGTTGAATATTCAATTCCAAAAGAAGGTTGTGCAACTAGGATTTCGATCAACAAGAAAAATGGCTCCATGTAGCGGCCCATGGCAACGTTTTAACCTTGATGGCAGGTGCCGTACAAAGAAAATAGACATATAATACATCAAATGAACATTGAAACCTTGTTCATCAACTCATGAAAGTCTCCATGACTTTGAAACAACATTGAAAACAAGTCGTCTAGGGTTTCCAAAATCCATCTCTATTCTCCTCATAATCTCTCTTCTATCATAGTGTAAATATTTCTTGTCATAATGCCCACATCTATGCATATACCAATTGGGCATGTAATAGTCACTAAACATGAGAGAGTGATGAGGGTAGGCGAAAGGTTATAGTAGGTGAACATTCACCTCACTTCTATAAATATACCCTCATGCCTCATTGGATGGGGAATTTGACACTTGAGATAGGAATAACATTAGATAGTTGATTTGTGATTAAGGAGCTGGAGGCACTCAAATCTTGGTAGCCAGTAGGGTGATTTGTGGTGAGGCTAGGGTTTTTCTTTGGATGATGATATGAACATCCCATGTTCCACTACTGGGCCTTGATGGACTTGTTGAATATGTAGCATGGATAATGAGAAGTTCTTCACTTTTAGCATCGATACTTATTCATATTTGTGGTGGTTGTATTATATTTCCTATATTTCCATTATGTTTGTATGTGTGATTTTGATGTGGAAAATATGTGAATGAACTCATTCTTAGCTTATGGATTGTGTTGGGTGTGGAGCCTGATTTTCTTCCTGATTCAAAGATCCTTGTTTTAGCTGGATGTATACCCCAGGAAAATTGTACACCCTTGCACGCGAGGGGGTGCGGGGGGGACTTGTCCCCCCCGTGGTGTCCTGGGGGGGGGGGGGGACGACCCCCCCGACTGGGGGGTCTGGGGGCCAGCGGTCCCCCGGCGGGGGTTTCGGGGGTAGCGCCCCCGAAGCCAAAAATAGATGTAAAATTTCCTTGTAAAAGTATAGTAATTTGTAGTCAATCTGGGCCGTTCATTAGGCGGATGATCTGACGGTAGAATTTATGTTTAGTTTAGGGTTTTTTTCCCTAGAAGGCAACCCCTCACCTTTATGAAGGTATTGTATTGCGGCTACGTATTGTATGTGTATTCTCTGAGCGGGAAACAGATAGGGAGGCTGTGAGAGAGAACAGAGGATATTACAACGGATCTGCTGTAGGTTTTGTATCTTCATTTTGTTGGATAATAGAAAGGAAGGACAGGCTGTTCGGGGTGGACGTAGCCCAAACTGGGTGAACCACATATATCTGTGTCTCTCTGGTTTTATGTGTTTTGTGTGCTTGTATTTTTTTTTCGCATATTTTATGTGTTGCATTGCTCCGTAATATATAATTTTCTAACAACTGGTATCAGAGCCGAAGGTATATTTGGCTGATAAACTCGCAGGAAATAAGGGTTCCTGGTTCGAGTGGGAGAAATGGCGGAAGATGCTAAGTTTAGGGTCGAGAAATTTAACGGCCAAAACTTCCCGCTGTGGAAGATGTAGATGGAAGATTATATGTATCAGAAAGATCTGTACCTACCATTGAGCGGAAAAATTAAAGAAGCTGGCGGCCATGATAGATGCGGAATGGAAAATTCTCGATAGAAAGGCACTCAAAATAGTATGGTTGTGCCTTACAGTGTCAGTAGCCTTCAATTTTTGGAAGGAAACAACAACAGAGGGTTTAATGCAGACGTTGGCGAAACTATATGAAAAACCCTCGGCCTCAAACAAGGTATTTCTTATGAAACGACTATTTAATATGAAGATGTCGGAAGGTGGACTGTTGCAGACCATTTAAATGATTTTAATACAGTTACCAGTCAGTTAAGTTATGTAGGGGTAAACTTTGATGATGAAGTTAGAGCTTTGTTATTTCTGTGCTCATTGCTAGAAAGATGGAATGGTTTAGTTATGGCCATTAGTAACTCTATCTCTGGATCTAGTACTTTAAAGTTTGATGATGTTTTTGGTGCTATCCTTAGCGAGGAAATGCAACGGAAAAGCTCTGGTGAGACATTGGGTAATGCTTTGAGTGTAGAGTCTAGGGGAAGAAGAATGGAAAGAGGAAAGAGCTCGGGATATCGCAGTAAATAAAGGAAAGGCAGATCCAAGTCCAGATCGGGGATAGTGTGCTGGAAATGCGAAAATAAAGGACACGTAAAGAAAGACTGTAGATCTCGGAAGGGAAAAGAAGGAGGTGCACAACAAGAAAATAATCATGAAGCAAATGTGACAGGTGATGTGTTACAAGATGCTTTGATTCTTTCTTTCGAAAATGTTACTGATTCTTGGGTTGTAAAATCAGGGGCTTCATTCCATGCCACACCTGATAAGAAATATTTTCATGACTATGTTCAAGGAGATTTTGGACAAGTTCGTTTGGGTGATGATAAACCCTGTAAAATTGTTGGAATGGGTAAGGTTCTTGTAAAACAGCAGAATGGAAACCAATGGCTATTAAAGGAGGTAAGGCATGTTCCAAATCTAAAGAAAAATCTGATTTCAACAGGGCAGTTAGGCGGTGAAGGTTGTGTGACAACTTTCACAGATAAAACTTGGAAGGTCACCAAAGGAGCCCTGGTAATAGCAAAAGGCGAAAAGGTTGGTACATTGTATTTATGAAATGGTATTTCTAACTCTATTAATGCTTTAACTTCCAAAGGAGCAGATGCAGCATTATGGCATCATAGGCTCGGACACATGAGTGAGAAGGGAATGAAGATTCTTCACTCAAGAAATTTGTTGCCAGGTTTGAAGAATGTTGATTTGGATTTCTGTGAAAATTGCATTTATGGAAAATAGAAGAGAGTCAGATTTCTCAGAGTTGGGAAAGAAAAGAAAAGCGAAAAATTGGAGCTTGTGCATACAGATGTATGGGGACCTGCTCAGGTATCATCTCTCGGTGGCTCTCGTTATTATGTTACTTTTATTGATGATGCAACTAGAAAAACATGGATTTATTGTATTCAAAATAAATCTAATGTATTTGATACTTTCAAGAAATGGAAAGCTTTGGTTGAGATTGAGACAGGAAAGAAGTTGAAGTGTCTCAGATCAGACAATGGAGGTGAATATTGCATCAAAGAGTTTGATAGGTACTGTTCAGAGCATGGAATTCGTAGAGAGAAGACAGTTCCAAGAACACCACAAGAAAATGGTGTGTCAGAAAGGATGAACAGAACAATCATGGAGCGTGAAAGGTGCATGAGATTGCATGCAGGATTGCCTTTACAATTTTGGGCAGATGCTGTAGATACTGTTGTTTATCTAATAAACAGAGGGCCTTCAAGTTTCTTGGATGGTGGTATTCCAGAGGAAGCATGGACAGGTAAAAAGGTAAAATACTCTTTTTTAAAGCCTTTTGGTTGTGAGGCCTTTGTCCATATTAATAAAGAAAATAGAACAAATCTTGAGGAAAAATCAAAGAAATGTACCTTTATTGGATATGGTGTTAATGATTTTGGTTATCGCTTATATGATTATGAAAATCACAAAATCATTAGGAGCGGAGATGTAATATTCAATGAAAAGGTCTTGTATAAGAATCAGTTGCAGGAAAAGAAACAGGAAAAAGAAAGCAAGGAATACACGGTTCTTGATGAGATAATTGAAAAATTAAAGGTGCCTGAAAATAATAATAATCAACAACCACAGCAGCAGCAACCACCACAACAGCAACAGGCACCTCAAACACCTGAAAGTGGTGTTAGAAGATCTACCAGGATAAGTAGACCCCTTGAATGATACTCTCCTTCATTATATTATTTATTGTTGACTGATTCTGGTGAACCTGAATGTTATGAAGAAGCAATGCAGGTTGAAAGCAGGAAGAAGTGGGAGCTAGCCATGGAAGAAGAGATGGACTCCTTAATGCATAACCGGACTTGGGACTTAGTCAGGTTGCCTGCAGGTAAAACTACATTGCAGAATAAATGGGTTTACAGGCTGAAGGAAGAAGATGGAGGAAAACAGAGGTACAAAGCTAGACTTGTGGTGAAGGGTTTTGCACAGAAGAAAGGTATTGATTTTGATGAAATATTTTCTCCTGTTGTTAAAATGAATTCAATCAGAACTATTTTAAGTCTTGTAGCAACGGAAGATTTACATCTTGAATAGTTAGATGTAAAGACAACATTTCTCCATGGAGATTTGGAGGAAGAGATATACATGCAGCAACCAGAAGGATATGAGGTCAAAGGGAAAGAAAAATTGGTGTGTAGGTTAAATAAGAGCTTGTATGGCTTAAAACAGGCTCCAAGGTAGTGGTATCTAAAATTTGACAAGTTTATGTCTGAACAAGGTTATACTAGATGTCACTCTGATCATTGTGTTTATCTAAAAGGGAAAAATGATGGCAGCTATATTATATTGTTATTGTATGTAGATGACATGCTTGTTGCAGGATCTAACATGCAGGAAATAAATGTGCTCAAAAGAAAATTGGAAAATTCATTTGCAATGAAGGATTTGGGAGATGCAAAACAAATCCTTGGTATGAGGATAACTAGAGACAGGAAAAATCGAAAATTAACACTGTCTCAGAATGAGTACATAGAAAAGGTGTTGAAAATATTTAATATGCAGAATCCAAAACTAGTTTGTACACCTTTTGCTAGCCATTTCAAACTTATCAAGGAGATGTGCCCAAAGACCCAAGAAGACATGGATTATATGTCTAAACTTCCACATGCATCAACAGTTGGAAGCTTAATGTATGCAATGGTATGCACGAGCGTGTTGCACATGCGGTCGAGTTGTAGCCGGTACATGAATAATCCGGAAAAGAACATTGGATAAGCGTCGAATAAGTTCTCGGATATTTGAGACGCACCAAGCACGAAATCAAGAATTATGCTTTGGTGGTTCAAACATTGCTCTACGAGGATGTGTTGATGCGGATATGGCGGTCCACACAAAGACAACGCGGAGGAGCACTACAAGATATGTATTTATTGTAGGTGGAATAGTTGTCAGTTGGGTTTCAAAAACCCAAATTTTTGTTGCACTTTCAATAACAGAAGCAAAGTATGTTGCTGCTACAAAGGCTAGTAAAGAAATGATTTGGTTACAAAGGTTTATGGATGAATTGGGTAAGAAGCATGATATGGGCAAATTATATAGTGATATCCAAAGTGCCATTCATCTTGCAAAGAACTCAACATTTCATTCCAGGACTAAACACATACAAGTCAAGTACCATTTCATATGATCAATATTGGAAGATGGACAGTTGGAAAATTTGGAAAAAGATACACACTAGCCGGAAATCACGTAGATATGCTAACAAAAGTTGTGACTTGGGGAAAAGCCCAGAAAATGTGCTGGGGTTGAAATGGTCTTGAGGATGATGATGGGAAGATGAGGAACAATCGGATCCAAAGAGGATGTCCGTGAGTAAATGGCAGTGGATTTTCTACAGTCAGTCTCAGTGGAGGGTGTTGGGTGTAGACGATTTTCTTCTGATTGAGAGATCCTTGTTTTGTGGATGTATACCCGAGAGAAATTGTACATGTTGGAAACCAGCTCCAAAAAGAGAAGAAGAAAAAGAGATATAAATGCCT
This sequence comes from Pinus albicaulis, assembly GCA_034641835.2. Lineage (NCBI taxonomy): Eukaryota > Viridiplantae > Streptophyta > Pinopsida > Pinales > Pinaceae > Pinus > Pinus albicaulis. The sequence goes on from CM076575.1 coordinate 149,143,196, forward strand.
TATAAATAAGCCACTTCAGGGGGCAACCTCGAGTACATTACATGAATGAACAATTCTTGGATGAACCAAAGGCCCAAAACATCCTTTCTATATATAGGAGTCCATGGGGCCACAATGTAATCCTAGCCGACCTAACAATAATAACTTAGGAGCACAATAATAACAATATGGGGGTTACAAGGGTACAATAATAACAATAAGGGGGTTACATTAACAACAATAAGGGACTATTCTAGTAATATAGGGACCTAACATGCCCCTCTCCTTCAAAAAAGTGTTTTCCTCAATGCTTGAGTAGATCTCGATGCTTTTGTATAAAATTCTCATCGTCCCATGTAGAACCTTCAGTGGGTAAGTTCTTCCATTTGATGAGATACTCTGAAATTGATCGATTTCGTAGATGTCGAGTTCTTGTTTCCATGACTGCCTCAAGTTCCAATATTATTTTTCCTTTCTCATCAAGTTATAGAAATATTTTTTGAAATAGAAGTTTGTCTCCTATAACCTTCTTTAAGCATGAAACATGGAAAACTGGATGTACTCGCGAAGAAGCAGGAAGATCCAATTTGTATGCCATAGTACCAATATTTTGCAACACCTTGTAAGGACCATAGTACTTTGGTGATAATTTATTATCCTTCTTAGCTTGCTTGAGGACATTTGTTTGTATGGTTGTAGCTGTAAAAATACCTAATCTCCTACATCAAAACTTCTCTCACTGCGATGTTGATCTGCCTGTTGTTTCATTCGATTTTGTGCCAAAGTCAGGTTATCCTTTAAGAGTTGGAGAACTTCTTGCTAATTCTCGATGTGATCTTCCACTGCTTGTGTTAGTATGAATCTTTCGTTGTAAAAGATCACTTTAGCTACGCATAAAAAATAGCCCTAACCTCGATTATGGCTGCAAAATATCTTTAAGTTTGCTGCACAAATTCAGATCTAAGCATAAAAGATATTAAGCAGATAAAATATAATATGGCTCCATGCATTCAATGGACAAGACAAGAAATAATAAAAGAATTTTATATTATATTAAAGAATGTGGCACCTGAGAGGAAAACAAGAAAGGTGTTTTCCGGTTCTCCTCAGTGGGATGGGTTCTTGAAAGTCCTCGGTGTTTCAGATCTAACATTCCTCTCTCTTAGTGGTGTAGAAAAACAAACATAGAACTCAATGGGAGTTCACAAAGCAAAATGGAAAATGGTGACCAAGAGTAGATCCAGAGTGATCTAATGCAATGGAGGTGACTAATGAATGGGGAAACCCCCCTATTAATATTGGGGTGGTATAGAACTCGGTGCATGAATAAAATATTATTAATCGAATTCTAGAAGCACCCTTTAGGAATATTTTATTATATTTGTTGGAGGGAAAAGGATTTTTGACTTGGGTCAATTCCTTTATTTATAAATAATAAATAAATAAATGGTTTATTTATCATTTTAGGAAATGATGGGAATATAATTAAATAAATAATGGTTTATTTAATTATTTATGGATGATTTAGTCAAATTTAACTAAGAATATTATTTAAATAACTTATTCTTAGGGAATAATTAAATAAATAAGGATTTATTTAATTAAGTTCCTTATTTTGGGTTAAATATGACCATAAAATATAAACAAATGAGTTATTTTATATGGTGAAAGCAAGTTTACTTAGGGTAAAATTGGTCTTACATGGTGTACTTGGGTTCATCTAATAATAATAGGTTATACGACCAAAAAATGGTGTAACAGATTTCCCCCCAACGTACGAGTGTTAGGAGCAAATCGTATGACCGAAGTACGTTGTAAGAACTCAATCACTAGATATCGAGAGGGAAGTGAGAGAGAGAAATGTAAGGTTGTCTGATGTGCTAAAGGACTAGACCCTGAGGAGATGAGACTTACAGGTGCAACAAGTCTCTAGTTTATGAAGTGGTACCTGTGCTAAAGGCGGCGGGGGAGGCATACCTATGCCCGCCGAGAAAGTGTACAAAGAATAAGGCGCCCGGAAAACCACAGAATGCAATAAGTACAAAGAATAAGGCGCCCGGAAAACCACGAAACGCAACAATGAAGCATGTGCTAGCCGAAACATGAGCCAGATAAATCATAGGATGACTCCCACATACATGTGATGCCTGGAATAATCGTCAGGACTTATATAGTAATATGGTAGTACATGAGATAAAAATATACCCCAAATGCCCCCTACACACGGGGAAGGGCTCTCAAAATCTGACAGAGACATGTGAATCGAAAATGGCGCTGCAAGCGGTTGAAGCAAATATCATCAAATGAGAGGAGCTGCATCAAGGGCAGGAATGAAGTCATTCGGGCATGTCGGGGGCTACCTGCAGGGCCACCCCCTCATGAGGGTTGATACATCTCACACATGCTCGAGAATCACCAATAGCTGCTGCGGCATCACTGGACCACCAAGTATACGTATCGTGAACATGCTGAAAAGAGGTTGGATCCAAGGTACCCAGACAAATACTAATGATGATGTTGAAATGATGAAAGGTCCAAAGGGGACCTGAAAAACATGAGTATGAAATGGTATCTCATGACGGAAATTGACACAGACAAGAATAAAGATGGAGGCTAAGTGGTGCCCCAAGGAAAAGTGTTGTAAGTGAGGAAATCCGATTTGAAAAATGAGGAAAGGAAGACTTTGTGAACAACATGTGTCCTGTTGAAGTAGTGACTGATGAAAACAAACATATGCTGGCTATCTACAAGAAAGTAAAACATGCATTTCGAGCGGGAAATGCTAAGGGTAATACCTCTTGAGATAGAGTGCATTGTGAGGATTAGGAAGGGGGTGACCTTCAAAGTCCTCTAAAAGATATGCCCCCTTCCCAAGATTTTTACTGATGATGTAAGGACCTAGCCATTATGAGTCGAACTTCCCAGGACCGAGGGTATCGTGGGCCTGGTCATATACTAGAAAAAGGTCACCTTCATGAAAGGTGCGAGTATGCACTTTTTGGTCATACTGAGCTTTGGTGTGCTTTTTGGCCACTTCAAGAGTTTGTAATGCAACACGACGATCTTCAGAAGCATGCTCAAGCATGATAAGTCGTTGTTCTAGAGGTTGGGTATCAGGGAGAAGTTCGATGGCCAAATGAAGGGAAGGGATTTCACATTCGATTGGTAAGACTGCCTCCTCGCCAAAGACAAGGTGGAAATGAGTGAAACTGGTGGTGGTTTTAATAGAAGTATGATAAGCCCACAAAGCAGGGAAGAGCATGAGATGCTAATTGATTTTTTTTTATTCACCGTTCGTTGAAGCATGGTCATAAGAATTTTGTTGACCGCTTCAACTTGGCCATTACCTTGGGGGTAATAGGAAGATGAATATTGGTGTTCAAAACCCAATAAGGAGGAGAGCTCATGTCAAATATGATCTTCGAAATGTCGACCATGGTCCGAGACTAACTGTTTTGGAACTCCGAATCAAGCAATGACATGGTTAAAGAAAAAGATGGCTGCAGTGGCTATCGTATTGTTGAACATAGGCATAGCTTCGGCCCATTTAGTGAAGTAGTCAACCGCCACGATGATATATTTGTGGTTACTAGCAGATGGAGGTCGACATTCCATAAAGTCGATGGCCCATTTACAAAAAAGACCAGCTGTGACGACAGGATGGAGAGGAGAGGGAGAAGCTCGTGCCTTGGGGGCGAAATGTTGGCAATTGGAACAATGTTTGACTGCTTCAATGCAATCACTGAAGAGAGAAGGCCAAAAATACCCAGCACGCATGATTTTTTGGGCGGTGGCAAGGCTGGAGAGGTGGCCACCACAAGCGCCACTATGACAGGCATTTAGGACTTGCTCGGCTTTAGCGTGGGTGAGGCAACGACGAAGGACAGTATTTACGCCGCGATGATAAAGGTCATCGTCGATTAGAAGGTAGCAAGAGGCTTGATGTCGGATACGTCGTCGAGCATCACGATCAAGGTGAAGGGCGAAATTTTGGGTTCGCAAGTAAGTAAGGATGTTACCATACCAAGGATCGTCGGTGGTGATGGCAAACAAATGTTCATCGGGAAGAGCGTCATTAATTGGAGTATCTTGCGTCCGGGTAGGAAAATCAGAAATGAGTTCAGCTAGGACTAAACCTTTCTTACTTTTTGGGGTGACAAATTCAAGGTCAAATTCTTGGAGAATAACGACCCAACGGGCGTACTTTCGATTGAGGATGCGGCAACTCAATAGGAAAGCCATGGGGTTGGAATCAGTCACAACCTTGGTGGAACGCATGAGGATATAATGACGCAATTTTTGGACCGAGAACACAACAGCTAGTGCTAATTTTTCTTCATGCGAGTAGGACACAGGTGGACCGGCAAGGTTCTTACTGACATAATATATCACATGTTCGACACCGTTATCATCCTCCTGGATAAGGACACCAGCAACCGAATATGTGGAAGCAGAGATGTATAGAATGAAATCTCGGTCAAAGTCAGGGGGACGGATCAAGGGAGCGGATGTGAGAGCATGCTTGAGGGCATAAAAATACTCTTGAGCGTATGTATCCCAAACAAAAGGGGTGTGAGATCGAAGAAGTCTAAGGAAGCTGTGTGCGGTAGTGGTGTAGTCAGGAACGAATCGGCGAAGAAAATTAGCTTTGCCTTGGAGACTTTGTAGCTGGCGTAAGGTACGAGGCAGAGGAAGTTCAAGAATGGCTTGGAACTTCAAAGGGTCGAGAGTTATCCCATCTTTAGACACGATGAAGCCGAGAAGATGACCGGCGGGAACACAGAAGACACATTTCAAAGGGTTAAGGTGAATGTTATACTTGCGGCATTGGAGAAAAATGGTATGCAGGTCATGAAGGTGTTGCGCCCGATGTTTAGAACGTGCGGTAAGGTCGTCTAAATAGGCAAGGATAATATGGGCTAAGTCATGGAAGCAATAAGACATGGCTCGTTGAAAGGTGGCGCCAGTGTTTTTAAGGCCAAACGACATGAATCGGTATGCGAAAGTGCCCCACGGACTAATGAATGCGGTTTTAAGTTGACCAGCACGAAGAATAACAATTTGGTTGTATCTGAAGAAGCCATCCATAAAGGAGAGAATCTCGTGCCCCGCACACTCATCTATGATTTGGTCAATAAATGGTGTGGGGAAGTTGTCTTTGGGACAAGCTTTGTTCAGATCGCGAAAGTCGGTGCAAACATGAATGGTGCCTTATTTTTTGAGGACGAGAACTGGGTTAGACACCCAAGTGGTATATTCAATGGGGTAAATGAAACCAGCCTGTCGGAGCTTGTCGATGTCACCTTTGATGGCTTCACGTCTAGAAGGATGGATGGGTCTCAACTTTTGACGAACTAGAATGGCATCAGGCCATGTGTCGATGTGATGTTCGACAATGGCAGGATCGATTCCAGGCATTTCAGAGTATGACCAGGGAAAAAAATCACGGAATTCTTTGAAGAGTTTCGTGTAGGCTTCAATTTCTTCTGGAGTGCATTGGGCGCCCATGGTGATATGTTATTCAATACCTGGCTTGACAGAAATGTTGATTTTGATGGTGGGAGAGATATTAGCCATATTTCCTTCTTCGAAAGCATCAGGGGCAGGGATGGGGTTTTTGAACCAATCAAATTTATCAGGAATGAAGTCTTTTCATTCGAGGGCATATTGGTCATGGGATTGATGTGGGAGGAAATATGCACAATGGTGCATATCGTCCCATGGAAAATCAGGGTTGGTCATGGCTTCCACGATGTCTTCATCGGACTGGAATATGGGAAGAGAGGATGGAAGACGTTGACCTTAGGAGGTAGAGGGATGAGACTCTTGATTGTGATGGGAAGGGCTCATAGGTACGATGTTAGGTAGGTGACAGAGTGAGAAGTTGAATGATCAGGCGAAGCATCGGGGGAAGGTACTAAGGGGTTGGTATCCTAGAATTGTGGTGATGAGGAAAGGTAGGAAATGGTAGCTGAAGTTTCGGTCATTTCGGTATCAGGAGGAGGAATGGTAATCGTGGTAGACAGATGGTCCTGTGTGAGGGAAGAAGGATTACGGGTGAGGGTGGCTTCGAATTGGTAGTATGTGGCTAAAGAGGCACGATACTTGTTAAGGCGGGGGCAAAGGTGGGTATAGTGGCCATTGAAATTGCACAAAGAACAAGGATGATTGGTGCGCAAATTATTAAGTTTAGGGGTATAATCCGGTATGGTGACATGGACTTCTAGGATGTCTGATTCTGGAAACGTTTCATTAACCATGGTCTTGAGAGGTGGTAATTCAGGGTAGGTATGAGTGGCGTGACCAACAACATCACACAAAGCACACTGGATGGGATGCTTGGGAGGCCGAGGAGGGGCAGGGTTGGGTGGGGTAGGTTTGTCCTTTGATGCCCCCCTGCGAGCTTTGCCATTTTTACTCAAAGCGGTTGTAACAGGAGGCGGTGCTTGTTGAGGTGACTAAGGTACCAGCATAGCAAGAAAATTCGTAGGGATTGGTTGAACCGGGGTCAAAGTAATATATGGTTTAGGTTGACCGGGCAGAGTGGTGGCTGGAGGGTCAAGATACCAAACGGGTATACCCAAGGTCAAGTTGGGGAGGGATAGGGTGGCCAAGGTAGGGACCGAATAAGCTCCAGGAGAGGGAGTGAGGAAATGGATCTGACCAGCATGGAAGTGGCCAGGAGGAATGGTTCTAAGGGGGTTGATTTCAGGTGAAATCGACCCATGAGGAGTGGCGGTAGAAGAAGATTCAGAAGGAAGAACTATGGCTAACGGGGGCGAAGGGATAGGAGCTGGTTGAGGTTGAGGTTGCTGACTAGCCAAAGTGGGCTATGTAAGGTTAGCCCAAGATGATTGCATCATGCAAATGTTCGCCAAGTTAGGATCAGAGACGGGAGGGGAGTCGAAAAGGGTGCCAATCAAGGAGGAGTCTTTGTAGATGCCAGGGGAAACACTAGTCAAAGAATCAACAGTTTGCTTGTTGGTCACAGTAGAGATGGTGGACTCAGGGCAGGTCTAAGATTTTGGTTCATGGTAAGTTAACTGGTCAATGGTGAAAATCTTGCCATTATGAGCGAAAAACATCTTGTGGTGGACTGCGGACGGGACGGCTGACATGGCATAGGTGTAACTACGCCCCAAAAGGATGTTGTAGTCAAGAGGGGTGTCGATAACTTTGACGTCGACACAAACAGTCTTGTCAGCAAGGGTGATAAGACAGTTACGAAATAGGCCAATGGGCTAGGAGGCATGGCCATCCCACGCGCGAAGGGTGATGGTGGAAGGGGCCAGTTCAGGGGATCCGAGTTGTTTCCAAACCAAAGCGGACATGACGCAGGTAGATGCCCCCTCATCAATAATACACCAAGCAACATTGGCGTTTCGGATTTTGACGAGGATTGGGAAAGAAACCGAAGGAGGAAGGGGGGGATGTTCTGACTGATGGGCGTCGAAAACAATCAATTGGTCATCAGCAGGATCTACAGCGCCCACGGCAGATAGTAGAGCCCTATTTTGAGAAGGACATGACTGGAGGAGTTCTAGTGTTGAAATGGCGGCAAGAGATTGGGCCAGATCATCTACTATGTTGTAGGAATGGGCAGCCCGACCAGAGGCAGCATTTCGGCGTAATGGTCCCTTAGGAAGTTTGGGATGAAACTCGGCTTTGGGTGGAGGGAGTTGCAAGGGACAATTGGGTGTCAATAGAGGCTCTGGAGGACCTGACGATGGAGACTCAGAGACAGATGGAACAGGAGGTGAGGAAGACTGACCTGACCGAGTTTGAAGGTTGAGGTCGATGGTGAGAGGTGGGTCAGAGGCCATCATGAGAATCTGGTAATCAGAGGAACCAGAAGGGGAAGGTTGAGTGGTTACTGGGGCATGAGGGGGTTGAGCGGCCACAAATCCTTGTTGAGGGAAAGGATTGGTAAACACAGCGGGTTGAGAAGTAGTTGGGGAGGAAGGGGAGGAGTGTTGTCCCCGCACGGTGGCCTGAGAATCCCACATCTGCCGTATTTGTGGTAATAAGGGACAATCGTGAGTGTAGTGACCATAGACACTGCAACACGAACAGGGCTTATTGGTGCGAAGTGGCCTGTTCGGCTTGGGCTGTGAACCCTGTGGTAGGTTGGCAGTGTGAGGATTAATACTTGAAGGATTGGGTCCATGATTACCAGAAGCTGATTGATTGCCTCTTCTCCTTATTTGAGAAGGAGGAAAATTAGGTGCCCCCTGCTGTGCAAATACTTTCCCTGGAGGGGGTAGTAAGTGCGGTTGCGGGGGTGGAAAAGGAAAGGGAGTGGGTGGTCCAAATGCTGTAGGAGCTGGGACACCAGGTTGCGGATATAGATAAGGAGTAGGGTGGGCCGCAGTAAGGTAAGCAGGAGGGCGGGCAAAAGGAGGAGGCATGCCGTAGCCTGAATACATGCTACCGAGAAGGGAAAAAATGCCGAAGGGGTTGGTCCCTGGAGGAAAACCATGGCTCGAAAGAGGTGGGGTAAAGGTATGTGACAGGGTTCCAACGATACCGTCGGCAAAGGGAGATGACTCCGAGGCATTAGGGCCATCGGGTTTGGGAAGGTCAGGGAGGACGGTATAAACATAACCAGATTGGGCGTAGATAAGGTCATACTTCAAGGCTATTTGGAGGGCGGCTTCTTCGGTTTGGGGAAAATGGGATGCGACATCTTTTCCAATGGGAAGTAAGAGAGAGCGAAGGAACCAGTCCATGTAAACCCAATCTTCAAAGGGGGGAGCGTGGCACAAGCTCCATCTTCGCCGCCATTCCTGGACATGAGCAGAAAGGTGGGTCGAAGAGGATTATGGAAAGAATTTAAAAGCTTGGTACCAGTGTCGTATCGGAGGGGGAGCTGGAAATAAGATAAAAAGGCTTGGGCAATGGTCGCAAAAGTGGTATGGGAGGAGGTTGCCTGTTCAACATACCATTTAGAAGCTTTTCCTGTAAGCGTGCGTTGGAACAATCTAAGACGAATGGAGTCGTCGGTAATGGAATTGGAGGAACACCACATATGGAAGGATCGAATATGGTTGGAGGGATCTTCACTAGCAAGGCCTTTGAACTTGGGAATGTCAGAAGGGAGCTTTGTTGCCATAGCAGACCAACTAATATCGTGGCGGATAGGATCATTGATTAGCTGATTGAAGTCAGGGAGACTAAGTCCGGCCATATAAGGGAGCAATGGGGCAGTCGAGGTAGGTCCTGAGGTGGTTCCACTGGAAACAAACCCAGCAGTAGTACCGGGGTTGCTGCTGGTAGTAGGCCCTGAAGTAGACATGGTAAAAGTGACAGGGGGAGAACCAGGAGTAGGGGGAGAACCCGAGAAATCAGGGGAAGAGTCGGAGTGCGGACTCGGGGGAGGACTTACTTGATGACGACGGGAAGGAGGAAGTCGACCAAGCGGAAACTGAGGGTGAAGGCCAAGAAGTATCTGAGAAAGGCGCCTTGGGGGTGCAATGATGACGGGAAGAAGAAAAACCGACAAGGGCAGGGAGGGACAAAATCAAGTAAGGTCAAGGGCAGAAAGGTGCAGTGACAATTGATTTTAAATTCTTTGCCAGGCGGTGTTAACTAGGTGCTTCTTCACTTAGGGTCAGTGTGTGGCGTGCGTTAATTTTAATTGTTTAAACCCAGACATTTTGAGAGTAAAATAAAAAGTGTGTTGTGTAACCGAAAATAAATCTGCAGTAAATAAGACTAAAATAATAGCAAAGGAACAACTACCAATGCATCAATCTAACCCAAGAAGGCGGGTCTCTCAAAACTAGTCGATAAGAGGGGAAAAACTAAGCAAAGAACGCTAAAGAGAGGCCAATAGATCAAATTTTGGGAGGGACTGGGATCTAAAGGAGAAATCTGCTGAAAAGTGGTGCAGAGAACAACAAAGAGACAGAGGCAAGGTTGCTGCTAAAAAGGAGGAGATCAGCTAAAACTAGGAGAGACAAGGCAGTGGCCTTAGAAATGAACCCAAACAAAACGATATGAGGTGATTTGAGAGGGAGAAGAGCTGATCTAAAAGGATCTAAAACGGAGGTATCAGATATGAGAAAAATAAGGCTGAAACTCTGAGAATTCAGACTTCTAAAACAACAAAGACTCTCCCACAAAAAGTGGAGGATACTAGAGCCCTAAGGGGCAAGATTCCCTCTTAGTTGAGTAAAGCAGATCAAAAACAGGTCGAAACGGGCAGAGACAGAGGCTGGAAAACCCTGACAGAAGCTTCAGACAAACCCAGAAAAAGTGCTGGAAAATTTGCAAAAAAAAGAGCAAGTCGCAGGTTCTGACCTGTGTGCAGTCCAGGACGTAGTTTTTGGGCAGAAAAGTGTGACCTCAAGGCCAGGTCGCACTTTTTGGGCCGATAAGTGCGACCTGTAGATCTGGCTCTCTCGGCGGAGGATTTCAGAAATATTTGTCGTCTCAGTTGCAGCTGATGTCTGTCACCTGCGCAATAAGGCCAAAAACACACGGAAGTTAAAAATTTGACTATTTGAGGGTTTTAAGGGTGAAAAACACCATAAAAATAGGAAAAACAAAAAAGGGGAGAGAAACACTAGGGTCTGAAATAGCTGGATATGCAGGAATATATAAAACGACAGTGGTCACAAAAGAAAACCTGTGTGGAGTCGCCAATTGTTAGTATGAATCTTTCGTCGTAAAAGATCACTTTAGCTACGCATAACAAATAGCCCTAACATCGATTATGGCTGCAAAATATCTTTAAGTTTGCTGCACAAATTCAGATCTAAGCATAAAAGATATTAAGCAGATAAAATATAATATGGCTCCATGCATTCAATGGACAAGACAAGAAAATTTTATATTATATTAAAGAATGGGGCACCTGAGAGGAAAACAAGAAAGGTGTTTTCCGGTTCTCCTCAGTGGGATGGGTTCTTGAAAGTCCTCAGTGTTTCAGATCTAACATTTCTCTCTCTTATGGGTGTAGAACAACAAACATAGAACTTAATGGGAGTTCACAAAACAAAATGGAAAATGGTGACCAAGAGTAGATCCAGAGTGATCTAATGCAATGAAGGTGACTAATGAATGGGGAAAACCCCCCTATTTATAACAAAATATTGGGGCGGTCTAGAACTTGGTGCATGAATAAAATATTATTAATCGAATTCTAGAAACACCCTTTAGGAATATTTTATTATATTTGTTGGAGGGAAAAGGGTTCTTGACTTGGGTCAATTCCTTTATTTATAAATAATAAATAAATAAATGGTTTATTTATCATTTTAGGGAAGTGATGGGAATATAATTAAATAAATAATGGTTTATTTAATTATTTATGGATGATTTAGTCAAACTTAACTAAGAATATTATTTAAATAACTTATTCTTAGGGAATAATTAAATAAATAAGGATTTATTTAATTAAGTTCCTTATTTTGGGTTAAATATGACCAGGAAATATAAACAAATGAGTTATTTTATATGGTGAAAGAAATTTTACTTAGGGTAAAATTGGTCTTAAATGGTGTACTTGGGTTCATCTAATAATAATAGGTTAGATGACCAAAAAATGGTGTAACAACTTGAACCTTCGAATTTTCTCTTAAATATGATGTGATGGATGGTGGATGATATCCATAAAGTGCCATAAATGGGGTCATTTTTGCTGCAGTATGGAAGGAAGTGTTATACTACCATTCAGCGAGAGGTAACCACTTGACCCATTGTGTTTGTTTATCAGATACAAAACAACGAAGATATCCTTCCAAACATTTATTTACTATCTCGGTTTGACCATCAGATTGAGGATGATAAGATGAGCTATGAGCTAATTGAGTACCCAAACAAGAAAATAACTCCGTCCAAAAATTTCAAGTAAAAATGGGATCTCTGTCGCTCACAATAACCCTTGGGCTTCCATGTAGCTTTTGAATTCTGTCCATAAATGTAGTAGCAACTGTACTTGCTTTAAATGGATGAGATAATGCACAAAAGTGTACATACTTGGTAAGTCTATCAACTACCACCATGATGACATTATTTCCTTCGGACTTAGGTAAACCTGTGATAAAATCCATTGAAATCTCCTCCCAACGTTGACTTGGAATGGATAAAGGTTGTAGAAGTCCCGGGGTCTTAATTGTCTCCACTTTATTCTGCTGGCAAACCAAACATTCCGCCACAGACTTTTGAATATCAGATTTAAGGCCATCCCAAAAAAATTCTTTCTTCACCCTGTGGTAAGTTTTTAAAAATCCTGAGTGTCCTCCTAAAGGAGAAGTGTGCAATTCCAGAAGAATCTTTTGTTTTAGTTGGGAATTCTTACAAAGATATAAGCGATCTTTGTACCATAAGGAATCATTTTTCCAACTAAATGTATCGGATGTACTAGGATCTTGCTGCAACTTTTGAATGAGTGTCCATACATCTTTTTCCTTCTTCCATTCATCTCTTGCTTCGGTTATCCAATCTGGTTGGATAATAGAAATGGCACAAAGAAATACTTCCACCTCTTCATTCTTTCTTGAGAGTGCATCTGCAACAACATTAAGCTTTCATTTTTTGTAGATTATTTCAAAGTCATAACCCAACATCTTTGTGACCCACTTTTGCTGCTCTTCTGAAGATAGTCTTTGTTCCAAAAAGTGTTTAAGACTATCATGATCAGTTTTTACCTTGAAGTGTCTTCCCATTAGGTAAGTTCGCCATTTCTTTAGTGCATGGAGTATTGCTAACATTTCCTTCTCATAAATAGGTTTTTGTAAATACTTTCCTTTGATTGGACGACTTTCAAAAGCAATGGGTCTTCCTTCCTGCATTAAAACAGCACCAATTCCATTTCCTGAGGCATCACATTCCACAATAAAGGTTTTTGTGAAGTCTGGCGTAGCTAAGACCAGTGCTAGGCACATTGCCTCTTTAAGATGTTCAAAGGCCTTAGTTGCTTCAGGAGTCCATGAAAATGCATCTTTCTTCAATAATTTTGTTAGAGGTGCTGCTATTCTCCCATAATTCTTAACAAACTTGCGATAATACCCTGTTAACCTGAGAAATCCTCGCAACTGCTTTATGGTCATGGGGACTTTCCATTCCTTAATGGATTTAATTTTGTTAGGGTCTACTTTAACACCCTCGTGAGATATAATATGACCCAGATATTCCACCTCTTGTACTCGAAAGAAACATTTGGATGTTTTTGCATATAATTGTTTCTCCTGCAATAGTTTGAGCACCCTGTCAACATGTTCAACATGATCCTTCCAAGACCTGCTGTAGATTAGTATATCATCGAAAAATACTAGCACAAATTTTCTAAGGAAGGGTTTGAAAATGGAATTCATCAACCCTTGAAATGTAGAAGGTGCATTGGTAAGGCCAAAAGGCATAACCAAAAATTCATAATGACCCTCATGAGTTCGAAATGCTGTTTTTGGAATATCTTCAGTCTTCATTCTAATTTGATGATATCCTGAACGAAGATCCGACTTGGTAAAATAAATTGCTCCATGTAATTCATCCAATAATTCATCAATCACAGGAATGGGAAATTTATCTTTAATGGTGAGCTTATTGAGCTCCCTATAATCCGGACACATTCACCATGATCTATCCTTCTTGTGTACCAATACTACAGGAGCATAGAAAGAAATTTGACTAGGTTGAATTATACCCAACTCTAACATTTTTGCAATCATACGTTCAATTTCGCTCTTTTGGACGTAAGGATATCTATAAGGCCTGATTTTTGGAGGAACACTTCCTAGAATCAAATGAATAGCATGATCATGATCACGAATAGGTGGGAGTCATTTGGGAGTTTCAAACACCTTGGAATGATTGTCCAAGACTCGTTGGAGATCTGCAGGAATAGATGACTTTGATGTTGGAACTTCTAGTGAGCATAATTGTGCAATTACGCCTCGTTGTTCTTTCTTTAGAAGATTTGTCATGACATCAGAGCTTATTATCCTTCCTGGATTCCCTGCAATACCTCGTAATTCAACTTCCTTTCCTTCTGAAAAAAATTTCAAGAAAATTTCTTGAAAATTAAAAGCTACCGTCCCCAAAGATTGTAACCATTGTACTCCTAGTACAACATCAGCACCTCCCATAGGAATGGAAAGCATTGGACTAGTCAATACATATTCCCCATGGTTAGCTTGATATTATGGCATTTTCCAGAGCAATTTATAGTTCCTCCATTTGCAACCATCACTTGACATTCTGGTGCTGGGTATAGGAAACAATTTAATTCCTTGGCTACCTTCCAATGAATAAAATTATGGGTGCTACCTGAATCAATCAACACTATTACCTTTTTCTTCTTGATTTTTCCTTGTATCTTGAGAGTTTGAGGAGTGGTAATTCCTGCCAGTGCATTACACGATATGGTCGGATTCATTTCTTCCTCTTCTAGGGTTGGTTCCTGGGGTATATCCTCTTCTTGTTCATTTTCTTCTTCCTCTTCACAATCTATGTAAAATAATTTCTTCTCAGCACACTTATGACCTTTAGTGTATTTGCTATCACAACTGTAGCAAAGCCCTTTTGCTCTTTTTTCTTCCAATTGTTGTGGTGTCAACCTTGTAGGTTGTGGAAATCTAGGCATAACAACACTTCCTTCTTTATAGAATTGAGTGGTAGGCTTCCTTGTTGCCATAATTTTACATTCAACTTTTCTTGCCAACCTGAATGCCTTCTCCAATGAATCAGGTTCCAAAACGCGAACTTCATGTTGGATGTTATACTTTAAAGTGCCTAGGAAGAGATCAATCCTGTGTTCCTCTGTAAGATCAGTTACCCTTATATTCAATTTTTGGAAGTCCTCAATGTGCTGCCCCACTAAACCCTTTTTGTTTGAGATTTATCAATTGGGTAAAGAAGGTGTTGCTCTTTGTATCCTCATAATGTGCTATCATTTCCTCCGTAAAAATTGACCAAGTGACAATTTTTTTACGGGAGCAAAGCCATTGATACCATACAAATGTATTTTGTTCTAAATGTAAAGTTGCGATGCGTACCTTTTGTGTGTTTTGCACGTTATGGAGATCAAAATATTGCTCCATCTGTAGTATCCATGTTACAGGATCCTTTCCATCAAACTTCCTCATATCCATCTTTGGAATATGGTGGTTCTTCCCGCCAACATTAGAGTTTATGAAATCACGATTAACATTTATTTTGTTCTCATCATGAGGTTCTTATACTATCTTTTCACCATTAGGAAACCTTTCTTGTATCAACTTTGTCAAACCTTCCATGTCTTCTTTTAGAACATTCTTCATGTTTTCTATTTTCTCATCGGTCTTAGCTTCCATGCCTGCCTCCATGCCATCAATCTTAGATTCAATTCCATCTATCTTAGATTCCACGCCTTTCTTCAAAACTTCCATGTCATTTTTTGTTGCTCTTTGCGAGAGCGAAATTTGTTGCACTTGCTCTTGTAATTTTGATATGTCATGTTGCCATTCTTCGTCTTCATGAGTCATAGTAGAGCTTTTCAAAGGCTTAATGGGTGTTGAATTATTTTTAGGGGCCATTTTATAATCCAATACTAATATCTATTCTACAATATGCCCTTGCAATCAATTCAACTTGATTCTTCAAACAAGACTTATGCAATTCGGAAAAAAAATACACACCTTTTACTTGCTTTTAAGGAGCTCGATATTGAAATTGTATTATCTCTGTGATTGCGGCTCTTCAATATTTGAAATTAAGCACTGAAGTAGCCCTCTGAATTATATTTTGAATGCCATAGGTTTGACTTGATTTGGATCCTCCAAGACAAAGTTATGTCCAATCTCCCACAATGACCTAATTATGGACTGGTTCAGTATAGCGAACTTGTATGACTTTCCACGTGTCACTATTTCGTCCTTAACCTCTGAAATTGATAGCCAAGAAACTACAGTCCGTGTACTTGCGACCACTATTTACAGCACTCCAATCCAATGCTTAGAGAGAGAGTTATTGAAATTTTCCCACGATCACCTTTTTGAGATGAAATTCGGAAGCCTGAAAAAGCACTACCTTCCACAGATCATATATCAAAAAAAATTGTGAACCAAGCTCTGAAATATTTTTGATGAGTTTCCTTAGGATTTCAGCTTCGCACCATAAAATTTTCAGATTCTGAACCTCAGTAGAAAAAAAGTTATAGCGCAAATTCCACTATGACCTGTTTAGGAGCCTGAAAAAAACCTAACTTCCACAGATCATATCTCCGCAAATATTGCGAACCAAGCTCTGAAATTTTTAGAAAATCTTCCTCAGGATTTCGGCTTCGTACCCTAAAAATTTTAGATTCTAAAACTTCGTAGAAAACAAGTTATAGCGAAAATTCCACGATGACCTGTTTGGAGCAGCGAAACCCTAGAATCCAAAGCTCTGACACCAAATGTTGGGAAACCAGCTCCAAAAAGAGAAGAAAAGAGATATAAATGCCTTAGAAATAAGCCACTTTGAGGGGGCAACCTCCAATATATTACATGAATGAACAATTCTTGGATGATACAATTTACAAAACCTCCTTTCTATATATAGGAGTCCATGTGGCCATAATGTAATCCTAGTGGGCCACAATGTAATCCTAGCCGACCTAACAATAATAATTTAAGGGCACAATAATAACAAAATGGGGGTTACAAGGGTACAATAATAACAATAAGGGGTTTACACTAACAATAATAAGGGACTATACTAGTGATATAGGGACCTAACAGTACACCCTTGCATGCGGGGGGGGGGGGTGCGAGGGGGACTTGTCCCCCCCGCGAAGTCTGGGGGAGGCCGACCCCCCTGGCTGGGGGGTCCGGGGGCCAGTGGTCCCCCAGTGGGGGGTTTCGGGGGCAGCGCCCCCGAAGCCAAAAATAGATGTAAAATTGCCTTGTAAAAGTATAGTAATTTCTAGTCAATCTGTGCCGTTCATTAGGCGGATGATCTGACGGTAGAAGTTATGTTTAGTTTAGGGTTTTTTGCCCTAGAAGGCAACCCCTCGCTTTTATGAGGGTATTGTATTGCGGTTGTGTATTGTATGTGTATTCTCTGAGCGGGAAATAGATAGGGAGGCTGTGAGAGAGAACAGAGGATATTACAGCGGATCTGCTGTAGGTTTTGTATCTTCATTTTTCTGGATAATAGAAAGGAAGGACTGGTTGTTCGGGGTGGACGTAGCCCAAACTGGGTGAACCACGTATATCTGTGTCTCTCTGGTTTTATGTGTTTTGTGTGCTTGTATTTTTTTTTCGCATATTTTGTGTATTGCAATGCTCTGTAATATATAATTTTCTAACAGCTTGCAAGTCCTCTTTAAATATTTTCTTTCTTATTCCACGCAATGTTGGTAACTTATTGTAAACTGATTTGCAATTAACCTTTGTCCCTGTCTTGTTCATGTATTGATTTGAATGGAGGAGTATTAGTGAATGTTATGCTAAGTAACTCTTTCAGATTTTAAACATGTTTGCTTCTTATGTGCATAGAATTGAGCTAAACAGAAGGTTAATTCAATGGTTTCCTTTAAGTTTTCATCAAATAGTATAATTCCATGAACAAATTGTAAAGCAGGAAATCATCAAACACTTCAAAATAAATGTGCATAAAAAAATAAGATGAAATCCAGTGATGAAGGAGTTCACCCCTCCTGGGCTACATATCCTGGCTCGTCAAAAAGACTAGACCTCTCTTGTATTTGGTGCAAAGTACATATCATTTTGCTGCCAATAACATGTGGTTATTACCCCTTCAAGGTAATGGTCTTCTACAAAGAACTCTCACAATATCAACAACACAACATATCTCCTACAAAGATGACATTCTTTCACCGGTGAGAGCTAGAAGCCCCTCACATACACCCTTCAATTCCACACTGAAGAATACAATAAAAAACTTCATGAATAAATAATTCAAACCAGATCTGAACCATGCTAGTCACAACTACTGCAGTAGGCTTTATAGAATAGGGAAAACCCCTACAAGGTCTCCTCCTTTCTCAAAAGCTTCAAAAATTGCTTCAAGCATCTAATTGATCCATACACCTTACTTTTCAAACCTACAATATGACCCTGAATATGTGCTCAAATAAGTAAATAGAGGTTACCAATGGATTCATAGCATCCAAAAACCCCTAAGTAACCTCTTCTAGCTCTTCAATTAGCCTTCAGGTGAAGCAGATATGGTCTCTTCTCCTGGTGTCCCTCAACATATTTAATCTTCAAGCTGGAAAAATCACTTCCATAAGTGCTCCTATGCCTCTAAAACATGCACCAATCTTCTCAGAATATCCAAAAATGCTAGGATACACTCTTTCTAAGCCTAATTTGGTCGAAATTTTCTCAAGTTATGGTCTCATCAATTTTGTCTAGGAAAACTCCTCCAAAACTAGAGAGAACTCCTGTTAACTCCGACAAATTTGGAGTTCTACCGAAAATGGTAGACTCCGCCAAACTGCCTGCCAAGATAAACACAATTTAATTAGTGGATAAGTGGGATTAAGTGGTAGTTAAGTGGTGGTTTAGCATGCTAATGACACGTTTAGTTGGAGCATTGCACATGGCTGTACTGTTAGGTTCTATCGAGTGGGGTTGGCCCCAATTTAACCCCGCCAATGCATAATATGAAATTTAAATAGAATTTGAGACCAATTATGGTTAAGAACCATCGTGCATATATAGTGGTAAGACGTTACGTTTCTGTGGGGCAGGTCGCTGGGTTGAGCCCGACCTTCGCCTGTCTACCATATATAATTTTGCGCCACCATATAACTTGAGGGGGGGAGGGGGGTGGGCACGTGGTGGCCTCCGAGCTTGCCATTTGTCAACACCCAATTGGACTTGAAATAACCCAATAAAATTGTGACAAATCGAAAACCTTAAAAACCAATCCCGCAACGACACTCGTGACAATCTGATTCGACCAACTAGAGGAATATTTTGGGAATATTCCGAGGCATATTTTTTTTGTTGACTGGGCTGCCCAGTCATCATCTTGTCAATTCTGCATAGATTTTAGTTATTTGATAAAATTGACAGCATGCTCTAACTTTCTCATATGGAGTTACTTTTTGATGAAACAAAGTGCGTTGGAATCAGGGCAGCGAGACCTACACAACATATCTCTTACAAAGATGACATTCTTTCACCAGTGAGAGCTAGAAGCCCCTCACATACACGCTTCAATTCCACACTGAAGAATAAAATAAACAACTTCATGAATAAATAATTCAAACCAGAGTTGAACCATGCTAGTCACAATTGCTACAACAAGCTTTATAGAATAAGGAAAACCCCTACAAGTTCTCCTCCTTGCTCAAAAGCTTCCAAAACTGCATCAAACATCTGATTGATCCATACACCTTACTTTTAAACCTGCAATATGACCCTAAATATGTGCTCAAATAAGTAAATAGAGGTTACCAATGGATTTACAGCATCCAAAAACCCCTAAGTAGCCTCTTCTAGCTCTTCAATTGGCCTTCAGGTGAAGCAGATATGGTCTCTTCTCCTGGTGGCCCTCGACATATTTAATCTTCAAGCTAGAAAAATCACTTCCATAAGTGCTCCTATGCCTCTAAAACATGCACCAATCTTCTCAGAATATCCAAAAATGTGAGGATACACTCTTTCTGAGCCCAATTTGGTCGAAATTTTCTCAAGTTATGGTCTCATCAATTTTGCCTAGGAAAACTCCTCCAAAACTGGAGAGAACTCTTATTAGCTCCGACAAATTTGGAGTTCCACCGAAAATGGCAGACTCTGCCAAACTGCCTGCCAAGATAAACACAATTTAATTAATGGATAAGTGGGATTAAGTGGTAGTTAAGTGGTGGTTTAGCATGCTAATGACACATTTAGTTGGAGCATTGCACATGGTCGTAGTGTTAGGTTCTATGGAGTGGGGTTGGCCCCAATTTAACCCCGCCAATGCATAATATGAAATTTAAATAGAGGTCGAGACCAATTATGGTTAAGAACCATCGTGCATATATAGTGGTAAGATGTTGCGTTTCTGTGGGGCAAGTCGTTGGGTTGAGCCCGACCTCCACCTGTCCGCCATATATAATTTTGTGCCACCATATAACTTGTGGGGGGGAGGGGGGTGGGCACGTGGTGGCCTCCGATATTGCCATGTGTCGACACCCAATTGGACTTGCAATAACCCAATAAAACTGCAACAAATCGACAACCTTAAAAACCAATCCCGCAACGACACTCATCACAATCTGATTCGACCAACTAGAGGAATATTTTGGGAATATTCCAAGGCATATTATTTTTGTTGACTGGGCTACCCAATCATCATCTTTTCAATTCTGCATAGATTTTAGTTGTTTGAGAAAATGGATAGCAGGCTCTAACTTTCTCATATGGAGTCAGTTTTTGATGAAACAAAGTGCGATGGAATCAACGTAGCGAGACCTATCCAGTCATTCAATTTTTGAGTGATCCTAAGAAAATTTATTTTTGAGCTTAACTTTGAGATCTTAATCATATCTCCCCACTAAAAGTCTTTCGGTCTCCAAAATTTCATTTCCATCTGTTTAGAAATTAAAGGTACAGTTCTTTCATTCTTCTAAACGTGACCCAATCGAAGTTTGAAGTGCCCTGATGGCTCTTTTACATGTTGAACTTGAAATGTAACTTGAACAAAGGTTTCAAGTTGATCTTTATTCTCGACTTGTCCATGTCGCTATGACCATGCATAATAACATCCTTACCAAGAAGAATTCAATGGTGTTTATCTACAAAATTCCTTACTGAGGATAAAATCCAAAAGGCTTTGACATAAACTAATACAAGCTACACCTGGCGAATACTTGTAGAAATTGAGTGCTCAACATATTTGTACATACAAAATATGCTGCCACTACTCATAATATGGTTTTCAAAATGATTTTTGACAAAATCAAAGAGAAATGAATTTTACAACATGGAGAACTTGACACCCAAATTTTCCATTTCATTGACTAACAACTAAGCCAAACTAGCATAAACAAGCTAAATAAAACATTGCTGCATGTAAGTGATTTATTCATGAATTATCACTTTTACAAATTACCCACTATGGGGATATGCAACAAGTGCAAACAAAGGCTTACAATCTTCAACTGGACAAATAGTTTGAACAATTATTACCCAACATGGTAACTAAACCCTCTATTTGAGCTTTTCCTTCTTTTGAACCTGCTTCATGAATGGTTGCATCTTGCACCACTTTTTCTTTTGTCACTTCCTTTTCCGGTGCTTTCATGACTTGCTTGCCCTCACCAAGATGAATTTGTACAAACAATTTCCAACACTTCTCGATCCAATGCCCATTGAGGTTGTCGTGAGTGCAAAAGGTCCTTTGATATCTTCTTAGCTCACATGCCTTTTTCTTTGATTGAGTTTTCCTCTTCTCTTTCTCAATCTCAAGAAACATAAACATCTTCTTGATGATGGATTTTATTTTGTCGCACTCATCTACACAATGGTTAGAAGAAATGAAAAAAGTGCATGGATACATTCTCCTCAACATGTCACTCAAATCAGCAGGTTGTTTTCCTTTAGGAGAATAATTTAAATGAATAGGACGAGTATACCTTTTATTGGCATCCTTTGGCGTAATATTCCTAAATGATGAACTTACATGACAAGAAGAACTTGAATCAACTTCTTCTTCAACTTTTTCATCTCTCTCTGGAGATACCTTCAAGTCTCTTTTGTATCTAGAGAACCAAGCAAGTACTAGTTTCGGCTGAAAAGTCCAACACCTTGCCTTCTCATGTCCTCTTTTGTGGCAGAAGGTACATGATACAAAATAGTTGTCATCATAATACCATTCTTCTGGCGCAACATTACCCAATCCTTCATACTTAGGTCTCTCTTTTACCTCTATTAGGTTCTTTATGCCTTTTTATTCACACCAATACCTAAGCCTTCCTTGTAACCCATATTTTCCAAGAGATTAGACCCAATGCCTTTGTTGTGTCTTTCAAAGGCTGCAAAAGAATTTACATTAACAAATGCATGTAAATAAGAAGCATATGCATGCTCACCATTTGTCTCATCTCTTGATTGAGACACAAAGATGGTTTCATAATCCTTTCTGATTCTGAAGGTGTCCTCTTAGACTCTTTTTTTCTCTTCTTTTAGCTCCTTAACATGAGGTGCTAATTGAACCTCATCCTCCACATAATGTGGAAAAAAGGCACAAAAATTTCCATATTACATCTTGGAAGGACTTTCTACATTAACATTTTGCATCAAAGTTGTATAAAAATATGAATTTTGTGGAGAATATGGTGGTTTATCACCATTCTTTTTACCTTATTCCTTCATTGGAGAACCTTCTCCTCTTGAAGATCTAGATCCTTCACCTTTCAGTTGTGAGTTCCTCTCTTCATAGAGGACCTTCAACATCTCTGACATGTCCCAAAATTCCTTTTTGAGGCTTTCTTATTTTGATAGCCTTGTAGGCTCTCCTCCTTTATACATGCTTATTGAAGCCTCAGGAATATCTGGAGGTGAAACTTGAGGTGGAGCTTGTGGCAACTTTGGTCTCCTTCTCCTTATGCCCACTTGGGAATCTGCACCAACAAGTTTTCCTTCTCCTCTCTAGAGATTTAACCTTATAAGCATTTTCACCCTGCAAGTAGTCAAACCCTCTTTTCACAAGAAACACAAGCTAATAATAAACCTGTAGCTCTGATACCAATTTGATATGAATGGAGGAGTATTATTGAATTCTATGCTAAGTACCTCTTTCATATTTTAAACATGATTTCTTCTTATGTGCATAGATTTGAACTAAACAAAAAGTTACTTCAACGGTTTCCTTTAAGTGTTCCTCAACCAGTATAATTCCATGAAAAAAATGTAAAGCATGAAATCTTCAAGCACTTGAAAATAAATGTGCATCAAACAACAATACAAAATCCATTGATGAAGGATTTCACCCCTCGTGGGATACATCTCCTGGCCCGTCAACATGACTAGACCTCTCTTGAATTTTTTATCAAAAGTACATATCAGTTTGTTTCCAATAACATGTTGCTATTACCCCTTCAAGGCAATTTTCTTCTGCAAAGAACTCTCACAATATCAAAAACACAACATATCTTTTACAGAGATGACATTCTTTCACTAGTGAGAGCTACAAGCCCCTCACATACACCCTTCAATTTCACACTGAAGAATAAAATAAAAAAATTCACGAATAAAGAAGTCAAAACATAGTTGAACCATGTTGATGAAGACTGCTACAAAAATACTTTTGGAATAGGGAAAACCCCTACAAGGTCTCCTCCTTGCTCAACAGCTTCCAAAATTACTTCAAACATCTGATTGATCCATACACGTTACTTGTCAAACCTACAATATGACCCTGAATATGTGATAAAATTAGTAAACAAAGGTTACCAATGGATTCACAACATCCAAAAATCCCTAAGTAGCCTCTTTTGTCTCTTCAATTGGCCTTTAGGTGAAGCAGATATGGCCTCCTCTCCTAGTGGCCATAGGCATATTTAAACTTCAAGCTGGAAAAATGATTTCCAGAAGTGCTCCTATGCCTCTGAAACCTACACTAATCTGCTCATAATATCCAAAAATGTCTAGATACACTATTTCTGAGCCTAATTGGTCGAAATTTGCTCAATTTATGGTCTCATTAATGTTGCCTGGGAAAACTCCTCCAAAACGGGAGAGAACTCCAGTTAACTCCGAAAAATTTGGAGTTATACCGAAAATGGCGGACCCTGCCAAACTGACCGATAAGATAAAAATAATTTAATTAGTGGATAAGTGATATTAAGTGGTAGTTAAGTGGTGGTTTATCACACTAATGGCACAGATAGCTAGAGAGTTTCCCGTGGTCGTAGCGTCAGGTTCTATAGAGTTGGGTTGGCCCTACTTTACCCATGCCAATGAATAATATGAAATTTAAATATAATTTGAGACCTATGATGGTTAAGAACCATCATTCAAGTATAGCGGTAAAGCATTTCATTTGTGTGGGGGAGGTCGTGAGGTCGAACTCGACCTCCGCCCATTTTCTATATATAATTTTGCATACAATATAACTTGTGTGGGGGGGAGGGCACATGGCGACCACTAGTCTTGCCATGTGTCAACACCCAATTGGACTTGCAATAACCCAATAAAACTATGAAAAATCACCAACCTTAAAAACCAATCCTGTAGTGACACTTGTCACCATCTGATTCGTCCAACTGTAGGAATATTCTAGGAATATTCCTTGGAATATTCTTTTTGCTGATTGGGCTGCTCAATCATCATCCTATCAATTATGCACAAATTTTAGCTATTTGGGAAAATGGAAAGTAGGCTCTAATTTTCTCATACAGAGTCGGTTTTTATGAAACGAAGTGCGTTGGAATCAGGGCGACGAGACCTATCCGATCATTCAGGTTTCGATCGATTCTGAGAATTTTGATTTTTGAGCTTAAATTTGAGCTCCTGATCATGTATGTCTGAGATGGTTTTGTCTTAGTAATCCTTCTTATGGAATGATTAATATATTTTTTTTTATTGTTTCATTATCGTACCTTGTTCTACAAGTTTTCAATCTAGGTTGTCCTCATTTGTAATATCCCAAATTTGGAACAACTAGCAAGGCATGACTGGAAAACGCATTTTCTAGGAATGGCTGCTACAGGATTTGAAACCAAGACCTGGATCCCTTAGATTAATGCATCTAATACTTAAATCCAGGAGGAGGCTCAAAATAAATCCCTCTAGGTGGGTCAAACAGATCTCCCACACCTAGTTGTCTTCAGAAAATGCCCGATGAAGGGACTGCAACAATTGTTGAACACACAATGGAATAACAGTGTTATTTTACAACCATGAGCATATTAAGATTTGAATAGCCAACAATTGTATAATATAACAGAAAATTTATACAATGCTTTGAGGAATCCCTCACTCAAGGCAATGAGAGCCTCAACAGAACATGTACATGAAATGGAGAAATACTGCTACACATGAAAAGCCATGGCTATGACTGCACACTCTATAAAGGGTGACTGCTGCAAAATGGTGTCAATACACAAATATGACAATATACAGCTCAAATAAAATAGGGGGAGAAATATCTCAACCGATAGAAACAACAATACACAGTCCTTGAAAGGATTGGCTGAAATAAGCACAAAATGGAAAATCTACAAAAATGTCGGAGTTGCAGGGTAGCAGCTACAACTCAGAAAATGGAACTGGAAGGAGAAGACTGAATATGCTACATTTTATGTCAATATCTCCTCCAATCGATCTTCCAAGTGAAAGGTTGATCCTATCACTGAAGATCTCACCCTCCAATCAACACTGCAAATCCCCACAGTAAATGCTCACTAGAAATAACGAAGTCACTGAAGAAAACTGCGCTGTAGGGGAAAGGGAATGAGTTGGCCCAATGCCAAGATCTGAAATAAGCTCTAAGGGCTCCCAAACTGATCTCTCAAAGGAAATAGAGACTCCTCCTCTAAAAAACAAGTGATGGAAGTGGTGTTGTGATCCCTCACTGCAACACCCTGCAACACAACATTATTCTGCTGCAAAAATAAAGTTGTACTGGAGGAGGATGCTTTTCCTCAAGCCTGGATGTGAGGAAAATTAGTACAACTCCTTCAAGAGGCTTCTTAAGAAAGGATAAGGATTCCTAAACAGGAAATCCTTGTGCTAAGCAGCACTGCAACTCAGCTGAACAACCAGAGACTGCAAATAGTCTAAGCAGACAAGAAATCAATGATCATATGCATGAGAAAAAATGGCTGCCTTGCCCTCCTTTTAAACACATGAGAGCTCCCTCTCCATGGGTCCCACTCTTTAGGGTTTCCTCCATCAAGGAAACTTCCCTCCTCTTTCTCTGCGCTATCCCACAAGATGCTTTCCACCTCATACCTCTACGTTGTTTGACTTGGTCAAACTTGACCTAGCCTTCTTGCAAATGTCTCCTTTCACACATGAGGGTGTGAAATATAGTTCCACTGATGATCCCCTTCCATACCAAGAGGTATTTTATCCATGTTTTTATTATTAATGGGCCTTATCACCCAATTATTGAACTCCTAAGTGAAAATAGTGAAATTTAATATTCCAATTTATTGTAGGAAAATTTTGGAATATTACAGTCCTCCCCTGCCAAATGTTTCTTTTACTCAAGCAACTGAAAGGATAGAACTAAGAAGTTTCCCCCAAGGCATGAAGACTGGAAAGGGTTGGGAAAACATCTTCCCCAATTGGATTCTCCATCCCCAAGCAATCATCCAAACAAAATGAGTCACCTCCCAACATGGCAACTCCTGAAATCCTCATTCCACCTCAAGCTCCGGAAATGAAGGTGGGCTGAAAATTTGAACATGGTAAGCATCATAGCCTACCTCACGCTGTCCTTCTCTCCACTTATGGTAAGTGTAGCATATGTGCTGATCCTGGGCTGCAAAAATATTTCCCTCAAGTGGAAAAGTGAAGAATAATCCTCCAAATATTTCCCCTCCAACATTGAAGAACAAGCTGGCCCAAAATGTTTCATCCATGTTGAATAGGACATGATCATCATAGATCATCCTAATGAGAATTTTGCTGATGGTTTTATATGATGA
Organism: Pinus albicaulis; assembly: GCA_034641835.2. Classification (NCBI taxonomy): domain Eukaryota; kingdom Viridiplantae; phylum Streptophyta; class Pinopsida; order Pinales; family Pinaceae; genus Pinus; species Pinus albicaulis. The sequence continues at coordinate 149,169,756 of CM076575.1, forward strand.
TACATGATACAAACAATGTATCAAGAGGACACAATGCAGTCTCATCCATTGCAACTTCAGAAAACAGTATGACAAGTAACATACAAGAATCATCACATCTACTAATGAATAGTAAATGGCTGAGTGTGTCAACAATACATGATCAAATACTTGCCCATGGTTATACAATGGATGGCTATCAAACTCATGTCCCACCCAAAAAGAGAACAAATGTGTGGCTGTGGTGGCCATATCTCCTCCCATGCTCCCATTAGAACATGTAGTGCAGAAAATGTGAGAGTTTTCTCCCCTCAAGGACACATCCAACTCATGTGTCAATCTCCCAATCATGCGCAAAAACAATAGAAACAATATCAGCAAATGAAGACATGATCAGTTCAAGAATGAAGGAAACACTGATGGCTTCATGTGGTGCTTGAAGATACCAACAGTCTCCTAAGTATGGACAGTGCAGTTTTACAAACTGCTACTTCAGAAAAGTACAAGGAAAAATGTTTCTTTTGACATGGTCAATCATGCATGTCTCCATATGGTGAATGTTTGGGTGCAACAACTGAACATACATTTGATGATAAAACATTTTCCCAAGGCCACATAAAACATGGCTGCCTCCATCATATAGTTTGGCCCAACTTAGATCATGGAGCAATGTGAAAAACTTGCCCTCTTGTGGAGCAATGCACTGCATAGTAATGGTAAGAGTATGCAAATCAATGAATGTAAAAATTAAACTTCTTACCATATGCCGGAAGTAAGATGGTACATGGATCCATGAGTGAGTCCTCCATAGTGTTTTGACATACTGTGAAGATAAATGAACCATGTGCTGCAAGAAGATAATCCTTCTCATGCTTGGAAACCCAAGTCAAGAAGAATATGTCATAGTGATAGACGTCTCTATCCACTACTCTATCATCATCACCTCCTCCTTGTTCACCAAGTTCATCCAATTTGAAGTGATCCTGGGGACACTCCATCCATAAATTCCTTCTCCAAAGTGACAGCACTATGATTTCATGCAAATAAGCTCCTGTCAACACAATGCTCTGTTCTTTGACATGCTCCTTGTCAAAGACTCCTCTAGTAATGCTGCTGCAAACATGGAATACCTCCCAAGAGGGAAGTGTCTCCAAATAATCCAAGGCCAAGGAGTAGCCCCTTTTCACCATGAGAGTGCTTTCTTCCACTCCTGCAATATCACACAACAAGTGAGAGAAAATCTGCCCTTGCTCTCTCAAGTACAACTCAAGCAACCAAAGTGCTTGTTGCCTCCTTATGCTCCCATCATATAACTCATGTGATGAAGACATAATGAATGATATGTATATCACATCAACACCATGCATCCAAACTCCATGCTGCCAAATGATGCAAGCATCCTTCCACCTCTCCTCCATCCCCATCCTCCCTGGAAGAGGACATGCCAAGTGATGGCCAAACTTCTTCAAGAGGAGCCAGCGAGCCAAGCCTCCTGCTGCCTGGTGTCATATATTTTCAAGCAGCCTCCCAGCTCCTCGCTTATCAACCACATCCACTCAATCACTTGTGGATGCCTCCTTATTATATCCATCTTGGTATTCCCCCCATGAGGGCTACCATCCTTCCAAACCAATTATTTCTCTTTGCACTTCATGGGAATTTGAAATGCAATCTTCTCAAGAATCAATTTGATCCCATAAGGACCCAAACAGGTGGTAGGAAAAAACCTCCCGTCATGATGTGTATGGCTCAAGTAATTTCTAACTCAAGCATGAGAGATTTTATCCATCCTAAGATGTCCTCCATGTTCTATCTACTCCTCCTTGAATCCATGTAGATTCAAGTGTGAGAAAGGAAGAAAATCCTTGCACTCCATGATGTGTTGAAGTGCACCTCTAATGAAATATCTCCATGAGATCTCCTTCTCATTAATAGTCCTCTAAAACCCATGAGGTCTTGGATTAGCTGGAAGTAGAAGTTTCTCTTTGAGCTGAGAGGTGCTCATTGAGAAATGGTCATCTAGAAAGGAGAAAGGGCTTCTCACTTCAAGATGTCTACTATCTTCCATCCTTCTCTTCAAGTCTTCAAACCCCAACCTCAAATGTGACATGCAATCCAACAATGGCTCATGAGGATGATGGTTTATTTCCTCCTTGAATGTTTCCATGTTGCATAGTGCAGTGCAATATTGCTGCTCTAGGTTAGCACTGTGATTTGACCCTTGGTCTTGTAAAAGAAAATTTCCACAACTATCAAAATAATTTGCAGTAACAATAGATAGTGGAAATTTCTTCATACCTTGATGAGATTTTGGAATCTCTTGTAGGGCTGCAAGATTCCCTTCCTCTAATGTGTTGGTTACCCCAAATGTTGCTACATGTGGCTGCTCCTCTATGAGTGTGACAGCGTTATTACAAGGCTCCTCAAGTGGTGGTGTGAGATTTTATTCCTTTGTTCCTTCTCCATCAAAGGTTTTGATCAACCTTTAAGTGAACTTTGCAAAAAATTTCACCCTTGCATTTCTCAAGTGGCTAAACCACCAAACATAGGCTCCACCCTCCAAGTGCAGCATTGAGATTTCAACAGCTTCTTCCCCTGCTACAGGATATAGTAGGAAAAATGCCTCCAACTTCCCACCCAAGCTCTTGTTGTAGATGACCCATCAAAGGTAGACAACATAAATATATTGCCTTTGATTTCTCTTCTGCTGCATGGTCTCTTCTCTTCCTTCAACTGGATGAAATTTGGAAAAGCTAGAGTCTCCTTGAAGGCTCTTGGTTGAGATTTGTACTCAACAAGGTACTTACTTAGAATCAGATGATCCAAGTATCTTTCATGCTTGTCTTCTTCTCAATGAGAATAGGAAGTGCATGGTCCTTCCTCTTCTTCTTGCTCCTCCTCTTTGGAGAGGCTCTTCTTATTTCTAAAAACTGATGAGAATAATATCATCTTCTTTATCATTCTGATCTTCTTGGGTTGAGACTCACAGGCTGAGCCAATACTATGCTTTGATACCACTGTAATATCCCAAATTTGGAACAGCTAGCAAGGCATGACTGGAAAACGCATTTTCCAGGAATGGATGCTACAGGATTTGAAACCAAGACCTAGATCCCTTAGATCAATGCATCTAAGACTGATATCCAAGAGGAGGCTCAAAATAAATCCCTCTAGGTGGGTTAAACAAATCTCCCACACCTAGTTGTCTTCAGAAAATGCCCGATGAAGGGACTGCAACAATTGTTGAACACATAATGGAATAACAACGTTATTTTACAACCATGAGCATATGAAGATCTGAATAGCCAAAAATTGTATAATATAGCAGCAAATGTATAAAATTCTTTGAGGAATCCCTCACTCAATCTAGGCAATGAGAGCCTCAACAGAACATGTACATGAAATGGAGAAATACTGCTACAAATGAAAAGCCATGGCTATGACTACGCAGTCTATAAAGGGTGACTACTGAAAAATCATGTCAATACACAAATATGACAATATACAGCTCAAATAAAATATGGGGATCAAGATCTCAACCCCTGGAAACAACAATACACAATCCTTGAAAGGATTGGCTAAAATAAGCACAAAATGGCAAATCTGCAAAAATGTCGGAGTTGCAAGGTAGCAGCTGCAAATCAGAAAATGGAACTGGAAGGAGAAGACTTAATATGATACATATGATGTCAATATCTCCTCCAATGGATCTTCCAGGTGAAAGGTTGATCCTATCACTGAAGATCTCACCCTCCAATCAACACTGCAAAGCCCCACAGCAAATGCTCACTAGAAATAACGCAGTCACTGAAGAAAAATGCGTTGTAGGGGAAAGGGAATGAGTTGGCCCAATGCCAAGATCTGTAATAAGCTCCAAGGGCTCCCAAACTGATCTCTAAAAGGAAAGAGAGACTCCTCCTCTGAAAAAAAAGTGATGGAAGTGGTGTTGTGATCCCTCACTGCAACACCCTGCAACACAACATTATTCTGCTATAGAAATAACACTGTAATGGAGGAGGATGCTTGGCCTCAAGCCTGGATGTGAGGAAAATTAGTAAAACTCCTTCAAAAGGCTTCTCAAGAAAGGATAAGGATTCCTAAACAGGAAATCCTTGTGCTAAGCAGCATTGTAACTCAGCTGAACAGCCGAAGACTGCAAATAGTCTAAGCAGACAAGAAATCAATAATCATATGCATGAGAAAAAATGGCTACCTTGCCCTCCTTTTAAACACATGAGAGCTCCCTCTCCATGGGTCCCACTCTTTAGGGTTTCCTCCATCAAGGAAACTTCCCTCCTCTTTCTCTGTGTTGTCCCACAAGATGCTTTCCACCTCATACCTCTGCGCTGTTTGACTTGGTCAAACTTGACCTAGCCTTCATGCAAATGTCTCTATTCACACATGAGGGTGTGAAATATAGTTCCACTAATGATCCCCTTTCATACCAAGAGGGATTTTATCCATGTTTTTATTATGAATGGGCCTTCTCACCCAATTATTCAACTCCTAAGTGAAAATAGCAAAATTTAATATTCCAATTTATTGTAGGAAAATTTTGGAATATTACATCATTCCCATTATCCATGCATTTCTTCTTTCCCTCACTCTAACATCTACACATTTGAAAACCAAGAGAAAAACAACATAATGATTTTTGGGACTAGATACCGAATGAGGCTCCTATCCCAAAAATTGTGAGGTCTAATTGGGACATCACACTAGGGATACCACATATCTATTGGCAAGACATTTTCCCAATCAACAAGGCTCAAGGCCATTCAATTCAAGCTTCATATTCAAACTAAGAATGAGAACCATACCATGTACAGTGGTTTGAAAAAAAAATGTAGAGTGGACCAAAACCAATTAAAAAACCACCAAAGTCATAGAAATTTTTGTGAATAAGTTGAAAATAACATCATTTTAGATTCTATTCCAATCATTAATTGGCCTTCCCTTTTTAATATGCTCATTGAAATAGAATTATGCAACAATTTGTTGCGCAGTTGATGTCACAATGATAATATACTATATATCACACATACATACATAAGGTTTAAGTTGTATTTTTTATATGATAAGACGATAGGGTTCAAGAGCACATTCAATTCTTGCATTGAGGCACCAACAATGTTGACCTCATGCTATAATGAATTCCATAATATTTTTATATACATCGCAATGTAAAAGGATTGTAGTTGAAAATATTTATTTTTGCTTACAACAATCACCACACATCAACTTAAAAAATATATAATGTGCAGAGAGAACATGCAGAGCACAACTAAAAACATTTAGCTCAACCCACAAGAATAACCACATGTCCTGCTAAAATGGTATATATTAATTGCATGGAGAGAATCTACCTCAACGTCAGTTTCAACCTTCTAGACCACAATTTTGCATACTCATGGAAACACTCCATAATATTAAATGCAAAGACACCAAAGAATTTTTTCAAACCTGTCACATAATAATGTATGGTGTAGGCCTAAGAGAAATCCATAGATAAATTGGAATATAAATGGAAAACCCTTTGCAAATGACATTAGCATCACTACCTACATGGATCCAGATGAATAAAATTAACATCATAATGATGTTTTTTGACACGATTCTCCAATGGCCAATGTCACCATGAGCTTCCTATGGCATCGTCCTTAAGAACATTGATTCCTAAAAAATGGATAGAAATAACTCCAATGTCACTCATCCACCGCATTCCTTACGATAGATTGAGATAGGAAAGCAAGACCCTCCTGCACTGGAATCATGAGCTTGCACAAATAATTGCAGGAGTCAAGCCTTTACGAGATCCAGTTGGATGGACCAACTTGAGAGCCATGTCAACCCTTATTGAGAGCAAGGAAACCATACCATAAATAAAACTATCCACCCACTTTCCAAATGTCATTTAACACTACATTATTTAGAAAGGTGGATAAACTAAAAATCGCATGTGTCCACTCATTGAACCAACCACCATATAATGATTTGACCCATTCCATGATGAAAGGGCCCTACTAGACATACACTATCATGTTTCTAGGCATTACAAATGCATTCATGCACTATTGTGCATACACTATGGGAATCAACCATGATCATGTGATGAGGGATACATTTAGTGTCACTTAATATAATAGAGAAGCTTAGGGTGTGTTGAGACTACGTGTTGACATATCACTGCATATTTTTATTTAATTACAACGTTGCAACAATACAATTAATTTCAGCCCGCTAAGTATCTAGATCATTATCAATATCGTTGGTGATGACTATCATATTATTCAGTATGTACCCAAAAACTACTTGGCATATCTATCAAATTGACATCGTTGAAAATCATATGGACAACATCTAGAGTTTGAGATCAAAGGATTAACTCAAACCAATAATAGATCACCCTTCAGTGATGTTACACAAACTTTACCCACTGCTTGATGTTGCATTTCATCATTCCTTCTATTTGAACCAAGGTTGAGTCAAGTTTGTATTTTTTTTCTATATTTCTCTCATTAAAATTAGGTATGCTCACACTAGTAGAACATGCCTCATTTTATTGAACATTTTCCCTTTGAAGTGCTTTTTTATTTTTCCTCTTTTTCTTCTCCTTTTCTGCACTGTTGCTACCCATTTCTCCTTCATGGATGAGCCACAACCCTTCCCAAATTTATTTTGCAAAGTTGTGAAGGTTGTAATACATTACATATTTTTCTTAAACATTCCATTGTTTTTCTTTCTTAGAGCGAGAGTTTATGGTTGTATCCTTCACACACTAGCTTCCACACACAGGGTCCATAGGCTATCAGTTCTTATTTTACCTTATTTCTCCATTCATGAAATTTTGTTGTACTAAGTACAAGTACCTTTTGATAATCCATATTCAACTAGGTCTACCTTCCAACGAGTAATTTGATATAGAAGGAACCTGCTTTGATACCAATTGTTGGAAACTTGACTAAACTAAGGGAGGGGTGTGAATCAATTTAGTACATTGATGGAAATTAAATTATAATTAATTTTCAATGATTAACTGAGTTATTAATGAGAAACATAAACCGTATGAAAACAAATTTAATATATAACCAACATGTCATATGTAATCCATATCATCAAATCAGCACATCAAAAGAACACATGGACCCCAAAGATAAGTGGAAACCCATAAAGTGAGAAAACCACAACTTTGTTATTGTTGTGATGCAAAGGAAAGCTCGTGAATCCCTTATTAAATCTGATTTTCATGGTAGGTTCCAACCTACAGGAGGATGCTACCTCAATTTTTTGTAAGCTTCAACTTGCAAGAAATATCTAACTCCCACAAATTTTATGCAGGATACAACACATAGGAAGCTCCTAGCTCAACATGCTACAATGTGTTATTTATCATACTACAACTTGAAAGGAGAATAAAATACCCTGATACATACAAGAAACACTATTCTATTTGACTTAGTCTCTAATTTTTAATACTTTCATATTTGTCACTTCCTCTTCTCCTCTTCATATCTGCTTCACATCTGCTTCATATGTGCCAGGTAACTCATGAACAATAACTCAATCAACTCTTGCATTCTCTAACTCTATAACAATACAAGTATCCAATCTCACACAATTTTATAAATGAACGTTGATGGTTGTTAGTATTCCACACACAAGAATTTGAAATGATAAAACTTGTCTCTTTGCATTCCAAGGGTGTCTCTTCAATTCCAAAATTGTTTCAACTCTTGAATATTAAAATACATAAACTGAATTTCACCATATCCAAATGACATGCATTCATATTATTCATGCCATTAAAATAAATTTCAACATATTCAAATAACATGCATTAATATATAACTAAAAACTAGAAATTTTGTCGATGAATCTCATCCCCTTGGAAAAACAGAACCCTAGGATGGCGTTTGTTGTTGTTGAAGAAACCAGCTTCCACCAGAGCGATTTAGGGAACTTGATGACTTTCAACTTGCGGGTTCCTGGAGCCTCTGCTAAGTCTCCCCAGGTCTATGCTTACGGCTTCCATGCCGCCATCACGTTTCAGCTGGGTCCCATCGCTCATGGCGACCAGCGGCCTGCAGGGCCTGCTATCCCTCACAGCTTCTTTCATGTTTGCAGCTGCATTGGATTCAAGGGAGATTTAAACAAGGTTTTACCAAGCATTCACTTTGCCCTTCCACTATGGGCAGATACAAATTCCCTTCCAACTGTGGACAGAAACAATCGTCTGATCCAGAGCCGGAGGCTCTTCAATGCGAGTTGTGGAGGTGAAGGGAGATGCGGTTGCCCCTGACGCTGAACCCTGACGAGATCAGTGCCAACCGCCGCCACTGCTATGTGCAAATACTTCCTCCTTTTATGACCTGCTGCAGCAGTGTCTTCTGGATCTGAATGAGAATAGTACAGAGGGGCTTGTTGGCCACCTATAAAATTTGTTCTATCAAAAGGTGGCAAAAACATTATTGGAGCCTTCAAGAAACAATTTTTATGCACAAATGTTATCCCTTGAAGCCTCTTGAAGACATCATCTCCTCTGTTTTGAATTTGTTCATTACTGTTCCCATTTCAGAGCCCAGAAAATACTACTGATTTCAAAGAGAAAGACTACTGCAAAAAATCCATTTTCCTTTTCCTTCCATCTCAGAACTAACCTTCATTTTGCTTCCTCTTTCTGCATAAAATTCCTTATCTTTCCTTTGTTCCATTTCCTCCTTCATAAAAATCCACCTTGCATAGTTTAAAACTCCGTTGTAAACCATGTTGAAACTCTCAGAACTAACCCTTGAAAAACATTGAAAACTTCATAAGAAAATACATATTTTGGTGTAAAGGTTTAAACCCCCTTGGGCTAAGTCTTTAGTTATTTTCGCTCCATACGCCTTGGTGCTAGAACCAAGCGCCAGCCTTCTAAGGGCTTATCGCATTGTCTGATGGCGATTAGCCCCTCCTCTTTAACCCCCGGTCACATGACTCTCCATATAACCCAAGGCCCCACAGTCGAGCGCCAAGCCGCATTGTAAGTTAATAGTTTGAACCTTCATCTATATAAATTTATAGGTTTTTATTATATTATAAAATTTCTGACGGTGCAATTCTTTAGTCAATCTCCACCATCGATCTGATCCACAGATCGACGGTGTGCAATTCATCGCCCGGTGGTCCCCGCCATCCACTCACCGTCGCAAAACCACGCGGTATCCATCGCACCGCTTTTGAGAGCGGGGCGCTTTTTTTCATTTTGAAAAGATTCCATACACTGGCTGATGCGTGGACTCGCCACTGTTCACAAAACCTTCATTCATCACGCATTAAATTTCGGACGTGGAGTGGGCACGATATTGATGTGCGCCGTCCGATCTGAGGCCGCTCATCGGATGGTGATCGCTCTCCAAAGAAGCCCGACAGTTAACCAGGATACGGCGCAGTCATTAAAGCATCTCCATCGTCGATCTAATCTACAGATCGACGGCCCACAATTCATCGCCCTGATTCCTTCACTTTGACTTTCCGCCCTCGCTCCCGGTCGTCGATCTTTACGCGATCAATGGCTCAGATTTAAATTCTTCTTCTGCCTTCCCTTTGAATTCCTCTGATCAATCTCGACCGTTGGATGATGCCATCAAGTGGCCATGCTCCCTCCACGTGCCTTCTGAAGCAGTAAACCTACACATGTATGATTTTATAACATTTGTTTGTATTTTTGCAGGATTTAATGGTTTTTCTGCCATGCTGAAGAAAATTCACAGGCTGAGGGTGAAAATCCTCCCGCCTTCAATTCACCAGAGAAATCATTCGCAGGGTTTAAAATTCACGTTTTATCAATAATTCATGATGCATTGATTCAATTCGATCCCTGTACAGCCCTGCGCACCAAAAAACACAGTTAATCAAGCACCAGTCAGAGAGTATCAGTATCAAAGACAGAACGAACCAGAACATGAGATTGAGGACCTAAAACATAGATCTCAAGTAAATTAAAGGTGTTTTAGGAGAAGATGAAGACATCTGTCAAGCCGAGAAATCCTCCACCGCCACAATAAGAGGCCAATCAAACTCTCTCCAAATCCTATAGACACCTGAAGTTTCACAGGAATCAAAGAAGTTTTAATCAATACCAGAACAAGAGGTGTTGCCTAAAGACAGCTGAAAAATTAATGCAAATCAAATATCTTATCCCTAAATTGTCGGAAAAACTATTTTTAAAGATTAAGAACAGCCCAGAAGCGGATCCTTTTTTATCATTAGGCCTCGAAAGGCAGAAACAGAGTTATGAAGGAGAATTAGAAAAAATTACATTCCCGCATTATGCCTTGCCTGGTTCCCAAAGGCCAGGAATTGCACTGATTACATAATTAATGATACTTGACCCCTGGGAAATCCTCCCACCCCCTCATTCTTCTATAAATACTTCTGTAGAAGATGAAAAAATGTTGGTCTCTGGACATCTTAATGCATGTAATTTTTTCTGAAGCTATTGATGCCCTATGTGCAACTTGAAGATACATAAGCTGATATGAGAAGCTTGAAGTTGTAGAGACCCACCGGGCTTGCTGATTGTAACTAGTTTGAACATAAAATACAAGCTGTTGATTTATGGGATCCTGATTTATGTCAATGGTGATGTGTTCCTCACTATCAATTGTTATTTTCTTTAATGTTTTCACTCTGTCCACTTTCTCTAGTAAAGAGCAGCAAACATAGAGCTAGGATTTACTCTCAAAAATACCCTACTCTTACTAAAAGCTTTATTTTCTATGTTTTCTTCATTCGAACGTTCCCTTTGAAGAGTATATTAAAGCAGGTTGGTTTAAAATCACTTGCCTGATCTAGATTGCTCTTCAAAATGAGTATTTTCTATGTTTCTCTTTAGAGTATATTAAAGCAGGTTGGTTTAAAGGCACTTTCCTGATCTAGATTGCTCTTTGTGATTATCATGTGTTTTCCTCTAGAATATGCTGAAAGCAGTATAGTTTAGAAGCACTTACCTGATCTTAAGCTGTTCGAACTGTTTTTAAATGTTTTCTAACTGAAAGTACTTCAATGCAGGCTAGTTTAAAAGTACTTACCTGATCTCAGAATACTTTATTGTTTTTCCTTAAGCACATGCCGAAGCAAGATAGTTTGAAAATAATTACTTGATCTTAGGTTGTTCATTGTTCTTCATTTGTTTTTCTCTCTATTTCCTATCTGTTTCATTCCATAAAATCAACTTAAGATACCCTTTGACATAAGTGACTTTCCCCATTGATCCTTCTTGAAACTTGTTGTTCAATTAAAATCCTCCTATGACTCCATAGCCCAATGGGTTATAACTATCTTTTCCTTTTATGTCAGTCGAATCATTCCTTCACTTGCAGACATCTTCGCCCTTTACTTTGAACTGACCTTACCTTCATCATGTCTTTTTCCAACCAAAAACAAACAAACAAAACCCATGCTCTTCATAACTAGCCTAAAAATCACATTTCAGGCTTTAAAGATCATATCTTTAAACTCATTCATAGAGAGCTCCCTCTCCGAATTCAGGAGGGCTAGATCCTTGAATCCCAAAGTGGTTTGATGTTGTCTTATCTTTTGGTTTTTGTCAATGGCCAAAACAAAGGAACCCCAACAAAATGGCGACTCTGCTGGGGAACTCAATTGAATTTTCACCTTAGGTTCCCTTAAAAGCTTCATAAAACCTTGTGAGTAGTAAGTAGCCTTTTCAAGCACTACCAAAGAATGGTAATCATGATGAAACTTGTTTGAGTCAGTGACAAACTAGGCAAACCCTAGGATTCTCATAAGACTTTATCTAACCTTGAAAAATCAGCTAGCTTAGCCATAAGAGTAGACTGTCTTTGTCTCATAATCATAGCTAAGTTTTGAAACAAAGTTAGCATATTCTTAAAAACCACTAGAACTTAAAAAATCCAAAAATAGTTCACATTGATATTCAAAAAAACATGGTAGTGGACCATAACACCTTTTACCTCCAAAAGAGCTAAAAACTTCCACTTTGTGACTCCACAACCCTACAAACCTTAAGACTCCACTGGGAGGACCTGTAATCATTATAAAACCATTCAAACTCAGTAAGAGGGATTTAGGATTAAATTTCTCTTAGCAAAAGATCAGTTAAACCGCTCACAGATTGTCATATCTGGTTAACACTTTTCTTGTTTAGTTAGGTCTAAAAAACACAGCATAGTGGCTTCTAGAAAGACTCACACTAGAGCCTATCCTAACTCTGATCCACCTGAGATAGTTTAAAATCCAGAAAGTATCCTTAGGAGGTCTCCTAGGATTAAATTATCAACTGTTTTCGGATCACCCTTAAGAGCTAATTCAGTTCCTGAAAATATTTCAACTCTACAAAAATCACAAGTTGACTAGTGAATCCCTTTAGAACTAGGTCTCTTGATGATTTATATCAGTTAGATTCTGAGTCTTCACTTTCATCTCCTGAAACAAGTGAACATCCTGGTAGCAGAGAAACAACACCTCCTGATTCACATTTCCTTCACAACTTAGGTGTCTCTCATCCAAGATCAGCTTAGCAATCTATTCCTGGTCCATCCATTTCTTCTCACCCTACATCCACTATTCAAACCACTCCACTTCAACCCACTTTCCTTCCTGTTAATCCACCTCTTGTAAATCCACCTCCACCACATATCATGGCAGCATGGTATGCTCCCTTAGTCCTTCCTGTACCATTAGTCAATCTTCTACAGGACTATCAGCCCAAAATTCCATTATATGATGCTAGCAATGCTACAACTACATCACAACATGGATAAAATTAATGACTACTTTGACTAAAATGAAATTGATGATGATTCTGTCAAGCTTAGATTATTTTCTCAAAGATTAGGAGGGGAAGTCAGAAAATGGTTTAAAGGCTTAACCCCTCATAGTATCAATGATCTCCAAGCCTTTCGTCAGACATTCTTAAACAAATGGGAAGTAAAGAAAAACCCTCTCCAAGTCCTTTCGGATTACAACAACCTCCATAGAGACATGGGGGAAAGTGTACAAGCTTATTGTACCAGATTTAATAGTGTATATAATGCACTTTCCCTAGATCTAAAACCTCCACAAGGCTCAGCTTTAAACAAAATTCCTGAATTTTTTGACCCTGAGATGGCCTATCAGCTGAGAGAGAGAGATCTTGCAACTCTTGAAGAAATGCAAAAGGGTGCTCTTGCTGTAGAAGTAAACTTGATGGAGAAGAGAGCGAGAATGAAAAATGAAAAGAGAGTGTCCTTTAGAGAGGAATCTACACCCTCTACGTCCAACTCAAAAATGGAGAGAATGATGGAGGAAATGATGAAGAAAATGAGCATCCTTGAGAGAGCACAAGCCATTCAAAACAAAACTGCTCCTAAAAAAAAAACCAAAACCAGAATCAGAATTTTAGAAGGAACCAACCTCCAAATAGACCTAGGGAAGATGATCAACAGATCACTCCTCCCTTTCATCAAAACTATATAAGTGAGGTTGAGGAAATAGATGAGATAACAGAGGAAGATGATATCAACATGCTGGGGGTAGATAATGATGACTTTGAGATTCATTATGATATAAAACAAGGTCTTCCTACCCCTTATGATGACAACAGAGATGATGATGAAAGTTATTTTCAAGACATGGAAAATGTCATCATAGAGTCTCAAAAATAATATGACCTTAGAAGAAAAACCAGTCAACAAACTCCCAACACCAAAACCTCTGAAAAATCTTCACAAAATAGCACTACAACCAAGCCTAAAATTGTCAAACAAAAGGATAAAACAGTGGCTGTGAATTCTGATAAAGGTAGAGATAAAGGCACTCAAAACAATGAAAAACAGAGTGCGGACATTAGTAGTACTACCACTTCAACTAGTACTCCTGTTAAGACCATTTTGTCAAATATGAATAGAAAAAATCAGCAAGCTGATGTTGCTGATAGATTGGCAGATAATAAGGCTGAGACAAGTTCTTCAAAGAAACAAATTCCTTTCAGCCTAGAGCAGGAAATTTCAAAGATCAGAATCTCGGTTCCCCTAACTGATTTGGCTGCCCAGAATGTATATAGGACCCAAATTTTGAAGGCTTTAAATATTGAGGATAATAATGACACAGTCAGTCTTAATGATGACCAGCCAGAGCTCATTTTTGGTCCTAATATTGAAGGTATTTATCAAGAGGGACCCGTTCCTCCCTTTTATGTGAGTTTGAATGTTCATGAAAAAATCCTGAATAATGCTATGCATGACTCTGGAGCCTCGCAAAACCTTATGCCAAAGGTGATAATGGAAAGGCTAGGACTAGAAATAACAAGACCTTACAAGGATTTATATTCTTTTGATTCTAGCAGAGTGAAGTGCCTTGGCCTAATCAAAGACCTTTGTGTGAGTTTGACCCAAATCCCAGCCAAGCGCATGGTGATGGATGTTGTGGTGGCTGATGTGCCTCCTAAGTATGGCATTTTGTTGTCAAGATCATGGGGTGCCAAGCTGCAAGGTACCATACAGATGGATGGGACATATGCCACTATCCTTGTCTTTAGCCAGCTTAGAAGACTATACAGAGAGGCACACATGAGATTCATGGTAAGTAGCTCAAAAAATCCTGAAAATTCCCCCATTTATTCTGTCCATACAGACCTGGATTCGTTTATATTTTACAATAATGAATCCACAAAGGAGTCAGAGCCAGAACACAGTGACTCAGATAACCAGTTAGAGGCCCCTAATCTAAAAATGATGGCAGTTCTAGATATGGAAGAAAACGAGAGAGAAACTTCTGAATAGTGCATTGAAACAACAAACCAGAGTGAACAAAGCCAATATGGCAAACAACAGACTACCCCTCACACTCAACTCCATGAAAATCCTGAGGAACGAGACCCAGCACAACATGTTGCAGATCCCAGAATAGAACATAGTGATGAACAAGGCAATAGGGATGAAAACGATGTTAGCCCTACAAGCAATCCCTTATGGTGCATGAACTTTGATGGGTCTTGCACTAAAAAGAGTGCGGGAGCTGGGGTATGGTTGGTCGACACTGAAAACAATTACTCTGAAAGCCATGCTTTCAGGCTAGATTTCAAATGCACTAACAACATCGCCGAGTATGAGGCTCTCATCATAGGATTGCTTCTATTGAAAGAAATGGGAGCCAAGAAGATAATTGTTCAGCGAGACTCAGAATTAGTCATCAAACAACTAAATGGAGAGTATTCTGTTAAGCATCCTAGACTAAGGGTATACCGAAATAATGCCATAGATTTCCTGAACACGTTTAAAAAATATGAGCTCGTGTTTTTCCTAAGGAGTCAAAACATAATTGAAAACGGGTTGGCCTGTGTTGCTATTTCATGTCAAGAATCACCCGGTGATAAACAAATCATCATTCAAACAAAATATAGACCTGCAGTGCCAGATAATGAAAAATATTGGCAGGTCTTTAAGGGCGACAAGCAGATAGATAATTTCCTGCTTGGCAGGAACGAATTTGAGTTATCTGATTCACATTCTAAATCTGACGAAAATTGCCTCAACAAAGAGTCCCCTAAGGGAGATAAACTATCTGGTTCTGTAAAAATCAACATGTTAACTAAAAAACTTGGAACTCATACTGAAGAGTACGAGGACGCAGAAAATGAAGACATAGAGGCATTTCCGTCAAAGGACAAGAACATACCTAGGGGGTTAGCACCTTTAGAAGACCTGTTTTATTTTAACGACGTAGCGAAGAAACCCACTGTAGAATACATAGAGTCTAATGTCGAGGAATGCAACATAGGCACAGAGGATAAGCCTAAAATGATTAAATTAGCTAGGTCCTTGCCAACAGACATGAAAAAGAAATACATCGACCTATTTTAAGAGTTTGTTGATGTGTTTTCCTGGAGCTATGAAGACTTAAAGGCCTACAATACAGAAATCATCTAGCACAAGATCCCATTGAAAGAAAACCAAAAACCCTTTAGGCAAAAACTACGTCGAATTAATCCAATACAACTACCTCTAGTAGAAAAGGAAATCAAGAAAATGTATGAGGCAGGAATCATAGTGCCTGTGAGGTTTTCAGATTGGGTTTCTAACCTTGTAGCTGTGAGGAAAAAGACAGGAGAAATCAGATTGTGTATTGATTTCAGAAACCTTAACAGAGCCTCCCTAAAGGACAATTACCCTTTACCCAAAATGGAATACATCCTATAAAGGGTAGTTGGTTCAAAAAGGATTTCTCTGTTAGATGGTTTTTCAAGGTATAACCAAGTTTTAGTACTCCTAGAAGACCAACTCAAGATAGCTTTCACCACTCCTTGGGGCACTTTCATGTATGTGAAAATGCCTTTTGGATTAATGAATGTTGGGGCCACTTTCCAAAGGGCCATGGACATTGCATTTTCAGAGGAGATAGGGCACTTCATTGTAATTTACCTTGATGACATAACAGTTTATTCCAAAATGGATGAAGAGCACCTTAAATATCTAAGAAAGGTCCTGGAAAAGTGCAGAAGGTTTGGATTATCTTTAAATCCCAAAAAGACAGTTTTTGGCCTTCAAGAAGGTAAACTCCTCGGCCATATTATATTAGAAAAGGGGATTAAAATAGATCCAAAAAGAGCTGAGGGAATACTACATATTAGCCAACCAAGGAACATAAAAGAATTACAGTCCTTTATTGGAAAGATTAAATTCTTGAGGAGGTTTATTCCCAACTTAGCATAGCTCCTTAGAAACATGACTAATATTCTCAAGAAAGAAGTAGGAGTGAAGTGGACTGTAGAAGCCAAAATATCCTTTGAATTGGTAAAACATGCACTCACCCGGGCACCTATCCTGATCAGCGCTGACTTTTCAAAGAATTTCCTTATTTTTTCATTTGCCTCAGAGCATACTGTGGCTGCAGTCCTGTTGCAGAAAAATCCAGAGGGATAGGAACATCCTATTTCCTTTTTCAGCAAGGCTTTAAGGGATGCACCCTTGAAATATAACATAATGGAAAAATAGGCCTATGCTTTGGTAAAGGCCTTAAAGGACTTTAGGGTGTATATTCTGCATTCCCACATCATTGCCTATGTGCCTAATATAGTGGTAAAAGACATCTTGTCACAAGACCCAGATGGAAAGAGGGGAAAATGGATTGCTACAATATTAGAGTATGATTTGGAAATCAAACCCACAAAACTCATTAAAGGTCAAGGCTTAGCTCAATTAATGGCTGAATCTAATCTACAAGCCCTTGACATTAACATGGTAGATGCCTTGGATGAACAAGAAGAATTACCTGCTCCCACTATCGAAGAGCAGTTTCAAAGCTCACCTTGGTACACTGACATCTTGTATGTGCTTACAAATCTTAATGCTCCTCCTGATTTATAAAAAACAAAGGCAAGGTTTTTAAAGTTGAAAGCTAGGAACTATTGCATTTTAAATGAAGTTTTATATTGGAAAAATACTAATGGTTTATTTTTTAAATGTTTGCTTGAAGTTGATGCAGAGAGGATCAAGCATGAATTCCATGAAGGAGAATGTGGAGGTCATCTCTAATGGAAAACCACAGCCAATAAAATCCTTAGAGCTGGCTATTACTGGCCCACCCTCTTTCAAGATGTCCATAAAATGATAGTTGCCTGTCACAAATGCCAAATTTTTGAAGGCAAAAGAAAACTCCTCCCTTTACCATTACAACCTATCACTGTTGAAGCTCCTTTTCAACAATGGGGCCTAGATTTCATAGGAGAAATCCATCGTGCTTCATCTGCCCAACACAAATGGATTCTCACAGCCACTGACGAATTCACCAAATGGATAGAGGCCATACCTTCTAGGAATGCCACAGATTCTGTCATTTTAAAATTTCTTGAAGATCATATCCTGTCTAGATTTGGTTGTCCTAGGAAGATTATTACTGATAATGCTGCTGCGTTTGGTTCCAGAAAGATCATTGATTTTTGTCACAGGTATCATATTACACTTGGTCATTCTACTGCTTACTACCCTCAAGCTAATGGGCTAGCAGAATCATCAAATAAAATTTTGGTGACCATCATCAAGAAGTTACTTGAAGAAAATAAAAAATCATGGAATAACAAGTTGGTGCATGCTTTGTGGGCAGACATATTGACCACAAAGAATTCCATTGGAATGTCCCCTTACTAGCTTTTTTATGGATTAGATGCAATGTTTCCTACCAGCCTGGGTGTACTAGTGATAAAATTGATCCAAGAAATACAGTCAGAAGAAGACAGTATGGTAAGGAGGATCAATCAGACTATACATATCTAGCAGACAAGGGAAGAAGTCTACAATAGAGCTCAAAAGGTGCAAGAGAATATAAAGAAGTTGTTTGACAAGAGAACAAAAGCTTGTGACTTCAACATTGGAGACAAGGTACTCAAGTGGGACTCCAAAAGAGAAGATAAGGGTAAACATGGTAAATTTGATAGTTTGTGGCAAGGTCCTTACATGATTCAGTCCACCATTGGTCCAAACGCCTTTTTTCTGCAAGAGTTAGATGGCACAGATCTGGTTGGGGGTCCTGTCAATGGCAGGATGCTCAAGCATTACTACTGCTGAGCTCAATTTTAAAAGATTTCATTTCCATGGTAAATAACATTGCTTTGTTCAGTTTTCTAAAGAAAAAATGCAAAAAAAATAAAAGATAGAAAAGAGGGCAGATTGTAAAAATAAATAAAGGTATAGCCCCATACCAAAAAAGAGAAACAAATCTGAAAGTGTGCAAGCTCAAATGCTACTCCTGAAAAACACACTTCTAATTAGTCAAACAGCCTAATCTTGACTAATTATTTTTAAATTTATTGCTGATAGGATAGTGAATTCGATTTGCCAAGCTGTTTAATCTTGGCTTAACAGTAGATAGATTAGGCTAGAAATGAAAGGTTCAAACATGCTCAAAACCTGAACCTAAGTTTCCATGAGAAATGACTCAAATCTATTTATTTATTGAGTCAAGAAAGAAGGTGAATAACTGGTTCTAATCAACTCAAAATATGAACCATTTGACAAAGGAAAGATCGCTCAAATAAAATAAAATAAAATAAAATAAAAACAGAGTTGTAAAAAGATGAAGGAAGTACTTGAATCGTTAGATCTGAAGCCTTCCATTTTTGCTTTAAATTTTCTGCAAAATAAATGTCTATGTGTAGCTTGTTTTTATGCCATAGATCACAGCAAGTCAAACAACTTAATCTTGACTTGACTGTTTTTAAATTTTTGTTGTAGAATTTAGAGAATAAAATCTATTAGACTGTTTAATCCTAACAGATTAGTAGATTAGGTAGAGAATCATATGGACTTAACTGTTTAATCTGAGTTCATGGAGAAATCAGGAGTAGAAATAGATCATATTTCCTGTTTCCAAAAAAAAAAAAAAATGTCTGTAACAGAGTTTGCCAATCCAAGTGCACTCTAATGAAGAAAAAATGTTAGATCCGTAGGATTGGGTAGGTAGAAAGCTTGTTGGATGAAGATCCATTGTTTTTCATGGCTGCTAACATGTTTTCAGAGCAGAGTAAGATCATTCCAGCAAAAAAGGCAGCCCAATGGATGAGGCATAGGTCAGCCTCCCAGAGAATGCAAGTCTGAAGTTCTTGATGCCTTCAGGAAGGCACCATCCCCAAGTGGAGCCACTATTGGCCACCTATAAAATTTGTTCTATCAAAAGGTGGCCAAAACATTGTTGGAGCCTTCAAGAAACAGTTTTTATGCACAAATGTTATCCCTTGAAGCCTCTTGAAGACATCATCTCCTCTGTTTTGAATTTTTTCATTACTGTTCCCATTTCAGAGCCTAGAAAATACTGTTGATTTCAAAGAGAAAGACTACTGCAAAAAATCCATTTTCCTTTTCCTTCCATCTCAGAACTAACCTTCATTTTGCTTCCTCTTTCTGCATAAAATTCCTTATATTTCCTTTGTTCCAGTTCCTCCTTCATAAAAATCCACCTTGCATAGTTTAAAAATCCGTTGTAAACTATGTCGAAACTCTCAGAACTAACCCTTGAAAAACATTGAAAACTTAATAAGAAAATACATATTTTGGTGTAAAGGTTTAAACCCCCTTGGGCTAAGTCTTTAGTTGTTTTCACTCCATACACCTTGGTGCTAGAACCAAGCGCTAGCCCTCTAAGTGCTTATTGCGTTGTCCAATGGCGATTAGCCCCTCCTCTTTAACCCTCGGTCACATGACTCTCCATATAACCCAAGGCCCCGCAGTCGGGCGCCAAGCCGCATTGTAAGTTAATATTTTGAACCTTCATCTATATAAATTTATCAGTTTTTATTATATTATAAACTTTTCGTCAGTGCAATTTTTGAGACAATCTCCACTGTCGATCTGATCCACAGATCGACGGTGCGCAATCCATCACCCGGTGTTCCCCGCCATCCACTCACCATCGCAAAACCATACGGTATCCATCGCACAGCTTTTGAGAGCGGGGCGGTTTTTTTCATTTTGCAGCGATTCCATACACCGGCTAATGCGTGGCCTCGCCATTTTTCACAAAACCGCCGTTCATCGTGCATTAAAGTTCGGACATGGAGTGGGCGCGATATTGATGTGCATCGTCCGATCTGAGGCCGTTCATCGGATGGTGATCACTCGCCAAAGAAGCCCGACAGTTAACCAGGATACGGCGCGGTCATTAAAGCATCTCCGTCGTCGATCTGATTTGCAGATCGACGGCTCAGATTTTAAT
The DNA here is from genome assembly GCA_034641835.2 of Pinus albicaulis. Classification (NCBI taxonomy): domain Eukaryota; kingdom Viridiplantae; phylum Streptophyta; class Pinopsida; order Pinales; family Pinaceae; genus Pinus; species Pinus albicaulis. The sequence continues at coordinate 149,190,444 of CM076575.1, forward strand.
TCATCTTCCGCCTTCCCTTTGAATTCCTCTGATCAATCTCAACCGTTGGATGATGCCATCCAATGGCCATGCTCCCTCCACGTGCCTTCTGAAGTAGTAAACCTACACATGCAAGATTTTATAACATTTGTTTGTATTTTTGCAGGATTTAATGGTTTTTCCGCCATGCTAAAGAAAATTCACAGGCTAAGAGTGACGATCCTCCCGCCTTCGATTCACCAGAGAAATCATTCGCAGGGTTTAAAATTCATGTTTTATCAATGATTCATGAGGCATTGATGCCATTCGATCCCTATACAGCCCTGCGCACCAAAAAACACGGTTAATCAAGCGCTAGTCAGAGAGTATCAGTATCGAAGACAGAACGAACCAGAACAGGAGATTGAAGATCTAAAACACAGATCTCAAGTAAATTAAAGGTGTTTTAGGAGAAGACGAAGACATCTGTCGAGTCAAGAAAGCCTCCACCGCCACAAGCAGAGGCCAATTGAACTCTCTCCAACTCCTATAGACACCTGCAGTTTCACAGGAATCAAAGAAGTTTCAATCACTACCATAACAAGAGGTGTTGCTTAAAGACAGCTGAACAATTAATGCAAATCAAAGATCTTATCCCTAAATTGTCGGCAAAACTATTTTTAAAGATTAAGAATATCCCAGAAGCGGATCCTTTTTGTTCATTAGGCCTTGAAAGGCAGAAACAGAGTTATGAAGGAGAATTAGAAATGATTACATTCCCGCATTATGCCTTGCCTAGTTCCCAAAGGCCGGGAATTGCACTGATTACATAACTAATGATACTTGACCCCTGGGAAATCCTCCCACCCCCTCATTCTTCTATAAATACTTCTGTAGAAGATGAGAAAATGTTGGTCTCTGGACTTTTGAATGCATGTAATTTTTTCTGAAGCTATTGATGCCCTATGTGCAACTTGAAGATACATAATCTGATATGAGAATTTTGAAGTTGTAGAGACCCACCGGGGTTGCTGATTGTAACTGGTTTGAACATCAAATACAATCTGTTGATTTATGGGATCCTGATTTATGTCAATGGTGATGTGTTCCTCACTGTCAATTGTTATTTTCTTTAATTTTTTCTCTCTGTCCACTTTCTCTGGTAAAGAGCAACAAACATAGAGCTAGGATTTACTCTCAACAGTACCCTACTCTTACTGAAAGCTTTATTTTCTATGTTTTCTTCATTCAAACATTCCCTTTGAAGAGTATATTAAAGCAGGTTGGTTTAAAAGCACTTACCTGATCTAGATTGCTCTTCAAAATGAGTATTTTCTGTGTTTCTCTTTAGAGTGTATTAAAGCAGGTTGGTTTAAAGGCACTTGCCTGATCTAGATTGCTCTTTGTGATTATCATATGTGTTTTCCTCTAGAATATGCTGAAAGCAGTATAGTTTAGAAGCACTTACCTGATCTTAAGCTGTTCGAACTGTTTTTAAATGTTTTCTAACTAAAATTACTTCAATGCAGGCTATTTTAAAAGTACTTACCTGATCTCAGAATACTTTATTGTTTTTCCTTAAGCACATGCCGAAGCAAGATAGTTTGAAAATACTTACTTGATCTTAGGCTATTCACTGTTCTTCATTTGTTTTTCTCTCTATTTCCTATCTGTTTCATTCCATAAAATCAACTTAAGAGACCCTTTGACATAAGTGACTTGCTCCATTGATCCTTCTTGAAACTTTTTGTTCAATTAAAATACTCCTATGACTCCATAGCCCAATGGGTTATAACTATCTTTGCCTTTTCTGTCAGCCGAATCATTCCTTCACTTGCAGACATCTTCGCCCTTTACTTTGAACTGCCCTTACGTTCATCATGTCTTTGTCCAACCAAAAACAAACAAACAAAACCCATGCTCTTCATAACTAGCCTAAAAATCACATTTCAGGCTTTAAAGATCATATCTTTAAACTCATTCATAGAGAGATCCCTCTCCGGATTCAGGAGGGCTAGATCTTTGAATCCAAAAGTGGTTTGATGTTGTCTTATCTTTTGGTTTTTTTCAATGGCCAAAACATAGGAACCCCAACAGGGCCTTCTTATCCTTACTCTACTTTTCAAATCTAGATCTCTCTTCTTTCGAGCAGATCCAGTTGCTATGGGTCTGTCCAACTGATAGCGTTCAGATTCTCATGCACACCCTTGAGCACAAGTTGGGAATACCCTCAGCTCTTCAACGGCTTATTTATGGAGGTAAACAACTTGAAGCCTCTTTCTCTCTATCATACTATAACATTGAAAGAGATTCTACTTTAGTTTTATCCCTTCGATTGAGAGGAGGAGCTGTTGGAAACTCTTCTTCTGCTCCAGCCTTATCTTACAAAGATGCGGTACATGCACAGCCCATGAAAGCTAACCCTTCTTCTGAAGCCCCAAAACCTTTTTTGGTTGATAAATCAGAGGATGTTCCCTCTATAGAAATTTCTCATCCAGATCTGGCAGAAGATCTTCAAAAATATGCAGAAACTTCTATCATCTATAGATTCAATGGCCTTTGGCCCTGTACCAAGGATATTTATGAGTGGATCTATGCCAATTGGACCCACAACTTCAAGGTCATATTTTTCTCAAAAGGATTTGTCATAGTCCTGTTTGATCATATCATGGATTATCACAAGGCCCAAACTGAAGGCCCGTGGTTTTGGGGAACGGTGGGGCTGTTCAGTACTCCCTAGTTCCCGGATTTTGACCCAACCACAACAGTGATTACCAAAACTCTGGTTTGGGTCAGGCTACCCAATCTCCCGGCTCACCTCTGGCACCTTTCTGTCTATCGAGGAATAGGAAACGCCCTAGGCCGCTTTATAATGACAGACTACAATCAAGAGTACCATTGATTATACACATATGCCAAAATATGTGTGGAGGTTGACATTAGCAAAGGTTTTCCCGACCAAATTATTCTCAAAATAGGAGACTTTGAATGGACACAGATCCTAGATTATGAGAACATAGCTTTCCAATGCCGACATTGTCACCAAACTGAGCATCTTCAGAAATCCTGCCCCATATTCCTTGCAAAAAAAAAGGAAAACATTCCTCCATCCAAATCCAAAAGATGGACACCATGCATTCCGCCGCTTGTGGATGACACTGAACCTCCAAGTTCAGATGACAAAGAGATAGATGCAAAAATGGAACAGGCTCAACAGGCTAATGGCTTGGCTTCTGCCGCACCTAGGGATCCTCCAGACACGATGAATTCCCAGAAACATACTCATGAGTCCTTCTCTTATGATGTAGAAAAGGAGACTCCTCCCACTGCTACTACCAATCTACAAGTGGCTCTAGCCCATCCTCACCAAGCTGGATGGGTAAAATTCATCAAGAAGAAAGGAAAAAAACTTCGCATAGAGGCTTCTACCCATTTTGGGTAGATTTCAGTTCTTTCCGTTCATCTCTTTAGTCATACTCCTTTGCTCACTATTTGTTTCTCCTCCTCTTCACGGGACCGAGGTGGATAGTTCATCCTTTCCGGTTGGCCGGTTTCTTATCTCTCTTGTTTGTAATCTGCCCTTGTACCATATTTTCTCTTAATAGAATTAGTCATATTCAGAAAGGATGAATATAGTCTTCCTTTAAATATTACAACATCCAAAGTTCTAATCATCTTTTAATGAGATTTATACATAGAACATATGTAGGCCATCATCTCTGCAACTCTAATCTGCACACATTTTCCTTTTTCATAGCCTTGCACCACAATGTTCCTGATGCATTTGCCTTGCATCACAACAATGGTCATGCCTTTGCCTTGCATCACAACAATCTCCTAAAACAAATAAATCTTCAAATAAACCTTACAAAAAACATATGAAATCATTTATATCACAACATCTGCAATGCATTCCCACTCCAATCCCATATATATATTCTCTGCAAATTTCTATCTAAACATACCACACATACCAAACATCAAAAACATATCATTGTTGATGACAGAGCTCAAATCATTTTGGAATGAGAAGAACAAATATACACACTTTTATTTAATCGAGCTCGAATTACATATGGCCACTATGGCCAATCCTGATCTTTACATTGCGTTGACCTCTCCCCTTCATTATGTCGTAGGCCTTATATTTATATAAAAAATATAAAATAACGATAAGATCAATAATGGATTTGATCTATCCTAAATCATTAATAACTCTCGTTAGAATCTGCTAACTAATTGCTAAGTTCACTCAGAAACTAATGATTGAGAATATTTCCTTCATTACATGGCAGATTTGGGACAAATCGTAATCTTCTAGATGCCTTCAATTTCACCTTTGCGAAAACAAATTTATCATTTTAGCCAAATTTCATGGAAATTAGCGCCCCTTTTCAGATCGTTGTCCACGTCTCTCCTTCCAACAACTTTTAATTTCAATTTTGACTAAGGGTAGGTCGATGCTCCTTCATTAATTGTACTTAGATATAACAATTATACCTTACTTCTCACAAGGTTAGAGCACATTTATGTTAAGTAAGCATAACAAAAAGCATCACAACATTAATCGTGGATACATAAATGGCATCAAAGACCTATCTTGTTGCTCCTTTTCCATGACCCTTTGCATCACATCTTTTCCTTCCATTCTCATTCTTCTCATAGAACCATAATGCATCAAGTTATAACAAGAATCAACATGCATACCTATGTCAAGCACCACAAGCATCAAACATCCCAAACACCAAACGTACCTTGTGCACAAGAATAACAAGCATATCTTGCTACTCCTATTGTTCCTTTGCCATAAATGAAAACAATGCCAACACATTTTCAACATGTTGGCTTCTTGCTTAGCTAACATGGCTTGGCATTAATGAAAAACTTATCAACATGTGAATTACCATTAGAAGTAGTCCTTTGCATGGGACCCCTAAGATCTTATCCTATCTAATTACATTATTAATGGAACACCTTTAGATTGAAAAAAATAGCATATTGACAGTCGCATGAAATGAAACGACCACACGATGTTGTGAACATGTTCTTCTCTATTGATGGGCGGGGGGGCGCGAATTAATTATGTGAAATTTACTTTTTTTAATTTCATATTGCAAGACAACACATGTTGGAACCCTAATTCCTACGTCAAGGATGTCTAACTATGAGCATTCATATTACATATTATTGGTCTAGTTAAATGGAATAAAATAACTGAATTCAATGGAGGAATTGAATCTGAGACAAGCCTAAATGTCATGGATGAATACCCTCTACCTCACATAATAAAGGACAACCTACTAAGGATGATACAAGGTCTATGTAATTATGTTTCTATTTGGAACCATCAAAGGTATGCCATCACGAAATATTGGGAGACTCTGAAATCTCATTCACTGGAAAAATTTATGATTTCTCATGATATATGAGAGACCCTTCTTAACCACCTAACAAATAGAAACCGCGTAATTTATCCTTATCTTAGAATGGCCCTCAACAAGGTAGGATTTTACACTAAATCTTTTTTTATGTATGGCCCCAAATGGATTGGCTTAATTTTTCATGTTCCTATCATTTGGTTCCCTTTTCAATTTTACAGAGCACCTATCACCTAGAATTTAGAAGAGGAGAGAGTACATTAAACGCAATTAGATAGGGTCGTAGGTTACTACAACCAGGGAGATTATGGGAACCTAGAATTTGACTAGGGTGAACTACATGCAAGGGCTTAAAAATAATAATAGTTAAGGTGAATGAGGACATGCAACCAAACTAGCTAGGGGGAGATGATGAGCCCCCATTTTTACTCTATTTTGATAAATAAATACTTCCTTTTCACTCTAATTACAACCATTTTTCCCTTGGTCACTCTTACTAGTCATAGTTTTGTTGAGGTACACTATTTCCATTTCTTTCTCTCATTTTATTTTTATGATTGGGGTTAAAATACATTTTAGGGACTAATATGGACATTGTATATATTTATGTGCATATGTGTAATTGGTTAGAACTCAATGGCTTCATTACTAACCTTGATTTGCATAAGGGTTCTTGTTAATTCCAATTTAATATACCTTCTACCTTCGCATTAAGGGTCAAATCTCCAAAACATAATAATAGGCCCTGCTCAAAGGTTTCCCATGGAGGATGGAAAGGGCTTCACCCCAATCAAATGTTTCTCTAGAAATATGGAAAGGGATTCACCCTGATCAGGGATTTAATGAAGACAGGAACATGTGTATCTCAGTGGTTTGTCTTCTCATTTCTCATTGGTAGGCTCAACACTCCATATGACATATGTGAAAAACGGATTAGAATTTGCCATGGTTTAGCGACAATAACACATGGAGAAGGTCGTGGTCACAAGTTGAAACCTATCGTATTGGAGAGATCAAAAGGATTTAATGGTATAATTAATCTAGGAACCATCAAAATGTATATCTCAGCATGGTTGACTAGGCTCCAAACCAATCATAAGCATGTCTAGTTTTCTTTTCAGTTTTATGTGTTAAAATTGATTTCATATTCTCGGGAACCTAAAGTTATACATATGGAACAAGAAAGTTTCCTCATATATATGTATGTATGTATGTACATATGTATGATGATATTTACAACAAGGTTATATTTTCCACATAAGAGATTAGAATGTGAAACTTATGTTATAGAGTAGTTTTCATAATTATAATCAATCCGGCTTCGATGTGTGGAATTCCATTGTAGCATTATTCTGGTGACTTTGTGAAATTAGACATAGCTTTAACCTAGAGTAGGGCTGCTCAAGGTAAGGTGTTGTGTCATATTTCCTTTCTGTATCTATTTTTTGGTTCTTATCAAGTTATTTCTTGCAATTATACTTCTTTATTATCTTGTACATTTGCTTTATTGTCATGTACATTAGTTTTAGAGGTTTTTTTCTTTGTTGATATGCTACAGAATGAGTTGTAGAATGGGTTGTTATAGATTTCATATGTTGTAGTATTAATGTGTTAACGAATCAAGTTGATCTCATTTGATGCTTAGTATACAAAGTTGCATTTAAGTTATGTGACATACGATATGCCACTTACCAAGTTATATATTTGGAGCAATATTGATTCTACATTTTCATGCAATGAGTTTGTAATGATCCTTTTCAATATGATGTGTGGAATAATTTAGAGCATGCAATAAATATCCTATTTATATGTTTACTACATTGGGTACCTCGCAAGTTCCTAAAGAACCTTGGGTTGACAAATTAAGTGATCATGTTTCTATCAATTTATCTTAGATGTAGGAAATCATATAAAAACAGTGTCAAAGGGATTAAGGGTGGGAGCTAACTTGATAAAAACTGCCTTATGGGGCTTCTAGACTCAACTATAATCCTAATGATAAATCTTGTAGTTAAATAAATAAATCCCTCATCCAACATTGAAATTAACCCCAACCTAAACTCAACATAGCTTAAAAATAAATAAATAAATTTATTTCTTACTTATTAATAGTATAAAATATTCATATAAACAAACTAAATTAATGATTACGAATAAATAGAAAAACAATATAAAGGAGTGGGGAGTCAGCCGGCTAAAACGCTAACCACCTATTGGAAATACTAAGAGGGGGGGTTAATCAATATTTCTTAGCAATCAACACTTTATTAATCCTTTTTAGAGCCTTAGTTAATCTTCAATTATCATTATTGTTCTTCTTCAGATAATCATAAACACTAATCAAAATTTGACAACACCATACAAAAATGCAGAAGGATAAAACAATGGACAAAGATATTTTTAGGTGGAAAACCCCCTCTGGGTCAAAAACCATTGAACGCTTCTCTAGTAATTGTCACCTTCTCTCTTTAAAAGAAATATTAATTACATCAATATTTTATCTACAACTAAGGGATGCGTCAACCCCCTAATTCATAGGCCACAACCTATAAGATGCTACTAAACCTAATATCCGACTACAACCAGAAGGATGCCCCAACACCTTGTAGATCAAACCACAACCTAATGAGTTCCCGAACACTATGATTACCAGATGTTGTCATAAGGTTGTGTCGCTACCCTGTTAGCTTATCAACCACAACTGAATGAATGCCACAATGCCCTATGCAAGACACAACTCTCCCTAGCACCACCCTACCACCCTGAAGTGTTCTCAAGCCACAACCTAAAGATGACTCCAATCACCAAGAAGATTCAATAGATCAATTTTCACAATTTTCACGCAGGATCCCCTATTATCTTAATCAATGTATAATAGTTGTAAGAAATATGTAGATTACATTTCGATTCCTAGTAGCAGTTGATCATTTTTCCCACAAATTGATCATTGCACAATGCTACAAATCAAGCGATCATTGTTCAACTTCGCATCACTGTCACTGCACATTGCATATCACTATCACTATAAATCACTGCACAATTTTTGGCTATCACTTCATGTCACTGCTCATGAATGAATAGTCACCATTGCACAACCACTGTCATCAACGTATCAAGTTGCACTCAATTCTACAACCATGTGATATTTCTATCAATTAATGGCACAAACTAATGCCCCTCAAGTCATCCCTATGATCTACTACCAATGCTCTCAAGTTATATCCATGGATATATGCTTGCATATGTGTAAACATTGTTTCTCAACTAGTCAAAGCCTGCTATCCATCCTTACGTCAACAAGTTATACAACAAGGTGATCTTTCACTCAAAATCGTGTTGCCCTGCAAGGTTACAGTTTTGTCATTGTACACACTTTAGGTCATCACTACAAGACCCTAGATGATCACTAGTACAAATTCATAGGTTATCACCGCAATCTATAGGTCAAGTCATAGTTAAGTCAAGATAATAGCAATGTATTACTTGTGGTCCTAATGTATATCTCTGAAACATTATATATTGATAGTGCAAATCCTAATAGGCTATCAAGTCAAATGTCACAATAGTGAATGTCAAGATAATGTCAATTTTTCTATTACTATTCAAGTTCATCATATGCTTAGTTGTTGCATTCAAGTCTCTAATTTTCCTTAACATAAGGCCATGTTAATTTACCAATGTTAACTCAAGTTTAACTAATTGTAAAAAATATGTAAGTCATTGTTATCTTAAGTTATAATTCAGGGGTCATGTCATTGTTAGGACAATTATAAGAATTGTTCACACTTTCCAAGTCAAGTTAGATCAATGCATCATGTCAATATGTTTCCAAGTCAAGGTCAAGATGTTAATGTAAATGTGTTACTTGCGGTCACATCACCTATAGTCACAACAATTTCCAAGAGTCATGCCAAGGTATCGAATTAATTATATATCAAGGATTGTAACCATCATACGGTTATTTCTTGATGAGGCATTTCCACTATACTTCATGTAAGAAATGTCTAGCTAACCTGAGGTCATAGGTTTTGTACACGTCTGTACTAAATAATTATTTTATTGTTACATTGTCTTACGAAGTCAGAAACCTTATTAAGTTCATCAACTTACATTGCTACTTCAGGGGCCTTAAATAAGTGAGAAATAAAATTTATATACTTATGTTTCTTTTATAAAGATAATAATAATGATGCCACAGACTTGGTTTCTTTGCTAGCCTTGGAACCTTCTTGACCACAAGTATGAGAAAAATTTGGTGATCTTGGAGCCTTCAAATAGGTCTTGTGCCCAGGATTTTTGATGATTACCAAGCTCAAGCCTTAGAGCATAAATCATAACAAATCACTTCCAAATCCAACTTCCAAAGAAAAAGGTACACCCTAGGTCGAAACTCTTAGAAGGATGCTCTAATTCGCAAGAGAAAATATGTTTACAGAGGCTTGCGACCACCTTAGGATAGAAAAGGACGAAAGGTGTAAAGCAATTATGAGGTAAGGCTGAGGTCATTTGATACTAGAAAATGGACCTGTAATCAAGCCCTAGAGTAAGCCGAGATGCCTATATGTCAGAGACATGCCCAACCAAATCAACAAAAACATACAAGGAAAAATTACCTTGGAAGACCGAGTAGAAGAGGGTGTTGGAGTGAAGTTGATTCCATAGCCACAGAGAAATTGAACCTTAAACTGCCTCATAAATTTTCATTGATCTACCACAACAAATTCAAGTGATTTCAGAACTATGTTGAGAATGCATTGAGAGATGATTTATTTTAGGAGGCTTGTTACGTTCCTTTTATAGTGTTTGTGCGGGGTCTTCTAATGTAGTCGTTGGAGGAGAATCTTAGGTCTTCATTAGGTACATATTTTTAGGATGTTTTAAACAATTTTTATTACTAATACATTTAATTTAATTTAATGTAGTAATCATTATTTATTTGCTTTTTTAAATACTAAGGATTTTGTATACTAACCCTTTCTTGGTGTGTTTTGTAGGTGACACATAGGTGCATGAAGTCAATGATTGATTTATTGTCTTTGGTTCTTGAAATTATGTAACTTATACGTGGTGATATTACGGTGATAAAAATTTCATATATTGACATTTGTAGCTAAATAAGGTGCCATGTTACTACCCCCTAGGGTTTTAGCCCACAAAACTGGGTCTACAACTTCAAACTCAATTTTATCTCAAACCAAGAGGGACCATGGTCCCTACCACATATCAACATAAACATCTCTTTGAGAGAAATAGAATGACCTAGATATCCATCCAAAATGCAATGGTTTGACCCTTCAAAAACCCTTGACAAAGTCGGGGTACATCCTCAATCCAAGGAACCCAAACCATAGGACTTGGGTTTTCAATCATCCAACAGTGGAGTTGTCAACTTGATGTAATCTGACAATTACTAGGAAGCATTCATTAACCATTTGACATCAATAACTGGTGTTTTTGGTTAAATTGAAACCTATTCAACCTCATGGGTTGACATCAATGACAACAACGCCCTGGCTCCCTAGTTTGTGCCTCCTCGTCCTCAATTATGACAACCTTCATTATGTTTCTTGGTGGGTGTTATTATTTATTGTAGGTTCTAATGCAGTGTTTCTTCTCGCCACCATCGTTTTTCCCTGGGATGACGTTGCGTTCCACCGGGTGCTGGAGTCATTGTTGGTTCTTGTTTGGGTTCGGTGGCCCTCTTTTTGTTGCCCGTGGGTGACTACTACCGCCATGGGTCAAGCTTCTATTTTGGTGTCCAAGTCGTTTTCTTTTTTTTCTTTGCGGCTCAAGCTTCACTGCCGACTCTTGGAGTTTATTCTTGGTTTCAGGTGCGACCTTCTTTGGTTTTGTCACTTGGATTGTCAACAACCCTTGATGGGTTTTTTCGTGCCTAACGCTCTTATTTGGGCTATTTTCTCTCCACTCTCAAATTGATAGTGCCCCTTGGGGCCTCGCTTTTCGTACTACTTTTCTGTTGTTTATGGAGATGGGAGTTGATGGGGCAAGATTGAGCAACTTCCCTAATTCTTTGGCCCATTTCGTGCCTTTCTTTCTCTATTTTGTGGAGGAGTTTGGTAGTTGGTCCTATGGGGTTCTTGCTGACCTCTTATTGTGCTTACAACTCGTTTTTCTGGGTTATTGGTAGCCACGATTGGTTTTCCTTTGATTTTCTCGTAGGGTTTGATTTCTCTAGGGTTTTTTAGTGTTTTTCTATGGGCTATCTGGGCAGCCTATGCCCAATTTGATAGAATGTTATTATGGAGCTTTGAACTCTTCTTTTTTTCATAGGCCTCTTGGATGATTTGGCTATAATATTCTAGGGCATCCGCAAAATGTAATTTTATCCTGAATAAAATTATGATGTTTGAAAAAAAAAAAAAAAGTAACCAAAGTGTCCTTAATTATTGTTAAAGTCTCTAAAGCGATGTTTCTATGTTTATTTTATCATTTTCTAATATAATTATCTCAAAAACAATAATCTTTCGACAACATTTAAGGTTTTGGAATACATTTTAAAATGTGCTTTGAGTTTTTTTGGATTTTTCCAATACACTTTTTCGAGTACATGAACTTATGTAGTCATCCATTCAACGTGTTTACTCTATCATCTAACATTTAAAAGAATAATTAAAACGATGTTTTCATATACTTTAAATGAAAATTATCATGAGAAATTAAACTTCAAAAATGAAAGGAAAATATCTTTATAGTTGGAAAACAAGAGAATAATACATTAGAAGTTAGAAGATAAAAACAATATCTATAGAACTGAAAAATAAGATAATTTAAACAATGATTTTCATATATTTTAAATAAAAATATCATAAGCCATCAAACTTCAAAAACTAATCTAGAAAACGAGAGGAAAATACCTCTAAATCTAGAAAATATAAAGAATATCTCTAGAGTTAAAAATTACAAGAAAAATACCTCCAGATTGATTAGAGCAATACCAAAATGCATAATGGAAAGTTATACTGAGTGACTTAATCAACCTCTATCATAGTTTTTATAGAAGAATAAATCAATCTATTAATAAAGTGCACAAGTTATTTGGTATCTCAACTTATATCAATCTATATATATAATAGTGTTCTTGCTAAAAAAATAAATAAATATAATACAATATTGATTAACAAAGTGACAAAAACATAATAAAATATTGGTTCTTGTTAAAAGAATAATTAAATATAATAAAATATTGATTAACAAAATAACAAGCCTAATAAAATATTAATTAACAAAATAAAACCAAAAATGTTATAATAATCAAAATATTAAAACAAATCCTGCATTAAAATAATGATTGGAATCATACAATAGGATAATGATTGACTTAATGTATTTTGATTCTATCCATCCCATATTACTTTAGTTCATTCAATAAGCTTATGGGAAAAGTAATGAGAATAATGATTGGCAATGATTTACTTAATGTATTCTCATTCTATCTATCCAATATCATTCAATAAGCTAATTGGAAAAGTAATGAGCAAATAATTGACATATGGCATGATGCAACACAATTAAAGCAATGAGGTTAATGATTTATTTAATCCCTCCAATATTAGGTTAATGATTGATTTAATGTATTTTCGTTCTATCCATCCCATATTACTTTAGTTCATTCAATAAGTTAATTGGAAAAGTAATGAGCCAATTATTGACATATGACATGATGGTAGTGTAAAAAACACAATTACATACGCTGAAAAGAACTTAATGTAACTCAAATGCTGGAAAGAACTTAATACTACTCAAATGTAATGGAAAACCAGAAACCACTAGAAGACTAATGCTAAGAATAGCATGTTACCATAAAACTTACAAAGAAGACTAATGCTAAAAATAACATGGTATATGAGGACAATTAATTGCAATAAAACTCGAAAGCCAAATTTCAACAACAGATATTTCCTTTCATTTTTTTTTCAAGTTTACAACTATTTTCAATTGTAACATTGAATAAACCAAATTTCAAAACAAAAATTGAACAAACCAAATTTAAAAAAAAAAAAAAAAAATTCCCTCTCCATAGTTTTTGAAAATTTACATCAATTTTCAAAGACTAAAATTGAATTAACCAAATTTCAAAAACAAAAAATCCCTTCCCCATTTTTTTTTTGAAAGTTTACAACCATTTTCAAAGGCTTAATTCCATTAGGTTTTCTGTCAAAACCCTTGCATTTATATCTAAGGCCCAGAAGACCGTTAGTAGAACTGCTTTAAGCAGTTAAGAATATGATGCAATGTGACAATTCTACGCTGCAAAATAATTACATTCTTGTATTCATGTACAGTCTGAAATTCAATTTCAAGTTTCCACATGTACAAATTTCAAATTCGAGTCCAGAACCGGTTGCTCATGGCTCTGTTAAGCATGCCTTCCAGAGTAATGTCGAAGGCATCCTTTGGAGGAATCTCACTCCCACTTTTTGCTGCAAAATTCATGTAAAGCAACCTCGGAATAATCTCAGCAATCTTCTTCCGCATTCTCCTTATTTTTTCCTGAGAATAGCTGTTCAAGAAGTCCTCGATTCTCAGGGCCTTTCGGCGAATCACCATTCTCTGTTCTGGGATAAAAACAGAGTAGGCCTCTGGGTCTGAAGGAAGATGCCATGTGTACTGCTCATATGCAGAGTCATTTCTGAAAAAAACTGGTATACACCCTGCAATCAGCCCATCAAAGATCGACCGCCGGGTGGGGGAATCCCCGGGCGGTTGCAGGCAGAAATCGGCCTTCAGCGATACATTTACAACGGTTTCCGGGCTGTGACTGCATTTCGTCTTTGTGCAATTCACGAGCAGGCATCTCGAAGATTTCTTGCACTGCTTCATAACCGCGCTCCGAACCCTGGAACTTCGCCGCGCGGAACCCACGAACGCAAACAAGAAAGTCCGCCGCGCGGACAGCACAGTGCGCGTCCATTTCTTCAATTCCCGCTGCGATTTCGGATGAAAAGAAGTCAGGTACGGAATGGCCTGCTCTCTGTCCATCCAGGTTCGGCTCTCCACCAAGAAAGTCGTGACATTGGCCATGGCCGGGAGCTCCAAGAGACTGGTGCCCCAATTGATTCCCTTAGCCGAGGGAGACTTGCTCAGGTCCCAAACGGTCCGCCCCGTGACCATAAAATGGTCGATCCCACCCCTTTTTCCCCAAATCCACTTCGCCTTTTGGTCCAGCCAAGAAGCAAGCTCTTCTCCGTGATTCGAGGCCCGGTCCTGCTCGCTCCCGTAAAGAAAACGCAGGGCATCCAGGCCGATGTAATAGGGTATAAAGAAAGCATCGGCCGAGCGCGCATCAGAGACAAGGCACCGGTACTTTCTCATCCGATTGTGAAAAACGACCTCCAGCATGTACAGATCTGTGGCGTACCATCCCGTTCTGTTGCGAATCGAAACCCCAAACCCCTGATTTTCAATGTGGCGGCAGAAATCGAGCCACGAGACTAACTTACCGCTGCAATTGTGCAGCAACTGAGAATTGAACTTGGCAGGCAAATCGTACATGAAAATCCTTTTGCCTTCACACGACTGTGTGAGCCCGGACCCTTCACTGTCTTCTGTTAATTTCATATCATAAGGTCTGCTGGCACTGCGGATCACTTGGTTCGTTACGGTCGCGTCCCCATTGAAGAGGAAATGCGAGCTCATGTGGCTCAGAAAAACGAAGACGAGCAGCGTGGAGCATGAGAATGCAGACCAGTATTTCCAGTAGGCCCAATAAATCTTCATGATCATCGAATTCATGATGAATTTACATAATAGTGATCTCGGTTTCTCTGATTTCAAAGAAACGGTATGCGATGTTATAGTCGGAAGCAGAGGAGCACCTGGCAGAGCGGGAACATATAAGGGGGCCAATGATTCTTTAGAAGATTATTTTTCCGTCAGACGTGTGACGCAGCGATATATTGATTTTTCTGTTAGACTGCGGCTATTTATGAGCAGGGACCCGCTGGAATTCCTTCCACTTCGTACGGAATTGTAGAGTGCCGGGTCCCAAGGGATGTGTTCGTTAGGGATCGACGATGACGAATCCTCCGAGCGCACGAGAATTCAGAATGATGACAGTAATGTACCCAAAAAGAGGAGGTCAAATTATTAATTATTATTTTTTTCAATTTTGTTATGATATGATAATATAAGCGTTAAATACAGTAATGTACCAAAAAAAAAAGAGGAGGTTAAATTATTAAAAAAAAAAAAAGGATTATGTTATGATATGATATGATAATATAAGCGTGAGATATATTGAGAATTTATTGTGAGAGGTTAAATCTATTTTTATTCTAAAAAAGAAGTTTGATAATACATCCATGTTTTACGGACCGGCAACAACCCCTTGGAGCTGATGCGCGCTAGGGTTTCACTGCTGCC
This sequence comes from Pinus albicaulis, assembly GCA_034641835.2. Lineage (NCBI taxonomy): Eukaryota > Viridiplantae > Streptophyta > Pinopsida > Pinales > Pinaceae > Pinus > Pinus albicaulis. The sequence goes on from CM076575.1 coordinate 149,206,163, forward strand.
CTTGCTTCAGCGCCGACACCTGCCTTTCCTGCTGCTTCTTTCTGGTACGCCCCTTCTGCTCTGCTGAGAACGGGCTCTGGTGCGCCTGCTATGGCAGGCCCGAATGGGGGAGGAGAAGGTTCTTCCCCCCCACAAAACGACATTCCGATGGATGGGGTTACTCCAAATCGTGCACCCACTAACACAAAAGCTTCGGATACGGAAGATACTAACAAGTCTGAAGGTAAAGCGGACAAGTCTGACCAGCAGAAAGAGGTACAGACAAAAGACTCTGGAAAAACGGAAACGCCCCAGGCCAAATCGTCCACATGCAGGCCAATCGCTGCAGAAAGGCCAAAAATTGACTTGCCCAGCCATCGAATCAATGGAAGAATTCAGTACATGAGGGACCATGCCCTAATCGGCAAATTCATTGGTTTCTGGCCCACGGAAAAAGCTCTGCAAGGATGGATAGCCGCCAAGTGGAAACCCAAAGGGCAGGTCGACCTCCAACTTGGCCCCAAAGGTTTTTTCACTGCCATCTTCACGTGCATTGAGGATAGAAACAGAGTCCTGGATGAGGGACCATACTTCTTCAACTCTGCGGGCCTCTACCTTAGAGACTGGGTTGAAAGATTCAACCCCGACAAGGAGGACTTCAGTTGGGCCCCAGTCTGGATCCGTCTTTACTCCCTCCCCCTGGAATACTGGGATGAGGACTCTCTCAAAGACATTGCCAAGGGTTTAGGGGAGTTCATCAAAATTGCGGAGGAAACCAAGCTATGCCGTTATACCTCTTATGCCCGCATCTGTGTCTACATGCGCTTGGATCAAGCCCTTCCTGACTCGGTAAGTCTCTTTCACGATGATTATGAATGGATTCAGCCTCTGGATTTTGAGCATGTTCCCTTCCGATGCCGCAAATGTCACGTTCATGGTCACCTATTTAGAGACTGCCCGCTAAATGCCAAGCCTCAAAGCTCCTATCCCCCTGACAACTCTGACCCGGAAGGCTTCACAAAGGTCACCAATCGGCGAAGGTCCCATAAGAAACCCTCCGCTGGTAAAAAACCCTCAGCCCAAACCAATTCCACTCCCTCCACCAGTAATAGTTTTGAAGTCCTAGCCTCTAACCCGGAAAACCTTCCCCCAGATGATCAACCTGCTTCCCACCCGACCACAATCACTCCTTCCTCACCTCCTCCTGGCTCCAAACCCTCTCAAACTGCTTCGATGGGCCAAGATCCTTCAGCCAAGGAAACCCCCGTGGATCCAGCTTGGAAGCCGAACGGAATGGATGTAGATCGCATCTCATCCTTGAACACTGAAGGCAGTAGTCAAGCGCAAAATATGGAGGTCGAACCGGAGAGTATAGATCTCATGGGACTGGATATTCTGGAACTGGAACTAGCCTGCAAAAGAAAGGAATTTGAAAAAATTCCAGACCAAGAGTTAGATCGATTGGAAGTCATCATCTCCAGAGCTTTTCAACAAAAAGAACTAGGAATACAGCCAGGCAGCCGATGGGATGGTAGTCAATCTAACAAGGACTCCAAGAAACGAGGCCGAAAATCTGATTTGGAGCGCACTATCACAGTTGGGAAACTCCTGGTTGAGTCAGGAAGATACGCTAAGTTGACAAAGTATTACAAGCCCCTCCCCCACAGTGATCCATGAAGCTCACCTCATGGAATGTCAGAGGACTCAATAGTCCTGGGAAACTAAGAATGATCAGGAATATGTTAAAGATGGAAAAGCCAAGTATACTCTTTTTACAGGAAACCAAATGTAACAGCAGCACTTTAGGCAAAATTCTCTCCAGCGCTTGGCCTGATTGTCACTCCGTGGCAGTTGACACTTCTGGAGCTTCTGGTGGGCTTGCTATAGCCTGGAACAATCAAGAAATCATGCTCCATGACTTTCACGCAGCCCACCATCTCATCCAGGCTACCTTTCACATCATAGGTACCAATGTTCATGGTCATCTCTCTAATGTTTACTTCCCTCAGGAAGCAGGTAGGAAAATGGCTCTTCTTGACACATTGGAGGTATTAAACAGTACCAGGACCCACCCTCTATGGATTCTGGGTGGTGATTTCAATATGATCACCAGCCTAGAGGAAAAAAAGGGAGGCAGAGCCAAGTTAGATCCTGAATGCCTCCACTTCAAGGATTTCATTCAAAACAATTTGCTAATAGATCTTCAGTACAGCAATGGCATCCACACCTGGAGTAATCGCAGAACGGCTCGCCAACAAATATCCTCCAAACTGGACCGATTCCTAATTTCTGATAATGCGGTGTATCTAGGGGGGGATATCTCTGCCTCAATTTTTCCAAGCAGTGGCTCGGACCATTGGCCCATCTCCTTACAATGGCGGCGTCTGGGGGACTCTAGGAAACGTCCCTTTCGCTTTGAGGCATTCTGGCTGACCCATCCCGCCTTCAAGGATCTCATCACAGCCTGGTGGAGGACCTTATCTCCGCCTGAAGGGTCAAAGATGTATCAATTCCAGTACAAGCTTAAATGCCTAAAGCACCACATCAAGCAATGGAATCACAATACGTTTGGCAATATCTTTCAGGCGCAACAAGCCCTCGCTACAGAAATGAAAACTCTACAGCAGCAGATCATAACGAATGGTTACACGGAAGAACTCATGGCAAGGGAGACGCAACTTCAAGCCCAAATGGAAGATCGATCCAAACAAGAGGAAACACTTTGGCGGCAAAAATCCAGGGTTAGATGACTGAAGGAAGGTGAAAAGAATACAAAATTCTTTCACCGAACAACCATACAAAGACGTATGCACAACTCTATCACAGCCATAACGAATCAAACAGGGGAAAAAGTAGAAGCACATGCAGAGATCGAGCAGGCGTTCCTAGAACACTTCCAAACAGTGCACAAAGAACCTCACGGGGACAGAAGCTTTGCAATCAACAAAATCCTGCAAAACATTCCTAAAATTATCACTGAAGAGCATAATCAGCTGCTCTTACGCCCAGTCTCCAGGCAGGAAGTAGATGTTGCCATGAAGCAGCTCAGAGATGGAAAAGCTCCAGGGCCGGATGGGTTCACTACCACATTCTACCATCAGTTCTGGGATCTCATTGGTGAGGAAGTTTGGTTGGTGGTTGATGAATCCAGGGCCATGCATTGGCTTCTCCCTTCTTTAAACACAACATTCATTGCTCTCATTCCAAAAGAAGAAGAGGCCAGCACTCCGGATAAATATAGACCCATTGCTCTATGCAATGTAATCTATAAAGTCATCTCAAAAGTCATTGCCAACCGTCTAAAACCGCTCCTGCCTCTCCTTGTCTCTCCAGAGCAATCCGGATATGTTGAAGGCAGGCAGATCCTGGATGGCATCATTCACACTCTTGAAATCATCCATTCGTTAAAGCAGAACAAACAAGCAGGTATGATTCTAAAAATCGATCTTTCCAAAGCTTTTGATAAACTAAGCTGGATTTATATTCAGAAAATGCTTCTGGCCTTTGGCTTTTCCCCCACCTGGGTTCGTTGGATCCACAGCCTCATCTCCTCCTCATTCTTCTCCATCCTCATCAACGGAACTCCCTCCCGCACCTTCACCCCCTCTCGTGGCATCCGTCAAGGAGATCCCCTATCTCCTTTTCTTTTTGTTCTGATGGCGGAAGGTCTGGGGCGCCTCCTCTCCTCTGCCTTAAGCTCTCAGCAAATTCAAGGCATCTCTGTCCACAATGCACCAGCTGCCACCCACCAACAATTTGTGGATGATAATATGGTCTTTGGCTATCCCTCTGTACAAGAAGCTTCCAAGTTAAACTCCCTGCTGCAAGTCTTCTCTGATGTGTCAGGAACTAGCATAAACAAATCCAAATCCCAGATCTTCTTCTTTCACACCCCGCCCCTCACTCAATTAGCCATTGCCCGTATTCTTGGCTTCTCAGTAGCATCCCTCCCCTCCACCTACCTAGGCGCACCTCTCATCGCCTCACCGCTTAAGCATGCTTCCTGGCGCAAACTCCTTGATAAATTGGCTGCTCGTCTCTCCTCCTGGACTTTCCGCACCCTCAACTTAGCAGGCAGGTTGGTTCTCATTAAATCTGTTCTCCAAGCCTTGCCTCTTTACCTCTTTTCCATTTTAGCGGCACCCAAATGGGTCCTCACTAAGATCAAAGCCCTCCAAAGGAACTTTCTTTGGGGATCAAAAGGTACCAATCGAAAATGGGCCCTTGTTCAATGGTCCACTGTCTACAAACCCAAAGAGCAAGGTGGAATTGGCCTGCGGGATCCCCTTCTAAGTAACGCCATCATGAATGCGAAAATCTGGTGGAATTGGCTCACTGCTCCTGAAAAGCCTTGGGCCATTCTATGGAAAGCCAAATATGCTCAAAATCGTCCCCAAGATGAACTGGTCAGAATGACTCCGGAAGTGAACGGATCTATAATATGGAACTCTGCCAAGACTCACCACCTTCTCATTCAACATCACAGTTTCTGGGAGATAAGGGATGGCACCTCTGCTAGGTTTTGGACAGACTCCTGGGAACAATTACCTAAGCTCATCAACACTTACAATCCTTCCATGGATCCTGATTGGCCTATGTGACAGCTTGAGACGGTTAATACTCATTGGGAGGAGTCTGACAACCAAGGCTTTCGGCAATGGAGACAGACAGCCAGAATTGTCAGGAATGTCACAGCTCCAGAAAGCCAAGCCATCACGGATGTTCTAAATACCCGATGCATCAGAGTCTCGCAAGATAAAGACATTTTAAGATGGGGCCACCTGCCTAAAGGAACTTACACCACTAGGGAGGCCTACAGGATCCTAAGCATGGATCCCATGCCCAAGGACCCGCTTTGGAGCAAAATTTGGAATGTTGGAGTTTGGCCTAAGGTCGCCTCTTTCCTCTGGCTCCTTGGCCACCAAAGGATTCTCACTTGGGACAATCTCCGCAAAAGGCAATTCCATGGCCCTTCTATCTGTCCTAATTGTGGGGAAAATGAAGAAACACAACAGCATCTCCTTTATGCCTGTCCTTTGGCCTCCCTACTTTGGGAGAAAGTCAGTTTCAGATGCCAACGAAACTGTAAGATCGATGCTGACATCAGAGGAACCCTCCGTGATTGGCATCAACGCCCCTTCACAAGCGAAATTCTCAATTATCTCTGGAGAATTATACCTGGTCTCCTCCTTTGGACTATCTGGAAAGAGAGGAACAAACGGATTTTCAAAGATCAAAGGACCCCTACAGACATCATTTGGAGTAATTATTGTCACAATCTCAAGGAGACTCTAGATTTGCAGGCCTGGAGCACAGAGGATTTCCCAACTCAAGCCAAGGAGAAATCTATATGGGAGAACTGGGGTCTTAGCATTCAGCCCAACACTCAGAAGCACACTAGATCCCAATCTGTAAAAATCAATCATAAGTGGACTCCCCCCCCTCGGGATACCTTCAAGCTCAACTTTGATGGTGCCTCAAAGGGTAATCCAGGCAAAGCTGGCTTCGGCGGTATCATCAGGAATCATGCCGGCACCCCTCTGCTTGTTTACATGGGAAGTATTGGCTGGGACACAAATAACTCGGCAGAGCTGGAAGGATTATGGCAAGGCCTTCTTCTCTCTCAGCAAGCGGGTCTGAATCCTATTGAGATTGAAGGTGACTCTCAAATTCTCATCAACATCGCAGACCATCTTCTCAATGGGGCCCAAGCCCGCAAAGTCTCCAGCAGCTGGCGTCTGGAGGCGCGCCTGGATAAAATGGCTAGATGGCTCTAGGATAATCGTGCTCTTTTGTTCAAACACACACGTAGAGAAAGCAATAAGGTCGCAGACTTGCTTGCTAATCTGGGTGTGGATTGTGGAAGCAATCTCAAGGCAGGGATGTTGGACATAATCCAGAATGAAGATCACAAAAGGAAATGCCACACTCTTCTTCAGGAGGAGGCGAACTCCCCGGATGCGGGTGCTAGTGGAGATGGGGGGATTGACGGGACGCATGGCGCAAGGACGGGAGGCCACCTGCCTACCCTCTTGAATCCTTAGCGCCCACCTGATCTCATTTATTACCCGCGCTTGATCTTAATGGTTCGGATATGGAGTCGATTCACTTCAATGCACCAGGTTCTCGAGGCAACCTCGAATGCTGCAATCGCGTTATACATTCGACCTCCAGGCTTGGTCATTCAATGCACAGGCTGGAAGGTTGCAGTCTTGGTTTGTTATTTATCATGGAGCCGTCTGCCCCTTCGCCATTGTTATCGAGTTGCAATCCTGCTCTGGACAAAGCAATTGTCCGCACCTTCACCGGGTTGCGCTGTCGCAACACTTGCTGCTTGGTGCTTGCGGATAATTCCCACATATTTATTACAGGTTCTTGTGTTTCTGCCACTGAAGTTCTTGGCTCTCCTCCTGCGCGGAATTCCACCAGTTCTCACTTGCTCACTAGCTCCTATTCTGCCGCAATCATGCCCAGAGTCAGACAGAGGATGCGGAGCCGTAGGGGCTCCTCGCGGGCTGCCAGAAGGCACTCGCCTTCCCTCACCTCCTCTCCGTGTAATTCCTCTGCGACATCGGACAGCTTGCCCCGTCTCCTTCATGGGCGTCTGCTTCGTTCAGGACGTCGTCTGGACTCGCCCTCTGGCGATGCTCTACCAGCTCAGTCTCATACTGCACTCTTTTCCTTTGACTGTGCTCTCGACAAACCCCGGGTCACCGTCGCCATCTCGATCGTCTTCCTAGAGGAACCAACGCCTGAGCCTCCGCCTGATGCGCATGCTCCGGACGACAGCGCTAATAGGGACGAGAAGCAACAGGATACGAGGGGTTTGCCCTCTGAGAACAAGATTTCTTTGCAGGTCGATGCTGGGGTTGTTCTGGGCCATGTCGTTGCGCCTCCGCCGGTTGTCCACTCCTCCGTCGCTTGCTCCCACGCACATGGTAATCCGGAAGACTTCAGCTGCAAAATTGAAGAAATTGAGCCGGATGAGTAACTATGTCCTCCCCTCCTGTCTTTTTGTCAGTTCTCTGCCCTCTCTGAGGGTTTGCTTGGTCGACTTGTTAGTTCTTTTTGCATTTTTCCAATCTCAGACACTACAGTGGTCCAGTTCAGTCAGAGTCAAGGTCCTGCAGCAGATATGCAATGTAATTATGTTCAGTGTCCAGTCAAAAACATATCAGTTCGATCCCCTGCGTGGGATTTTTTCAGATTATGGCTCCCATGGCTGGTTTCCCTCTCGTTGGGCAGCCCAATATCAGTCTCGGTCAGTTAAAATGCCTCCCGGTAGGCTATGTTTTGGCTTCGGCCAGGTGTACATTATTTTCCTTTAATTAATAGATTACTCTAACTTAGAAAAAAAAATACATCCATGTTTCACTTTACTATAAATGTATTTTGTTATAATATTAATTATAATTCAATTAACATCATATTTATTTATATAAAAATTATAATAATTAATTAAATTATAACTTTATTTTAAATTATTATTATTATTATTGTTATTAATTATAAAAATAATTAATATATAATTTAAACATAAATATATTCTCTATTTTATTATGGATATTATTAATTTGTAAATATGCTTTGTTATAATATCAGTGTAAATCATCTTAATTTTGGATCTAAACATTGGATCTAAAAAAATCTAAAAAATATAGATCTACTAAAGGAATAAAGGGATCAAATCTTTTGAGATACAAAGCTCTTTTAAAGTTAAAAGAGATTTGAGCTAGAGTAGATCTATCAAGGGAATAAAGGGATCAAATCTTTTGAGATACAAAGCTCTTTTAAAGTTAAAAGAGATTTGATCTAGAGTTATGATCAAGGAAAATTTTAAGGATGGAAATTTATCTTAAAGTTTATTTGGATCTAAACATTGAATCTAAAAAAGATCTAAAAAATATAGATCTACCAAAGAAATAAAGGGATCAAATCTTTTGAGATACAAAGCTCTTTTAAAGTTAAAAGAGATTTGAGCTAGAATAGATCTATCAAGGGAATAAAGGGATCAAATTTTTTGACATACAAACCTCTTTTAAAGTTAAAAGAGATTTGATTTAGAGTTATGATCAACGAAAATTTTAAGGATGGAAATTTATCTTAAAGTTTAGAAACCTTTGAGAACCTTACTTGTCCCCATAGTATATATAAAATTATGGCGATTTTTAGGGTCAAATATTTTTATACTATAAAATTAATATTTTTATACTATAAAATTTGTAGCCCCTAAAATTAATTATTACTTATAATTAATTATAATTATTATTTTTTATTTTATTTTGTTTGCAATACATTGCGATGCAATTTGTAAAAATTATACAAACAATATGTATATCATGGATTCAATCCGATCTAACAATGTACTAAAGCAAGCTAGATATTGAATCACTTCTACAAATCAATTGCAGAAATTAAACACCTACAAATCAATTGCGAAAATTAAACACAATTGCCAATTCACATGAAGCAAAGAAAGAATTAAATCAAACCACAACACAGATAATTTCCTGGGGAAGGCTTGCTCAAAAACCCTCTATCTTCTATTGTATATTAACCATGGAATCATGAAACAATTGCAATGCACTATTCTCACAAGAGTATCCTATCGTATATTAACCATGGAATCATGAAACAATTGCAATGCACTATTCTCACAAGAGTCTCCTGCACTCTGCTAACTATCTCCCACTATCCTAGACAAAACTAACCAACACTTAGCCAATTCTCAACCTCTAAACAGCCTGCCTTGCTTGCACAATTCCTTATGAATGTAATCCCTATTCTTTTGGAATTTTGGTCTTCCTAAACCATGCAAGGATTATGGGCACTCCAATGGATGTACAACAGATATTCAACCTCCCTTTCATCTTTGTCAGTTAACCTCCCTTTCACCTTTGTCTCAATTGGGTCTCCACTGGAAATGATATGCATGCAACTAACAATAGTAAATAATCAGTTGCATGGCATATCACTGATTGTGAATTAAATAATATTCAATTCACTTGATCTCTCACTAGTGTTGTTAATCAAGGTTGTCATTGATGTTAATGTGGCATTGATCGAGATGTCAATATTCTTGAGAAGCCTGGTTCTAGATGATGATGCCATGACTCTTGGTTGACTAGGATACTATCAATGAAAATGTCAAGAAGAAGTCAAACCACTAATGAAGGAAGCCCTAAGTAAATGATCTAATGTTGCATGCACTTGATGATCTAGATCTTAACCAATGGTGTCATATGATGATGTCATACACTTGGATTATACTTGATGATGACATATGATGATGTCATACACTTGGATGATACTTGATGAAGTCATACACTCGATGAAGGTTGGAAGACTAGATGATGATGTGGAAGATCTCATTTGATGGCTGGAAGACTACCTTGAAACTTTCCTAATGATGTTGCACTATGACATATTACTGCACTATTATTAAACACATAATGCAATACCTTCATGATGATATGGATGCTGGATACTATCATGATGACATGTCTGTCCTACATGATGACACTATGATCCTATAACTGATAAGCCAAACAATGCAAACCAAGGAGAAGCCATGCTGTCCTATTCACTTTCTGCACAGAAAAAATAAGGACAGGCACAAAGAAAAATTGTTTTTACCTCCTTAGAGGCATCCTTCCTAATTGAATCCTATACCATATTTTAGGGCATGATTTTTCCTTTCTATTGAGTCCTTACACGTCCCAAAACTCCATATAGTTGGTGAGATATTGATTTTTTAACTTACGGAAATTAACCTTGTCATTGAGCTGACCTACACTTTAGCATGCAAGTCAGCCTCTCAGTCAAGGGATGTGTCCCTTCATGTTTAGTTGAAAATCACTATAAATATAAGTCTAAATGCTCATTTTTCACAATCAATTTGGTGAAGAATTACTACAGGAAAACATAGATAGAAGAAGGGCTGAGCGGATCAAAAATTAAACACTGTTTTGGACTTAAAAATTCTTTGTTGGGTTAAAACATCTTACAGCGCGGCTAGAACCTGAACATAATGCGGATTGGAACAGTTTGATGAACTGTCACTTGAGGAGGAAAGTTTGGATCACTCATTGAACAATTAGCTCGGAACCTTTTTTCTTTATTACACCTTGGACAACAAATTATGAGCTCAGATTAAACAGTAGAAGTGTGGATTCCTATGGTGATAAGATTGTATACCTATTGATTTATAAGGCTGTAGACCTGTAAGACTTGTGACTATTGTTGGATATTTTAAAGCATGTTTTTTGAACAATGTTATGACATAGTTGAGAACACCTTTGGAGCAGTCATTAGCCTCTCCTTGCAGTTGTTTTCAGATCCGTACACTTCTTAGAAAGCAGGCTTTGTCCCTCCTTGTAGGCAAACACCAAGACTATTTGGAAACATAATTTGGGTCTTGTTTTGAAGTATATCTATTATGAAATAATACAGTGAAAGTACTTTGGAAGAACAATATCGAATTCATTTTTAGAGAAGACTTATTGTATAAAATTTTTTGAAGACAATCCTAGAATAAATTAAAGATATTTTTGGGCAAATTTGGAAGATATTGAAGAAATCCTTGGAGTTGAAGTGTGGATAAGACTTGGAGTCACTTGATTGCATATTTTGAAGAGGCTATTAAAGAAGGGCATGTAACAACCTTAGAAGAGAATTTAAGGAACATCTTACAATCTATTCAAAGAGATATTTGACTAGATCTTGAAGCATTTGGAGGAACCATTGTGAAGACACCTTAAGGCATCTTGGTTGAAGTGTCTTGGAAGCCATTATTAGAACAACCCTTGAAAGATATTTCGTGCAGACTTAAACCTTGCTAGAGCATACTTGTTGAGCAGATTGGAAGCCTTGAAGAAGAGTTTTCAGTGGTCCTTGTAGTTGAAGCTATTTGGAAGACTTTGCGCAGAACTTGTGCAATTGATTGAAAATGTCACCAAGCATTGCTTGAAGCCTTGGAGACACCCTTGGAGATCATGATGCATTGAAGCCATCATGAGGTAACTTTAGAGAAAGTGTTTGGGTGTCATGAAGAGTAGTGGAGACACCTTCATGTGAATAAAAGGTTGTCATTGATGAAGTAACGTGGAGACTAAGTGAGGGGATAGTTGAAGATTATCAGGGCTCGTTGAAGAAGACATTGGGAGCCATGACGTATAACCAAATATATCTTGATGAATTGAAGCTGGAGGTTGGAGCCTCATAGAGACAAGGTCAGTGCCTTGGAAGATAGGGTTGGAGCCCTAGAGTATTGGAGTCCTCAAACCAAGTCGGAGCCTGTACCAGAGATAGGGTTGGAGCCCTAGAGGTTGGTGCCTCAAATTGACAAGGTTGGAGCCTTGGAAATACCAAGTTGGTGCTTGGCACAATACAGGTTGGAGCCTAGAATATTGGAGTCTTCATCTAGGGTTGGAGCCCTATATCATTATTATAATTTAATTATTGTAAAGAATAAATTAATAAAAGTATCTATTCCATCATTGTTCATTTTGTGTTCTAAATATAAGTGATCTAACTGGTAAAATTAACAATTGAAAAAAAATATTGTTTCACCCCCCTCTCAGTATTTCCAACAATTGCAACAAATAGTTATACTAGTTCAACTGACTCTGACTCACCTAAATAGGTTAACTGATTACACATGCATTAAACTAATGCACCAACTGCAATTCGAACTTCATAACTAATAGAATTAATCTGCATGCCTCACCAATCACCCTCAACTTGAAATACATGAACTAACTGAGTTTATCACACTCAGTTAACTATTACAAGTGACCATGATATAATATTACATTTTATTGTCCATTTTGATTAATGGAAAATTAAAATAGAAATTGCACCAAATTTAGCACACACTAGTATAGGTGCTGTTAGGACCTATTGGTCCCACACTAGTGTAGGTGCTACAATTTCTAGTTGGACTCCAACACTCTCTCTCAACAAGAAAGGGATTATCCACCACCCCCTATCCCGCCTCTATGGTATTCAAATTTTCTCCTCGCGAGCGCCTTCGTCAGAATATCTACATCATGATCCTTTGTGGGAATGTACTGAACTAACATAATGCACCTCTGAACACAATCTCTAAGATGGTGGTATTGTATGTCTATGTGCTTGGACCTATCATGGAATATTGGATTAACCGAGAGTTTAATGCAACTCTGGTTATCACAATGTATCAGAATTGGGGATCCATCTGAGTACCAAACAAACCAACCAGGATCTTTCTCATCCAAATGGCCTCACATGCAGCTTGACTTGATTCCATGTATTCTTCCTCCGTTGAATTAAGTGCCACATATTTCCGCTTCTTGTTGTACCAAGAAAATGTTGTCGATCCTATGTTGAATATCCCTCCTGATGTGCTCTTTCTATCTGATGGACTGCCTTCCCAATCTGCATCCGTGAATCCTTGAAGCTTCACTCCCTTTGTCTGTACCATAATCCCTACTTTGTCGTGCCCCTGAGATATATCAAGACATGCTTCCCCGCCTTCCAAAAGAGCTTGATTGCCTTAACCATAGCATGACTCAGCTGGTTAACTATGTAGAAAATGTCTGGTTTGGTGTTCACCAAGTACATCAGTGAACCTACTGTTGTCTCCCCGTGATTTGCAAGATTGGCAAGAACAAAATCTGCAAAGAAGCACATCATATCACTTTGGAGTCCATGGACCTAGCCTTCCTGGACTCACAGAGGGCTCTCTCTATGTAAGTGTTTATAAATGATATGTCTTTATGCTTCTGTTTTGATTTTAGGCTAGTTATGAAGTTCTAAGGACTTGTTTGTTTTGATTGATTGGATTGGTTGATAGATAGACTAATGGTGTGATTAAGTGATGAAGTGTTTCAGCTGAATAGATAGACCATGAGAAAAATTAATCCATTGGGCCATGGAGTCATAAAAATATTTAATTGTTCATCAACTCTGCAAGGGTTTTCATAGGGCAAGCTAATTATATCAAGTGGATCTCTGAGATTAGATGTGATATGAAATGACAATAAGTTGTGAAAATAACAGAACTAAAAGTCAGTTAAGAATCTTTTAACTCTACTTCAACAAGAAAATCCTTTTAGGTAACTGTTTGAGACAAACCAAAGGACAGGGTTTACCATAGACTTCTTTGGCCAGACTTTAATAACAAAACCTTTAAGACAATAGTCCAAAAATCCTATAATTACTTTCAGACACAGAAAACATTTAAGATAACAAAGAGTGCAACTAAAGGGCAAGATAAACCTGTCTTCTTTAATCAGACACTCTAAAGACCTCCAAAGCAACAGTTTGAGGCAGACCAGAGGACAGGGCATACCATAGAAATCCCTGGTTTAGACTCTACTAAGTATACTTCAAAGAAAGGTCTTAAGAAACAATATTTCAAGCTACACCAAAGGACAGGGCATACTATATACTTCTTTGGCTTGACTCTATTAAATCATTTCCAAGACAACAAGTTAGGTGGAACCAGAGAGAAATTAAGAATTCTCCAATCAGACCTTACATAAGAAAACATTGAGATAGAGAATACAGACAGAAATAGGGTGCCAAGATAGCATATCCTACTCTAAAATCTCTGCTCTTTTATCAGATAAATAATGGAAATAATGGAAAATAGAAGGAAAAAAATGACAAAGAAGGAAAACTTCACCATTAACATAGCTCAAGAATCCTGTGAACGTGCTTATATTACTGATGTTCAAAACAATTACATTACTTCAGTACAATAGATCTCTGCAACTCAGATCTTTCTCAAATCCAACCTAGCAGTCAATCCTTAATCGACAGCCAATCAACTAACCAAGTAACCAACCTCCAACCAACACTAAAAATGAATGATACATGTAGTACTTATCTGCAAAATGAGGAGGTGATCCTAAGCTAGGTTTCAGATGTTATTTATTACAGAGTTAATGAGTTTTTGACCTTTGAGACCATGCAAGGCCCCAGGAAAAAATATCTGAGAGTGATTCATTGTAATAATAACTCCTAACTTAACTTCTAAGCTAAATTTAGGAAATGTTTGACTTTAAGGCTATTTTAATAAATTTTACAATAACTGTTGGGTAGATGAGAAATATCTTTGATTGTTTGTAATAACTGCTGATGTCTTTATTGGAAGAAAACATGTTGTAGGTGTCCAAATGTGTTTCTAAAGAGGTAAATGTCTTTGGTTGAGTCATTCAAATCTGTGTTTGTGTCCATCTACCTTTAATTTATCTTTTAAACTCTGTTTTAGGCTTTAAACTTGGATTTATCATTTAACTGTCTGCCTTATTGTCTTTTCCTTTAATTATGGTTTTATCTCTAATTTGTGACTAATCCTTTTGATTTTTCCTTTAATCCTTTTAATTTAACCTTTAATCCATTGTTCTTCACTATCACGGCCTTTGACTGTCTTCTTTCCTTCAACTGTGCTTATGTCTGTGTTTACTATCTAGGGGAGCATCTTATGCTATCGGAGGGCTTAGATAACCACTAATTATCATGACTTATTGATGATTATGCTTGATATTATACCTCTGGGTCCTCTTAATGAAAAAAAATCTCTGGACCGTCTCCCAGAATTCTTATTTGAACCATTTTGGACCCTTGGAATGCATTTCTTGCATTCCTTCCATTAAACCTACGCAATACAACAATTTGTTAATTTTAAATCCTGTGTTGGAGGGGATTTTCTAATTTTATTTGGGGTTTTCAGGTGTTAGGGCGTTCACAAAGGTGGCGGTGGTGGATCAGAGCTTTATCATGAAGCCACAAGGCCCCAAAATATTCAAACCAGATGGTAGTATTGATTTATGGTGTGAAGGGAAAAGGTGGTTTTTGCGAGCGGAGGGGCGGTTTTCGCATCGGACAAGGAGTGGTAAGCAGTTTCGGGCGAGCAGATATGATTCCACTCAGTGATTTACGCGTGGCGAAGGGATACCGCCCATTTTGCAGGGTTGGGATTTGTTTAACCCCTGCACAAATAAACGTGCAATATTGGATCTGGGCCATCAGATCTCGGGAGATGTAGATTGACGGTGGTCGGGGATCGATGCAACGGGAAATTTAAATGGAGTGGGGCCCGGGTGGACAGGTGGTGAGGTTTAAATTGAGTGCAGGGTTTGGTGTATGCGGGTCTCGGTGGGTTAATAAAATAAGCGAAAGCACTTTTTATTAAAGGGAAGGGAAGGGTCATATGGGGTTTTTTTTAATAAAGAGCGGGGGTTAAAAACATTAAGCAGAGGGCTTAAGTATTTATAAAGGGTTAGGTTTAAAATACACAAAGGGTCAGGCTTTTTACATTTAAAGCAAAGTTTTAATATATATATAAAGGAGGGCCCAAAAGGATTATTTCTGATTTAAAACAATGTAAAAAGGGACTTTTTACATTGTTTTTAATAAAACAAGGGAGATTGTTGAGGTGAGGGGTTTAAAATGGGGGTTTTTAGGGATGAAAGTGGGGAAAATGAGGAAATGAGGCTCTTTTGGGTAGGGAGAATGATGAGGATGAGAAAATTAAGCCCAAACATGAGTTTTAGGGCAGGAAGGTAATTTTGAGAAGGCAGAGATGAAGTATAGTGAAAAAGGTTTTATAAAGATAATGAAGGCAGTGAGATTTCTAAAGATAGCTTATAGGAAAGGAATGCTATCTTTAGCTGATTGTAATAAATCCATAGTCACCTAGTGAAACTGTAGAATACAGGAGGATAACACCTACTAGCTGCCTATAGACAGTAGCATCCACTACTTCTCCTGAGGTAGCATACTCTTTCCTCCAATTTCCTGGAAGAGGAGTGACCATGGGTTTACAGTTCTCCATGTGAAACTTAACTAATATCTCTTTCGCATACTTGCCTTGAGAAATAAAAATTTCACCATCTCACAGCCATATTTCCAAACCAAGGAAATAGTGAAGGAGTCCCATGTCCTTCATTTCAAACTCGCTTGCAAGATCCTCATTGCATGAGTGTATCAACTTCTCATCACCTGTCAAAATTAGATCATCAACATAAAGTACAATAATCAAGAGCTTACATCAACCACAATCTGGTACAGGTTTGCATCCACTTCACTTTTGGTGAAGCCCAACTCAGTGAAATAGCGATCAATCTAAGTGTACCAAGCACGAGGTTCTTGCTTCAACCAATACATTGCTCTCTTGAGTCGAAACACATGCGACTCACTGTCAAAGATCTTGAATCCTTCTGGCTGCTCTATGTACACTTCTTCCTCAATAAATCCATTGAGAAACGTAGTTTTCACATCCATCTGATGAATGCGCCACCCCATCTGCGTTGAGAGAGCAAGGATAGATCAAATGGAAGAGTACCTTGTGACTAGTGTGAAAGTCTTATCATAGTTGATCCCCTGAACTTGTGAGAATCCCACGGCCACAAATTTTGCCTTGTACTTCTCCACACTCCCATCAGCAGCTTGCTTCATCTTATAGATCCATATAGATCCAACCACTAATTTTCCAACCGGTCTTGGGACAATATCCCATGCACTATTCTTGACGATGGAGTCATACTCCTCTACTACAACATCAATCCAAATTGGTTGCTACACTGCCTCCTGAAAGGAAGATGGTTTTGGCACAATACACTTGCTCATAAGAGCCATGTATCCAGTAAACATGTCTAGAGACTATCTCTCTCTGCAAAGTGAAGTAGGGGCTCCTACATTCTCTCCTGCATCAAGTCTCAATCTATCAGCTTCCATGGTGCACCTTATGCCATTTATGGTGGATGGCTCTGCATGAGTTATTTTTGCCACTCCATGATCCTCCGCATGTGGCAGCTCCACATCTTGATGTTCATTCTTTGGAACCAAGAGTTCCTCCTCTGCATGCAAATCCATCTCCCTCTCAAGGGAAAATTGCATGGCTTTCTTCTCATCAAATTTTATATCTCGTTGCACAACAATCATTCTGTTGTTTGGAAAATACACCTGATAGTTGTGGGGAGATTCAGTGTACCCCACAAATATTCCAATCTCAGTTGTTGTTTCTAGCTTCTTCTTGGCGTCTTTGGTCACATGCACATAAATAGATGAGCCAAAAATCTTAAAATGTGAAACATCAGGTTTCTTACCACTAAAAGCCTCTTCTGGTGTACTCATGCCAAGTATCTGATGAGGACAACGGTTTTGCACAAAAACCGTTGTGTTGCTTGCATCTTCCCATAGATACAACAGTAGGCCCTGATCATGCAACATCGCTCTTGCTACACCCATAATTATTTTGTTCTTTCTTTCTGCGACCCCATCATGCTGTGGGTTATGAGGCGCAATCAACTTCTTTGAATTCCTTCTTTGCTACAGAAGTTATTTAATTCATTGGAGATGTACTCACCACCATTGTCGCTCCTAAGAGCCTTCACATGCTTCCCCGTGTCTTTATCCACTAGTGCTTTGAACTCAAGAAACTTTTATAACGTCTGATCTTTCTTCTGCATGAAGTAGATCCAACACTTTTGAGAAAATTCATCAACAAATATCACATAGTACTTATGCTTTGTTGTCGAAGCAGTAGATAATGGTACACACACGTTTAAGTGAAATCTCTTAAGGATCTCCAAGGCTCATTTCTCCTTTTCATGAAAAGTGGCCTTTGCATACTTCCCCATAGTAAATCCCTTGCATATGTCTGATTGCACAAGTTTACCCTTGGGAAGACCCATAGAAATATGTTGCATGACCTTCAAGGCTCTATGGGGAAGATGGCCCAATCTCCTATGCCATAACTCACCCTCATCCCGGCTCACCACATTTTCCGCCTTACCCATCAATGTTACGCAACCATCTACATCAATTTTATAGAGATTCTTAACTTGAATCCTAATATTCTTGGCTTGTCCTATAGTTTTGTGTCACAGGAAAGCTTTTCCTTCATTGAAAACAACATAGCCTCTATCCTCCAACATTGCAACTGAGACTAAAATTTTCTTCAAGCCTGGTCCATGCATTACATATTTTAATTGAAAGGGTTTACCTGAGTGTCTCTGGAAGGTAATGGTACCAATACTGGTAGCACTGTACCGCTCGTCATCACCCATTTTGATATGCATCTCGAGGTCCTTTCCCTCCAAGCCACTGAAAATTTCTTTGTCTCTCGTCATGTGAAAGGAAGCACCATTATCCAAGTACCACATTGATCCCATTGCACTTGACACCATGCATGCAATGAGCGAGAAGTCAAGCTCAAATTTCAAGGCCAAAGCTTCACCAGCTGCAAATCCTTAAGTCTTCTTGTTCTTCTTCTTTTGTGGACAATTAGTGGCATAATGTCTCTAGTTGTGATAGTGAAAACTCTTCACTCTGGATATGTCGTGCTTCTTGCCATCTTTATTAGACTTAGATTTGGAATGGAATTCATTTCCTTTCCCCCTCTTCACCTTGGAATCCAAAGAACAATCTTCTTCATCTTCATTCTGAGATGAAGATCCATCTCTGGTATTCCGCCTGAATTCTTCTTGCACCAAATCCGACCAAAGTCGTTCCCAATATGGCATATTTCCCTTCCATTAACAGAGTCCTGATAAATATGCCAACTCTTGGGAAGTCCTAGAAGAGATAGGCTCATCAAATCATCATCAGCGACAGTAATGCTGACGCTCCCAAGCTCATCTTGACATTGGAAAAACTTTTCTAGATATTTTGGCATGGTTTCGCCTTTCTCCATTTTGATATTCTTGAGTTTATCATTTAGTGCCATTTTTCTATGATCACTGTTGCTCTTAAATAGATCTGTCAAAGCTTTCTACATTGAATATGGTGTCGCTTTTCCATGAATACTTGAGGCAATGTGGTCTCGTACTCCCTCCATTAAGATCATCCTCGCCTTTGCAACCTTCTTTTGCCAGGCATCAAGATTTGCAACATCTGTCACATCGGGTTTGGGAACATCATTTTCAATGAATTATTTCAACCCATTATCCTCCAGTACTGCCTCCATTCTGTCTTTCCAAGAAATATAGTTAGAGTTTCCCTCAAATGCATACTCCAATCTCAAGCCATTGAAAGCCATTTTGATCTTGAATCACCTGTAGCACCAAGAAAGTTGTTACACCATTTTTTGGTCATCTAACCTACTATCATTAGATGAACCCAAGTACACCATGTAAGACCAATTTTACCCTAAGTAAAATTGTTTTCACTATGTGAAATAACTTAGTAAAACACCTTTATTAAGTTGTTTATGGTCTAAACAGGAAACCCCAAAAATAAATAATAAACAAATCTATATTTGTTTATATTTCCTAGTCATATTTAACCCAAAACAAGGAAATCAATTAAATAAATCCTTATTTATTTGATTATTTCCTAGGAATAAGTTATTTAAATCATATTTAAATAATATTCCTAGTTAAATTTGACTAAAACATTTATAAATAATTAAATAAATCATTATTTATTTAATTATATTCCCACCATTTCCTTAAAATAGTAAATAAATCATTTATTTATTTATTATTTATAAATAAAGGAATTGACCCAAGTCAAAAATCCTTTTCCCTCCAAAAAATATAATAAAATATTCCTAAAGGGTGGTTCTAGAATTTGAATAATAATATTTTATTCATGCACCAAGTTTCTAGATCACCCTAATATTTTATTATAAATAGAAGGGTTTTCCCCATTCATTAGTCACCTTTTGTTGCCTAAAGATCACTTTGGATCTACACACTTGGTCACATTTTCTTCATTTTTGTCTTGTGAGCTCCCATTGAGTTCTATGTTTGTCTGGGTTTTCTACACCAACAAGAGAGAGAGATTCTAGATCTAAAGTGCTGAGGACTGTCAAGAACCCATCCCATTGAGGAGAACCGGAAAACACCTTTCTTGTTTTCCTCTCAGGTGCCCCCTTTTAATATAATATAAAAAATTCTTTCAAATACATTGTTCTTGTCTTGTCTATTGGATGCATGGAGCCATATTTCATTTTTACTGCTTAATGTCTTTTATGCTTAGATCTGGATTTGTGTAGCGTTATTTGGATCCACTAAATGTATACTTAAAGATATTGGCAGTCATACTTGATGTTAGGGCTATTTGTTATGCGTAGCTAAAGTGGTCTTTTACGACGAAAGATTCATACTAACAATTGGTGACCCCACACGGGTTTTCTTTTGCGACCACTGTCGTTTTATATATTCCTGCATATCCAGCTATTTCATACCCTAGGGTTTCTCTTCAGTTTTTTTTTTTCCTATTTTTATGGTGTTTTTCACCTCTAAAACCCTCAAACATTAAAACTTTTAACTTTCGTGTGTTTCTGGCCCTATTGCGTAGGTGACAGACATTAGCCGCAGCTGAGACGACACTTTTTTCTGAAATCTGCCATTGAGAGATCCGGATCTGCAGGTCGCACTTATCGGCCCAAAAACTGTGACCTGGACCTGAGGATGCACTTTTCTGCCCCAAACTTGCGACCTGGACTGAAAACAGGTTAGAACCTGTGACCTGCACTTTTTTCTGCAATTTTCCAGCAATTTTTCTGGGTTTGTCTGAAGCTTCTGTCAGGGTTTTCCAGCCTCCGTCTCTGCCCATTTAGACCCGTTTCACTCAAATAAGTGGGAATATTTCCCCTTAGGGCTTTAGTACCCTCCACTTTTTGTGGGCGAGTTTTAGCTGTTTCAGACGTCTGAATTTTTAGAGTTTTAGCCTTCTTATTGTCAGATCTGATACTTCCTTTGCAGATCCCTTTAGATCAGCTCTTATCCTTTTCAAATCACCTCATATAGTTTTGTTTGGGTTTACCTCTAGGGCCACCTCTTCGTCCCTCCTCCTTTCAGCTAATTTCCCATTTTGTTACAGCAACCTTGCCTCTGCCTCTTTGCTATTCTCTGCACTTCTTTCCAGCAGATTTATCCTTTAGATCCCTGTCCCTCCTGACCTTAGATCTATTGGCCTCTTTTTTTTGTGTTTTGATTAATTTTTTCCCTCTTTTTAGACTAGTTTTGAGAGACCCGCCTTCTTGGGTTAGGTCGATGCCTTGTTAGCTGTTCAATTTTCTGTTATTTCAACATTATATACTGTTATTTACGGATTTATTTTCAGTTATGCAGCACACTTTTTCTTTTACTCTCAAATCGTCTGGGTTTAAAAAATTAAAATCAACACACGCCACACACTGACCCTAAGTGAAGAAGAGCTTGGTTAACACCGCTTGGCAAAGACTTTAAAATCAATTTTCACTGCACCTCTCTGCCCTTGACCTCACTTGATTTTGTCCCTTCCTGCCCTTGTCAGTTTTTCTTCTTCCCATCATCATTGCACCCCCAAGGCGCTTCTCCCACAGACTTATTGGCCTTCACCCTCAGTTTCCGGTTGGTCGACTTCCTCCTTCCCGTCGTCCTCGAGTAAGTCCTCCCCCGAGTCTGCACTCTGACTCTTCTTCTGATTGTTCGGGTTCTCTCCATACTCCTGGTTCTCCCCCTGTTACCTTCACCATGTCTAGTTCAGGGCCTAGCACCAGCGGCAACCCCAGTTCTACTGCTGGGTCCGTTTCCAGCGGAACCACTACGGGAACTACCTTGACTGCCCCTTTGCTCCCTTATATGGCCGGCCTTAGTCTCCCCAACTTCAATCAGCTGATCAATGATCCTATCCGCCACGATGTTAGTTGGCCTGCTATGCCAACCAAGCTCCCCTCTGACATTCCCAAGTTTGAAGGCCTTGCTAGTGAGGATCCCTCCAACCATATCCGATCTTTCCATATGTGGTGTTCATCCAATTCCATTATTGATGAATCCATTCGTCTTAGATTGTTTCAACGCACGCTTACCGACAAAGCTTCTAAATGGTATGTTGAACAGGCCACCTCCTCCCATACCACTTTTACGACCATTGCCCAAGCCTTTTTATCTTATTTCCAGCTCCCTCTCTGATACGACACTGGTACCGAGCTTTTAACTTCTTTCTGTCAATCCTCTTCAACTCGCCTTTCCACTCATGTCCAGGAATGGCGGCGAAGAAGAAGCTTATGTCGTGCTCCTCCCTTTGAAGATCGGGTTTATATGGACTAGTTCCTTCGTTCTCTCTTACCTCCCATTGGCAAAGATGTCGCCTCCCATTTCCCTCAAACCGAAGAAGCCACCCTCCAAATAGCCTTGAAATATGACCTTATTTACGCTCAATTTGGTTATGTTTATACCGTCCTTCCTAACCTCCCCAAGCCCGGCGGCGCTAACGCCCCAGGGACATCTCACTCTGCTGATGGTATTGTTGGAGCTCTTTCACATACCTCTGCTTAGCCTCTAATGAGCTATGGTTTCCCTCCAGGAGGGGCCAGCACCTCCGGCACTTTTCCCCCTCCAGGTAGCATGTATCCAGGATACAGCATGCCTCCTCTTTTTGCCCCCACTCCTGCTTATCTCAATGTTGCCCATCCTAACCCTTATCTTTACCCACAGCCTGGTGTCCTAGATTTTCTAGCATTTAGACCTCTCACCCCCTTGCCTTCTCAACCCCCGCCGCAGCACTTACTACCCCCTCCAGGGCAAGTATTTGCGCAGCAAGGCGCGACCAATTCTCTTCCTTCCCAAAGAAAGAGGAAAGGAAATCAATCTACCCTTTGTAATCGTGGATCCACTCCTTCAAGTATTGATCCTAACACTGCCAACCAACCACAGGGCTCTCAGCCTAAGCCATACAGGCTGCTTCGCACCAATAAGCCCTGTTCATGTTGCGGTGTTTATGGACATTACACTCACGATTGTCCCCTATTACCACAGATGCGGCAGATGTGGGAGTCTCAGGCCACCGTGCGGGGACAACATTACTCCCCTACTATCCCTCCCAATCCAGCTACTTCTCAACCCGCTGTGTTTACCGATCCTTTCCCTCAACAAGGATTCGTGGCCACTCAACCACCTCATGCCCCGGTAACCACTCAACCTTCCCCTTCTGGTTTTTCCGATTACCAGATTCTCATGATGGCCTCTGACCACCCTCTCACCATTGACCTTAACCTTCAAACTCGGTCTCGTCAGTACTCCACGCCTCCCGCTCCATCTGTCCCTGAGTCCCCATCTTCAGGTCCTACAGAGCCTCTGTCGACAACCAATGGTCCCTTGCAAATCCCTCCGCCCAAAGATGAGGTTCATGCCAGGATGCCTAAGGGCCCATTACGCCGAAATGCTACCTCTAGTCGGGCTGCCCATTCATATAGCCTAGTAGATGATTTGGCACAATATCCTTCTGCCATTTCAACACTGGAACTCCTCCAGTCGTTTCCTTCTCAAAATAAGGCTCTACTATCTGCCATGGGTGCTGTAGATCTTGCTGATGACCAATTGATTGTTTTCGACGCCCGTCAGTTAGACCATCCCCCCCTTCCTGCTTCTGTTGCTTTCCAAATCCCAGTAAAAATACGAAATGCCAACGTCGCTCGGTGTATTATTGACAAGGGGGAATCTACCTGTGTGATGTCTGCTTCGGTTTGGAAACAACTTGGATCTCCTGAGCTGGCCCCTTCCACAATCACCCTTCGTGCGTGGGATGGCCATGCCTCCCAGCCCATTGGCCTTTTTCGTAACTGTCCTATCACCCTTGCGGGCAAGACTGTTTGTGTCGACGTTGAATTTATCGACATCACTCTTGACTATAACATTCTTTTGGGGCGTAGTTACACCTATGCCATGTCTGTCATCCCATCCGCAGTCCACTGCAAGATGTTTTTTCCTCATAATGGAAAGATTGTCACCATCGACCAGTTAACATATCATGAACCAAAATCTCATACCTCCCCTGAGTCCACCATCTCTGTTGTCACCAATAAGCCAACCGCCGATTCTTTGACCAGTTTTTCCCTCGGCGTCTATAAATACTCCTCCTTGCTTGGAACCTTTTTGGACTCTCCTCCTGTATCTGATCCTAGCTTGGCGAACGTTTGCATGATGCAATCATCTTGGGCTGACCTTATGGAGCCCAATTTTTCCAGTCAACAACCTCAACCTCAACCAGCTCCTAGCCCTTCACCCCCGCTAGCCAGCCTTATTTTTTCTGAACCTTCTTCTACACACACCCCTCCTAGGTCGATTCCACCCGATATCAACCCCCTTGGCACCATTCCTCCTGGCCATTTCCATGCTGGTCAGATACCTTTCCTTGATCCCCCTCTCGAAGCTTATTCGGTCCATATCTTGGCCACCCTATCCCTTCCCAACTTGACCCTGGGGATACCCGTCTGGTATCTTGACCCTCCAGCCACTACCTTGCTGGGTCAACCTAAACCATATATTACTTTGACCCCGGTTCAACCAATCCCCATGACTTCTCCCACTGCAATGATACCTCAATCATCTCAATAGGAACCACCTCCTATTGCGACCACTTCAAGTAAGAACGACAAAGATCGCAGTGGGGCATCAAAGGACAAGGCTACCCCGACAAACCATGCCCCTCCTCGGCCTCCAAAGCATACCATCCAGTGTGCTTTGTGTGATGTTGTTGGTCACGCCACCCATACCTGTCCTGAATTATCGTATCTCAAGACCATGGTTAATGAAACATTTCCGAAATCAGACATCCCAGAGGTCTATGTCACCATACCGGATTCCATCTCGAAACTTAAAAACTTGCGCACCAATCACCCTTGTTCTTTTTGCGATTTCCATGGACACTATACCCACCTCTGCCCCCTCCTTGACGAGTATTGTTCCTCTTTAGCCACATACCGCCAATTCAAAGCCACACTTCACCATAGACCTTCTCAATTCGCACCAGACGACCTGTCTACCCCCATTAACATCTCCCATCCTAATATTGAAATGACAGAAACTTCAACCACCATTTCTTACCTTTCCTCATCACCGTGATTCCCGGCAACCGACCCCTTAGTACCTTCCCCCGACATTTCGCCTGCTCACTCAACTGCTCACTCTGTCACCTCACATGACATCGCACATGTGATCCCTTCCCATCACAATCAAGAGTCTCATATTTCTACCTCATCAGGTCAACCTCTTCCATCCACTCTTCCCATCTTCCAGTCCGATGAAGACATCATGGAAGCCCTGACCAGCCTTGATTTTCCATGGGACGATATGCACCATCGTGCATATTTCCTCCCACATCAATCCCATGACCAATATGTTTTTGAATCTAAAGACTTCATTCCCGATAAGGTCGATTGGTTTAAAAATCCCATTCCTGCACCTGACGCTTTTGAAGAAGGTAATATGGCCAATATCTCCCCTACCATCAAAATAGACATCTCTGTTAAACCAAGAATCGAAGAACATGTCACCATGGGCACCCAATGCACTTTGGAAGAAATTTAAGCCTACACTAAACTCTTCAAAGAATTCCGCGATATCTTTGCCTAGTCCTATTCAGAAATGCCCGGACTCGATCCCGCCATTGTCGAACATCATATCGACACATGGCTTGATGACACTCCATTCCGTCAAAAGTTGAGACCCATTCATCCCTCCAGACGTGAAGCCATCAAAGCCGAGATCGATAAGCTCAGGCAAGCTGGTTTCATTTATCCCATTGAGTACACCACTTGGGTGTCCAACCCTATTCCCGTCCTCAAAAAACAAGGCACTATTCAAGTCTACACTGACTTTCGCGATCTGAACAAAGCTTGTCCCAAAGACAACTTCCCCACACCATTTATTGAACAAATCATTGATGAGTGTGTGGGGCACGAGATGCTATCCTTTATGGATGGTTTCTCCGGATACAACCAAATCGTTATCCATCGTGCTAATCAAATTAAAACCGCGTTCATTAGTCTGTGGGGCACTTTTGCATACCGAGTCATGCCATTTGGCCTTAAAAACGCCGGCGCCACTTTTCAACAAGCCATGTCTTATTGTTTCCATGACTTAGCTCATATTATCCTTTCCTATATAGACGAACTCACTGCCTGTTCTAAACATCGGGTGCAACACCTCCATGATCTGCGTACCATTTTTCTCCGATGTTGCAAGTATAATATTTGCCTTAACCCATTGAAATGTGTCTTTTTCATTCCCACCAGTCATCCCCTCGGCTTCATAGTATCTAAAGACGGGATAAATCTCTATCCTTTGAAGGTTCAAGCCATTCTTGAACTTCCTATTCCTTTTACCTTACACTAGCTTCAAAGGCTCCAAGGTAAAGCTAACTTTCTTCGCCGATTCGTGCTTGACTATGCCACTACCGCACATGGCTTCCTTAGACTCCTTCAATCTCACACCCCCTTTGTTTGGGATACCTACGCTCAAGAGTATTTTGATGCCCTCAAGCATGCTCTCACATCCACTCCGTTGATCTACCCTCCTGCCTTTGACTGGGACTTTATCCTATATATCTCCGCTTCCACCTATTCGGTTTCCGGTGTCCTTATCTAGGAAGATGATAACGGTGTTGAACATGTGATCTATTATGTCAGTAATAACCTTGCCAGTCCCCCTGTGTCCTATTCACATGAAGAGAAATTAGCGCTAGCTGTCGTGTTCTCGGTCCAAAAACTGCGCCATTATATCCTCATGCGTTCCACCAAGGTTGTGACTAATTCCAACCCCATGGCTTTCCTATTGATTCGACGCATCCTCAGTGGGAAATATGCTCGTTGGGTCGTTATCCTCCAATAATTCGGCCTTGAATTTGTCACCCCAAAAAGAAAGAAAGGTTTAGCCCTCACTGAACTCATTTCTGATTTACCTACCGGAACGCAAGACCCTCCAATTAATGATGCTCTTCCCGATGAACATTTATTCGCCATCACCACCAACGATCCCTGGTACGGTGACATCCTTCATTACTTGCGAACCCAAAAGTTTTCCCTTCATCTTGATCGTGATGCTCGACGATGTATCCAACACCAAGCCCCTCGCTACCTTCTGATCGGTGACGACCTTTATCATTGCGGAGTAGATATTGTCCTTCGTCGTTGCCTCACACATGATGAAGTCGAGCAAGTCCTCAGTGCCTGTCATAGCGGTGCTTGTGGCGGCCACCTCTCCAGCCTCGCCACCACCCAAAAAATTATGCGCGCTAGGTATTTTTGGCCTTCTCTCTTCAACGATTGCATTGAAGTAGTCAAACACTGTTCCAATTGCCAACATTTCTCCCCTAAGGCACGAGCTCCCCCCGCTCCCCTCCATCCCATCGCCACAGCTGGTCCTTTCTGTCAATGGGCCATCAAATTCATGGAATGTCGACCTCCATCTGCTGGTAACCACAAATATATCATCGTGGCGGTCGACTATTTCACAAAATGAGCCGAAGCTATGCCAGCATTCAACAATACGGCAGCCACCGTCACCCTCTTTTTCTTCAACCACGTCATTGCCCGATTAAGAGTTCCAAAAAAATTGGTCTCTGACCATGGCTGACATTTTGAAAATGAGATTTGGCATGAGCTATCCTCACTATTGGGTTTTGAGCACCAATATTCATCCTCCTATTACCCCCAAGGGAATGGCAAAGTTGAAGCAGTCAAAAACATTCTTAAGACGATGCTTCAACGAATGGTGAATAAGCACAAAACCAATTGGCATCTTATGCTCTTCCCTACTTTGTGGGCTTATTTTACTTCTGTTAAAACTGCCACCGGTTTCACTCCTTTCCACCTTGTCTTTGGCAAGGAGGCAGTCTTACCAATTGAGTGTGAAATTCCTTCCCTTCATTTGGCTGTCGAACTTCTCCCTGATACCCAACCTCTAGAACAATGACTTATCATGCTTGAGCGTGCCTCTGAAGACTATCGTGTTGCATTGCAAACTTTTGAAATGGCCAAAAAGCGCACCAAAGCTCAGTATGACCGAAAAGTACACCCTCGCACCTTTCATGAAGGTGACCTTGTTCTAGTATACGACCAGGCCCACGATACCATCAGTCATGGGAAGTTCGACTCATTATGGCTAGGTCCTTACATCATCAGTAAAGATCTTGGGAAGGGGCATATATTTTAGAGGACTTTGAAGGCCACCCCCTTCCTAATCCTCGCATTGCACTCTATCTTAAGAGATATTACCCTTAGCATTACCTGCTTGAAATGCATGTTTTATTTTCTTGTAGATAACCAACATATGTTTGTTTTCATCATTCACTACTTCACCAGGACACATGTTGTCCACGAAGTCTTACTTGCCCTCTCCTCCAAATCGGATTTCCTCACTTACAACACTTTTCCTTGGGGCACTACTTTGCCTCCATATTTATTCTTGTTTGTGTCAATTTCCATCATGAGATACCATTTTGTACTCATGTTTTTCAGGTCCCCTTTGGACCTTTCATCATTTCATCATCATCATTAGTTTTTTTCTGTTAGTCGCTCTACTATTTTCTCTCGTGCCTGAGTTGGGGATCCCTTATTGCCTCACCTATGGCGGACCTCCTTCTGTCGACATCAACTCATTTACTCCAGAAGCCAGGTCTAGAGGGTGGTGTACCTTGGTTCGAGCTCCTTTTAGCATGATCGCAATCCATATACTTGGTGGTCCAGTGATGTAGCAGCAGATATTGGTGATTCCCGGGTATGTGTGAGATGTCTCAACCCTCATGAGGGGGTGGCCCTGCAGGTAGCCCCCCACATGTCCGGATGACTTCTTCATTTCAGCCTTTGATGCAGCTCCCTCCATTTGATGATGTCAGCCTCAGCCCCTTGTAGCGCCTTTTCGTTTTTCATGTATCAGTCAGATTTTGCGAGCCCTTCCCCGTGTATAGGGGGCATATGGGTTGTATTTGTATCTCATGTACTAAAATATTATTGTATAAGTCCTGACGATTATTCCAGGCACAACGTGTATGTGGGATTCATTATTATATTTTTCTGGCTCGTATTTATGCCAGCATGTAATTTATAGTTCAGTTCCTTGTTTACTGGACATACTATTCTTTTGTACTTTGTCTTAGCAGGCATAGGTATGCCTCCCCCGCTGCCTTTAGCACAGGTACCACTTCATAAACTAGAGACTTGTGGCACCTGTAAGCCTCGTCTCCTCAGGGTCTAGTCCTTTAACACATTAGACTACCTTACATTTCTCTCTCTGACTTCCCTCTTGATGTCTAGTGATTGAGTTCTTACAACGTACTTCGGTCATACGATTTTCTCCTAACACTCGTACGTTGGGGGGAAATCTGTTACACCATTTTTTGGTCATCTAACCTACTATCATTAGATGAACCCAAGTACACCATGTAAGACCAATTTTACCCTAAGTAAAATTGCTTTCACTATGTGAAATAACTTAGTAAAAACACCTTTATTAAGTTGTTTATGGTCTAAACATGAAACCCCAAAAGGAATTAATAAACAAATATATATTTGTTTATATTTCCTGGTCATATTTAACCCAAAAAAAGGAAATCAATTAAATAAATCCTTATTTATTTGATTATTTCCTAGGAATAAGTTATTTAAATCCTATTTAAATAATATTCCTAGTTAAATTTGACTAAATCATTTATAAATAATTAAATAGATCATTATTTATTTAATTATATTCCCACCATTTCCTTGAAATAGTAAATAAATCATTTATTTATTTATTATTTATAAATAAAGGAATTGACCCAAGTCAAAAATCCTTTTCCCTCCAACAAATATAATAAAATATTCGTAAAGGGTGGTTCTAGAATTTGATTAATAATATTTTATTCATGCACCAAGTTTCTAGATCACCCTAATATTTTATTATAAATAGAAGGGTTTTCCCCATTCATTAGTCACCTTTTTTTGCCTAAAGATCACTCTGGATCTACACACTTGGTCACATTTTCTTCATTTTTGTCTTGTGCGCTCCCATTGAGTTCTATGTTTGTGTGGGTTTTCTACACCAACAAGAGAGAGAGATTCTAGATTTGAAGTGCTAAGGACTGTCAAGAACCCATCCCATTGAGGAGAACCGGAAAACACCTTTCTTGTTTTCCTCTCAGGTGCCCCATTTTAATATAATATAAAAAATTCTTTCAAATACATTGTTCTTGTCTTGTCTATTGGATGCATGGAGCCATATTTCATTTCTACTGCTTAATGTCTTTTATGCTTAGATCTGGATTTGTGCAACGTTATTTGGATCCACTAACTGCAAACTTAAAGATATTGGCAGTCATACTTGATGTTAGGGATATTTTTTATGCATAGCTAAAGTGGTCTTTTACGACAAAAGATTCATACTAACAAAAGTCTTCTGCAAATTCGAATTCTATTCAGTCATAAACTCAGCTTCACCTCCACTATAGTGATTTCGTGTGCTCTAATACCATGTATAAATTATACAAACAATATGTATATCATGGATTCAATCTGATCTAACAATGTAATAAAGGTAGATACTAAATCGCTTCTACAAATAAATTAAAGAAATTAAACACAATCGCCAATCACATGAAGCGAAGAAGGAATCAAATCAAAGCACAACATAGATAATTTTCTGGAGAAATCTTGCTACTCAAAACCCCTCTATCTTCTATTTTATATTAACCATGGAATCATGAAACAATTACAATGCACCCTTCTCACAAGAGTCTCCTTGTTGAGATTCAACAAGAAAATTTCAGCACCTTGTTACATGTTATTTTGTCACCATGACATTTGACTGTCTATATAGGTTCATCACTACCCATATTAAGCTCCCTTAGAGGTCAAAAATCCTAATGTTCCTAAACCAAGTCTCAGAATTGGAGAAAAGGTCATTGAAACCCTTAAAAGTCTAACTCTGCACTTTTCCTAGCTCTTTCCTGCGGATCCACAGATATTTGTTCTATAGCCTGCGACACATCCCGCATGTTCTGCATATAAAACCTGTGGACCCCCGTAAAAAGTCGAATTAAAGAAAAGGTAAAATTGAGAAGCCTAGCTGGGTGAATATTCTCCCAACTGGAATCTTCTAGAGGCACGATCAGTTCAAGCTTTATCCCTCCACTCATGGAGCTTATCCCTTGGTCCATGCAATTCAAATCCCTTCATGAGAGGAATCCATCCCCCTCTTCATGGAATTGAAACTACCTCCATTTCCCTATAAATTGAGCTCAAGTTTCAGTCTCAAGGGTAGATTGTACCTTGTATATGGTAATTGCTGAAGAAATTCCCAAGAGAGCATACTCTCTATACTAGTCATTATTGGTATGAGAATGATCACACACTCATGTCCATAATTTCATGCTAGTTAGAGAGAGGAAGGCTTGTTAATCTGAAGGAGGAACGATTGTTCAGGACCCCCAGAGGAACTTGTATAACATAAAGGCGACACGTTTTAAAGTTATTCTTTTCATACAAGATAATACATATTGATCTCCTTTTCTCATTGATTTGTTCTTGTGTCTATTTGAATAATTCAATACTTGGATTCCTTGATCACTGAGTCAGATTAGCTATTCTCAATTATTATATGTTGCATGTTCTTTTAATTCTTTTTTCTATCTTTGATTGCAGGTTCTACTTACTAAAGAAGCCTCTTTGGAGCAACTGGATAAAAGGCTGCACTGAACGTCGAATTTCAAGGTAGGAGCATGTCCTCCTTTGTTTATAATAATTCTGCTTTGGAGCAACTGGATAAAATGCTACACTGAACGTCGAATTTCAAGGTAGGAGAATGTCCTCCTTCTTTGTTTATAATAATTTTGAATCACATATAATCTAGAGAAAACGATTTACAAATGGATGTTTGTTTCTAGCTATCCATAGGATACTAGGGAGATCGCTCTTGTCTACAAGAGGGATTTATCTGCATAACAAAATGGCAACTCAACTGGGGAATAGAACTTAGTTTTCCTTCTATTTTTCAGTTTGAATTTTAAAATTTTTTCTGATTTTGATTAGTTTGAAACTGGGTTGGGTAGATAACTTATAAGAATCCCTCAAAAGAAAAGCTGAATATTTGTTTTTTTCTGGATTTTTCCTTGCCTCCGCGGTTTTCGTTTGAAAACAGTTCCGTAGCCTCCGCAGCTTTTAGTTCAGAACAGTGTGGTACTTCTTTGTTCTCCATTAGAAACTGTAGACCCTTGGAAAATTTTTGAAAAAAATTATAATTCTCTTTTTAGGAGCCAGATCACATGATTCTTTGTGTTTTCCCCAGTCTATCTTAGTTGTCAAATATTATGTGTGAATTTCTTTTCAACAACTTTTGTGTCAGTCTCTGTTAAGTTAATTTGGTGTTTTGAGTTTTGTTTTGAGAAATTCTTAATTTGATTTCCTTTGGTCATTACTTCGAGGTGTGCCTTAGTCTCTTAAAAATTTTGCATCTTTTTTCTTTTGTTTTTGCAAAAAAAAATTCCCTCCCATTCGTCAGGGGCGGGGCTAAATTTGAGTGTTAATCGCCTTTGAGTGTTTTTATTTTTTTACCTTTGGAACTCTCACCCAATCTTATTTACTTACGCTTGATTGGTTCTTTAGATTACACTGGAATCATCTTGTGTCTGAGAATTCTCTTGCATAGATCACATTTGCATAATTAAAATTCTCATTTTCAGAATATGAATGAAAAATGTGCATAGATTACATTTGCATAGTTTTCAAGTGAATTGTGCATATATTACAACTACATAATTTACATTCTGAAAAAATTAATCGCACATTTAGACCAGTTTCTTCGATTTGAATTTACATGTTTTTATGCTTGTTTTAAAAACATAAAAATAAAAATTGGAATTGATTAGCATTAGTTTTCTTGCTAAAAATAGTGCATTGGAGAATTTCTTATATTTTCTCTTATTTATTAATTTTTTCATTGTTGGAAGTGAATAGAAAATCTCTCCTTACTTTAGTTAGGATTCATCGAATTGAAAATATTACATTATCATATTCAATTGCATTCATTTTTGGGTCAGGTCATAACACTGTTGGTTTCATATCCATTAGCCCTTTGAGTAATAACAACCCAAATAACACAGAGCTTAATAAAATTCATCTAGTAATTTTTACATTTTCTAGGGCTCTTTTCACCAATCTAGCTTAGGCTAGTGCTTTGGAATAGGTTGTAGTTAATGTTCAAAAGCAACTAAACAAACAATAGTATCTTGTGGTAAGTAAAATTTCCAATTGTTCCAATTGTGCTATGGGAAGCTCTTATTAAAAGAGTAAGCACAAGATCATGTCGAGACCAGTGAGGTAATCGTACCTATCTCATTGGGAAAGATAACAGATGTGCATGCACTAAAAATGGTAAACCTCGGATAGACCATTGTCGAGGAGCCTAAGGTCACTTGTTGGTAAACCTTGGATTGTATCAAGGAGCCTTCAAGGGGATTGAGCTTGTTACTCTGCCCTTGCGTGTATATCGGATCATAGACTATTCCCCCAGGTGCATTTGTCTCAGTTGGGACCTTATTGGCCATAATCGTTAGGATTTTTCCCACAGTGACGGTGGAGGGAAGGTCCCACTGTACCTGGAGCAGACGTTGACTAGACTCACTTGGACTTTCCGGAGGGTGCACTTCGCTTTGATATGGCATAAT
Source organism: Pinus albicaulis (assembly GCA_034641835.2). Lineage (NCBI taxonomy): Eukaryota > Viridiplantae > Streptophyta > Pinopsida > Pinales > Pinaceae > Pinus > Pinus albicaulis. Next base: position 149,239,541 of record CM076575.1, read on the forward strand.
GGAGGTACTTGCACTGGTATGTTTCATTAAGCAGGTTGTCAAGGTAACTGTTTCGACCGCTATTTTTTCACATTCATCTCTGCGACATTGGATTTCATCACCAACTAGTGATTCCACTGTGAAAACATACTTTTTGTGTGTGGTTTGACTTCTAGATTTGATAGTGCGTGTTAATTTGTTTATTTTACATTTTAGAGACCATAGGTGTGGATTGTGAATTTTAATTGTTAATAAAATTCAATGAAGTTGAATCTAATGGCAACAGTTCCAAAATTTACCAACCAAGGAATCCCTCTTAACATGAATCCTATTACTTTTCCTTGCTTTGGAAATGTTGGTACTCCTTATATGTCTACATTGTCATTACCTGGATTTACCATAGGTTTACCGATATGGTTATTTTCAACTTCGTTGGCCTTAAATACTCAAATTGTTCCACCTCAACCGGATGCTTCACCTCAACATATTTCACCATCTCAACATCACCAACCTCATGTTGACCCTGTACCTTCTTTGCCAAACATGTCTTCTTCCCTTTCTTCCTCTTCGCTTGGTAAAAGCCTTGACACTAGTAACCAGGTGGATAAGAAGAAGAAGAAATGGAAGAAGAAGAAGAATCAAGATAAGAAAGAAGTTAACCAACCAAGCATGGCTGTAAGTGTTGGTAGTGTTGAGGAAACCTCCAAGATGCATCGTAAACCCATACCCTTGAAAACTTTGTAAGGGTGACCACTTCCTTATCAATTGTCCTGGTATTCCTAAGGTCTTGGAATTATGGTCAGAAAAGTCTCATCAACTTATTGTTGATCCATTAACCAATGACTGTCAGGTTCCTGGGAAAAAGGGTAAAGTTAGGTTTCCTTGTAGGTTATGCAAAGGGAGTCATCAAACTCATATTTTCCCTCACATGGATTAAGCCTCAAAATTGTTGGAAAACTTTACTGTTCCACAACAACAACATCCAACTGGTTACCGTAAAATTTCTCCCAACCTAATGTCAACTGACGAAGTGATTGATCTAATTCCAAGAACAACCAATCTCACCCTTCCATTAAAGAGTGAAAATGATATCACTCAGGTTGATGATCCATTAGTTGATCAAGTGGTCGACTCGCTTTCACATTCGGCCGATCCCACTCTCCTTGAAGAGAGTGAAATTCATACCGTTCAGGTTCTTCTTGTTACATCAGATTCTTCTATGCCAGGGGGCATTTCACGTGTTTCTATAGAACCCCCTCCAAGTATTGAGGTATTTTCCTTTGATTGGAATAGAATGAAAGAACCTCGTCTTCCTTCCTCCATCCCTTTCCAAATCATTGTTAAGGCTTGTGGTAAGAATGTGTGCTAAACAAATATAGATGAAGGTGCTTCTATTAGTATTTTATCCTCAACTGCTTGGCAAGCTTTGGGTTCCCTTCAGCTTGTACCTATTTCATAGAATCTATCAGCTTTTAATAGAACCATTAATGAACCTTTAGGGATCCTTCCTAAGTTTCCTATTACCTTGGAAGGTAAAACTGTCTGTATTGATCTTATGGTAGTCTGAAGCCCCTTGGATTTCAATTTTCTCCTTGGGCGAGACTATGTCTATGGAATGAAAGTTGTCATATCGACACGCTTTCGCATGATGTCTTTCCCTCATAATGGAAACATTATGACTGTAGACCAGCTTTCATTCGCTAGTCTTGATTTGACTACCAATAATCCGACGTCCCTAAATTTTCCTTATACGAAAGTGATATCTACCCCGCTACGGGTTAATTATGTGACAAAATGTCCCATGTTTTCAGTTACCGATGCAAGTGAGCCTCTCACTGTTTTCTCGACTTCCTTTGAATCAAATCCAATAATTGACATGGAAAACCCTAAGGATTATTTGAACGCGATGTTCTTATCCCTAATTTTTCCCTTGACATGTGTTCCTTCTAGTGAACTATTCTTCCATCTGATTAAGACCTCTTGGAAGCCATGATAGAGGAGTGTCCCTTTACATGTGTTTCTTCCAGTCGGAAGCCGTGATCATGTATATGAGGATAGTTATTTTACTGTGTCAACCTCGTTAAAAATGAAATAGGCCCTAATGAGAGGATGGTTCTTTTCCTGTGTCAACCTCGTTAAAAAATGAAATAGGTCACCATGAGGAGAGTTCTTTTTATTGTGTCAACCTCGTTAAAAAATGAGACAGGTTTCCATGAGCATAGTTATTTTCCCGTGTCAACCTCGTTAAAAAATGAAACAAGTCACCATGAGGAGAGTTCCTTTTACTGTGTCAACCTCGCTAAAAAATGAAACAAGTTTCCATGAGGATAGTTCTTTTACTGTGTCAACCTCGTTAAAAAATGAAACATGTCTTTGAGCATAGTTCCTTTTCTTATTTCAAGCTCATTAAATAATGAAACAAGTTTCCATGAGGATAGTTATTTTCCTATGCCAACCTCGTTAAAAAATGAAACAAATCCTATCCTAATTGAGTCGAGTCTTTGATTAGATCTCGTAAGTGTCAAGTCGAGTCCTTCATTTGATCTCGTAAATGAATCTTCATTCCATCCAGCTATTAGTAACCAGTAGTATACTTAGTTGAATGAAATTAATTTTGGGGGGCATGTGCTCTAGTAGGTTACACTTGGGGGGCATTGAAACTTATCTCAAGCATGATTTTCTTTGTTTCAAGCTTGTGTAAAAATGAAACAAACCTATCTCAAGCAAATTTTTCTATGTTTCAATATTGTGTAAAAATGAAACCTATCTTGAGTCTATTTCGGTTATTATTTTCAAGAATCACTCACGAAAATCCCAAGATTATTTTTCTATATTTCATTCTTGTAAAACACATGAAAATGAAGAGTTATTTTCATCTTTTCCTGGTTGTAAGTTAAATTGAAAGTTGGCCATATGAGTATACTTTTCTCACAACTCTTTAATATTACGAAAAAGCGAAACCTTGGAGTTCTCTTTTAAGCCCTTTTCAGACTCTTGAAATATGACAAGATCATCGAGTACTTGACTATTCAAACTCGTTAAAGGAAATAAACAGTCGTCCTTTTAGTATAAATTTACCCCTTTTTTAGATTGAAATGGACTATTTATGAAAAAGTTATACGTTGAATAATCATGATCAATAGAGTTCTCTCCTGCATTATTTTATTCTTTTTTGGGCTTGAGAGACTAAATTTACAAAAAAGTACAACCACAGAGTTTACTTATGTTTTTCTTCTGACTCCCTAAAATAAAATAAAAATTGAGTTTCTCCTATACTGGACTCGTTAAAATTTAACAGTAAGGACTTCTTGATTACAAACAGGAACGAACCACTCCTTCTTAGGGTTCGATTTTAATACTAAGTTGGACTCATCTGAAGGATGAGCTTACACAACAAGCAAATGTTATCCTCCTCAAGCTTTTCAAAAATAAAGAGGTACTTGCCAGAAATGGTGGGGGAAAAAGGAGAAAAGGAATCCAGTTATTACCCTTTTTTTTAAAAGCAGTATACCACTCTTGAACACTACACTTTTGTTACGCTTATACCTGTGTTGTGAAAATCCTTTGTCTAATAGTTAATCAAACCACATTGAAATTCTTCAGCTAGTTTTTGGGTATTAGCTTTAGGTCAATTATTACCAAACCATCTGCAGTGTCGTTATGTGTTCAAGAGATAGTTCAAATAAACCATTCATTGCAAACATTTGTCTCCATTTGCATTGACCATCCCTGAGTTAGTCATTGCAAATATTTCTTGAAAACTTGATCTAATGGTTTCGTGTCGTGGACTTTCCTATGATAGTTTGATTTCTATAAACGACTGCTCATCATCTAGAAATTTGATCTAGAATCTTATCAGTACCTTGGGATTTGCATGCCCTAATGGCAGGTTTCTCGCCTTCGACGATAGGTTGCATCACTGACCTTGGATCAAATGATTCTGTGAAGTGTTAGATTGCAAATCATTCATTCACACTTCATGGATTGTAATGAGTGCTTTGAGAACCATTGATGCATCAAAAATGCATATTTCACAATTGTGTGGATCCTGTGGGTTATGGGCCCAAAAATATATATATATATATATATATATATATATATATATATATATATATATATATATATATATATATATATATATATATATATATATATATATATATATGGAGCAAACAAAACAGAGGATCTATATTAACCTTGATCAATCAAATGCCAGTTTAATTCAATTATAGGTCACTAATAAAAATAACTAAATATGGTCAAGTAATTGACCCATCAAATCTCATCCATCATCACATTTACCATGAAACAATCTCTCAACGGATCCAAAACTTATTAGAGGCATAATTATCTCCAAAATCTCCACCCAACATTTCTTCATGCTCATCTTAGTCCTCTTCATCCAATGAGTCATATTCATCCCTAGGTGGTGGTGTCTTTGACATCTTCAATGCCAATCTTTGAACTAGAACCAGGGATCAAACCGAGATCTAGGTCCCAGCTTGAGAAACATACAGTAAAAGGACATTGAAACCATTCCATTCACACCATATGTTATCAGACCCCATTCTATTCATATAATATTTCAAAGCCATCATGGATTCAACATCAAAGATTTTCCTAGCAATTGCAACCATTTCTTCTGGGTTTACTTGTTGGGTAACCTCTGCAATAACCTCAAGAGCATCATGCCAGGTCACAGGTTGAAGAAGACCATCAGGTCAGTGCATCATTGGCTCATTTAGCCTTTGTCGCTTAATACCATCATAAGAAAACTGTGTCTTCATTTATGTCCTTATTTAGGCGAGGAAGAACCCGCATCAGTTTTGGACCTCAAATATCAATTCTAATATTGGAACCAACTGCATCAGAAACATCAATGCTCTCTGTACCCTTTAGTTCCCAGTTTCTTGATTTGAATGCAAATGGTTTAGATGTGAGGGCTCCAACATGACAGATATCTATCACATTTCTGCAGCTCTTGAATTCCTTAAATACTTCTTCTACCGTGCGCGAATTGTATGGCCCTGAACCACCTTCCATAGACTCTTCTGTTGATGCTGAGAGCTTGACGAAATTAAACTTGACTTTAAATACATCAAGCCGAATTTAAAAATCAAAGAGAAGGATACCATTTTAATGGCATCGATCCATTCTGGATCGATGATTCCTCTTTGATAGCCCCAAATCCACACAAAATTTAAAATTATAAAATTTAAACTATAAGTACCGTTATTCAGTCACACAGATACACATAACAAATATTTCAGATTTATACAAAAATCGGATTACAGTCTAAGGCATTTAAGCCTTAGTCAGAATTTATCATGCCACTACATTGTATTCGTTCACGCATACCCCATCTTCCTCACACAATAAAGATTCATTTTATAGATTTTTTCAAGAGCGTGAATCATTTAAGATCCATGAATTCGCTCCTTCAATCGCTTAACAACCCCTAAATCTCTCATTATGCATAGATGGGAGATAATTCTAATTAATTAAACCTCATCATTTCCAGCAATTCAGTTCTGGTTTAACTAACTTTGCCCCAATTTACCATGACTGCCCACATTTTCCTTTTCACAGCTTCAGATTTCAATTTTAACGAAAATGCTCGGATGCTCCTGCATCAACCGTTGTCATTATTGGTGGTTTCTCTCGCGCTTTTTAATGATTCACATCATTGACTGGTAATCAAGTGGTTTCTACCATGTTCGACTTCGACACAATCAATTGCATGGATAGAATTGTACTAGTTTGGGAAGCGGAAATCAAGACCCTGGATCTAGTTTCCACCATCCAGGTTGCGAGGAGTTTTATTATTCATGATGCAGTAGACTACTTATGACAGATGGATGCATCCATACTGTGTCTACTATTGATGTAATTTTAAAATAATTTATGTACCAGAACATGTAGTTAGTTTTCATCTAAATATGGAATGCCTACCTCAGTGATGATATACATATATATGTTTGCATTGAATGTTTTTAGAGGTTTTCGACCGGTGTGTCCACAATCCAATCCTCGAAATGAGAAAGCACTTCACTCTTCAGAACTACCTCAAACTTCACACTTTAGGGGGCAATCTATTACACGTTATTTTGTCACTATGACATTTGACTGTCTATATAGGTTCATTATTACCCATATTATTCTCTCTTAGTGGTCAAAAACCCTACTGTTCCTAAACCAAGTCTTGGAATTGGAGAAAAGCTCATTAAAACCCTTAAAAGTCTAACTCTGCACTTTTCCTAGCTCTTTCCTGCGGATCTGCAGATATTTATTCTATAGCCTACGACACATCCCACATGTTCTGCTTATAAAAGCTGCGGACCCCTATAAAAATTTAAATTATAGAAAAAGTGAATTCTAGAAGCCTAGCTGGGTGAATATTCTCCTAACTCAAAGCTTCTAGAGGCGTGATCAGTTCAAGCTTTATCCCTCCACTCATGGAGCTTATCCCTTGGTCCATGGAGCTCAAATCCCTTCATGAGAGGAATCCATCCCCCTCTTCATGGAATTGAAACTACCTCCATTTCCCTATAAATTGAGCTCAAGTTTTAGTCTCAAGGGTAGATTGTACCTTGTATATGGTAATTGCTGAATAAATTACCAAGAGAGCATACTCTCTATACTAATCATTATTTGTATGAGAATGATCACACACTCATGTCCATAATTTCATGCTAGTTCAGAGAAAGGAAGGCTTGTCAATCTGAAGGAGGAACGATTGTTCAGGACCCCAGGAGGAACTTGTACAACATCAAAGTGACAGGTTGTAAAGTTACTCTTTTCATACAAGATAATACATATGGATCTCCTTTTCTCATTGAGTTGTTCTTGTGTCTATTTGAATAATTCAATACTTGGATTCCTTGATCAATTTGTTAGATTAGATATTCTCAATTATTATATGTTGCAGGTGCTTTTAATTCTTTTTTATGTCTTTGATTGCAGGTTCTACTTACTGAATAAGCCTCTTTGGAGCGACTGGATAAAAGGCTACACCAAACGTTGAATTTCAAGGTAGGAGCATGTCCTCTTTCTTTGTTTATAATAATTCTGAATTGCATATAATCTAGAGAAAATGATTTACAAATGGATGTTTTTTTCTAGCTATCCATAGGATACTAGGGAGATCATTCTTGTTTGCAAGAGGGATTTATCCGCATAACACACCCATGCCTTGTGCATTAAGCACTTACACTAGGGTGGGGCCCACAATGCTATTTTTGGTGCATGTCTATTTTAGTTATCCCTTAATTAATATGGACAATAAACTATAATCTATTCTCAATGATAACTTGTAATAGTTAACTAAGAGTGATAAACACAGTTAGCTAGTGGATTTCAAGTTAGAGGTAGTTGGTGAGGCATGCAAAGTAATTCTAGTTGTAACAGAGTTTGAAGTGCAGTGGTGCATTAGTTAATGCAGGTTGTAATCAGTTTAACTCAGTTAAGTGAGTTAAACTCAGTTTTTCTAGTTGTAATTGTTAGATACGCTATTGAGAGATCAAGTGAATTAAATATTAATTAATTCACAATCAATGATCTCACATGCAACTAAGGATTTACTATTATTATTTGCATGCATGTCAGATCCAGTAGAGACCCAGTTGAGATCTAGGTGAAAGGGAAGTTGATTATCAGTTGTAGGATTATTAGGTTGCACACATGCAACCAAACACCCATTGGAGTGCCCATGATACTTGCACAGTCAAGGAAGGCCATAATTCCTATCTTTTATGGATTTCATTCATTAGGGATTGTGCAAGAAAGGCAAGCTATCTGGAGGCAGTAAATTGGCTAAGTATTGGTCAGTTTTATGTATCACAGTGTGAGACAATTAGCTGACTATTGGATGGATATTGTGAGAATAGTTTTGTATGTAATTGTTTCATGATCCATGATGAATATACACAAGAAGATAGTGGGGTTTTGAGTAGCAAGCTTTCCCCGGGAAATTATTTGTGTTGTGTGTGATTTGATTCTTCTTTACTTCATGTGATTAGTGATTGTGTTTTTTAATTCCGCAAAAGATTTTTAGAAGCGATTCAGTATTTAAATTTAGTAAATTGTTAGATCGAGTGAATCCAAGATATACATGCATGTTGTATAATTTCTACCAGGGAAAATTTTAAGGATGGAAAATTATTTTGAAGTTTAAAAAATTGGCGAATCTCACTAGTTTCTAATATGAAAAATATAAAATGTTTATTGATGTATTTGTAAAATTCTTCAAATTTATAATGATATTATATATATTTTCTATATAATGTTGGCGATTTTTAAGGTAAAATAATTTTATATTGTAAATTTTTGGCGAAACACTTTTATAAAAATATGGAAATTGGCGAATCTTTTTTTTGGAAAAACCATGGAAAATTAGCCCACCTGCGAATATTAGCCCCTAAAATTTTCCATGATTTCTACATGGTATCAAATCACAAGAAATTGTAGAAGTGAAGCAGGAGTTGAGTTTGTGACTAGATAGAATTCGAATTTGCAGAAAGAATTTCTTGGTGCTATAGTTGATTCAAGATCGAAATGGATTTTAATGGCTTGAGGTTGGAGTATGAACTCGAGGGAAGCTCAAACTATATTTCTTGGAAGGATAGGATGGATGCAGTACTCAAAGACAATGGCTTGAAGGAATTCATTGACAATGATGTTCCTAAATGCGCTCTGATAGATGTTGCAAATCTTGATGCATGGAAAAAGAAGGTGGAAAAGGCGAGGAGGATCTAGTTGGAGGGAGTACAAGACCACATTTTCTCAAGAATCCATGGGAAAGCCACACCATATGCAATGTGGAAGGCTTTGAGAAATCTATTCTAGATTAGCAACCACCATAGGAAATTGGCACTCAAAGATAAACTCAGGAAGATCAAGATGGAAAAGGGCGACACCATTCCAAAATATCTAACAAAGTTTGTCCAATGTCGGGATGAACTGGGGAGCGTTGGAATAATAGTCACTGGTGATGATTTGGTGAGCTTGGCTCTCCTAGGAATTCCTAATATTTGGCACAATTATGAAGACTTTGTCAAGGGATGGGAAAAATTTCCATATTGGGAATGATTGTGGTTGGATTTGGTGCAGGAGGAGCTTATACGGAACACCAGAGATGGCTCTTCATCTAATCATGAGGATGAAGAAGATTTTTCTTTGGCTGCCAAGATGAAGAATGGGGAGGGGAAGAAACTCCATTCCAAATCTGAGTCCAAGAATGACAAGAAGTAGGAAATGTCCAAGTTGAAGTGTTTTCACTATCACGAACATGGGAATTTTGCTACTAACTATCCACAAAAGAAAAAGAACAAGAAGTTTTTTGGATCTGTAGCTGGTGAGGCTCTTACCTCGCAATTTGAGCTTGAATTCTCATTGATCACATGCATGGAGTCAAGTGCATGGGGATCTGTGTGGTATTTGGATAATGGCTCTTCAGTGGCTTGGAGGAGAAAGATATCTATATGCATATTGAAATGGGTAATGAAAGGTGATACAATGATACCGATATTCATACCATTACCTTCCAGAGGTAGTCTGGTAAACCCTTTTAGTTAAAAGATGTAATGTGTGTACCAGGTTTGAAGAAAAAATTAGTCTCAGTCGCAACGTTGGAGGATAGAGGCTACGATGTTGTTTTTAGTGAAGGAAAAGATTTCCTGGGACATAAAACAACAAGACAAGCCAAGAGGACAGGGATTCAAGTTAAGAATCTCTACAAGCTGGAGGTAGCTGGCTATGCAACAATGATGGGAAAGGTGGATCAAGTGGTGAGCCGGGATGAGGGTGAATTATGGCACAAGAGATTGGGCCATGTTCACTATGGAGCCTCGAAACTAATGCATCATATTTCTACTAGTCTTCCCAAGGGTACACTTGAGCAGTCAGAAACATGCAAGGGATGTACTATGGGAGAACATGTAAAGGCCACCTTTCATGAGAAGGAAAACTGAGCTTTGGGGATCCTTGAGAGAGTTCACACAGATGTGTGTGGACCATTCTCTATTTCTTCGAAAACAAAACATAAGTACTATGTAATATTTGTTGATGACTTTTCTCGTAAGTGTTGGATCTTCTTCATGCAGAAGACAGATCAGACATTCTCTAAGTTTCTTGAGTTTATGGCACTGGTGGAGAAAGAGTCAAGGAAGCAAGTGAAGGCTCTTAGGAGCGATAATGGCGGAGAATACATCTCTAACTAATTCAAGAACTTCTGCAGAAAAGAAGGAATTCGAAGAGAACTCATAGCACCTCATAACCCATAGCAGAATGGGGTCACAGAGAGAAAGAACGGAACGATCATGGGTGCATCAAGAGAGATGTTGCATGATAAAGGCCTACCAATTCATCTATGGGAGGAAGCATGCAACACTGCGATATTTGTGCAAAACCTTTGTCCTCATAGGATACTTGGCATGAGTACAATTGAAGAGGCTTTCACTGTTAAGAAACCTGATGTTTCACACTTTGAGATTTTTGGCTCATCTATTTATGTGCATGTGACCAAGGACGCCAGGAAGAAACTGGAACCAACAGCTGAGATCGGGATTTTTGTGGGGTACACTTAAACACCCCATAACTATTGTGTGTATTTTCCAAACAACAGAAAGACTGATGTGCAACAGGATAAAAAATTTGATGAGGAGAAATCCATGCGGTTGTCCCTTGAGAGGGAGTTAGAGTTGCATGCAGAGGAGGACCTATTGGTTCCCAAGGATGAGCCTCAATATGTGGATCAGCCACATGCAGAGAATCATGGAGTGGAGGAAAATACTCATGCAGAGCCATCCATCAGAAATGGAATAAGGCGCAACACGAAAGTAAATATATTGGGACTTGATGCTGTGGAGAATGTAGGAGCCCCTACTTCATATCACAGATAGAGACAGTCTCCTAACCGATTTACTAGATACATGGCTCTTATGAGCAAATTTATTGTGACTGAACCATCTTCCTTTTAGGAAGTAGTGCAACAACCAAATTGGGTTGATGCAATGGTGGAGGAGTATGACTCCATTTTCAAGAACAGTGCATGGGAGATAGTCCGAAGACCGGTCAACAAATTAGTGGTTGGATCGAGATGGATCTACAAGGTAAAGAAAGCTACTGATGGGAGTGTGGAGAAATACAAGGCTATATTTGTGGCCCAAATCTTATCACAGATCGAGGGGATATATTATGATGAAACTTTTGCACCTGTTGCAAGGTACTCTTCCATAATATCCATCCTTGCACTCTTAGCGTAGATGTTTTAGCGCATTCATCAGATGGATGTGAAAACTGTGTTTCTCAATGGGATCATTGAGGAAGAGGTGTACATAGAGCAGCCTGGAGGTTTCGAGATCTTCAAAAATGAGTCGCATGTGTGTCAAATCAAAAGAGCACTGTATGGGCTGAAGCAAGCACCCTGTGCTTGGTACACTTGGATAGACAACTATTTCAACAGATTGGGCTTCACCAAAAGTGAAGTAGATGCAAACCTGTACCAGATTGTGGTTGAGGGTAAGCTATCGATTATTGATCTTTATGTTCATGATATACTCTTGACTAGTGATTAGCAGCTGATACACTCATGCAAGGAGGATCTTGCAAGGGAGTTTGAAATGAAGGACATGGGATTCCTTCACTATTTCCTTGGATTGGAAATATGGCAGACGGATGATGAAATTTTTGTGTCTCAAGGAAAGTATGAAAAGGAGATACTGGTTAAGTTTAACATGGAGAGCTGCAAACCCATGGATAATCCTCTTCCAGGAAATTGGAGGGAACAGGATGCTACTTCTGGAGAGGTAGTGGATGCTACTGTCTACAAGCAGTTAGTGGGTTCACTAATGTATTTGGTGAACATGATTTCAGACATTTTCTACGCAGTTAACCAACTAAGTCAAGCTATGGTTAAGCCTACAAAGCTCTTTTGGAAGGTGGGGAAGCATGCCTTGAGATACCCAAGGGGCACATCAGAGTATGGTCTATGGTACAGACAGATAAAGGGAGTGAAGCTTCAAGGCTTCATGGATGCATATTGGGCAAAAAGTCCATCAGATAGAAAGAGAACATCAGGAGGGATCTTTAGCATTGGATCGACAATGTTTTCTTGGTACAATAGGAAGCAACTATCCGTGGAACTCAGTTCAACACAAGCGGAACACATGGAAGTAATTCAAGCTTCATGTGAGGCTATCTAGATTAGAAAGATCTCGGTTGGTTTTTTTGGTTTTCGGATGGATCCGACAGTGATTCATTGTGATAATCAGAGTTGCATTAAACTCTCAATTAATCCTGTGTTTCATGATAAGTCCAAGCATATAGATATTTGGTACCATCATCTCAAAGATTGTGTGCAGAGAAGAATAATGTTTCTTCAGTACATTCCCATGGAAGATCAGGATGAAGATGATCCAGATTTATGCAGGAATGCAACAGAATACACATATAACCAGAAATATAAAGATGCAGCGGAAATAACACTTCATTTCATTAATATCAAAGAACTGAAATTTGCTTACAAATAGAATGCAAATAAACTAGCTAGGGCACTGGTAGCTTATCTCTGAGAAGAGATGTGGTGGCTACAGGCTTCTGAACTGTGTTAAAATGAAGCTCGATGGCCTATTTATTATTGAGAAAAAATCGAGAACTCTAAACATCCAAAAACCTAACCCTAGGAGATGAAGCGCCAAAACTATGGGCCCCATTTGGGTAAATTGGTGTTTCAACTTCCCGGGGATGTAACTTTGGCATACTATCTCCGTTTGATGCATATGATACATCATTAGAAATATATATCCAAGGAATAAAATTGTCACCATGAATATCAATCCCAAAATGGAATCATATTCACTAGAGGCGCGATTCCCAAAAAATACCGTCTAGGGCCTCAAAACGGCTCCGGAAGTTCAGGACCCGAAAAACTGCTAAAAATAGTAAGTTGTGCCGAAACTGAAAAAATGAAAGAGACAATGGTTGGGCCCCAAGTGGAATAGGTGGGTGGCCTCCAATATCCACCTGGATCATTCCTCCCCCCTTAGGAAGCAATGGCCCCCATTGTGTTGAGTTCCTCCATGAGATGAGGTAACTTCTGCTGAACTTGGTCCCTGGTGAACCACTTGCCTTGGTGCAGGAGTTAGCCATCTTTGAAAAGTCGATACAGTTGGATATTCTGTTGGTGAGTGCTCTTTATTTTCATGTCCATGATACAATCTATGGTGGCCTATTCCATGCAGTCTGGGTCTAACTCTATTGGTGTGAGTTGTTCTGCAGTGTCTGAGGTGTCCAGTAGAGGTGGGAAGTAGGGATGAAGGCAGTCCACATTGAATACTGGGTGAAAACCAAGGAATGGTGGAATAATGAGCTCGAAGGCATTGTTCCCTATAGCCTTGGTGATTGTGTATGGCCCGTATCGCAGCGGTCGAAGCTTGCGGTGGGGTTCAGTGAAGCGCTCCTTCTGCAAATGTAGCCACACTTTGTCATACACCTGAAAGTTGTGTGGCACCCGATGTTGATCATGTCGTTGCTTGTACTTAGCATTGGTTTTTTCCAATATGTCATGAACTTGTTGGCAAATGTGCTGAATGCGCTCAATGAAGTTTTTCGCTTTGTTAGATTCAGACTGAACATGAGCTGAATTGGCTTGAGTAACTGCAAATGGCATGGCTACGTCAATGGGACATAGTGGCTGGAATCCCAAGCCCACCTCAAAGGGGTTGTGGCTAGTTGAGATATGGAGAGCCCTATTATAACTATGTTATACATAGGGGAGGCTCTCATCCCATGTGCGTGGATGCTTTGAATTGAACATGCGTAGTATGTGTACAATCATCTTGTTGACGACCTCTGTCTGGCCATCGGTTTGGAGATGGAAAGATGTGGAATTGGTGAGCTTGGTGTCCAGGATTGACCAGAGGCTGGACCAAAATGTGCTGAGGAACCTGCTGTCCCGATCTGATATGATAGACTATGGGATCCCAAAGTGCACCCACACTCATTCAAAGAAGAGTTTAGAAGTGGCTTCTGCTGTGATATTCTTCTTGTAAGCCGCCATAATTACCATCTTCGAGAATCTATCGATGACCACGAAAACACAGTCATTTCCATGCTTAGTAGAAGGAAGGCCCGACATGTAATCCATGGAGATGGATTCCCAAGGTCGACTAGGGGTAGGTAGCGGAGTATAGAGGCCTTGCTTCTTGATGGTTGGTTTGGCAATGGCACAAGCAGTGTAGGATCTGATGTACTTCCTGACATCTTGTCGAAGGTTCAGCCAATAGAAATACTTTTGCAGTAATACCACTGTTTTCACTACCCCAAAATGCCCAGTGATTTGGCTATAGTGTGCTTCCCATATCATCTTGGCATGCTTGCTTGAAGGAACACAAAGGTGTCCCAGGTGACATAACAGTGCATCTTGGAGGTGAAAATTTGGAACTTGTGTACCCCCCAAGAGTGCCTTGTATGTATGGCCAAATTCTAGATCGCTCTCGTAGAGAAGCGGCCAATTAGAAGTCTCATGCCCATAAGAGTTGAGAACGGTAGATAGCGCCATGATCGGTGGTCGGCTGAGGCAATCTGCAACATTTTTGGTGCTACCCTTCTTGTACTTGATGTTAAAATGAAACTGTTGTAGATATGTGGACCACTTCTGATGGTGATCATTCTGCAACTTCCCTTGCATCTGTATGAATTGTAGGGGGTGGTGGTCTATGTGGATGATTGTTTCCTTCCCCAAAATGTAATGCTTCCATTGGCGATAAGCCTGCACAATGGAATACATTTCTTTATCATAAGTTGGATACTTGCGAACTGTGTCAGACAATGTCTCACTGTGATATGCCATTGGATGTCCATGTTGAGTAAGAACTGCCCCAATAGCATAGTCAGAGGCATCTGTCTCGATCTCAAATGGTTGTTGCAATTCTGGTAATGTGAGCACTGGGGCAGAACAGAGTCGATGTTTCAACTCTATGAACGCCTTATGTTGAGATTCTGACCAAAATAATTTTGCTTTTGCTCCGCCCTTGGTGACTTGACTCAAGGGCCAAGTAATATGAGAGAATCCCAACACAAACCTGCGGTAGAAATTAACCAGACCCAGAAATCTGTGAAGCTCTATTAGAGTGATTGGGGTTGGCCAATCCCGAATGACTTGGATCTTGGTTGGATCCACATGCACTCCCCTTTCATCAATAATGTATCCCAGATATTGAACCTGGGTCATGCCAAAAGTTCACTTCTCCAAATTGGCACACAACTTGTGTTTCCACAGTGTTTGGAGGACTTTTCGGATGTGGTGGAGGTGCTCTTCCCAATTCTGGCTGAAGATCAGAATGTCATCCAAGTACACCACTACAAATGAGTTGGTGAATGGCCGCAATATGTCATCCATCATCCTCATGAAGGTTGTGGGAGCATTCGTCAACCCGAAAGGCATGACCAGCCATTCAAAAAGGCCCTCCTTGGCTTTGAAGGCAGTCTTCCATACATCGCAGGGTTCGATTGGTACCTGGTGATACCCAAACTTCAAGTCGATCTTGCTGAAATATTTCGCCCCTCTCAGTTGGTCCAGAAGGTCATCTATCCGTGGGATTGGGTACTTATTTCAGACAATGATCTTGTTCAATGCTCGATAGTCAATACAGAGTCTCCATGTCCAGTCCTTCTTCTGTACCAACACAATTGGGCTCCCACAGGGTGATGAACTTGGGCGGATGTGACATTTTTGCAACAAATCCTGAATCTACCTCTTGATTTCATCATTCTCCAGGAGAGAGCACCAATAGATTGGTCCATTGGGTAGCGGCACACCTGGGGTCAAATCAATGGGATGCTTGACCTGACAGTGCAGAGGAACCCTTGTTGGTGAGGTGAAGATGTCCTCATAATCCTCCACAACCTTGTCCATTTGTTGTTGGTGTGCAGAGGAGCCCTGTCTAGAGGTTGTGGCCACTGTCTTCTTCTTGCTCTGGGGGCGGATCATCAGGAAAACAAATTTTCTGGTTTGGGAAATAAGCTTACTACATTGTTTTACAGTAACCAAAGAGATAGCGGTAGGCGGTGGTACCTCTAATATCCTGTACAACTTATTTCCCAAAGTGACAATAACAGCACAAGGCCGAGACTCATACATAGCATGTCTCTTCCACAAGTATGGTTGGCCTAATAGTACATCAGAAACATCAATAGGAGCAACATCACATAATACCACATCCGTGAAGGGTTTGATGCTGTAGGGAAGGCGACACTGTTGGATGATGCGCAGATCCCATCCTTGGTGAAGCCACCCGATGGTGTATGGATGTGGGTGAGATGTGGTCGGCAAGCCCAACAACTTCATGGTGTCTGCTGAAATGAGGTTCTTTTGGCTCCCATTGTCAATAATGAACTGTAGTGGGGAACCCTTTACCCACATCTGGGAGTGGAAGAGACACTCCTCCTCCTCTGGATCTTCCAGTTCCTCCTTCTGGATCTTCGTAGTGGCAACAGTGGCGTTGGGCTCTGCATCAATAATCTGTTTCCATTTTTCATTCCCCTTGTCAGTTTCTGATTTAGAGTCGGAGCATGCATTTGACTTAGAAGCCCTCATCTCGACCACCAGCGACTGCTTGGCCCGACACTCGTGTTGTGAGTGGAGCTCTTATGGAACTCACACCACTTTCCTGTGTCCTTCTTTGGCTTCGCGGTGTGGTTCTTTGCTTGTGGCTTTGACAGGTTGTCTTGGGCTGCCATGCCTGATCTTTATCCTTTGTTCTGTGGTTTAGGGGCACCTTTCCCTTTCTTTTGATTCGCAGATCCAGAGTCTCGCTTCTTCTGTTTGAATTTCTGCTCAATCTTGGCAGCATACCGGTATGCCGTACTAAGTGAGGAGATTTCTATGAACTCCATTTCCTCCTAAATGTATCTGTGCAGACAATTGCGATACTTTAGCACCAAATGTTTCTCTGAATCTTTGATACCCAACTTTGTGCGCAGGGTATGGAACAAATTCGTCAGCTCATGCACATCTTGATCCCTTTGTTGTCGCAGCGTCGTCCATTGTATGTACTTGTCCTCATAGCTTCCTACAGGATAGTACTGTTCCTTGATGGCATCTCGGAAAGAATTCCAAGTGGGTACGACTGAGAACAGAGAGGGTTCTGTCTCGTCCTTTTTTCTCACAGTAGGTTTCCCACCAGTCCTTGACATGGGGGGTAGCTTTGAGGAGTGAAAAAATAATCTCCTACTCCCTCGTCTTTCTTTTCATCCCCCATGGGTGACTGTCGGGTTTTGCATGGCTGATCTTGCAAAAGTTCCACCAGATTGAGGCCTAACTCCTTATACCTTGACCTCGTTGGGGACATGCAAAGAAGGATAGAGAAAAAGCAGACCTCTTTGATACCACTGATCTGTATTTATGCAGGAACGCAACATAATACACATATAACCAGAAATATAAAGATGCAGTGGAAATAACACTTCATTTCATTAATATCAAAGAACAAAAATTTGCTTACAAACATAATGCAAATAAACTAGCTAGGGTGCTGGTAGCTTATATCTAAGAAGAGATGTGGTGGCTACAAGCCTCTGAACTATGTTACAATGAGGCTCGAGGGCTTATTTATTATTGAGAAACAATCGAGAACTCTAAACATCCAAAAACCTAACCCTAGGAGATGAAGCACCAAAACTATGGGCACCGTTTGGGTAAATTGGCGTTTCAACTTCCCAGGGATGTAACTTTGGCATAATATCTCTATTTGATGCATATGATACATAATTATAAATATCTATTCAAGGACTACAATTGTCACCACGAATATCAATCCCAGAATGAAATCATATTTGTTGGAGGCGCGAAGCCCAAAAAACATCGTTTAGGGCCTCAAAACGGTTTTGGAAGTTCAAGACCCAAAAAACTGCTAAAAATAGTAAGTTGTGCCAAAAATGAAAAAATGAAAGAGACAATGGTGGGGCCCTAAGTGGAATAGGCGGGTGGCTACCAGTATCCACCTGGATTAGCAGATATTCTGACGAAGGTGCTCCCCAGGAGAAAATTCTAATACCATATAGACAGGATTGGGGTGAAGGATAATCCCTTTCGTGTTGAGAGGGAGTGTTGAGATTCAACAAGAAAATCTTAGCACCCAGGCCTAGTGCATTAAGCACCTACACTAGGTTGGGGCCCAAAATGCTAATTTTGGTGCATGTCTATTTTAGTTATCCCTTAATTAAGATGGATAATAAATTGTAATATATTCTCAATGATAATTTGTAATAGTTAACTGAGAGTGATAAACTTATTTAGCTAGTGGATTTTGAGTTAGAGGTAGTTGGTGAGGCATGCAGAGTAATTCTAGTTGTAACAGAGTTCGAAGCGTAGTGGTGCATTAGTTAATGCAGGTTGTAATCAGTTTAACTTAGTTAAGTGAGTTAAACTTAGTTGTGCTAGTTGTAACTATTAGATACACTAGTGAGAGATCAAGTGCATTAAATATTAATTAATTCACAATCATTGATCTCACATGCAACTGAGGATTTACTATTATTGGCTGCATGCATGTCAGATCCAATAGAGACCCAATTGAGATCTAGGTGAAAGGGAATATGACTATCAGTTGTAGGATTATTGAGTTGCACACATGAAACCAAACACTCATTGGAGTGCCCATGATACTTGCACAAGAAAGGCAGGCTGTCTAGAGGCAGTAAATTGGCTAAGTATTGGTCAATTTATGTATGTCAATGTGAGACAATGAGTTGAGTACTGGAGGGCTCTTGGGAGAATAGTTTTGTATGTAATTGTTTCATGATCCATGTTGAATATACTATAGAAGATAGTGGGGTTTTGAGCAGCAAGATTTCCCCAGGAAATTATATGTGTTATGTGTGATTTTATTCTTCTTTACTTCATGTGATTAGCGATTGTGTTTTTAAATTCCATAAAAGATTTGTAGAATCGATTTAGTATTTAAATTTAGTACATTGTTAGATCAGGTGAATCCAATATATACATGCATGTTGTATAATTTCTACACTCATGGATTCTGCTAACTGTCTCCCACTGTCCTGAACAAAACTGACTAACACTTAGCTAATTCCCAGCCTCTAAATAGCTTGCCTTTCTTGCGAAATTCATGAGGAATGAAATCACTATTATTTAGGAATTGTGGCCTTCCTAAACTGCGTAAGGATCATGGGCACTCCAATGGATGTCTGGTTGCATGCAAGCAACCTACTAATCACATAATTGATATTTAACCTCCCTTTCACCTTTGTCTCAACTGGGTCTCCACTGGAACTGACATGCATGAAACTAATAATAGTAAATCATCAGTTTCATGGAAAATAAATGATTGTGAATTAAATAATATTGAATTCACTCTATCTCTCACTAGTGCAACAAACAATTACAACTAGTTCAACTAACTCTAACTCACCTAACTGATTTAACTGATTACACATGCATTAAACTGATGCACCAACTGCAATTCAAACTCCATAACTAATATAATTACTTTGCATGCCTCACCAACCACCCTCAACTCGAAATACATGAGCTAACTGAGTTTATCACACTTAGTTAACTATTACAAGTGATCATGAGATAAAATTACATTTTATTGTCCATTTTAATTAAGGGAAAATTAAAATAGACACTGCACCAAATTTAGCACACACTAGTGTAGGTGATGCTAGGACCTATTGGACTTCAACGCAATTATGGTAATAATTTCAAGAAAGAATGTGATTTTTGTTCTTTAAAATGCAATTTTGAATGCATAAATGGATTAACACCCTGAAAAATCCCCTAGGGCACTAGATAATCGAAATAGACTTTTAGACTTTTTCACCGGAGCTTTTGTTATTTAAAATGGAATTTTGAATGCATAAATGGATTAACACCCTCAAAACCCCCCTAGGGCACTTCAATTCTACACTATGGTGAAAAAAATAGTACCTTTATCGATATCACTTGTCCAAAAAAGTATAGTTCATTTCATATGACACATTTTTTTAATTAATCAATTTAATTAAAAATGATAAAAATGGCATAACTAATTTTAAGATAAATATGTATCAAGTCTATAAATACTACTAAGAATGTGTTAATTAAATCCTCACAATCCACCTAATAACTACTATATTTAAATTAAAATTTTGGAAGCCTTATTCCAAAATAAACATGTCTATCAACCTAGTAATATGTAGATAACTAACCATATATTGCATATGTAATTTGTAATAATGTATAATTGTTTTATAAAATATATATATATATATATATATATATATATATATATATATATATATATATATATATATATATATATATATATATATATATATAGATATAGATATAGATATAGATATAGATATAGATATAGATATAGATATAGATATCTATATAGATATAGATATAGATATAGATATAGATATAGATATCTATATCTATATCTATATCTATATCTATATCTATATCTATATCTATATCTATATATATATAATTTTACTTAAAATTTAATTGGTATTTATTGGAGTCATAAGTTTAAGTTATAAAATTTGTGTAATTCTAGTGCTTTAGACATTTTTGATGGTGTTGAACAATGTTTTAGGATTTTTTTTGAAGGCGATGAATCCATTTAAAAACGTAGTTTAAATAACTAAAATCCACTATTTCATCATAACATTATTGTCAAATTTACATGAAAAAGACTAAAATTTCTATATCATAATATACATTAGATGTTATATGCCTCAATAAATATTTAATCATATATATCTCAATTTATATAATATTTAGTACATTGTTACAAAATACATATTATTTACCTAATTCAATACCAATATTTTATAATATTTGATGAACATAAATTCATTTTAATATTTTATCCATGAAACTAGGAATTTTGAAGCCTAGTCTTATAACAATTCATGGAAATAACCTCTTCCTTTCTTTCTACATAAAGCCAAAGCGTCCGCCACTGAAGAAATGTTATAGATCCAACAAACTGAAGAAATGTTGGAGATTAGTTTGTTGGATCTCCAACAAACTGATTTTCCCATCGCCATATTTTTCTAATATGTTTAAGGCCTTCTCCTTCCATAGTTATTAATTTAGAGGTGCAAGTTGAATGAGGGGGCACTTTATTTATGAAGAAGCTAATCCTGGGACAAAACCAGAGGTGATTTGACACCTTCGATGACCCCCTCCGGCAATTTTCTGTCTCCTGGTCCTCCTCCCATCTCTACCTCTCCATGCCATTGCATCACATACAGTTTGACATGCCATATTTATGGTATCATATGACATGCAAGATATTCCGTACAGGTTTTAGCAATCTTAGGATGCATGGTAGTGGAACCGATTCGGTATAAATCTGGCTACCTCTGTTGGATTTGATGTCCAAGAAGAGGAGTCAGATGGAATTAAACAACAATCAATGAGCCTTTATCTAAATTTTGGCATGGTCATCATGGTTAAATTAGAATACGATCTTATTGATTACATATAAGACTAATTTTCTATGCCTCTGAAATATGTATATTTGTAAGGAAGATTAAAGATAGCAGAAGTCATTTTGAGAGCGATTGAGATTGAATTTGTTTCTTTTTGCATTATAGATATTTGTGAGAATATTAAATGTTTACAAGATATACAAATCACCATTAGATTTTATTTTACTATCGCATCATCCATTCTGTTCATTAGACTTGTTCATGTAGACTTTTGAAATTCTAGCCTCTGTTATAAACTTCAATACAGACATGTTTACATAATTTCACTTCAAGATTGTGCTGAAGTAGACACCACAACATTTCATATCAATTATAATAAAAATTTGTATCCAGTTTTGATTTATTTTATTTCAAGTTTCTATGTTAAATATGGAGATGTGATGTTGCAATAATGTGAATTTAAATTAATTATTATCAAATAATATTTTTTAAAATAAAATTTATAATTTGTTGTGTAATGATATGTAAATATTTTTATATATTAATTAATTATAATTAAAGTAATAGTTAGAATTCCTTATTAATTATAATTAAAGTAATAGTTAGAATCCCTTATTAATTATAATTAAAGTAATAGTTATAACCCCTTATTGACGATATATGAAACTAATTTTCTATGCCTCTGAAATGTGTATATGTGTAAGGAAGATTAAAGATATCAAAATTCCTTGTGGTTGAGATTGATTTTGTTTCTTTCTATGGTGTAGATGGTGATTTTCTTTTACTATCACATTCTCCATTCTATTGTGGTGTTCGATGTCATTAGAATTATTCATATAGCTAAACTTTTGAAATTGTAACCTCGGTTATAAACTTCAATAAGGACATGTTTACATAATTTCACTTCAGGATTGCAAGACATAGATGCCACAACATTTCATATCAATTATAATAAATATTTGTATCTAGTTATGATTTATTTAATTTTAAGTTTCTAGGTTAAATTTGGAGATGTGATATTGAAGTCATGCGAATTTAGATTAATTATTATCAAAATACTATTTTTTAAAATAAAAGTTATAATCTTTAATATGTAAATAATTTTATATATTAATTAATTATAATTAAAGTAATAGTGATAAAATTAATTTTATTAATATTATTAATTATTAATTATAAATTTATTTATAATTAAGATGAGAATAATGATTATTATGTTTATTAAGATTCATATGGTAAGTGGGAGATTACTCAAAATTTCTTAACAATTTAATCATTTATGTTCAAAAAATGTTGAGAGAAGTATTCCAAGTTTATCATATTTTTATTCACTTAAAAAGTTAATAAGATTAGTAGTGTGATTTTTTTTTTTTTTAAATTAGATTGAATTTGAGTAAAATATGAACATTTTGAGAAAATGTTATTCATTTTCGCTTTTCATTTTCAACTCTCTTCATTTAACTATGAAGTTCTAGAATTTGTTCTTATCTTAACAATGTTCACTTTCCTCTTGACATTGAACAAGGTATATAATATTTTTTCTTTTTCGCTATTGAAATTGATAACCTCATAATATCTTAGTTTCTTTTTTCTCTCCAAGTCTCTATCACCTAACAATTTCTCCTAGAATTTTGAAGTAATAACATTTTTTATATTATCCTTATTATGTAGAATATTTTCCTTTTTTATCCTCCAATGGACCACACTAGACTAGGCATTCTTGCTCGAAATTTTGGCTAAATTGGAATCAATTTTAGGAAATCCTTGGCTACTGTGTTGTGTGAGTTCTTCCTATACACCAATATAGATCCACCTTAACCACAAATATACCAAGCATAGAGAGAGATGAACTCTTTTGAGATGCAAACTTATTTTAGAGTGTAAAATTTTAAAAATGATTTACACTTCTAGAAATTTGATCCCTCCTCGTAATTTAAGATGGCTATATATATGTGTGTGTGTGTGTATGAAATTGCATATTTCAATGTATAAATGGATTAAAATGTTAATTTAAATTTTTAAGTATATAAATTGAATCATTGTCCTAAACATATTCATTAACACTTGGATTTTGTATAATTTAAAATATTTGATTTTATCACAAATATTAAATTTTTTTTTAATGAAGTACATTATTCCATTAAAAGGTTTTTTTTTAATTAATATATTTTAATATATATATTTATATATAATATTTTATTTATCTCACATATTGAGTTTCTAAGATTCATAATTGAATGGATTACACATTTCCTTCGTATTAAAGTGTAATTGAATTTGTTTATTTTCAACTACTTTTATTTTTAGATATTAAAATATTATTTTGTAGAAAACATTAAAGTAATTTTTTATAATAATTTCTTTTTTGAAGTTTGATATTGACATATATTAATTAGCATAGATATTTAAATAGTTTATTTAAATCTTATACTAAAATATTTTTAAAAATAAGAAAAATTATACATCTTGCCCACTTTCAAAAATGAAAGTATTTTTTTTTTTAAAGTTTTAATTACTTTACTTTTCTTAAAAGTTTGATATAAAATTAAGTTAAAATGAAAACACAATACCAATGTTAAATATTTTAAATATTTTACCAAATGTTTTTGGTGTTCATTCACGTTTTCAATAATAAACTGAGATAACATAGTGTGAGTGGAAAAAAATATGTGTTAGAATGCTTTTAATTAAGATTAACTATATTTGTTTTTAATCATGGGGACATAGTTTTTTTTTTATATTTATTTATTATGATAAGGGACATTATTTTATTTCTATTTTATAAGGAACACATGTAGATCAAGCTAGAAGGCTGAATCGCGTGTGCCTGTTATTTACAAGGACCATCGCACTTTGTATTACGTTGGACCTTCGCATTTTGTGCTAAGAAATAAGTGTGTAGGGAGGGTAAACTTAAGAAACTTCCAAATCGTGTAATGTAGCACATATGTGTTGTTTTTTTAGAGTGTGATGGGGGAGATAAATTATTTTTTATGTTTGATTGAGAGGTGTTGTTTTTTAAAGTGTGATGAGGAGATAATGTTTTTTTTGGTTGACTGAAAGTGAGAGCAGAGCCTTCGAAGGCTAGATAAGCTTAATCAACCCACAAGTTTTGCCTTTATATATAATTGGCTAAGCCACTATGATCCAAATTAGAAAAATGAGGTGAAAAGTGAAATAAAATCAAAAGGAATTCGAGTCCTACATATTTGGTTATAGTGGAGGATTGGAGATTTTCTTTTTCTTTCTCGAAGATGACAACTCCCCTTGCATAAACATATATAAGCGAAGCCAATAAATTGGATGGATCTAATTATGTTAATTGGAAATTTAAGCTGCAAACCTGAATGGAAGGTTATGATTTATGGATGATCACAAATGGAGAAGAAGCAAAACCAAGTGTGATTGGAGGCACGATAGATGCATCTATCCAAGGCTAGGAGAAGACAGAGAATAAAGGTACTATTAAGAATTTTTGTGAAAGAAAACATAATTCCTCATATTCATGATTGTAATACTTCTAATGAAACTTGGACTACACTTAAGGATCTTTATAAGATCAAAAATAAAAATCGGGTCCTATTTCTGAAAAGTAAGCTCCTTTAAATTAAAATGGAGGAAAATTAATCTGCTAGTGCTTTTGTTTCAAGAATAAAATATTTGAAAGATAAGCTTGGAGATATAGGGGAACCAATACCCAATACTAATCTTGTTACAATTACTTTAAATGGGATGTAATAGGGCTATAAAATGTTCATTACAAGTCTTGCAGCAAAGGAGAAAGCTCCCTCCTTTGATGAGTTGACAGGGATACTGATGCAGGATAGGAGCAGGAATTTGAAGCCTTAGAATCTAGACCTAGCACTTGTGGTAAAGAAGAAATTATTGAAAGGGAAATAGTTAAAATGAAGTAAAGGTGGAAGTCCATTTCAGAGAAGTCCATCTCCAAAGATAAATCAAGATATGTCACCTGATAGAAATGATTCTAAAATTAAATGTTTTTATTTTGGTAGCAGTGGGAATATTTCCAAAGACTATTATAAAAATAAAAGTAATGAAGTAAGGCATAAACAAAGAAGGCATTCAGGACATTTTGTAGGGGAATCCCTGAACTCTAATCTTAAGAATCTCAAGTTATTTGTGTCTAATGCTGCATTGTTTGCTGAAACTGATGATGTTGATGCATGGTTTGTGGATTTTGAAACTTCAATACACATGACATGTAATAAGGAATGGTATGAGAACTTCAAGGAAATAAGCAATGGTGGCAACATTTATTTTGGAGATGATCATGAGCATAAAATCAAGGTATATGGAGATATTCCAGTGAGTTTACCAAATGGTAGTATCAGACACATTCATAATGATATGTATGTGTTCGAGATGAAGAAAAATGTAATCTTTGTGTTCACAGTCACATATCAAAATCTTAAGGTTGAATTCTTCGAAACACATTGCATAGTAAAGGACTTGTTGGATAACTGTGAACCGATTGCTTCGGGAGTGAGCCTTGGAGGCTTGTACAAATTTTATGTCACCAACAAGAGTTATCAAGAACTTGCTTCTACAACAATGTTAAAAAAAAATCTTTGGCACCAGATTTATGGTCATATCAATTTTCATGATTTGTTATTGTTGCAGAAAAAAATAATGGTTTAAGGACTCCCTACGTTAAAGAATGAATATGTTTCTTGTGAAGGTTGTTCTTTAAGAAAAATGCACAGAGATGAATTCCATTCTAATTCTGATAGGAGAAGAAGATAAGTATTAGAAATTACGCATATTTATGTCTGTGGAACCATGCAGGATAGATCTCTAGGAGGTGCTTATTATGTTTTGGTGTTTATTGATGATTGCACAAGGTATAGTTGGGTGTACTTCCTTACAAGGAAAAGTGATTTTTTTGAGTATTTTAAATCATTCAAAAACATGGTAGATAAGTAGACATGGAAGTTCATAAGATCCTTCGTAATGAAGTTCATAGGAATTTAATGAAGCTAATGAACATGAAATGTGGAGGAAATCAATGAAGGAATAATATGACTCAAATAATGAAAAATAAAACATGGGAATTGATTGAACTACCTAAAGGTAAAGATCCCATAGGATGTAAATGGTTGTACAAACCCACCTTTAAATCATAGGATAGTATAGATAAATACAAAGCTAGATTGGTGGAAAAAGGATACTCATAAAAAATGGCATTGATTCTGCATAAACATTCTCACATGTAGCTAAGATAAACACCATGAGATTGGTTTGGTAATGAAGTATTAATGGTTGCGGTTTCCACCACATCCAAAGGGGAAGGTTTTTGGAATTGTTGTGTTGGCATTGATGACAATGATAACCACCAACTACCTCATCACCAAACCAATTGATGTTGTTATCACTTGTGGCTAATATTTGTCAACCCATTTGACATCAATGGAAATGGGAAGTACTCTATGTACAATCATAAAATAAAATGGAAAAATGGGTTAATTTTTATCATGTGAATTCATTTATGCATATTTGTGGCTTTTGTATATCCACACTTTTGTATCTGTGTGCATATACAAAAGCTCCACATATATGGAATCCATCTTATGTATACACACATAGATATGGAATCATGCATATATGGAACATGGCTTCCACATATGTGTGACTTCCAAATATGCATGCTTTCATATCTATGTGCATATATAGAAATTGTGCATATATGGAAGACGAATTTCATATATGCACAACTTCCATATATACACATAGATATGGAAGTGTGAATATACATAAGTCACACTAATGCAAAAACTCAAGTCACACATAAGTCACACACATATTATAGATCTTGTGATTGGTCATTCCATAGTAACATCTTGGTCAATTGATGCTTTTGAGTTCCCTTCTTGGATTGGAAGCGTCGAAGTCACTTGCTCACAGATGCTTAGTCTGTAACAAGTGCATGAGCACATTAATTTACGCAAGCTTGGACAAGCATAGAACGTTCCATCAATATTGTGCTTGTTAGATGTCCAATCCATATCGACAGTCAGTGCGCACTAACAACAATAGTTTCTCACATTCGAGTTGTGTTTGTATTTCCATTTCGGTGAGTTTTCAAATTGTCGCTTTTGTGCAACTTTGTTTTGGCGAGTGTCCTTTTCATGTTTTCGGCTGTCTCTTTCACTTACTTTCACTCTAATTAGATTCATTTTTATTTTTTATTTACTCTGGCATGTGCTACTTTCAATGTCATTCACATATCACAAGAGTCATTCGCACTTTAGCAATTTTCGTTTTTTCGCATTTTAGCTGTCGCAAAATGTATGTATGCTTGTTCTAGTGGTTTCAAGGGGTTATTTTTGTGAATGATTTAATCTAAACATTTAAACATTAGTCAAAATCATTCCCAAGATTTTAAGAATTGTCATACAAGTTTTGTCACGATCTCCGCAAAGTGTATGTTTAGTGTTGCACTTGTCGTAAACTCATCACAAAGTTGTCACATTGAGGGAAATATGCTGTTAACATGTCCTGGATGATATATGTTTTTGTGTCGAAATTTTTTTTCAAGTGTGTTGTTACAATAAAACCTTGGAATTGTTCACAACAGTTGCACGGATCCAAAACTTAGTCAAATTTGGACAACGTCCCAACCACACAACCTAGCCTCATCCATCCCTCATGAACTGCGCATTACATAGTCTCAACCCTTAAGCAACAACCTTATCTCTAGGAACTATGCAATGTGTATTCTCTACCTCCCAAAACTACGCATTTCACAACCTCAATGCTCAAGCCCATCTCCTAAGTCCCATAATTGTGCAATATTTCTCTTCATCTAAGCCAAAACTGTGAATTGTGTAGTCTGAGTCCTCAAGCCTCAAGTATTGAGATCCTACAACTGTGCAATCACCTAGCCTCTTGTACTTCCAGTACTGTGCATTTCCCAATTTTAGTGCTTAATCGAGGGCCTTAGCCTCCAAAATTGTGCAACTATGCCCTCCATCTAGGCCGGTATTGCGTATTATGCAGTCTCAGACCTCAAGCCCAAAACTTAAGTTCCTGATCTGCACAATTGTATAATCACTAGGTCTTCTCTGCCTTCCATAACTACACAGTTGGCTAAAACAATGTCAGACTGAGCTCCTAGATTGCATAATTTTCTTCCTTAGTCTAGCCCAAACTGCACATTTTGCAGTCTCAAAGCTCAAGCTTCACCCCTGAGTGTCTGGGCTACACAATTGCATAGTTACTGAGCCTCTTTCCCAGCCTGTCACCTGATCAATATGCATAATCTTAAAATATGGATTTATCAAACTGATATCATCTTTTCTTGAGTGGATTGCAGATGTAGGTACTCTATTATGCTATGGTAAGATGATGAAGAAGGAGATGGATAAGGAGGACATGTTAGAAGACACATATGGAGTTGAAGAGAGAATATGATCATCAAGCGAGAAGACGAAGGAACACTAGACTATAACAGAAGATGAAGATCAAGATCAGATGCAATATTGCCGATCTTCAAGTCATAAGAAGGAGGAAGAAGAAGAACATGTACCATATTTTCAAGAAGACACAAAGAAACAAGCAACAAAAAGGATAGCTTGGAACTGTCGCATCATCATGCAATCCATGTCATCATTGTCATTTCATGTCAAGTCACAAGTCATCATATGCCACATCATTATTATAGATTATGTAATTACGTATTCAAAATGTATTGTAAACTGGAAGTCCAAAGGAAACATTTAGAACATGAAGAGTCATGTAAAGTCGAAAATTCATAGGAATTAAAACAACCTTGAGGGTAGCCAAAGAGTCACAAGGAAGGTGAAGCATTAGCTCTTGGTTATATATACAACCTCATTGTATGAGCAAAGGAATTTTTCACCTTGGCTCCTTCTGCAAGGCATTAGAGAGACATACTAGTTATTTTGGGGAGCAAGGAGTCGCTCCAACGCTCCACTATTGGAGCTAGTGATGTTCATTGTATACATGTGTCTTGGAACTTTTACTTAATAACAAAATCCTTCAAGGACAACACATTCTTCATGCATGGATTATGAATGTTTGTAAGACTATTCTGCAGATGTTTGTATTTCATGTTTTATTTCATATGTGCTAAAGTAGTTGAATTGTTTTGGTTATTTTAGTACTTATATTATTGATGATTTATTGTAATGGTTTTTATTGTTGTCCCATCCTTGTGGACTATTCTGCATGATACTAGACAAATATTTCTCATTGACTGGTTGTAATGACCCTCACATCTTTTGTGGAATATTCTACTGGATGTTAGAAAATCCCTTCTTGTTTATGTGTTTCTACTTGGGTAGTACTATTAACTCTCTCTTATAGGCTCACTTTACTCTTACCCTCCATAGTAGAATAACTTTGACATGTTTGCATTAAAACACTCACTATGCAAAATTACTTGCATTTTGAAGGCACATACACATTCCTCTATCTTGCTCACAGTTAGAATCAAGGAAAATCTATAAGAATACATGGAAATCGGGTCAATATTCTGGATGAGATTCCTATTCCAAACAGTGTGAGGTCTAATTTGGACTTCACATAGGGAAGACCCATTGGTTGATAAATTTCCAACATCTTCAATATAACACTTCCTTACTGTTTTTCCAACATATAAATAAATTAATAAAGAATTCCATGTAATTACATATCTTCTTAAAGTTTAATAAAACTTATTTAATATCAATATACTTTGATTTTCATCATTATCATCACTATTATAATTTTGTATATAAAAAATAGATTTTTTCAAAACTTTTATCTAGATAATTACCACTATTATAGTTTTGTATATAAATACTAGATTTTTCCAAAATTTTAATCTAGATAATTATAATTATTTATATACATTTCATTTTCTAAATTTAAAATTGTAAGTCTAATTTTTTAGATATACTTTTCAACAAAATATAAGAATGCGAAAAAAAAAAAATTAACTATGTATTACTAAATACCATAAACACTTCACAATAAATTTTTATTTATTTTAATAAAACTGCTTTAAATATAAGAACAGGAAAAATACATTTGGTGGAAAATAATATATTAATGATGTGACAATGTAAAAGGAAACACGTGTTCCTAATGACTATATAGGTTGAAAGTGATGATAAATTACTTTAAAAATAAATCATATGTAACAAAACATAAGTAAAAATATTAAGAATATCATAGGTTTACCCCATATATAATTGGAATATACAAATAAAATATAATTTTATAAATTATAAATAATATAGGATATTTTGATTTTAGTGAAAATTAATTATTATTATTATTAACATAAATATTGGATTTATGGTTTTTAGTTGTAATAACAAAGATAAAAAACGATTGATAACATGTTTAAGATTAAAGAAAATAATTCTTATCTTATTTTCTTGATTGAGGCAAGTTGTTTTCTCCTTGAAAGTATCATTATGATTAGGTATATTATTCGGTTGAAAGTACATTATACATCTTAGTACGAGGGTAATGTGTAATGCTTACATCTCAGTACGATATTAATGTGTAATGTCGTCTATGCACCTCCAGTTGACAAGTGTTCCTTTTAAAATAGAAATAAAATAATGTCCTTTATCATAAAAACAAAAATATTTCCTAAATAAAATACCATGCCTTCCATGATTAAAATAAAAATAAATATAGTTAATCTTAATTAAAAAAAATTTAAAACATCAATATTTCCACTCACATTATGTTGGTTTAGTTTATTGTTGAAAATGTGAATCAATTTCAAAAACATATAGTAAAATATTTTACATTGGTAAAATACATTTATTTACATGTAAGCAACATAATTTTATATCAAACTTTTAAGAAATTAAAGCAATTAAAACTAAAAAAAAATATTTTCATTTTTGAATTTGAGAAAAATATATAATTCTTAATCTTTTTAAAAATAATTCAATATAGAACTTATATAAACTATATAAATATCTATGCTAATTAATATACTTCAATATCAAACTTGTGAGAGAGAAAAAAAATTACTTTAATATTTTCTATAATAAAATATTTTAATATCTATTCTAATGCTTTCCTAATAAACTTTTTTAATATCTAAAAGGAAAAAGTAATTGAAAGTAAAAAAATGCAATTACTTTTTAATATGAAGGAAATGTGTAACTCATTCAATTATGAATCTAAAAAACTCAATGTGTGATAAATAAAATATTTCAATATATATAGTTAAATAATGTTGATATATATTTCAAAATATATTAATAAAAAAATAAACTTTTTAATGGAATGATATACTTTATAAAACATTATTTCAATATTTGTGATAAAATAAAATATTTTAAATTCTTCTTATTATTCCATATTTTCACTTCTTTTTACACATATTTTTGTCCTTTTTTCTAAAAACAATCAAAGATTTGGTGTAATTTACAAATTCCCAGTGTTAATGAAGATTTTTAGGGAAATGAATCCATTTATATACTTAAAAATTCCCATTAATATTTTAATCCATTTATACATTGAAAGATACAATTTCATATATATATATATATATATATCCATCTTAAATGTAACATACGAAATTAAAAAAAATTTACACCATGCCTTAATTTTTACCTTACCCTAACTATTACATCTCTAAAAGATCTTTACATTTTCGAAAGGATTTTCCATTGCAATTTATAGTCCATAGTATAAGGTTTTTTGATTTATAATTTAAATTCAATGCTTAATAGTTTATATGATATTTATAACCCTATTCCAATTCTCAATTTAACTTTGGTTGCACACTATCCAATTCTATTAAATGCTTCGTTTTTGTATTGTATCAACTGAAGTTGTCACGTACTGGTGTTTTTAATGTGGCGCCAGCTGTGGGTCTACTTGGGATTGGATCCAATTCTCGATAGGCCACCTGCCCCTTCACGCACTGTCCAATCATAAGAAATCAATGATGGGCTTTCTCGGTGGGAAACTCGCTTTGGGGTAAAACCTACTTGCCCCTCCTCATTACCTCATTTGCTCTGTCTCGGCTCTGGTTTAGACTGTGACAGAAATGAGGGTTTGTAGGCCACTGTAATGAGGTCACTAGAGTCACAAAGACTGGAAGGTGAACCAAATTTCGCGATGGCTATTCCACGTGGCACCAACCAATTCGGTATCAAATCTGCCAGTTAAATTTCACAGGGTTTAGGGAGGTTCTTCGCCACAGAGGTAAGAATTATTCTGGGTTAAACCCTCGTAGTTTATCATTCTACGATTTATTTTCTTGGTAGCTAGCCTGTGAATCCGCTACACTATTTCCATATCACTTACCGGTGTTTCCATTTACATACAGCTCCATAATCTGCGGGTCTGTGGCAAGTTTAGCTGCTACAGGGAATATGAGTTCCATTTTGCGCTTTTCTTCAATACCCATCAGAAATTAAGTTGTTTATCTTGCCGCTGCACTTGTGCTTTTACTTACTAGTTTAATGATTTAACTTCTTCCTTATCTAAAGATACATTTCATTTAGCATATCACAGTAATCCTTTCCTTGCTAAGCGATGAGGTTTTTGGCTTTTGTTACGGTTAACAACTCCATTTCCTTCTCCAGGTACTCTGTCTCTAAATGGATTTCTTCGTCCATTTCTGACGAATGGTGGAATTTCCACTCTATGTGTCGACCCCAGTTATTATTTTAATAGATGAACTTGTTTATAATGTATTGTCATATGGTCTTTGGGTTAATGGTTGACAGTCCTTCCCTTCAATTTTACAAGGGCTATTGGGCAGAGATTTCTCTGAACGTTTGTGTATATTTTTATATTTAACAAACTGGGTTTTCGCTACTCAGTCTTATTCCATATCTAAATTCTGGATTTTTTTTGGATTTCCTCTACTCAAATTGAAGAAAGACCTTCCTTCCATTTGTAATGTTTGAAGTCTATGTTATTTAAATGTGGCTATGCTATTCATGAAATAATGTGTATCTATTGGCGTATGAGTATGATGTTACTTTCTCATTGTGCTTCTTTGTCTTCCAGGTTACGCATGTATTTTCGATAACCTTAACTAGTTCTTTCATTTCAAATTCTGGTTAGAGTTTCTGTTTAATATTTTCATGACCCGAGCCTCTGGTCGGTCCGCTTCTTTTGCATAAATTAGCAATTCTTTACATAAATAATTTTACCATTTTCTTGCTATACATATTGTTATGCTCCATAGCAGTTAATATATATATACATTCACACAGTTTTCTATCCTGTGTATTCCGTGATAACTGATACCATGGCAGGAATGTTTATTTACTTTTCCTTACTTTATGTTTACATGATTATTGGTTTAATAATTTTACCTAAACAGTAAATACTTGTAGACTAGCTATATAAAAGTTATGTACTAGAAGGGTTTTCTTTCTTCTAGGGTTTGGTGACCGGACCACCCAACTAATTGTCCAAGTATAGCTAGA
Organism: Pinus albicaulis; assembly: GCA_034641835.2. Lineage (NCBI taxonomy): Eukaryota > Viridiplantae > Streptophyta > Pinopsida > Pinales > Pinaceae > Pinus > Pinus albicaulis. The sequence goes on from CM076575.1 coordinate 149,273,407, forward strand.
GTAGGAGGAACGATGCATTCTGGGTTTCTTCTCTTACCCAGAATCAATAGTTCTTCTTCGACAATTAAGATAGTCCTGCTTGAGTTTTTCGAAGTTTAATTGGTTTACATAAATTTTCTATCACTTCCATCTTCTACTGCTCTTTCTCTTGTCTCTTAATAGAATGATAATTTACTATACAATGTTCTAAACAAGATCCTGCTTCTATAACCAGTAAAACTATTTTACTGTATTCACTCTTGTATGACTCTACATAGTTTTGTTTTTCATTATACATCTCTGTTTACCACCTTATATTAGCATATATTCTTAATGTAAAATTATTATCATAATTTTCACAGAACATTAAATAACTTTCTAAAGTCATAAATAAACACAACACATCTTCATTTTCGGTCATGGAACCAATACAATACAGTTTCCAAGAAATTCACTTAATACCTGTGTACAATTCTTATAAGATTGTTCCAGTATACTAAACTAATAAAAATAGCTAGATAGTTATTTGAATATGAACACTACTAATGATGTTCCACCCAACCTTCAAGAGAGGCTATTACGTCCTCCTCTTGCCCCCATGCTCCACTCCTGAAGAGGTACAGGTTGAAAGTAGTTTCTATTGTGACATCATGACCCTTGTCCAGTCAGTACATAAAACTCTCAGGAACGCTAAGTGATTTCCACTGGTTTCTACCAGCTCAGGAAATGCTCCACTCTCTTCCTTAGATCATGAATAGAACCCCTATTCCTCACTAGGATAAGTCTCTTAGCCCCAGAGGAGCAGGTAACTGTTCAAACTGTCCAACCACCTTTCAGTCCTTGGAAGAATTTTACCTTTAGCCTTTTTACTTTTTTTATGGAACCACTTTCCATAACCAATTTTATTTTTCACAATAACAATAAAGAAAATAAACTTTTCCATAAAAAAATTAAATGTCTCAGTATTTTTTTTTTTTTAAATAACAAAATGTCTTTTAAGTAGTTAACAACTAGTTAATATAAATGCATCTGTCACAACTTCACCCCCTGGAAGTAACACCGTCCTCAGTGTTTCACTCCAGCTTAAGAAATATCTCTTGGTAAGCCTCACATACAAATCCCTCATCCTCCCAAGTAGCGTCATCTGTGCCGGAGTGCTTCCACTGCACTTTAACCTGGGTGATGAATCGCTTCTAGAGCATAATTTCTCTCTTGTAGAGTATGTGTTGAGGCTCGACCATAAACTCGCCATCCAGATCTACCTGTAAACAAAAAAGTTTCCTATCAATTTTTCATAAAAAAATCATGCTTCAAGTTATGATTTTCTATTTCTATCCTACCTAAATATTCTTCCAATGAATTACGTGCTTCAGATCATGCACATATCGCTTTAACAGGTACACATGAAACACATTGTGTACCTAGATGTGGCTGTCTAAAGCCAGTCGATATGCCACAGGTCCTACCCTTTCCAAAATTTGGAAGGGTCCACAGAACCTGGGGGCTAACTTGGCACAAGAGGCCCACCTCAAGGTACTCGTCTTGGGTTTGATCCTCACATACACATGATCACCCACTTCGAATTATCGATAAGTCCTCTTTTTATCTACTTATATATTCTACCGATCTTGTGCAACTTTTGAGTTTTGCTTGATCTTATTTACCTCTCATTCCATTTCAACCAGTAGTTCTAGTCCCACCATTAATTTTGTTTCAGGGTTGCTCCAATTTATGGGTGTGCGACATTGCCTCCCATATAGGGCTTCGAAAGGACTCATCTTAAGGGACTCCTGATAACCATTGTTGTAAGAAAATTCAACTAGGTGTAAATAATCTTCCCATTTAGTTGGCTGCTGCATAACGTACATGCTCATCATGTCTTCCAAGACTTGATTTATCTGTTTTGTTTGGCCATCCGTATGGGGATGGTAAGTTGTGCTAAAGTTTATTTGGGTCCCTACAGCTGTAAACAAATTTTTCCAGAATTTTGAAGTAAACTTCACATCTCTGTCCGAAATAACAGTCTTTGGAATGTCGTGCAGTCTGAAGATTTCCCTCATAAAAATATATGCTATGTATACATTCTTGTAAGTAGACTGTACAAGTATAAAATGTGCAAACTTACTCAACCTATTGATCACCACCATAATAGAGTCATTATGTCTCTTTGATCGTGGAAAACCAATAATGAAGTCTAGGGATATGACCTCTCAATTCCATTCAGGTACTGGTATGGGTTGCAACAATCCTACGAAATTTCAATACTCCACCTTGACCTGTTGACACTCCAAACATTTGTTAAAATATTTAGCAATGTTTCTATGCATACTGTTAGTCATTAGTAATTTTTACTATCTGTAGATGACTAAATATTGGTTTTGGATTTCTAAAAACAACATTCTTTAAACATTGTGAGTTTTATAAATCTCACTGCCTTCATTATCCTTATGGAAAATTTTTCACTATTCTACCATTTAGCCTTTTTCAAGGTCACCCTACCACTCCTAGAAAGACTCCTTATGGGCTTGTGCCACTCATCTCCTTCCTTTTTCCTACTTATGGCCTCATTTCTCTGTTTTCAAAATTTCCCATGAATCCACTTTCCATCTAGGTTTACCTATAAGCCTAACTCATTCCCATGACCCAAAAATTCCTCAAGCATTGATGGTCTCAAAACTATCCCTGTAGTCTCTTTAAATAAATAATGAACATTGGATTTTGGATCTTCAATACATCACTGTGTCAATACTCTGTTTTTACACTTGAAGACCCCAAGACAAGTTTCAATCATAGGCCAGGTCAAAGAGTCCTCCCACTAGGTCAATTAGGGTTTCATGTGGTCCAAGGTCATCATTTCCAAAGAGGACAATCATTCAGTCATAGAATCTGCACATAAGGTAATGGAAAATATTGACACTTTTGCAGAAGTGTTAAGAGGTCAATCAACAGAAAAAATTGATGACATAAGTGGTTTGTGCCTAAAGGATGACATCTTGCAACAAGGAAGACAAGAAAACTAGGTTTTTTACACTTGGCAGTCCAGCAGAGTATCAACACAATGGTCAAATGAAGAAATGGTATGAAGAAGGTGTTGAAGCTGCTGCTAGGGCAAATCCTCCCAAAGGTGTTTAATGAATTATTCACCAAGATGAAAATTTGAGCTAACTTGATGGTGAAAGCAACATAGGTTTTTGAATCTTCTCTTGTGTACAAACATCACAAAATCATCAGATAAACATGTCAAGTCTTCAAGGAGCAAAATCAGAGCCAAATCAGTGTTTTTTGTCACCTGTAGAGCAAACAGTATAAAAATATCAATGAGAAGGTCAAAGGCTTGAAAACCTTATAAAATGGGTTGCAAAGATATATTAAGCTTCCATATCACTATAAAGCTCATTCTACACATCAAGACATTCATTATGCACTTGCAGAGAATTAGAATTTTCAAGGAAAAGAAAACTGTGAGTTTTTCAAGTCAATTTTTGCCTAAGTGTTGAGGTGTTGCACGCATGGCAGGGCATTGCACCCGTGGAAACCAGCGTTGCGCCCCTGGAAACTGGCGCTGCATGCATGGAAAATTTTCCTTTGCAATTTAACACTGCACTGCGCGCCTGGAGGGATGCGCTACGCGCTTAGCAGGGGCGCTACGAAGCTGCCCATTTCGCTCGACAGGCCCAACATAGAAATTTGGGCGCTGCGTGCCTAGTAGGTGTTATGTGCGTGGAAGGCACTGTGCCCTGCCCAACTTTACCCGACTTTCCCTACAAGCCCGAGAAGGCACTGCGCATTTGGCCAGGAGGGCCTCCACACCTTTCAAACCCTCAATTCACCTCAACACTTCTTCAAGCTACCTCCTAGGGTCCTTCAAACATTGTTAAGCATAAGTTTAGGTCATTAGCCCTTTTTCAAGAAATTTTTTCATCATTTGATTAAAGGAGGTGGATCCCTAAGAGAAAACCCTAGGTATTTCATGCTTAACAACTCTGTTTGTCATTCCTCTGCCCATACAGAATATCAGTCTAGACAAGAGGTGAAATTAAGGGGGTTGCACTAGTTTAAAGTTTTTCACCCATCAAGGCTTGACAAAACACTCAGTCCCCTACATTACAAACAGGTTGACATTACATGCCCTCCTCCACCTCATATTGTCACTATTCCAAGGTTGGAAAACAAAGTTTGACACAACAGCTGAGGTTGTCATTAGGCTTTGCCTCTCTCTCATGCTTAATATACATATACCCTCATATTCTCAACTCTTATCTCTACTCCTTAATCACCCTCTCACAATGCATCGGCCAATGAAGGAGATAATCATGAAGAATCAAACAGTGATAGAAGTGAAGCTGAGGATAGTAATAAAGAGCACAGGGAGGTAGATAGCAACGAGGAAAACAACGGTTAAGAGGAAGGAAATGAGGAAGCCCTAAGTTCAATGAGGATACAAATGAAGAAAACAACAAGTTAAAGGGCAATGATAATGATGATGGAGATGATGATAGCAGTGGAACAAAGATTCAATATGTCAACGAGGAAAAAAGCAGTGCAGAAGGCAATAAGGATGTAGAAAGCAATGGAGAAAGGCCATGAAGAAATCAGTAAGGCAGATATTAGTGAGGAAAGAGTAGTGAGAGAAATAAGGCTTATGAAGGACATGATGAAGCAATGAGGCTTAAAGATAAAGAAAAATTGGTAAACTTGCTGATTCATCTCCTACCAACCTCCCAAACACAATCAGCTGAACAAAATCCAGATTTGGGCACTTTTCTGCACTTATGAATTTTTGACTGTTTTTGAGGGCTAAGGGCGCAACGCCCATGGCGCTGCGCTTTTTCCTGAGGCATACATTGTAGGAAAAATTTAAATTTTTGGATTCCTTATGCTAATTACATCACACTCACCAAGTTCCAGCTCATTTGGATCAAAACTGGTCCTCCAAAAGGGCCAAAAACATGCAAAATTTCACCTTTCTACCTTGTTTTCAGGGCTAGCGTTGCGCCCTTACCAGCCTTGGGAGTTTTGGTTTTTGAATAGGTAAATAAGGTCCAATCAGAAACACAAGGGAATTTCTGGAAAGTATACTTGACAAGATTTCCAACGAGCTATCATAGATCTCATTATGATGCTGGGAAGGCCTTCAAAAATTAGCTGCAAGTTGACCTATTTTCCCTGTGTAGGCACTGCACCCTTCGACCTAAAAGTTGCGTCCTTGCAAAAAAGTCAACAAAACACACTGAGATATTTTTGGAAGTTATTGAGGGCCTCAAAGTCATATTTTTTGCTAAGTTAGGTGTTAGGAGATATTTTACATTTATTAGAATATGATATTTGTGACTTGGGCCTTGCATGGTCTCAAAGGACAAAATTGATATTTATGAGAAATTAATGGCCTGCAAAACGGATTCATTGTTCATGTTGGTTGATGTTGGTTTTCACTTGTTGAACTGAGCATAGGCTTTGAGTTGTAAAGAGTTTTTGGCTTTGGAGCCTTCTAAACCTTTTGGACTGAATAACAATGGAGCCAAGCACTTTGCAGGATTCATGAACATAGCTAATGGTGATGTTTATCTCGTTTTTTTCTCATTTTATTGTGTTTTGTTCTCATCCTTCTCTTGCATTAGAACAAAAGTTTTAGCTTAAGGTATGTTGCCAAAAGTTCATTAAGTCTGTCTGTTTCTCTTGCTTTCATGTTTTCCTCTGCTAGGTCAGTTTAGAGAATTCTTAGTTGTTCTCTAAACCCACTCTGATTTTTTATGTCAAGGATGATTTAATGGAGTCAGTGCCAAAGAGGTTTATGTTTATCCCTACCCTTTGGAAATCACTTAAACATTGTTTTTTAGGTCTTTTCTTCAAAGTATTTCTAGTTAGGGTTTAGCTGAAGAGGTCTATGGTTTTCCTTGCCCTTTTCTCATCTTAAATGGCTACTTAGAAGTTCTTAGTAGTTTGATTAAGAAATATTAGGAGTTCCCTGCTTCTTGATTATTACTATATGTCATCTTGCATATTTTATTTCTATGAACGTAGATTAGCTAGAGAGGCGATGAGTTCCCTGCTCTCTAGGGTTTACTGGATAGTTTTCTTGATTTTTTCTTGCTAGGGTTTGGTCAAAGAAGTATGGTATGCCCTGTCTTTGGTTTTTTATTCATGCATAGTATTTTAGAGGCCTTTCTTGTTGTAGTATTTGACAAAGGATTCTTAACTGCCCTTTGCACCTACTCTATTCACAATTTAATGTTCACTCTAGTGACCTAAGCCTTGAAGATCCATTTAGTTTTGTTATACTTTCCCTTCGAAGCATCTTTGAACTATTGTTGTACCTTTCTAGACCTATTGTAGACTCCATAGCCCAATGGTCTAAACCTCTCCTACTCTATCTGTTTTCCTTGAAAACCTACCCAACCAATCAAAACAAACAAACAAACCCTAATCCTTATAACTAGCCTAAAATCAAAACCCTAAAAGCTATCAAGTTACATCTTATGCACAAGTATAGAGAGAGCCCTCTCTAAGTCCAGGAAGGCTAGGTCCTAGGATTCTGAAGCTAGTTTGATGTTACCCTTGTAAATTTTCCCTTTCCAATCTGACAAATTACAGGGACCTAACATAATGGCGATCACGGTGGGACTTTCTGGGTCAGTGACAATCTGAGTATTCCTTAGGACCTCAGAAAACCCACAAACATCCTTAGATTGGTATTCAGTTGTTGATGGTGGACAATAGGTACATCCTTAAAAAATTAAGCATCCTCCACCTGGCGACTCCACTGGCCTCCAATAGGCCTACTAATCCCACTAGTTCTCACAGACTCCCCTAGGAATGCATTAAACATTCCTGATATTGCTCATGGTGGATAGAAAAGTTGAAACCTTACACCTGGAAACTCCACAACTCTCAATAGACCTAAATAATCCACTGGTAGAAGACTCTAGACTGGTTGAAAAGATGCAGTGGCCCTTCCTGATTGACAAACATGGATCCAAGGATACAACGGAGATATGCTCCGATGAATAGTTATCAAATCCCTAGGTTCCCACACAAAATTCCTCCGATAGATTGGGTTTCAAACTTGCCTATGTTTCAAAATGAGAAATATGATGACCCCTTGTTACATCTCATCAAATTTTATATACATGTATGGAGGTTAAAAGTTGAATGGCACTAGGACTGCCTCATGAAAATGTTCATGGGGACATTAGAAGGGAAAGCTAGAGAATGGTATGAAGGCCTAGACCCTAGTAGTTTGTTTTATTTAAAGGATTTCCACAAGGTATTTATGAGCATTATAAAGAAAACTGTCCATCTTTATCATTAGCTGAAAATTGTTTTGATCAATCTGAAGATCTCATACAATACCTTGTAAACATTGATAAAGATTTGGGAAATTGGCATCCTGAAAGCCTATTAGAAGCAATTCATGAATTTCATTCTCAAATCATCTATCATTACAACCAAGTGGATTTTGTTGAGGATGAAATGAATCAGGAGATAAAGGAAGGTCCACAGGATCTCTCTGAAGGCACAAGTGATGATTCACCATCTTTTCTAGGCAAGACTCAAGAAGATATTCAGCCTTAGAATCAACCTTCAAAAGAGAGAGAGAATTGTTGTAGTGTTATCCAAAGAAAGAGAAAGATGCCTCCTCTTTTGATTGAAGAGGAAATAAATCAGATTCTAAACATGCAGCCAGCCTCTAAACCTTCATATGAATAGAAAATTTCTACTTATTCTCATGCTAATCCCAGCTACCACAAATAAGAAAAAGGAGTTATAGATCAATTTGAAGAAAAACAATCTGATAATCCAATATGTTTTATTGGTGACATTACTTATTTTGATGATTTTCCAAAATTTGATCAGTATGATGATGTTCATGTTCTCCAAACATAAGATACTCTTGCAAAGCAATCAACAACTATTTTGTGGGAGGAAGTTCAGTTTCATCAAAAAAGTAATCATCCAATACATATAAGCTATGACACTGATGAGGAAAGCCTAGAAAATTTGGAAGTAAGTGAAGAATCTCTGACTCTTTTCTCTACTTCATTTCATTCCATCAGGAATAACTTTCATGTGATTGGAAATCAACAATCCTTCAGTTTTGATGTTGAGGTTGGGGAAGGTAATGAACTTCTTGAACAAGTTGTTAATGAGAAGCCTTTTCATAAAATGGACGAGGAAATCATTTATGACATAGAATTCTCTTCAGCTCCAGAATTGCAACCACCAAGCTCCATTGAATTTCAAATTGCAAATGAAGGATTGGAAATTAATGAACATAGGAGAGCTGCTGCACTGCCTTCTCAAGAAGATTTTCCACCAAAGAGTGCTCCTACTCCTCAAAATGATGACCTACACACAGATTTCAGCCCCCTCAATCAGAATACATCAAGTTTTCTAGAGGAAAATATTGCAATATATGATGAGGCTGCCAGTACAGATGATCATGAGGAAGAGGTGGAGTTTCTTGTTCAAAAGAATCCCAAGCATAGCCAAGTGGAGGAAAGAGTAGTCCTGGATGAGGCTTGTTTGTCAAAACATCAAAGCCAGGTATTGTTTCAAGATCCCTTTGCTGATTTCTTAGAAAAAATTGAAGAAGGAGTAAAACATGTCAAGAGCAGTTTGATGCAAAGTCTAAGAAAAATTTTAGGCACTACTATTCAAACACAAGTGAGGTGGGAGTGGCCTTTCGATTTTTTTAGCACACTCAAAGAGCTGAACAAAGATCACTCATGGAATCATCTACTTGATTGGTTAGATTGGAAAAGAGAGTTCACCAAATGAATATATCATGTGTAAGTTAGAGTAGGATAGATAGGTATGCAAATAAGCTCAAAACTTGAAGCATGTAGCTTTAGTTTCAGATTTTTTTGTCAAAAATGAAAGCACAAAAATAGAGAAAAGAAGAAAAAGAGGGCAGTTTTAAAGAAGAGGTACAACCCCATACCCCAAAAAGAGTATTGTTAAAAGTTTGCAAGCCTAAATTCCACTACTTGATAAGAAAAGAAAGTCTTGTTTAGCCATATAGCCTAATCATGCCTGAACATGTTTTAAATTTCTGCTGATAGGTTAGTGAAAGAAGATTTTTCCAAATCAAGTAAACTTGGCATGTCAATAGATTAGATTAGGAAAAGGTTGTTGGTTCACAAAGCACAAATCTGAACCAAATAAAAGGAGAGGGATGCATAACAAATTATGAATCACAACCCTCAAGTTTATAGTTTTCACTTGTACAAAAAAATGTCCGTGTGCAGCTTGTCCAAATGCAATAGCCTATGACAAATCAGATTGTCTAAACTTGGATTGATCATGTTTTTAATTCCATGTCAGTAGGTTAGAGGATAAAGTTTTTCAAACAACTTAATCTTGAAAAATGAGTAGACTAGGTAGAGAATAAAGGAGTTAATTAGCATAATCTGAAGTCTTGGATGACATAAGGGTACAAGTAGATAGTTTTTATGCTTTCAAAAGAAAATAATGTCAAGGTTTTGCGAGTCCAAGTGCACCCAAAGAAGAAAAACTATCAGGAAAAGTAGGATGGGTAGGTAGGAATGAGGTTGAAGCAAACATGTCTTTCTGATTTTGAGATCATAGCTTCAATATAACATCAACAAATGAAGGAAGAAGGATCTGCAAAGTGCAAGTAAGGCACTGGTCTTCAAAAATCAGAGATTGAACTCTGAGGTCTTGGACACCTCCTGAAAAGGAGCTGCCCTCTCCAAGTGGGGCCACTGTTAGTCATCAATAATTTTTACTGTCTGTAGATGACTAAATATTGGTTTTAGATTTCTAAAAACAAAATTCTTTGAACATTGTGATTTTTAGAAATCGCACTGCCTTCATTATCCTTATGGAAAATTTTTCACTATTCTACCATTTAGCCTTTTTCAAGGTCACCCTACCACTCCTAGAAAGACTCCTTGTGGGCTTGTGCCACTCATCTCCATCCTTTTTCCTGCTTATGGCCTCATTTATCTGTTTTAAAAATTTCCCATGACTCCACTTTCCATATAGGGTTACCTATAAGCCTAACTCATTCCCATGACCCCAAAATTCCTCAAGCATTGATGGTCTCAAAAATATCTCTGTAGGCTCTTTAGATAAATCAAGTACATTGGATTTTGGATCTTAAATACATCACTGTGTCGATACTTTATTTTTACACTTGAAGACCCCAAGCCAAGTTTCAGTCATATATCAAGTCAAAGAGTCCTCCCACTAGGTCAATTAGGGTTTTATGTGGTCCAAGGTCATCATTTCCAAAGAGGACTATCATTCAGTCACAGAATCTGCACATAAGGTAATGGAAAAGCTTGACACTTTTGCAGAAGTGTTAAGAGGTCAATCAGCAGAAAAAAAATTGATGAGGTAAGTGGTTTGTGCCTAAAGGATGACATCTTGTAGCAAGGAAGATAGGAAAACTAAGGTTTTTACACTTGGCAGTCGAGAAAAGTACCAACATAGTGGTCAAATGCAGGAATGGTTTGAAGAAGGTGTTGAAGCTACTGCTAGGGCAAATCCTCCCAAAGGTGTTTAATGAACTGTTAACCAAGAAGAAAAGTTGAGTTAACTTGATGAGGAAAGCAACAAAGGATTTTGAAGCTGATCTTGTGTACAAACATCACAAAATCATCAGATAAACATGTCAAGTCTTCAAGGAGCAAAAGCAAAGCCAAATCAGTGTTTTTTGTCACCTGCAGAGCAAACAATATAAAAATATCAATGAGAAGGTGAAAGGCTTGAAAACCTTAGAAAATGGGTTGAAAATATAGATCAAACTTCCATATGCCTATAAAGCTCATTCTACACATCAAGACATTCATTATGCACTTGCAAAGAATTAGAATTTTCAAGGAAGAGCAAACTGTGAGCTTTTCAGGTCAATTCTTGCCTAAGTTTTGAGGCGATGCGCGCCTGGCAGGGTGCTACGCCCCTGGAAACTGGCGCTGCACACCTGGAAAAATTTCCCGTGCAATTTAGCACTGCGCTGCACGCCTGCCCATTTCATCCGACAGGCCCAACACAAAAACCTGGGAACTGCGCATCTGGCAGGTGTTGCACCCCGCCCGCTGATGCAGCAAAGCTGAATTTGGACCCCACAGAGAGATGGTCAATTATAATTATGGCTCTGGTCGTATTCCTTTTCCTTTCTCCCACGTGGTCCTTTATCCTTATTTGTATTATTTATCAATTTGAAAGGAATTGGCAATGGAACATAGTCACAACTTTATAGTGGACCCATCCACTGTAAATTACTGTGTAATAAACTTTCTCCTTTTCTGGAATATTATTTATCAAATTCACAGAATTTGATAAATAAATATTATTTGTCAAAACAATACTTATGGACTTAGATTTATCTCCGACCTTTATACTCTTTCATCCCTTTGCAATAATATTGTGACCCGACGAGATTTTATATTAATAGCCAACACTTTATGAACAAAGACTTTATAATGAACCCGTGGCTCTAGGGCCCACCCCTATGTCCAATAGTCAATCAAACGAGCACACCATACCTTTCTTATCATCTGCGCACTTTGATTATCCTCCGGGAAAGTACAACGAGCACCCACCGTTAGATATCCCCTCTCCAGATCAATGACCCGTATGCAATTCGCTCAGCGTCCAACGTCGATCTTTAACGCGCGAAGGCGCAGGTTAACGGGTGGTTTTGGAACAGTGGCCCAAGCCATGTGTCCAACATTCTATGGAATCACTCACCCTCCAGAAAATACCGCTTATGGTTAAAAGGTGGTGCGAAATGGGGCAATCCACCTTTGTAACTCCGCCGTGGTTTTGCTACAGTGTTCAATCAAGGTTAAACCGGGGTTTCTGTTACCATACCAGATTTCTTCTATGAGTGGAGACTTATTCCACAGTGCCTGTTCAACAATATTGAGGGAAACGATAACCAGAGATATACGAAATCTATCCAATAGTTCAGCTCAACAATTGTATACGCACCGAGTCAATCATTTCACAACTAAACAACCCCTTCACAATTAAGGATTGGGACAATTCAACGACGAAGTAAACGTAGAAATCGTTTAATTGGAAACAACTATTAGCACAGAGTTTTATTGCCAAAAATTCTCTTCTTCTCCCAGCTCTCTCTTTTCTACATCTGGAGAATACAATTTATACATATTACAATGTGGCTCTTCGGTTCCTCAGTGAGGACCGTTTTGGAAAATCAACAGTCTAATTATAATAATTCAATTAACTGAAATACGATAGCTAGACTAACTGAGCCATTCGACTTTCTATGACTCGAATTAATCTAAATAATACAATCAGCTAAGGTGTTGACACCTAGTTATAACAATTCGAATGTTTTCAAACCCTCCTAGCCACAACAGCTGGACAAACTCCTACATTGCTGGCTAGTGCTTAATTCCCCTGCATCAGACTCCTGAGGGAAATTTTCTTCATGGGCTCCTATTCGTGAGCTCCTCCACTGACCTGCCTATTTTCTGCAACATTTATTCAGTCATCCAAGTAGCATCTTCCTCTGGCTTGTCCCTCCATTTGATCAAGTACTGAAAGTACTCTTGTCCTCTAGTCCTTCTGAACACTCTCTTGTCCAATACCTTCTCCGGTTGCAATGGCTGTGCTGGAGGTAGCTGCTCTTTCCACTCAATCTGTTCCTTGTCTGATGATCTTGCTTCTGCACCATCATATTCATACTTGTACAAATATGCAACATTAAAAATGGGAGATATTCCAACATCAGGAGGTAATTCAATCTCATAAGAATTTGCAGAAAACTTCCTAAGTATCTTGCATGGCCCAATCTTTTTCAACTTCAGTTTATTATACTGCTTCTTTGGGAACCTCTCCTTTCTCAAGTGTGCCAAAACTTGCTCTCCTACTTCAAAATGAACTTCCTTTCTGCTCAAGTCTGCTCTACTTTTGTATTTGATGCTGCTGCCTTGTAGTTGCTGTTTCACTTGTTCATGTATGGCCTGAATCTCTGAATCAAACTCCTCACCATCTGCACTCCTTAGCTCTGCTCTTCCCATCTTTCTTAATTCTGATATTCCTCTGGGATGCATTACATAAAAAATATGAAATGGAATCTGTCCTATGCTCCTATTTGGTGAATCATTATATGCATATTCTGCCTGGGGAAAAATATGGTCCCACTACTTGGGATGCTCTCCTGCAAGACTTCTCAATAGATTTCCCAGACTTCTATTCACTACCTCAGTCTGTCCATCAGTCTAGGGATGATAAGCTGAGATAAAACTTAGTTTGGTGCCAAGTTTCTTCCACAGTGTCCTCCAAAAGTGCCCCACAAATCTGGTGTCTCTGTCTGAAACAATGCTCCTGGGTAACCCATGCAATATAACAACTTCTTTGAAAAACAAGTTAGCAACATGGGTGGCATCACTAGTTTTATAACATGGAATAAAATGTACCATTTTGGAGAATCTGTCCACCACAACAAAGACTGCATCACTCCCTCTCTGAGTCTTGGGCAATCCTAGAACAAAATCCATACTCACCATGTCCCAAGGCCTATCTGGAATAGGCAAGGGAGTGTACAATCCTGCATTCTGGCTCCTTCCTTTAGCAGACTGACATATTTTGCAATTATTCACAAACTTATCCACTTCTGCTCTCATCTTGGGCCAGAAATAAAATTGACGCAGCTGCTCATAAGTCTTATTAGTACCAAAGTGTCCATCAAGTCCACCACTATGCTTCTCTTTGATCAAATTTTCTCTCATGGAACATTTTGGTACACACAGTTGGTTCTTTCTGAATAACAAGTCTTCCTGCAGAAAATAATCCAGCCACTGGCTTCTATCTATTAAAACAGGGTTACTACATGCCTCAAATTCTCCTTTAAAATCAGGATCTGTTTTATACAATTCTTTGAGAAAATCAAACCCTACAACCTCAAAATTATTTTCTTGAACAAGCAAGTGTCTCCTACTCAAAGAATCAGCTACTTTATTGGCTTGGCCACTTATATGTTTCAAAAAAAAATTAAAACCTTGGAGATACTCAACCCATTTAGCATGCTTATGTTTCAACTTGGGCTGTTGTACAATATACTGCAAAGCATGGTTGTCAGAATATAACACAAATTCCCTGGACATCAAGTAGTGTCTCCACTTCTTAAGTGCCTGAACAATTGCATAGAATTCCTTCTCATAAGAGGAATACTTTCTTCTGGTGTCATTCAGCTTCTCACTGAAATATGCCACAGGCCTATCATCTTGACTCAACACAGCTCCAATGGCCTCTCCACTGGCATCACATTTTACTTGAAAAGGTTTAGTAAAATCAGGCAGGATCAAAACAGGCTTCTCTGTTATCTTTTGCTTCAATAGTTTAAAACTTCTTTCTGCTTCAGCAGTCCACTTAAATGGCTGTTTTCTCTTCTTTATGGTCTCAATTATGGGTGCATTAATCTTACTGAAGTTTCTTATAAACTTTCTATAAAAACTAGCAAGTCTATGGAAACTTCTTACCTCAAAGACATTCCTGGGTGAAGGCCACTCCACAATTGCCTAAACCTTTTCTGGGTCCATCTTCAATCCTTCTGCAGAAACAACAAACCCAAAATACACCAAAAATTTCTTCATGAATGAGCATTTCTTCAAATTTATCAACATTTTCTCCTGGTGCAGCTTCTTCAAGACATGATTAATATGCCTTAAATGTTCTTCCTTAGTTCTGCTGAAAACAAGTATATAATCTAAATATACTATCACAAATTTCCCAATAAATTCTTTCAATACTTCATTCATAAGTCTCATAAAAGTGCTTGGTGCATTTGACAACCCAAAAGGCATTACCATCCATTCATACAATCCTTCATTTGTTTTAAAGGCAGTTTTCCACTCATCACCCTCTCTTATTCTAATTTGATGGTATCCACTCTTAAAATATATCTTTGAGAAATATCTAGCACCACTCAAACAGTCCATTAAATCCTCAATTCTAGGCAAAGGAAATCTATACCTGATTGTGATCTTATTAATTGCTCTAGAATCAATACACATCCTCCAGCCTCCATCTTTCTTTGGGCTCAAAACTGCTGGTACTACACATGGACTCAGGCTTTCTCTGATCAGTCCTTTGTCCACCAACTCCTGTACTTGTCTCCTGATTTCCTCATTTTACTTGGGAGTCATTATGTAGGCTGCCTTATTTGGAAGATTTGAACCAGGGATAAAATCTATCTGATGGCTGATCATTCTCACAGGTGGCAGCTCATCAGGTAAATCATCCACAACAATGTCACAGTAATCATCTAACATCTCTTATATCTCTACCGGTAAATAAGAAATATTTGTAGAAGTAAGAACTACCTTAGGCTTGCAAACTAAATCAAAGCTTACCTCTTCTTCTTCTATCTGCTGCAGATATTCTTTCCCGCTCAGCAACAAGGTCTTTGGATCAATCACTCTACTGGATGGCTCTCCTTCTTCCATGGGTATCAATGTATGATGCACCCCATCTTTGAAGAACTTGTAAGTGTTCTTCTTGCCATCATGCACTTCTGATCTATCAAACTGCCAAGGTCTACCCAGCAGTATATGGCACACATCCATGGGCATTACATCACACAGGACCTTATCTTTGTATTTGCCCATTTGCAGCTCTATCTCACACTATTATTTCACAACCAGCTGGTGCCCTTATGCAGCCAGGACACCCTGTAGGGAGTTGGATGCTCCCTTGTCTTCAGCTTCAACTTCTCTATCACCTCAGTGGAAACCAGATTGTCTGTGCTGCCACTATCAATGACTAGCTGGCAGCATTTCCCTTGGAATTTGCAGATGATCCTAAACAAAGTCTTCCTTTGTGCAGGCTCAGTGGCCTCTTTGGCTTGCTTCAACAGGACCTTATTTACCACCAAGGATTCTCCCCTCTCTGGAAGAATTTCTTCTTCAATTTCTGCCTCTTTTTTAGCCTGGGAAACAACATCATTCCTTGGACCAGCACCCACATTCTCTGGACATTCATAGTGCTTGTGTCCCACTTGCTGGCATCTATAACACCTCAACTCTCTACCTCGACCTCTATCTCCTCTTCCTCTTCCTTTTCCTCTGTAAGAACCCCTTCTGCCCCTTGCATCATCCTCTGCAGATGCATTATGAGGTGAGCTACTGTTAGCTCTATCCCTGGGTGCAGCAGGCTTTCCTCTGCCACCCTGACTTCCCTTTCCTCGGAAAGTACCTCTCTTCTTGGCAGATTGTTTCCTCAGGAGTTTCTCCTCCACTTTCAAGGCCATCTGATAGGCCTCTTCCACTATATTAGGAGACAGAAGACCAATCTCATCTTGGATCTCCAGTCTGAGACCATTTACATATCTGGCAGTCTTCTATGGTGTATCTTGAAATTTCCCAACTCTTATGCTCACTCTATAGAATTCCTCTGTGTATTCATTTACTGTCAGCAACCTCTGTCTCAGGTTCTGCATTTTTTTATACAATGTTAGCTGGTAATCACTAGGCAAGAATTTTCCTTTTAATTTAGCCATCATTCTGGTCCAGCTCTTGATAGGTTGCTTGCCAACTCTCCTCCTTTCTTCCTGCACTCCATCCCACCAAAGTGCAGCATGTCCTTTCAGCTTTGTCACTGCAAGCTTGACCTTTTTATCTTCGCTTATCTCTTCATAATCGAAGCATTTGTTCATTTCATTTATCCAGTCCACCAGTTCCTCTGGATTCAGTCCCCCTGCATAACTCGACACTTCAATTCGGGGCTTAACTACAGACCCCAGAACAGTTCCGAGGAGCCTCAAGTCAGGAGGAATTTCGACATTTTCTTCAGCTTCTTCTACCTCCGGTTCACTGGTGTCTTCAGGATCTCTGGTCTGTCTTCGCTCCATGGCATCCATCCTGTCCTTGACCCTCTGCAACATCTCCAACACCTCAGCGTTGGCAACAGGTCTTCTCTTGCCAGCACCTCTTCCTACTCGGACTACCATGTTAGCAAACAACTCCGGACAACATCTCTGATACCACAAATGATGTAGCAAAACTGAATTTGGACCCCACAGAGAGATGGTCAGCTATAATTATGGCTCTGGTCATATTCCTTTCCCTTTCTCCCACGTGGTCCTTTATCCTTATTTGTATTATTTATCAATTTCAAAGGAATTGGAAATGGAACATAGTCGCAAATTTATAGTGGACCCATCCACTGTAAATTACTGTGTAATAAACTTTCTCCTTTTCTGGAATATTATTTATCAAATTCATAGAATTTGATAAATAAATATTATTTGGTAAAACAATACTTATGGACTTAGATTTATCTTCGACCTTTATACTCTTTCATCCCTTTGCAATAATATTGTGACCCGACGAGATTTTCTATTAATAGCCAACACTTTATGAACAAAGACTTTATAATGAACCCGTGGCTCTAGGGCCCACCCCTATGTCCAATAGTCAATCAAACGAGTACACTGTACCTCTCTTATCGTCTACGCACTTTTATTATCCTCTGGGCAAGTACAACGAGCACCCACCGTTAGATAGCCCCTCTCCAGATCAATGACCCGTATGCAATTCGCTCGGCATCCAACGTCGATCTTTAACACGCGAAGGCGCAGGTTAATGGGTGGTTTTGGAATAGTGGCCCAAGCCACGTGTCCAACAGTCTATGGAATCGCTTGCCCTCTAGACAATACCGCTTATGGTCGAAAGGTGGTGCGAAATGGGGCAATCCACCTTTGTAACTTCGTCGTGGTTTTGCTATAGTGTTCAATCAAGGTTAAATCGGGGTTTCTGTTACCATACCGGGTTTCTTCTATGAGTGGAGACTTATTCCATAGCGCCTGTTCAACAATCTTGAGGGAAACGATAACCAAATATATACAGAATCTATCCAGTAGTTCAGCTCAACAATTGTATACGCACCGAGTCAATCATTTCACAACTAAACAACCTCTTCACAATTAAGGATTGGGATAATTCAATGACGAAGTGAACGCAGAAATCGTTTAATTGGAAACAACTGTTAGCACAGAGTTTTATTACCAAAATTTCTCTTCTTCTCCCGACTCTCTCTTTTCTACATCCGGAGAATACAATTTATACATATTACAATGTGGCTCTTCGGTTCCTCAGTGAGGACCATTTTGGAAAATCAACAGTCTAATTACAATAATTCGATTAACTGAAATACGACAGCTAGACTAACTGAGCTATTCGAATTTCTATGACTCGAATTAATCTAAATAATACAATCAGCTAAGGTGTTGACACCTAGCTGTAACAATTCGAATGTTTTCAAACCCTCCTAGCCACAACAGCTGGAAAAACTCCTACATTGCTGGCCAGTGCTTAATGCCCCTGCATCACCCGCCTTTACCCGACTTGGCCGATAGGCCTGGGCAGGCGCTGCGTGTTTGGCCAAGAGGCCCTCCACACCCTGCAGACCCTCAATTCACCTCAACACTTCTTCAAGTTGCCTCCAAGGGTCTTTCAAACATTTTTAAGGATGAGTATAGGTCATTAGCCCATTTTCAAGAAATTTTGTCATCATTTGATTAAAGGAGGAGGTGGATCCCTAAGAGAAAAACCTAGGTATTTCATGCTTAAAAACTCTATTTGTCATTCCTCTGCCCATACATAATATCAATCTAGACAGGAGGTGAAATTAAGGGGGATGCACTGGTTTAAAGTTTGTCACCCATCAAGGCTTGACACAACACTGAGTCCCCTACATTACAAAGTCCCCTACATTACAAACAGGTTGACATTACTGATGCATGAGCATTAGCTCCGAAAAACACCTTGTATTTTATCTAAGCTAGGGGGTTTCATGTTTTGAAGAAATATTAAATTTCATGTAAATATTAATATTATTTTGAGTGATTAATTATTTGTGAGAATTTGTAAATGTGAGAGAAATTAGTTTCTAGATTATTTAGAATTAATTATGGAGCCTAAGTTGGAATTAGTTTCTAAGTTTTAGGGATAAAATCTATATTTTAGGGATGTTGAGAGATTTAGGGATTTGTTGAGATATTAAGGGGATTGAGCATTTAATTAGATCATTTTTAAAATTGTATAAATAGGAAGGGGTTTTGAGAGAAAAACACATTGAGATTGTGAGAGAGTGTGAGATTGAGAGTAGGCTTGAACAGCAAGGCTGTAAGCCTTCAGCAATTGTAAAGGGCCACAGAATTGAAATATCTGGCCAGCAAAAGTTTGTAAGTCATTGTTTTGTTTCAGTTTATATACATTAGTTGATTGAGAAATTGTATATTTGTCGGGGTTCATGGCATTGTTTAATTAATGAAGAAATGATTGATGGGTTTGAAAATCACATTTATTTGTGTGAAAATCGCCATGCAAATCATTAAGGGTAAAATGGCGTTAAAATCTCTGTTTGCAAATTAATAGGGCGCCGTTCTAAGTGAAAATTTCTGTTGGAAGTCGATTTTAATGTGTGTTTAAGGGCGCAGACTTGAAATGAAATAGTGGCAGCATTTGTAACATTGATGAAATTCGATTTCACATCCTTTGTACTGTTATAATGAGTAATAGTCGATATGTTTAGAAGAATGCGCAATACCAGATCTAAATCAGAAGTAGATCCTCATTTCTGTTATGAATTGTGTTGAGCGCTGCAAGCAGGATCGATTGCAATTATTTTAATGTTGTGAGTCAAGGATCGATTACAATTAGTAATGGTGTGAGTCAGGTTGACAACTGCTAGTTTGAACAGCGTTGAAATAACTTCTACGTGCAGTGAAAGGATCTGGAATTATGAAACTAATTTGATTGATTTATGGTGTAAAGAAGAGTCGATTTCATATTTTTCAAACAGAATCTACGTTTGTGAGAAAAAAGGTGTGAAAGAAATGCCGGAAGGGTGTTGGAAGGACTGAACAACCAGTAATTGAATGTGTAGAAGAATTTCTGGGTAAGTGAAGTTTTAATTGCATTTGTTATCAATGCAGATTTATGGTAAGATTCGAAGGAGGATCGATTTCATGTAAATTGTATAAACCCAATCCAGAAATGTCGAGCTTGAATGTTGAATACGCTGTCATGTGCGTATCAATGTTCAACAGTCAAAGAAATTGAAATTCAGATATTCGTGGAAGAATATGTGTGGAGAGTTAAATCCGCGTTGAGGTGCAGCGAATCTTCTGAAGAAAAATGCTGATTTGATGGTGGAAGTATTAAAGGCGCAGAAAAGCATGAAGTAAATCAGTGAAGCAGTTTTTCAAAGGTAGCACCATTATGCGTTGGAAGACTACTGTTCATTTCGTGGTATGGCGTAGTTACATTTCAGGTCAATTTCATTTGGAGAAGGTGCCATCTCTATGATCAGCGAATTATACACAGAAAGCAATAAGAAGGTATGTTAATTCCATAGTCAGATTGTTGTTATTAAGTTCTAGTAAAATAAATTGGAGTACTGGCATGTTGAATAAGTGGCAGTATAACAGAACAGGAAAATTCGAATCATGTGGAGTTGCAATGTTATTGCTTTGCAATGGGTATGTTGAAAAGGAAAAGGCGTATATATATTTGATATTTGTGTTGAATGGGCAAACACTTTAAAGTTAATGCCGTGGCATATTTCTGAGTGTGTTCACCAAAATGGGAACGTTGTTAATCCAGTGATTAGCCAGTAATGAGTGTGGATTGATGTCATTTGCGCAAAGAATGGATGGTATTATATTTGCTTATTGTTTGGACTGAGTAGATTATTAAAAAGAAACAAGAGCACATTTGCTTTGTTGGCTTATAAGTCATATGAATTTGTGGTGGTTTAATGGAATTGAGGGACTAATGAGGTATGGAATAAGAATTGGGAGTGTGGTTAAAGAAACAAACAAGTTCAAGTTTTTCTTACATTGTGATGTAGTGGTATTAAATACACTATCGCATTTGTTTTATGAATTTTAAAAGCCCTATGAAATGGAGATGAGGAATGATATTTATTGAATGAAATTTTGTGAATTGAATGGAAGTTATGTTGAAAATTTGGGATGATTTGTATTAATCATGATTTTATAACCATTGTTGTTTTGTAACAAAGAAGCTTCCAAAAGAAGTTGAATTTGCCAAGAAGGGGATTTTCTCAACAAGTGATTGAATAGTGTTTTGATATGCTTTAGAAATGTGATTCTGGGAAATGCAGGTTGTCCTGCATCATTTTTGGTATCAGAGCTTGGCTCTGTTGAGATTGAAGAATGTTTGTTTTCTGAATGAAGACATAAGGTTTTGTTGAAAAACTGAAATGTATTTTTGATGAATGATTGAAAGGAAAATCAGATTTCTAAATCTGATATGCAAACTACACAAGTGAACAGGATTGTAGGGAGGAAAAGATCATGCAAGATCTTAAGAGGTGAGATGATTTTTCTAATTTGAAATTTGTAAATGCAGTTTGTGGTTGCAGAGAAGATGATGGCAGTGAACCTGGCATTCAGCTAAAGGTTGGATAAGGAGTATAATTGCAGTGTCCTGAAGAAGAAGGTGAGTTGAAGAGATAGCCCAGAGAGAGAGCAGAGGAAAGTGCTCAAAAGGTTCCAGAGGCAGTGAACCAAGTACTTACCAAAAGACTGAGTGAGGAGAGCTTGGTGAGGTAAGTGGTGGCAGAAGAGATTGCTGTTGTAGAGGCTAGTACAACTCATGGTAAGTGAGAAACTTATGGAGAATATGATCATGGAGGATCAGAGAAGAGGTTCAGAGGAATGCCACAGAGATGAGATGACTACAGAAGTTTGAGAAAGAGAGATTGCAGTAATGAAGGTACAATTGCAGGTACTAGAAGAATGGCTGCAAGAACAGGAAAACCAGAATAGAGGATGGATCTTTCCACTGAAGGGAAAGAGAGTGATTTGGCGAAAATTGCAGAGGAGGTTGAGGAAAATTGTGATTGCCTTGTTGAAAAAGGAACTTAGAGTTCTTGAGCCAGAGATGGAATTTGAAGATTCCACACGCAGATTTGTTCAAAAGGATGTGTTGGAGGAAGCAGTCAAGACTAAAAAGTCTTGCAGTTTTAAAACTAATAAGTTGTGTATGTTTGCAGGTACAACACAGGAAGATGAGCAAGCTTTAGAGTTTTTTCAGGAGAGAGAATTGAATCTGAAGGCTGTTCAGATTGATGCTGAGATGGAAAGATCTCAGGAGGCAAAGGAGTCTAATCAGAAGGTTGGTGCAGAGAGAGAAAGACCAGTCGATGATTGGTTAAGAGCTGGTGAAGGTATGGAAAATTGTTTGAAGTTTCCGAGTTCTACTCCTAATGAAATTGTTGAGTTGTATAGGAAACTAGATCTTCAGAGAAGAGAATTGGAGAGACAGAGGACTTATGTGCAGGATAATTTGCTGAGGAAGCAAGGCAGGAAAGTTTTCATGAAGGACAGTCATGAAGCAGATGATGGTAAGAAGGCGAGACTAGCTGACAGTCTCATGATGAATGCAAATCAGCATACTGATGTGCTGAGAGTGGAGTTGGGAAGTAACTCAGAGCAGCACACTGGAGTGTTGCCAGAGGAAGCTGAGGAGAAAACTAGTGAAGATTTGTTGAGTCCTGAAGAAGACTTGGAGCTGCAGAGAGGAAACTTGGTGAATGAATCGACAAGTGAGACGAGTGGGTCTTGTGATTTTGATAATGACAATTTGATTGTGTTTACAGGTGATGTAGAAGACATTCCATCATTTGGAATTGTCTTGGAAGGAGGTGAACAGTTGTAGGTAAAGGATGAGACAGTCATGTCTCATATGCAGAAATTTGTTACCATAGGTGACAAGAAAGAGTTGGCTTGTCTGTATAGCGAAGAGAAGACTGGTGTACGAAATTTTGGAGCTGCTACAGTGACAAAGGGTGAAGCTACAGTGTTTGCAAAACTTGATGATGATGGACAATTTCTGAAGATTGTCGAAGGGGAAGATGGAGATTATGCTGGAGTTAATTTGCAGCATGTTGATGAAACACTGAAATGTTTGCTGGAACCAGAGAAAGAAACTGCAGATGAAATTGCAGATGATGAGCAAAGGAATGTTGCAGAGGGACAGGAAGTTTGGGAGGCCGCAACATTTATGGTAGCAACCTGTGGAGAAACATCCATAGTGACAGTTAGAGCAACATTTTTTATTGAAGATGTTGGAAACAATCAGCACACAGAGGATATACTGGACAAAGAAATTGAGTTGATAAGAAGGTTAATGATAAAAACATCCCAGAGAAAGACAGTAGAAAGAAAGAAAAGGAGTGACAACAAGAGGAAGACAGTAGCAGATCTTGAAGGCAAAACAAGTGGAGCATTACAGCACAAAATATGGAAACCTGGAGGACAACAGCAGATAGCAACAGCAGTAAAGCAATTGACAAGCAAGGAAAATAAAATTTGGGATCCAGGAGGAAATAATTATCCAGACTTATGACCAGGTGGTCATGAATTTTCTTACATGGGGAGTCTGATGCAGGAGCATGAGCTCCGAAAAACACCTTGTATTTTATCTAAGCTAGGGGGTTTAATGTTTTGAAGAAATATTAAATTTCATGTAAATATTAATATTATTTTGAGTGATTATTTGTGAGAATTTGTAAATGTGAGAGAAATTAGTTTCTAGATTATTTAGAATTAATGATGGAGCCTAAGTTGGAATTAGTTTCTAAGTTTTAGGGATAAAAATCTATCTTTTAGGGATGTTGAGAGATTTAGGGATTTGTTGAGATATTAAGGGGATTGAGCATTTAATTAGATCATTTTTAAAATTGTATAAATAGGAAGGGGTTTTGAGAGAAAAACACATTGAGATTGTGAGAGAGTGTGAGATTGAGAGTAGGATTGAACAGCAAGGCTGTAAGCCTTCAACAATTGTAAAGGGCCACAGAATTGAAATATATGGCCAGCAAAAGTTTGTAAGTCATTGTTTTGTTTCAGTTTATATACATTGGTTGATTGAGAAATTGTATATTTGTTTCCTGAAGTTCATGGCATTGTTGAATTAATGAAGAAATGATCGATGGGCTTGAAATCACATTTATTTGTGTGAAAACTACCATGCAAATCATTAAGGGTAAAATGGCGTTAAAATCTCTATTTTCAAATTAATAGGGCGTCGTTCTAAGTGAAAATTTCCGTTGGAAGTCGATTTTAATGTGTGTTTAAGGGCGCAGACTTGAAATGAAATAGTGGCAGCATTTGCAACATTGATGAAATTCGATTTCACATCCTTTGTACTGTTATAATGAGTAATAGTCGATATGTTTAGAAGAATGCGCAATACCAAATCTAAATCAGAAGTAGATCCTCATTTCTGTTATGAATTGTGTTGAGCGCTGCAAGCAGGATCGATTGCAATTATTTTAATGTTGTGAGTCAAGGATCGATTACAATTAGTAATGGTGTGAGTCAGGTTGACAACTGCTGGTTTGAACAGCGTTGAAATAACTTCTACGTGCAGTGAAAGGATCTGGAATTATGAAACTAATTTGATTGATTTATGGTGTAAAGAAGAGTCGATTTCATATTTTTCAAACAGAGTCTATGTTTGTGAGAAAAAAGGCGTGAAAGAAATGCCGGAAGGGTGTTGGAAGGACTGAACAACCAGTAATTGAATGCGTAGAAGAATTTATGGGTAAGTGAAGTTTTAATTGCATTTGTTATCAATGCAGATTTATGGTAAGATTCGAAGGAGGATCGATTTCATGTAAATTGTATAAACCCAATCCAGAAATGTCGAGCTTGAATTTTGAATACGCTGTCATGTGCGTATCAATGTTCAACAGTCAAAGAAATTGAAATTCAGATATTCGTGGAAGAATACATGTGGAGAGTTAAATCCGCGTTGAGGTGCAGCGGATCTTCTGAAGAAAAATGTTGATTTGATGGTGGAAGTATTAAAGGCGCAGAAAAGCGTGAAGTAAATCAGTGAAGCAGTTTTTCAAAGGCAGCACCGTTCTGCATTGGAAGACTACTGTTCATTTCGTGGTATGGCGTAGTTACATTTCAGGTCAATTTCGTTTGGAGAAGGCGCCATCTCTATGATCAGTGAATTATACACAGAAAGCGATAAGAAGGTATGTTAATTCCACAGTCGGATTGTTGTTATTAAGTTCTGGTCAAATAAATTGGAGTACTGGCATGTTGAATAAGTGGCAGTATAACAGAACATGCAAATTCGAATCGTGTGGAGTTGCAATGTTATTGCTTTGCAATGGGTATGTTGAAAAGGAAAAGGCGTATATATATTTGATATTTGTGTTGAATGGGAAAACACTTTAAAGTTAATGCCGTGGCATATTTCTGAGTGTGTTCACCAAAATGGGAACGTTGTTAATCCAGTGATCAACCAGTAATGAGTGTGGATTGATGTCATTTGCGCAAAGAATGGATGGTATTATATTTGCTTATTGTTTGGACTGAGTAGATTATTAAAAAGAAACAAGAGCACATTTGCTTTGTTGGCTTATAAGTCATATGAATTTGTGGTGGTTTAATGGAATTGAGGGACTAATGAGGTATGGAATAAGAATTGGGAGCGTGGTTAAAGAAACAAACAAGTTCAAGTTTTTCTTACATTGTGATGTAGTGGTATTAAATACACTAGCGCATTTGTTTTATGACTTTTAAAAGCCCTATGAAATGGAGATGAGGAATGATATTTATTGAATGAAAGTTTGTGAATTGAATGGAAGTTATGTTGAAAATTTGGGATGATTTGTATTAATCATGATTTTATAACCATTGTTGTTTTGTAACAAAGAAGCTTCCAAAAGAAGTTGAATTTGCCAAGAAGGGGATTTTCTCAACAAGTGATTGAATTGTGTTTTGATATGCTTTAGAAATGTGATTCTAGGAAATGCAGGTTGTCCTGCATCAATTACATGCCCTCCTCCACCTCAAATTGTCACCAGTCCAAGGTTTGTAAAACAAATTTTGACATAGCAGTCGAGGTTATCATTAGGCTTTGCCTCTCACTCATGCCTAATATACATATACCCTCATCTTCTCAACTCTTATCTCTACCCCTTCATCACCCTCTCACAATGCATCAACCAATGAAGGAGATAATCATGAAGAATCAAACAATGATAGCAGTGAGGATGAGGATAGAAATAAAGAGCACAAAGAGGTAGATAGCAATGAGGAAAATAACAATGAAGAGGAAGGAAATGAGGAAGCCCCGAGGTCAATGAGGATACAAATGAAGAGAAAAACAAGGCAAAGGGAAATGATAATGATGATGGAGATGATGATAGCAGTGGAACAAAGAGCCAAGATGTCAATGAGGAGAAAAGCAGTGCAGAAGAAAGTAAGGATGTAGAAAGCAATGGAGAAAGGCCATGAAGAAATCAGTAAGGCAGATATCAGTGAGGAAAGAGCAGTGAGGGAAATAAGGCTTATGAAGGACATGATGGAACCAATGAGGCTTAAAGACAAATAAAACCTGGTAAAATTGTTGATTCATCCCCTACTAGCCTCCCAAACACATTCAATTGAACAAAATCCAACTTTGGGCACTTTTCTGCACTTATGAATTTTTGACTATTTTTGAGGGCCAAGTGCGTAGCGACCCTGGCGCTGCGCTTTTCTAGAAGAATACATTGTAGGAAAACTTTACATTTTTGGATTCCTTAGGCCAATTACATCACATTCACCAAGTTTCAGTTCTTTTGGAGCAAAACTGGTCCTCCAAAAGGGCCAAAAACATGCAAAATTCACTTTTCTACCTTGTTTTTAGGGCTGGCGCTGCACCCTTAGCAACCTTGGTAGTTTTGGTTTTTGAATAGGTAAATGAGATCCAATAAGAAAACCAAGGGAATTTTTGGAAAGTAGACTTGACAAGCTTTCCAACTGTTAGCTCCCCGTAATTTACTAGATTGATTGAGATACAAATGGACAGGGGTAACATCAAACCAAGCTTTGGAATCCAAGGACCTAGCCTTCCTGGATTCAGAGAGGGATCTCTCTAGTAGGTGAAAATATGTGAACTTGTTTGCTGATTAGGGTTGATTTTAGGCTAGATGTTAAGTGCAGGGTATTTTGATTGTTTTTTTTGATGCTGAGATAGATTAGATAGAAAACAAGGAAGATTTTAAGTCATTGGGCAATGGAGTCTAACAAGGTCATGATAAGTTCATCAATGGTTTTAAGAGTATTTGCAGGAAAATTTCAACTTGGTTGGTGGATCTTTGAGATTGTGAAGGATCATGAGATGGACATTAAGCTTGAGAACAAAAAAGCTAATAAATGGCAGAACATAATCCTTTATATACTTGTAAACTGAGGGAGTTAGAAGATTTATAAGCATAGCAAGAGGATAAAAGGCATAATCAAAACCTAATCCATTTGATTTCAGACTGAAAGTATATAATCATCCAATACAAAAATTCAAATGAAATATAGAAAGGAAAAAAACTTATTTAACTTTCATAGATTTCATCATCAAGAGCAGAAAACATTTAAGATGCACAAATAACTATAACCATAGAAGGAGAGAAAACCTTGAACATCTAGAGTTACAACTATGAACGTTCTTTGAAACAGTTTAGCTAAGTAAATGCAAAGAGCATGATTTAAACAGACTTCTTTGATAAACCTAGGCAAAGATACTTTAAAGAGATGATTCCAAGAACAGAGTTTTTAGTGGCAACAAGGATGCAGGGCTATCCATAAATCATATTGGTACCAACTGATCTAAACCATTCAAGAAATAGACAAGCATAAGAAATCCTTTAGAGAGCAAAATATGAATTCTCTAATATATCCTAGTAGAAGAAAACATTAAGGCAGTGAAGAACAAACAGACCTAAGGTGCCATTAGAAAACATGTCTTAGTCTAAATTATTTGTCCTACTGCAACATAGAAAGATGGAAACATATGATAAACTAGAAAACATGAACAAAAGAAAACTTCACCATCAACCAGGCTTATGGATCCTGCAAACAATCCTCCTCCATCAACAAACAAATCAGGTCATGCATGAGCTCCAAGACATCAAACTCTCATCAAAAACTCCAAGAGACTATGTATTGCTCTAGAATAAGTCATCAAAATCCAACAAAATACATCAGAGCTTCATGCTCTATTTATGGAGCAAATGAGGAGGTGGAAACCCTAAGAGGCTTCCAGAAACCCTAATTTAGTCATAAATGTCATAAATGTGCTTAATGACCATGCAAGGCCCAAGACACATAATAGATAAGGAAATAAATGAAAAACATCAAAACATAATTCCTCAATCAAATCTAGAGTTATTTGCCCAAAAAAATATTAAAAAACCATTTTTCCATTAATCATTGTCTTTTGTTGACTTTTTGGCCTATGTCAGTTTGTTTGTGCAACGCCATTTTTGCAGAAAATAGGTTGTTTTTCAACTAGCTTTTGAACCACTTCCCGATGTCGGATTTGGCTCCGTGATAGCTCGTTGGAAATCTTGAAGAGTCTACTTTCCAAATAGGCTTGTGGTGTCTTGATCCAGTCCATGTAACCTTATCAAAAATGAAAAAATCTCCAACCTGTCATTTGCGAAGCGCCGGGCCTAAAACAAGGGCAGAAAGGTGTTTTTTGACCTTTTGGGGTGTCAAAACAACTCCAAATCCTCTGAAATTTTTTGTGGATGATGTGCAGGTCATGAAAATCCAAAAATTTCAAGCTTTCCTTCAGAGGATGCCCCAAATTTTTGCGTAGCGCTGGTGGCGCTGTGTAAAGTAGACCAAAAATTCACAAAAAACAAAATCTTCAAATTCCTTCAAAATTGGTAGAGACCGTCCTTAGATGTTTTTAGATAGTTACTGAGAAGCCTCAGCAAAAATTCCAAGGTTTTCATGCTCATTTTTTATTTTTGATTTTTTTACCTCAAGGAGGGCTTCTTTGAGTTTGGCACATGCAAGCATGTTCTTCTTTGCGTAATGCTTGGTCATCTTCTTTTGGAGAGCAAGGCGTCTCTTGATCTTCTTGAAGTACTTATGCTCATTCTTATAGTACTGATTTATGCGCCGTGCTCTTTCAAAATCCTTCTCCCATTCTTTGGTTTTAGCATCTTTCTCTAGGGGAAACATTTTAGTGGTCATCTCCTCATCCTTCTCATCACTGTCTAAGTTGATGAATTCAGGCCCTTGAGTAGCTTTCTTCAGTCTCTTACTCCTCCTCACCTATTCTTGCTGCTCAATCCTTTCTAATTTTTCATTGCCTTTGTCCACTATTTTGATAACTTGAGAAGAGGTGGCCCTTTTCCTTTTTGAGGTAGAAAATACATCTCTTTGTCCTTTGTAGTATGTGCATGTGTGAGGGGTGATGATGGTAGTTTTGACTATGTTTTCATTATTTCTTTGATCCTCATCACTGCAATTAGCCTCATCTTGGCTTTGTTTTTGAAGGCCTTTGACTTCCTTCACTACCACTGCTGTTTTCAGTCTATGACATGGTGATGGGAGACATTGGTCTACAAATTGGAGCTTAGTGAAAAAAAGAGTGAAAAAATGACGGTGAGATCAACTTTTAGCTAAGAAAATAAGTCCTTATGGTTTGAGTGGTGTTGTGGCTTTGAAAAGGTTTTTTAAGAGGATGGTAACAACCTCAATTTCCTTAGTCACCCCTGCTATCAATTTTGGTACAAGAATGATTTTTAGGAGAGAAAGGTTCCTTTGTGACTTTGACCTAGGGTTTCTACCTTCAATAACCAAAGAACCAACATGGTTTTTGTAAATTTTCTTGAGGGATCAAGAAGAAAACCCACTTACCACTTTCTTCAACTTTTTTCAATCTTGGAAGCACCTCAAAGGATGAATATAGGCATCAGAGAGAATTTTTTGCAATTTTACACCTTCATGAACTTTGCGCAGCACTGGGCAGTCTTGCCTAGGCATTTGCACAGCGCTAGGCAGTCCTGCTCATGGATTTTGCGCAGCGCCAAAACAAAGGTCAACTTGTAGGCAGGTTTTATGACATTTTCAAAGTCGGATTTGGGCACGTGATAGCTCATTGGAAATATTGACTTTTCTACTTTCCAAATATACAATTGTTTTCATATTTGGTGTTGATTTTCCCAGTCAAAAGTGGATTTTCCCAAGACTGGTAAAAAAATGTACTGAATGATGGTGTAGAAATGCAGAGTGTTGGTGCAGACCACTTTTGGATGCCTTCCTTAACTCCATATTGAGCTCATGATAGCTCATTAGAAATATCGTCAAGTCTAGTTATCTTTTGATTCATCAAAAAATTCATTTGGACACTCCAACTATAATAAAAACTTGATTTTCTCAAGGTCACTCTAACAGTGCAGAAATTCTCCCATGACACTTGCATTTTTGACATTGCTCCCAAACCATGATACCTGTGTAAACACTGTAGGAGGTTTTTCTTCTTGGCCCTATTATGGAAAATAACCTCTCTCATGGTTTCCAAATTCATCAATGATTGGTCAAAAACATATTTTTAAACAAAACTGGCCCTAGGTGTGGCAAATGGCTTGGCCGTCGGAATGAATTTTTGGAAAATGAGGGAGGCATGATGTTTATGAGTTGGTATGGACTTATCATTTCTGAAATGATCTATAAAATGGATCCTTTGATCCTATGCCTCTTTTCCATGGAAAACCCTAGCTTAGTTGGAAGATGAAATTAGGGTTTAGTGTTGGGGATTTAGGACCGCCTTGTAGAGGGAGGGGAATGAAGGGATTAAGGGTTGTATAAATTCTTGGGGAAATTTTGGGGGATAGGGATAGATGTTAGGGAGTAGGGGAAAGTGGAATTTCAAGAATTGAGTGAGGGTAAGGGGTCCCAAAGGTCAAAACACAGGCCTAGTCTCAAAAAGTGTCAAATTGTGGCAATAGACTAGGTTTTGTAGAAAAATGATGATTTTGAGGGATAGGAGTGATGGGAAGAGTTTATGAAGGTATATTAATGATAGGAGGAGGTGTAAGAGCATCAGGATATAAGCCTCTCTAATGATTTAACTATGGAGGTCATGAAACCAAGAAAATTGCCTTTAAAAACCCTAGTTTTCTCTGAAAATAGGCATGTTGCCTCATCTTTGTTGCGGATGTATTTAGTGATGAGTTGGCCTCCTACCTTACCTAGTTCTCTACTGATAGCCACCTTGAGATATCTACAGAAATGTCAAAATGGGTAACTTTCCTTTGCAGACTTTGTGTTTGGCCAAGGAGGCCTTCCTCGGAAGATCTTCTTATCTTCTTTGGACAATCACTTGCTGATCTTCCTCCACTTTGATTTGACTTTCTTGGCACATGAAAAAATAGTGAATTAGATCATTCAAACAACCCTACAACCTATGAAACCCTAAATGACCTAGTGGGAGGCTCTTTGGACTTGGCCTTTGTTTGAAAACTTGAGTTGGGATCCCTATGTGAAAAATGGTGACATTAGGTAGTAGTGGAGGGGTTGGGCAACACAAGAACAGTGGGCTTGAGGCCAAAGGTGACCAGAAATGGTGAATATGAATAGCATGAGCCCATGATGGGATTTTTGGGAGTAGTGAGCAGACCTTGACACGATAGGATGATAAGGTAGCGAAAAAATGATCCTAAGGATAATGAAGGCAGTGAGATTTCTAGAACTCACAATGTTCATGAACTTTGTTTCTAGAAATATTAGATAAGTATTTAGTCATCCATACAAAGAAAAAATTATTGATGAATAATAGTGGCTCCACTTGGGCAGGGCAGCTCCCTTTCAGGAAGTGTCTAGAACTTCAGATCTCTGGCTTTACGAGGATGAGTGCCTCATCCATTGGGCAGATTTTTGCCCCTTTTAATTTGCTGATGCTTGCTTGAAGCTGTGATCTTAGTAATCTGAAAAAAAATGATTAACATCAACATCATCTCTACCTACCCTTATGATCTTATAAAATATTTAAAAACCATTTTTCCATTAATCAGTGTCTTTTGTTGACTTTTTGGCCTAAGTCAGTCTGTTTGCGCATCGCCACTTTTGTAGAAAATAGGTTGTTTTTCAACTAGCTTTTGAACCACTTCTCGATGTCGGATTTGGCTCCGTGATAGCTCGTTGGAAAGCTTGAAGAGTCTAATTTCCAAAAAATTTTATGGTTTCCTTATCCAGTCCTATTAATCCTATAAAAAATTAAAAAATTTCCAGCCTATCATTTGCGCAGTGCCAGGTCTAAAATAGGGGCAGAAAGGTGTTTTTTGACCTTTTGGGGCGTCAAAACAGCTCCAAATCCTCTGAAATTTTTTGTGGATGATGTGTAGTTCATGAAAAATCCAATAATTTCAATCTTGCCTTCAGAGGATGCCCCAAATTTTTGCGTAGCACCGGTGGCGCTGCGCAAAGTAGACCAAAAATTCACAAAAAACAAAATCTTCTCCAAATTCCTTCAAAATGGGTGGAGACCCTCCTTAGATGTTTTTAGATAGTTTTTGAGAAGCCTCAGCCAAAATTCTAAGGCTTTCATGCTCATTTCTTCTTTTTAGTTTTTTTTACCTCAAGGAGGGCTTCTTTGAGTTTGCACATGCAAGCATGTTCTTCTTTGCGTAATGCTTGGTCATCTTCTTTTGGAGAGCAAGGCCTCTCTTGATCTTCTTGAAGTACTTATGCTCATTATTATAGTACTGATTTATGTGCCATTCTCTTTCAAAATCCTTCTCCCATTCTTTGATTTGAGCATATTTCTTTAGGGGCAGCATTTTGGTGGTCATCTCCTCATCCTGCTCATCACTGTCTATGTTGATGAATTCAGGCCCTTGAGTAGCTTTCTTCAGTCTCTTACTCCTCCTCACCTTTTCTTTCTGCTCAATCCTTTCTACATTTTCCTTGCCTTTGTCCACTGTTTTGGTAGCTTGAGAAGAGGTGGCCCTTTTCCTTTTTGAGGTAGCAAACACATCTCTTTTTCCTTTGTAGTATGTGCATGTGTGAGGAGTGATGATGGTAGTTTTGACTATGTTTTCATTATTTCTTTGACCCTCATCACTTCCATTAGCCTCATCTTGGCTTTGTTTTTGAAGGCCTTTGACTTCCTCCACTAACAGTGTTGTTTTCAGTCTCTAACATAGTGATGGGAGACATTGGTCTGAAAATTGGAGCTTAGTGAAAAACAAAGTGAAAAAATGATGGTGAGGTCAACTTTTAGCTAAGAAAATAAGTCCTTAGGGTTTGAGTGGTGTTGTGGCTTTGAGGAGGTTTTTTAAGAGGATGGTAACAGCCTCAATTTCCTTACTCACCCCTGCTATCAAATTTGGTACAAGAATGCTTTTTAGGAGATCAAGGTTTCTTTGTGACTTTGACCTAGGGTTTCACCCTCCCATGGTTTCTACCTTCAATAACCAAATAACAAAGATGATTTTTGCAAATTTTCTTGAGGGATCAAGAAGAAAAACCACTTACCACTTTCTTCAACTTTCTTCAATCTTGGAAGCACCTCAAAGGATGAATTTCGGCATCAGGGAGAAATTTTTTTCAATTTGAAACCTTCATGAACTTTGTGCAGCACTGGCCAGTCTTGCCCAGGAATTTGTGCAGTGCCGAGCAGTCCTGCCAATGGATTTTGTGCAGCGCCAAAACAAATTTCAACTTGCAGGCAGGTTTTGATGACCTTAACGAAGTCAGATTTGGGCCCGTGATAGATCTTTGGAAATATTGACTTGTCTACCTTCCAAATTTACAATTTTTTTCCTATTTGGAGTTGATTTTCCTAGTCAAAAGTTGATTTTCCTAAGACTGGTAAAAAAAGGTACTAAATGATGGTGCATAAATGTAGAGTGCTGGTGCAGACCACTTTTGGATGCCTTCCTCAACTCCATATTGAGCTCATGATATCTCATTGGAAATCTATTCAAGTGTAGTTATCATTTCTTCATCAAGCAAGTCATTTGGACACTCCAACTGTGATAAAACTTGATTTTCCCAAGGTCACACTAGCAGTGCAGAAATTCTCCCGTGACACTTGTATATTTGACATTGCTCCCAAACCATGATACCTGTGTAAAAAATGAATGATTTTTTTCGTCTTGGCCCTATTATGGACAAAAGCCTCTCTCACTTTTTCCAAATTCATCTTTTTTTGGTCAGAAACATATTTTTAAACAAAACTGGCCCTAGGTGTGGCAAATGACTTGGCCCTTGAAATGATTTTTTGGAAAATGAGGGAGGCATGATGTTTATGAGTTGGTATGGGATTATACTTGCTGATATGATATATCAAATGGATCCTTTGATCCTATGCCTATTTTCCATGGCAAACCCTAGCTTAATTGGAAGATGAAATTAGGGTTTGGTGTAGGGGATTTAGGACCACCTTGCAAAGGGAGGGAAATGAAGGGGTTAAGGGTTGTATAAATTCTTGGGGAAATTTTGAGGGATAGGGATAGATGTTAGGGAGTAGGGGAAAGTGAAATTTCAAGAATTGAGTGAGGGTAAGGGGTCCAAAAGGTCAAAACACAGGCCTAGTCTCAAAAAGTGTCAAATTGTGGCAATAGACTAGGTTTTGTAGAAAAATGATGATTTTGAGTGATAGGAGTGGTGGGAAGAGTTTATGAAGGTATATTAAGGATAGGAGGAGGTGTAAGAGCATCAGGATATAAGCCTTGCTGATGATTTAACCATGTAGGTCATGAAACCAAGAAAATTGCCTTTAAAACCCTAGTTTTCTCTGAAAATAGGCATGTTGCCTCTAATTTGCTATGAATGTCTTTAGTGATGAGTTGGCCTCTTACCTTACCTAGTTCTTTGCTGATAGCCACCTTGAGACCTCTACAGAAATTTCAAAATTGGTAGCTTTCCTTTGTAGACTTTGTGTTTGGCCAAGGAGGCCTTCCTTGGAAGATCTTTTGGTCTTCTTTGGACAATCGCTTGCTGATCTTCCTCCTCTTTTATTTTACTTTCTTGGCACATAAAATAATAGTGAATTAGATCATTCAAACAACCCTAAAACCTATGAAACCCTAAATGACCTAGTGGGAGGCTCTTTGGTCTTGGCCTTTGTTTGAAAACTTGAGTTGGGATCCGTATGTGAAAAATGGTGACCTTAGGTAGTAGTGGAGGGGTTGGGCAACATAAGAACAGTGGGCTTGAGGCCAAAGGTGACCATACATGGGGAAGATTAATAGCATGAGCCCATGATGGGTTTTTTGGGAGTAGTGAGCAGACCTTGACACGATAAGATGATAAGATAGCGAAAAAAATATCCCAAGTATAATGAAGGCAGTGAGATTTCTAGAACTCACAATTTTCATGAACTTTATTTCTAGAAATCTAAGATAAGTATTTAGTCATCCATACAAAGAAAAAATTACTAATGACTAACAGTGGCTCCACTTGGGTAGGGTAGCTCCCTTTCAGGAGGTGTCTAGAACTTCAGATCTCTGGCTTTAGGGGGACCAGTGCCTCATCCATTTGGCAGATTTTTTCCTCTTTTCATTTGCTGATGCTTTCTTGAAGCTGTGATCTTAGTAATCTGAAAAAACATGATTAACATCAACATCATCTCTACCTACCCAACCTACTTGCCTAACATTTTTTCTTCCTTTGGGTGCACTTGGATTTGCAAACCCTCGACATTTTTACTTTTGAAAGCACAAATCAAACTATCTAATTGTACCCTTTTTTCTTCGAAGAGTTCATATTAGGCTAATGAACTCTCTTATTCTATGCCTAGTCTACTCATTTGTCAAGATTAATCTATTTGAATTCATTCTCTAAGCTCTAAACATGAAATTGAAATCATGGTTTAAATCAAGATTAGGCAATCTGACTTACCATGAGTTGTGGCATAAGAACAAGCTGCACACAAACATTATTTTTGCATAAAAGTAAAAATAGAAAGATAAGGGTTGTGATATATCATTTGTTATGCATCCTCATCTTCCTCTTTGGTTCTATTTTGAGCATGTGGAACTAGTATCTTTCCTTCCCTAATCTATCCCTTTTTTACAAGTCAAGTTTGAATGATTTGACAAGCTCTCTTTCGCTAACTTATCGACAATAAATTGAAAACATGTTCAGCCATGATTAGGCTAGATGACTGAACAAGACCTTTTGGCACAATTAGTGGCATTTAGGCTTTCACACTTTCAGCATCACTATTTTTTGGGTATGGGGCTGTACCATTTTTCAAATTTGCCCTCTTTTTCTACCTTTCTTTGTTTTTGTGTTTTTTCCATTTTCTCCAAACAATATAGAACTAGAAAGTTGCTCACAAGGCTGAGCTTATTTTTCATATCTATCTATCTATCCTAATATAAACTGTACGTAATATTCATTCATTTGGTGAAATATATTTTCCAACACAACCAATCAAACAGATGATTCCATGAGGGATTTTGTTTCAGCTCTTTGAGAGTGCTGAAGAAATAAAAATGCCACTTCCACCTTACTTGTTTTCGAACAGTAGAGCCTAAAATTTTTCTCACACTTTGCAACAAATTTCTCTTGGCAGAACACACTCCTCCTTTAGATTTCTCAAGGAAAACAATAAATGGATCTTGGAATAATACCTAATGTAGAGGATTTGAGACATAAGCTCCATTCATGACTACTCTTTCTTCCACTTGGCTATTCTTGGAACTCTTTCTGGAAAGAAACTCCACTTCTTCCTCATGATCATATGAACTGGTAGATTCATCATATGTGGCCATGTTATCCTCTAAAAAACCTGATGTGCTTTGATAGAGTGGGCTAAAATCTATGTGAAGGCCATCATATTGATGAGCAGGAGCACTCTTTGGCAACATATCTTCTTGAGAAAGAAGTGTAACAACTCTTATGTGATATTAAATTTCCAAGCCTTCATCTACAATTTGAAAGTCAATGGGACTTGGTGGCTACAAATCGGAAGCTAAAGAGGATTCCATGTCCCAAATTATTTCATCAACCATTTTAGGAAAAGGTTTTTCACTTACAACTTGCTCAAGAAGTTATTTTTCTTCTCCAATTTCAACATCAAAATTGAAAGACTGTTGATTCCCAATCACATGAAAGTTATTTTTGATGGGCTGATATGAAGTGGAACAAAGGGTCAGAGATCCTTCACTTACTTCTGAACTTTCAAGGCTTCCCTCATCAGTGGCATAGATGGCATGAATTGGCTTATTACTTTTTTGAAGTTGATGAAAATGATCTTCCTCCTACAAACCAATTACTGATTGCTCTGCAAGGTTAGTTTCTGTTTGGAGGATATCATCATCATATTGATCAAACTTTGGAAACTCATCAAAATAAGTAGTGTCACCAATCAAACATATTGGATTATCAGTTTGTTTTTCTTTGAATTGATCTACAAATTCACTTTCTGATTTATGGTAGATGGAATTAGTAGGAGAAAAAATAGAAATGTTTTGTTCATATGGAGGTTTAGAGGCTGGCTTAATGTTTAGCATCTGATTTATTTCCTCTCCAGTCAAAAGAGGAGGCAATTTTCTCTTTCTTTGGATGGAAGTACAATAGTTCTCTTTTTTTTGTGAAGTCTGATTTTGAGGTTGAATGTTTTCTTGAGCCTCACCTAGAAGAGATGGTGAATCATCACTTGTGCCTTCAGATAGATCTTGTGGGTTTTCTTCTATACCTTGATTGATTTCTTCCTCAACTAACTCATCTAGGCTATCATGATAGTTATCTTGAGAACGAAATTCATGAATGGATGTTAAGAGGTCTTCAAGATGCAAATTTTCCAAATCTTCATCACTATCTATAAGGTACTGTATGATATCCTAAGATTGATCACAACAATTTTCAGCCAATGATAAATATGGGGAATTTTTTTTATAATGCTCATAAAATGCCTTGTGTATATATTTTAAGGAAAACAAGCTACCAGGTCTTAGGCTCTCATACCTTTCCCTTGCCTGCCCTTCTAATGTTTGCATGAAAATCTTCATAAGGTAATCCTCATGCCATTCAGCTTTTAACCCCCATACATGGATACGAAACTTGATGAGGTGTAACAAAGGGGCATCAAACTTTTCATCTTGAAACCTAGGGAGGTTTTTGTCCCAATCTATTTGAGGCAATTTGTGTGGGAACACAGGGATGTGATCTTTATTCATTGGAGCATATCTCCTTTGTATCCTTGGATCCATGTTTGTAAATCAGAAAGGGTCGCTGAATCTTTTCAACCTGTCTTAGAGTTCTCTACCAGTGAAGTCTTTAGGTTTATTGAAATTTGTGGAGTCTCTAGGTGGAAGGTTTCAACTCTACTATCCACCATCAACATGATTTAGATTTCTTAATGCATTACCAAGGGAGTTTATGATAACTAGTGGGGTCAACGGGGCTACTGAAGACCAGTGGAGTCCCCAGGTGGATGATGTTTATTGTTTTAATGATGTTATTGTTGTCCACCATCAACAACTAAATACCAATCTAAGGATGTTTGTGATTTTTCTGAGATCTAAGGAATACTTAATTTGTCACTAACTCAGAAGGTCCCACCGTGATCGCCATTATGTTAGTGTGGCGATGAGGTGGTAGATTCACTGGATTTTCTAAGTCAAACTAAGGGTCTAAATAGTCTTAAGAGGTTTTCAGGCAATTATATACTCAGAAGTCCCACCGTGATTGCCATTATGTTAGTGTGGCGATGAAGTGGCAGATTCACTGGATTTTATAAGTCAAACTAAGGGCCTAAAGAGTCTTAAGAGGTATTCAAGCAATTATATACTCAGAAGTCCCACCATGATCACCATTATGTTAGCTCCCCGTAATTTTCTAGATTGATTGAGATACAAATGGACAGGGGTAACATCAAACCAAGCTTTGGAATCCAAGGACCTAGCCTTCCTGGATTCAGAGAGGGATCTCTCTAGTAGGTGCAAAGATGTGAACTTGTTTGCTGATTATGGTTGATTTTAGGCTAGATGTTAAGTGTAGGGTATTTTAATTGTTTTTTTTTTTGGTTGGGTATGATGCTCAGATAGATTAGATAGAAAACAAGGAAGATTTTAAGTCATTGGGCAATGGAGTCTAATAAGGTCATGATAAGTTCATCAATGGTTTTAAGAGTATTTGCAGGGAAATTTCAACTTAGTTGGTGGATTTTTGAGATTGTGAAGTATCATGAGATGGAAATTAAGCTTAAGAACAAAAAATCTAATAAAGGGCAGAACAGAATCCTTTATATACTTTTAAACTGAGGGAGTTAGAAGATTTATAAGCATAGTAAGAGAATCAAAGGCATAAGCAAAAGGCATGATGTTTATAAGTTGGTATGGACTTATACTTGCTGAAATGATCTATCAAATGGATCCTTTGATCCTATGCCTCTTTTCCATGGCAAACCCTAGCTTAGTTGGAAGATGAAATTAGGGTTTGGTGTAGTGGATTTAGGACCGCCTTGCAGAGGGAGGGGAATGAAGGGGTTAAGGGTTGTCTAAATTCTTGTTGAAATTTTTTGGGATAGGGATAGATGTTAGGGAGTAGGGGAAAGTGGAATTTCAAGAATTGAGTGACGGAAAGGGATCCAAAAGGTCAAAACATAGGTCTAGTCTCAAAAAGTGTCAAATTGTGGCAATGGACTAGGTTTTGTGGAAAAATGATGATTTTGAGGGATAGGAGTGATGGGAAGTGTTTATGAAGGTATATTAAGGATAGGAAGAGGTGTAAGAGCATCAAGATATAAGCCTTGCTGATGATTTAACCATGGAGGTCATGAAACCAAGAAAATTTCCTTTAAAAACCCTAGTTTTCTCTGAAAATAGTCATGTTGCCTCTCCTTTGCTGTGGATGTATTTAGTGATGAGTTGGCCTCTTATCTTACCTAGTTATCTTCTGATAGCCACCTTGAGACCTCTGCAGAAATGTAAAAATGGGTAGCTTTCCTTTGCAGACTTTGTGTTTGGCCAAGGAGGCCTTCCTTGGAAGATCTTCTGATCTTCTTTGGACAATCACTTGTTGATCTTCCTCCTCTTTGATTTTACTTTCTTGGCACATAAAAAAACAGTGACTTAGATCATTCAAACAACCCTACAACCTATGAAACCCTAAATGACCTAGTGGGAGGCTCTTTGGACTTGGCCTTTGTTTGAAAACTTGAGTTGGGATCCCTATGTGAAAAATGGTGACCTTAGGTAGTAGTGGAGGGGTTGGGCAACACAAGAACAGTGAGCTTGAGGCCAAAGGTGACCAGACATGGTGAAGATGAATAGCATGAGCCCATGATGGGATTTTTGGGAGTAGTGAGCAAACCTTGACACGATAGGATGATAAGATAGCGAAAAAATTATCCTAAGGATAATGAATGCAGTGAGATTTCTAGAACTCACAATGTTCATGAACTTTGTTTCTAGAAATCTAAGAAAATTATTTAGTCATCCACACAAAGCAAAAATTACTGATGACTAACAATGGCTCCGCTTGGGGAGGGAAGCTCCCTTTCGGGAGGTGTCTAGAACTTCATATATCTGGCTTTACGGGAACCAGTGTCTCATCCATTGGGTAGATTTTTGCCTCTTTTCATTTGTTGATGCTTGCTTGAAGCTGTAATCTTAGTAATCTAAAAAAACATGATTAACATCAACATAATCTCTAACTACCCTTATGATCTTATAAAATACTAAAAAACCATTTTTCCATTAATCAGTGTCTTTTGTTGACTTTTTGGCCTATTTCAGTCTGTTTGCGCAATGCCACTTTTGCAGAAAATAGGTTGTTTTTCAACTAGCTTTTGAACCACTTCCTGATGTCGGATTTGGCTCCGTGATATCTCGTTGGAAAGCTTGAAGAGTATAATTTCTAAAACTTCTTGTGGTTTCCTTATCCAGTCCTTGTAACCCTATAAAAAATTCAAAAATCTCCAACCTGTCATTTGCGCAGTGCCAGGCCTAAAACAAGGGCAGAAAGGTGTTTTTTGACCTTTTGGGGGGTCAAAACAGCTCCAAATCCTCAGAATTTTTTGTGGATGATGTGTAGGTCATGAAAAATCCAAAAATTTCAATCTTTCCTTCAGAAGATGCCCCAAATTTTTTCATAGCACCGATGGCACTGCACAAAGTAGACCAAAAATTCACAAAACACAAAATCTTCTCCAAATTCCTTCAAAATTAGTGGAGACCCTCCTTAGATGTTTTTATATAGTTGCTGAGAAGCCTCAGCCAAAATTCTAAGGCTGTCATGCTCATTTCTTCTTTTTAGGTTTTTTATCTCAAGGAGGGCTTCTTTGAGTTTGGCACATGCAAGCCTGTTCTTCTTTACGTAATGCTTGGTCATCTTCTTTTGGAGAGCAAGGCCTCTCTTGATCTTCTTGAAGTACTTATGCTCATTCTTATAGTAATGATTTATGCGCCGTGCTATTTCAAAATCCTTATCCCATTCTTTGATTTGAACATCTTTCTCTAGGGGCAACATTTTATTGGTCATCTCCTCATCCTGCTCATCACTGTCTAAGTTGAAGAATTCAAGCCCTTGAGTAGCTTTCTTTAGTCTCTTACTCCTCCTCACCTTTTCTTGCTACTCAATCCTTTCTACTTTTTCCTTGCCTTTGTCCATTGTTTTGATAGCTTGAGAAGAAGTGGTCTTTTTCCTTTTTGAGGTAGCAAATACATCTCTTTTTCCTTTGTAGTATGTGCATGTGTGAGGGGTGATGATGGTAGTTTTGACTATGTTTTCATTATTTCTTTGACCCTCATCACTGCCATTAGCCTCATCTTGGCTTTCTTTTTGAAGGCCTTTGAATTCCTCCACTACCACTGTTGTTTTCGGTCTCTGACATAGTGATGGGAGACACTAGTTTGCAAATTGGAGCTTAGTGAAAAAAATATTGAAAAAATGATGGTGAGGTCAACTTTTAGCTAAGAAAATAAGTCCTTAGGTTTTGAGTGGTGTTGTGGCTTTGAGGAGGTTTTTTAAGAGGATGGTAACAACCTCAATTTCCTTACTCACCCCTACTATCAAATTTGGTACAAGAATTCTTTTTAGGAGAGAAAGGTTCCTTTGTGACTTTGACCTCGAGTTTCACCCTCCTAGGGTTTCTACCTTCAATAACCAAAGAACGAAGATTATTTTTGCAAATTTTCTTCAGGGATCAAGAAGAGAATCCACTTGCCAATTTCTTCAACTTTTTTCATTCTTGAAGGCACCTCAAAGGATGAATTTAGGCATCAGGGAGATTTTTTTGAAATTTGACACCTTCATGAACTTTGCGCAGCGCTGGGCAGTCTTGCCCAAGAATTTACGCAGTGCTGGGCAGTCTTGCCCATGGATTTTTCATAGCGCCAAAACAAAGGTTAGCTTGCAGGCAGGTTTTGATGACCTTACCAAAGTCAGATTTGGGCCCGTGATAGCTCATTGGAAAGCTTGACTTGTCTAATTTCTAAATATACAATTTTTTTCCTAGTTGGAGTTGATTTGCCTAGTCAAAAGTTGATTTTCCTAATACTGGTCAAAAAAGGTACTGAATGATGGTGTAGAAATGAAAAGCGCTGGTGAAAATCACTTTTGGATGCCTTCCTCAACTCTGTATTGAGCTCATGATAGATCATTGGAAATATATTCAAGTATATTTATCTTTTCTTCATCAAGAAAGTCATTTGGACACTCCAGCTGTGATAAAACTTGATTTTCCCAAGGTCACTCCAGCAGTGCAGAAATTCTCTCGTGACACTTGTATCTTTGACATTGCTCCAAAACCATGATACCTGTGTAAAAAATGAAGGATTTTTTTCCTCTTGGGCCTATTATGGACAAAAACCTCTCTCACGTTTTCCAAATTCATTTATGTTTGGTCAGAAACATATTTTTAAACAAAACTGACCCTAGGTGTGGAAAATGACTTGGCCCTTGGAATGAATTTTTGGAAAATGAGGGAGGCATGATGTTTATGAGCTGGTATGGGCTTATACTTGCTGATATGATATATCAAAATGATCCTTTGATCCTATGCCTATTTTCCATGGAAAATCCTAGCTTAGTTGGAAGATGAAATTAGGGTTTGGTGTAGGGGATTTAGGACCGCCTTGCAGAGGGAGGGGAATGAAAGGGTTAAGGGTTGTCTAAATTCTTGGGGAAATTTTTGGGGATAGGGATAGATTTTAGGGAGTAGGGAAAGTGGAATTTCAAGAATTGAGTGAGCGTAAGGGGTCCAAAAGGTCAAAACACAGGCCTAGTCTCAAAAAGTGTCAAATTGTGGCAATAGACTAGGTTTTGTATAAAAATGATGATTTTGAGGGATAAGAGTGACGGGAAGAGTTTATGAAGGTATATTAAGGATAGGAGGAGGTGTAAGAGCATCAGGATATAAGCCTTGCTGATGATTTAACCATGTAGGTCATGAAACCAAGAAAATTGCCTTTAAAAACCCTAGTTTTACCTGAAAATAGGCATGTTGCCTCTCCTTTGCTGCGGATGTATTTAGTGATGAGTTGGCCTCTTAACTTACCTAGTTATTTGCTGATATCCACGTTGAGACCTCTGCAGAAATGTCAAAATGGGTAGCTTTCATTTGCAGAATTTGTGTTTGGCCAAGGAGGCCTTCCTTAGAAGATCTTCTGATCTTCTTTGGACAATCACTTGCTGATCTTCCTCCTCTTTGATTTTACTTTCTTGGCAAAAAGAATAGTGAATTAGATAATTCAAACAACCCTACAACCTATGAAACCATAAATGACCTAGTGGGAGGCTCTTTGGACTTGGCCTTTGTTTGAAAACTTGAGTTGGGATTCCTATGTGAAATATGGTGACCTTAGGTAGTAGTGGAGGGGTTGGGCAACACAAGAAAAGTGGGCTTGAGGCCAAAGGTGACCAGAAATGGTAAAGATGAATAGCATGAGCCCATGATGGGCTTTTTGGGAGTATTGAGTATACCTTGACATGATAGGATGATAAGATAGTGAAAAAATTATCCTAAGGATAATGAAGGCAGTGAGATTTCTAGAACTCACAATGTTCATGAACTTTGTTTCTAGAAATCTTATATAAGTATTTATTCATCCATACAAAGCAAAAATTATTGATGAATAACACCAACGAGCTATCACGGAGCTCATTCCGACATCGAGAAGGCCTTCAAAATTTAGATGCAAGTTGACCTATTTTTCCTGTGCAGGCACTGCGCCCTTGGACCTCAAAGCTGTTCTTTGCAAAAAAGTCAACAAAACACACTGAGATATTTTTGGAAGTTATTGAGGGCCTCAAAGTCAGATTTTTTGCTAAGTTAGGTGTTAGGAGATATTTTTCATATATTAGAATATGATATTTGTGCCTTGGGCCTTGCATGGTCTCAAAGGACAAAATTGATATTTATGAGAAATTAATGGCCTCCAAAACCCTAGTTAGGGTTTTGAATCTCCTTTGCATGATAAATATTGGACGAGGGCCTCATTGTTCATTTTGGTTGATGTTGGTTTTCACTTGTTGAACTGAGCATAGGCTTTGA
Source organism: Pinus albicaulis (assembly GCA_034641835.2). Taxonomy (NCBI): domain Eukaryota; kingdom Viridiplantae; phylum Streptophyta; class Pinopsida; order Pinales; family Pinaceae; genus Pinus; species Pinus albicaulis. Next base: position 149,317,665 of record CM076575.1, read on the forward strand.
GTTGTAAATAGTTTTGGCTTTGGAGCCTTGTAATACTTTTGGACTGAATAACAATGGAGCCAAGCACTTTGCGGGATTCATGAACATAGCTAATGGTGATGTTTTTCTCATTTTGTTCTCATTTTATTATGTTTTACATATTATTTCATCCTTCTCTTACATTAGAATGGAAGTTTTAGCTTAAGGTATGCTGTCAAAAGTTCATTAAGTCTGTCTGCTTCTCTTGCTTTCATGTTTTCCTCTACTAGGTCAGTTTAGAGAATTATTAGTTGCTCTCTAAACCCACTCTGCTTCTTTATCTCAAGAATGATTTAATGGATTCAGTGCCAAAGAGGTTTATAGTTATCCCTGCCCTTTGGAAATCACTTAAACATTGTTTTTGAGGTCTTTTCTTCAAAAAATTGCTAGTTAGGGTTTAGCTGAAGAGGTCTATGATTTGCCCTACCCTTTGCTCATATTCAATGGCTGCTTACAAGTTCTTAGTAGTTTTATTAATAAATCTTAGGAGTTCCCTGCTTCTTGATCATTACTATATGTCATCTTGCATGTTTTTTTTTCTCTGAAGGTAGATTAGCTGGAGAGGCTAGGAGTTCCCTGCTCTCTAGAGTTTACTGGATAGTTGTCTTGATGTTTGCTTGCTAGGGCTTGGTCAAAGAAGTATGGTATGCCCTGTATTTGGTTTTTTCTTCATGCATAGTATTCTTATAGTCCTTTCTTGTTGTAGTATTTGAAAAATGATTCTTAACTACCCTTTGCACCTACTCTGTTCACAATTTAATGTTCACTCCAGTCACTTAAGCCTTGAAGATCCATTTAGTATTGCTATACTTTCCCTCCGAAGCATCCTTGACCTATTGTTGTACCTTTCTAGACCTATTGTGGACTTCATAGCCCAATGGTCTAAACCTCTCCTACTCTATCTGTTTTCCTTGACAACCTACCCAACCAATCAAAACAAGCAAACAAACCCTAATCCTTATAACTAGCCTAAAATCAAAACCATAAAAGCTATCAAGTTACATCTTATGCACAAGTATAGAGAGAGCCCTCTCTGAGTCCAGGAAGGCTAGTTCCTAGGACTCTGAAGCTGGGTTGATGTTACCCTTGTACATTTTCCCTTTCCAGTCTGACAAATTACGGGGAACTAACACATACTAGGCCAAAAATATATTTTTCTAATAGCATTTAACATTTTCTGGTATCCTTGGTGTCCTTCATAGTTACTTCGATGATATTCATTCATGATTAGCTCCTTTAGATCCACACGGTTTGGTATATATAGCCTTCCTCTAAAGGTTAGAATTTTTTCTTTATTAACTCCATATGCAGAAGTGTTTCCTTGCTTTCTGGCCTCTTCCACTTGCTGCCATAAGAATTGGTATTCAGGATCCTTCTGTGCTTCCTCTTTCACTTGATCCAAAAATTTTCATTCAAGCTGATTATAGTAAAGCTCATAAACACAATGCAGCTTCCTACTTAAGGCATTTACCACCTAGTTTTCCTTACCTTTGACGTGTTGCATGTCCATGTCAAACTCACTTAGAAAGGCATTCCATATTTCTTGTCGAGAGTTTAAATCAGATTTTTTGAAGTAATTGGTTAGGCTACTATGATCAGTATTTAACACAAATTTCTTCCCCAGCAGGTAGTGTCTCCATACCTGGAGTGCATGTACTACTGTTGTTAACTCTAGGTCATAGGCTGAACATATTTTCTCATGCTCTTTTAAATTTATTGAATCATAGGCCACTACCTATCCTTCCTGAGATAAAAATGCCCCAATTCCCTCATTACAAGTGCGCGTACGCACCTCAAATTATTTTTTGGGGTCAGCTACCCTCAACACTGGTGCAGTGGTTAATAACTGCTTCAACCTCTCGAAACTATTTTGGCACTCATTAATCCACTTAAAGACCTTTCCTTTTCTTTGCAAGGAGGTGATTGGAAAATAAATTCTAGAGAATCGTTCAATGAATCTTCGATAGTATCCAGCCAATCCCATAAAGGGTTGGATATCCGCCACATTCTGGGGAACTCACCATTCCATGATTGTTTTGATTTTCTTTGGATCAACATCGATACCTTCTATTGAAATAACATGGCCTAAGTACTAGATTTCTGTTTTAAAGAAATCACATTTGCTAAACTTAGTGTACAACTGGTGTTTTCTTAACATTTCAAGCACAATCCTTAGATGTTCTCTATGTTCTTCTTGGTTCTTATAATAAATTAAAATATCATCAATGAATATGAGTACAAAGTTATCTAGGAAAGGATGGAATATACCATGAATTAACATCATGAATGTCGCTGGTGCATTTGTTAACCCAAAGGGTAACACCACAAACTCATAATGCCTGTACCTGGTACGAAAAACAATCTTATAAATATATTCATCCTTGATTCGGATCTGGTAATATCGAGATCTTAAATCTATTTTTGAGAATACTGTGGCCCCCTTCACATGATCGAACAGATCATCAATACTTTGTAAAGGATATTTATTTTTTAATGTTAACTTGTTCAGTTGTTTATAGTCCATGCACATTCGCATGGTTCCGTCCTTCTTCTTTACGAACAACACTGGTGCTCCCCAAGGGGATACACTTAGACAGATGTATCCTTTATCCACCAGTTCTTGTAATCACATTTTTAATTCAGTTAATTCTGGAACACTCATTCTGTAAGGAGCCCTTGACACAGGTGATGCTCCTGGCATTAATTCAATGGTAAAATCAATATCTCTTCTTGGTGGTAATCCGGGTATATCTTCCGGAAAGACATCCATGAAATCTTGTACCACTAGTATGTTCTCCATCATAGGAGACTTCTCCTTGGAATTGGAATATCCCACTTGGATATCATAAATTTGACATCCCTTTCTCATACACTTATTCATTTGGGATGCTGTAATAGGATGTAGATATAGCAGTTTCTTGATTCCCTGAATCTCCTTGCATGTTCCATCTTGCATTCTATAATAAATAATCTTTTCTTTATAGTCAACCTAGGTCCAATGTTTTTCTAGCCAATCCAAACCCATCAAAACATCATATGATCCTAATGGAAATATGTTCAAGTCCATATTTAACTGTTGATCTGCAATTTACAACGTGTAGTTTGGAATTTTGGCAGTTACTTTTCTTTTTGCTCCTATGGCTAGCTGTACCGGCCAAGGAATTTTGAATTTCTAACCTTTTAACTTACATACTTCCACTAATTTTGGATTAACATAACTTAGACTTGCACCTGGGTCAACCAAAATAGAAACAGATTGAGACAATAACTTACTTTCCAACTCTATCATTGTTGGCTGATAATCTACCTGTCGATCCTCCAACGCTGCGTTGATTCGAGGTATATTTTAAGTCACATCACCTACTGTAGAAGCCTCCTCCAAGTTTGCAACTGTTTCACTTCTCCCTCATTGTGGAAATTTTTTATAATAATGTGCCTCACCACACCCCCAACACTACACAGGTGGCTTGGACACTTGTCCTTGTTCAGGTTTGCTAGAAGCCTGAGTAGGTCTCTCTTTAGCTAGCCATCAGGTTCTTTGATGATTTCTGCCAAACTGCTTGCTTACAGAACTTCATGCAGAATTCTTAAAATTATTACTTTTGGCGCCCTTAAAGTTTGAGTTGTTTTTCTATCCTTTTCTTGGCTTCCAAATTTTACCCACTTCCCCTTTTGCCTTGGACTACTGATAGCACATTCGTGCTTTACGAATTGCTTCGTCCATGGTCCTAGAATTTACGAACTCAATTCGATCCTTCATATGGTTTGGTAGATTGCTCAGAAATATTTGAACCTTAGCCTTTTCATCTTTGAGGTATGGAACATATCTTAATAGGGAGGTGAAGTTGGTAATATATGCGTCCATGGTCATCTGTCCCAGCTTCAAGTCATGAAACTCTTTAGATTTCTCGTCATACAAAAGTTCTGTCAGATACTTATCTTTAAAATATTGCTGGAACGATTCCCATGTAACATCTTTGTCTTCAATGCTATGAACATTCTTTACTTCCTCCCACCACAGGGTGGATTTTTCTCTCAATTGATATATGGCCAATCTGGCTTTCAGGTTGCTGTTGTACTCATACACTTGAAAATATTTATTCATACTTATCAATGAAGCCTCTGCCACTTCCTCGGCTTCTCCATCAAATTTAGGTGGTTTTATTTTTCGAAATTTGCCTTGAAGCTCCACTTTTTTCTTCTTAACTTCTTGCTGATCTGACACATTGCTAGACTATGCTTCATTATAATTTATGTTTTTATTTCTTCGCTGTGAAGGGCTTCTTTCCACTCCGTCAGTAGTGTGGTCCCTTTTTTGTTGCTCGTTAACTTCTTGCATGTCTTTATCAGGACTGAGTTGTTCCATTCCCTAATTCTACTTATCTGAAAGGCTCTTGAGTATCTTTTCTTGCTCTTGCATTAGGCGCTCATTATCACTCTGAACCCGCACCATTTCTTCCTGTAGCTTATGCACTATATTTAACAGCATGCTAGTTTGATGTTGTTGCTTCTTTGGTAGTCTACTTGTTTGATAGTGCTGATCCACGCTCAAGTATATCCACATCTCAAGATTCATTTCTGGTTGTAGTTGGGGTTCCCCGGTGTTCTGGGGTAGTTGTTGCATTGACCCCCTTCTCATAACATCTCATGTTATGCTTCTTTTCTGTGCATCAGTATACACACAGCTTAAATCGTTAGATGACCCCTAGGGTCCTAACATGCGAACACTGCTCTGATACCACTTGTAACATAAGGATTACAAAATTTTTTACAACATGCCTTAATTTTTACCTTACCCTAACTATTACATCTCTAAAATATCTTTACATTCTCGAAAGTATTTTCCATTGTAAATTTATAGACCATAGTATAAGGTTTTTCGATTTATAATTTAAATTCAACGCTTAATAGTTTATATGATCTTTATAACCATATCCCAATTCTCAATTTAACTTTGGTTGCACACTATCCAATTCTATCAAATGCCTCGTTTTCATGTTGTATCAACTGAAGTTGTCACGTACTTTTGTTTCTAATCTGGCGCCAACTATAGGTTTACTTGGGATTGGATATGATTCTCGATGGGCCACCTACCCCTTCACACGCCGTTCGATCACAAGCGATCAACAATGGAATTTCTCAGCGGGAAACTAGCTTTGGGGTAAAACCTACTTGCCCCTCCTCATTACCTCATTTGCTCTGTCTCGGCTCTGGTTTAAACTGCGACGGAAATGAGGGTTTCAGACCACTGTAATGAGGTCACTGGAGTCACAGAGACTCGATGGTGAACCAAATTTCATGATGGCCATTCCATGCGATGCCAACCAATTCGGTATCAACTTTTCCAGTTACATTTCACAAGGTTTAGGGAGGTTCTTTGCCACACAAGTAAGAATTCTTTCAGGTTAAACCCTCGTATAATGTAATTCTATGGTTTATTTTCTTGGCAGCTAGCCTGTGAATCCACTCCACTATTTCCATATCGCTTACCACTATTTCCTTTTTCTTCAATACCTATCATAAATTAAGTTGTTTATCTTGCCGTTGCACTTGTGATTTTACTCACTAGTTTAATGATTTAACTTCTTCCTTCTCTACAGGTATGTTTCATTCGACATATCAAAATAATCCTTTCCTTATTGAGCAATGAGGTTTTTGGCATCTGTTACAGTTAACAACTCCATTTCCTTCTTCAGGTACTCTGTCTCTAAACATATTTCTTCATCCATTTTTGGTGAATGGTGGAATTTCCGCTCTATGTGTCGACAACAGTTATTATTTTAATAGATGAACTTGTTTATAATGGACTGTCATATGGTCTTCGGATTAATGGTTGACATTCATTCCTTTAAAGTTTACAAGGGCTATTGGGAAGAGATTTCTTAGAACTCTTGTGTATATTTTTATATTTAAAAAACTGGGTTTTCACTACTCATTCTTATTCCATATCTAAATTCTGGATTTTTTTTGGATTTCCTCTGCTCAAATTGAAGAAAGACCTTCTTTCCGTTTGTAATGTTTGAAGTCCGTGTTATTTAAATGTTGGCTATGCTGTTCATGAGATAACATGTATCTATCGATGTATGAGTATGATGTTACTTTCTCATTGTGTTTCTTTGGCTTCCGGGTTACGCATGTATTTTCGATAACCTTAACTAGTTCTTTCATTTTGAATTCTAGTTATAGTTTCTGTTTAATATTTGCATGACCCGAGCCACTGTCTGGTCCACTTCTTTTGCATAACTTGGCAATTATTTATATAAATAATTTCACTATTTACTTTCTATACATATCGTTATGCTCCACAACAGTTAATATATATATATATATATATATATATATATATATATATATATATATATATATATATATATATATATATATATACATTCGCACAGTTTTCTTTCCTGTGTATTTCGTGATAACTGATACTCTGGCAGGAATGTTTATTTCATTTTCCTTAGTTTATTTTTACATGATTACTGGTTTAATAAATTTTACCTGAACAGTTAATAATTGTAGACTAGATGTATAACAACTCTTTACTAGAAGGGTTTTCTTTCTTCTAGGGTTTGGTGACCAAACCACCCAGCTAGTTGTCCAAGTATAGCTAGAGTAGGAGGAACAGTGTATTCTGAGTTTCTTCTCTTACCCAAAATCAACATTTCTTCTCCGACAGTTAAGATAGTCCTGCTCGAATTTTTCGGAGTTTACTTGGTTTAAATAACTTTTCTATCATTTCTATCTTCTACTGTTCTTTCTCTTGTCTCTTAATAGAATGATCATTTACTGTACAATGTTCTAAAAATAATCCTGCTTCTATAACTAGTAAAACCATTTTATTGTATTTACTCCTGTATGGCTCTACACAGTTTTGTTTTTCATTATACATCTCTGTTTTACCACCTTATCTTAACATAGATTCTTATCATAATTTTCACAGTACATTAAATAACTTTCTAAAGTCATAAATAAACACAACACAACTTCATTTTCGGTCATGGAACCAATACAATACAGTTTCAAAGAAATTCACTTAATACTTGTGTACAATTCCTATAAGATTGTTCCAGTATACTAAACTACCAAAACTAGCCAGATACTTATTTGAATATGAAAATTGTTGATGGTGTTCCACCCAAACTTCAAGAGAGGCTATAACGTCCTCCTCTTGCCCCCGTGCTCCACTCCTGAAGAGGTATAGGTTGATAATAGTTTCTGCTGTGACCTCAGGACCCTTGTCCAGTCAGTACCAAAAAACTCTCAGGAATGCTGAATGCTTTCCACTGGTTTCTACTAGCTTAGGAAATGCTCCACTCTCTTATTTAGATCATGAACATAACCCCTATTCCTCACTGGGATAAGTTTCTTATCCCCAGAGGAGAAGGTAACTATTCAAACTGTCCAACCACCTTTCAGTTCTTGGAAGACTTTTACCATCAACCTTTTTACTTTTTTATGGAACCATTTTCCATAACCAATTTTATTTTTCACATTAATAATAAATAAAATTAACTTTTCCATAAAAACAATAAATGTATCAGTCTTTTCTTTTAAAAAAATTAACAAAATGTCATTTAACTAGTTTACAACTAGTTAATACTAAATGAAGCTATCACAAATTCCCCCCTTAGAAGTCATAACGTCCTCGGTGTTTCACTCCAGCTCAAGAAATAACTCTGGGTAAGCCTCACGTATAAATCCCTCATCCTCCCAAGTAGCCTCATTCGGACCAAAGTGCTTCCATTGCACTTTAACCAAGGTGATGACTTGCTTCCAGAGCATAATTTCTCTCCTGTCGAGTATGCGTTGAGGCTCGATAAGAAACTCGCCATCCGGATCTACCTGCAAACAAAATTTTTTCATAAAACATACATGCTTCAAGTTAGGATTTTCTATTTATATCCTACTTGAATATTCTGCCAATGAATTACATGCTTCGGATCATGCACATATCGCTTTAATAGGGCCACATGAAACACATTGTGTACCTCGATGTGGCTGGATAAAGCCAGCCAATATGCCACACATCCTACCCTTTCCAAAATTTGGAAGGGTTCACAGAACCTGGGGGCTAACTTGGCACAAGAGACCCACCTCAAGGTAATCTTCTTGGGTTTGATCCTCATATACACATGATCACCCACTTCGAATTCTCGATAAGTCCTCTTTTTATCTTCCTATAATTTCTGTCGATCTTGTGCAAATTTCAAGTTTTTCCTGATCTTATTTACCTCCGATTCCATTTTAGCCAGCATTTCTAGTCCAAGCATTAATTTTGTTTCAGGGATGCTCCAATTTATGGGTGTGCGACATTGCCTCCCATATAGGGCTTCGAAAGGAATCATCTTAAGGGACTCCTAATAACCATTTCTGTAAGCAAATTCAACTAGGTGTAAATAATCTTCCCATTTAGTTGGTTGTTGCATAACGTACATGCGTAGCATGTCTTCCAAGACTTGAATTATCCATTCTGTTTGGCCATCCATCTAGGGATGGTAAGATGTGTTGAAGTTTATTTGGGTCCCCAAATCTGTAAAAACAGTTTTCCAGAATGCTGAAGTAAGCTTCACATCTCTGTCTGAAATAACAGTATTTGGAATGTCGTGCACTTTGAAGATTTCCCTCATAAAAATATATGTTATTTGTACAGTCTTGTAAGTAGAGTGTACAAGTATAAAATGTGCAGACTTACTCAACCTATCGATCACCACTATAATAGAGTCATTGTGTCTCTTTGATCATGGAAAACTGGTAATGAAGTCTAGGGATATGACCTCCCACTTCCATTCGGGTACTAGTATGGGCTGCAACAATCCTGCGAGATGTCGATGCTCCACCTTGACCTGTTGACACTCCAAACATTTGTTTAAATATTTAGAAATGTTTCTACGCATACCAGGCCAAAATTATATTTTTCTAATAGTATTTAACATTGTCTGGTATCCTGGGTGTCCTTCATAGTTACTTCGATAATATTCATTCATGATTAGCTCCTTTAGATCCACACGGTTTGGTACATATAGCTTTCCTCTAAAGGTTAGCATTTGTTCTTTATTAACTCCATATTAAAAAGTGTTTCCTTACTTTTTGGTCTCTTCCACTTGCTGCCATAAGAATTGTTATTCAGGATTCTTCTGTGCTTCCTCTTTCACTTGATCCAAAAATTTGCATTCAAGATGATTATAGTAAAGCTCATAAACACAATGTAGCTTCCTACTTAAGGCATTCACCACCCAGTTTTCCTTACCTTTCACGTGTTGAATGTCCATGTCATACTCACTTAGAAAGGCATTCCATTTTTCCTGTCAGGAGTTTAAATCATCTTGTTTGAAGTAACTGGTTAGGCTACTATGATCAGTATTTAATACAAACTTCTTCCCCAGTAGGTAGTGTCTCCATACCCGGATTGCATGTACTACTACTGTTAACTCCAGGTCATAGGCTGAATATCTTTGCTCATGCTCTTTTAACTTTCTTGACTCATAGGCCACTACCTTTCCTTCCTGAGATAAAACTGCCCCAACTCCCTATTTACAAGAATCTGTACACACTTCAAATTCTTTGTTGGGGTCAACTACCCTCAACACTGCCGCAGTGGTCAATAGCTGCTTCAACCTCTCAAAACTATTATGGCACTCATTAATACACTTAAAGACTTTCCCTTTTCTATGCAAGGAGGTGATTGGAAAATAAATTCTGGAGAATCCTTCAATGAATCTTTGATAGTACCCAGCCAATCCCATAAAGGATCAGATATCTGCCACATTCTGGGGAACTCGCCATTCCATGATCATTTTGATTTTATCTGGATCAATAGCAATCCCTTCTACTGAAATAACATGGCCTAAGTACTAGTTTTCTGTTTTGAAGAAATCACATTTTCTAAACTTAGCATACAACTAGTGTTTTCTTAAAATTTCAAGCACCATCCTTAGATGTTATCTATGTTTTTCTTGGTTCTTAAAATATATTAAAATATCATCAATGAATATGAGTACAAATTTATCCAAGAAAGGATGGAATATACCATGCATTATCCTCATAAATTTAGATGGTGCATTTGTTAACCCAAAGGGTAACACCACAAACTCATAATGCCCATACCTGGTACAGAAAGCAACCTTGTAAATATCTTCATCCTTGATTCGGATCTAGTGATATCGACATCTTAAATCTATTTTTGATAATTCCGTGGCCACCTTCACTTGATCGAACATATCATTAATCATTGGTAAAGGATATTTATTTTTTAATGTTAACTTGTTGAGTTGTCTATAGTCCATGCACATTCACATGGTTCCATCCTTCTTCTTACGAACAACACTGGTGCTCTCCAAGGGGATACACTCGGACGAATGTATCCTTTGTCCAACAGTTCTTGTAACTGCATGTTTAATTTAGTTCATTCTGGAACACTCATTCTGTAAGGAGCCCTTGACACAGGTGATGCTCCTGGAATTAATTCAATGGTAGAGTCATTATCTCTTCTTGGTGGTAATCTGGGTATATCTTCAGGACATACATCCATGAAATCTTGTACCACTGGTATGTTCTCCATCATAGGAGACTTCTCCTTGGAATTGGCATATCCCACTTGGATAGAATAAATCTGACATCCCTTTCTCATACAATTATTCAATTGGGATGTTGTAATAGGACGTGTTAGTCATCAATAGTTTTTGCCTTCTTATATATGACTAAATGCTTATCCTAGATTTCTAGAAACAAAATTCATGAATATTGTGACCTCTAGAAATCTCATTGCCTTCATTATCCTTAGGATAATTTTTTCACTATTTCACTACTCTATCAAGTCATGGCCAACCTATCACTCCCAAAAGACCCATCATGGGCTCATGCCACTCATTTTTGTCCCGTTTTCACACCCATGACCTCAATACTTTGTTTTTCCTACCTATAACCCTTCTACTTCCACCTCGAATTTCGAAGAGGCCTAACCTTTTCCATTATTCACCAAGTGCCTCGAGAATTGGTGGTCTCAAGCTACCTCTCTAAGCTCTTTAGATAAATCAAAATCAGCAGTTTTGGGTCTGCAATGCATAAAGTTTTTCATAAACTCTGTTTTACACTTGAAGACCCCAAGTCAAGTTTTCAGCCAAAGATCAGCCCAAAGAGCCTCCCACTAGGTCATTTGATGCAGGGGCATTGGACACTAGCCAGCAATGTAGGAATTTTTTCCACATGTTGTGGCCAGGAGGGTTTAAGAACAGTTGAATTGTAACAGCTAGGTGTCAATACCCAGCTGATTGTCTCATTTAGAGTAGTTAGAGAGGTAGAATTCGAATAGCTTTAGATTAAAGCCATCTGTCTTATTTAGTTTTCAAATAATTGTAATGAGGCTCTTGAATTTCCATAGCGGTCCTCACAGAGGAACCGAAAGGACATATGTTTATGTATATAAATGAATTCCCTCGGATGCATTGAAGGGGGAGGAGAGGAAGAGATTCCTGCAATAAAATCTGTGTATGAGCAATTGCTTCCTGTCGAATGGATTTCAATTTCTGTCTATTATACATTGTCTTGAAATGTTAATGTTGTGAAAGATCATTTAACTGTGGGCGATTGTGTACTGGTAATCCCGATTCTCTGTCTTTGAATTCCCGCAAGTGGCTGGATAACCTGTGAATGTAACCCCACTCATAGGCGGGGTCTGTGTAAGAATTCTGATTAATATTGCTGGAAATCCTGAACAAAGAGATGGCGTTGTTTCATTGTTAATTGAAGCCCGGAACTGGAGATTTAACCCGAGTTAACAACCGAGGCAAGCGCAAACCTGATGTACACCCTTGGTAAATCACTGTAGCAAAACCACGAGCGGTTTCTGAACCATTCCGCACCACTTTTTGACCATAAGTGGTAATCTTCGGTCGGGCAGCGATTCCGTAGGAATTGCGACGTGTGTCCTGGGTGGTATTGGAATCCACCCGTTAAAGTGCGCCTTCGCACATTAAACTCCGACTGTGGACGCCGAGCGGAATGCACGTGAGCCATTGATCTGGAGGCGTGACATCGAACGGTGATCACGCGTTGAAACTGCCCAGAGTTTAATGAAGGTGAGCGGAAGTTAAGGCAGGTACGATATGAGTGGTTGATTGGTTGACTTGTCATAGAGGTGGGATCCACGGGTTATTACAAAGCGATTTGGTTATAAGGCGTTGAACTATTTATTCGGGTTATAAATCAAATTTCAAAGGTTTATTATAAAGTTACAAAAGGGTGGAATAGTCATATAAAGTTTGGGAACAATTATATAAGGTGCGTGGAATATACATTTAACATGTGAAGTTATAAACCTTGGTTATAGAGTTTGGGGATATCTATATATACCAGTGGGAAATTATAATATAACACTCGGTAGTTGTGAATACGTTTATTTGTCAATTTCTTTGAAATTGATAAATAAATATAAAGGAAGATAAAAACAGCCATGTGGGCAGTCCAAGGGGAAAAGCTGACAGAGCCACGAAGCTGTTGACCATCCCTCCATTGGGCGCTGACCTTTGTTTTGCTGTGTCATTTGTGGTATCAGAGCGGGTAGTTTAAGTTGTTTGCTGACATGGCAATCCGACTTGGTAGAGGTGCTGGCAGAAGGAGACCTGTAGCCAACGCAGAAGTGTTGGAGGTTTTGCAGAGGGTCGAGGCCAGAATGGATGCCATGGAGAGAAGACAACCCAGAGATCCTGAAGACACCATTGAACTAGAAATGGAAGAAGATGAAGAAAATGTTGAGATTCCTCCTGACCTGAGGCTCCTGAGAACTATTCTGGGATCTGCAGTTAAGCCCAGAATTGAAGTGTCAAGCTATGCAGGGGGACTGAATCCAGAAGAGCTGGTGGACTGGATAAATGAATTAAACAAGTGCTTCGATTATGAAGAAATAAGTGAAGATAAAAAGGTCAAGTTTGCAGTGACAAAGCTGAAGGGACATGTTGCACTTTGGTGGGATGGAGTGCAGGCAGAAAGGAGGAGAGTTGGAAAGCAACCTATCAAGAGCTGGACCAGAATGATGGCCAAGTTGAAAGGTAAATTCCTGCCTAGTGATTACCAGCTGACATTGTATAAACAAATGCAGAACCTGAGACAGAGGTTGCTAACAGTAAAAGAATACACAGAGGAGTTCTACAGAGTGAGCATAAGAGCTGGGAAATTCCAAGATACACCAGAAAAGACTGCTAGATATGTGAATGGTCTCAAGCTGGAGATCCAAGATGAGATTGGTCTCTTGTCTCCCAAGACAGTAGAAGAGGCGTACCAGATGGCCTTGAAAGCAGAGGAGAAACTCCTGAGGAAACAGTCTGCCAAGAAGAGAGGTACTTTCCATGGGAAGGGAAGTTAGGGTGGTAGAGGAAACCCTACACCCAGGGATTGAGATAACAATAGCTCACCTCAGAATGCATCTACAGAGGAGGATGCAAGTGGTAGAAGGGGTCCTTACAGAGGAAAAGGAAGAGGAGGCAGAGACAGAGGCAGAGGTAGAGAGTTGAGGTGTTATAGATGTCAGGGAGTGGGACATAAGCACTATGAGTGTCCAGAGAATGTGGGTGCTGGTCCAAGAAATGCTGTTGTTGCCCAGGTTGAATAAGAAGTAGAAATTGAAGAAAAATTTCTTCCAGAGAGGGGAGAGTCCTTGGTGGTTAATAAGGTCCTGTTGAAACAAACCAAAGAAGTCACTGAACCTGCACAAAGGAAGACTTTGTTTAGGAGCATATGCAAAGTCCAAGGGAAATGCTGCCAGCTAGTCATTGATAATGGCAGCACAGACAATCTGGTTTCCACTGAGGTAATAGAAAAGTTGACGCTAAAGACAAGGGAGAATCCAACTCCCTACAGGGTGTCCTGGCTGCATAAAGGGCACCAGCTGGTTGTAAAAGATTAGTGTGAAATAGAGCTGCAAATGGGCAAATACAAGGACAAGGTTTTGTGTGATGTAATGCCCATGGATGTGTGTCATATACTGCTGGGTAGACCTTGGCAGTTTGATAGAGCAGCAGTGCATGATGGCAAGAAGAACACTTACAAGTTCTTCAAAGATGGGGTACATCATATATTGATTCCCATGGAAGAAGGAGAGCCATCCAACAGAGTGATTGATCCAAAGACCTTGTTGCTGAGCGGAAAGGAATATCTACAGCAGATAGAAGAAGAAGAGGTAAGCTTTGCTTTAGTTTGCAAACCAAAAGTAGTTCTTACTTCTAAAAAGATTTCTGATTTGCCAATAGAAATCCAAGAGATGTTAGATGATTACTGTGACATTGTTGTGGATGATTTACCTGATGAGCTGCCACCTGTGAGAAAGATCAGCCATTAGATAGATTTTATCCCTGGTTCAAATCTGCCAAATAAGGCAGCCTACAGAATGACCCCCAAGGAAAATGAAGAAATCAGGAGACAAGTACAGGAACTGGTGGAAAAAGGACTGATCGGAGAAAGTTTGAGTCCATGTGCAGTACTAGCAGTATTGAGCCCAAAGAAAGATGGAGGTTGGAGGATGTGTACTGATTCCAGAGCAATCAATAAGATCAAAATCAAGTACAGATTCACTTTTCCCAGAATTGAAGATTTAATGGATTGTTTGAGTGGTGCTAAATATTTCTCAAAGATAGATTTGAAGAGTGGATACCATCAGATTAGAATAAGAGAGGGTGATGAGTGGAAAACTGCCTTTAAAACAAATGAAGGACTATATGAATGGATGGTAATGCATTTTGGGTTATCAAATGCACCTAGTACTTTTATGAGACTTACGAATGAAGTATTGAAGGAATTTATTGGTAAATTTGTGATAGTATACCTAGATGATATATTAGTCTTTAGCAGAACTAATGAAGAACATTTAAGGCATCTTAATCATGTCTTGAAGAAGTTGCACCAAGAGAAATTGCTGATAAATTTGAAGAAATGCTCATTCATGAAATAAGAGTTGGTGTATTTGGGTTTTGTTGTTTCTGCAGAGGGATTGAAGATGGACCCAGAAAAGGTTAAGGAAATTGTAGAGTGGCCTTCACCCAGAAATGTCTTTGAGGTAAGGAGTTTCCATGGACTTGCTATTTTTTATAGAAAGTTTATAAGAAACTTCAGTAATATTAATGCACCCATAATTGAGACCATAAAGAAGAGCAAACAACCATTTAAGTGGACTGTTGAAGCAGAAAGAAACTTTGAAGTTTTGAAGCAAAAGATAACAGAGAAGCCTGTGTTGATCCTGCCTGATTTTACTAAACCATTTCAAGTAAAATGTGATGCCAGTGGGGAAGCCATTGGAGCTGTGTTGAGTCAGGATGATAGGCCTGTAGCCTATTTCAGTGAAAAGTTTAATGACACTAGGAGAAAGTATTCCTCTTATGAGAAGGAATTCTATGCAATTGTTCAAGCATTGAAGAAGTGGAGGCACTATTTGATGTCCAGAGAATTTGTATTGTATTCTGATAATCATGCGTTGCAGTATATTGTGCAGCAGCCCAAGTTGAAACATAAGCATGCTAAATGGGTTGAATATCTCCAAAGTTTTAATTTTGTTTTGAAACATATAAGTGGCCAAGCCAATAAAGTAGCTGATGCTTTGAGTAGGAGACACATGCTTGTTCAAGGAACTAATTTTGAAGTTGCAGGATTTGATTTTCTCAAGGAATTGTATAAAACAGATCCAGATTTTAAAGAAGCATTTGAAGCATGTAGTAACCCTGTTCTAACAAATAGAAGTCAGTGGTTGGATTATTTCCTGTAGGAGGACTTGTTATTCAGAAGAAGCCAACTATGTGTACCAAAATGTTCCATGAGAGAAAATTTGATCAAAGAAAAGCATAGTGGAGGACTTTCTATACACTTTGGTACTGACAAGATTTATGAGCAGCTGAGTCGCTTTTATTTCTGGCCCAAGATGACAACAGAAGTGGACAAGTTTGTGAAGAATTGCAAGATTTGTTAATATGCTAAAGGAAGGAGCCAGAATGCAGGATTGTACACTCCCTTGCCTATTCCAGACAGGCCTTGGGACATGGTGAGTATGGATTTTGTTCTAGGATTGCCCAAGACTCAGAGAGGGAATGATGCAGTCTTTGTTGTGGTGGATAGATTCTCCAAAATGGCACATTTTATTCCATGCTATAAAACTAGTGATGCCACCCATGTTGCTAACTTGTTTTTCAAAGAAGTTGTTAGATTGCATGCTGCCTGGTATATTGTCTGGCTACGTAGACCCCGCATTTGTGGGGTCACTTTGGCGGACAAAGCATGGAAGAAACTTGGTACCAAACTCGAGTTTCAACTCACCATCATCCTCGAATAATGGACAACCGAGGTAGTGAATAGGAGTCTGGGAAATTTGTTGAGAAGTCTCTACAGAGAGCATCCTGCCAGTGGGGATCATATTTTGGCTCCGTTAGGTCCCTATATTAATAGTATAGTCCCTTATTGTTGTTAGTGTAACCCTTATTGTTATTATTGTACCCTTGTAACCCCCATTTTGTTATTATTGTGTTCTCTAAATTATTGTGGATTGTTAGGTCGGGTTAGATATGTTATCAGGCTCCACTTAGGATAATATTAGATATTATGTTCCCATGGACTCCTATATATAGAAAGGAGGTTTTGTAAATTGTATCATCCAAGAATTGTGCATTTATGTAATGTATTGGAGGTTGCCCCCTCGAAGTGGCTTATTTCTAAGGCGTTGATATCTCTTTTCTTCTATTTTTGAAGCTGGTTACACAACATTTGGTATCGAAGCTTTGGATTCTAGGGTTTCGCTGCTCCAAACAGGTCATCGTGGAATTTTAGCTATAACTTTTTTTCTACGAAGTTTCAGAAGCTGAAATTGTTAGGGTGCGAAGCTGAAATCCTGAGGAAGATTGTCTAAACATTTCAGATCTTGGTTCGCAATATTTTGGGAGATATCATTTGTGTAATTTAGGTATTTTTTCAAGCTCCTAAACAGGTCATCGTGGCATTTTCGCTATAAATTTGTTTCTACGAAGGTTCAGAATCTCAAATTCGTATGGTGCAAAGCTGAAATCCTGAGGAAATTTTTCAAAAAATTTCAGAGCTTGGTTCGCAATATTTTTGGAGATATGATCTGTGGAATGTAGTGCTTTTTCAGGCTCCTGAATTGCATCTCAAAGAGGTGATCGTGGGAAAACTTCAATAACTCTCTCTCTGGGCCTCAGATTGAAGTGCCGTAAAAATTTTTCGCAAGTACACAGACTGAAGTTTTTGGGCTATCAATTTCAGAGACAAAGGACAAAACAGTGACACGTGGCAAGTCGTACAAGTTCGCTCTACTGAACCAGTCCAGAATTAGGTCATTGTGGGAGATTTGACACAACTTTGTCTTGGAGAATCCAAATCAGGTCAGACCTGTGGCATTTGAAAGAAGCTTCAGAGATCTACTACAGGGCTGAATTTCAGATATCTAAGATTTTCAACTATAGAGATAATTCAATTTCAATATCGAAAGCCTTCAAAGCAAGTAAAAGGTATCAGTATTTGATTCTAAAATGGCCCCTTAAAAGAATCCAACTCCCATTAAGCCTTTAGAAGGCTCTACTATGACTCATGAAGACGAAGAATGGCAACATGACATATCAAAATTACAAGAGCAAGTGCAACAAATTTCGCTCTCGCAAAGAACAACAAAAAATGAAATGGAAGTTTTGAAGAAGGGCATGGAAAATAAGATGGATGGTGTGCAAGATAAGATGGATGGCCTGAAAGCTAAGATGGATGGCGTGGAAGCCAAGATGGATGGCATGGAGGCTGGCATGGAATCTAAGATGGATGACATGGAAGCTAAGATCGATGAGAAAATGGAAAACATGAAGAATTTTCTAAAAGAAGACATGGAAGGTTTGACAAAGCTTATACAAGAAAGGTTTCCTAATGGTGAAAAGATAGTAGAAGAACCTCATGATGAGAACAAAATAAATGTTAATTGTGATTTCATAAACTCTAATGTTGGCGGGAAGAACGACCATATTCCAAAGATGGATATGAGGAAGTTTGATGGAAAGGATCCTGTAACATGGATACTACAGATGGAGCAATATTTTGATCTCCATAACGTACAAAACACACAAAAGGTACACATTGCAACTTTACATTTAGAACAAAATACATTTGTATGGTATCAATGGTTTTGCTCCCGTAAAAAAATTGTCACTTGGTCAATTTTTACGGAGGAAATGATAGCACATTATGAGGATACAAAGAGCAACACCTTCTTTAGCCAATTGATAAATCTCAAACAAAAGGGTTTAGTGGGGGAACACATTGAGGACTTCCAAAAACTAAATATAAGGGTAACTGATATTCCAGAGGAACACAGGATTGATCTCTTCATAGGTACTTTAAAGGATAACATCCAACATGAAGTTCGTGTTTTGGAACCCGATTCATTGGAGAAGGCATTCAGGTTGGCAAGAAAAATTGAATGTAAAATTATGGCGACAAGGAAGCCTACCACTCACTTCTATAAAGAAGGAAGTGTTTCTACGCCTAGATTTCCACAACCTACAAGGTTGACACCACAAAAATTGGAAGAAAAAAGAGCAAAATGGCTTTGCTATAGTTGTGATAGCAAATACACTAAAGGTCATAAGTGTGCTGAAAAGAAATTATTTTACATAGATTGTGAAGAAGAAGAAGAAAATGAAAAAGAAGAGGATATACACCAGGAACCAGCCATAGAAGAGGAAGAAATGAATCCGACCATATCATGTAATGCACTGGCCGGAATTACCACTCCTCAAACTCTCAACATAGTAGGACAGATCAAGAAGAAAAGGGTAATAGTGTTGATTGATTCAGGTAGCACCCATAATTTTATTCATTGTAAGGTAGCCAAGGAATTAAATTGTTTCCTATACCCAGCACCAGAATGTCAAGTGATGGTTGCAAATGGAGGAACTATAAATTGCTCTGGAAATGCCATAATATCAAGCTAACCATGGGGGAATATGTATTGACTAGTCCAATGCTTTCCATTCCTATGGGAGGTGCTGATGTTGTACTAGGAGTACAATGGTTACAATCTTTGGGGACAGTAGCTTTTAATTTTCAAGAAATTTTCTTGAAATTTTTTTCAGAAGGAAAGGAAGTCGAATTACGGGGTATTGAAGGGAAGCCAGGAAGGATAATAAGCTCTAATGTCATGACAAAGCTTCTAAAGAAAGAAAAACGAGGTGTAATTGCACAATTATGCTCTCTAGAAGTTCCGACATCAAAATCATCTATTTCTGCAGATCTCCAACAAGTCTTGGACAATCATTCCAAGGTGTTTAAAACTCCCAAAGGACTCCCACCTATTCGTGATCATGATCATGCTATTCATTTGATTCCAGGAAGTGTTCCTCCAAACATCAGGCCTTATATATATCCTTACTTCCAAAAGAGCGAAATTGAACGTATGATTGCAGAAATGTTAGAGGCGGGTATAATTCAACCTAGTCAAAGTTCCTTCTCTGCTCCTGTAGTATTGGTACACAAGAAGGATGGATCATGGCGAATGTGTCCGGATTATAGGGAGCTCAATAAGCTCACCATTAAAGACAAATTTCCCATTCCCGTGATTGATGAATTATTGGATGAATTACATGGAGCAATTTATTTTACCAAGTTGGATCTTCGTTCAGGATATCATCAAATTAGAATGAAGACCGAAGATATTCCAAAAACAACATTTCGAACTCATGAGGGTCATTATGAATTTTTGGTCATGCCTTTTGGCCTTACCAATGCACTTTCTACATTTCAAGGGTTGATGAATTCCATTTTCAAACCCTTCCTTAGAAAATTTGTGCTAGTATTTTTTGATGATATACTAATCTACAGCAGGTCTTGGAAGGATCATGTTGAACATGTTGACAGGTGCTCAAACTATTGCAGGAGAAACAATTATATGCAAAAACATCCAAATGTTTCTTTGGAGTACAAGAGGTGGAATATCTGGGTCATATTATATCTCACGAGGGTGTTGAAGTAGACCCTAACAAAATTAAAGCCATTAAGGAATGGAAAGTCCCAAAGACAATAAAGCAGTTGCGAGGATTTCTAGGGTTAACAGGCTATTATCGCAAGTTTGTTAAGAATTATGGGAGAATAGCAGTACCTCTAACAACATTATTGAAGAAAGATGCATTTTCATGGACTCCTGAAGCAACTAAGGCCTTTGAACATCTTAAAGAGGCAATGTGCCTAGCACCTATCTTAGCTACGCCAGACTTCACAAAAACCTTTATTGTGGAATGTGATGCCTCAGGAAATGGAATTGGTGTTGTTTTAATGCAGGAAGGAAGACCCATTGCTTTTGAAAGTCGTCCAATCAAAGGAAAGTATTTACAGAAACCTATTTATGAGAAGGAAATGTTAGCAATACCGCATGCACTAAAGAAATGGCGAACTTACCTAATGGGAAGACACTTCAAGGTAAAAACTGATCATGATAGTCTTAAACACTTTTTGGAACAAAGACTATCTTCAGAAGAGCAGCAAAAATGGTCACAAAGATGTTGGGTTATGACTTTGAAATAATCTACAAAAAAGGAAAGCTTAATGTTGTTGCAGATGCACTCTCAAGAAAGAATGAAGAGGTGGAAGCATTGCTTTGTGCCATTTGTATTATCCAACCAGATTGGATAACCAAAGCAAGAGATGAATGGAAGAAGGACAAACATGTATGGACACTCATTCAAAAGTTGCAGCAAGATCCTAGTACATTTGATACATTTAGTTGGAAAAATGATTCCTTATGGTACAAAGATCGCTGATATCTTTGTAAGAATTCCCAACTGAAACAAAATATTCTTCTGGAATTACACACTTCTCCTTTAGGAGGACACTCAGGATTTTTAAAAACTTACCACAGGGTGAAGAAAGATTTTTTTTGGGATGGCCTTAAATCTGATATTCAAAAGTTTTGATGTAGGAGAATGGGTATTTTTACGGCTACAACCATATAAACAAATGTCCCTCAAGCAAGCTAAGAAGGATAATAAATTATCGCCAAAGTACTATGGTCCTTACAAGGTGTTGCAAAAGATTGGTACTATGGCATACAAATTGGAGCTTCCTGCTTCTTCGCGAGTACATCCAGTTTTCCAGGTTTCATGCTTAAAGAAGGTTATAGGTGAAAATCTTCCAGTTCAAACAGTATTGCCAGAACTTGATGGGGAAGGGAAGATCATATTGGAACCTGAAGCAGTCATAGAAAAAAGAACTCGACAACTACGGAATCGATCAATTTCAGAGTATCTCATCAAGTGGAAGAACTTACCCACCGAAGATTCTACATGGGAGGATGAGAATTTTATACAGAAGCACCCAGAGCTACTCAAGCGTTGAGGACAACACTTTTTTGAAGGAGAGGGGCATGTTAGGGCCCTATATTACTAGTATAGTCCCTTATTGTTGTTAGTGTAACCCCCTTATTGTTATTATTGTACCCTTGTAACCCCCATTTTGTTATTATTGTGCCCTTAAATTATTATTGTCAGGTCGGCTAGGATTACATTGTGGCCCACTAGGATTACATTATGGCCCCATGGACTCAGCTGGTTACACAACATTGCCCCAGGCAGAATATGCATATAATGATTCACCAAACAGAAGCACAGGGCAGAGTCCATTTCATATTGTTTATGGAATGCACCCCAGAGGAATACCAGAGTTAAGAAATTTAGGAAGGGTAGAGCTGAGAAGTGCAGATGGTGAGGAATTTGCTTCAGAGATCCAGGCCATACATGAACAAGTGAAACAACAACTACAAGGCAGCAGCATCAAATAAAAAATCAGAGTAGACTTGAGTAGAAGAGAAGTTCATTTTGAAGTAGGAGATCAGGTTTTGGCACACTTGAGAAAGGACAGATTCCCAAAGAAGCAGTACAACAAGTTGAAGTTAAAAAAGATTGGGCCATGCAAGATACTTAGGAATTTTTCTGCAAATGATTATGAGATTGAATTGCCACCTGATGTTGGAATATCTCCCATTTTCAATGTTTCAGATTTGTACAAGTATGAAGATGATGGTGCAGAAGAAGGATCAATAGACAAGGAGCAGATTGAGTGGAAAGAGCAGCTACCTCCAACACAGCCATTGCAACCAGAGAAGATATTGGACAAAAGAGTATTCAGGAAGACCAGAGGACAAGAGTACTTCCAGTACTTGATCAAATGGAAGGATAAGCCAGAGGAGGATGCCACTTGGATGACTGAAGGAATGTTGTAGAAAATAGACAGATCAGCGGAGGAGCTCATGGACAGGAGCCATGAAGAAGATTGCCCTTGGGAGTCTGATGCAGGGGCATTGGACACTAGCCAGCAATGTAGGAATTTTGTCCACATGTTGTGGCCAGGAGGGTTCAAGAACAGTTGAATTGTAACAGCTAGGTGTCAATACCCAGCTGATTGTCTCATTTAGAGTAGTTAGAGAGGTAGAATTCGAATAACTTTAGATTAAAGCCATCTGTCTTATTTTGTTTTCAAATAATTGTAATGAGGCTCTTGAATTTCCATAATTTTCCTCGCAGAGGAACCGAAAAGACATATGTTTATGTATATAAATGAATTCCCTCAGATGCATTGAAGGGGGAGGAGAGGAAGAGATTCTTGCAATAAAATCTGTGTATGAGCAATTGCTTCCTGTCGAATGGATTTCAATTTCTGTCTATTATACATTGTCTTGAAATGTTAATGTTGTGAAAGATCATTTAACTGTGGGCGATTGTGTACTGGTAATCCCGATTCTCTGTCTTTTAATTCCTGCAAGTGGCTGGATAACGTGTGAATGTAACCCCACTCATAGGCAGGGTCTGTGTAAGAATTCTGATTAATATTGCTGGAAATCCTGAACAAAGAGATGGCATTGTTTCATTGTTAATTAAAGCCCGAAACTGGAGATTTAACCCGAGTTAACAACCGAGGCGAGCACAAACCTGATGTACACCCTTGGTAAATCACTGTAGCAAAACCATGAGCGGTTTTCGAACCATTCCGCACCACTTTTCGACCATAAGTGGTAATCTTCGGTCGGGCAGCGATTCCATAGGAATTGCGATGTGTGTCCTGGGCGGTATTGGAAGCCACCCGTTAAAGTGCGCCTTTGCGCATTAAACTCCGACTGTGGACGCCGAGCGGAATGCATGTGAGCCGTTGATCTAGAGGCATGACATCGAACGATGATCGCGCGTTGAAACTACCTGGAGTTTAATGAAGGTGAGCGGAAGTTAAGCCAGGTACGATACGAGCGGTTGATTGGTTGACTTGTCATAGAGGTGGGATCCACGGGTTATTACAAAGTGATTTAGTTATAAGGCGTTGAACTATTTATTCAGGTTATAAATCAACTTTCAAAGGTTTATTATAAAGTTACAAAAGGGTGGAATAGTCATATAAAGTTCGGGAACAGTTATATAAGGCGCGCGGAATATACATTTAACATGTGAAGTTATAAACCTTGGTTATAGAGTTTGGGGATATCTATATATACCAGTGGGAAATTATAATATAACACTCGGTAGTTGTGAATACGTTTATTTGTCAATTTCTTTGAAATCGATAAATAAATATAAAGGAAGATAAAAATAGCCACGTGGGAAGTCCAAGGGGAAAAGCTGATAGAGCCACGAAGCTGTTGACCATCCCTCCATTGGGCACTGACCTTTGCTTTGCTGCGTCATCATTTATGGTTTCATAGGTTATAGGATTGTTTTGGTATCCTGAATCACTGCTTTACATGTGCCAAGAAGATGAAATCAAATGGAAAGGAGGGTCAACACTTGATTGTCCAAAATATATCAAAAATCCTTCAAGAAGGGCCTCCTTGGACCAGACAGCATTATACAAAGGTATAACTGTGCATCTTAAAAATTTCTGCAGGAATGATTGAGATGGCTATCATGCAAAAAATGAGGTAAGGTAAAAGGACAGCTCCTCACTAAAGGACATCCACAACAAAGAAAAGGAAGCAGGCCTGTGTTTAAAGAGTATCAGGATGAGGGAGGTCTAGTTTTCAAATACAGACAATTAACTTCAAAGGGTCAAAGGAATGAAAGTATAGTTTTGGGTTATAAGGTAAAAAACTGACATGAGCATGAATTCACTGTTGAGTAACTGAATTTTTCAAAATCCAAACAATGACAAAGGTGACCAAAGCAACTGTGTCATGGCATCTGCAACAAACCAAAAGTGGCCAAGAAGAGACATAGCAGGCCTGATTTATAATATTTGTCAAAATTGGATATATCATTGTCAAAGGTCAGTAAGAGGGTGCCATCAGCAAGGGAGAAGAATTGCCTTGAAATTTTTTCAAAACACCTGCAAAAAGGTCAAAAGGATATCAGTCAAATGACAAAGTGACAAAACTTAGGAAAAGTGGGTTTTTTATTTTGATTTATTTTTCAAAAGTATAAAGGCATCCTAACTGGCATTCTAGCTCATTTTGCATTTTGAGGAGAGAAAGAAAACCTTTAGGAGAAATTTCTGAGAATTTGGACAGTTTATGGGCCAAGTCCCTGGCGCTACAAGTAGACACTGGCACTGCGCTCACAGACCCTGGCGCTGTGCTCACAGACCCTGGTGCTACGCTAATACAGGTCTCCGCAGTGTAAAGTTTAAACTGCGCTGTGCATACAATGGGTGGCGCTACGTGAATAGGGTGGCGCTATGCGTAGGAAAAAATGACACGCCCAGGACCCGACTCACCAGTTTTACGGCACGACGCTGCATGTAGAGGCCGACCCGACAGCCCGTTTCCCCTGCTGATGCTATGCACAGAGCGCATAGAATGCCCGACTCTGCCTGGTGCTACGCTCATAGACCACCCGACTTGCCTGGTGCTACACATAGAGGGCGACTCGACAGTGTGGGCAGGGCACTGCGCTAATGCAGAAAACTCTCCCAAACTGCAAAAAAGTGTGCCAAGGGTTCAAAGGAGGTCCTCCAAATTGGTTTCAAAACCTTGCAAGCAAGATAAAGAGGTAGGTGGCCTTTTTCTTACCATCCTCCTAGTGTTTTTGTGTTTTGATAATTAAAGGTAGGCTATCAAACCCTAGTACCAAAAAAAACCCTAAGTCTTCATAAATACCACTCTCCTCTGACCTCCAAGCTAAGATCATCAGTTAAGGGAAGTGAATGGGTAGTCACACTTCATGTTCAAATAATAAGCCCCATTAAGCTCAAGGAAGCTCAATCATAAACCTAACCTCCATAACCCTCATTTGCAAGAGCTACCCAACACCATTTTCATTAACTCCTCTTGCCCAAGTTTTCCCACCATCAGCCCTAATCACCATGTCAGGGACAGAAGATAGTAGCAGCAGTGAGAGAGGCCAAGGGCCTATTAGGCCAAACCACAAAGGAGGAAAAGTGAACATATTTGAACCCCAGAGCATAGTAGATATCACCTCATCTCCCCTGATCCTCTCATGTTTCCAGAATGTAGGGTGCTTCCAATTTTGTGAGAGAGTCAAACAAGTGCAAAGCCACCCAGAACTTACAAATATTTTCATTCTTAACCTGCACAACAAACAATCAAGCCTTGTAGGAGTGGAATTTGAACCATCAATAGATGTAATTTATAATGCAACAGGTAACCCTCCTATTGGAGAAAAGTGGTTTAAGAAAGCTAAATTGGGAAAGAACTATTATAAGCCATTTGTCAAGACTAGGTACGAAGAAGGCTGCAAGGCAATTTTTCATTTCTCACACCTCAAACAAAGATTTGCACCCTTGATGAAATTCATTATGAAGTACTTTACCTATGAGGGTAGATACTTCAGGCTTTACTCTTACTATGTTAGAGTCCTCATGCATTTCATAAGGGTCAAAATTCTCAACTTGCCCTACTACCTCTATAGAAGTATGGACAAAATGTATTTTGTTGTCTAGAGAAGGAGTCCTTCCCAACAAATGCAGAGCTTATTTCACCATTCCTTGATCAAGATGGTGGTATTACATCAGTTGGAATAACAGGGTATACCTTGGGAGGTATTCATAGAACATTAAGTCTTCACAAGCCCACATCTCCCTCATCAACCTAGCTTGCCCTCATCATCTACACAAGTGCCCTCACCTCAAGAAAACCTCCCCTCCTCTCCTTCTCTTGATGCATCAAATGAAGAAGGATGTGACAATGATGAATTAAGTGAAATGAGGGAGATAACGATAAAGAGTCAAATCAAAATGAAGAAGTTGAGAGTGATAATAAATCAGTCCAAAGTGAGGAAGAAGCAGATGATGAGGAAGAGGAAAATGATGAGGAAGAAAAAGGAAATGATGATGAAGAAAGGGGCAGTGAGAATAACAGTGATGAAGATGAAAGCACTGAGCATGATAGTGATGAAGGTGAAAATAGTGATCATGACAGTGAACAAAACAGTGACAATATGGAAGAGGATGATGAAGAAGATGAGGAGGTTGACAGTAAGAATGAAATGAGCATTGATGGAGAGGATGTCAGAAATAAAACAGGGGACACAGAGGCAGAGAATGAAGAGAAAAATGATGAGGCAGAAATAGAAAATTATGAGGTAGAGATAGATAATGAATATATGGAAGAATATGACAATGAAAAACAAGATGTCAGTGAGGAGACTACAGAAATTGAAGGTAGTAGTGATACCAATGAAACAGACCACAGTGAGGAGGAGGTAAAAAACAGTGACAAAGAGGTAGATTATCAAGAAGACAGTGAGGGACAAGGCAGAAAAGAAGAAAATAGTCATGAAAACTGTCATGACAGTCATGAAAACAATCAGCCCCTCAGTGATAATGACAATGAAGAAAGTGCAGAGGTTGATAGTCCTAATGAGGATCACAACCATGACAAAGACACCAGCAAGACCAAAATCACACCTCTTTCACTCACATATCAAAGAAAGCCAAGGCTAGTGTTTTCTGCCTCCAAAAGGCAAGGGACCGTGCCATCCACCTCATCTCAAAAGCTTGACAAGGGAAAAAAAAAGATGAAAAAAGGTGAGAAAGATAAGAGAGGCAGGCAAACTAAACAAAAGCCCAAATTCATTGACCTTGACAATGATAATGAAAATGAGGAGATGGCCACTAGAATACTTCTCCAAAGCAAAGATGCACAGATTAGGGAGCTAGAAAGAGATTTTGGCATGGCCCAGCGTATCATTCAATATTATAGGAATGAACACAAGCATTTTAAGAAGATAAAAAATGGGCCTTGATCTCCAGAAAAAGATGACCAAGCACTATGCAATGAAAAACAAACTTTCTTGTGCCAAACTCAAAGAGGCCCTCATTGAAATTCAAGCACTAAAAGGAGGAGAAGACTAAGCTAGACTTGGAATTCAGGCATCAACTTCCCTACAGATCTCTCAAACCCCTTGAAGGAGACATCCACCAATTTCGAAGGAATTTGTACAAGTTTTTGTTTTTTGAGAATTTGGAGGCCTATAAGCGCAGCGCCATTGGCGCTATGCTTTTCCCTCAGGCATATGAAAAGGAAAAAATCTACATTTTTGGATTGTGCATGACTAGCACACTATTCCCACCAAATTTCAGAGCAATTGGAGTATTTTTGACCCCTCAAAAGGTAAAAAAAGACACCTCATTTTTCACCATTCTGCCTCCTTTTTAGGCTTGGCGCTACGCTCAGAACAGTCTTGGGGATTTGAATTTTTGAATAATTTACAGGTGATCAGTCAGAAAAAAAAGGTATATATGGAATAGGACTCAACAAGCTTTCCAACGGGCCATCACGGAGCAAAAACTGACATCCGGAAGACCTGCAAAACGTGGTTGTAACAAGACCTATTTTTTGCCTAAGGTGGCGTTGGGCTTATGGACAACACTTTGTGTTTTGGGCCAAAAGTCAACAAAACACACTCATTTATTGCAAAATCATATTTTAGTGTTTTTTAAGGAAAATCACTCTAGAATTAGGTGCTAGAAGTTATTTTTGCATTTATTTCATGGGATATTTTGTGCCTTGGGCCTTGCATGGTCTCTTGGGAATTTATGACATTTATGAGTGATTTTGACATTTTCCAACCCTATCTAGTGTTTTTTCCCTCCTTTGCTAAGATAAATAGAGCATGAGGGCTTCATTGTAAATTTTGGCATTTGATGAGTTTTGAGAACAATATATGGTTGTCTTGATTTTGAAGGAGAAATTGGTTTTGTGGAGTTTCTGAATGGCTTGCTTTGATCGAGATGATGAAGGAGGATAGCTTGCAGGATCCCTGAGGTTGGTTATTGGTGAAGTGCTTCTATTTCATGTTATTTTTTTCTCATGTTTTCATTATGTTTCCATCCTTCTATGTTGCAGTAGAACAAAATATTATAGGCTAAGAAATGTTGTTGGAGGCACCTTAGTCCTTCCTGTTGTCTATTGTCTTTATGGTTTCCTCTGTTGGGCTTGTTTAAGAAATTATTAGTTGCTTCTTAGACATTCCTATGCTTGTTTATTCCATTAATAGTTCAATATGGTAGTTTTCAAATATGTTTTATGGTTAGCCCTGCTTATTTTATGCTATTTAAACTCTGTTTTGGAATCTCTCTTTGAAGTATTACTTGTTAAGTTTTAGCCAAAGAGGCCATGTTCTAATCATGCCCTTTGTCCATGCTTGAGAATTTTCCTTAAAGTTCTTTGTAGCTTGATCATAGATTCTTAGGAGTTCCCTCTTCTTTGATTAAAGTTATATGTTATCTTATATGTTTTCTAAACCTTGAAGGTGAAATCACTAGAAGTTAAATGAGTTTCTAGCCTTCTATATTTCATTGGAATGTTTGTCTTGAATGCTTATTCGCCTAAGTTGAATCAAAGTGTTACTGGTTTGCCCTGTCTATTGATTACTTCTTCATGCTTATGTATTTAAGTCCCTTCTTGTTTAAAAGTATTTGCTTAAGGATTCTTCACTTCCCTTACACACCTACTATGCTCACCAACTTAATGTTCATTTCACTTCACAGATACCTTTAAAGATCCATTTGACTATGCTAGATTTGCCTTGTTATGCATATTTTTTCATTGTTGAGATATCCATGACTTTCATAGAATCCATAGCCCAATGATTTGAAGACCTCTCACTCCACCTATTCTACTTGACCATCTTACCCAACCAAACAAACAACAAACCCTACACTTAAGAACTAGCCTAAAATCAAACCCTAACAACAAACAAGTTCACATCATTTGCATACAATAGAGACAACCCTCTCTGAGTCCAAGAAGGCTAGGTCCTAGGACTCCAAAGACTGTTCTAATGTTCGTTGTGCATTTGGTCTACCAATATTCTAAATCACAGGACCCTAACAAGACGTAGCTGTAGCGGTTTCTTGATTCCCTGCATCTCCTTGCATGTTCCATCTTTCATTTTGTAATTAATAATATTTTCTTTACAATCCACCAGGGTCCAATCTTTTTCTAGCCAATCCATAACCAGAAAAACATCATAGGACCCTAATGGAAATATGTTCAGGTCCACATTTAACTGTTGATCTGAAATTTCCATTAGGGAAATTTTGAGGTCTAAAATGGGCCTCCTAAGGAAATTATAAAATAATAGTGGAAAAAATCAAATAAGATTTGATGACGTAATCAAAATTTAGAGGGAAAAAAGAAAAACCTATTTTTTCAACTCATATTTTCAACTTATCTCCCAAATTTTTTACTCAAATTTTGAGCAGGAGTACTCGTTGGATGAAAATTCAATTCCTCATCCAAGGAGTACCCATGTTGCATACTTTCGATGGACCCTGCTACACGAAAAATGTGATTGCAATCACGTTTTTTCAAGTATTTCTCATTTTTCACATAGTAAGGTCCATCGAAAGTATGCAACATGGGAACTCCTTGGATGAGAAATTACATTTTGCATCCAACAAGTAATCCCGCTTGAAATTTGAGTTAAAACTTTGGGAGATAAGTTGAAAATAAGAGTTGAAAAAGTAGTTTTATTATTTTATTATTTTTTAATATTTTTACCATTTTACTTAAAAAATGGTGAATCATCCCCCATGGTTGAAATCATCATCTTGAATCCTATTGGTTCTTATAAAGTTTATTTTGGTTGTACATTTTTCTTAGGGCCCATTTTAGACCTCAAAATTCCCCTAATGCAGCGTGCAGTTTGGAATTTTGGCAGTTACTTTTCTTTTTGCTCCTGTCGCTAGATGTACCAGCCAAGGATTTTTGAATTTATAACCTTTTAACTTACATACTTCCACTATTTTGGGATCAACATAACTTAGACTTGCACCTTGGTCAACCAAAATAGAAATAGATTGAGACATTAACTTACCTTCCAACTCTATCATTGGTGGCTAATAGTTTTCCTGTCGATCCTCCAACACTACGTTGATTCGAGGTATGTTTTGAGCCACATCACCTACTTTAGAAGCCTCTTGCAAGTTTGCAATTGTTTAACTTCTCCCTTGCTGTGGATAGTTTTTATAATAATGTGCCTCACCACACCCCCAACACTACAGAGGTGGCTTGGACACTTGTCCTTGTTCAGGTTTGCTAGAAGTGTTAGTAGGTCTCTCTTTAGCTGGCCATTGGGTTCTTTGATGATTTCTGCCAAACTGCTTGCTTACAGAACTTCGTGCAAAATTATTAAAATTATTACTTTTGGCACCCTTGAAGTTTGAGTTGTTTTTTTTTCCTTTTCTTGGCTACCAAATTTTACCCACTTCCCCTTTTGCCTTGGAATACTGATAGCACATTCGTGCTTTATGAATTGCTTCGTCCATGGTCCTAGGATTTATGAACTCAATTCGCTCCTTCATATGGGTTGGAAGACTGCTCAGAAATATTTGAACCTTAGCCTTTTCATCTCTGAGGTCTAGAACATATATTAACAGGGAGGTGAACTTGGTAATATACTCATCCATGGTCATCTTTCCCAGCTTCAAGTCATGAAACCCTTTAGATTTCTCATTGTAATTTTTTTTTGTCAGATACTTATCTTTAAAATATTGCTGGAACGATTCCCACGTAACATCTTCATCTTCAATGCTACGAACATTCTTTACCTCCTCCCACCACAGGGTGGATTTTTCTCTCAACTGATATATGTCCTATCTAGCTTTTAGGTTGCTGCTGTACTCGTACACTTGAAAATATTTATTCATATTTATCAACCAAGCCTCTACCACTTCCTCGCCTTCTCCAACAAATATAGGTGGTTTTATTTTTCGAAATTCACCTTGAAGCTCCACTTTTTGCTTCTTAACTTCTGCTGATCTGACACATTGCCAGACTCTACTTCATTATAATTTTTATTTTTATTGCTTCCCTATGAAGGGCTTATTTCCACTCTGTCAATAGTGTGGTCCCTTACTTGTTGCTCGTTACCTTCCTGCATGTCTCTATCAGTACTGGGTTGTTCCATTCCCTGATTCTGCTTATCTGAAAGGCTCTTGAGTATCTTTTCTTTCTCTTGCATCAAGCACTCATTTTTTTTTTTTTACAAGAACGGTTATGAGATTATATTAGAAAGTAGCCAAACGCCATCCAAGATTACAATATGTCGGGCCTAGCCCTTAGTCTTTCTGCCTTGGTCTGATCGTAGATCCCAAGTTTTGGGGATCCATCATTTTTACACGTGACTAGGAAGTCTATCTTTGTTATTTTTCCTAGCTTATACAAACACACAAACTGATGTAAAATGAGACGAAAAAACATTGCAACTTTATGGAATAGAGTCCCACTCCTCAGTTTCGTCAACCAGAAGGGAGCCTTCTGAAAGCAACACCGCCTTGTTGGCTTCTGAATCTGCCTCTTTATTGTTTTCTCTCAAAACATGGAGGAAGCTTACAGTTATAAAAGCCTTCACCATGTTTCGAATTCTTAAGATCGCTCTAGCCAGTCTAAGATCTGTAGGAGAAGAGTCCTCCACTAGAACTTTGATGATAGACTGAGAATCTCCTATAACACTTAAATCTGTAATCCCGGTGAGCTTTGCTTGCTTAAGCCCCTGCAGAAGTGCCAAGGATTCAGCTTGAATGCTGGTTGAATGCCCGAGGCCCCAAGCATACCTAATCACAGTTATGCCCTCCTCGTTCTTTATAATTCCTCCTGCCCCAGCCAAACCGGGATTGCCTTTCGCAGCCCCATCGAAGAATAAGCAGTGTCGGGCTTGTCTGGTGAGCAATTCTGAAAGTTGTTGCTTGCTTCCTCTGAATTTCCACTCTTTTATGCTCTTTTGATGTCTTGTTTCTCCAGAGAAATGAATACCCAACGAGGCAGCCCAATCTATATCCTTTTGATTTAAATTGGCTTCCGATAACTGTTCACCCAAATTTTCTTTCCAGAGGTTTTTTACTTTGATGGTGATGAGCTGAGGATTTAGTTTTTCATCTCTAAAAACTCTTCTGTTTCTCTCAAGCCAGATTTGCCAGCAGATGAATTTTGGCAAGGAGAACCATGTTGCTTTAAATCTTTCATTTTTTGGAAGCATTCCTGGATAACAGCTGTGCCAATTAGCAAATAAGTCTGAAATATAGACAGGAAGATTGAACTCTGTTTTCCAATAATTCAGGAGGATCTGCCATACTGCTCTAGAAAATTTACATTCCAGGATGATATGCTGGGCACTCTCTTCAGTTTCACTGCATAGGTGACATCTGGATGGGCCTTGGAAGCCTTTTTTCTTCAGTTTGTCATATGTTAAGATTGCTCTGTGGCAAAGCAACCAGCAGAAGATGTCGACCTTTGGCAGATTTTTATGGTGCCACAGCCCCTTCCATACAGCTGGATCGGGGGCGACATAGGGGCGTTCCTGCAAACAATGATATCCCTGCGCTACTGTGTATGTGCTTGAACCGGATCCCCAACCCCGTGCATCTTGTTTACCTGTGCGTAGGGGTGATTTACCATGTAGCAGAGATAATAAATGTTGTCTGGCCTGCGCAAGCTCTGGAGGCACGGGAGGTAGGCGCCAACGCTGCCAGGTTCTGTCGGACCACTGTGATATGTCCCACAGTGAATTAAACCCAGCGCGATCCATCCACAGTCTCAGCGCATGCAGAGCGTTATTCGATGCTAAGGGAGGGTGCTGCATTATACTGTCATCCCAGATCTTGATGCTTTTACCGTTGCCCGGTATCCAGAACGCTCTGTCTTTGATAAGAGCCACTGCTTTGTAACAGCGTTTGACAAAATGCGTTCCTGTTGTGGGAAGAGGATTATCCAGAGACCGTTTTCTGTTTCCCCTGAGATATTTTTTCCAGAGGGCTCTTTGTGCCCAGCCTGGGTGTGGAGCGATGATTCGCCAGAAGAGCTTGGCCCCCATGGCGATATTCTGAGAGCAGAGGTCTTTGATGTTAAGGCCGCCTTCCATCAAAGGCTTACAAACTTTCTCCGAACTTAGCAACGGAATTTTTCTATCGTTGAGTTTGCCACCTTTCCAGAAAAACTTGCGGATGTAGGCTTCCATTTTCTTTATGATACAAGTGGGTGCTAAGAGCACAGAGAATTGGAATATGGGGAGACTGCTTAGAACAGATTTGATTAGAACAAGTTTTCCTGCGAGGTTTAGCCAAGAGAAACCCCAGGTTTGGAATTTTGCCTTGAATTTGTCCAAAAGAGGGGTCCAATCTCTGCTATAAACCAGATTGCGAAAGATGGGCAGACCCAAGTATATAAAGGAGGACCAGCTGAGGGTGGCAACAAAGCCCAGAATCCTGGAGATGACAGAGAGAGTGTGAGTAGAAATGTTCCAGCAGTAAGCTTTACATTTTCCTTTGTTTAAGCTGCTTCCTGTAGCATCACTGAAATCATCTAGAACCTCCTTAAACCTTATGGCAGAGCGAGCTGTGGCAGCGCCCAACAGAAGGGTATCATCTGCGAAAAGATTATGATTTACATTTTTCACACCTCTGGCTATACTTAGCCCCAAAATCTCCTGATCTTCCAATTTCTGATCTAGGAAGAAGCTGAGGGCAGAGACTTGAAGAACGAAAAGCAGCGGAGAGAGGGGGCAGCCTTGCCTGAGCCCTCTTGATGCTTTGAAGAAGCCAGCTGCTCTCCCATTCACCAAGGGGGCAATCCATGGGTCAGCAATACTAGCTCGAATCCAATTTACAAAACCAGTCCCAAAACCAAACTTTTTCAAAACTTCCCAAAGGAAACTTTGCCTGACACGGTCGAAGGCATTTGCCAGGTCTAATTTGATAACCATACCCTTCTCTTTGCGAAGTTGACTCGAGTGGATAGCCTCTTGTACTAGGATGTAGTTATCGACAATCTGTCTCCCCTGAACAAAACCTCCTTGATTCTCAGGTATGATCACTGGAAGGATGCCTGCTAGCCTGTTTGCTATTACCTTTGTGATTAATTTGTACCCAATGTTGCAGAGAGAGATTGGGCGAAACCTGTTAAATTCTTTTGCAACCTTTTCCTTGGGAATAAGGGCAAGAAAGGCAGAATTAGTGCTGCCCCCAATTTTTTGGCAATTTTGTGATTTCAGGATCATCTTAAAGAGATCTTTCTCAACAATTTGCCAGCAAGATTGGAGGAATCTGGCCGTGAAGCCATCCGGGCCTGGGGCTTTGTCAGGCTCCATACTATCTAGGGCTTCTTTTA
The DNA here is from genome assembly GCA_034641835.2 of Pinus albicaulis. NCBI lineage: Eukaryota > Viridiplantae > Streptophyta > Pinopsida > Pinales > Pinaceae > Pinus > Pinus albicaulis. The sequence goes on from CM076575.1 coordinate 149,352,250, forward strand.
TTTCTTGGATGGAGATCTTCTTTTCAAGCTGCTGGTTGATAAGAGGGGAGATTCTAGGGGGTATCACCTCCAGAAATTTGGATTTTGGATCAGTCTCTCCCTCTTCTTTATACAGGTTTTTGAAATGATTGTAGGCTGCCTTCTTTATGCTCTCAAAGTCTTTATGGATCAGATTGCCATCTTTGATTTCTGCTATAGAATTAAAGCTTTTCCTTGCTTGAGCTTGTTTATGGAAGAAGGCAGAATTTCTATCTCCCGCTTTAAGCCATAAACTCCTAGATTTTTTCCTCCAATGCTCTTCTTCTGATAGGCAGGCTTTGTGATAGATTTGTTGCAGCTCCTCCTCCTTGTCTAAAACTTCTTTAGTGATTTCTACATCCTCACTTTGAATTTGATGCTATTTAAAATATCTTGGGCCTGCTTTCTTTCGTTTGCAGGAGTGGGAAGACCTTTGGCCCATGTTTTTAGATCAACTTTTAATCTTCTAAGTTTTTCTTCCCAGATGAAGAAGGGAGAACCCTTCACTGGTAAATTCTAGCTTTCCTGAACCAAGTTCATAAACTCTGGCTCTTTAACCCAAAGAGCATTGAACCTAAATGGAATGGGACCAAGATCCTTGTGGCCTGTCATCTCTAACAAAATAGGCTTATGATCTGAAACACTACATGGGAGGATGTGCAGTCTGGATTCTAAACCAAGCAAAAGAAAAGAACTCTGCACCAAGCATCTATCAAGTCTAGCAGCAATATGACCAGGGCCTGTTCTCTTATTGGTCCAGGTGTACTTACCGTTATCTGGAGGGGTATCGAGTAGATCCCAGTCCTGCATGAGGTCTTCCACCCACTCCCTTGCTGGATCCCTTACGATTGTACCTCCTCGCTTTTCATCCGTGCGTAGGGTGAGATTTAGGTCCCCTGCAATGATGATGTTTCCCAGGTTCTCAGTCTCTGCTAGCTGTCTGATGGATTCCCAGCATTCCCTTTTCTCCCCTATGTTATTAGGAACGTAGACATTGAACAGGCAGATAGTCTCCCTTGAATCTACAGAGTGTAGCTTCAAGAATAGCCAATGACTATTGTGTGCCTCTGTGACCAGGCTAAATTTGAGGGGGTTCCAGAGAGAGCCTAATCCCCCGGAGGCTCCCCTTGATGATACTGCTAGCCCGCTACTTCCCTTCCAGAACTTTTTGCTGATTTGAAGGAACTCTTTGTCCTCCATTTTGGTCTCCTGGATCAGAAGGATGTCCGGGGTTTCTCTTCTAATGAGGCTTCTCACTGCTTCTTCTTTTACTTTACTCCCCAATCCTTTGCAATTCCAGGAGATGGTCTTCATCATTTGTTTCTTTGGTGAGGGGCTCCCCTGGAGCCAGGAGCTTGATTTTTAATCGGCTTCGAGTTCTTGCCAAGGAGTTTTTCTAGCATAGGCTGACTGCCCTGCAGCTTGTCTTTGTAAGTTTCCTGATCTCTCTTTTCTCTTGCAGATTTCCGGCCCCTTGCAGATCTTCTAACTGATGTCTGCGTATCTCCTATTTCTCCCTCTTCCTCAGACTCCTCTGAGTCATGTTCCTCCTCGGAGGCTTCTGTCTGCTTTTCCTTGTTCCTTGCCCTGATACTCTCTTCAGGTCTTGTTCCTGCTGAGGTCGATTTTTCTGCTGATTTGTCAGGTCTTTCCTCTTCCCTGGGAATTTCTTCCGCAGAGCTTAGGATCTCGAACTTATTTTCTTGGCTTCTTGACGAGGATACGTTTTGGGCAGCGGCAGGTTGAGATACTTGTGCCCCTGATTTCTTGTGATTTATCTTTGATCTCTTTACTTGGTTCCATCCTTCCTCCTTTCCTTTTTCTGCTTCGCTTGTGTTCGGGCATCCTCTAGCAAAATGGCCATAGATGTGGCATTTGCGGCATTTGAACGGGAGCTGCTCGTAATCCAGCACTTGAAGATGTGTCCAGCTACCCACCTTTATTTTGATGGCCTCAGGGAGACCCACTTCTAGATCTACCTCGACGCAGATCCGGGCGCAATCATATTGATCGTTGTTGTTGGCTCTCTCTATGAACTTGCCCAATGTGTTGCCTATGTGTTTAAGGGAATCCCAGTTCCAACAGTGAACCGGTAGGTTAGGAAGCCGAACCCAAACAGGAACTGCCGATGGAACATCCACAACTGGATCAAAGTCTGGTGTCCATTTATTTAGGTATAGGCCCTGAGGTCCCATGAAATAGGGCCCATTCCTGAAGATCAGGTCTTTATCCTCCTTGGTATTGAATTCAAACAGGAAGTAGCCTCTTCCAAGAAAATATGAAGTGACTTTGTTCTTGATCAGCGGGATCCAATTCCTGGCAACCCAGCTTTCAGTTGATTTAGGAGAGGGCCAAAGACCCATGAATTGGCCGACCAGGGCGCGATCTGCAAGAGATAAGGCGACCTGGATCGGCCCCTCCGGAGGTAGGGTTACCTCCGGCACATCGTCGAGCTTTTTAACAAACTTAGAGACGTCAGTTTTCTTCCTCTTGGGTAGTGAAGCAATCAAGGAAGAGAAGGCGGCTGAGGCATCCGGTGGAGAAGGCAGAGAGGGCCCTTGTGGCGATCCTTGGGTCAGCAGAGAGGCGAGGCATCTCTGAGACTGAGTAGCAGAAAAAAGCAGGGGCAGATCAGAAGAACATCTGAGAATTTGAGGAGCAGATCTAAGAGAGGGCGCTGTTCTGGATGACCAGCAACGAGGTTTGGAGGCAGATCCGTTCAGATCCAACCAGGATTGAGACCTCCGGGGCTGAGAGGGCTGAAGCAACTACAAGAGAGGCCGTGGGGGCGGCTCTCTGGCTCTGCCTGCTCAGGCAAACGCAGTCAATCCTCGATGTAGATCCTGTAGCAGATCGGAGAGGCACTGATCTTTATAGCCAGCAACGAGATCTGGAGGCAGATCCGTTTAGATCCAATCAGGATCGAGGCCTCTGGGGCCGAGAGGGCCGAAGCAACTGCAAGAGAGGCCGTGGGGGCGGCGCTCTGTTTCGGCTTGCGCAACGATCTGTTTCTGTTTAATGTCTCTTGCATCAAGCACTCATTATCACTCTGAACCCACACCATTTCTTCCTGTAGCTTCTGCACTATATTTAACAGCATGCTAGTTTGGTGACGTTGTTCCTCCAGCAGTCTACTTTTTTGCTAGTGCTGATCCACACTCAGCTGAATCCACATCTCAGGATTCATTTATGGTCATGGTTGGGGTTCCTTGGTGTTTTGGGGTGGTTTTTGCGTTGAGACCCTTCTCATAATGTCTCCTCTTATGCTTCTTTTTTTTGCATCAGTATATACACATCTTAAATCATTAGATGACCCCTAGGGTCCCAGCATGCGAAAGCTGCTCTGATACCAATTGTAACATACAGAATAAAAAGTTTTTTACACAATGCCTTAATTTTTACCTTACCCTAACTATTATATCTCTAAAAGATCTTTACATTCTTGAAAGGATTTTCCATTGTAAATTTATAGACCATAGTATAAGGTTTTTCGATTTATAAGTTAAATTCAATGCTTAATGGTCTATATGATCTTTATAACCATATCCCAATTCTCAAATTAAATTTGTTTGCACACTATATAATTCTATTAAATGCCTCGTTTTCGTGTTGTATCGACTAAATATGTCACATACTGGTTTTTTTAATGTGGTGCCAGCTGTGAGTTTACTTGGGATTGGATCCGATTCTCGGTGGGCCACCTGCCTATTTACGCACCGTCTGATCACAAGCGATCAACAATGGACTTTCTCGGCAGGAAACTGGCTTTGGGGTAAAACCTACTTTCCCCTCCTCATTACCTCATTTTCTCTGTCTCGGCTCTGGTTTAGACTGCAACATAAATGAAAGTTTTCACGCCACTATGATGAGGTCACTAGAGTCACAGAGACTCGATGGTGAACCAGATTTCGCGATGGCTATTCCATGCGGCGCCAACCAATTCGGTATCAACTCTGCCAGTTACATTTCACAGGGTTTAGGGAGGTTCTTCACCAAACATGTAAGAATTATTTTGGGTTAAACCCTCGTATTTTATCATTGTATGGTTTATTTTCTTGGCATCTAACCTGTGAATCTGCTCCACTATTTCCATATTTCTTACCGGTGTTTCCGTTTACATACAACTCCATAATTTGTACGTTTGTGGAAATTTTAGCTCCTACAACTACTATGAGCTTCAGTTTGTGCTTTTCTTCAATACCCATCAAAAATTAAGTTGTTTATCTTACCGTTGCACTTATGCTTTTACTTACTAGTTTAATGATTTAACTTCTTCCTTCTCTATAGGTACGTTTCATTCAACATATCACCGTAATCCTTTCCTTGCTGAGCGATGAGGTTTTTGGCTTCTGTTATGGTTAACAAATCCATTTCCTTCTCTTAGTACTCTGTCTCTAAATGGATTTCTTCGTCCATTTCCGACAAATGGTGGAATTTCCACTCTCTGTGTCGACCCCAGTTATTATTTTAATATATGAAATTGTTTATAATGGATTGTCATGTGGTCTTCAGGTTAATGGTTGATAGTCCTTCCCTTCACGTTTACAAGGGCTATTAGGAAGATATTTCTATGAAAGTTTGTGTATATTTTTATATTTAACAAACTGGGTTTTCGCTACTCAGTCTTATTCGATATCTAAATTCTAGATTTTTTTTGGATTTCCTCTGCTCAAATTGAAGAAAGACCTTCCTTCTGTTTGTAATGTTTGAAGTCCGTGTTATTTAAATGTTGTTATGCTGTTCTTCAAATAATGCGTATCTATTGGCATATGATTATGATGTTACTTTCTCATTGTGTTTCTTTGGCTTCCAATGTATGCATGTATTTTCAATAACCTTAACTGGTTCTTTCATTTCGAATTTTGGTTAGAGTTTATGTTTAATATTTGCATGAATCGAGCCTCTATCTGGTCTTCTTCTTTTGCATAACTCAGCAATTCTTTATATAAATAATTTCATCGTTTACTTGCTATACATATCATTATGCTCCATAGAAGTTAATATATATACATTCACACATTTTTCTTTCCTGTGTATTCCGTGATAACTGATACTCTGGCATGGATGTTTATTTACTTTTCCTTACTTTATGTTTACATGATTACTGGTTTAATAAATTTTACTTGAACAGTAAATACTTGTAGACTAGCTGTATAAAAAATATGTACTAGAAGGGTTTTCTTTCTTCTAAGGTTTGGTGACCGGACCACCCAACTAATTGTATGAGTATAGCTAGAGTAGGAGGAACGATGCATTCCAGGTTTCTTATCTTACCTAGAATCAATAGTTCTTCTTCGACAGTTAAGATAGTCCTCCTTGAGTTTTCAAAGTTTACTTGGTTTACATAACTTTTCTATCAATTCTATATTATAATGTTGTTTCTCTTGTCTCTTAATAGAATGATCATTTACTGTACAATGTTCTAAATAGAATCCCGCTTCTATAACTAGTAAAATTGTTTTACTGTATTCACTCATGTATGGCTCTACACAATTTTTTTTTTAATTATACATCTTTGTTTTACCACCTTGTCTTAACATAGATTCTTAATGTCAAATTCTTATCATAATTTTCACAGTACATTAAATAAATTTATAAAGTCATAAATAAACACAACACATCTTCATTTTCGGTCATGGAACCAATACAATACAGTTTCCAAGAAATTCACTTAATATTTGTGTACAATTCCTATAAGATTGTTCCGGTATACTAAACTACCGAAAATAGGCAAATACTTATCTAAATATGAACACTGCTGATGATGTTCCACCCAACTTCAAGAGAGGCTATTACATCCTCCTCTTGCCCCCGTGCTCCACTCTTGAAGAGGTACAAGTTGACAATAGTTTCTGTTGTGACCTCAGGACCCTTGTCCAGTCAGTACCAGAAAACTCTCAGTAATGCTACGTGATTTCCACTAGTTTCTACCAGCTCAGGAAATGCTCCACTCTCTTCCTTAGATCATGAAAAAAATCCCTATTCCTCACTAGGATAAGTCTCTTATCCCCAGAGGAGTAGGTAACTGTTCAAACTGTCCAACCACCTTTCAGTTCTTGGAAGAGTTTTACCATTAGCCTTTTTACTTTTTTATGGAACCATTTTCCATAACCAATTTTATTTTTTACATTAACAATAAACAAAATAAAATTTTCCAGAAAAACATTAAATGTCTCAATCTTTTCTTTTTTTAAAAATAACAAAATCTCATTTAACTAGTTAATACTAAATGTAGCTGTCACAACTCCCCCCCTGGAAGTAACACCGTCCTTGGTGTTCCACTCTAGCTCAAGAAATAGCTTTGGATAAGCCTCACGTACAAATCCCTCATCCTCCCAAGTAGCCTCATCCGGGTAGAAGTGCTTCCACTGTAGTTTAACCTGGGTGATGACTCGCTTCCGGAGCATAATTTCTCTCCTCCCGAGTATGCATTGAGGCTCGACTAGAAACTCACCGTCTGGCTCTACCTGCAAACAACAAAGTTTCCTGTCAAATTTTCATAAAAAAATCATGCTTCAAGTTAGGATTTTCTATTTCTATCCTACCTGAATATTCTTCCAATGAATTACGTGCTTAGGATCATGCACATATCGCTTTAACAAGGATACATGAAACACATTGTGTACCCGGATGTGGCTGGGTAAAGCCAGTCGATATTGCATAGGTCCTACTCTTTCCAAAATTTGGAAGGGTCCACAGAACCTGGGGGCTAACTTGGCACAAGAGACCCGCCTCAAGGTAATCTTCTTGGGTTTGATCCTCACATACACATGATCACCCACTTCAAATTATTATGTATATATCTGCATATATATTTATCTGGATTTTTTTTTATCTGCATATATCTTCTGCCGATGTTGTGCAGCTTTCAAGTTTTTCCTGATCTTTTTTACTTCTGATTCCATTTTAGCCAGCATTTCTGGTCCCAACATTAATTTTGTTTCGGGGCTCCTCCAATTAATGGGTGTGTGGCATTGCCTCCCATATAGGGCTTTGAAAGGACTCATCTTAAGGGATTCCTGATTGCCATTGTTGTAAGAAAATTCAACTAGTTGTAAATAATATTCCCATTTAGTTAGCTGCTGCATAACGTACATGCACAACATGTCTTCCAAGACTTGATTTACCCATTCTGTTTGGCCATCCATCTAGGGATGGTAAGCTGTGCTGAATTTTATTTGGGTCCCCAGACTGTAAACAAATTTTTCTAGAATGATGAAGTAAAATTAACATCTCTGTCTGAAATAACAATCTTGGAATGTCATACAGTCTGAAGATTTCCATCATAAAAATATCTGCTATATGTACAGTCTTGTAAGTAGATTGTACAGGCATAAAATGTACAGACTTACTCAACCTATCGATCACCACCATAATAGAGTCATTGTGTCTCTTTGATCGTGGCAAACCGATAATGAAGTCTAGGGATATGATCTCCCACTTCCATTCAGGTACTGGTATGGGCTACATTAAACCTATGGGATGTCGATGCTCCACCTTGACATGTTGACACTCCAAACATTTGTTTAAATATTCAACAATGTTTCTACAAATACCAGGCCATAAGTATATTTGTCTAATAGATGTTAACGTTTTCTAGTATCCTGGGTGTCCCGCATAGTTGCTTCGATGATATTCATTCATGATTAGCTCCTTTAGATCCACACGGTTTGGTACATATATATTTCCCCTAAAGGTTAGCATTTGTTCTTTATTAACTCCATATTCAGAAGTTTTTCCTTGCTTTATGGCATCTTCCACTTGCTACCATAATAATTGGTATTCAGGATCCTTCTGTGCTTCCTCTTTTAGTTGATCCAAAAATTTGAATTCAAGCTTATTATATTAAAGCTCATAAACAGAATGTTGCTTCCTACTTCAGGCATCCACCACCCGATTTTCCTTACCTTTGATGTGTTGAATGTCCATGTCAAACTCACTTAGAAAGGCATTCCATCCTGTCTGTTGGGAGTTTAAATCAGCTTGTTTGAAGTAACTGGTTAGGCTACTATGATCAGTATTTAATACAAACTTCTTCCCAAGTAGGTAGTATCTTCATACCCAGAGTGCATGTAATACTATTGTTAACTCCAGGTCATAGGCTGAATATCTTTGATCATGCTCTTTTAACTTTCTTGACTCATAGGCCACTAGGTTTCCTTCCTGAGATAAAACTGCCCCAACTCCCTCTTTACAAGCATCTGTACACATTTCAAATTCTTTGTTCGGGTCAGCTACCCTCAACACTGGAGCAGTGGTCAATATCTGCTTCAAACTCTCGAAACTATTCTGGAACTCATTAGTCCAATTAAATACTTTTCCTTTTCTCTGCAAGGAGGTGATTTCAAAAGCATTATGGAGAATCCTTTAATGAATCTTTCATAGTACCCAGCCAATCCCATAAAGGATCAGATATCTGCCACATTTTAGGGAACTCGCCATTCCATGATTGTTTTGATTTTCTCTGGATCAACAACAATCCCTTCTGCTGCAATTAGGTGGCCCAAGTACTGGATTTCTATTTTGAAGAAATCACATCTGCTGAACTTAGCGTACAACTGGTGTTTTCTTAACATTTCCAGCACAATCCTTAGATGTTCTCTATGTTCTTCCTGGTTCTTAGAATAGAATAAAATATCATCAATGAATATGAGTACAAATTTATCTAGGAAAGGATGGAATATACCATGCATTAACCTCATAAATTTCGTTGGTGCATTTTTTAACCCAAAGGGTAACACCACAAGCTCATAATGCTCGTACCTGGTACAAAAAGCAGTCTTGTAAATATCTTCATCCTTGATTCAGATCTGGTGATATGCAGATCTTAAATCTACTTTTGAGAATAATGTTCCCCCCTTCACTTGATCGAACAGATTATCAATCCTTGGTAAATGATATTTATTTTTGATTGTTAACCTGTTGAGCTGTCTATAGTCCATGCACATTCACAGGGTTCCATCATTCTTGTTTACGAATAGTACTAGTGCTCCCCAAGGGGATACACTCGGACGGATGTATCCTTTGTCCAACATTTCTTGTATCTACATCTTTAATTCATTTAATTCTAGAACACTCATTCTGTAAGGAGCCCTTGACACAGGTGTGGCTCCTGGAATTAATTCAATGTTAAAATCAATATCTCTTCTTGGTGGTAATCCAGGTATATCTTTTGGAAATACATCCATGAAATCTTGTACCACTGGTATGTTTTCCACCATAGGATAATTCTCCTTAGAATTGGCATATCCCACTTGGATAGCATAAATCTGACATCCCTTTCTCATACACTTATTCATTTGGGATGTTGTAATAGGACGTAGTTGTAGCGATTTCTTGATTCCATGAATCTCCTTGCATGTTCCATCTTGCATTCTGTAATAAATATTCTTTTCTTTCTAGTCCACCAGGGTCCAATGTTTTTCTAGCCAATCCATACCCATAAAAACATCACAGGACTCTAAAGGCAATATGTTCAGGTCCACATTTAACTACTGATATGAAATTTCCAACGTGCAGTTTGCAATTTTGGCAGTTACTTTTCTTTTTGCTCCTGTGGCTAGATGTACCAGCCAAGGAATTTTGAATTTCTAGCCTTCTAACTTACATACTTCCACTATTTTGGGATTAACATAACTTAGACTTGCACCTCGGTCAACCAAAATACAAACAGATTGAGACAGTAACTTACCTTCCAACTCTATCATTTTTGGCTAATAGTCTACCTGTTGATCCTCCAATGCTGCGTTGATTCAAGGTATGTTTCGAGGAGAAACTCACAAAAAGTATGGAGAGAATGTAGACAGAGGGAGTGGTTGTCAGAATAATGAGAGATCAAAGTGTTGCCACCAATAACAAAGGGGGGTATTATTGAAAATGGTTTTTATTGATTTCAAAGGCTATTCAAATGAAAAAAAATATTACATAGTCAAATAATATGTTTCAAGTTCTTTCTAATGATATATGGCACACCTCCTAACTCCTCATTATTAAGGAGAAATTAAGTTTTGAGTTTTATCTATTAATTCCCCTGCTAAAGATCAAGTCAGCCCAGCCTGTGAAAATTTGGCCCAAGACAATGTGGACCCAAAAAATATGACGTTAAAAAATATACCACACATGTGGCTTATTTGATGGAAGATGACTCAAATATGTTCTTGGAGGGTTTATTGAAGTGAAGGACAATAGACCAAGAGTTCACACCTTGTCAACTAAAAGAAGTAGGAGAATAATTGTATATGGAAGGTTGAGGATAAGGATGATAACAAGGTCAAACTAGAATAAGTCAGTAAAATAGGTTTTTAGCATAATATTTTTTGGGAAAGGGTTTCAGTTTTGATCTATGTTGCCATAAGACAAGTTCTATTGTGAAGAGGGACAATATCTAATTTTGAAGAGGCCAAGTCTCAGTCCTTGTGGAAGGTAGAGTTTCAGGCCTTGTCCTGCTGTTTTTGTAGGCCAAAATTAGTCCCATTTTGTGGCCAAGTTTCAGGTCTATTAGAGTGCTGAGTCCAGGTCCATTTTGAGTCATAATTTATGGCCAATTTTTTATCCATTTGAGGGAAATTCTAGTGCAAAGTTAAGGTCAAGTTATGTTCTGATCTAAGAGGCCGAATTCTGGTGCAAAAGGAGGCTGAGTCATAGTGTTCCAAGGAGGTTTATTTTAGGTGGCTTTGAAGGAAAATTTTAGGCTTGTTTTGAGGGCCGAGTACATGTGTCTTTGAAATCCAAGTACTGGTGTGGGGAAGGCCAAATCTAGGAGGAAACATTATATGGAAGTCGAGGTTTGGTATAAGAAGGAGGGTTTTGTTTTGTTGCAAAAACTCATAGGGTGTAAAAAAAACACTTTCAATAGTAATAATTATGTCCTTCTAATGACATTGTTCACATTGAAAATGGAGGGATGTAATGAAGAGAGGTTAACGATCATTTTTTTGAGCAATAAATTTAAGCATTCAAATAACACTCATTATTCATTTTTGAGGAGTTTGCAAGTATATTGGGAGATAATTTGTAATCAAATATTAAAGTCTAGAAGAGGGTGGAATAATTAAAGACCAATATGTAATTAGGATAAGGTTGTGGACAGTTGGAATCGGTAACCATTGAGGTGTAAAAATAGTTTTATGGAGCTACTAAGTAGTGTGAAGCCTGTTGTTGTGAATCTTTAATCATGGCAACTTGTTGAACAAAGGAAAAAAAGATTGTTGTTGATAGGTCCAAGGAAAAAATTGAAGAAGTAGGTTGGTGCCTATAAATTACTGAGTTGATGCTCATTTGAGGAAATTGGAGTCTCCTATAGGGTGGTTCCTACAAATTTGTTGATTTGGAGCTTAGTTATGGCATTGACCTACACATTTTTGAATTTATCCTCAATTGATTAGGTTGGATTCTCCTATAGGTTGGTTCTTATGAAGTTGCTATGTTGGAGCTCAACTAGGGGAACATAATATCCTATAGGTTAGTGCCTACTAAAGCTGCAAGTTGGTGATTGTTGAGGATTGATGTCATTATCTCCTTGATATGTTCGAGCTTTCAATTTTCGTAAGTTGGTGGTTATAGAGGACTAGTGTCCTCGTAACTAGTTGTAATAAATTAAATACTATTTTCAAGTGTTTCTTCTTCAAGTTTTGACTTACACTTTTATCTTTGTGTTCATATATTGTGAATGATTGATTACGTGATGTGAATTAATTTTTAAGATTAGCTAAGTGAAAAAAATTTAAAAGTAAGGAAATACAGATTCACCCACCCCCTTAGTATTTCCAACACTTGGTGTCAGAGTAGGTTCCTTAAAACATAGTCTAATAGCTAGAAGGTAGACCTCAGAAACAAAAATCAAGAATTTGTGACTCCAAACTCTCAAAATAAGTATCTACCATAGCCATGAGTAAATGACCTTGTAAAGAATAATAAGGCAATTATAAGAGATAGTTATATCTAGAAGAAGATTTCACCATTGATGCTGACACATTATTTGTGACGATAAGAAGAGGAAATATAATGCTTAAAGAGAATTTGTAAATCATTGAAAAGAAGAATCACAACATTTATGAAACAAAAATTTTCCTCCTGAGATTCAAACAAAGATATAATAAAAGGGATAAGAAAGGTTTTCAAGTTAGTTGAAGGAGAAGCTAGAGGACTATGAGTATCTACAAGTAGAATTTGATAAAAAACAGAAAGAGCAAGATAAAAAATCTAAAGTAGTATTCCTCTTGAAAATTCAATTAGAGGAAGCAAAGAGAACAAAAGAAGTGATGAAAATATAGTTGAAGGAAAAAGAAGAAAATTGTGAAAACCTTGAAGAAGATATCATCTCATTAAGGAATGAGGTGGAAAATATCAATAAGAATGTTGGGTGCAGGAATTACACTTAAGCAAACTCCTCAACACTTAATTTGTCAACCTGAGGGATTTGTAAACTTAGAGACGAAGCACAAGCAATGCCAGAGATGGTATGAATCTTCCTAATGTAAATACCTACTTTCTTTAAAGGAAATATTGCAGAATCAAATTAAAAAGAGAAAATAAAGGCAACTTGAACCATCAAAAATAATCTAAGACTAGAACAAGAAAGAATGCATTTGCAAGAGGGAATTAAAAATAAAAGGGCAATCACTCCAGTTGATTATTGTTTAACTACTGAGTATGTGTTTTTCTTTAATAGAGACACTTAGCAGTCTCATCAGATGGGCCCTTAAATCTACTCCTTTAGAGATTTCCTTCTTGCACTAATCTGTCCTGCACTATCGCAGTCTGCTTGCACTAGTGCAGGAACAAAGATTTATGCAGAAGGTATAAATGGTGTCTTTACTAAAGGATTTTTACTTCATGCAAGGGCTTGAACTTTTCCAAGTTCAAAGCACTCAGATCCTGTGGCAAGAAACTAGTTCTTGCATTGGATCAAAGCTTCCTGCACTTAGCATTTAATTCTTAAAATGAGTGTTTAATTATTACAAGTGCTATTATACTGTTAAATGAAATTGCACACATAAAAAGTGAATGTTTCTGATCTTAACAGAGTGCAGGAACAAAGAAACAAAAAACATACATTTATCTTATCTTAAGCATTTAATGAAAGAAAGAAGATTGCGGGAAGTAGACTAAGAAAGCTTGCTGCATCACACCAACGTGCACTGGTGCAGGTTCATTTCTCCTTTTTGGACCAGGCGAGAAAACCAATCAAGAAGAGTTGCAGAAAAAAGAGATAACACACCAACGTGCACTGGTGCAGGTTCATTTCTCCTGCTTGGACCAGGCTAGGAAAAACCAATCTGAAATCAAGTGCAGAAACAAAAATTGTAGGAAAAACAAAGTTATCTACTTCACACAACAGATCCGCTTGCACCCAGACATAAATACATGTGCTTAAGATTAAATCACACTTGATAATGTAAACACAAATTACAAGAAAACGCGAAATGGGGTAAACATGCTGGGTTGGCTGGGCCCTAGCCAACCAGCACGTTTCCCTTTTAAGTAGAAACGCTGCTCAGTAATTTAATTAATTCATCAACTCAATACAGAAACATAATTTTTGAAACATAAGGCAGAGCTCCTTTTATTAATTCACAAAGGCAAGTACATACATTAAGGCATCGTCCAGCCCAGATTTGGGTGATAAAAAAATACAACGACCTGCTACCGCCTCTCAGTTGTGTTTCTGTTCTCCTCTATGATCAAAAACCTTCCTTTTTAATCCTATTTACACTTTACATTATATAGACTTTTGGCCAAAGGCCAAAATAGATCCTTTAACTGATTACATAAAAAAACGCAGAGTTTAGCTTTTTAGTCTTCAAAATAGGCAGTTAGCAGAACTGGTCGTAGCTAACCAGCTTTCGTCCTTCACGGATTGGTCTCGGCTACCTTTGAATCACTCTGTTGTCATGGATGAAGCAACTCAAGATGAGGATGTGATCAAGGAGGTTCGAATTTGCTGCAAGGATTTGATGTGTTGGCAACAATGCAAGAGCCGATATTGCACAAGTATTAGCAGTCATGGTAAGTACTCTAACTACCAAATAAACATAGGGGATATCGATAAGTTACAAACAGTGATTAAAAGTAATAAATCATGTAATAAATAATTAATAAATGTTAAGTTGAATTAAAAATATGAAAAATAAATTTTATGCGAAATATGTCACTGTGCTTGGACTGGTGCAAGATGAGGGTGTATAAAAGAGGTAAAAAAGAGGTAAATGGTTATGATTTAGGAAGGGGAAAATGAAAAAAAGAGAGAAAATTAGGGGGCTAACATCCTCCCATCCCTAAGCTGTTGTGTGTCCTCACACAACTCTTTAATTTTTCAAAAAACCTTCAAAAATTTGAGCATTCCAGCTCAATCCTGCTCTGGCATACTAACATCAGCCTACAATGTTTCAGACTTCTTCTTTCTGATGTTCTTTAATTTCTTTGTCACCTTTTTAAGTCGCCTGAAAAATTGCGCAGCATGGTACTTCCAAACTCTAACTTCTCCTTTCTTTTTCTGGATCTCCACAGTTAATTCCTCTCACTCTGTTCTTTATCCTCCTACGCTTTAGCTATGAGCTGCTCTAAGTTCTGCACTTGAAGCTCCAAATCAGCTATCTGGGTAGCAGGAGTTACCAAATATTTTGTCTCGACAGGGGCTGTGTCTTCCTTAGGGACCTCAGTATCCCTCATGGTTTCAACAAACTCTTATCCCTCTTCTTCTTCTCCTTCTTCTTCTTGATCTTCCAGTTCTTCTTCTTCTTCTTCTTGCACTGGTGCATAAGGGAATTCAACGTCCTGTGGGGACTGTGGTTCTTTGCCTACACTAGATTCCTCATTCCTTTTCTGGGCATTCTTAATAAAATCGGCCAACACAGTGTCAACTTCAATTTCTACAGATTTTGCTGCGTATGCAAGGACTGACAGGTTGTCTTCTTCGGGGGTCTGTGCCTGTACTGGTGTTGAAGAAGGAGTCTCTTCAACTGGTGCATCAACTGTATTCTTTTTCTTTGGAGATGGGGCCTTTTCTTCTGTTGATTTCCCGGGTCGTTTCCTTTTTTCACTGGTGCAAGAAGGACTCCCATTTTCATTTTTACTCGGACCCTTGCTTGTGTTGGTAGGGTCCTCTGTCTCCTTTCCAGTGGCTTTCTTTTTATGCAGCTATTTTAACAGTGCCTCCCAGGTCATACCTTTAATTTCTAATTGTTTTTGGACCAAAATTTTTTATCAGACTGTGGTGATATAATTTCTTGTCGACTTGGTCTGCTCGTGCATCCTGCACACCTTTGGCCATTTTTTCCAAACTCTTAAGCAAAAAAATATGGGAAATCAATCTGCCACCGGATGTCCCGGTTGCCTTCGAAATGCTGCAACATCCTGAAATGGTATACAAAAGTGAGGGAGTACCTTCCCTTATAGGTCACGAATTTTTATAGGATGAAAAGGAGGTCCCGCTACTGTCCCAACAGGGCACTGTGAAGAATTCCTTTCTTCCAATCTAGCTTCATGTTCTAATCGATGACGAAACATTTCCACTGATTCCTATCTAGTTTCTGATTTTTAAAATACTACTCACCAGTATTCTCCAACCTGTCACTGCTGCTATAAACTCTTTCGTAACCTTGAATTTTAGAGGCCCAATTTGCACTCGGCCATTTTTGAAACTTCTGGCAAACTGTAGGGCCACTTCATAGTCGTGCCCATCAAAATTTTACAAAAATTGAAGGAAGCTTGAGTCTCACAATAGTGCAAGACTATTGCAAAACTCAGCAGTCTGTTCTACCATACTGACAGACGAGGGTTCGCTTCGAACAGGCGGCATCGTTGCTTAACAGTCATGAACAATAAAAAATCTACATGCAACACCATGAGAATTGGTCTTTATAAATAGGGATCCAACTATCCACCATCCCTTCCATCTTATCATTCATTCATTCCATTGAAATAGCCATGAATACGTGACATCTTTGAGGTCATGCCAGATTGGTACTTGCGGCGGAATTTTTAACGGCTAGGTGAGGTAATCATTAAGAGTGAAGGACATCTGGGATTATGGCGGAAAGGGTAATTAGATCCAAGAAATGGTTAAAACATTTCCGCACTCCTTCATAATTCAAGAAATAACTTTAGCATTCATTAAAAAATGTTCATGAATCTTAACTTAAAAACACCTTGTACTTTAAATTCTCTCCTAGTTAATATGATAGTCACAAGTACTTCTCCACTAAGTGAAAGAATTTCTCATAAAAATTCATGACATCATACTTTCCTATGACATATGCTATGAAAAGAACAAATTGTACTCTATTTCTAATAGGGTGCATGCTTGCACTGGTCTACTTGCACCGCTTAAATTATGCCATCTTGTTGGTACCATTCTGCTTGCACTTATTATATAGGATGAAGTGCTTGCACTAGTGCAAGCATAATATTTGAAAAAGAACAGAGAATTTAAGTAAAATATAGGCTGGACTTCCAACATGAATTCCTCAATTTATACTAGAAATTTGCTTCGCCCTTTCTTGATGTTTCAGAGCATATATTTTTGCTCTTTGTATGCGAGATCCTGCAATTCATGAGGGAATAAAGAAGTGGGAAAAAGGGAAATTTAAGAATGGGAAGGAATTCTGTTACAGGGATTCCAAGAATAGTACCACAAGAGGGGATAAACAGAAGTGAGATAGGGAAAAAATCAAGGGTAAAGTGGGGTTTTACGAAACAGACAGGGTAAATTCAGAAGAATATGGGAAGGTTTAATTATTCTGGGATTAAGAAGAAAATTGAGGGAATATTAAGAAAGTGGAATATGAAGAAAGGCAGAAAATTTTCTGGAAGGTCTGCCTGCACTGGTGCAAGAAAAATAACTGCAGCGAGAATTAAGCGTTACTTGAATAAAAATATCCATGCTAATTACCCCAATTGTACAAATGTTGGTTCTATTGAACCTGCTTTTACTTGGTGGTCGCTAGCATATCTAAAAATCACACAACATTCTCTTTTTATTAGAAATTTTTGATCTTCCTGCCAGCACACTGGTTTTCAGGTTGATCCTTCTGCAATCATGTCAGCGAACTACTTTTCATAATTACAGGAGAATGTTTTTTCTTTACTTAAAAAAAAAAAAATTCATTTATTTATTTCTTCCTTTTAAGAAGAAGAACTCATAGTTTCAAAAATTTGGTATTACCATTCACCACTACTGCCCCGAATTGCTGTTGGACTTGCTATGTAAAATATTTCCTAGCAAGAGGCTAAAAATACTTCTTTAATCTGTGTCCATTTACCAGGAATACTGAATTTTGTCCATCAATAGTTTTAACTTCTACTACTCCATTTTCGAATACTTGGATCACTTCATACGGTCCCATCCAACATGTATGGAATTTCCCTTTAAAAATTTTAAATCTAGAATCATAAAGGAGCACCCAATCACCTGGTTGGAATTTCTTTTTCTGAATAGACTTGTCATGCCACCTTTTGCGTTGCTGCTGAATTAGTATGTTCTGCTGAACAACATCCCTATGAAATTCATATAACTCATTTGATTGGAGAAGACACTATTGTTGTGCCTTAGAGAGATCTAGTCCTAACTGAACTGCAGTTCTGAAAGTTTTGATTTGGAATTCAATTGGTAACATAACCTGTTTTCCATATACCAGCTCATATGGTGTATGTCCTGTGCTATTTATCCAAGTGGTTCTGTATGCCCACAATGCTTCTGGTAATCTTTGAGCCCAGTCTTTCCGATGCATGTTTACTATATTTGTAATAATGGAATCGATCACTTTGTTTGTGGATTCCACCTGGCCATTTGCTTGCAGGTGATACGGCGTGGATTTGCTGTGCCAGACCTTGTATTGCTCCATCACACCCTGTACCAGATTAGAAATAAACTGCAGACCATTGTCAAAAATAATTTCACTAGGCACACCAAATCTAGTAAATATTTTAGTAAAAAAAATATCAACAACAACTTTTTATGTAGCAAAGGAAACAACTTTAGCTTCTACCCATTTTGTAACAAAATATGTACAAACCAAAATATGATTTTTACTTAATGACGTCGGATTTGTTGGCCCTATAAAATTAATAGCCCATTTTTCAAATGGCTCAATCATAACTTGGGGGTATAAAGGCATTTAATTGGTTTGATTAGGCTGGCCCATTTGTTGACAGCTATCACAACGCCTGACATACTGTTTGGCATCCTTAAACAAGGAAGGCCAAAAGTAACTAGCACACAATAGTTTATATGCAGTCCGCTTATCAACAAAGTGGCCTCCACAAGGTTCATCATGAGCAGATTTCAATATGTCAAACACTGCCTCCTCTCTTACACATCTACGGTTAATCAGATCTGGACCAGTGTAAAAGAGATCTCCTCGAATCCAGGAATATGCAACACTGTTCTGAATAATATTCTGATTTTCACGAGCGGATAAGTGGGGTGGTGTTTTCCCAGTTACCAAGTAATTAGCAATGTCAGCAAACCACAAAGAATCTATTGGCATAGCAAAAAGATGTTCATTTGGAAAATCATCATTAACAGGAGTTGCTTCACCAGGATTATCTAATCTAGAAAGAAATTCTGCTACAACATTAGATTTCCCTGGTCTATCAACAATAGTAACATTAAACTCCTGCAACAATAGCAACCACCTAGTCACTCTACCGCTAGTCAATGGTTTATTCATCAAATATTTAATCGTGGAATGATCAGTATGTACAAATACTTCATATCCTGCAATATAGTGCCTGAACTTATTAATTGCAAAAATTACAGCTAAAAACTCTTTCTCTGTAACTGTATAATTCAATACAGTGGAAGACAAATTCTTGCTAATATAATAAATAGCATAGGATTTCTTATTTTTCTCTTGTCCTAAAGCTACGCCAATAGCCAAATCTGAAGCATCAGAGGAAATGTGAAAATGCAGGGACCAATTAGGACCTCGCAAAACTGGTGCCTGCACCAACTTTTCCTTCAATGTTTCAAAAGATTGTTGGCAAGCTGTGGACCAAGAAAATTCACTATACTTAGCTAGAAGTCGGAAAAGAGGGGCAGCTATCTTAGAAAAATTTTCAATGAATCTTCTATAGTAACCAACATGTCCTAAAAAATCTCTTACTTCCCTTTGAGTTTTGCGTGCAGGAAGATGCAGAATGATTTCAATCTTTGCCAGATCAACTTGGATACCTTTATCAGAAATAAATTGGCCAAGTACCACTCTTGCTTTGCAAATTAACCTACATTTCTTTTCACTCAAAGAAAGATGGGCTTTCAATATAATAATATATAATTATAATTAAATAATATTTGTATTTTGAAAAATCGATTAACGATATTAATAAAAATAAAATTTGTTATTTATAATAATAATTTTTAATTAAACTATTAATTTGAATATTCAAACTAGCCGTTTCAATTTGTAATTAAATTTGTAAATTAATGGAACTATTTTTATTTTTATTTATTTATTTATTTCTAAAGATTTACAATAAAATAATATATAATTATAATAAAATAATATTTGTATTTTTAATAATCAATTAATAAAAAATTAAATAATTAAACTATAAAATTGATATATAAAAATTTTTATTTTTATTTTATTTATTTTTTAATTAAACTTTTTATTTTAATATTCAAACTAGCCGTTTTTGATTTTTTAATTATTAGAACTAACCGTTTTGGATTTTATAGTCAAATTAGCTGTTTTTAACGTTTTCTTTGCCTCTCCTACATCTATTTAAACTTAACGACTGATCTGATCTCTCACCTAGTCTTGATGATGAACCACACTGGTTGGTTCGAAACGCGTCGACTTTGTTCATGATAATGTGATTTTTACCGAAATATTTCTTCTTAATTTAAAGATGGGCTTCCTGACAACGAAGAAGTACTTTCTCCCAATTTTTGAGAGCTTCCTGAAAAGAATCACCAAACACAGAAAAGTCATCCATATAAATTTCCACAAATTCTAGATCAGCAAAAATAGCCAGGACTTCCCTTTGAAAGGTAGTCGGGGCATTACATAAACCAAAGGGAGGCACTTTATAAGCAAATGTACACCATGGACATGTAAAAGTAGTTTTATCCTAATCTTCGGGTGCAATATGTATCTGATTATAACCACTAAAGCCATCCAAAAAGGAAAAATATTTCTTTCCTGTAACGGTATCAAGCACCTGGTCAATGAAAAGGAGAGGGAAGTAATATTTGAGAGTGGCCTTATTTAATTCTCGATAATCAATAAAAATACGCCATATTCCATATTTATTAGGTACTAGCACTAATGGAGAGACCCACTGACTGTTAGAAATAGGATAGATAAAACCAACATCCAAGAGTTTTTGTACTTCTTCCTTCACAATATCTCTTAGAGCTGGATTCATTCATCTTTGGGGTCGTCGGACAAGTCGGGTTCCTTCCTGAACATAGATATGATGTGTACAGTTTTTAGGAGGGATACCCTTCATATCTTCATAGCCTCAAGAAAAGACACTAAGATGGTTTTGAAACAAATTCACAAGCTGCTCCTGCTGAGATGAGTCCAAATTTGAACTAATATGCAAGGAATTACCAGGGCTAATCTCAAAAAGGGTGGTATTAGGCTCAGGAGTACTCAAGGGAGTGGTAAAATGCAATGGTACAGAAGAATGAGAATCATGATTATCTTGAAAATCTACGCTGAAAATCTGACTCAATGGCTCAAAATTAGGCATAATGTCTAGATTATTTAGGAAGTATTGAATCTCATCTTCTTGTGAAGACCTAGTATAATGATGGATAAGGGAAATAGGTTGAGTCTCCTCATCACTGCTTTGATCCAACCATAAATTATCTTGAAGATCCTGAATGGATTTGGCAGGGGGGTATAAGGTAACTTTCTTCCTAGAATCTCCATGTGAAATATACATATCACCAGAACGACATCCAATATATGCATCAACTGTAGCAAGCCATGGTCGACCCAAGATAAAGGGATGTCCTCCTACTGGGTTCTTTGGCTGAAGCACAATGAAATCAGCAGGTATTCCCAAGAATATAATGAGATGATCACATCGTCCAAAACTCCTTCTGGCTTAATTTTATATCTATCTACCAATTGAAGCATAGTAGGAGTAGGGCGAAGATGAGATAACCGAAGTTGATCCATGGTTTTCTTAGTCATGACATTAATGGCTGCCCCTAGGTCTATAAGAACATTAGAGACAAGGACATTACCAATCTGAACTGAGACAATAGGGTTTCCAGGATCAGTGTATTTTTCCACAGACACACATCCCATCATCAAATCTGCTGCCCTACCAACAAATTGAATGCTTTGGGGTTCCAATCTCTTCCTCCCGAGTTTCTTGAGACAAAGTTCGTTAATAATATTAGTACAAATGGGGATCTCTTTAATAGATTGGAGCAAAGGTATCTTAATGAAAATATTTCAAAGCTCAGATGCCAAACTAGTCTCAGAAATAGGCTCACTCCTTTCCATTACTAGCTTCTCTGGGAAGGGAGGCTGGTTAGATGAGGATGGCAAGGATTCAGAGGGCGAAGGCTGCTTAGTGACAACTTTCGGAGAATGGTTAAGAGTTTCCTCTTCTCCTTTCTCTTCAACAACCACCCTAGGTTGCTTCTGATTTTCTAATGTTACAGTCCTTCCCGATCTTAATTTAATATCATGAACCCCAAATGGAATAGACTAGTATTCGAATGGCAAAGGTGGGTTTCTTGCATAGATCATTTGCACTGCTTTATTATTGTTATTATTGGGCATAGGTTGAGCAGGAAACTTAGGAGGTCGAAAGGGTGGAGGTAAAGGCAATGGTGGAGTAGACTAACTCAGAAGTTGAGGCATTGAATGAGGTGTATGCGTAGATAGATATGACCGCATGGGTGGCTGGTGGGAATATGGAAAATGGGTTGGCCCTTTCCAACCTTGTTGCCATGGTTGAGAAGGTTTCCCATGCTGATATTGATTCCCATACTACCACTACTGATTAGTGTTAGGATAAGAATATGCATGTGAATTATAACCAAAATAGTGTGAATAAAATTCAGGAGCCATACCTGTACTTACCTGAGTCCAATTCCTTCTTGCTTCCATAGCATACAAGTATTTAGCTTCAGGCTGTCCCCCTGTAAATACAGCTTTAAGTCCAGGGATAGAGGGACATTTTTCTCTGACATGGTCTTCTGCACAAATGGCACACTTATTAGTTTCTTTCAAATTAAGAGGACACTCTTTAGGAGGATGCTTGTCTCTACATTTAGGATAGAAAATACATAATGACTCTTGTTCCTTCATAAGTTTTTGCTAGAATTTTAAAGAGTCTAACTGTTTGGCAACAATATTCATTATATCAATTTTCATGTTTTCCATTTTATTTTCTAATCCAATAATCATAGCATCAGTAGATTCACTTTTTCTATTTCTATTTCGAATTCCTCTACCAGATCTATACTAATTTCTTGAAAATTTCCTGCATAATTCACAAATTTGTGCAAAATTTTGCTGAGAAATATCACCTTGTCCTAACAGGTTCAAATTATTTCTAGCATTATCAGTAAGTCCTCTTAAGAACAAGGTTATAATAGTACTGGGATCAAACTTAAGTTTTTACCTTTGTAAAATATACAAGAATCTTTATAAGTAATCTTCAAGAGTTTCATCCTCATCCTGTATGATTGTAAAAATTTCATCTTGCATGTCCCGAGTTTTGCAATATTCTTGATATTTATACAAAAACACTCTCTTCATCTAATCCCAAGAGGTTATAGTGTTTCCTCCCAACCCCATAAACCAACATAAAGCTGAGTCCTTGAGAGTAACAAGAAATAATCTTAACTTATAAGCATCAGTTGAATAATCATAAGTTCTACATAGAATATCAAACTCGAATAGAAAAGAGTCAGGATCTTCATGAAATTTACCAGGAAATGAGGGAGAGCCGATGTTGGAATATTCTTCATTTGTGCCACAATATCAGGACCCACAATTGGAAACACAAAAGTGGATTTTTCTTCACTTACCTGGTTGTCACTAGTCCCTTCCAAATGATCTTCTTGGTCCACCATTGTTTCCCTTTTACTTCTACTACTATCGACAGGTTGATCCACACCTGAGCTGTTGTTACCAAAATCCAAGTGGATTGTTCCTGCGTGATGGGTTTGAATTGGATTGGGCTTCCTGCTTACAGAAGGAGACCCAATATGAAAATTGTTTTCAAAATTCTTTTGGCCCTTAGTGGGCTTCAAACCCTTACCTTTCCTAGGCATTCATTTCAAAGGGAAAAAAGAAAGAAAAAATAACAAACAACTTCTAGTAAAATGCTGTCAGAAATCAATTAATACCAGTAAAATTCCTTCAAAGAATATTTTCCAAGCAATACTAAAAAAATAAAGGAAAAATTACCTGTATTGTATAATTAGAAAATTCTTACCAAATCAAATCATCTCCTTGGAAACAGCGCCAAAATGTTGGGTGCAGGAATTACACTTAAGCAAACTCCTCAACACTTAATTTGTCAACTTGGGGTATTTGTAAACTTAGAGACGAAGCACAGGAAATGCCAGAGATGGTATGAATCTTCCTAATGTAAATCCATACTTTCTTTAAAGGAAATATTGCAGAATCAAATTAAAAAGAGAAAATAAAGGAAACTTGAACCATCAAAAAATAATCTAAGAATGGAACAAGAAAGAATGCATTTGCAAGAGGGAATTAAAAATAAAGGGCAATCACTCCAGTTGATTATTGTTTAACTATTGACTATGTGTTTTTCTTTAATAGAGACACTTAGCAGCCTCATCAGATGGGCCCTTAAATCTTCTCCTTTAGAGATTTCCTTCTTGCACTAATCTGTCCTGCTCTAACGCAGTATGCTTGCACTACTGCAGGAACAGAGATTTATGCAGAAGGTATAAATGGTGTCTTTAATAAAGGCTTTTTACTTCATGCAAAGGCTTGAACTTTTCCAGGTTCAAAGCACCCAGATCCTGTGGCAAGAAACTAGTTCTTGCACTGGATCAGAGCTTTCTACACTTAGCATTTAATTCTTAAAATGAGTGTTTAATTATTGCAAGTGCTATTATACTGTTAAATGAAATTGAACACATAAAAATTGAATGTTTCTGATCTTAACAGAGTGCAAGAACAAAGAAACAATCAACATACATTTATCTTATCTTAAGAATTTAATGAAAGAAAGAAGATTGCGGGAAGTAGACTAAGAAAGCTTGTTGCATCACACCAACGTGCACTGGTGCAGGTTCATTTCTCCTACTTGGACCAGGCAGGAAAACCAATCAAGCAAAGTTGTAGAAAAAGAGATATCACACCAATGTGCACTGGTGCAGGTTCATTTCTCCTGCTTGGACTAGGCTGGGAAAAACCAATCTGAAATCAAGTGCAGGAACAGAAATTGCAGGAAAAACAAAGTTATCTACTTCAAACAACGGATCCGCTTGCACTCAAATAGGAATACATGTGCTTAATATTAAATCACACTTGACAATGTAAACACAAATTACAAGAAAACATGAAATGGGGTAAACGTGCTAGGTTGGCTGGGCCCTAGCCAACCAGCACGTTTCCATTTTAAGTAGAAACGCTGCTCAATACTTTAATTAATTCATCAACTCAATACATAAACATAATTTTCGAAACATAAGGCGGAGCTCCTTTTATTAATTCACTGAGGCAAGTAAATACATTAAGGCATCGTCCAGCCTAGATTTGGGCGATAACAAAATAAAACGACCTGCTACTGCCTCTCGGCTATGTTTCTGTTCTCCTCTATGATAAAAAACCTTCCTCCTTAGTTCTATTTACACTTTACATTATGTAGACATTTGGAAAAAGGCCAAAATATATCCTTTAACTGATTACATAATAAAATGTAGAGTTTAGCTTTTTAGTCTTCAAAATAGGCAGTTAGCAGAACTGGTCATAGTTAACCAGCTTTTGGCCTTCACAGATTGGTCTCGGCTACCTTTGAATCACTCCGCTGTCGTGGTTGAAGCGGCTCAAGACGAGGTGGTGATCAAGGAGGTTCAAATCTACTGCAAGGATTTGCTATGCTGGCAATGGTGCAAGATCCGATCTTGCACTAGGATCAACGGTCATGGTAAGTACTCTAACTACCAAATAAACATAGGAGATAGATCGATAAGTTACAAATAGTGATTAAAATTAATAAATCATGTAATAAATAATTAATAGATGCTAAGTTGAATTAAAAATATGAAAAATAAAGTTTATACGAAATATGTCACTGTGCTTGGACTGGTGCAAGATGAGGGTGTATAAAAGAGGTAAAACAGAGGTAAATGGTTATGATTTAGGAAGGGGAAAATGGAAAAAAGAGAGAAAATTACGGGGCTAACAAAGAAATTGAAAAGTTCTCAAGTTTTGTATGATATTCTTAGCAGAAAAAGATCAACATAGAAAAAATCAAGTCTTGGTTATGTGGGAAATATTTTATACAAAGATGATGCAAGGATTAAGTCACCAAAAAATAAAATTGAAGAAAAGTATGAAGGCCATGCTAGTGTTCTTCAAAGCCCCAACCACAATGGATGCAAGGGAAGAAATCAAAATTAGATTTCAAGCACTACTACACCAAGAAGCTATGATGATTCTCTCAAGGGGTCTATACACAACTCAAGCACTAGTGTAATAAAAGACAAAGGGTAGCAAAGATTTGAATCCTCTCCAAAGAAGAACAATTTTAGAAGAGCTAATTCATTAATACAATCCTTCTCAGTGACGTACCAAAATATATTTATTGGTTACTATTTTTCATGTACAAATTTAGGACAGAAAGCAAGGTATTGTAGAGCCTATGACAAGAATGATTATACATTACCTTATCATACCTCTAAAATAAAAAAAATGCAGGAAATGAAATCAAAGGTCCTATTGGTTACATCATTATAAATCATAATTATTTCACTCCCTTCTTCAAGTACAATATAAAATGCTAGAAATTCCATAATTATGGGCGTATAACCCATCGATATAGAAGAAACATGAAATGGTTCCCTAAACAAATTAAGGAAGGAAATATGCCTACCAAGTATAAATAAAATGTCACAAAATTGTAGAGAAGAAAACAAGAAGAGCCAAAGACAAATCTACATGCTCAAGACATAGGTATTTATGGATGGTAGTTTACATCCAATGCACTGTGTTGAAGTCCAACAAGAAATTACAACACACACACTAGTGGGGGACCAATAGGTCCTAGCGATACATTAGTGTGAAGGTCTATTTAATTAATTAAATTGGTGCAGTGTCTAATTTAATTTTCCCTTAATTAATTTGGACAATAAAGTGTAATCTTATCTCATGTTCACTTGTAATAGTTAACTGAGTGTGATAAACTCAGTTAGCTCATATATTTCGAGTTGAGGGTGGTTGGTGAGGCATGCAAAGTAATTCTATTAGTTATGGAGTTTGAATTGCAGTTGGTGCATTAGTTTAATGCATGAGTAATCAGTTAACCCAATTAGGTGAGTTAGAGTTAGTTGAACTAGTTGTAACTGTTTGTTACACTAGTGAGAGATAAAGTGAATTAAATATTATTTAATTCACAATCATTGATCTACCATGAAACTGATGATTTACTATTAATACCTGCATGCATGTCAGTTCCAGTGGAGACCCAGTTGAGACAAAGGTTAAAGGGATGTTAACTATCAGTTGTGTGATTAGTACGTTGCCTGCATGCAACCAGACATCCATTGGATTTCCCATGATCCTTGCGCCTCCTTGGAAGGCCAAAATTCCTAAAGGTCAGAGATTGCATTAATCAGGAATTTCACAAGCAAGGCAGACTTTTTAGAGGTTGAGAAATGGCTAAGTGTTGGTCGATTTTGTCTGGGACAGTGTGAGATAGTTGTGAGAGTGCAAGAGACTCTTGTGAGAAGAGTGCATTGTAATTTTTTCATGATTCCATGGTGAATATAAAATAGAATATATAGGGGTTTTGAGCAGTAAGCTTTCCCCAAGAAATTATCTCTGTTGTGGTTTGATTTGATTCTTTCTTTGCTTATAGTGATTGGCGATTGTGTTTAATTTCGGCAACTGATTTGTAGAAGGATTCAATATCTAGCTTTAGTACATCGCTTAATCAGATTGAATCCATTGATATAAATATTTTTGAATAATTTATACATGGTATCAGAGCACAGGAAATCATTATAGTAGAGGAGAAGTTGAGTTTGTGACTGAATAGAATTCAAATTTGAAAAAGTATTCTTGGTGTGACAGGAGAATTAGGATCGAAATGGCTTTCAATGGCTTGAGATTGGATTATGCACTCGAGGGCATATCTAACTATATTTCATGGAAATATAGGATGGAGGCAGTACTAGAGGACAATGGGTTGAAATAATTCATTGATAATGATGTTCCCAAACCCACTGTAGCAGATGCTACAAATATTGATGCTTGGAAAAAGAAGGTTGCAAAGGCAACGAGGATCTTACTGGATGGAGTACGAGACCAAATTGTCTCAAGTATCCATGGAAAAGTGACACCATATGCAATTTGGAAAGCTTTGACATATCTGTTTCAGAGTAGCAGTGACCATAGAAAACTGGCACTGAAGGACAACCTCAAGAAAATCAAAATGGAGAAAGGCGACACTATTCTGAAATATTTAACAAAGTTTGTCCAATGTCAGGATCAACTTGGTAGTGTCAGAAGTACTATCGCAGATGATGACTTGGTGAGCCTATCTCTTCTAGGACTTCCCAAGAGTTGGCATATTTATCAGGACTCTGTCAATGGAGGGGAAAAGCTACCAGATTGGGAATGACTTTGGTCGGATTTGGTGCAAGAAGAATTCAGGCGGAATACCAGGGATGGATGTTCATCTAAGAATTATGATGAAGAAAATTGCGCTTTGGATGCCAAGGTGAATAAGGGGAAAGGAAATAAATTCCATTCCAAATCTGAGTCCGTCAAATATGTCAAGAAGTGCGGCATGTCTAGAGCGAAGTGTTTTCACTGTCACGAGCATGGACAATATGCCACTAATTATCCACAAAAGAAGAAGAACAAGAAGGCTTTAGGATCTGCAGCTGGTGAGGCTTTGGCCTCACAATTTGAGCTTGACTTATCACTCATTGCATGCATGGTTTCAAGTGAAATGGGATCGGTGTGGTACTTGGATAGTGGTGCATCCTTTCCCATGACGGGAGACAAAGAAATTTTTAGTAGCTTGGAGGAGAAGGACCTCCAGATGCATATCGAAATGGGTGATGATGGGAGGTACAGTGCTACCGGGATTGGTACAATTACCTTCTATAGATAGTCGGGTAAAACCTTTCTATTAAAATATGTAATGCATGTACCAGGCTTGAAGAAAAATTTGGTCTCAGTCGCAATGTTGGAGGATAGAGGCTATGACATTTTTTTTCAGTGAGGGAAAATATTTCCTTTGACACAAAGCAACAAGAAAAGCCAAGAAGATTGGGATTCATGTGAAGAATCTCTATAAACTTTATGTATATGGTTGCACAATATTTATGGGTAAGGCAAACAAAGTGGTGAGCCGAGATGAGGACGAGTTATGGCACATGAGATTGGTCCATCTACACCACGAAGCCTTGAAGGTCATGCATCATATTTCTATGGGTCTTCCCAAGGGTAATCTTGCACAGCTAGACACATGTAAGGGATGTACTATGGGGAAGTATGAAAATGCCACTTTTTATGAGAAGGAGAAACGAAATTCGTAAATCCTTGAGAGAGTTCACTCAAACGTGTGTGGACTCTTCTCTACTGCTTCGACATTAAAGCATAAGTACTATGTGATATTTGTTTATGATTTTTCTAGAAAGTGTTGGATCTACTTCATGCAGAAGAAAGATCAAAATTTCTCAAAATTTCTTGATTTTAAAGCATTGGTGGATAAAGACACGAGGAAGCATGTGAAGGCTCTTAGGAATGATAATGGTGATGAGTACATCTCCAATGAATTCAATAAATTTTGCAGCAAAGAAGGAATTCGAACAGAGTTTATTGCGCCTCATAACCCACAACATAATGGGGTTGTAGAAAAAAAGAATAGAACAATTGTGGGTGCAGCACGAATGATGTTGCATGATCAAGGCCTACCGTTGCTTTTGTGGGTGGAGGCAAGAAACACAATGGTATTTGTGCAAAACCATTTTCCTCATCGGATACTTGGCATGAGTACACCAGAGGAGGATTTTACTTGTAATAAGCCTGATGTTTCACATTTTAAGATTTTTGGCTTATCTATTTATGTGCATGTGACCAAATACAGTAGGAAGAATCTCAAACCAACAATTGAGATTGGATATTTGTGGGGTACAATAATATTCCCCACAACTATCGAGTGTATTTTCCAAACAATAGGATGATTGTTGTCAAATGGGATATAAAATTTGATGAGGAGAAAGCCATGCAATTTTCCCTTGAGAGGGAGATGGATTTGCATGCAGAGGATGAAATCTTGGTTCCAAAGAATGAACCTGAAGTTGTGGAGCAGCCACATGCGGAGGATCATGGAGTGGCAGAAAACACTCATGCAAATACATCCACTAGAAATGGTAGAAGGCACACCACAGAAGCTGATAGATTGAGACTTGATGATGTAAATAATGTAGGAGCGCCTACTTCACTACACAGACTGAGATAGTCTCCAGATAGGTTTACAGGATACATGGCTCTTATGAGCAAGTGTATTGTGATAGAGCCATCTTCCTTTGAGGAAGCAGTGCAGCATCCAATTTGGGTTGATGCTATGGTAGAGGAGTATAACTCCATCGTCAAGAACAATGCATGGGAAGTTGTCCCAAGACTAGTCGAAAAATCAATGGTTGGATCTAGATGGATCTATAAGGTGAAGCAAGCAACGAATGGGAGTGTGGAGAAGTAAAATGCCAGATTTGTGGCCTGTGGATTCTCACAATTTGAGGGGATTGAATATGAGGAGACTTTCACAACAGTCACGAGGTACTCTTCCATTAGATCTATCCTTGCACTCTCAACGCAGATGGGGTGGTGCATTCATCAGATGGAAGTGAAAAATGCGTTTATCAATGGAGTTATTGAGGAATAAATTTACATAGATTAGCCAAAATGTTTCGAGATCTTTGATAGTGAGTCACATGTGTGTCGACTCAAGAGAGAATTGTATGGGCTGAAGCAAGCACCTCGTGCTTGGTACACTCAGATTGACAGCTATTTGATCAGGTTGGGCTTCACCAAAAGTGAAGAAGATGAAAACCTATACCAGATTATGGTTGATGGTAAGCTTGTGATAATTGTACTTTCTGTTGATGATCTAATTTTGAAAGGTGATGAGTATCTAGTAACTTCTTGCAAGGAGGATCTTGCAAGGGAGTTATAAATGAAGGACATGGGACTCCTTCACTATTTCCTTGGTTTGGAAATATGGCAGCAAGAGGGAGAAATTTTTGTTTCTCAAGGCAAGTATGCCAAAGAGATACTGGGTAAGTTTCACATGGAGAGTTGTAAACCCATGGATACTCCTCTTCTAGGAAATTGGAGGAAAGAAGATGCTACTTCAGGAGAAGTAGTGGATGCTAGTATTTACAGGTAGCTAGTGGGTTCATTGATGTACTCGGTGAACACCAGACAAGACATTTTCTACGCAGTTAACCAGCTGAGTCAAGCTATGGTTAAGACAACCAAGCTCTTTTGGAAGTCATGGAAGCATGTCTTGAGATATCTCAGGGGCAATACAAAGTATGGATTATGGTACAAATGGACAGAGGGAGTGAAGCTTCAAGGCTTCAAGGATGCAAATTGGGCAGGCAGTCCATCAAAATGAAAGAGCACATAAGGAGGGATCTTCATCATAGGATCGACAATAGTTTATTTGTATAACATGAAGAAATGATATGTGGCACTCCTTTAAGCCGAGGCAGAGTACATGGAAACAATTCAAGCTGCATGTGAGGCCATCTAGATGAGAAATATCTCGATTGGTTTGTTTGGTTCTCATATGGATCCGACTATGATACATTTTGATAACCAGAGTTACATTAAACTCTCGGTTAATCTGGTTATCCATGATAGGTCCAAGCACATAGAAATCCAGTACCACCATATCAGAGATTGTGTTTAGAGGTGTATTATGTTACTTCAGTACATTCCCATGAAGGATCATGATGAAAATATTCTAACGAAGGTGCTTGCTAGGAGAAAATTCAGATACCATAGAGGGAGGATCGGGGTGGCAGATAATCCCTTTCTTTTTGAGAGGGAGCGTTGAAGTCCAACAAGAAAGTGTAGCACATACAGTAGTGTGGGACCAATAGGTCCTAGTGATACATTAGTGTGAAGGCCAATTTAATTAATTAAATTGGTGCAATGTCTAATTTAATTTTCCCTTAATTAAATTGAACAATAAAATGTAATCTTATCTCATGATCACTTGTAATAGTTAACTGAGCGTGATAAACTAAGTTAGCTCATGTATTTTGAGTTGAGGGTGGTTGGTGAGGCAAGCAGAGTAATTATATTAGTTATGGTGTTCGAAATGCAGTTGGTGCATTAGTTTAATGCATGAGTAATGAGTTAACTCAATTAGGTGAGTTAGAGTCAGTTGAACTAGTTGTAATTGTTTGTTGCACTAGTGAGAGATCAAGTGAATTAAATATTATTTAATTCACAATCATTGATCTGCCATGCAACTGATGATTTACTATTAATAGTTGCATGTATGTCAGTTCCAGTGGAGACCCAGTTGAGACAAAGGTTACAGTGATGTAAAATATCATTTGTGTGATTAGTAGGTTGCCCGCATGAAACTAGACATCCATTAGATTTCCCAAGATCCTTGCACAGTTTTGGAAGGAAAAAATTTCTAAAGAATAATAATTTCATTCATTAGGAATGGCACAAGCAAGGCAGGTTGTTTAGAGGCTGAGAATTGGGTAAGCGTTGGTCGATTTTGTCTGGGACAGTGTGAGACAGTTGCGAGAGTGCAGGAGACTCTTATGAGAAGAGTGCATTGTAATTGTTTCATGATTCCATGGTGAATATATAATAGAAGATAGAGGGGTTTTGAGCAGTAAGCTTTCCCCAGGAAATTATCTATGTTTTGGTTTGATTTGATTCTTTCTTTGTTTATTGTGATTGGAGATTGTGTTTAATTTCCGTAATTGATTTGTAGAAGGATTCAATATCTATCTTTAGTACATTTCTTGATCGGATTGAATCCATTGATATACATATGTTTGTATAATTTCTACACACTAGATCAATGAAATGCATAAGAGCTAGATTTTACTTCCTTGAAAGAATCATGGTCCACCTCATCAATGGAACAAATGAGTGGGAAATTTCTATGTGAAAATGATGATTGAATAACACAAATAAAATTAAAAAGAATGACGAAACATTTTTTTATATTGGAGATGTTCTGCTAGTTAGAGTTAATTGAAACAATGGTGACAATGATGGAATCTAGGAGGAACCCAATACATGTGGTATCATCATGGAATATCTGTTGTGACTATAGTGATGCATTGATTGCATCACACACACATTGGAGTTGCCAATGAGGATTGCGCAGTCAAGGCAAGAGTAATTCAAATTAATTCAGAGCTATTCTTCAGAAGGGATTGCACAGTGGAGGCAAGCTAGCAGGAGACAAAGATCAGTGCATGGATTTGCAAGATTGGTCCTGATTAGTGTATTAAGATTGTACGGTACTGAGAGCTTGATAAGCTTTGTATGAGGATTATCATATGATTCCATGATACATAATATATAGTTGGGTTTTTCAGCTTCAGGCTTTCCCAGTTAAAAAACTGTGTTATGTGCGATTGATTATTTTTGTTTACGCTTCACATGTGTGTGCAATTATTTTTTCCGCAAAAGATTAATAGGTGGAATTGATTCATTATTTTGCATAAAGTTAAATAGTGTGAGATCAGGTGAATCAAGGACATATGCATGCTTAGTGCATATAATTTCTACATGGTATCAAATCATTGTTGATTGAAGATTGCAATTGTGAAGTGAGTTTGTGCCGGTGGACAATTTGAATTTGCTACAGAAGATTCTTGGTGCAGAAGTTGAGTATACATTGAAATTTCTTTCAATGGGTTGCGATTGAAGTATGCCCTTGATGGGAGCTCGAATTACATAGCCTCGAAGGATAGGATGGAGGCGGTGCTGGAGGATAATCTGTTAGAAAATTAAATATTACAGAGCAATGCAACATATAAAATATGCGGAAAACACAAGCACACAAAACACATAAAACCAGAGAGACATAGATATACGTGGTTCACCCAATTTGGGCTACGTCCACCCTGAACAACTAGTCCTTCCTTTCTATTATCCAGCAAAAATGAAGAGACACAACCTACAGCAGATCCGCTGTAATATCCTCTGTTCTCTCTCACAATCTCCCTATCAGTTTCTCGCTCTAAGAATACACACACAATACACAGCCACAATACAATACCCTCATAAAAGTGAGGGGTTGCCTTCTAGGGAAAAAAACCTGAACTAAACATAACTTCTACTGTCAGATCATCTACCTAATGAACGGCCCAGATTGACTAGAAATTACTATACTTTTACAAGGAAATTTTACATCTGTTTTTAGCTTCGGGGGCGCTGCCCCCGAAACCCCTTGCCAAGGGGGGGCTCCATAAAGTCACAGCCGCCCCCCCTGGCCCCCCAGGAAGCGTTTAATTATGGGTGGAATTTCCTCCCCATTAAGGTACAGGGGTCCAACACTGTGATAGAAAATAAAAAAGATAATCAGCTCCACACCCAACAATCTCCCACTTGGAGACTGATTGTAGCAATTGCACCACTGCTTCATTTTTTGGAAAATGACTCCTCTTTGGACTTGGTTGTTTCTCATATTCATCGTCATCCTTGAAGACCAATTGAAACTGAGCATAATCTCAATTTCTCCCTGGTTACAACTTTTTTTAGCATATCTGCAGGATTCTGTCTAGTGTGTATCTTTTCCAGCTTCAACTGTCCATCTTCCAATACTGACCATATGAAATGGTACTTGAGCTGTATGTGTTTAGTCCTGGAGTGAAATTTTGAGTTCTTTACAAGATGAATGGCACTTTGGCTATCACTATATAACGTGCCCATATCATGCTTCTTACCCAATTCATCCATAAACCTTTGTAACCAAATCATTTCTTTACTAGCCTCTGTAGCAGCAACATACTATGCTTCTGTTGTTGAAAGTGAAACAACACTTTGGATTTTTGAAACCCAACTGACAGTTGGTCCACCTACAGTAAATACATACCTTGTAGTGCTCCTCCTGTTATCTCTATCACCTGCCATATCTGCATCAACATATCCCTGTAGAGCAATGTTTGAACCACCAAAGCATAATGCTTGATTTGTGGTACCTCTCAAATATCTGAGAATCCATTTTACTTCCATCCAATGTTCTTTTCCTGGATTGTTCATGTACTTGCTTACAACTCCCACTGCATGTGCAATATCAAGCCTTGTGCAGACCATTGCATACATTAAGCTTCCAACTACTGATGCATATGGAACTTTAGACATATATTCCATTTCTTCGTGGGTCTTGGGGCACATCTCCTTACTAAGTTTGAAATGGCTAGCAAAATGTGTACTAACTGGTTTTGCATTCTGCATACTAAATATTTTCAACACCTTTTCTATGTACTCATTCTGAGACAGTGTTAATTTGTGATTTTTCCTGTCTCTAGTTATCCTCATACCAAGGATTTGTTTTGCAGCTCCCAAATCCTTCATTGCAAATTAATTTGCCAATTTTCTTTTGAGCACATTTATTTCCTACATGTTAGAACCTGCAACAAGCATGTCATCTACATACAATAACAATATAATATAGCTTCCATCATTTTTCCTTTTCAGATAAGCACAATGATCAGAGTGA
Source organism: Pinus albicaulis (assembly GCA_034641835.2). Classification (NCBI taxonomy): domain Eukaryota; kingdom Viridiplantae; phylum Streptophyta; class Pinopsida; order Pinales; family Pinaceae; genus Pinus; species Pinus albicaulis. Next base: position 149,387,170 of record CM076575.1, read on the forward strand.
CATCCAGTATAACCTTGTTCAGACATAAACCTGTCAAATTTTAGGTACCACTGCCTTGGAGCCTATTTTAAGCCATACAAGCTCTTCTTTACCCGGACACCAATTTTTCTTTCCCTTGACCTCGATATCCTTCTCGTCGCTCCATATAGATCTCTTCCTCCAAATTCCATGGAGAAATGTTTTTCTTTTTTGAGCTCAACTGTTCAGAGCAATCAAACCCCTTCCATTTTTATTCTAAAACAGTTTTTTGTTTGTATGTCATTTTAAATAATAGTGAGAAAAGGTCTCCCAATGCAAATCAATATTCTTTCTTTCTGCAAACCCTTCACTCATGTCTAGTTTAAATTCTGCTTCCTCCATCTTCTTCCTTCACCCATAAAACTCATTTATTCCGTAATGAAGCCACCCACAGCAACCCGAATTCCCAAGCCTGAATACATTAAGAGTCCATCTCTTCTTCCATGGCTAGCTCCCATGCCTTTTTCCCCGTTTTCAACCCTCGCATTTGCTTTCTGCCATTCAAATGCCTTGAATCACCAACACCAAAACATAAACAAAGGGAGAGTATTGTTCAGGGGGTCTACTTATCCTGGTAGATCTTCTAACACCACTTTCAGGTGTTTGGTGTTCCTGTTGTTGTTGTGGTGGTTGTTGTTGTTTTGGCTGTTGATTATTATTATTTTTAGGCACCTTTACCTTTTCTGTGATCTCATCAAGAACTGTGTATTCTTTGTTTTCTTTTTCCTTTTTCTTTTCCTGCAACTGATTCTTATACAAGACCTTTTCATTGAATATTACATCTCTGCTCCTAATTATTTTGTGATTTTCATAATCATATAAGAAATAACCAAAGTCATTAACACCATATCTAATAAAGGTACATTTCTTTGATTTTTCCTCAAGCTTTGTTCTGTTTTCTTTATTAATATGGACAAAGGCCTCACAGCCAAAATATTTAAAGTGAGCAAGCCACCACACCGCCCAGTGCTTCTCCGGAATACCATCCGGTAACTGAAGGCCCTTGTTTATTAATAAAAATAGTATATATACCTACTGTACCAGTGCAATCCCCATGCAATTCCGATGCACCTTGCACGCTCCATGATTGTTCTGTTCATTCTTTCTGACACACCATTTTCTTGTGGTGTTCTTGGAACCGTCTTCTCTCTGCGAATTTCATGCTCTGAACAGTACCTATCAAACTCTTTGCTGCAATATTCACCTCCATTGTTTGATCTGAGACACTTCAACTTCTTTCCTGTCTCAATCTCAACCAAAGCTTTCCATTTCTTGAAAATATCAAATACATCATATTTATTCTGAATACAATAAATACATGTTTTTCTAGTTGCATCATCAATAAAAGTAACATAATAATGAGAGCCACCAAGAGATGATACCTAAGAAGGTCCCCATACATCTGTATGCACAAGCTCTAATTTTTCACTCTCATTTTATTTACCAATTCTTAGAAATCCGACTCTCTTCTGTTTTCCATAAATGCAATCCTCATAGAAATCCTAATCAACATTCTTCAAACCTGGCAACAAATTTCTTGAGTGAAGAATATTCATCCCCTTCTCACTCATGTGTCCGAGCCTATGATGCCATAATGCTGCATCTGCTCCTTTGGAAGTTAAAGCATTAACAGAGTTAGAAATACCATTGCATAAATATAATGTACCAACCTTTTCGCCTTTTGCTATTACCAGGGCTCCTTTGGTGACCTTCCAAGTTTTATCTCATAGTTGCTCACTAACTCCTTCAGTTGCCTGGTATTTTTTTTTTGAACTAGATTTTCTTCTATAAATAAACAGCCACTTCCTTTGACAAATGTTTGGTTTCCATTTTGTTGTTTTACAAGAAATTTACCCATTCCAACAATTTTACAAGGTTTACCATCACCCAAAATATGCGGAAAACACAAGCACACAAAACACATAAAACTAGAGAGACATAGATATACGTGGTTCACATAGTTTGGGCTACGTCCACTTCGAACAGCCAGTCCTTCCTTTCTATTATCCAACAAAAATGAAGAGACACAACCTGCAGCAGATCCGCTGTAATATCCTCTGTTCTCTCTCACAATCTCCCTATCTATTTCTTGCTCTGAGAATACACACACAATACACAACTGCAATACAATGCCCTCATAAAAGTGAGGGGTTTCCTTCCAGGTCAAAAAACCCTAAATTAAACATAACTTCTACTGTCAGATCATCTGCCTAATGAACGACCCAGATTGACTAGAAATTACTATACTTTTACAAGGAAATTTTACATCTGTTTTTAGCTTCGAGGGCACTGCCCCTGAAACCCCCTGCCAGGGGGGGCTCCATAAAGTCGTAGCTGCCCCCCTTGGACCCCCTAGGCAGCGTTTAATTATGGGCGGCGTTGCTGCCCCATTAAGGTACATGGGTCCAGTGCTGTGATATAAAATAAACAAGATAATCAGGCTCCACACCCAACATAATGGACTGAAGGAGTTCATCAATAGCGATGTTCCTAAGCCATGATCTAGCGATGCTGCATTACTTGATGCATGGCAAAAGAAGACAGCAAAGACGAGAAGGATTCTATTGGAAGGTGTGAAGGACCATATTATGTCCGGCCTTCACAGGAAAGCCACTCCATTCTTAATGTGGAAGGCTTTGACAGAATTGTTCCAAAGAAGAAGTGACCAGAGGAAGTTTGCGCTTAAAGACAAGCTCAGAAAAATAAAAATGGAGAAGGGCGACAGTATTCCAAAATACCTCACGAAGTTTGTCCGCTGCAAGGATGAACTAGGAAGTGTGGGGGTTACTGTTGATGAAGAAGATTTGGTGAGCTTGGCTCTCCTTGGGCTTCTGAAGAGTTGGCATAGCTACGAAGACTCTTTCAATGAACGGGAGAAATTTCCGAGATGGGAGCGACTTTGGTCGGATCTTGTGCAGGAGGAGATAAGGCAGGGTACCAGGGATGGATCTTCTTTGAAGAATGAAGATGAAGAGAATTTCCATTTGGCTACCAAAGCAAGGAAAGGGAAGGGGAAGAAACATTCTTCAAAATATGATGCTAAAGGAAGGAAGCAAGATTTGTCCAAATTGAAGTGTTTTCACTGTCACGAACATGGACATTTCACCACTAACTGTCCACAAAAGAAGAATAACAAGAAGGCTACTGGATCTACAGCTGGAGAGGCCTTAGCCTCGCAATTTGAGCTTGATTTATACTTGATCACTTGCTTGGTTTCAAGCTGCATGGGATCGATGTGGTATATTGATAGTGGCACGTCTTTCCATATGACGGGAGACAAAGAGTTGTTTAGTGACTTGGAGGAGAAGGATCTCCAGATGCATATAGAGATGGGTGACGATGGTCGGTACAGTGCGACTGGAATTGGGACCATTACCTTTGAGAGGGAGTTCGGTAATCCATTCTTGTTGAAGAATGACATGCATGTTCCAGGTCTGAAGAAGAACTTGGTCTCAGTCGCAATGCTGGAAGACAGAGGTTATGATGTTGTTTTCAGTGAGGGAAAAGCCTTCCTTCGACATAAAAAAATGGGTCAAACCAAGAAGATAGGGGTTCAAATTAAGAATCTCTACAAGCTGGAGGTAGATGGCTGTGCTGCAATGGTGGGCAAAGCAGAAGAAGTGGTGAGCCTGGATGAGGGCGAATTATGGCACAAGAGATTGGGCCATCTTCACCATGGCGCTTTGAATATTTTGCAGCAAATTTCTACTAGACTTCCCAAGGGTACTCTTACGCAGTCAGATCAGTGCAAGGGATGTACTATGGGTAAGTTTTTGAAGACCACCTTTCATGAGAAGGAGAACCATGCTTTGGTGATCTTGGAGAGAATTCTCGGTTGCTTCAACAACAAAACACAGGTATTATGTTATATTTGTTGATGACTATTCTCATAGATGTTGGATCTTCTTCATGCAGAAGAAGATTGAAATGTTCTCAAAGTTCTGTGAGTTCAAGGCATTGGTGGAGAAGGAGTTGGGGAAGCAAGTGAAAGCTCTACGGAGCGATAACGGTGGTGAATACATCTCGTGTGAATTCAAAGACTTCTGTAGCAAAGAAGGAATTCGAAGAGAACTCATAGCGCCTCATAACCCACAACAAAATGGGGTCGCAGAGAGAAATAATAGAACGATCGTGGGTGTTGCACGAGCGATGCTGCATGACCAGGGCCTACTGATGCACTTGTGGGTAGAAGCATGGAACACTACAACTTATGTGGAAAACCGTTGTCCTCATAGAGTACTTGGCATGAGTACACCCGAAGAAGCTTTTACTGGTAAGAAGCCTGATATTTCTTATTTGAAGATTTTTGGCTCACCTGTTTACATTCATGTGACGAAGGACGCCAGGAAGAAGTTGGAGCCAACTGCAGAAGTTGGGATATTTGTGGGATACACAGAAACACCCCTTAATCATCGTGTGTATTTTCCAGATAGTTGGATGACTATTGTGCGACGGGATATAAAATTCAATGAGGTGAAATCCATGAAGTTGTCACTTGAGAGGGAGCTACACTTGCATGGAGAGGAGGAACTTCTTGTTCCCAAAGATGAGCCTCTGGATGTGGATTAGCCACAGGAGGAGATTCATGGAGTGGAGGAGTCTACTCATGTAGAACCAAACATCAGACAAGGCAGAAAGCGTACCACAGAAACTGAGAGACTGAAGCTTGATGTGGCACAAAATGTAGGAGTTCCTACATCACAACACAGACAGAGACAATCACCTGAACAATTTACTAGATAAATGGCTCTTATGAGCAAGTGTATCATGACAGAGCCATCTCATTTTGAAGAAGCAGTGCAGGAGCCCACATGGGTAGATGCCATGGTGGAGGAGTATGACTCCATTGTCAGAAACAGTGCTTGGGAGATTCTTCCAAGGCTGGTGGGAAAATCAGTTGTAGGATCAAGATGGATCTACAAGGTAAAGCAAGCTACTGAAGGGAGTGTCAAGAAGTATAAGGCAATATTTTTTGCCTGGGGCTTCTCACAGATTGATGGGATTGACTATGAAGAAACCTTTGCACTTGTCACACGGTATTATTCGATACGGACCATCCTTTCTCTCTCAGCGTAGATGGGTTGGCACATTCATTAGATGGATGTGAAGACTTCATTCATTAATGAGATCATTGAGGAAGAGGTGTACATTGAGCAGCCTGAAGGATTTGAGATCTTCAGCAGCAAGTTGCATGTGTGCAGGCTCATAACAACACTGTATGGGCTGAAACAAGCACCCCGTGCTTGGTAAACTCAGATCGAAAGTTATTTCACTGGACTTGGCTTCACCAAGAATGAGGCAGATTCAAACCTGTATTAGATTGTGGTGGAGGGTAAGCTTTTAATCATTGTACTTTATGTTGATGATTTAATACTAACAAGTGATGAGCAGTTGATACACTCATGCAAGGCATATCTTGCAAAGGACTTTGAGATGAAGGATTTGGGCCTCCTTCATTATTTCCTTGGATTGGAAATATGGCAGCGAGAAGGTGAACTGTTTGTGTCTCAAGGAAATTATACTCGGGAGATACTTGGTAAGTTTCACATGGAGGACTGCAAGCCCATGGATTCTTCTCTTCCAGGAAATTGGAGGAAAGAGGATACTTTCATCGTGTATAGTGATGCCACTATTTACCTACGCTGGTGGTTCACTCATGTACGAATAACACTAGACCGGACACATGCTGGTGGGGAACCACCTTCACAGCGGGCAGCGCCTACCAAGATCTTTTTGAAGCAAGGTGAAAGCATGTCCCCGAGATATCTCAGGAACATCCGGTAGCATGGCTTTATGGTATGGTGACAGATTTTGGACAGAGGTGGGGGAAGTTTTTATGGTTTTCCACGGATGCGTATTGGGCAGGACCCAGCGTACGTAAAGAGAACATCGGTGGAGGGATTTTTCGTATCGTACCACAAAGTAGCTTTTCGCACATAGCAGAAACAAAGATCCGTGGCACCCAATTAGCGTGTTTTTTAATACATGGCAAGACCCGAACGATGTGAGAGTAGGTCATCCGGATGAGGAAGATTCTGTTGGTTTGTTTGGTTCAAATTTAGATCCCATAGTGATACATTGTGATAATCAAAGTTGCATTCAACTCTCGGTTAATCCTGTGTTTCATGACAGATATAAACATATTGATATACGGTATCATCATATCAAAGATTGTGTGTTGAAAGATTGGGCGGTGGCTTCAGTACATTCCCACGAAGGATCAGGATGCAGATATTCTGACGAAGGCGCTCACCAGGAGAAAATTCGAATACCATAGAGGTAGGATCGGGGTGAAGGATAATCCTTATCTTGTTGAGAGGGAGTGTTGAGATTCAACAAGATGATGAGCTTAGTGAAAAGAGTCGCCTTCACTAAGTGGGCCCGCTGGCTATTTTTGGCGCAAGTCTATTTTTAGACATGATGATCATATTTCAGAAGTTGCAGGATGCTATTTGTGGATGGTTGATCAAGTTGGAAAAATAGATGAAATTTTATTTTTAGAATATTGGGCGAAGTCTATTTATAGATCGCTGATCTAAAAATAGATGCATGTCGATTATTATTAGCTCTTAATAATAATCAAACACTAAACAACAACTTATTCTCTTGGAGCACTTTTGTTTAGTGCACAGATTTGGCACATCAGTGGACTGAGGGAATTACGCAATTCCCAAGGGTTTACTGGAGCTAATGCATGGAGGACTCAGTTAGAACTCAAGTGGCATAGTTATGACACAGTTGGAAGAAGTAGTTATGGAGTTGTATTTAGTTTAACTCAGTTAGACTCAGTTGAGCTAGTTGTATCTAGTCTAACTGATTGATACACTAGTGAGAGGAGTGAATTAATTAGTTAATTAATTCACAAATAATAACTTCATATTAATCAACCGAACAACAAGGTCAGCTAATCACAAGGTGGCCATGTGGCCATGAGACCTGGGAGAGGTAGGTGAAAGGGAAAGATGGACTATCTATTGTGACTATAGTGATGCATTGATTGCATCACACACACATTGGAGTTGCCAATGAGGATTGCACAATCAAGGCAAGAGTAATTCGAATTCATTCAGAGCTATTCTTCAACAGGGATTGTGCAGTGGAGGCAGGCTAGCAAGAGGCAAAGATCGATGCATGGATTTGCAAGATTGGTCTTGATTAGTGTATGATGATTGTACTGTACTGAAAGATTGATAAAATTTATATGAGGATTTTCATATGATTCCATGATACATAATCTATAGTTTGGGTTTTCAGCTTCAGGCTTTCCCGGTTAAAAAACTATGTTATGTGCGATTGATTATTTTTGCTTATGCTTCACATGTGTGTGCAATTAATTTTTCCGCAAAATATTAACAAGTGGAATTGATTCAGTATTTTCCATAAAGTTAAATAGTGTGAGATCAGGGGAATAAAGGATATATGCATTCTTAGTTCATATAATTTCTACAACCCTATCCTCCATGATCTCCTCCATGAGGTCCATGATCCCCTCCATGGGATCCATGATCTCCTCAAATTCGAATTTGAACATAGAGTGCCACATAAGGGTGTCTAGGAAGCTTCTTTTGTACCTACATGTGTCAAAAAACTCATTCTAACTGTTATGTATAAGTATAAGCATATTATTTTCTAAATTTTAACCACAAATCTACTTAAAGAATATTAAGAATTAATAAACTTTGGAAAAGCATAGTTATAACCCAATTATGAGGTAAATGTAATGATGTGGAGGTGGAATGAAGGTGACATGAAGGTAATATAGAAGTAATGTGAAGGTATTGGTGAATAATGGAGTGAGAATAAGTTCTATTTTGAGGCCCAACAGAAATCACTAGTAATGACATACCTATCAAATCTCTATATAATATATTGGACAATCTCTATTTCAATTTTAATTCCTAGAAATTTTAAAAATCGTTACTTGAAACAAATTCGAAAATCACACCTCAAACTCATGGTTCCTTGGATTTAAATCCCTTGTAAACATGCAATCATAGAGATGAATCTAAAATATAAAATTAAAATAGCATATAATTCACTTCTATCCAACCTAATACATAAATAAATCCAAGAAAATAAACATTAAATAATTATACCTGAAGGGAAATATGGTTCTATCCTTTGGGGCACAAATCTCAACATATGACAAAGCTAATGATTATCCTTTGTTATCCTCTTAATTTTTAAAAAACTCACTCTTTATTGTTAACTAACATGCACCCTTTAATGTGTTCTTTGATTTGAAAAAGTAGCAAGAAAGTCTCAATTTTGATGTTGCCTTCATTAAATTGAGGAAATTCAAAATTCCACATCAGCAGGTAACCTGGAGGAGTTAACTGAGGTGATATGGCTCTTGTCACTCAGTTAAGAACACATAATTCAAGTTAATGAGTTGAAGTTAAATTTTATTCTATTGATTCCTAAAAAATAGGAGTATAGCTCAGTTAATTCGAGTTAATGGCATGAATTTTAGTTGTATGGAGTGATTTGTAAATTTTAGGAGCCTAGGTTGAGTTATTTTCAGTTGTAATCAGTTAAAATAGTTATAATTGTTAATATAACTAGTTGGTGGTAAGTTAAGTGGCGATATATTTGTATAACTCATAGATCATCTAGTTAATTGATCATTCAACTAATAATTAGCTCATGCATGCAAATAATTCGAGCTTCCAAGTAGTGGTGGAGTTTCCAAGGTAGTTAACCAGCAATTGTAAACTAGTTGAGTGTACAGTTGTTGCATGAGGTTGGGTGGACCATACTTGGGAATTGCATAATGAATTAGATGAATTCCCTATTTAATGTGAGCCTAATTCCTCAAGGAAAAACACAAGGAAATATGAGCTTGGAGGCCTGGAAAATTGGCTAAGTGTTGACCAAAATCAGTTAGTCAGACAGAGGATAAAAAAACTAGTGCATGTTGAGCTCAAGGTTGAGCAAAGCATATTGTATTCATCCATATTCTTTGATTAGTGCAATACTGATAGTAAGGGGTTTTGAACAATTGCTTTCCCCTATATATACCTTTGCGTATGTGTGTCAAACATTTATGCATGCTATTTATTTCTATTCTCGATCATGAATTTACTTCCGCATATTAGTAGAGTAGATTTGAGTCTTATGTTTTAGTAAATTTCATGAGAAATTTGAATCTACTATTAAAATTCTACATGGTATTAGAGAAGGATTCACATTTTAACCATTCATTGAAGTCCTCATGTACAATGATTATTGAAGAGCTAATGTGTTGTTAGGAGGAAAAGTTGATGGAGCCCTAGTTCAGGGCAGATCCAAAAGAACCCTAGTTCAGGGCAGATCCAGAAGAACCTGTGAGTATACTTCTTAATGGAGCTAGAAGGCTGATAGTGGGTAGATTAGTGATCCAATGTTTAGGGACAAAAAAATGAGTTGTGATCATTGATATTGGTATATTAAGGGACAGAGAGATTTCCCACAGGGAGATCGAGACTCATAGGGCGTCTAGTTTCAAAGGGAGCATCCATATGGAAGCTAGTACTTCAGGATCTCGGGAGATCATACTCATTATTGCAGTAGTTGAAACAATAGTGCGGAAGCAACAAAAGAGAAGTAGCAAAAATAGTATGAGTATATCATAGTTTTCCATACATGCAACCATACCTCCAAGAGTGAGGTGGGGTGATGTGAAGCCCTAGTCTCATAATTGCAGAAATTTTGGCACCGTCAATTGAGGTGTTCTCCTCATGGATCATTACCTTGCTATAGGGGCCCAAAATATTCAGTAGTAGGAGGATTAGTTTCAATCAGATAATGAGGATTTCAAAGGAGTGTTGACATCATAGAAAGAGGCTTAGTAGCAGAGTCAACAAAAACACAATTTTTGCAATAGACATTTGCAGACACAGTCGATTCAATTTTTTTTTTAGATGCTTCTCAATTGCAAGTGATGCAAGTAGCAACAACAACACTAAGAGGTGTTGCTTTTATTACATTCCTCAGGTGCAGGATTGGGGTGGTTTATGATCCATGTTGTCTTGATGGGACCTAGACCCAGGTTCAGATATGGTTGTGCAAACCAACAAAACCCACTATTACTAACCCTTTCAGTGACGATATGATACACAAACCAAAGTCTCACCCGAGGAAATATTAGGGGATGCTAGAACCATGTTTTTGCATCCAAAGGGACTATGGAGTGTGGCTTTAGGGCTTATCTTTTCTTAAGCACTTACTGGGGCTTCGCAGAACAAATATGCTAACTACCTAGTTGTTATTCAATACTTCTAGTTAACTAGATTTCAGACTTCGCGATTCCGCTTGAACACGCATTAGTCAACATAAGAAACTATAATCTAGAATTCGCAATGAAAATATATGTAAAAACCCCAACTCAATATAGATAATAGCAATAGAATAGATGAAGAAAACACATAAGTAAACAACACAGATATTTCCTCAAAATATTCTTTTATTACTTCAGATCTAACACTTTTTTCCCTATGCACTCAGCTGCAAAGGTATGCACACTCAGCTGCAGGGGTTTGCGCACTAAGCTGAAGAATTTCTAAGTCTTCGCACACTCAGATTTAGGATCCTTCCCTTCCATAAAAAAAATATAATACTGACTCAATACAACCTTACATCCAAATGCATTCTATGATCCATTCATGAGTTATCGACTTCTTACTTCTAGACTCCTTATAGAGCTATCTCTTTTACAATACCATGGTCTAAAAACCATGGGTGAAGCTCTAAGTATAAAAAATATTCCCCATCCCTTTACAAAATAATGAAATTTGACTAGCCCCAACTCCACTAGGACTCTATTACATATGCGCGTTGTGTTCTCTGCTCCTCATTATGTAGAGTATTTATCAAAATATTCAAACTAGGGGTACCCTGTCCAACAAGCCCCTAACACAAAAATGTGACTTGTCCTAAGTCACTCTATTGGTGTGCCCTCAATATTTAATTTGATACTTGTCACACATCCTTCAGTAGCGGGACTATCTCGACACACTTCTTTTCAGAGTCTCATACTTCGGTTAACAACTTCTCTGTGGCTGGCCTGACCATTTTCTGAGCAATTTCCTTCTAAGTTTGGCACAACGCTTTCAGATGTTTCTCTACAGTTTATGATAGCTGATTGGATTTGGCTTCCCATGAATGCATTCTGACTGTGATAATTTTTTCCTTTCTTCACATCTCATCAATCTAACCTTTCAAAATTTAACCCTCTCAAATATGGGTATATCGTAATACCGGCGCTAGAGTCTTCGTTGTAACCTTAATTTGGTCCATCTGTCCAATTTCTCTTGGATTTATGCTTCAATATTCTACATGTGAGGGTCCTCCTGTAGTGAGGCCTAGACATCCATAGTTTATTCAAATACTCAGAGGCATTCCTGGACCGTGGATTCAATCTTATCACTAGCAACCTTAATCTCTATTGCACGCTACTCCCGGACTTGTGGTGGAGTAACTAGCTGCAACTGCAACTGTAACTCAAGGATCTTCATCTACAACTCAAGTCACACCTTGTTGACTTTGGCCTTGGAATATTTCACAGCCATCATGAGCTTTTCAACTTTTTCCTCTAGTGTTTCCTTGGCTTGAATTTTCAGATCAAACAGTTCACTACATACTTTGGTGATGGCTGCCTCTAATTTCTGCTTGTTTGCAACTTCCTCATCACGCTCCTGGATGACCTACTACTTGTCCTCAGCCATTTTCTTTCTCTCTCGCTTAACATCCTAGATAATCAATAGGGTACGCTACTCTCGGATCTACAATTCTTCCGTGATGCCCTTGTGAAATTCGTGTAATGCCTTCAAAGGGAGTGTAGCCAGGTTGAGCCTAGTGTTCTATAAATGTGTCGCCTGCACCTGGATTTCAGTAGTGTCAAAGAATAAAGTACCTACAGGTATAACCACTACATGAATATCAGTTGTAATTTCCATCTCTTTCTATGTTTTACTCACAGCTAATGGTGCCCCGCTTTCTTGAGCCATACTCACTTGAAGCTCGATTGCTTGACTCACGCTCGCTTGTACTGTGCTCATTTGAACCTGTAAATATTTGAGGCCCTTGTGGACCTCCGCCAATACCTTCTTGTCCTAGTACTTAATGTTACCCCATAAATGTTCAGTGACATGCCAAACATTGTCACCAATTTCATCAAATTCCCCCTTGCTAAAGACCAATGCTTATGGGCCGATGGACTTGTCTGACCTCACCTTCTTCCACGCACCTCTGTCACCTAGGGACTACCTCCTCTTTAGAATGTAAGGGGAGGGGGACTTTGTTGGATCCATAAATCTGTCATCACCACCCTAATCATTTCCCCCTCATGTGTTTGATACATCTTTATCTGTCTCCCACTCAGCTTCTTTGTTAGACTCCTTATCAGTCATGAAGGTGACATGCTTAGGTTTCTTCTTGATGTCCTTCTTTCCAGTCTTCGCACTGGTATTCACACCACTCGTGCCTGCCTTATCTGTCTCCACTCCTTAAGTGGATATATTTAGCCAATCAACTGGCCATTCACTTACAATGCTCACCACATCATCCTCTGTCCCAAGTACAGAAGCTTGTACCAAACCCTTGCAAGGTCCTGCTTTTCTCGGATGTGCACATGGTGAAATTCTGCTTTAAAGTCAGTGACCCGTTGATATTCTGCAAATAGACTTGGTGATAGCCATGGCTTCTAGCTGATCACCGTGCATAGACTTGTCTCAAACCTAACCCAATTTTTTTTTTTTCCATTACCTGAGTAAGCTCTTTTGAATTCCACATCGAGGTATATCGCGCAACCTCATAGATATTTAAGACCGGAGAGGGGAACTATGATTCATCTGGCTCCTTCCATGCCATTAAAAATACTAACAACAAGATCCACACATAGTGTAAATTCTTGTCCTTCTCCTGTGCTTCTCTGCAATCATATAAGAACTCCTTGCACAAATATCTTGCCTAGTTGTATACGACGCCTTTGCTGCATTGTGCAGCCAGAGAGACTACTGGTGTTGAAACTTCTTCTGTGTGGCACTTGCGTATGATCTTTCTTGCCAAAATATGTGTGGCAAATCAAACCAAACTATATTTGATGGAGTTAATAGAGTAACCCCTAGTTCCCTTCTCCAGGACATAATCCTGCTTCATCTTGTCAGCTAGATTCTTATCTTGGTCCTTGCCTACAAAAGCTTCAATGGGGTCCAATCCTATATAAGGAAGTGCAGTGATTTTCATGATCAACATTGCATCAATGGGGACTCGTTCCCCAAACCAGAGAAAATCATTATGCACTAGGGCCAGTAGTTGGCGCACATAGATTGTAATGATAATACTACTCCTAAATTACGGAACATATAACATGTTCAGTAGCCCTGCATCTGAATTCTTGCTACCCACTTCATTGGCTCTACCCTTTTCACTCCAATAGCTTCATATTATATAGAGCACAGATACCTTCTCAGCTCAAATTAAGGGTACTTGTTGTGGTCATTGAAATGCCAATCCTCCATGTGAAGTTCTGGAACTTTTCCCAATAACTCTTCTTCAACTGGTAATTCATCAGGAAGCAAAAGTGTAAAATTATTATACTTTACTACATCTGTATCCTTCGTCGGCTTCGCAGCTATCAGTTTCCATGGTGGAATATAAGGAGGAAACCTGGAAACAATTTCCACCTCTTATACATCAATATCCTCTAATCCTTCGGGAAAGACTTATTCTTCTTCCAACTCCTCTACCTTGATATCTTGCTTCTACCTATCTTGCATTGCCTTAGACCACTATTCTTTTGGTATTTTCTTCCTGGGTGACGTGCGAAGCACTGGATTCTTCTTCTTTTGAGATGGCACTTCATCCGCACCGGTATGTTTTTTGGGCAACCTTGGCCTTGTTACATTGTATGGTGGTGTTGCTGTCATTTTGTATCCCAACCCTACCTTGATCAAAGCCTATTTAAGTGCTTTGAAACTATAATATAACATGCATCGGGATGCTCAGCTCTCTCTTAGGTGAAAAATCTGAATTCTAAATCTCAGAGCCCAAAGTGTTCGAATGTGGAGCGGGATGCCTGATTTATAGCAAAATTCAAATCAAAACTTGATGATCTCCTTCAAATACACCTCATAAATGCATATTTGGTAGCACATCCGCCTGGATATTCCTATTAAATACACCCCCCTGCTCCTTTTAATGGCCAAGTCCTTTTCAAATCAACTATTATGGCTCCAACGGTCATATTTTGGGTGAACTGCGTCAAAAACACCTTTGTGAAGCAGTCATGCTTCCTTCGACATAGTTTCCTCTAGCTTTTCCACGATCCAACACCTCATGTAGTACTTCTACTACGACGAAGTCTTCCTTTAGCAGATTAATTTATAGTCCCATGCTCTCTTTCAATTGTGTGGAGCATTAAGACTCTTCTCTAGCCATACGGTCAATGTGAGGCCCTAGGGGCAGAGTCATCCCTGTAAAAATATAGTCTTATACCATTGATACATCCAGGGAATAACTCACCATTTAGTTTCTTGAGCTGAAATTTGCCCCCCTCTGAAATACTCCTGACAATGTACATCCCCAACCAGTGCATTTGTAGTTTAACTGGAAACTTCACGAGCTTACTCTCATATAAAAGAACTAAGTCACACTGCTTGAAAGTATTTTGCTTAATATGCTAATCATGCCATGATTTTGTACTCTCCTTTTGCACATGTTGGTGAAATCCAACAATGAACCTATTGATCTAAAATGACTATATTATTTTTGTTGTGCTAAGGGTCTTTCAGTTTTAAAAACATGTGCATAATTGGTTCATTAGTTTTCATAAGGATTAAGGAGTTTTTACATGAATTATAGATGAAATTTTGTGAATTAGAAGCATAAATAAATTGAACAATAGTGTAAAATAGAGAAATAAGTCACCACATGAAATTTACACAATAGGCATGATGAAGAAGTTCACCCCTCCTGGGCTACATCTTCTGGTCCATCTCCCAATGGCTTGTCCATCTTTCATTATGCTCAAAAATTTTCTATTACATGTAGTTACAATGCTCTAATGGCTTTTTTCTCTGCACAAATGGCTTCATAATGTTCCAATTAGTCAATAATGACTCTTCATTCACTCCGAATGGTCGAAAATTGAGCCTCCTACACTTTTGCCCAATATATCCTAGGAAAACTCCACTAAATGTGGAGAACTCTAGTTAACTGGAGTTATATTAGAGCTAACCACCAAATTTGGCGCGCCCTTATCCACTCCACCAATAAATTCGTGCATTAAAATTTATGGTTAGGTCGGTGGCCACATGCGCACCCCTAACCGTTAAGAGGCTTGACAGTTAGTGGAAACAATAGAATACAATATCGGAGTTTCATTACATACATACGTAAAGCAACCAACATCGGATCCATTTTACAAGTCTTTGCAATATCAAACAAATTCGCAACTGTAATACAAGGTACATCACAAATCGGAAACAATACAATTTCACATATCACAGTGCTTATGATATTTCATGTCGGCAAATATAACAATTATCACCGATTTTCACAATTCATATAACGTAAAATATGTGATTTGGTGATTTCACAAATTGCAGCAATTAACTTATCACAAATCCATTGTTGCAACGTTTAACATATAACCTTAACCATAAAATTATATCAACCGCGATGTGCAATATGCGCTTAAGCGCTATATCGACATGTGGCTCCTCTCTCATCATCGCATCGCTGCTTATATTATTTAACTTGCGATGTATTCCATGTAAATAAAACCATTGTCGATTGTGATGCATGCAATCTCTACCGTTGCGATTTAACTCTCTACTATTGATCTCCCACTGCTTCTTCTATGATCTAATCACCATCGTTTCGCCCTCGCTGTTAAATGGATCACGTTCGTTCGTTCCACCTTCAAAATTTTCGCGGCTGTGCAATCCTTGATTCTATATGCAGTGTTAAAGACTCTATAACAACCACCAATTCGAATCCCACTTTGCTGGTCGATCCGGTTCTGAACCTGTTTTCCATTTCGAACCCAATCTCGTAACTTGAATTTTGAGCAAAATTTATGAACTCCTGATCATTCCTCCCCATTAGGAATCTTTTGGACCCAAAATTACTTGATTACATGTTCAGTAGATCAGGGTACAACTCCCTCACCTTTCCAATCTCCATCCACTTTTCCTTGCTTGGTTTAGTTCCTTTTTTCCCAACTCGAAGGTAGTCAACAATTTCCCTCTTTGATGCTGTTGTCTTCCTATCAATAATTGCATCTTCTTTGAGCTCATCCAGAAATTCTGGTGAGAAATATTCAATAAAAGGTAGTTGGACATCACTTCCTTGATCATTGATCAAAGGAGGCTCATATAAGCATAAGTTTTCAACATTAACAACTGAATGCATTTGCATGTAAGAAGGCAAATCAAGTTGGAATGCATTATTACAAACTTTTTTTATGATCTTGAAAGGACCATAGAGAATGAGTTTGAGTGTTTTACCTTCCGCTTGCATCCTTTCTTTGCTAATGTGCAACCATACCTCATCTCCCTCTTGAAACTTGTGATCAACCCAATGTTTTTCATGCCTCTCTTTGTATTTTCTTTGACTTTTCTCAAGTTGTTCTTGAAGTTGTTTATGTATCATCTGAATTTTCTCAATGAACTTTCGAGCCTTATCAATATCACTATGACCATCAATTGCAACATCCTTCCCAAAGATGAAGTCTAATGGCGATTTTGGAAAATACCCAAAGCATGCTTCAAAATGTGAGGTTTGTGTTGAAGAGTGCTTTGCCCAATTGTAAGCGTGTTGAATGTAATGCAGTTGTTCATCCCACAACTTAGGATGTTTGCTGCAATATCCTCTCAATAGATGCACAACTTTTCTGTTCGCCACTTCGGTTTGTCCATATTTTTGTGGATGAAAAGCGGTACTCTTTTTCAATTTTGTGTCCATCATTCTCCATAGATTCAACCAAAAATTACCAATGAACCTGGAATTGGGCAATCCAAAATGAACCCAAACATTTTGAAAATAAAGTTCAACAATATGTTCAACAGTAATGGTCTTCTTACATGGCATAAGTATACACATTTTACTGAATCTATCCACAAATACAAAAATATAATCATGTTGCTTTCTTGACATAGGTAGACCTCCAACAAAGTCCATGGAGACGCTCTCCCATGGCCTTGATGCTACCAATAGTGGCGTATACAATCCAAGCTTCCTATTACTAGGCTTACTTGTTGCACACATAGAACAACCTCTTATAATACATGACACACTATCTATCATGCAAGGCCAATAACAATACCTCTGTAGATGTGCCATTGTTTTTCTTACCCCAAAGTGTCAAGAAATAAGAGAAGAATGAGCTTCTCTCATGACACTTAGCATCTCTCCTTGTGGAATACATAGCTTTCCCAAATGAACCAACAAATTGTTATGCATGTGATAATTTCTTTCTTCAACTTGATTCCCTTCACTCAAACTAGCATACACATCTTTGAAATCAACGTCATGTTCA
Source organism: Pinus albicaulis (assembly GCA_034641835.2). Classification (NCBI taxonomy): domain Eukaryota; kingdom Viridiplantae; phylum Streptophyta; class Pinopsida; order Pinales; family Pinaceae; genus Pinus; species Pinus albicaulis. The sequence goes on from CM076575.1 coordinate 149,404,709, forward strand.
TATTGTTCCATGTAACTCTCATGTACAACAAAATCATTTTTGAGTAAAGTAGAATCACTAATGATTGGTCTCGAAAGAATATCTGCAACTTTATTGAATATACCTTTTTTGTACCTTATAACCAAGTGAAATTGTTGAAGAAATCCCATCCACCTAAAATGTCTTGATTGCTGCAATTTTTTTCGCAACTGCAAGTACTATAATGGTTGGTGATCGGTGTGTACAATAGTATATTTACCCATCAAGTAGTGTTTTCACTTCTTGACACTTTGTACAACACATATAGTTCTTTTTAATATGTAGGATAATTAGTCACAACACCATTAAAAGTTTCTGAATGAAAGTCAATAGCCTTACCATGCTGCAAAAGGACTGCGCCCATGGCATAGTCACTAGCATTGGTTTGTATCTCGAATGGTTGTCTCAAATTTGGTAGTGCAAGGACTGGAGCTAAACTAATATTGTCTTTTAAAGCTTGTTGTTTTTTTCCTCCCCATTGGAAGCCTTTCTTCACACTTGTCACTACATGCATAGGAGTTGCGATGGAAGAAAAGTTAGCAATAAATTTCCTCCAATATTGAGATGCACTTAAGAAACTTCTTACCTCGGTAACTGTTGTGGGTGTGGGAAAATTCATAATGGCCTCCACTTTCGAAGGATCAATCCTCAATTCTCCTCCTCCTACAATATGTCCCAAATAGACCAAAGAAGTATTTCCAAACTCACATTTTGACATCTTAAGAAACAATTTCTCTCTCTTCAAAATATCAAGCACTCTATTTACATGCAAGACATGATCTTATCTTGTTTTTCCAAAAATAAAAATTTCATCCAAGTACACAATAACAAATTCATCAAGGAATGGTCGCAAAACATTATCCATAACCTACATAAAATTTTTTGGTGCATTACATAAACCAAAAGGCATAACTAGCCACTCAAAGAGTCCTTGTTTGGTTTTGAATGCAGTTTTCCATATATCACTTTATGCAATTATTACTTGATGATATCCACTGTAAATATAACTTAGTGAAAAAAATTTCTTCTTTCAACTGATCAAGAAAATCATCTATTCTTGGGAGTGGGTAAAGATTTTTTACCGTAATTTTGTTCAAAGCTCGAAAATCTACACACATGCACCAAGCCCCATCTTTCTTTGGTATCAGCACTATGGGTGAACTACATGGCGAGGTGCTTGGCCTTATGATACCTTTATCCAACATATCTTTGATTTGCCTCTTTATTTCAACATTCTCCATTATCGACATGCGATACATACCGATTTTTGGAAGAGGACAATCCTGCTACAACTGAATCTCATGTTGAATTTCCCTTTTTCGAGGCAATCCTGTTGGCTCCTGAAACATCTCATGATTCCCATTAACCACATCATATAATTATTTTTTCAAATTAGGATCACATCCCTCAAAATATTCATGATTAATATCTGCTTTAGGCTTAATCATAAGAAGAACAAAATTCTTACTTGAATTTACTAGCCACTTTACCTGTCCAGCATTTATGAAAGCAATGTTTGTATTCTTGTAGTGTGCTCTAACAATGAACTCCTTTCCATCTTTGAAAAAATGATACTTTTTCTCATGGCGATAGAAGATCGCTTTCCTATCATACAAGTAAGGACTCCCTAATACATTACTAGTTATGTCAAGTGGAACCACATGTAATTCAACTATGTTAGCAAAGCTCGCAGTTATTGCAAACCTCAATATAAATTTCCTTGTAACATGTAGATTTTCATCCTTACAAATCCAACCCAATGGATATGGCTTTGGATGTGGTATGGTCTCAACGTTAAGTTTTTTGACCAAATGTTCAGAGATCAAGTTTCTTTGTGACCCACTATCAAACAATGTCAATATTGGTATGCTTGGATATGACCCTCACCTGAAACAGTTTTATCCTTCCTTCTTCATTTGGAGTGTTTATGTGACAATTTGATGTATTGGTACTGGGTTTAGTTTAAATTTATTTTTTTTCCCTTCATGTTCTTCAATCCCATGGTTGTAATTTTAGTCTCATCACCTGAATCAGACCCTAATTCATGTTGAGCTATAGCATCAATTTTATGTTTCCCTTTGTTATTGGGTTTCTTTGGCCTCAATTCTAGATGTAATTTCCAACAATGAGTTTCATCATGGCCTTCTTTTGAACAATGTTTACAAGTCACCTTTTCTCCCTCTTTCTTAACTGATGCATTATTTTTTTTTTTACCTTTTGGGGTCTTTTCCTTGGCTTTACCCTTAAAAGGTTTCTTCCTACCCTCTTCAGGAATGTTCTTCCCTCTAGGTTCTAGACGTGTGGCCTGAACACAAAATTCATCTAGACTGGTGGGGTTAAACATGAAAATAGTATGTTTTAGGTATCTATGTAAGCCTCCTATGTAATTTAGAAAAGTGTCTTGGCTCTGCAAATCCACCCCTAATAAAAGAGCTCTTCTCCTAAATTCCTAGGTGTATTCTTGCACATTTTGTCCCTTTAACTGCCTAAAATTCTGTCAGTTCATGATGGTTTTTTTCATATGAGCTAATGGATAAAATTGTCATTTAATAGCAGAAATAAAATCTAACCATGATAGAATAATCTTACCATGTTTCTTGATTTCCTCTTGTGTCTTGGCTTCCCACCAAACAAGTGCTGCATCTTCCATTCTCAAAGAAGCTAATTGAATTTTTGTATCATCATCTTGAAGGTTTTGTATTCTTAAATAGACCTCCAATTGTCAAATACAATTATCTATCTTGTCTGCATTTACTTCACCATTAAACATTGACAATTCAAACTGAACATCAAGTTTTAATAAAGGATATTTAACAGTGTTCTTGGACTTGTGTGGCTGATGTACTGAAGAAGAGGTAGAAAATGATGATGATGATGATGAGGGTGAAGATGGTGGCTCTCCCTTGCCTCCATTTCCTCCATTTCCCTTCTTTGACTTGTCTTCATCATGTTGACCTCCCAAAGATCCTTGTCCTTCCTTTTGGATTTCAGATCCTTCTCCTTCCAGTCTCTCATTCCTTTATAGATAAATAATTCTAACCATCTCAGTCATGTCAAGAAATTCTTTCCTAAACACTCTTTCTTCTTCCTTAGGGTCAACTTTTTTAGGTCGCTATATTACTAGTATAGTCCCTTATTGTTGCTAGTGTAACCCCCTTATTGTTATTATTGTACCCTTATAACCCCCATATTGTTATTATTGTGCCCTTAAATTATTATTGTTAGGTCGGCTAGGATTACATTATGGCCCCACTAGGATTACATTGTGGTCCCATGGACTCCTATATATAGAAAGGAGGTTTTGTAATTTGAATAATCCAAGAATTTTTCATGCATGTAATGTATTGGAGGTTTCCCCCTTGAAGCTAGGGTGTTTATATATATTTTCTTCTCTTTTTGGAGTTGGTTTCACAACATTTGGTATCAGAGCTTTGAGATTCTAGGGTTTCGGTGCTCCAAACAGGTCATTATGGAATTTTCGGTATAACGTTTTTCTACGAAGGTTCAGAATATGAAATTTTTAGAGTGCGAAGCCAAAATCCTGAGGAACATCATCGCAAAATTTCAGATCTTGGTTTGCAATATTTTCGGAGATATGATTTGTGCAAGTTAGGTCATTTTGCAGGCTCCTGAATTTAACCTAAACAGGTCATTGTGGTATTTTCGTAATAATGTTTTTTATACGAAGGTTAAGAAGATGAAATTTTTAGAGTGCAAAGCTGCAATCCTGAGGAACATCATCACACAATTTCAGATATTGGTTCACAATATTTTTGGAGATATGATCTGTGGAAGTTAGGGCTTTTTGAGGCTTCTGAATTTCATCTCAAAGAGGGGATCATGGGAAAATATTCATAGCTCTCTCTCCAAGCATCAGATTGGAATGTTGTAAAAATTGGATGCAAGTACACGGACTGTATCTTTTTGTCTATCAATTTCAGAGGCAAAGGAGGAAACAATGACACGTGGCAAGTTGTACAAGTTGGCTCTACTGAACCAGTCCAAAATTGGGTCATTTTGGGAGATTGGACATAACTTTGCCTTGAAGAATCCAAATCAGATCAGACCTATGGAATTTGAAAGAAGCTTCAGAGGGATACTACAGGGCTAAATTTTAGATATTGAGGATCCAAAATTATAGAGATAATTCAATTTAAATATTGAGCTCCTAAAAAGAAAGTAAAAGGTGTGTATTTTTTTTTCCGAATTGCATAAGTCTTGTTTGAAGAATCAAGTTGAATTGATTCCAAGAGCATATTGTAGAATAGATATCAGTATTGGATTCTAAAATGGACCCTAAAAATAATTCAACACCAATTAAGCCTTTAGAAAGCTCTACTATGACTCATGAAGATGAAGAATGGCAACATGACATATCAAAATTACAAGAGCAAGTGCAACAAATTTCACTCTCGCAAAGAGCAAGAAAAAATGACATGGAAGTTTTGAAGAAAGGAGTGGAAACTAATATGGATGGTTTGAAGAAATACGTGGAATCTAAGATGGATGGTTTGAAGAATGACATGGAATCTAAGATAGATGGAAGAGAATCTAAGATAGATGGCATGGAATCTAAGATGGATAACATGGAAGCTAAGATCGATGAGAAAATGGAAAACCTGAAGAATGATCTAAAAGCAAACATGGAAGGTTTGACAAAGTTGATACAAGAAATGTTTCCTAATGGTGAAAAGATAGTAGAGGAAACTCATGATGAGAACAAAATAAATGTTAATTGTGATTTCATAAAATCTAATGTTGGCAGGAAGAACCACCATATTCCAAAAATGGATATGAGGAAGTGATGACATGCCTTCCTACTATACCCACATTCTCCACTCTCTATGCATATAAGGATGCATCTCCATTTAAATTTTGTGCTCAACACAAATTCCAATTTGGGCAATTTCAATATTTCACCTTTTTGGACTGGCAATTTAAATAAATAAATGCGGAAGCTTTAATATCTCAAATATGAGATTTGAGATATTAATTTCAAATTTCTCTTATGATTATAAAAACCACACATTTCAATAGTCCAGATTCTATTCTCTTATGCATAAGCTCTCTCTCTTTTAATCTTCATATGAAAACCTTACTATAAACCCACTTTATGGAATTGGTTTCTTTTACCGAGTTCAAAGAAAATATTCGACCCTCACATACATTAGTGTATGCCCACGCAACATGTATTAAACCCAAGGTAAATCCTTACCCACCTATTTTATACCAAGTTCAAACCTTGTTTAAACAATGACCAGTGCATATAACTATTACGCCCGCAACTTAACAAACCCCAAATGCCAAAGATTGATATTTGAAATTAAACAAACAAACTTGGTTCGAATGTTCAAAGTGCCATTCACCAACCCCAATCTTTGGTTTATAATTGAACCCAATTCACAATCCTTGACTTTCACTTAATACGACAATCGAATGCACACTATGTAACTTTGTTCAAGACTCAATTTACAATATAGCTCTATGGCTAATCAATGCACATAAAACATAATACATTATGCCCTCCACGGTGAAGGTCTAATTGCTATGAGCCATTATGATAACCTTTTGACTTAGATTTAAAACCAAGCGCATATATAACCCCAAACTTCACATAATACTCGGGCCCACAGCAATGAATACTTACCTCTTCGCTAGTTTAACGCCTCCGCAACTTATCTGTGCAAACGCCGTTGATCTTCCACAAAGCGGATCTGACGGAATTCGCATTTTTTCGAAGACAAGGCTTTAACGCTAAAAAAAACGCGATAAAAATGGTTTTGAACTTACCACTTATGCCACGCGTCCTTCATCTAATGATATCACATTTTTTTTTTCAAATCCACTTACCAGTCTTATCTGCATGCAAACCCACTGGCTTTCAAACTCCGATTTTTCTGTTCAACACTCAGGTTCCATTTATTAACTCAAGGTTCCGCCTATGGTTTGAATTTGCACTATGGCACCTATGCATATGAAATTCTGGTTCTCTGCGTCTTCAATTCATTACTCCTCCATCACTGCGTTAATCTCTATTCCATTGTTGCATCTGAAGATTGAACTGCTAGCGTACACTAATCCTGACATTTCCGCTTTTGATTTTGACTTATTATTCCGGTGCCATCTAAATTTCATTCGATTTCACTATAGGATCTTTGCAATCCTATATTCTAGTACACTTCGGCCCCTCTCGGTATTCAATCAAGGAGTGGAATTCTTTGACTCCATTTCTGTGTTTCTATAACCATTATAACATATTAAAACCAATGTTATTCCGACCTTGAATTCCTAGTTCATTCCAGAACCAACCATTATAACATAAGCCTTCATCACACTCAATTGCCTATGAATCAAGATATTTACATTACCATTGATTTCTTAATGATACCCAGAATGCTGTTAAAAACCCAATTTCATTATTTCGCCACACTGGTCCTTATACAATTACTTGTCAAAATTCAATCCATTCACACAGAGTTAAATCAAATAATATTCATATAAGGCTGAACAAATCCTTTCATATATACAACTGAATTTACTTACAAAGCTTCTTATTTGGCCAGATCTTCAATTCAATGGCCTTCTACCTCTCTACTCTGCCTCTCCAGCTCTCCAGGTATGTCCTCTGAATCCCATTGAGGCTTATACTTATACAAATTGATAATCAATCGATTCAGCTCCTTCAATGACTTAAAAAATCTTGGATTTCCCAAAGTCCTTAATTTAGCCTAAATCCCTAACCTTCACATTCCTAACTAACCAACTTCTCTCATGTTCTCCAATCACTTGGGAACATTTACAATTTCTCACTATATTTATTCAAAATATTAATAATTACATAAGAAAGAAAAAACATGAGACCCCCCTTATGCCTACTTAAATACAAAGTATTTTACTATGCCTAATGCCCCTGCATCAGGAAGTTTGATGGAAAGGATCCTATAACATGGATACTACATATGGAGCAATATTTTGATCTCCATAATGTGCAAAACACACAAAAGGTACGCATTGCAACTTTACATTTAGAACAAAATACATTTGTATGGTATCGATGGCTTTTCTCCCGTAAAAAAATTGTCACTTGGTCAATTTTTATGGAGGAAATGATAGCGCATTATGAGGATACAAAGAGCAACACCTTATTTAGCCAATTGATAAATCTCAAACAAAAGGGTTTAATGGGGGAGAACATTGAGGACCTCCAAAAATTGAATATAAGGGTAACTGATATTCCAGAGGAACACATGATTGATATCTTCATAGGTACTTTAAAGGATAACATCCAACATGAAGTTCGCATTTTGGAACTTGATTCATTGGATAAGGCATTCAGGTTGGCAATAAAAATTGAATGTAAAATTATGGCGACAAGGAAGCCTACTACTCACTTCTATAAAGAGGGAAGTGTTGCTACTCCTAGATTTCCACAACCTACAAGGTTGACACCACAACAATTGGAAGAAAAAAGAGAAAAAGGGATTTGCTACATTTGTGATAGCAAATACACTAAAGGTCCTAAGTGTGCTGAGAAGAAATTATTTTACATAGATTGTGAAGAGGAAGAAGAAAATGAACAAGAAGAGGATATACACTAGGAACCAACTAAAGAAGAGGTAGAAATGAGTCCGACCATATCGTGTAATGCATTGGCAAGAATTACCACTCCTTAAACTCTCAATATATAAGGACATATCAAGAAGAAAAAGGTAATAGTGTTGATTGATTCAGGTAGTACCCATAATTTTATTCATTGTAAGGTAGCCAAGGAATTAAATTGTTTCCTATACCCAGCACCAGAATGTCAAGTGATGGTTGCAAATGGAGGAACTATAATTTTCTCTGGAAAATGCCATAATATAAAGCTAACCATGGGGGAATATGTATTTAATAATCCAATGCTTTCCATTCCTATGGGAGGTGCTGATGTTGTACTAGGAGTACAATGGTTACAATCTTTGGGGATGGTAGCTTTTAATTTTCAAGAACTTTTCTTGAAATTTTTTTCAGAAGGAAAGGAAGTCAAATTAAGGGGTATTGCAGGGAAGCCGGGAAAGATAATAAGATATAATGTCATGAAGAAGCTTCTAAATAATGAACAACGATGCATAATTGCACAATTATGCTCAATAGAAGTTCCAACATCAAAATCATCTATTTCTGCAGATCTCCAAAAAGTCTTGGACAATCATTCCAAGGTTTTTGAAACTCCCAAAGGACTCCCACCTATTCATGATCATGATCATGCTATTCATTTGATTCCAGGAAGTGTTCCTCCAAACATCAGACCTTATAGATATCCTTACTTCCAAAAGAGCGAAATTGAACGTATGATTGCAGAAATGTTAGAGGCGGGTATAATTCAACCCAGTCAAAGTTCTTTCTCTGCTCCTGTAGTATTGGTACACAAGAAGGATGGATCATGGCGAATGTGTCCAGATTATAGGGAGCCCAATAAGCTCACCATTAAAGACAAATTTCCCATTCCTGTGATTGATGAATTATTGGATGAATTACATGGAGCAATTTATTTTACCAACTTGGATCTTCATTCAGGATATCATCAAATTAGAATGAAGACTGAAGATATTCCAAAAACAACATTTCGAACTCATGAGGGTCATTATGAATTTTTGGTCATGCCTTTTGGCCTTACCCATGCACCTTCTACATTTCAAGGGTTGATGAATTCCATTTTCAAACCCTTCCTTAGAAAATTTGTGCTAGTATTTTTTGATGATATACTAATCTATAGCAGGTCTTGGAAGGATCATGTTCAACATGTTGATAGGATGCACAAACTATTGCAGGAGAAACAATTATATGCAAAAACATCCAAATGTTTCTTTGGAGTACAAGAGGTGGAATATCTGGGTCATGAGGGTGTTAAGGTAGACCCTAACAAAATTAAAGCCATTAAGCAATGGAAAGTCCTCACAACCATAAAGCAGTTGCGAGGATTTCTTGGGTTAACAGGGTATTATCGAAAGTTTGTTAAGAATTATGGGAGAATAGCAGCACCTCTAACAACATTATTGAAGAAAGATGCATTTTCATGGACTCCTAAAGAAACTAAGGCCTTTGAACATCTTAAAGAGGTAATGTGCCAAGCACCAGTCTTAGCTACGCCAGACTTCACAAAATTTTTTATTGTGGAATGTGATGCCTTAGGAAATGGAATTGGTGCTATTTTGATGCAAGAAGGAAGACCTATTACTTTTGAAAGTCGTCCAATCAAAGGAAAGTATTTACAGAAACCTATTTATGAGAAGGAAATGTTAGCAATACTGCATGCACTAAAGAAATGGAGAACTTACCTAATGGGAAGATACTTCAAGGCAAAAAATGATCATGATAGTATTAAACACTTTTTGGAACAAAGACTATCTTCAGAAGAGTAGAAAAAATGGGTGACAAAGATGTTGGGTTATGACTTTGAAATAATATACAAAAAAGGGAAGCTAAATGTTGTTGCAGATGCACTCTCAAGAAAGAATGAAGAGGTGGAAGCATTGCTTTGTGCCATTTCTATTATCCAACCAGATTGGATAACCAAAGTAAGAGATGAATGGAAGAAGGACGAAGAAGTGTGAACACTCATTCAAAAGTTGCAGCAATATCCTAGTACATCTGATACATTTAGTTGGAAAAATGATTCCTTATGGTACAAAGATCACTTATATCTTTGTAAGAATTCCCAACTAAAACAAAATATTATTTTGGAATTGCACACTTTCCTTTAGGAGGACACTCAGGATTTTTAAAAAATTACCATAGGGTGAAGAAAGAATTTTTTGGGATGGCCTTAAATCTGATATTCAAAAGTTTGTGGCAGAATGTTTGGTTTGCCAACAGAATAAAGTTGAGACAATTAAGACCCTGGTTCTTCTACAAACTTTATCCATTCTAAGTCAACGTTGGGAGGAGATTTCAATGGATTTTATCACAAGTTTACTTAAGTCCGAAGGAAAGAGTGTCATTATGGTGGTAGTTGATAGACTTACCAAGTATGGACACTTTTGTGCATTATCTCATCCATTTAAAGAAAGTACAATTGCTACTAAATTTATGGACACAATTAAAAAGCTACATGGAAACCCAAGGGTTCTTGTGAGCGATAGAGATCCCATTTTTACAGGAAATTTTTGGACTGAGTTATTTTCTTGTTTGGGTACTCAATTAGCTCATAGCTCATCTTATCATCCTCAATCCAATGGTCAAACTGAGATATTAAATAAATGTTTGGAATGATATCTTCGTTGTTTTGTATCTAATAAACAAGCACAATGGATCAAGTGGTTACCTCTAGCTAAGTGGTGGTATAATACTTCCTTCCATACTACAGCAAAAATGACCCCATTTATGGCACTTTATGGATATCATCCACCATCCATCACATCATATTTAAGAGAAAATTTGAAGGTTCAAGCAATGGAAGACCACATCGAGCATCAACAAGAAGTTCTCCAACTCTTAAAGGACAACCTGAATTTGGCACAAAATCGAATGAAACAACAGGCAGATCAACATCGCAGCGAGAGAAGTTTTGATGTAGGATATTAGGTATTTTTATGGCTAGAACCATACAAACAAATGTCCCTCAAGCAAGCTAAGAAGGATAATAAATTATCACCAAAGTACTATGGTCCTTACAAGGTGTTGCAAAATATTGGTACTATGGCATACAATTTGGAGCTTCCTGCTTCTTCACGAGTGCGTCCAATTTTCCATGTTTCATCTTAAAGAAGGTTATAGGTGAAAATATTCCAGTTCAAACAATATTTCCATAACTTGATGAGGAAGGAAAAATCATATTGGAACCTGAAGCGGTCACGGAAACAAGAACTCAACAGCTACGGAATCGATCAATTTCAGAGTATCTCATCAAGTGGAAGAACTTACCCACTGAAGATTCTACATGGGAGGATGAGAATTTTATATAGAAGCACCCAGAGCTACTCAAGCATTGAGGACAACACTTTTTTAAAGGAGAGGGACATGTTAGGTTCCTATATTACTAGTATAGTCCCTTATTGTTGTTAGTGTAACCCCCTTATTGTTATTATTGTACCCTTTTGACCCCCATATTGTTATTATTGAGCCCTTAAATTATTATTGTTAGGTCAGCTAGGATTACATTGTGGCCCCATGGAATCCTATTTTTTTTTTTTCTAAATATGTTTAATCTATTGATCATCAGAAACGTAAATATGTACAACAAGAGTTAACCAGGTCTGGGCCTGAGGAGGCCTGTAGAGCAGAAATTCAAAAACTTAGCACTGCCTGCTGAGGGAAACCAGTGCATACATTGATCCATCAAAAAGAACCCACACAGGGGCAATGTCTAAATCTAGAAAAAGCCTATCGACCTTTGACCAAAACCAGAAAAACACACATTGACATTTTGCATACTGAAGACAGTGCCATAGCAAAAAAACCTGGAACTGAGGAGGCTTACTCATCCGGTTCCTCTTCCTCGACCCTGCACCAAAACTCATCTGGTTCTCCATCCAAATTATAAAGGTCCGCAGTGGAGTGAATGACCTTTTCAGCAGCAGGGGTGCGCTGTCCATCGCCCGGATGAGGCTGGTGCTGAACGTTTGCATTATCACGGTCTTGAATTGCACTTTGCTGCTCTTCCTGTATCATCTCAATATCAACATTCATGTCATTGCCATGGCTATCAGCTTCCTCGGTGATGGCTCTATTCTGTTCGGGCATATCTTCATCATTCGGCCCACATTGACCATCCCACCCTTCAGCAACGGGAGCCTCTTCGTTAGGGGAATCACGGAACACAATGGTGACCGTGGCCGTAATGCGAGGGCGATTCAGCGCACTTTGAAAAAAGAATTGCCTGGTTTGAGAGTGTGCCAGAGCGTTCTGGAAATTGGTGTTCCAGTTCTCAGACCGAAGAATTCGACCACGAGCAGCATGAGAGGTTCTGGCAGAGTCATGAAAGTCCGCAGCAGAGGTACTGGAGGACGGGGAGGAGCGCCTGTACATCCTCCGGGAAGAGCCGCGACGACACCTCATTCTGTGCCTTAGACGAGGCATGCTGTCAATCAGAGCAGGAGAGCTGGAGGGATGCTGAGACCCAAGCTGAACGTTGGTTAGGTGAGAGAGCGGAGAAGCGATGGGATCTCTGTGTAGATTCCCAAACCAATTCCCAGACTTACGCATGCAATTTCCAGCAATGGAGAAATGAAGATTGTCGCCAAGCTCAAGGCAACCATGAAGCCTGGTTCTCTTGCCAGTGACAGTGCGCTCGGAGGAGAGCCTCACTGTGGGCAAGCAATACACCGCTGAAGGCCTGGGAAAGCCGCTTCTAGCGTGCTCGTTCTCCATCCTGTATTCAAAGACCTCGAATCTATTGCTGTCCCACCGCATTAACCTTGCCATTAAAGGCGTAATGACCAGATCTTATTTAACCTGCAGAGAATAATCTCGAACCTCGTTAATAGAGTTGTGAACCGCGCCCATTATGGTTTGACATAAATGCCTCACGCAGGAGTACAGACTCCATCGGACAGTTGCATTGCCATGAGGCCGACTACTTGCCGGAGTGCCGTCTGGCCACCAACTTGTCGCAAAATTAATCACCCGCATCCGGGTTTTCTGCATCACGATGGAGCAATGAGTGGTATTCCTGTCGTTGTTCCTCATTTTGAAGAATCTCAGGTGTGCCTGTGATAAGGTTGTGTTCACTGTCAACTCCAGCATTGGCTAGGAAATCGGCAACTCTGTTCCCTTCCCTTCTAGTATGCATAAAAGTGATAGCCCTGTTATTGAGGATCCAATCCTCAATGCTCTTCAAACGAGTTTCCAGTCTCCAACTGTGGGAAATTTTCTGCGCGTGGGCTCCGTTGAGAAGCTGTTTGGCCATGTTAATGAGGATTTGAGAATCCCCTTCAATTTCCAGAGGATGAAGGTTTGATTGTTGAGATAGAATAAGACCCTGATAAAGACCTTCGAGCTCTGCCGAGTTGTTTGTGTCCCAACCGATCTTGCCCAAATATATGACTGAGGGAGTGCCTTTGTGGTCTCTGATAATGCCTCCGAACCCTGCTTTGCCTGGATTACCTTTAGAGGCCCCATCAAAATTGAGTTTGAAGGCGTGCTCCTGAGGGGGAATCCATATTCTCTTGCTGTTTTCATCTTGAGGTGATTTACTTCTTGGCTTTGAATAGTGAAGGTGAAATCCCCAATTGTCCCAGATGGTTTTTTCCTTAGCCGTGGTGGGAAAATCACTTATATCCCAGGAGCGCAAATTGAGGGATTCTTCTAAGTTGTGACAGAAGGTCCTCCAGATAACTTCCAGAGGTGTGCTTTGGTCTCTGAAAATTCGTTTATTTCTTTCCTTCCATATGGTCCATAAAAGAAGCCCCGGGATAAGGCTCCAAAGGTGGTTGAGTAGCTCACTGGTGTAGGGGTGCTGATGCCAGTCTCTTATGGTCTTGATTAGATCTTCTGAGGGTCTACAGCTGCGTTGGCATCTAAGGCTAGCTTTTTCCCATAATTTCCTTGCTAAAGGGAATTCATTCAACAGGTGTTTCTGCGTTTCCGCTTGGGCCCAACAATTGAGACAAATAGAAGGGCCTTGAAAACCTCTTTTGATAAGGTTATCCCATGTAAGAATTTTTTGATGCCTGAGCAGCCAAAGGAAAACTGAAACTTTTGGCCATATCCGAGGATTCCAAATTTTATCCCATATAGGATCTTTGGGTCCTGGATCATGTGTTATCAACCTGTAAGCTTCTTGAGAGGAGAAGGTGCCTCTGGGCATGTATCCCCATCTTAAAATATCCTGATAAAGAGAAACTCTGGTGCATCGTCGTTTGAGCTCCTCATTTAGAGCTACCTGATCATGTTCCTCAATGTGGCCCACAATGCGATCCGCCAGTTTCCATTGTCGATATCCCTGTATTTCATTATCTTCCCAATATTGGTGAACCGTTTTTGTTTGCTGTCTGTCCCAATCCGGTCCTAGGGGGGGTCTGTAAGTGTTAATAATCTTTGGGAATTGATCCCAAGCATCTGTCCAGAATCTTGCATGTTTCCCATTCCTCAGTTCCCAGAAGCTGTGCCGCTGGATCAAATGAAAGTGTTGTTTAGCTGCCATCCATAGTAGAGAACCTTTCTCCGTGGGTGTGAGCCGTATTAGTTCCTCCGGAGGTCTATGGTTAACATATTTTGCTGTCCAGATAGTGGCCCAAGGTTTGCTGGGGGACTTTAGCCAATTCCACCAGATTTTCGCTCCCATAATCTCATTGCTGTGGGCCGGATCTCTTAATCCTAAGCCTCCTTGCACCTTAGGCTTGCAAACCAAAGACCATTTGACTAATGCCCATTTGTTGTGAGAACCCTTGGAGCCCCATAAAAATTTCCTTTGCAGAGTTTTGATTCGTTTTAGAACCCACTTGGGGGCAGCCAAGATTGAGAAGAGATACAGAGGCAGGGCTTGTAGCACAGATTTTATAAGAATAATTCTACTTGCAGTGTTAAGAGTTCTGTAGGTCCAAGAGGAGAGGCGGGAATCAATTTTGTCAAGGAGATCACGCCAAGAAGAATGTTTTAAGGCTGAGTCTATGAGGGGCGCACCAAGGTATTTCGAAGGCAAAGAGGCTATGGAGAATCCAAGGATTCGGGCAATAGCTTTTTGGGTGTAGGGAGGTGTATTGAAGAAGAAAATATGGGATTTGGCATTGTTTATGCATGCTCCTGAAGCATCCGAGAAGTCGAGCAGAAGAGCGTTAAGGCGAGTGGCTTCTTGCACAGAAGGATATCCAAAAACCATATTGTCATCAACAAATTGTTGGTGTGTGATAGCAGGGGATTGGTGAACAGAGAGGCCCTGGAGATGGTGGGAGTGAAGGGTGTTTTTGAGGTGGCGCCCCATGCCTTCTGCCATTAAGACAAAGAGGAAGGGAGACAAGGGGTCCCCTTGTCTGATACCCCTAGTGGGAGAGAAAGGACGAGAGGGGATACCATTGATGAGAATGGAGAAAAAAGCGGAAGAGATAAGATTATGAACCCATCTGATCCAAGTTGGAGAAAAACCAAAAGCAAATAACACTTTCTAGATGTACATCCAACTTAATCTATCAAAAGCTTTTGATAGGTCAATCTTAAGAATCATACCTGCTTGTTTAGTCGCTTTCAGGGAGTGTATGACTTCATGCGTAAGTATAATGTCGTCCAGGATCTGCCTTCCTTCCACGTATCCAGCTTGCTCCTGCGAGATGAGGAGAGGCAAGAGCGGTTTGAGTCTGTTGGCTATAACTTTGGAGATAATCTTGTATATTATGTTGCATAAAGCTATAGGGCGGAATTTGTCCGGCGTACAAGAATCCTCCTCTTTTGGTATTAAAGCTATAAAGGTAGCATTCAGCGATGGGAGGAATCCTATATATAGAAAGGAGGTTTTTTAATTTGAATAATCCAAGAATTGTTCATTCATGTAATGTATTGGAGGTTTCCCCCTCAAAGTGGCTTATTTCTAAGGCGTTGATATCTCTTTTCTTCTCTTTTTGGAGCTGGTTTTACAACAAACTTTGTCATGAATTTCTCCTTCCTCATGAGGCATTCTTAATGGACCTTCTGCTTCTTTAGGAGGTGAACTAGGTGGTGGATATTGTGGCAATATTGCTCTCCTTTACTTTGACTTATTTTGAGACCCTCCTGCTTCCACCAGTTTGTCTTCTCCCATTTTGAGCTTAAGCCTTGTAAGCATCTAAAACTTGTAAACAGATAAACAATTCTTTGCACTAAATAACACCAAAGAAAAACGCTCTAGCTCTGATACCATTTGGTCTGAAATGATTGTATTAGTTTTGTTTTTTTAAGGGTCTTTTAGTTTTAAAAACATGTGCATAATTGGTTCATTAGTTTGCATAAGGATTAAGGAGTTTTGCCATAAATTATAGATGAACTTTTGTGAATTAGAAGCATAAAATAAGCATAAATAACACTGAAGAATAGTGTAACACAAATAAATAAGTCACCACACGAAATTTACACAACAAGCATGATGAAGCAGTTCACCCCTCTTGGGCTACATCTGCTGGTCCTGCTCCCAATGGCTTGTCCATCTTTCATTATGCTAAAAAAAATTCTCTTACATGTAGTTACAGTGCTCTAATCATTGTTTTCTCTATACCAATGACTTCATAATGCTCCAATTAGTCAAGAATGACTCTTCATTCACTCTGAATGGTCGACAATTGAGCCTCCTACACTTTTACCAATATCTCCTGGGAAAACTCCACTAAATGTGGAGAACTCCAGTTAACTAGAGTTAAATTAGGGTTGACCGCCAAATTTGGCGCGCCCTTATCCACTCCGCCAATAAAGCTATGGATTAAAAGTTATGGTTAGGGCGGTGGCCACATGCTCACCCCCAACCGTTAAGAGGCTTGACAGTTAGTGGAAACAGTGGAATACAATATCGGAGTTTCATTACATACATATGTGAAGCAACCAACATCGAGTCCCTTTCACAGGTCTTTAAAATATCAAACAAATTCGCAACCATAATACAAGGTACATCACTGATCAGAAACAATAAAATTTTGCAGATCACAACACTTATGATATTGCATGTCAGCAAATATAACAATTACCGCTGATTTTCACAATACATATAACATAAAATATGTGATTTGGCAATTTCGCAAATCACAGGAATTAACTTATCGCAAATCAGTTGTCACAAATTTTAACATATAACCTTAACCATAAAATTATATCAATCACGATGTGCGATATGCGCTTAAGTGCTATATCGACACGTTTCTCCTCTCGCATCATCGCATCGCTGCTTATATTATTTAACTTGCGATGTCTTCCATGTAAATAAAACCATTTCCGATTACAATGTGCACAATCTCTCCTATTGCGATTTAACTCTCTATTGTTGATCTCCCACTGCTGCTTCGGTGATCTAATCACCACCGTTCAACCCTCTCTATTGACTAGATCACGGCTGTCCATTCCACCTGCAACATTTCCATCATTGTGCAATCCCCGATTCTATATGCAGATTTCAAGACTCCATGACAGCCACCAATTCAGGTCCCTCTTTGCTAGTCGATTTGGTTCTAAACCTGTTTGCCATTTCAAAACCAACCCTGTAACTTGAATTTTGAGAAAAATTTATGAACTCCTGATCACATATCCTACTCCAGCACCAACAATTGCTCCAATCTCTACTCCATAATATTCTTGTCTGCCATATCCGTGATTACTGCGATTCATAGACTAGGCACAATGTATTCCATTAACATTATGGATTCATGCCCATATACTAATAAAAAAAGAGTCTGATCTATCAAATTATTACAAGTAGTCCTTTAGGCCCATAAAATGATGAGAATTCGCAAGTCTCAGTCATCCCTGTTGACGTTGCACACCTTAGTCAAAGTATTCTCCATAATTTTGTTAAAGGCCTTAATTGTCCCATTTTCTTGTGGGTGATATTGCATACTCTTTTGGTGATGCATTTAGAAATTCGCAGTCAATGCTTCAATAGTGCTGTTAAGAAAATTTGTACCTTTGTCGCTCACCAAGATCTTCAGGAAACCAAACCTTGATAAAGTATGTTCAATAATAAACTTCACAGTTGTGTCTGCGCTGCAATTCTTTACTGGTTGTGCCTCAACCCATCGTGTGAGGCAATATGTCGCAATAATAATATACCGTGGACCTATTTTCTTCCTTGGGGGATCAATCGGTCCCACAAAATCAATTTCCTATTTATTGAATGCCTACAAGGTGACTTGAGGATGCATCACCATTTCATCCCTTGACGATGGTTTTCTAGTCCTCTAACACACATCACAAGCACTACAATAATATTTCGAATCCTTATGTATCATGGGCCACCAAATTCTAGCTCACAAGATCTTCTACAAAGTTTCCTTGCCTACGTAGTGACCTCCAGCTACTCTGCCATGTGCTTCAACCAAATTTTTATGTCGCTTGTGTTCAGGGACATACCTTCGCAGTATCTCATCAACCCCCATCTTGTATAAATGTTTGGAAATCAAGCAAAATTTGGTTTCCTTTACTACCATATCTTTTTTCTGCTGCATAGTATACTTCACCAATGCAACTCTTGTAGGTAGAAACTGAATGATATCTACGAAATTCTTATCTGCAACCTGAATTGTGAACAATTTTGCATCAAGTAATCCTTCTTCAATATTCATTGGCTCTCCGTCTATCTCGATCTAAGAAAAATGATCATGCCCGAAATTCTAACGTCCTGTCTTGAATATCACTTCGAAATCATACTCCTAAAATGGAAATAGCCAAATACAAATATTCCCCCACAACACATGCTTGTTCATCAGGTATTTCAATGCATAATAATCACTGAACATTTTGAAGTGTGCGCCTAATAAATAATGTCAAACTTTCTGAAGTGCATATGTTTAGTCAATTTAATGTCTTAAATTTCTATCATAAATTATCGACCAAGGTTAGCAATCCAATGAATTGTGGTGCACTATATATGCTTAGATGGCCTTCTTTCTTACTTCGTTGTGTATGTTTTATATTGTTTTGGGGGGTTTTGTATTTTATGTCTAAATTTATGAACCAAAATTGAACTAAGAAATGAAATATACGTTTTTAAATGAAATCTTTAACTTCTAGTGAACAAGAAAATATAAATGAATTTTAATGATGAAAACTTAATCTTAAAGAAAAAAGAAAAGGAAATTTTATTTTTATTCTAAGAAAAGGAATTGAATTACAAATTACATTTAATGAAATGAATGAAATATGAAATCTAAAAGAAGGAAGAAAAGGAAATGTTGATTAACTAATCTAATTTGCATAAAAATAAATCAAACTTTGAATGGTGTAAAGTCTAAGATATGTTAGAATTATCTAGGACGTTTAAACATCTATGGAAAATATATAATTAAAAACAATACACTATTATAAATCTAGTTGCATTCTACTGATCTTTAAATGACAAGAATGAAACCATTTTCTACCTTATCCATTTAAAGCATTGATTCTATGAAAATAGAGCATTTGATCTATTTCAAAACACAATTATAACCTAACTCTATCCTAGTTTTAATTCTAATAATGATTGAAATATAAATTTAATCTAATTCTATTCTTCATTCCATGGGATGAAAGCATAAATTCTCTTACCAAGAAATAAAATGATTATGCTGATTGAAATCAAAAGCAAGCAAGAAATGACAAAGTATCTATTGCACAAAAAATGTTTAATTTTAAAACCTACGGTTGTTTTATAATCGAATGCACGAATCTATTCAATTGGAAAATGACAGAGTCACATTCTTGAGATGATTCAGGTGAGCATAAGATACAACAGTGAACTATAAATGTAAACAACTTAATTCAGGAAATAATTAAAAACTAATTGGCATGAAATTAAACTACAAAAAAGTGAGAAATTTAAACTACGAATTGACAAGAATCTAACTATGAAATAACAAGAAATTAACTATGAATTGACACGAATATAACTATGGATCAACAGGATATTAAACTATGGAATTGATAGAAAATTAAACTACAAAAAAACTATAAAAACCTCCTTTTTCGTGCAGGTTCCCTCTGCAACATAATAAGTATGAAATCTATTTAGACTATCCACGCATCAGAGATACGGAACTAGTATTCTTTATTAGAAAAACATATTTTGAAAGTGCAACACCGAATTATCACAAAAATTAAACCTATTCCCGTCTTCAACAGACCAATATTTATATAGGTTTTTGAATTAACTGTTTAAGGAAATTTCGCCTATAGATGGAAAAATAAAACTAAAATTAGAAGTCTATTTAGAAGAAAATTCTTCATGGATCTCTCTCAATTTGCTACATAATAGAAAATCGAGAGTCTTTCATCCACAAATCTCGTTCCTTGACTGATCTTTGACCACGAGCGTAGGCACGATTCCTTCTTGAATTTGAATAGGTAAGTGGGATACGATCCATGTGTAAATCATTCCAGAGATACCCATATAACCCGCTTCTTCATTTTCTTATCAAAACCTGTCAAACAATAACGTTGGCTACAAAAACAAAGGTTAACTATAGAATCGCATGAATTCTGTAGCTAATTATAGAAATTAATCTAAATAATAAGAAAAATTATAATATAACGTAGAGATCATCTAAATGCCTTCTCTAATGTGCAATATGTCAATTATCACTGATTGAGTTCATGAGTTTGCAAAAAAGGAAGAATAAATGATGGAAAAGGGTGTCAAATTAGGAACAATTTTGAGGTTCAACATACCCCCACTAAGAGACCATTGCATGTCCTCATGCAATTCCCAAAATTGTGAGCCTTCACCTTCTACCTTATTTGTTCTGATACCTCTTCCAATACATCCAACTCCCTCTTCTTTCTTTTCCTTACAGTGATTTCCATCTTGAGGAGTTTTTGCTTCAAGATGATGACATTCCTGTACAAAAAGATATTATTTTTCTTCAATTTCTTGTTATTTTTATACGATAGCCCAAAATGTAAGATAGTATTGTCACTAATGACCTTTTCCAAGTGATTCTATTCCTTTAGAGTTTCATTTTCTTGCTTAATGTTTCTGTTCAGTATTTCTACCTCATAGCTTTCTTGCTTCAAGGTGTTCACCAAAGGTTCTTATGCACAGATAGGCTAATCCTCAACACTTTTATTTGCTTATGCATGTATTTTCTCCAAGGACTCAATATAGTCATATATCTCCTATTGTGTTGGGTCAATTTCTGGGGTCCTTCTACTTAGACTGTGTATAAGACTGTGTATAGGACTATGTATAGGAGAGTGTGTAGGAGAGGCAGTAATGGGCGATGGTACTTGGGGCTCTTCATCTAAATTAACAAAATATGCTTCCTGTGGAGGTGTCTTATTCAAGGGTTTACGAACTCTAGAGGTTATCCTTGGCTGTGAAGGACTTAATATTTCTAAATTTGTAACTTCCCCCCTTTCCTTTACATTACCTCTATTTTTTACTCCACTTTGTTTCTTATTCTTCAGTAACTCTGCAATGGTGAGTTCTTCTTCTTCTTCTTGTGGTTGAGATGAGGATTTATCTTTGATGCAGGTATAAACCTTTCTCCTCCTAATTCTTTTGGTTTTTTCATCCTTAGGTTGTTCTAGTGCTTCGTCTTGAAAATGATTGCTGATTAGGAAATTTTCCCAGGAGTCTCCTATACTCTTTAGATGGAATTAAATGAGTATATTTATCAGTCCATGATGATGCATGGTATTTTTTATGAATTGGACTCTTTTCTCCACATTTTTTGACATTTTCTTTAGGTTGTTCAGTAGGAAGTATGGGAGGTTTATTTCTCCGTCCTCCAAGAAATTCATTAATAGTCTGGCATGGTATACAAACATACAACCGAATCTACCCTCACAACTAACATTTTTTTGTAAAATTAACAACAGATTCCTCCATTTGTTTTTGAGTGTCATACTGAGAATTCCCTTCTTAAAACAGTAGTGTCCATACCAAGATTATTTAGAAAAATTTTCCATTCTTCGCCGTGAATTTCCTTGTTCTTGAACCATCTTTTGCCAATTTTTTGGAGTCCTGTGTCTTCAACTATGAAGGCCTCTGTTACCGAAAACCTTATGTCCCCAATTTTTTCCTTTGTCTCGTCAAAGGATCTTGCAAAGGACTTGGTGACCTCCTTGTGGAACCCATCGAACTTCTCTATGAACTGGAGCCATTACACTTTCTGCAACATTTCCTTCATCTGAGGATATCCTTCCATGATTTTTTCTCCCACATGTTCGGTTCTCACTATTATACCCATGTCTCTGTCGTAAGGAGTTTCACCTTCAGAACTGTTCTTATTTGACTAGGTAAATTGAGGGTTTGGCTCTAAGTTAAGGGTGTTGACAGTTTTTAGAGACGTATAGGCAAAATAGATATTCGAGCGAGGGTTTAGGAACATGGATAAGTGGGTTATAGAATGAGATATGATTGTTAATCATTAATGAATGAAATCAGTTTTGATCATTATGGAAAATGATATGGATTAAGTGGTCGGATTATGGAATTGTAATGTGAATTCGAATACAATCAATTCTAATGATGACATATTGAGGTGGTAGCATATGATCATCTAAATTATATACACTAATGTTTTTGGACCTTATTATTTAAACAAATTTTGTAGCTTACCTTGGAACTAACCTTTGTTGATCTTCTTTTTGTTTTTATTCCTTAGGTATATTTTCAGCATGATCTTCAATGGAGTCTTCAATTTCTATGTTCAGCATGTTCTTCTTCAATAGGCTGAAAAAATTTAACAAAGCCGCAGAATGTGATGACAGCTGCAGATTCTTCCGAGAGCTACAGAAATGTAGAAATTATGTAGCTACTTCTTAATTTTCTTCAGAAAATAAACAGAACAAATAATTTGAGATTTTAGAATGGGAGAAAATATAAGATGTCAGAACTTTGATTTTCACCTTGTATTTTCTGTATAAGGATGCCAATCATTGATTGGTTTTCATAATTATATGTGTGTGTGTGTGTGTGTGTGTGTGTATGTCTGTATGTACATACATACATACATACATACATACATACATACATATATATATATATATATATATAGCTATATATTCTCTCTTTTGTTTTTCTTCAGATATGAAAAGTAAAAAGAAGGCTAAGTTGGGGAAGAAGAAGGATTCTTCTTCACCAACTTCATATCAACATTGTCTTGAAAAATCTTGATAAATTTCTCCTTTGTAATTGGCTTATGATAGGCTTTTAGTCGATGTCCATTCACAAGAAGAGGTACCTTTTCTTCATCAATTGTCCTTATCCTGACTGCCCCACTGTCAAAGAATTTTTTGATCTCATAAGGCCCAAGCCAATGAGTCTGAAATTTTTATTGGAAGTATTTGAATTTTAAATCGAACAAAAGTGCCCAATCTCTTGCTTGAAATTTTCTAGATTTTATATACTTATCATGCCATATGGACCTTTGTTGCTAGAATAGGTTGGTTCTTTGAAATACATATTGCTTGATCTCATCAAGCTCGTTAAGTTGATCCATTTTGTGCTTTTGGGCTTTTGATAAATCAAGTTCCAATCTGACTGCTATGTTGAAGGTTTTGATCTAAAATTCTATTGGAAACAAGACTTGCTTCTGATAAACTAGTTCATAGGGAGTATGTCCTATTGTATTCCTTCCTATATAGATGTACAATATTTGTGAGGATTTCTTTGATCACTTTATTGGTGGACTCCACTTGTCCAATTTCCTATGGATGATATGGAGTAGACTTTCTATGTTTGATCTTATATTCATCCACAATCTTCTGCACCACCCTAGATGTAAACTAAGATCCCTGATATGTCACAATTTCCCTTGGGACACCAAAATGAGTGAAAATATCCTCAAAGAGAAATGAAACTACAACATTTTCATTAGCAAAAGAAAGTGCTTTAGACTCTACCCATTTAGTGACGTAATCAGTGCAAACCAGAATGTACCTCTTTTGTTTTGATGGTAGATTGATTGGTCAAACAAAGTCTAGGGCCTACTTCTCAAAGGGTTGGATGAGTACCTAAGGTTGTAAGGGAATTTCATATGTAGGAACATGTTTCCCCATTCTCTGAAATATGTCACACCTTTTGACATAATCCTTGGCATCTTTGATGATGGATGGCCAATAATATCATAAATGAAGGTTTTTATAGGCAACCCTCTTATCAACAAAGTGTCCACCACAAGGTTCATCGTGACATGTCTTCATAATTTTAGGCATTTCATCTTCTTGGACACATCTTCTGATGATGAGATCTGGACCTTTTTTATACAATTCATCATTAACCCATGAGTATAATTCACTTGTTTGAATTATTTTTCTCTTTTCTCTAGGAAACAAGTATGCTAGTAATTTTCCTGTAGCTAAGTAGTTAGAAATTTCTGCAAACCATGGAGATTTAGTAGATATTGAAAAGAGATATTCATCCCGAAAATTATCCTCTACTGGAGTATCATTATTTTTGTTTTGAATTTTAGACAAGAAATCAACAACAATGTTTTCTTTTCCAAGTCGGTCTAGAATGGTGATGTTAAATTCTTGCAAGAGTAATAACCATCTTGTGATTATGCTATTAGTGATAGATTTATTCATTAAATACCTAATTTCATAATGATTTGTGTGAATAAAGGTTTCATAGCCGGTGATGTAGTCTCTAAAATTGTTAATAGCATGGACAACAACTAGAAACTCTTTTTCAGTTACAGTGTAATTTAACTCAACAGGAGTCAAATTTTTACTTGTGTAATAGAAGACATAAGGGATCAAATATTTTTGTCCTAATACAGCTCCCAAAGTTGTATCTAAAGCATATGTTGAAATATTAAAAGGTATTTTCCAATTTGGTCTTCGTAAGATGGGTGCTTCAGATATTTTTGCTTTTAAAGTTTCAAATATCGATTAGCAATCAAGATTCCAACTAAATTCACAATATTTGGTAAGTAATTTGAAGAGCGGGGATGCAATTTTCATGAAATTTTCTATAAATCTTCTATAGTACCCTGTAAAACCTAGAAAACTTCTAACATCCTTTGGACAGCTTGGAATTGATAATTTGGATATGACTTCAACTTTGGATGAGTCTACTTTAATTCCATCCCCTGAAATGTGATGTCCTAACACAATTCCCTCGGTAAAAATCATAAATAATTTCTCATGAATTTGTGAAAGATTTTCTTCTTTACATATTTTAAGAACCTTTTCCAAGTTTTCAAGAGCCTCTTCAAAATAATTTCATAAACTGTAAAATCAGCCATATATACTTCCACACAACCATGTATTAGATCAAAGAAAATTCCTAATAGTACCCTTTGGAATGTTGCAAGTACATTGCAAAATCTAAAAGGAAGTAATCGGTAAGCATAGGTTCCCCGTGGATAGGTGAATGTGTTTTTGTCTCCGTCTTCAGGTGCTACTTGAATTTGATTGTAACCACTAAAACCATCCAAGAATGAGAAATACTTCTTACCTGCTAATATATCTAATACTTGATCTCTGAAAGGAAATGGGAAATGATATTTTAGAGTAGCCTTATTCAATTTTCAATAATCAATGCATACCCTCCATTTACCATTCTTTTTAGGTACAATAACCAAGGGGGAAACCCATTGACTGTCTGAAATTGGATAAATGAAGTTTACATTCAGCAATTTTTGCAATTATTCTTTCACAATTTCCCTAAGATTTGGATT
Organism: Pinus albicaulis; assembly: GCA_034641835.2. Taxonomy (NCBI): domain Eukaryota; kingdom Viridiplantae; phylum Streptophyta; class Pinopsida; order Pinales; family Pinaceae; genus Pinus; species Pinus albicaulis. The sequence goes on from CM076575.1 coordinate 149,429,977, forward strand.
CATCCTTCTTTGAGGTTGTATGAAAGGCCTATAGTTCTCCTCAATGTAGATATGATGTATGCAAGTCTCAGGATTAATTCCCTTCATGTCAGTGTAATCCCATGCATATGCAGAGAATGTTTTTGCAATGTTTTGATTAACTCTTCTTGTTGGAATTTTTCCAAGTTTTTGTTTATGTTTAAATATTTTCCTGGAAATATTTCAACTACAGAGTTACCAAATTCTTCCATAGAATATAAATACATCTGTCTTGATGAAAATTATTCAATATTTCATTTTTCTTGAAAATTATGCTCTTCTTCACATTGTGAAGATGTTTCAAAATTTTCTATTGAATTTAAAATTTGACTTTCTTCACTAATATGATAAATAGTAAAGAGAGGTTGTATATGATGGCCATCATCCATCCATTCTTAATATTTATTTTTGTGATTACTTTTGCTGGAGGATATAGAGTGAATTTCTTTGTTGAATTACAATCAGAAAGAAACATATCACCGGATCTACAACTAATGAAAGCATCAGCTGTAGCTAACCAAGGTCTTCCTAAAATTAATGGATCTTCCTCTAGGTTGTTCTTGGGAGTTAAGATCATGAATTCAACTGGATATTCCAAAGATTCTAAGGACACATACATGTCTTCTTATACACCATCTCGCTTAATTACTGATATGTCTGCTAATTGCATTAATGTTGGTGTATAATGAAGGTTTGGAAATGTAAGTTTTTCCATGATTTGCTTGCTCATGATTTTTATGGCTGCTCCCAAGTCAATTAATGTTTTTGGAATCTCAATACCACTGTTATGTGTTTTTACAACTAGACTTCCTGGGTCCAAATATTTTTGTATGGCTATTTTTCCCATCATAATTTTAGCATTTTTTCTTATTAATTGAATCGTTTTCACTTGTTTTGTTTTTCTTACTGATTTCTTAATGCTCAAATCTCTTATTGTTTTAGCTAGAATAGGAATCTCTTTAATGGCCTATAACAAAGGGATTTTAATACAGGCATTTTTCAATTCATCTAGAAAATCATAGTTATGCAACAAATTTTGTTTTTCTATCCCTTTATCAATTTGTAATCTTTCTGGAAAATGAGGGTTAGAAATAGATAATGAAGGTTGCTCTATGATAGGAGTTGAGTTATTGAATTTTCTTGTTTTTTCTTTTCAGTATTTTGATTCTGTTGAAGGGATGTCCCTTCTTCAGAATTTTTATTTTGCTATAGAGAAATTTCAGCTTCATCAATATCATATTTTTCTTGAATAACAACAGAAGTGTTTTTCCTTTCTAATATCCTACCAAATCTAAGTTGGACATTGTTAATATCTAGTGGAGTAATCATATAAGCTAGAAAATTTTGTCCTTATATGTTATAAGTAGTTTGAGAATATTTATTATTTGGGTTTGGTAATTACTGGGTGAGTATTTGATTTGGTATTTGTGGAAATGGTAATGAAAGTTGTGGGGTATGATTTTGGAATTGGGGTTGTTGATTTTGTTGTGGAAAATGTTGGGGAGGATAGTTTGGATAGGATTGTGGATACTGGTGATATTGAGGGTATCTGCCATAAGGATTTTGCATCCCTTGTGTCCAAGGTTGAGGTTGGGACCAAGGTTGTTGCCATGATGAATTCCAATTGTTTGGTGGGGGTTGATTATACATTTGATTATTAAAACCTTGAGTTTGTGGCCCGTGCCATGGTCTTCTATAGACAAAACAAAGAGGTTCTACTGGATATGAAGCTACTTCTTCTTGAAAAAAAAACCTTAAGACCTAGTATAGAGGGACATCTTTTTGTTTCATGATTTTCTGCACAAATAACATAGGTCTCTATGATTTTTACATCAAGAAGACATTCTCTTAAAGCATGTTACCTCCTACATTTAGAACAGAAAATAGTTAAGGCATCCGTTTAAGCTTTCTGCTTGTTTTGTAATTTTAGGGTGTCTATTTTTTCACTGAGACTCCCTAAGATATCATCTTAAATTCATCAATCATATTTCCAATTTCTGCCCTACTTGTTGTTCCAGTTGCAGATTTATTTACTCTAGGGAGAATAGGATCTCTTATATTTTTCCCAGTTTTTTATTTTCCTCTTGAGAGATGTATGCATTATTCAACAATTTCAAATAATGGTAGTTGAGAGATATCTCCCTTTGCCATCATGTTAAGAATATCTATCCATTTATCTCTAATAGCTTTCAACAAGAGAGATTTTAAAGTATCTTTATCTAGGTGTTCCATTTTATCTCTTTTTGTATTTTAATTGAATCTCTCAGTTAAGTCTTCCAAGTTTTCATCCTCTCTTTGCATCATTATTTTAAATAATTCATCCCTCCTATTGATAGGTGTGCAATAATCCATATATCTTTGTAAAAATGCACTTTTCATCTCATCCCATGTCCTAATAGATTATGTTATCAAACCCATGAAACATTTTAAAGCTGCACCCTTGAGTGTTGCAGGAAATAGCTTCAATTTTTGAGAGTCTTGTAAGTAATCATAGGATCTACATAAAACCTCAAATTGAAATAAAAATGTTTCAGGATATTCACTCCTTAATCCATGGAATTAGGAACGATGGAAGGTGAAATATTTTTCATTGTAGCATTTGTATCCTCATCAACTATAGGAAATCCAACAGAGTTAGGATCTCCTCTACCTCTACCTCTTTCTCCACCTCGTCCTCCACCTCTCCTTCCTCCTATTATTAAGGCATCTCCATTCAGAACTTATCCTCCTCCTTCTTCTTCTGCCATTGTATATTCCTCAGAGCTAATGTAAGGCTCTAAATGTAGAGATATTTGTTCTTCCTCTGGTTCTTCTATCAATGGGATATTGAAAAAAGTTTCTTCTTCTTCCTCACTAGGGATTTCTAACTCTTAAGCTAAAATATGTTCTCTTGTAGAGGTGAAAAAGGTTACTCCTTCTATTAGAGATATAGGATCTTCTTCTTCTAAGACTGCCTCATTAGATGAAGTTGGAGAATATCCTGGTTGGATTTCTAACCTTAAGGCTTCATGGAGTCTGTCTTGTGGTGAAAAAGGAAATATGAGTTTGATATGGTGGTGTGGAATTACATGGTCTTGGTGGGGTGAGTGGTGTTGCTGGAATAAAAATTCTACCTATAGCTATGAATCTACCCCTAGAGTCTCTTTCTCTACGCATATCATTTTTTTGGATGTAATGAATAAGGCCTCTATAGTATCCCAAAACAGAGAATGCAGTAATACTAAAACACAATATGAGAACTGCAGAAAAGTAAACAATAAATCTACATACACATCAAAATGCACAGAAATAACTGAGCCATTTTATTATATTGGAGGTGTAAAAAATAAACTAAAACAGTGCTCAAAATATGAGACACTCAAGCCACAAGAGTAGCCTAGAATGACCCTGCAATGATATCCTAAAAGGGACTGCGTAACTACTGCTCTGCTGGAAGGTAAACTGCGTTGTCCCTACTACAACTGTAGGGACTACAACTACTTGTAAGATAGAAAGTCAGATCTAGGCAGAATGGGAGCTCTGATGATGCTAAAATTATAGATTTGGCTCAATGATGGATTCCCAAGATAACCTAGAAGGGATTTCTCAGATCTATAAGTCTAAGAAAAACACCCTCTTAGGGCTTCACATGTATGCTGCTGGGAATACAGATCTTGTTAGCCATCAGTATTTTTTACATGTTAGTGATGACTATATCTACAGCTGAGTTTTCTAGAAACTGATTTCCTTATGTCAATATGTCATCCAGAAAACCCTCCTAAAAACTTTTTTCACCCTTCTACCTTTTCAGTTCGCCCATGTCGAAATCAAAACCTCATATCACAATCCTATCTAGCTTCAGCCTTATTGATCTGCCCATCAGCTTTAAAAGGCAAATCCACATCTGTTTCAAAAGTATCCCCTATGTTAGGAAGTGGCGCTTTAAGACATTTCACCCTTGGCAATCATAAAAAAGCCAAAAAGCCTCCATCCGCAACAGGCCTACCATGACTGACCTCTTACTTTGCAAATGAATTTGACAAGCAGCCCTAAGTCGCGCCACTCACAACCCCTAGATCTCAGCACTGCATAAAACCCAATCTCAAGCTGACTATTAGGTTTTTCACAGTGTTCTATGGTTTCTACAAAGGCAGGAAATATAATTTCATCTCATGGAGTAAATGTTTGAGTTTTACAGTTAGAGGAACAGCTGCTTCTAAATGTAACTTGAGCCTGAGATATGTCTGCCAAACAGAAAGCTACTCATCTGGACTTTACAGCTCTTTCCAGCATGAAAATCACAGTAAGAAAGGGACACCACTGTCTCAGCAAACTGGTAAATTGTCAAGGCCCAGAACCTCCTTCATTTACAAGCAGAGGGTTAGGGTACCTCCTTCATCCACAAGCAGAGGGCGCTGGCCAAATATTGACTTGGAAGATTGCAAAGGTCCAGGTTTGCTTTGTATTGAACAGTGAAACAATATCTCCAGGTTTTATGAATTTGAGTAATGGTCATAACAAGAACAGAGTTTGGAATATGCTAGGAAAAAGAGTCTGGTCTGATAAAGGAGGTCATCTGAAGCTTTCAAATCATGTGAATTATTGAAATAAAGAAAGGCCTGTCATTGGTGAAAATTCCAAATCATAAGTACCCTGCTTATCCACAAGATCAAATAGAACAGATGCTGACAACAAATGCCATTACCCAGGCAGAAGGAAATTTCTTGTTTTCTCAAAAGACACCGACCTCCATAATTACAGAGATTATCCTTCAAATGGTTTGTCATGAGATGACCAAAACACATGATGATATTTTAGTCACCCTTAGAACAGTACAGAGGAACAGTGTCACTGTGGCTAGGGTTTCTGCTGAAACACAGTGATGCTGGCAAGAAGAGGTGCTAATATTGATGTTTTTCAAGAGGTTCACTCACCATCACATCCAGAGAAAAGCTATGTCAAACAGAGTTGTCAAAAAGCCTTCAGATACCTTACCTGATGAAGAGCCTCCTCCATATATGAGCAGATGGCCAAAGCCATTGCAGGTTGTTGAAAACTGATGGGTCTAAAAAGTACAATGGAAGGATACAAAGAAATTGAATAAAAGTCATTGCACAGGTAAGTGTTACTGTTATGATGCAAAGGTATTGATTTCCCTTTTCAAGGAGCTGTCTGTCAGACTGTACCTGTAGTGGAAAAGAGAAAATATTGAACATATGCATGCATTTATACCACAAAGAGCAGTTTCTTTAAAGGCAATGATTAAAACAGTACTCCACTATCCCTTGCCCAGAAGTCTGAAGGAGATCCTTTTAAGTAAACAGGGAAGTATAGTGTGAAAGGATGCAACCTAAAGAAGGCGCTACAGTCTAGGGAAAAGCTTATAAATCACCTAAGAGCAGAAATTATTAAACAAGTTGGAAGGGCACATGAAATCTCCTGTTAAGTGATAAAGCAGTTTTCGAATGCATTTTGACAGATTTTAGATGACTTTTCTTTGTTAACATTTCACCTAAATTGTCAAAACAGGGGACAGAGTTGAGGTTTTGGAATGTCTCTCTTACAAAAGACCAATGCACCAGTCAAAATACATTAACAAGGCAAGCCCTGTCCTTCAGAAACATAACAGTTTTTTAACATTATCTTTACAGTGGTAAGGTGGGTTGCTTTACATCAGAAATAGCACCAACATTGTTAAAAACAATGGCAGAGATGATGAAGTTTGTTGAGTTTTTGTCAAAATTTAAAACTCGGGGTCAGAATCATGTTTCGGGTTTTACATATTCAAAAACGACAAACCCATTGTTTTAAAACAAACAGAGTTGAAAACCAGCGTTCTTTTTCCAAGTAAATGACTGTTTGATTTTTGTTTTGAATTGACATCAAATAGTAAGTGTGAGGGAAATATTGTCAATTTCAAAACTGAAGCTAGAACCCGCGCCTCCATAGCATCGAACAAGAAGGATTCTGGTCAAAATAACATAGTCTGCACGTTTCTGCACTGCGCGACGTGCCTGGGTTTGTGCGCGACGTGCCTGGGCGAAAAACTGCACGGGCCACCGTTGACAGCGCGACGTGCCTGTACATTGGCGCGACGCGGCTGTACAGGCCGCCCGACCACCCGACAGGCCGACCCGACAAGCATTGTATGAGCGACGTGCTGACTGCAAAGAGTGCCGCGCAGCTTCTGAAGATCCCGGTGCTACTCAAGTTTTCTTCCAAAGGTTTTCCCATCAATTTCAAGAGGTATTTCAAACTCCGCCCTTGAAAGTCTCGAATACCAAAATTGAACTATGTATTCCTTGATTTGCAACTATGCTAAAAAGATAGATGTATTGTTAAGGAGGCCTATGGAGGGAAGCGAGTGTTGAAACCACTGCAAATTGTTCACACCCCAGCATACAAGACCTTTCAAAACCTTGTCCCCATAGCTAAAATAGAAAGGAAGAACAATGTTTTTGCTGTGTAAGGTTTTGAAATGTAAAGCTGTAGGAGTTATTGTTCAAGCAGAAAAGAAGATTTTGTCATAGAGACAGGGCTTAGGTCTGTCAGGTGTAACAAAGGTTTTCCCCTTCCAAAAGCTAGGGCTGCGTGTATGAGGGGCCCTTGACTGTTTTGAAAAAGAAAACTCACATAACCCTCTGCCCAAAGCTCTGTGGTTTTTTAAAGAGTCTGTCATCTTGGCTCAAGATTATACCAAGTGATTTTTTAAATTGCGCAAACAGTTGTTTTCACACATGAAAGCTGATTGGCTGTTGGTATACTTAGTCAAGGCATATTTGGAATAATTGGAAAATGTAATGTTGATCCAAGACACAAGATGTGTTGCTCAAACTTTCAAAGATCACCAAGCAGGGAAACTTTGGCATTACATACAGCCTGCCTCATATAGTCTGCCCCTTTTTCTTCACTACATTATTTCATACTGAAAATTGATAGACAGAGAGATTCTAAGGATGAACAGTACACTGAAGGGCAGAGTTCGTTGATGCGATTCTAACTTTGGAGGCAGAGGTACAAAAGTGGTGTTTGATTTCTTAAAACTTCACAAATGAAAAGGGCCACTTTCTAAAGGGCAGAGTTGTTGGTGATTGCATTTAACATTGAGACAGAGGTACAGGTGTAGTGTTGACCTTTGAAATTCACAAGTAAAGAGGTGGTTTTCCTAAAGCACTATGCATTGATTTTACACCTAACCTAGGTCTGCCTTTTCCTTGCACTATATTGTATCATTCTGAAGATTTTTTGACAGAGAGTTTCCAAAGGTGACGGCACATTAAAGGGCAGAGTTTGTTGATGAGAAGTTAACATTGGAGGCAGAGGTATATATGTGTTGGTGGATCTCTTAAACTCACAAGCAGAGAGTGTGTTTCCTAAACCACTGTGCACTAATTTTACACCCAACCTAGGTCTGTTTTTTCTTTTCACTACATTATATCATTTTGAAGAGCTGTTGATTTTGATATTTTTCAAGAGGAAGACCATTTCTAAAGAGCAGGGTTTTAATATTGAAGATTGGTCTTATAGATGCAAAATGCAAGGGTTGGTTGATCTCTAACAAACTCACAAGGAGGAATGATTGCTTAACACTACATACATGAAATTTATACAGCATATTGTCTCATCTTTATTGATGGTTTCCTATTGAGAATTTTACATGGCTGAAGTGCATCCAGAGTTGAAGGACTGTTTTTAAGAAGTGAAGAGGTGGTTTATTCAAAGAAACATTGTTGCATTTTATCCAAACCACAGTGTCCATATCTGTCCAAACAGTCTAGTGGCCAGTTTCAATCCAGCAGAGCATTTTTCATACAGTAAAGGCAGTTTGCCTCTTCCAAAGTTTGGTCAAAGTCAGAATGCCTCCAAAGCGAGATCACATGAGCGGTCCACATAAGAGATATGAGCCTATCTCCATAGAAGAAATCAATGCTCACCCATCAGTGCTTTTCAATTTCCATGAAGTAGGCTGTCTTGATTTCTGCCAGAGGATAGAAGAAGTCAAGAGTTTTTCGCCACTTACACATTTGTGCGCTTTGAGATTCAAGGACAAACACTTCTAGTTAGCGGGTCTTGATTTCAAAATCTCCCCAAGGTATGTATCCAAGGCTACCAAGATCCCGTATCATGGTGAAAAGTGGTTTAAACAAGCGCATCTTGATCTAGAGGATTATAAACCTTTCATCAGGCCTGAACATAGGGAAACCATCACTGCTATTTTCCCTTTTTCCTATCTTCTTGACAGTTATGCTCCGCTGATGAAAGCCATAATGAGATATTTCACTTGTGAAGGGAGGTTTAACCAAATTTATGCCTATCATGTTCGCTTGTTGATGCATTTTACCAGAAGCAGGCAATTAAACCTTCCATACTTTTTGTCCAAAAGCATAGAGAAAATGGCAGCTACTGTCCAAAAGAAGGCTCCACCTCAGCAAATCCCTTCTCTCTTTCATCATTCCTTGATCAAGATTATCTTCTTACACCAGCTAGAGAAGAAAAGGGTTTCATGGGATTCATTCATTAGCCATTCAGATTTTTCCACTGTCCCTCCTGTTCATATGTCTCCTACTCAGCCTGTCCATCGCCCAGTGCCTCTGTCTAGTAGGCCTACCCCTAAAAACCAGAGATGACCAGCCGGAACGCCCGAGTCAACGGGAAGAAGGAGAGCGGTGAACCATGTTAGAAAAAAGAAGGTAGTGAGCAGCCGGCGGCCTAGATATTGAAGATCAATGGCCGGCTGAGGTTGATGAACGAGCGCGGAGTACAGAAGAGGGGCAGCTGTGCCTATACAAGAAGACGACGACGAGCCAGTGAAACGACAAGTTGAGCAAACAATTGAAGCGCCTTTTGAGCCACAAACTGGACAGGATGTTGAGGAAGGACAGCAAGCTGAAGCTGCCTCCTTGACAGTGACCAAAACTGTTCCTAAAAAGAGGAAATTGACCAAAAGGACAACTTCTAGCTTGCCAAGGAGAAAAAGCGCCAGATTAGCTTTCAAAGGCAAAAGCATAGTTGGGGAAAGTGCCAAGCATGGAGGTAAATCAGCTGTCATCCCTATCCCAAGCGATGACGGTGATAACGAGGCCCGCATCCTTGAAAACCTCCTCATTCACAAAGAAGGGCAAATTGAGGTGTTACAAGAAGACCTTCAAAGGGCGAGGAATTTCAACCACTTCTTAGAGGTTGAAAACAAACAAATGAAGTATCATGCAGCCATTCATGAGGCAAGGGCGATCAAGTATAAAAAGGAGGCAGAAAAGGCGCAAGTAAGAATTGAAGAGCTCATTGGCGAGTTTGATGATGAAGAGGAGGAGGACCAACCTAGGCGAAAGAGGCCTAGGACCATCGGGCTTAGAAAAGCCTTGGAGAAGCAGAGAGCAGAAGAACAAGCTCAATTCGAAGCCTTTCCTCTCACTGCCCTCTTTGAGCAGGAAATTGAGGAAAACAAGGAAGCATGGCTTGAGAGGGCTAACCAGCATTTGGAAACAAAGCTTGAGAAGGAAAACAGGGATCTTGAGCTACAGAGAAAAAGGACTCTTCACTTTCAGAAGCTAAATCAGTTTGCCAGGCGAAAATTGAAGGTAGCACAAGAAAAATTGAAAAAATTGAAGGAGAGGCGCCTAGCACGGAAAGAAGAAAAAAGCATATCAGCCCTTGATATTTTGGCTTCAGCTTCGGAGCATGTTTCTATGGACCCTTGAGGGTCATGCATGCCAATTTTGGGCCTGTTTCGGAAACTTTTTGTTTTTTGGCATTTTTGGGTTTTTCGCCAAAAACTCATAAATGCGCAATTTCAGTTTGATGAGTTGTCAAGGGAGGAGGATGATCCCAATGGGTTCCATAATTCCATGAGCAGGTCTCCAGCGATTTTCGGGGCATTTGAAGATCATTCGCCCCCTCAAATTGGCGAAAAACAGCCTCATTTTGCACATTCTGCCCGCCATATCAGCAGTCTGCTATTTTCTGGGTTTTTGCGCACAGGTACAGTTTTGAGGGACTTTCAGAGATCAGATTGAGGTGATTCCACTTGTGCCGGAAAGCAGACACAGAGATATTTCCAACAAGCCATCATGAGCCTCATTTTGACATCGGGAAGGCTGCCATTTGCATCCAGCAAGTCAGGGGACCTTTTTCAGGCATAAATATGAAGTATTTTTGTAATTTTTGAACTCCAAAAATCTGCTTTTCCCAAATGTGCGTTAAGCTATTTTTATCATTAGGAAATCATGTAAAGTCAATATAATTTCCGTTTTTAGCAGTTTTTTAGATATTTTATGGGATATTTTGTGCCTTGGGCTTTGCAAAGCCTCAAGGACAAGTTTAGATATTTTGACTTGGCCAATGGGATAGCTAGTTGCTCCATGAGGTTTTCCTTCCTCAAGCCTATTTATTCCATGGTTCTCATTGTAAATCGGAGGCTGAACTTGAGAGAAGAATTAATGCATTGGTCATATGAGCTTTGAAGAATACACTTGAGTTATGATTTTTGGACTGCCTCTTGGATGCTTTTGAGGAATGTTGAAGGCTTGTTGATGGATTCCTTGACATGGTAGAATGATATAGTGCTTCTTAATGTGTTTTGTCTTCTAGTTTTCACTCATAATTCATTTTTCTTGCTGCTATAGATCAGTAAAGATTGATTTTGAGACATGCCCATGGAGGCACCTCAAAATCCATGAATCTTCATAGCTTGATGTTTTCTTCTCCCTTAGTTATGCTAAAGAATTCTTAGCTGCTCTTTAGTAACCTAAGGTATTGTTGCTAAGTTTTATTCATCAGTTCTATGTATGTTAAGTAGGATGTATGGTTTGCCCTACCTACCTACAAGCTGCCCATAGTTCTGTCCATAAAACTTTCTCTTTGATTGATTTGTTGATCATCTTGTTGAACCAAGGAGGCCTAGTCCCGATCTAGCCCTTTGCCTAAAACTATGAAAACTTATTTGTCCAAGTGCCCAATGACTTAGAGACTATGTTTAGGCGTTCTGACATAGTTTATGAGTTGTTAGTTTGTCTCATGTGTTTTCCCCAAAGTCTGATAGCCATTTCCCGAAGTTAGAGGGTCTTATACCTCTATGTATGGCTGGAATGTTTGATTTCTATGTATTAATTAGCTTATAGTTATACTTAGCATGATTAATGGCTTGCTATTACATGTTCATGTCTGCTATTAACTAGTTACACTTGAAATCCCTTGTCTTTCACCAACTTTTTGTCCATTCAATCCATTTTTCCCAAAGATCCCTTCTACCGTGAATCAAATCGGCCCTACAGCAGCTTTACATCATCACTTCATAGCTTCCTTGATCTGTTTGACCCCATAGCCCAATTTATCTACATCTTGTTATCCAGTTTATGTATTTGATCAGTTTCATCCCTCGCAAACTTAAAAACTAAAAAAAAACCAAAAACACACTTCATAACTAGCCTAATATCAGAACATCGCAAGTAAACACACCGACATCTTCTACACATATAGAGCGAGCCCTCTCTGAGTCCAGGAAGGCTAGGTCCTTGGGCTCCAAAGCTTGGTTTGATGTTACATCGTCATTTGGCTAGCCAATCGGCCAAATCACGGGACCCTAACATAATGGCGATCACGGTGGGACACTGAGTAACAAAAGCTTAGATTCCCTAGACCTTAAGAGACCTTAAAGAATACTATCTGATTGACTTATCCCACTGCTCACTAACATAGTGACACTCACAGTAGGACCTTCTGAGTTAGTGACAATCTAAGTACACCTTAGTAACTCTTGAAGTCTCAGTCAAGCTTAGTATATTTAGATATTGTCTGAAGGGTAGAAATAGCTCTTTCACCATCTTAGCAAAATGATGAGTCAGTTATAGAAAACTCTTCCAAACCTTGTAGGCGCATAAAACTCAAAAAACCCCAAAACACTCCCTTAGATTGGTTTTTGATAGTACTGGTGGTGGACCATACAAGTGTATCTCAAAACAACTGATTTTCCACCTGGCGACTCCACTAACTTCTAGTAAGCCTTACTATTTCACCAAAATCTAGGCTAATATCCGATAGACCTTTCCCATCACTCACTAACATAGCGGGAGATGGTAAGACACTGAGTACATAATAGTCCAGCAAACTCTTATAGACTCTTTGGTCCTTTAGGTACCATAAACAAGCAAGCAGTCCATAAACTCATTTTTTAGAGTAAACTCTTTTTGTTCTCATCACCCTAGCAAAGTGTTGAAACAAGTCTAGGATACTTTAACAAACCATAGGCTGCACATAAAGCTCAGAAAATTCAAAAACATTCTCAAAAATAGTTATTGTTGGTGGACCATAGCTATCTTCACAAAAACAACCCATTTTCACCTGGCGACTCCACTAATCCATCCTGTTACTTTTGACCATCCTTCACCTTAGTAAAACCTTAGAAAACCCACTCATCCAGAGCATTCACTAATATCATTCTCTCTAAACTCTGGATCTAAAATCTGGCTTCCCGAAGAATCAATACCAGATCCCATCCAGACCCAAATCCCCCTATCATAGTAGATGACCCAGAGAAGATTCTGTGGCAAGCTTCTGAAACTGATCATCTAGCTACCGATAGATCCATCCGTAGAACAAGATCTGTACCTAAAACTCTCAATATCCTTCTAGATTCACCTTCGAAACTAGAGTCATCACAAGCTCTTCCCCGAAGTAAATCATATAGTAAGATAAACTTCGACGATCTTGAACCCCTAAACCCACCACAGAGTCCTATTAGAGAAGCTTCACCCACCACTCCTCCTAATTTCCAGCTTCTTTATCAATTTGGCTCCTATCATCCCAAATCTGCTCAAAACCAGATCACTAGTCCAAGTTCATCCGCCACACCTGGTCAAACCACCACTGTTCAAACCACTTCATTTCAGCCTACTAGTCCTCATCTTGCACATCATCCATTAGCTCCAGTCATGGCAGCCTGGTATGCACCTTTGGTGTTGCCACCGCCCTTGGCTCCTCTCCCAAACAAATATCAAGACAAAATCCCACACTTTACTGGAGAAGACACCACCACACCTCAACATCATATAAGTAGAATGACTGATGCTTATGAATACCTAGAGGTACAAGATGAGACTGTCAGAATGAGAATATTTGCCCAAAGCCTTGGTGGTGAACCTAAAGCATGGTTCAAAAGCTTAGCTCCAAACAACATCCATAATATCCCCGAACTGCATCAATTCTTCAGAAATAGGTGGGAAATCCGAAGAAACCCCATTCAAATCCTGTTAGAATATAACAATCTAAAACAGGAAAATGGGGAAAGTGTCCAAGCTTACTGTACTAGGTTCAACAGTGTATATAACTCCCTCCCACCTCATTTCAAACCTCCACTTGGTTTAGCTTTGGCAAAATTTCCTGAGGGTTTTGATCCGGACATGACATATCATCTGAGAGATAAGGATCCCCCTACCTTGGAGGAAATGCAACAAATAGCTATAAAATCATATGCCAACTTAGCTGAAAAAAGGGCTAGAACTAGATCAGAAAGAAAGGTCACATATAGAGATGAGGTCTCCACTTCGTCACCTTCCCTAGATCCCAGAATAGATGACTTAGTCAAATCCATGGCTAAAATGTGGGAAAAGATAAATGAAAAAGCTCCTGTTAGGGAAAACCAGCCAAACCCTCCAATCAGAAACCGAAACCAAAACTTTAGGAGGGAGCAGCCCCAAAACAGACCAAGGGATAATGACCAACAGATCAGGCCACCATTCAATGAAAACTATGTGGAAGAAGATGATAGGGACCCAGAACCTCTTGATGAACATCATTTAAACCTCATAGGGTCTGACAATGAGAGTGAGGTGTACCTCACCAAAGAAGAACAAGAGTTCTTTTCTCCTGATCAAGATGAGACCAATTATGAAGATCCCGATGACCCTGCCATAGAGTTTCAAAATGCTATTGTAGAATCCCACAGGCAATATGACCTTAGAAGCAAAAGAAACCAAGATAATGTCAAGAAAGGTAACTCTGATACTGCTAAAGCTCCAGATACCATCCTCAAAAAAGCATCAAGCAGTGACAAAATCAAGGTTGAAAAGACTGACCAAAGCCAAGCTAAAGTTACCCAAACTAGTCCTCTCTCAGATACTCCCGATACTTCTACAAAGGTCACCAAAACAACTATGGCAAACAAAACCCCTAAACAAGGTCAACAAACTCAGAACATAGACAAGGTCTTAGCTGAAAAAGCTGAAACAAACATATATAAACTTCAAGTGCCTTTTAGCTTTGAAGGCGAAATCGCTAAGATCAAAATCACCATGCCTCTTACTGAACTCATTGCCCAAAACTCTTATAAATCCCAAGTACTAAAAGTCTTAAACCTAGGGAATGATGCAAACACTGTTAATCTCACTGATGACATTTCTGAAGTATTGTTTGGTCCAAAGGTAGAGGGAAAATTCCAAGAAGGAGCTACTCTTCCATTTTACATTAGCCTAAACATCCACGACCAAATCCTCCACAATGCCATGCTAGACTCCGGCGCCTCTCATAATCTTATGCCGAAGGTAGTAATGGAAAGATTAGGCTTGGAAATCACAAGACCATACAAAGACTTGTATTCATTTGATTCAAGCAGAGTCCAATGCCTGGGTTTGATCAAAGATCTTTGCTTTAGTCTGGCCCAAATACCCGTGAAACATCTAATCATGGATATAGTAGTAGCAGACATTCCTCCCAAGTACGGGATGCTTCTATCCAGATCTTGGGGAGCCAAAATCCAAGGGAATATCCAACTGGACATGTCATATGCCACCATTCCTGTGTTTGGTCAGACCAGGATACTGTACCGCGAATCACACATGAAATACATGATTAGCAGTCAAGATAGGCCAGATAACATTCCAATGTGTTCTTTGCGGTCCGAATTAAATTCTTTCATTATGCATATTGATGTAAACATGGAGGAAGAGTCAGAAGAAACTGATATAGACTTAGATCCACCACATCAATTGTCCCTGGTACCTTATGATGAACTGGACACTCAAAACTACCATGATCATGAACAACTGTGTCTTGAGGAAAGTAAGTTTCCCCTCTCCAAAGTAGGATTAGAGCAAGAAGCACAAACCCTCATGTACTATCAAGAAAATTGCTCTAGCTTTAGTCAAACACCAGCAGTAACTTGTGGAAATTTCTTCCGGGTAAAAGCTTTAGAAGACCTACACATCATAAACCTATTTGGAACCCGGGAGAAAGGGAGTTTAATGTTTCTGCCATACCTCAAAGATTTACCATCATGTGACCCTCCTACTGCAAATAAAACTTTGACCATAACCTCGGTAGCTCAACATCTTGAGAAAATGCCAGATGAACTTCTTATGAGCAAGGATGACAGTTATAATCCCAGCATACCTGAACTATTGAAATTGGCTCATATTTTATCCTTTCATGAAGAACTTAGAAATGCTAAAATCAGGAATCTCATGCAAAATACTAATTTCTACAGAAAAAATAAGGGAAAACATTGTATCACTACCTTTTCCTCAAAGAACAACTTTAACAAAAGCAAACACAACAAACTGAAACAAACTGAAATGATCAAAAATAAAACTAGTGGCCCTAGAATCTGCTTTGATTTTAGAAATAATACTGCATCTCCATATAACAAAAATCATGTTTTTTCTACCCAAGATCATGATTCACCAATTGAAAATGCTTTTAATCATGTATTCTTGCAAGATCATCTTTCAGATCATAATCATCAGATTCCTTTGCAAAGTAGACAACTTAAAGATTTTTTCCATTTTGCGGGAGGTAAATCTGATTTCAAGTTCAAAATTGCTAAACCACCCAATATCAGAAATCTGTTCATGAAGGCCATGTTCCCAGTTTTAAATTTCTGTATTTTTGCATACCTTGATGATGTCATTATCTTTTTCAAAAATGACCAAGAGTACATACACTACCTGAAGAAAGCATACAATAGGGAAAGGAGTGGAAATCAGATATTCAGAGAGGTACAAAGGGAGGATACTGGACTATTTAGAGATTCTTGCATAAATCCCTATGTTATGTTAGAGAGAGAAAATTTCCCAAATTTTTCTTTTCAAGAGTTAAGTGGGCCAAGGGTGAGAGGAGATCCCTACGAGGATAAGATGCTGAAATTCCGTCATTTCCAAGATTTTTGAGTTTGAGACACTTTTCAGTCATTGTACATACCATTGTTTGAAATATTGAAAAAAATAGAAAAGTCAAAAACAGTAAAAGATAGGAAAGTCAAAAACAGTAAAAAGCAGAAAAGAGGGCAAGTGAAGATAGAACAAAGGTCCCATGTTCCAAAAAATAGTCTTTCGGAAAGCGAGCAAGTCTAAATGCCGCTACTAGTACTTCAATGTCTTGTTCAGCTATCTAGCCTAATCATAGCTGAGCATGTTTAAATTCATTTGCTGATAAGTTAGTGAGCGCCAAGATAGTCAACATTGTGTAAGATTGACTTATCACAGAGCTTAGATTAGGGAGAGATTCTGGTTCCACATGCCTAAAACAGAACCAAAGAGAGAAGCGAGGGATGAAAAACACATTGTACATCTTAGCCCGCTTGTCTAGTTTCCTTTTATTGCATAATAACATTTGTGTGCAGCTTGTCTTTTATGCCGCAAATGCATGACAAATCAGACTGCTTAATCCTGATTTGATCATTTTTGAATTTCATGTTGTAGATTAGAGAATGAAATCTTGTCAAACTGCTTAATCTTGACAGTCGATCTAGTTTAGGTAGAGAAATGAAGGAGTTCATCAGCTTAATCTGAACTCCCGGCAGATATAAGAGTAGAAATAGATAGTTTCATTTTGCAAAAAAGAAAAATATGCATTGTCAAAAGGATGCTAGTTCAAATGCGCCAAACAGAAGGAAAAATGTTAGGAAAGATAGTGGGGTAGGTAGAAGTATCATTGATGTTAAACATGCTGACACTTTTCAGAAATAACATCAAGAGAAGGGTAAATTTTGCGCCAATGGATAAGGCACTGGTCTTCATAATCCAAAAATCTGAATTCTGGACACCTCCTGACGAGGAGCTGCCCTCCCCAAATGGAGCCACTGTTAGCCATCGGTATTTTTTACATGTTAGTGATGACTATATCTTCAGCTGAGTTTTCTAGAAACTGATTTCCTTATGTCAATATGTCATCCAGAAAACCCTCCCAAAACTTTTTTCGCCTTTCTACCTATTCAGTCCACCCCTGGAGAAATCAAAACCTCATGGTCACTAGCCTATCTAGCTTCAACCTTCTTGATCTGCCCATCGGCTTTAAAAGGCAAATCCACATCTGTTTCGAAAGTCTCCCCTATGTTAGGAAGTGGCACTTTAAGAAATTTCACCCTTGGCAATCATCAAAAAGCCAAAAAGCCTCCATCTGCAACAGGCCTACCATGACTGACCTCTTACTTTGCAAATGAAATTGACAAGCAGCCCTAAGTCGCGCCACTCACACCCCCTAGATCTCAGCACTGCATAAAACCCAATCTCAAGCTGACTATTAGGTTTTTCACAGTGTTCTATGGTTTCTACAAAGGCAGGAAATATAATTTCATCTCATGGAGTAAATGTTTGAGTTTTACAGTTAGAGGAACAGCTGCTTCTAAATGTAACTTGAGCCTGAGATATGTCTGCCAAACAGAAAGCTACTCATCTGGACTTTACAGCTCTTTCCAGCATGAAAATCACAGTAAGAAAGGGACACCACTGTCTCAGCAAAATGGTAAATTGTCAAGGCCCAGAACCTCCTTCATTTACAAGCAGAGGGTTAGGGCGCCTCCTTCATCCACAAGCAGAGGGCGCTGGCCAATATTGACTTGGAAGATTGCAAAGGTCCAGGTTTGCTTTGTATTGAACAGTGAAACAATATCTCCAGGTTTTATGAATTTGAGTAATGGTCATAACAGGAACAGAGTTTGGAATATGCTAGGAAAAAGAGTCTGGTCTGATAAAGGAGGTCATCTGAAGCTTTCAAATCATGTAAATTGTTGAAATGAAGAAAGGCATGTCATTGGTGAAAATTCCAAATCATAAGTACCCTGCTTATCCACAAGATCAAATAGAACAGATGCTGACAAAAAATGACATTACCCAGGCAGAAGGAAAGTTCTTGTTTTCTCAAAAGACACTGACCTCCATAATTACAGAGATTATCCTTTAAATGGTTTGTCATGAGATGACCAAAACACATGATGATATTTTAGTCACCCTTAGAGCAGTACAGAGGAACAGTGTCACTGTGGCTAGGACTTCTTCTGAAATACAGTGATGCTTGCAAGTAAAGATGCTAAGATTGATGTTTTTCAAGTGGTTTACTCACCATCACATTCAGAGAAAGGCTGTGTCAAGCAGAGTTGTCAAAAAGCCTTCAGATACCTTACCTGATGAAGAGCCTCCTCCATATATGAGCAGATGGCCAAAGCCATTGCAGGTTGTTGAAAACTGATGGGTCTAAAAAGTACAATGGAAGGATACAAAGAAATTGAATAAAAGTCATTGCACAGGTAAGTGTTACTGTTATGATGCAAAGGTATTGATTTCCCTTTTCAAGGAGCTGTCTGTCAGACTGTACCTGTAGTGGAAAAGAGAAAATATTGAACATATGCATGCATTTATACCACAAAGAGCAGTTTCTTTAAAGGCAATGATTAAAACAGTACTCCACTATCCCTTGCCCAGAAGTCTGAAGGAGATCCTTTTAAGTAAACAGGGAAGTATAGTGTGAAAGGATGCAACCTAAAGAAGGCGCTACAGTCTAGGGAAAAGCTTATAAATCACCTAAGAGCAGAAATTATTAAACAAGTTGGAAGGGCACATGAAATCTCCTGTTAAGTGATAAAGCAGTTTTCGAATGCATTTTGACAGATTTTAGATGACTTTTCTTTGTTAACATTTCACCTAAATTGTCAAAACAGGGGACAGAGTTGAGGTTTTGGAATGTCTCTCTTACAAAAGACCAATGCACCAGTCAAAATACATTAACAAGGCAAGCCCTGTCCTTCAGAAACATAACAGTTTTTTAACATTATCTTTACAGTGGTAAGGTGGGTTGCTTTACATCAGAAATAGCACCAACATTGTTAAAAACAATGGCAGAGATGATGAAGTTTGTTGAGTTTTTGTCAAAGTTTAAAACTCGGGGTCAGAATCATGTTTCGGGTTTTACATATTCAAAAACGACAAACCCACTGTTTTAAAACAAACAGAGTTGAAAACCAGCGTTCTTTTTCCAAGTAAATGACCGTTGGATTTTTGTTTTGAATTGAAATCAAATAGTAAGTGTGAGGGAAATATTGTCAATTTCAAAACTGAAGCTAGAACCCGCGCCTCCATAGCATCAAACAAGAAGGATTCTGGTCAAAATAACATAGTCTGCACGTTTCTGCACTGCGCGACGTGCCTGGGTTTGTGCGCGACGTGCCTGGGCGAAAAACTGCACGGGCCACCGTTGACAGCGCGATGTGCCTGTACATTGGCGCGACGCGCCTGTACAGGCCGCCCGACCACCCGACAGGCCGACCCGACAAGCATTGTATGAGCGACGTGCTGACTGCAAAGAGTGCCGCGTAGCTTTTGAAGATCCCGGTGCTACTCAAGTTTTCTTCCAAAGGTTTTCCCATCAATTTCAAGAGGTATTTCAAACTCCGCCCTTGAAAATCTCGAATACCAAAATTGAACTATGTATTCCTTGATTTGCAACTATGCTAAAAAGATAGATGTATTGTTAAGGAGGCCTATGGAGGGAAGCGAGTGTTAAAACCACTGCAAATTGTTCACACCCCAGCATACAAGACCTTTCAAAACCTTGTCCCCATAGCTAAAATAGAAAGGAAGAACAGTGTTTTTGCTGTGTAAGGTTTTGAAATGTAAAGCTGTAGGGGTTATTGTTCAAGCAGAAAAGAAGATTTTGTCATAGAGACAGGGCTTAGGTCTGTCAGGTGTAACAAAGGTTTTCCCCTTCCAAAAGCTAGGGCTGCGTGTATGAGGGGCCCTTGACTGTTTTGAAAAATAAAACTCACATAACCCTCTGTCCAAAGCTCTGTGGTTTTTTAAAAGGGTCTGTCATCTTGGCTCAAGATTATACCAAGTGATTTTTTTTAAATTGCACAAACAATTGTTTTCACACATGAAAGCTGATTGGCTGTTGGTATACTTAGTCAAGGCATATTTGGAATAATTGGAAAATGTAATGTTGATCCAAGACACAAGATGTGTTGCTCAAACTTTCAAAGATCACCAAGCAGGGAAACTTTGGCATTACATACAGCCTACCTCATATAGTCTGCCCCTTTTTCTTCACTACATTATTTCATACTGAAAATTGATTGACAGAGAGATTCTAAGGATGAACGATTACAACGAAGGGGCCGAGTTCATTGATGGGATTCTAACTAGGCAGCGGTACAAAAGTGGTGTTTGATTTCTTAAAACTTCACAAATGAAAGGGCCACTTTCTAAAGGGCAGAGTTGTTGGTGATTTCATTTAACATTGAGACAGAGGTACTGGTGTAGTGTTGACCTTTGAAATTCACAAGTAAAGAGGTGGTTTTCCTAAAGCACTATGCATTGATTTTACACCTAACCTAGGTCTACCTTTTCCTTGCACTATATTGTATCATTTTGAAGATTTGTTGACAGAGAGTTTCCAAAGGTGACAGCACATTAAAGGGCAGAGTTTGTTGATGGGAAGTTAAACATTGGAGGCAGAGGTATAGATGTGTTGGTGGATCTCTTAAACTCACAAGCAAAGAGTGTGTTTCCTAAACCACTGTGCACTAATTTTACACCCAACCTAGGTCTGTTTTTTCTTTTCACTACATTATATCATTTTGAAGAGCTGTTGATTTTGATATTTTTCAAGAGGAAGACCATTTCTAAAGAGCAGGGTTTTAATATTGAAGATTGGTCTTATAGATGCAAAATGCAAGGGTTGGTTGATCTCTAACAAACTCACCAGGAGGAATGATTGCTTAACACTACATATAGGAAATTTATACAGCATATTGTCTCATCTTTATTGATGGTTTCCTATTGAGAAATTTACATGGCTGAAGTGCATCCAGAGTTGAAGGACTGTTTTTAAGAAGTGCAGAGGTGGTTTATTCAAAGAAACATTGTTGCATTTTATCCAAACCACAGTGTCCATATCTGTCCAAACAGTCTAGTGGCCAGTTTCAATCCAGCAGAACATTTTTCATACAGTGAAGGCAGTTTGCCTCTTCCAAAGTTTGGTCAAAGTCAGAATGCCTCCAAAGCGAGATCACAAGAGCGGTCCACATAAGAGATATGAGCCTATCTCCATAGAAGAAATCAATGCTCACCCATCGGTGCTTTTCAATTTCCATGAAGTAGGCTGTCTTGATTTCTGCCAGAGGATAGAAGAAGTCAAGAGTTTTTCGCCACTTACACATTTGTGCGCTTTGAGATTCAAGGAAAAACACTTCCAGTTAGCGGGTCTTGATTTCAAAATCTCCCCAAGGTATGTATCCAAGGCTACCAAGATCCCGTATCATGGTGAAAAGTGGTTTAAACAAGCTCATCTTGATCTAGAGGATTATAAACCTTTCATCAAACTTGAACATAGGGAAACCATCACTGCTATTTTCCCTTTTTCCTATCTTCTTGACAGTTATGCTCCGCTGATGAAAGCCATAATGAGATATTTCACTTGTGAAGGGAGGTTTAACCGAATTTATGCCTATCATATCCGCTTGTTGATGCATTTTACCAGAAGCAGGCAGCTAAACCTTCCGTACTTTTTGTCCAAAAGCATAGAGAAAATGGCTTCTACTGTCCAAAAGAAGGCTCCACCTCAGCAAATCCCTTCTCTCTTTCATCATTCCTTGATCAAGATTATCTTCTTACACCAGCTGGAGAAAAAAGGGGTTTCATGGGATTCATTCATTAGCCATGCAGATTTTGCCACTGTCCCTCCTGTTCATGTGTCTCCTACTCAGCCTGTCCATCGCCCGGTGCCTTTGTCTAGTAGGCCTACCCCTAAAAAACTCAAGATGACCACTGGGCAGCCAAGTCAACAGGGAGAAGGAGAGGGCAGTAAACCACAGGAAGAAAAAGAAGGCAGTGAACATCAACAGCTAGATATTGAGGGACAGCAGCAGTTGGAGATTGATGAACAGCAGCAACTAGAGTTTGAAGATCAGCAGCAGCTACAAGTTGATGAACAGCAGCAGGTACAAGAAGAGGGACAGCAACAGACAGAAATTGAAGAGCAGCAAGTTAAGCAAACAATTGAAGCGCCTTTTGAGCCACAAACTGGACAGGGTATTGAGGAAGGACAGCAAGCTGAAGCTGCCACCTTAACAGTGACCAAAACTATTCCTAGTAAGAGAAAATTGCCCAAAAAGACACTTTCTAGTTTGCCAAGGAGGAAAAGCGCCAGATTGGCTTTCAAAGGCAAAAGTAAAATTGGAGAAAGTGCAAAGCATGGAGGTGAATTAGCTATTATCCCTATCCAAAGTGATGATAGTGACAATGAGGCCCGCCTCCTTGAAAACCTCCTCATTCACAAAGAAGGGCAAATTGAGGTGTTACAAGAAGATCTTCAAAGGGCGAGGAATTTCAACCACTTCTTGGAGGTTGAAAACAAACAAATGAAGTATCATGCAGCCATTCATGAGGCAAGGGTGATCAAGTATAAAAAAGAGGCAGAAAAGGCGCAAGTAAGAATTGAAGAGCTCATTGGCGAGTTTGATGATGAAGAGGAGGAAGACCAGCCTAGGCGAAAGAGGCCTAGGACCATAGGGCTTAGAAGAGCCTTGGAGAAACAGAGAGCAGAAGAACAAGCTCATTTCGAAGCCTTTCCTCTCACTGCCCTCTTTGAGCAGGAAATCGAGGAAAAAAAGGAAGCATGGCTTGAGAGAGCTAACCAGCATTTGGAAATGAAGCTTGAGAAGGCAAATAGGGATCTTGAGCTGCAGAGGAAGAGGACACACCACTTCCAAAAGCTAAATCAGTTTGCCCGGCGCAAACTAAAGGCAGCACAAGAAAAGCTGAAGAGGTCAAAGGAGAAGCGCCTAGCACGGAAGGAAGCAAAAAGCATATCAGCCCTTGATATTTTGGCTTCAGCTTCGGAGCATGTTTCTATGGACCCTTGAGGGTCATGCATGCCAATTTTGGGCCTGTTTCGGCAACTTTTTGTTTTTTGGCATTTTTTGGGTTTTTGGCCAAAAACTCATAAATTCGCCATTTCAGTTGATGAGTTGTCAAGGGAGGAGGATGATACCGATGGATGCCATAATTCCATGAGCAGGTCTCCAGCGATTTTCAGGGCATTTGAAGATCATTCGCCCCCTCAAATTGGCGAAAAACAACCTCATTTTGCACATTCTGCCCGCCATATCAGCAGTCTGCTATTTTCTGGGTTTTCGCACACAGGTACAGTTTTGAGGGACTTTCAGAGATCAGATTGAGGTGATTTCACTTGCGTCAGAAAGAAGACACAGAGAGCTTTCCAACAAGCCATCATGAGCCTCATTTCGACATCGGGAAGGCTGCCATTTGCATCCAGCAAGTCAGGGGACCTTTTTCAGGCATAAATATGAAGTATTTTTGTAATTTTTGAACTCCAAAAATCTGCTTTTCCCAAATGTGCGTTAAGCTATTTTTATCATTGGGAAATCATGTAAAGTCAATATAATTTCCGTTTTTAGCAGTTTTTTAGATATTTTATGGGATATTTTGTGCCTTGGGCTTTGCAAAGCCTCAAGGACAAGTTTAGATTTTTTGACTTGGCCAATGGGATAGCTAGTTGCTCCATGAGGTTTTCCTCCCTCAAGCCTATTTATTCCATGGGTTTCATTGTAAATCAGAGGCTGAACTTGAGAGAGGAATTAATACATTGGTCATATGAGCTTTGAAGAATACACTTGAGTTATGATTTTTGGACTGCCTCTTGGATGCTTTTGAGGAATGATGAAGGATTGTTGATGGATTCCTTGACATGGTAGAATGGTATAGTGCTTCTTAATGTGTTTTGTCTTCTAGTTTTTCACTCACACTACATATTTCTTGCTACTATAGATCAGTAAAGATTGATTTTGAGATATGCCCATGGAGGCACCTCAAAATCCCTGATTCTTCATAGCTTGATGTTTTCTTCTCCCTTAGTTATGCTAAAGAATTCTTAGCTGCTCTTTAGTAACTTAAGGTGTTGTTGCTAAGTTTTATTCATAAGTTCTATGTATGTTGAGTAGGATGTATGGTTTTCCCTACCTACCTATCAGCTGCCCATAGTTCTGTCCATAAAACTTTCTCTTGGACTGATTTGTTGATCATCTTGTTGAACCAAGGAGGCCTAGTCCCGATCTAGCCCTTTGCCTAAAACTATGAAAACTTATTTGTCCAAGTGCCCAATGACTTAGAGACTATGTTTAGGCGTTCCGACATAGTTTATGAGTTGTTAGTTTGTCTCATGTGTTTTCCCCAAAGTCTGATAGCCATTTCCCGAAGTTAGAGGGTCTTATACCTCTATGTATGGCTGGAATGTTTGATTTCTATGTATTAATTAGCTTATAGTTGTACTTATCATGATTAATGGCTTGCTATTACATGTTCATGTCTGCTATTAACTAGTTACACTTGAAATCCCTTGTATTTCACCAACTTGTTGTCCACTTAATCCATTTTTCCCAGAGATCCCTTCTACCGTGAATCAAATCGGCCCTACAGCAGCTTTACATCATCACTTCATAGCTTCCTTGATATGTTTGACCCCATAGCCCAATTTATCTACATCTTGTTATCCAGTTTATGTATTTGATCAGTTTCATCCCTCGCAAACTTAAAAACTAAAAAAACCAAAAACACACTTCATAACTAGCCTAATATCAGAACATCGCAAGTAAACACACCGACATCTTCTACACATATAGAGAGAGCCCTCTCTGAGTCCAGGAAGGCTAGGTCCTTGGGCTCCAAAGCTTGGTTTGATGTTACATCATCATTTGGCTAGCCAATCAGCCAAATCACGGGACCCTAACAGATCTGAAGCTAAATCTGATGATATGATGGCTGCAATGATGTACAATCAGATTTATGAAATAAGGGTTGATCCCTTCTCTAGATACTTGGGCTAAAATCTCAAGATCCAGCTCCTGCAATCTCCTCCACTGAAAATATTTGTGTAGGAACAACAACTTTAGAAAACTACGCTGTCGGATAGGGAGGCTCAATAGCTTGCTTCTAGATATGTCAAATCAGATCCCGAGTGATGGAAACAATAGATCCAATGTGAGGAGGTGATCCCTCACAAGATTTCCAGCTGAAATATTGGAAACTTCCTTCTTCCAATAGATCTACAAGACTGAACTGTGCAATCCTTGAAGGGATTGTTGCTGCATGGAGGTAAAACCCAATGGCCTGAATGCTGGATGTAGATCTGCTACTCCTAAATGGCTAGATTTGAAGAACAAAGTGGTAGGATGAATCCTCCAGTGGTTTCCTAGCTGAATGCTAGAAACAACCTCCTGAAGATGGCACTAATGCCTGATATGGAATGAAGAAAAATCCTCTTCCTTAGAGATCCCTCAAAGAAAGAGGTGGGATTCCTGCTCGGGAACACCCTGCAAACTCTGCTAAACACCCCAAGTCCACATATAAATTTCCTGAGACAAATATAGATCTAAACATATTAAGAAATGAATAATCCAAATCATGCCTTCCATTGTGCCTTCACCTTCGTTATATGCATGAGCCTTCCATAGCCTGGGCCCACTCCAATACTGTGCGGTACATGTGGAAAAAAGTCTCCAAGGTTGACTGCGTTGTTGATCCATGTCCTCCATCATGTTCACATGGGGTGATTACCCCCTCCATCATGTGTGCATTAAATGCATCACTTTCTCCAATATCTTATCATAAGTGCTTCATGATCTTCTTGAATGCACTATGATCTCATTTGACCTTATCAAAGATCCTCGTAATTTTACATTTAAGATCCATGACCTTATTTGACTGATTCATCCTCCATAATATATCTCATAAATGAGACATGATCTCCATTATGGAGTTGCTCCACTACTCCATGATTCTAGATATAGATCTAAAATATCTACATACACACATTAAAAATGGATTTTATTCATCTTTTAGGTTTGTGGGTCCCTCCACCCTTTTATTTACTTAATTTATTAAGAAAATCAAGGACTCTAATATTCCAAATATGATGTAAAAATTTGGGAATATTACAGCCCCCCCGCGGAAAAATGTTGCTTTTCCTAAAGAAACCCCAAAGGTAGATGCAAATCCAACTATTCCCCTCCAAATGGCATCCACATAAGGAAGGCTTCCTCCATTTTCTGCAATGTGTTATGCATTTTTGGTTCCAAAGTTGTCTTTCAAAAATGTATAGAATGACTTCCAACTGCATGGTTAGATGTCCTCCTTCCACCATGAAGTACCAAGTGAAAACCATATGATGTCCAACATCAACATTAATACATGAGATACATAAAATAAAGTGGCTCTTCCCACAAAGGAAAAGCTCCATATCACGATAAATCTCTTCATCCCATGCTTTATGAATTCGATTGAGCATTGATATGCTCTCATCCTTGGCTCTGTTGGCCTTGTTGGATCCAAGCATCATTCCAACATTATGCAAAAGAAGAATGAAAGGAGTTATAGGGGTAGACAAAGATGTCAAACCATATTCTCCTAATAGTAACCACCGGAGTAAGGCCCTTGTCTGCCATCCTCCATCTCCTCCATGTAGGATGGACAAGCCAAACTCCCCCAAAAGTAACCAAAGAAACAAGAGATCTTTCTGCTTTCTCTCCTCCTCATGTGCATCATGGAGAAAAAACATTAATTGAAATGTGGAATGTCACATCAGCCCAATACAAATACACACCATCAATGCACATCATGAGATTATCATGCCAAGATTTACCCAATACAAAACACATAGACATAGGAGATGTCATGTGGTGGCCATACTCTCTCAAGGGAAACCAAAATGAACATGCCTTATTTTGCTTCATTTTATCATCGATACACAAGGCATGAATTAGGAAAATATGAGCTATTGGGTGGTAACCATACTCACCCAAGAGAAGCCAGCACAACCATGCCTCCTTCTTCATTTCATAAGTGTTTTTCAAGGCATGGATCAAAGAGATAGGACCCTTTGGGTAGTGATAGAAATCTCCCAAGGGCAACCAATGTAACCAAGCTTGCTGGCCCATGTCATATGTCTACAAGTGGTCATAGAACCCCTTGCTTATCATCGTCACCCACTCATCCCAATGTGGATGATGAATGATGTGTTGCATAATCATGGTATCCTCCCTTTTGTTATGCAGGTAAATCCTCTTTGTGGACAGAGACGATCCCTATAGCCCTAGAGTGGGTCTAGAAACAAAGGGACACGCTAAATTTTTGCTTCCTAATTATTGAATGAATAAGGGAAACAGTAGATTGACCTACCTGGAATCCAATGTTGTCCTTGTTGCTGTAGTAGTGGTGGCCTCTCGCTCCTGCTTTGGAAAGTCACAATTTGTTCGCCATTACACTTGGATACCTGCACAAAGAACAAGGAAATAAGAACAGCATACAAGATGACAACATTCCATTCATAAATATTAACCAGTCAAAGAGGGCTAAACATATTGCATTAAACAAACATTATAACACAATAGTGGAACCAAATAGTAGTCATGTATATAAATGAATAGAAGGAAGAGTTACAACCGATTAGTTGATGTCGCAGTCTCCTCCAGTGGGGTTCAAGTGAAGTGCGTCTCAGATGCTCGTCAAGGAATTTAGACAGGGTGAAGTCATGGACTCAAACTATCCTTAATGTAATTCCTTCTATTTATCTTCTCTAGTCATTCAGCTATAGTATCAGTTCTCCAAGTTCAGCTAGCTTGTTCTAAGAGAGATAACTTCTTTTATAAAGGAAAATGAGGAGATTGGGATCCCTACAAAGGTGGGAGAGCATCCTATCCTTTAGGAGAGTTCCAAGGGAGGTGGAAACTACTAACAAAGGGAGGGATTCCATTTTTGTTTCAGTTCAACCACTCCCAATGACTCATCCTCGAGGTGGTTGGAATAGAACCTCTGCCTCTATTTTTAAAAAACATTCCATAAAAATCTTAGTGCGGGTGCTTAACTGGGACAGAGCACCAACTTGCGTGGTCTCAGTGTTAATTTTCCAACTCGGCATGAGAGTGTAACTGGCTACTCATGCCAAGGCAAAAACAAGGGTTTTTACAGTCCTGCTCAGGGAATTGTCAACAGGAGGAATGTTACTCTCATGTAAAGGAATGCAATGATGGTTTTTGAAAATCATGACACTTCTTATAAGTCACAGAAAATACCCTCCAATGGGCGAGATGGGGATTGTAGGGACAGTGAAAAAATGTTGTGTAACAGATGCCCCCTAAAGCATGAGGTCCAAGGGAGAGGGAGGGACGAAATGCTTTATGAGAACGCATTCGAACCAAACACCGCTGTCGGAAAACCTCAATTACAATTAAAACTGATATCTTTGATACATGAACATGTGGCATGGGCGCAACCATCCATAATGGAGTATATATAAAAATTGATATTCAAGGTATGGATGCAGCCATCCAGAAGTAAGGATCAACAAATATACTCAGGTATGGTCACATCCATCCAATCAAAAGAGTCATGTAATGTAATAAGTTATAACAATCCACCAAAATCTGTAGCTTGGACTTTATCAGACAAAATCCAGGGTCTTGCGCTCCATCTCGACCCGAACAAGAACAATTTCAGGCATGTGACTATATGAGTTGAAGTCGAACATGCAAGAAAATCACCTGATTACCAGCCAATGATGAAAGTTGTTAATAGGCACAAGAGAAACCATCAATAGTGGCAATGTCTCTCAAGGTACAACTGGTACAATCCACGGAATGTGAATAGTGATCTGGCGTCAAATATCCACAAAATCACTCGATCGAAGGCCAATGATGTGGACCTTGCGTCGAATGTGAAAAAACCTGCCATTAAGGGATGCAGGCTCCAAGTACCAGAATAGAGTCTCTCGATCAAATTCCTAGATAATGAGTTGAAGTCGATAGGAAGTGACCTGTTCGAAGGTGGGCCATAATGTTTCCCATATTATCGATACGAGAGAGAGGAACATGATAATAGTGAATCAGGACTAATAGAGAATCAGAGGGAGGTTTAAAACTGCAGAGGCAAACTTCTCTTGAACATATCAGCAACACGGCATTGGATTTGGTAGTATTTGACATAAAAGGATCTGAAGTCATGATGACGTGGCAAAGAGTAGATGAGAGGTCAAAAGAGATTACCCAAACCCATGGAGGAAAAAATGATGAAATGAGATGTCCCCAACCCGACATGAATGTAGACAAGTGCCATGTTCAAGAGCGACATACTGCCAACATAACTAAAACTTGGTTCCTTTTTCCCCCACCATTTCTAGTGAGTACCCCAATTATTTTTAAAACAATCTTGAAGGGGATAAAATATGCCTGTGCTGTAAGTTTGTTCTTCGGACAAATCCATCCTAGTACATTTTACAAGCCCTAGGAAGGAGGAACTCAAGTAACATCATGGTGATGAAATCCGATGTCATCGGGATTTAACGAGTCTGAAAAGGGAGAACTCGACATATTTTCATGTTTAGAGAGTTTGAAAAGAAGGCAAAAAATAAAAATCCATCATGGTCCTTTTCATAAATAGTCTCTCAGATTCGAAAAGGTAGAAAACAATATCTGAAAGAACCTCTTAGTCACAATAGGCTAAGGTATTCCTTTTTCATAAATAATCTATCCTAGCCCGAAAAAGGGGTAAACATATATTGGGTAGATATCATTTTGCAGCCATTTAACGAGTTAAAAACGACAAGAGTATCGACAATATTTCAGTTTTAGAGAGTCAGAAAAAGGCTGAAAGATGACTCCAGTAGTGAATTTTTCATGTTTTTACTAAGTCCAAAAAGGTATAAAATTTAACTCGTTACTTCATCACTATGTCCTGAAAAACCTATTGCTACACAAGAGAAATGTGTAAAATCCATTTTTCGATAAAAATAAAATAAAATAATCGAAAAACATGTCTTAAAACCTAACTAGGTTTGTAAAAATTTATAAAATGCCAAAAATGGTAAAAAACAATTACTTTCACTTTTTACCTCTTATGGAGCAAATAGCTACCCATTTTACTATGTGATTTTGCAGTGATGATAGCGGAAAATCCAGTAGATCAATCTCAAATTCGTCAGTTCCAGGTAAGAGACAAGATATTTCCCTTCATTTTGAGGCATTTCTTACTACTTTCAACTTATAATTCTGAAATATGAGGGAGGAAGTATGAAAATTAGGGCACGACAGTTGGCACGGGTTTCAGGCACGAAGTTGTGCCAACTGCCCAATTTTTTGTACTAGGGTGTGCCCATTGGCATAACTGTTTGCGAAACAATCGCGACAACAACGCTAACCATTTTTTGTGCATAATGTAAGACACAAACCCCATTTACTCACAAATCCAAGCTCTTAAAAGGATAATATCACTAATATGACTGTGTTTACAGGTAAAAAAACAGCAAAATGGTGATAGAATGGAAAGAATGGGAACACAGCGAAGAAGACGAGCTTGCCATGGAAAATTAGAGATGCATGGAAGCTCTCAGGGATTGTGGACTGAAGAATTTTTTCTTGACACTGTGTCTCCATGCTCAACCAGAGCTGTTACAATATTTGATCAGTATATGGGATGAGAACCGGGAAAAGTTCATCCTTCGAGATCAGGAACTTGAGATTGATGTTTCTGATGTCTATTTTATCACAGGATTGTCGCGAAGGGGAGCAACACCGATCCTAAACGATACCCAGCCTTGCATGGAGAGCATGTCCATGGTGATGGACAGAGTATGTCCAGGGGCACGGAAGGTAACAGGGAGCAGGAAAGTTAACATCCAAACTATCCCATACCTAGCACTAAAAGTAGTGCCGCATACCATCACATGAGCTATAGGATCGCAAGCACTGCACGAAGCAAAAAAGACACAGTTTCTTCTTGCTGTAAACTGTTTGTCACCGACCATCTACAACTGGGCAGAGGCTATGACAATAAACATGAAACACCAGCTAACAAAATGCAAGAAGACCAACTTGAAGCAATTTAGTTATGGATCTATCTTGGTATCGTTCTTCCTGGAACGAATACCAATCTTTTAGTGTCATGAGGTCATATTCCCAACACCACCAGCGAGAGAACCACGGATGGCCCGATGGGCGGCTCTGATGCCATGAGTAGGGGTGGTCAACAGATGTCCTGCAGACCAGAGTTCTTTGATTGGATCCACCAATAGTTGGTTGTCGTGGACGACTGGCCCTACTCTAGTACAAATTTTACTGGTGATCCGGACTTCCCACTCTCGGAGGGAGAGGATTGGGACGAAGATTTGGGTAAGACTCATTTTTAATTTTCATGAGTATTAAGATTTTTTATTTTTTATTTTTTATTTTTATTTATTTATTTATTTGTTTTATGTATGTTCTGACTTTAAATCCATGAATTCACATATTTCAGCCCAGAGAGATCCATGAGCATTTCTCTGATAGTGAGGAAAATTCCTCGTGATTTCGACCCTCGTGGTGAGGGTAGCGATGAAGAGGAGCTCATGCGCAACCTAGAGGGGATCACTTATAGAGTCCTGGATTATGCACGATTCGACAATGTTCCTCGCGCCTACGAGAGACATACCGTTGGGGTGTCAAGCCATATTCACTGCTTGCTGAGGCGGCTTGTACGGGTAGTGACATGCTATCATGAGCATCACGCCAATTAGGCACCTAGGCTTTATATCTGTATTTTTGAGAAACATGGGGTCTTAGGATGTAACAGAAACACACATATATTTTTTGAATGTATGATGCACACTGAAGCAAACATGCGATATATATATATATACTAGATAGAAATTTGCATAATTTGTGAAATCATCATCATGAGAAAAAGATCCATATAGGAAACGTTGTATATATATATATATATATATATATATATATATATATATATATATATATATATATATATAGACAGCTGGCTTCCTATATGGATCTTTTTCTCATGATGATGATTTCACAAATTATGCAAATTTCTATCTAATACAATGTTAGCCACTGTATCAGTTAATGCATTCATTCGTCTAGGAATATGTTGTTACGTGATAAAATCAAAATGTATTTCCAACAGACGAATACGTAAATACAATCTCAAAATGTATGGGTTTCTAACTAAATAATGACCATTGAACACATATTTCATTAAATTTGGAAGTTTTCCGTCGATCTAGAATTTAGAACTCTAACAAGATTAAGTTTTTTCAAAATGTGGAATTATAAAATCACTTAGTTTACTAATTTTAATGTAGATATTCACCATTTTTGGTGAAAAAAATATCATGGTAAACTATATAAAACAAATTTATATAAAATTACAAAAGCAAATCTTTCACATCTTAATCTTGGATTCCTTACATTATCTCTTTAGATATTTTTTATGGTTTGTACTAAAAGCTAAGTTTGTTAAGGTTATTTTATGAAAATAATGCTATGTATGTTACTAACTTACTACTATTAACTTTATGAAAATATTGTGTATGTTACTATTATTAACCCATTTAATTATAACTTGATATAGTAAATATAATGTATGTGTTAAGTTACGATTATTACTAAGACAAGGTTAGCACAATTTAAAAGTCTATCACCTTTGAAACACTAGTAATATGGTTGAATATGAAAAACCCTCTAAAATCATCTAGTTTATACTCATATTGGATTTAAATTTCAAAATATTTGTGGCGCTACCAACCTTCTTGATCTTTTAACTAAACAAAATTATGATGATCTTGAAACACTTCTTTTAATGCTTTTTGAGCATAACAATAAAATTCTAAAGAATTTTGAGTAATATCTTTATGGATTCTTATGTACCATATTTTGTCTTAGTGGATGATAATCATCATTATCACCATCATAATTACATACATTTTTACTACTTCTAATTACTTTACAACATATTCATTTTTTCTTTAATTATAGCTGATATTATTTTTCTAGAACATATTTTTTATTTTTTATTTTTAATTTAAAAGGGCACAGAACTGCCAAACTTACATATCCCCTCATACTAAGTTGTAGAATGAGTCTCTCTTCTTAGCTCAATTACTAATCTCAATTACTAATCATTTTAATTATCAAAATCAATCATGAATTAGAATAGTAACAAAGTAATACAATTTGATTATTGTCAAGTACAAGAGGAAAGAGAGAAAATTGAATAAACTATTTATTACAAATGTTTAGTTTTTATTCCTGGAGTGTTTAAGGATATTATATTGAAAAGAACATATTGACATTCATCTAAAACTTAGATTCCTTACATTATTTCTATTATCATGAATATTTATATTTATGTATTAAATTTGACTCGTGAATAATAGATTTTGTAAAAAAAATCTTACCTAGTATAAGGTTATCTAACAATATATTAATGTTGTGTTTGTTACTATAATTGAACATTTTAAATTGACACTAAATACTTTTCCTATGTTGAGTACAAATTTATTATACTAGTACAATGTTGGCACCACTTCAAAATCTATAAGAGGAAATATTTTATAAGTCTAGTTGTGTTGTTCAATGATCAAAATCATTTTTTTATAAATTAGAGTGAAAAAAAACAACAAATTTGATTTATATCAATTATAATAAGGAATATTTTTTTTTCTAAGTGAGACTAATTCTATTAACTATAAAAATACTGATACAAAACTGCCACAGCTGCTGCTGTGAAAGCCAGACAGCTGGGGTTGATCAACAAAACTGTTCTTGAGAATTCTGGGTCGCCCATAGCGGGAAACCGACCCTTTCAACATAAGTATCTGAGCCGCCCATGATAGGGAAACCGGCCATAAGTTTATACAAGACACATAAACAGTAACATAAAAACTAGAAACATATATCTGCCAAACAGGCTGGCAACTGAAACAGTAAAACACAAAAGTTCCAGCAGTAATTGAGCAGGGAGATTCAACCCTCATGCTCTGAAGAAATCGGCTCCTCCTCAACTCTGCATCCATATTCATCCTCGTCACTGCTGTCCACCTTGCCCTCTTGACTGTCAATCTTCATGTCCTGGTTCTCAGCTTCAGAAAGCGGCCCAATTTGAAGAGAGGGGTTGGAGCAGTGGGCATGGGGAGGGGAGGGTGGAGCGGGATGAGGGATTTCTTCATGAAGGGAGACAGTGATGAAATCAGTGATAATGGAGTCGACGGAGGTGCAGTGGAAACGGAGCTCAGCGTTCTGGGTGGTTTGCCTGATGGTGGACCCCAAAAGCCTTCTGCCCGGAGGGTTGAGCTGACTGGGAGGGGTAGAAGCACCAGGAGGGAGGGGTTGACTAGGAGGAACGGGGAGGTCGGGAGGGGTGGATTGACAGGGTGGCTCAGAAGGAACAGTGGGAGTGGGCTGACTAGAAACGCCACCAGAAACATGCACGCGCCCACGTCCCCTGCCTACACTGCGCGAATTCTCAGCTCCTTGCCCACTTCCTCTGCCTCTACCTCTGCGCGAAGCTGGCGGAGGAGTGGGTTCATCACTTTCAGAAGAGGAGCTCAAATCAGAAGAGGGCAAAGGAGGAATGACAGAGGCTTGGCCTCGACTGACCCCACGCCGACAGTGCATCCGCTGCCTGAGGCGAGGCATGGTGAGCAGAAGGTGGCGCAAGCGAGGCCGGCCAAAGGAGGGGTCTGGAGCTTTGAGAGCGATGGGGAGACCACCAGGGTGGTGCAAGCCAGTCAAATCAACAGAAGAGCTAGAAGTCCAGTTAGCGGAGGGGCATCGACCATGAGAATGAAAATTGAAACTGAAAGGAAGCAATGTACCTGCAATAAACTCATCAGAGACACTAGAAGAAGTGGAGGCGCTGCAGAAAGGGCTGTTGGTGAAGCAGATACCCGGTGTCATCTCCAAGCAGGCTAGAATGCAGCATCGACGCCCAGTCTACATTTTGTAGCTTGAATTGGCATAACCAGGCGGGCAAACACTGCGCAGGGGAGTCAGAGCTCTCCCATGGCCTCCTCCATCCTGCTCACCATCCATAGTGAGAGCCATCAACCAAACAACTGCCATATACCACAGAGCCAAGGTGCAATAACTGCAAATCTGGTCGACCCGAGGCATATTAATAACGCCATCAGGTTGAATACGTGGGGCCATGTGGGCATAGCACGCAAGCTTCGTTGGGAGCTGCACAGAGGCCCGGGGCTCTTTAATGCTCCACCACATCCGCATCCGAAGAATTATAATAAGGAATATTAAGGAAAACTCACTTCAAACATTATTACAAGTGTCTAAATTTTTTTCATTAAGTGTTTAAATGGTTTATATTAAATAGAATACTAATTAGCTACTCCAGTATTGTTTTAATAGACCAAGTTTAGAAGATGTTGTTTTTAAGTGCATTATTGAATTTGATTATGCATATTTGATATGGTGAGAAGTCATGTTGGTCAAACAAAGCTTTGAAAACTTAAATATTTTATGGCATTGTCATGTCATTTGTATCACCACATGATTACATTGAAATACTAAATAATATAAAACTTCTCCAAAAATAATATGACGAGAATATTTGATATACAAAAAATATTGAAAAGTGTGTCAAAATGTATATTAATAGATCCTTCAAAAAAAAAATTTACATTCATGAATCATATAAACCTAATATTAAGATATTCGCTCAAGTAGGTCAAGAACAGATTCTACAGCATATTTATTTATCTTGGTCTTCTTGCAATGTTCTTTCTTTCACATCATGCCCACAGTATGGTATTAATTGAAATAGAGCCAAGTTCTGTGTCATCAGGATTTGGTATCCAATATTGCTCTAAAAATTTTCCATTGTATTTCCCTGAAATAGGCTTCCACCAATCAACCTTTACATGAAGATTCTCACTTTCATTGTCCCTAATGATATCTGAAATGGAATTTTCCATTCAAGTCATCTCTCATGCATTCTCATTTCCTGATCTAACTAGCAACATCTTTCCTTTCTCAACATCAATCATTGGATTGAATGTTGGCTTTGGCTTGTTTCATTTGGGTCCAACATATATTGGTTCATCTATTGCATTATCAAAATATCCATCCATAATACTTGAGATTACATGGAGTGCATTATGATCAACATCAACAATGTGCCTCGTCTTGGGCCAGAAATCCTCAGAAGATGAATCATTTCCATCTATTATTCTATGGTCATTATAGATTCCATATAATGTATCAAGAACTCTTTCCCAGTACACTACTTTATTTTTCCATTCCTTTGTAACAATTGGTGATTCCTCATTCCTGATAGTGTCTTTCCACATTTTTATGTATGATGTTATATCTTCCTTTAGTTCTTTTAAATAGGCATCATTCTTTTTGGAAGCTAATAAAGATGGGTTCACTATGGGAATTATAGGTTGACCTTCATCATCTATATTCCATAACTCAACTAATTCTGACCA
Organism: Pinus albicaulis; assembly: GCA_034641835.2. Lineage (NCBI taxonomy): Eukaryota > Viridiplantae > Streptophyta > Pinopsida > Pinales > Pinaceae > Pinus > Pinus albicaulis. The sequence continues at coordinate 149,466,520 of CM076575.1, forward strand.
CTCAATATCTCTAATGGATTCTTTGTACCTTAATACTGGAATTTCATTTAGTACAAGAAATTGGAATTTTTAACATTATGATGTACAACTAACACATTTTTCCCTCCTTGAGGTATCCATTAATGAAACTTTTGAAGTCATAGACCTTGTCAATAAGTGTAGGTGGAAACACACTATTTTCTTCAATTATGCGATATGTATCCATCATTTCAGGTAAAGAATATATATCTTTACTTTTGGGTTAGAAGACATTCTTCTATAGGTTCCATCTATGTCTCCATGGGTGTGCCCCATAGGCAAGTGATTAAGACACCAAGTGCAGTTTAAAGTGATAGAAACATGAAAAGATATCATTCTTGCTGCATTGTCCAACTGTAACAACAAATGTGGAGGAAGAGGTTTAAAATCAACATTTTGACTCTCTGATCTTCCATGAGATATAAAATCATCCTTGTACACTTGAAATTTTGAGTAAACAAAGGTGTCAAGTAATTCATTTGTGAGTGGGTTTCTTGAACTTCCACTCTCATAAAGTAGATCACCATACATATCAGTTTGTGGGTCTTCAAGGTCCCTTAAGCACTTTTCAAGGGATGCAATAGTAAATTGTGATCCCATATGTACAAATGGTAGGGAGAAATGACCAAAACCTCCTATATTATGCCCATGTGTTAGCATACCTATCAATGACAAACCTAAATTTGTTCCTATGATATATTTTGATTTGACACATAGCCTTGGGATTGAAGTCTTTGTTTTATCCATTTTATCATGAATAATGCTCAAATACATCTTTGGAAACTGCTCTGACATACTTCTATGGATATAGTATAAATATCTTCCACACATAAAAATCTTGTTATGTCTGTCCAACCTACCTTATGCCTTTTCTTCCAACTCTTTTGTAGTCGTTGACTTCATCTATGCTTTCAACACAATACATTCACTGCATTTACTAAAGTTGGTGTTCTTTAAAAATGCCACATATCGAAACTTAGTATTCCAGATCTTGCTAATTTTTTACTGTGATATTGATGGGTAATTGAGCTTTTGAAGAGCCTCATTGATATCTTTTAACAAAGAATTTTGTGTAAGTCGAAGGAAGCAATCTGAAAGGAGTAGATGTTCCATCTTCTTCAACTTGATGTGCCTGGTTTGGTTAAAAATATGAATTATCCATTACAATTTTGTGCAATATTTATATGGTTGCCACGGTGTGTGCTTGTTCTTTGCATGTGTTGGTGTTACCATAAATAGCTTTGATCTATCCATGTTGGAAATAATGTTGGTAGTTATAGAATGTGCTTTGAGGAATATTATGTATCTTATACCATGCTTTCTTACAAATAATATTCCCATTAAATCTCATGTCCTTTACATTTCTAGCAATAGGTGGTAGGCCATGGCCATGGCTTCTTGACATGATTGTGTTTGACATGAGTGAATTTAAGACAAATTCCCTAATACCATTTTTATTTATTTGTCTCATACCCCTTCTAGCACCTGCAATGGCCTTTCTATCCACATGTTGAAGATAATCTTTTCTACAACATACAAATGCTGCCAAAAGTCGAATTTATTTCTTTTCATCTATTTTTGTTTGAAATTTTGCAATTTTTTTTGTATCCATAACTCATTTAATCCTTTTATATGGCCTTGTTACATGCATATCAATTGAATTTCTATCTTTTTAATTACAAAGAGACTATTTAATCCTTTTATATGGCCTTGTTACATGCATATCAATTGAGTTTCTATATTTTTCATTACAAAGAGACCCGTCCCATTTGTTTAAGAGATTTTTGTCCTCTATAACATCCCATATCACCATTTCCTTGGGTGGCTCCTTGAAATTTTCCTTAACCCTTAATATCACACCTTTGTTGTCCACCAACTTATTTATTGGCCATCTAACCAAACAATGTATAGAATTATCCCCAATTCTACATATTTCACAATTTCCATCTATCTCTTCCAAAAAAATACCAAATTCCATTTCACCTAGTGTTTAACCTTCAACAATGTCATCCTCGCGGACATTAACTAGCATTTGGCAATGCAAATGCTTGTTCCCATGCATTCATGTGTAAAAGAAACCTTTGTACATATGAATGTAAACCTATCTTCGGGAATATTTATGGCATCATCATGAAAATGAGGTTGCAAATATGATTATGGTCAAATCTCATAAGATTCCAATGCACCCCCTAGTGGATGCTCAAATCATGTTGGATGTGGTAGAGCAACATCATTTTTTAACACCTTCTCAATTTTAACCACTATGCATCCTTTCTTTACCATCTTTCCATGCACTTTATGCCCAAGATCTATATTGAATATGGAGCCCTCACCCACCTTCACTCCATGTTGTAGAAGATCTACCTTGTCTCCAATAGAAAATGTAGAAGAAACATTTGCACCTATAAACGAATGTAAATAAGATTAGCATTTACTCAAAAAATGAGCATTATACTATCAATAATATTTGAACACATGCTTCAATATTTTTATTTACCTATGTTGTGCCTCAAATCTAGGAACTTCCATGGATGTATGTCCCCTTCATCAACATCCTCAATCAAATGTGGTTGAGTGACATCAATTATCAAAATTGCAGCATAACATGCATTAACACTTTCTCCAGCATAATAAGTTTGAGACTCTGTAGATTCGACCCTTCCTAGCCCAACGACTTGATCATTAATAAGGAGATCAACAAAATCCTGTTTTTCCAAAGTTATATTTTCCATTCTAGCTTGTACCAATTTTGTAACAACAATTAAATCATAAATTGTAATTAAAAGGTTGAACCATGTAAAGTGTGATTTTATATTTTCGCAAAAACACACAACTTTCAAAAAATTAATATAGATGAAATAATTTAAATAGCATGGTAGTAATTGTTCCCCACCCTCTAGTGCCTACTACCAAAAATTACTTTACATGAAAATTACACAAAAAACATATATGAAGACCACGCAATTAGAGATGTAGATAATATCATAGAAGGAAAAATATCAACTCATATCAAACCACCAAGTTCCTATTTAACTTCAAAAATGACACTTGTAGTCTTAATGCATGTGTATGAATAATAATCATAAGAAATTTGTAGAAATTGAAGAACCAAAACATGGTCCATTTGAAAATCTAAGAAACTCCAAGATTGATGCTAAATAAGATGTCTAAAAGCCCCATGAAAAGGAGAAATTATATTTTCACTTAGTGAGGATGTTTGATGTACATATAAATCTAACCCTATATTGGGGAATATTTATGGCATGATCATGATAGTGATGTTGCAAATCTGATTCTAACCAAATCTCATAATATTCCAATGCACCCACCTAGTGTATGCTCAAATCCTGTTGGATGTGGTAGAGCAGCATCATGTTTTAACACCTTCTCAATTTTAACCACTATGCATCCTTTCTTTACTATCTTTCCATGCACTTTATGTCCAAGCTCTGTATTGAATATGGAGCCCTCACCCACCTTCACTCCATGTTGTAGAATATCTACCTTGTCTCCAATAGAAAAAGTAGAAGAAACATTTGCACCTATTAACGAATATAAATAAGGTTAGTATTTACTCAAAAAGAAGTATTATACCATCAATAATATTTGAACACATGCTTCAATTGATCATTAATAAGGAGACCAACATAGTCCCCTTTTGCCAAAATTATACTTTCCATTCTAGGTTGTACCAATTCTGTAACAACAATTAAATCATACATTGTAATTAAAAGGTTGAACCATGTAAAGTGTGATTTTATATTTTCGCAAAAACACACTTTCAAAAAAATAATATAGATGCAATAATTTAAGTAGTATGGTAGTCATATTGTATGTAATGAAACATTGTTCCCCACCATCTAGTGCCAACAACCAAAAATTACTTTACATGCAAATTACACAAAACATATATAAAGACCATGCAATTAGAAATGTAGATAGTATCATAGAATGAAAAATAGCAGCTCATATCAAACCACAACGTTCTTATTTAAATTTAGAAATGACACTTGTAGCCTTAATGATGTGTGTGAATAGTGATTATAAGAAATTTGTATAAGTTGAAGAACCAAAAAATGGTCCTTTGGAAAATCTAAGAAATCCAAGGTTGATGCTACATAAGATGTCTAAAACCCCCATGAAAAGGAGAAATTATATTTTCACTTAGTGAGGATGTTTGATGTTTGAAATTGATAATCAAAATCCAAACTAGAGGTTTTCCTCGAAATAAAATTTTTTAATGACAAACATCAGCTCATCAAACCACCAAGTTCCTATTTAACTTCAGAAATGACACTTGTAGTCTTAATGCATGTTTATGAATAATGATCATAATAAATTTGTAGATGTTGAAGAACCAAAACATGTTCCTTTGGAAAATCTAAGAAATTAAAAGATTGATGCTACATAAGATGTCTAAAAGCCCCATGAAAAGGAGAAATTATATTTTCACTTAGTGAGGATGTTTGATGTTTGAACTTGATAATAAAAAGCCAAACTAGAGGTTTTCCTCAAAATAAAAATTTTGAATGACAAATATCAGCTCATCAAACCACCAAGTTCCTATTTAACTTCAAAAATGACACTTGTAGTCTTAATGCATGTGTATGAATAATGATCATAATAAATTTCAATGTTGAAGAACCCCCTAGTGGATGCTCAAATCATGTTAGATGTGGTAGAGCAGCATCATGTTTTAACACCTTCTCAATTTTAACCACTATGCATCCTTTCTTTACCATCTTTCCATGCACTTTATGCCCAAGCTCTATATTGAATATGGAGCCCTTGCCCACCTTCACTCCATGTTGTATAAGATCTACCTTGTCTCCAATAGAAAAATTAGAAGAAACATTTGCACCTATGAACGAATGTAAATAAGATTAGCATTTACTCAAAAAATGAGCATTATACTATCAATAATATTTGAACACATGCTTCAATATTTTGATTTACCTATGTTGTGTCTCAAATCCATGATCTTCCATGGATGTATGCCCCCTTCATCAACATCCTCAATCAAATGTGGTTGAGTGACATCAATTATAAAATTGTAGCATAACATGCATTAACACTTTCTCCGGCATAATAAGTTCGAGACTCTGTAGATTCGACCCTTCCTAGCCCAACGACTTGATCATTAATAAGGAGATCAACAAAGTCCCCTTTTGCCAAAATTATATTTTCCATTCTAGCTTGTACCAATTTTGTAACAACAATTAAATCATAAATTGTAATTAAAAGGTTGAACCATGTAAAGTGTGATTTTATATTTTTCGCAAAAACACAAAAATTTCAAAAAAGTAATATAGATGCAATAATTTAAATAGCATGGTAGTCATTGTTCCCCACCCTCTATTGCCTACTACCAAAAAGTACTTTACATGAAAATTACACAAAAAACATATATGAAGGCCATGCAATTAGAGATGTAGATAGTATCATAGAAGGACAAATATCAACTCATATCAAACCACCAAGTTCCTATTTAAATTCAGAAATGACACTTGTAGTCTTAATGCATGTGTAAGAATAATGATCATAAGAAATTTGTAGAAGTTGAACAACCAAAAAATGGTCCACTGGAAAATCTAAGAAACTCCAATATTGATGCTACATAAGATATCTAAAAGCCCCATGAAAAGGAGAAATTATATTTTCACTTAGTGAGGATGTTTGATGCACATATGAATCTAACCCTAGCTTGGGGAATATTTATGGCATGATCATGATAATGAGGTTGCAAATCTGATTATAGCCAAATCTCATAATATTCCAATGCACCCCCCAGTGTATGCTCAAATCCTGTTGGATGTGGTAGAGCAGCATCATGTTTTAACACCTTGTCAATTTTAACCACTATGCATCCTTTATTTACCATATTTCCATGCACTTTATGTCCAGGCTCTGTATTGAATATGGAGCCCTCACCCACCTTCACTCCATGTTGTAGAAGATCTACCTTGTCTCCAATAGAAAAATTAGAAGAAACATTTGCACCTATAAACGAATATAAATAAGGTTAGTATTTACTCAAAAAGAAGTATTATACTATTAATAATATTTGAACACATGCTTCAATATTTTGATTTACCTATGTTGTGCCTCAAATCCATGATTTTCCATGGATGTATGTCCCCTTCATCAACATCCTCAATCAAATGTGGTTGAGTGACATCAATTATCAAAATTGCAACATAACATGCATTAACCCTTTCTCTAGCATAATAAGTTCCAAAATTTGTAGATTCGACCCTTCCTAGCCCAATGCCTTGATCATTAATAAGGAGATCAACATAGTCCCCTTTTGCCAAAATTATATTTTCTATTCTGGGTTGTACCAATTCTGTAATAAAAATTAAATCATACACTGTAATTAAAAGGTTGAACCATGTGAAGTGTGATTTTATATTTTCACAAAAACATACAACTTTCAAAAAAGTAATATAAATGCAATAATTTAAGTAGTACGGTAGTCATATTGTATGTAATGAAACATTTTTCCCCACCATCTACCAAAAATTACTTTACATGCAAATTACACAAAACATATATGAAGACCATGCAATTAGAGATGTAGATAGTATCATAGAATGAAAAATAGCAGCTCATATGAAACCACAAAGTTCTTATTTAACTTCAGAAATGAAACTTGTAGCCTTAATGATGTGTATGAATAATGATTATAAGAAATTTGTATAATTTGAAGAACCAAAACATGGTCCTTTGGAAAATCTAAGAAATTCCAAGATTGATGCTACATAAGATGTCTAAAAGCCCCATGAAAAGGAGAAATTATATTTTCACTTAGTGAGGATCTTTGATGTTTGAACTTGATAATCAAAAGCCAAACTAGAGGTTTTCCTCCAAATAAAATTTTTGAATGACAAATATCAACTCATCAAACTACCAAGCTCCTATTTAACTTCAGAAATGACACTTGTAGTCTTAATGCATGTGTATGAATAATGATCATAACAAATTTGTAGAAGTTGAAGAACCAAAACATGGTCCTTTGGAAAATCTAAGAAATTCCAAGATTCATGCTACATAAGATGTCTAAAAGCCCCATTAAAAGGAGAAATTATATTTTCACTTAGTGAGGATGTTTGATGTCTGAACTTGATAATCAAAAGCCAAACTAGAGGTTTTCCTCCAAATAAAAATTTTGAATGACAAATATCAGCTCATCAAACCACCAAGTTCCTATTTAACTTCAGAAATGACAGTTGTAGTATTAATGCATGTGTATGAATAATTATCATAATAAATTTGTAGAAGTTGAAGAACCAAAACATGGTCCTTTGGAAAATCTAAGAAATTCCAAGATTGATGCTATATAAGATGTCTAAAAGCCCCATGAAAAGGAGAAATTATATTTTCACTTAGTGAGGATGTTTGATGTTTGAACTTGATAATCAAATGTCAAACTAGAGTTTTTCTTTAGTTCAAAAGAAAAGAAATTGCATTTTACAAATCTTTAGTTCCAATGTTAGCACTCCCTACCTATACACATCTAAGGACATACTATTTAGGATGGATACAAAGGGATGTTAACTTTAGGTCCTCGAAAAGTGTATTTTTGAGTTTTCCTACATTCTTGTGTTGATGAGGAAGAGTCTTATATTATGCATCCAAACATTAGTGAAATTTTTTTGGAAGTTCATAACTATACAAAAAAATAGGGAGAAAAACAATACATGCTAAAAAATTGTGCTTGTTACTTTAAAGTTTCATACATGTGCATTGGAAGAAAAATATAGTATACCTCAATAATACATTTATTCATAAAATTCAAAATTATACAAATATCACATTATTATCCATGGATCAAATAATTATGATTGGATTATTGTGTTTGTGCCAAAAGGAAGGCTATACCATTATCTTTCCTTCCAACTCAAGCACAAATGTAGTGCCAAAAACAAATATCTATATACAATTCATTTTTACTATCATTGATCTCCATAAATTGTTCCAAATTAAATAAAAGGGCACATCAAAAGTTATAACTCTAACCATTGTGATCATTGAGATAATGTCACCCCTAGAGCATTGGTTGCATAAGTGTAATGGTGTCAAGATGAAAATTAGTAATCACTAGGTATCCTTCTTGCATAATCACAAATGCACTGCCAAGAACAATATTAGATCACTAACCTTGGTGAGGGTGAAATCTTGATAGTTTTCCCTTTGGAACAAGAACAAATAAATCTAGTGCATTCTATAATTCCTTCTAACACAAATACAAGCACATTTCCAACTATAATGTTGCATTGCGAAAACAAACTAATAGATGCAAGATTTACTTCTATTACAAATAAAAACACATTTTCAATAATAAAATTGAAAGATGAAGGAAATTTAACACATTATAACCTTCCTTCTATAATAACAAAAAACATATTTCTAATAACAACATTACATTATGAAGGAAATATAATGTATGCTAGCTTTCCTTCTATCACAAGTAGAAGCCCATCTCGAAAAACAACAATGCACCTCAAATGAAAGCTAACAATCAATATCATTCCTTCTACTACAAACATAAGCATATTTCTAGAAGCAACATTACATGGTCAAATAAATCTAGCACATGCTAGATTTCCTTCTAGCACAAACACAAGCACATTGCCAACAACAATAGTCTAAGGCGAATGAAACCCACCACATGCTAAATCTCCTTCTAGTGTAAATAGAAGCATGTTACTCACAAAAACATTGCAAAGTAAAAGAAATCTTACACATTCTAGAGTTTCTTATAGCACAAACACAATCACATTGCCAGAAACAACATTGCAAGGTGGAAGATATCTAACCTATGCTTGATTTACTTCTAGCACATTGCCAACAATCATATTATCCAATGCAGGTTATATTTCATTCTAGCACAAATACAAGCACATTTCCAACAACAATATTTCATTGTGAAACAAATCTATTGCATACTAGATTTTATTCTTGTACAAACACAAACATGTTGCAAACACCAAAATTGCATTGCAAAATAAATTTAGTGCATGCTAGAATTCCTCCCACCATACACAAACATATTGGCAACATCAATATTGTATTGTAAAAGAAATCTATATCATGCTGTATTTTCTTCTATCACAAACATAAACATATTTATAATCACAATATTTCAAGGTGGATTAGATCTAGCATGTTATTTGTACTTATATCTCAAACACAAACATGTCACCAATAACAACATTGCAATGTGAATGAAATCTAACACATGCTAGATTTCCTTCTCTCGCAAACACAAGCACATAACAATATTGTAGGGTGAAATAAACATACCGCATATTAGATTTGCTTCTAGCACAAACAAGCATATTGTCAAAAACACCTTATGCAAGACAAAAGAAATATGGAATGTGGTAGATTTCCTTCTAGCACAAACACAAACACACAACATTGTAGGGGTTAAGAATCTAGCACATGCAAAATTTTGTTATAGCATGAACACAAACATATTACCAACAAAATTCTAGGGCAAAATAAATCTATCACATGCTAGATTTCCTTTAATCACATTGCCAATAACATCATTGTGGTGAAGGAAATATGGCACATACTAGATTTCCTTCTAGCACAAACAATTGAATTGCCAACAACATTGCAATGCAAAAGAAATCTAGTGCACACTAGATTTCCTTCTAACGCATATACAACCACATTGTCAATAAACTCATAGAAGGGTGAAAGAAATCTAATGTATGCTAGATTTCCTTCTAGCACAAACACAAACACATTATAGCATTTCTAGATAAAATAAATCTAGCACATGGTATATTTACTTCTAGCACAAACAAAAGCATATTGTCAACAACCATATTACAGTGAAAAAGAAATCTAATGCATGATAGATTTCTTTTGAAACAAAATTGAAGCATGTTTCCAACAACAACATTGCATGGAAAAAGATATCTAGAACAACTTCTATCACAAACACAAGCACATTTCCAATAAAAACATCACAAGGTAGAAGAAATTTAACGCATGTTAGCTTTACATGTAGCATAAATACAAGCATACTACCAACAACAACATTTCATGCCAAAAGAAACCTAGTGCATGCTATATTTCCTTCTAAAATAAACACAAGCACATTGCCAAGGTGAAGGAAATTTAACTCGTGCTAGATTTCCTTCTATAATAAACATCCAAATTGACAACGACGATATTGTAGAGCAAGAGAAATCTAGCACAACTTCTAGCCCAAACATGCATATTTCCAATAACATTGCCAAGTTGAAGGAAATCTAACACGTGCTAGATTTCATTCTATCATAAACAACCAAATAGACAACAACAATATTGCAGAGTAAAATAAATCTAACATGTGCTAGATTTACACATATCACAAACACAAACACACAACAACATTGTAGGTTGAAATAAATCTAGCGTGTTATATTTTCTTCCAACATAAACAAAGGCATATTTCCAACAACAACATTGCATGGAAAACGATATCTAGAACAACTTCTATCACAAACACAAGCACATTTCCAATAACAACATCACAAGGTAGAAGAAATTTAATGCATGTTAGCTTTACATGTAGCATAAATACAAGCATACTACCAACAACAACATTTCATGCCAAAAGAAACCTAGTGCATGCTATATTTCCTTCTAAAATAAACACAAGCACATTGCCAAGGTGAAGGAAATTTAGCTCGTGCTAGATTTCCTTCTATAATAAACAACCAAATTGACAACGAAAATATTGTAGAGCAAAAGAAATCTAGCACAAATTCTAGCCCAAACAAGCATATTTCCAATAACATTATCAAGTTGAAGGAAATCTAACACGTGCTAGATTTCATTCTATCATAAACAACCAAATAGAAAACAACAATATTGCAGAGTAAAATAAATCCAACATGTGCTAGATTTATGCATATCACAAACACAAACACACAACCACATTGTAGGGTGAAAGAAATATAGCATGTTATATTTGCTTCCAACATAAACAAAAGCATATTTCCAACAACAACATTGCATGGAAAAAGATATCTAGAACAACTTCTATCACAAACACAAGCACATTTCCAATAACAACATCACAAGGTAAAAGAAATTTAATCCATGTTAGCTTTACATGTAGCACAAATACAAGCATACTACCAACAAAAACATTTCATGCCAAAAGAAACCTAGTGCATGCTATATTTCCTTCTAACACAAACACAAGCACATTGTGAAGGTGAAGGAAATCTAACATGTGCTAGATTTCCTTCTATAATAAACAACCAAATTGACAACAATAGTATTGTAAAGAAAAAGAAATCTAGCACAACTCTAGCCCAAAGGCAAGCACATTTCCAATAACATTGTCTGGGTGAAGGAAATCTAACACATGCTAGATTTCCTTCTATCATAAACAACCAAATAGACAACAACAATATTGCAAAGCAAAAGAAATCTCACACGTGCTAGATTTACACATAGCACAAACACAAACACACAACAACATTGTAGGGTGAAAGAAATCTAGCATCTTAGATTTGCTTCCAGCATAAACAAAAGCATATTGCAACAACAACATTACCTGGAAAAAGATATCTAGAACAACTCTGTCACAAACACAAGCACATTTCCAATAACAACATCGCAAGGTAAAATAAATTTAATGTGCTAGATTTACATGTAGCACAAATACAAGCATACTACCAACAAAAACATTTCATTGCAAAAGAAACCTAACACGTGCTATATTTCCTTCTAACAAAAACACAAGCACATTGCCAAGGTGAAGGAAATCTAACACGTGCTAGATTTCACTATATAATAAACAACTATTGACAACAAAAATATTGTAGAGCAAAAGAAATCTAGCACAACTTATAGCCCAAACACAAGCACATTTCCAATAACATTGCCAAGGTGAAGAAAATCTAACACGTGTTAGATTTCTTTCTATCATAAACAACCAAATAGACAACAACAATATTGCAGAGAAAAAGAAATCTAGCATAGTTTCTAGCCCAAACACAAGCATATTTCCAATAACAATATTGCAATGTGAAAGAAATGACAGGCTGCAATAATCCTAGTAGCATGCACTGTTGGAGTGGATTGTTGGAATTGGTAGGTGAGAGAATGATGAGTTATGTTGTTGTAAAACTACTTAAAGAATATTTTTCAACCCTTCTACATCCCCTCAACTTTGCCTATACAAAGGCCCAAAGCATGAAGAGTAATTCACCTTAGCTGCCTATGGAAGAGGAAAGAAAACATGCTTAGCTTGACAAGGTCTTCATGCTTGCCAAGTGTATTATGATCTTCTATTTAGATGGAATATTGTTGCAAAATCCTACCTTTTAACCTCACTAATAAGAATAAGTCAACTCATTACTGATTTGGGGAGTTATTCAGTCCATTTTCCTTGTTTTTAACTCCTCTTGTAGTTGCTTTCAAGGCATATCATGCAGTTGCTTCCATACCATAATCTTCAAGGAAATGTCAACCACATGCATGTATGCTTTCAACAATTATTTTACAACCAATTAAATCTCCAAATAAAGAAAACAATGTGAATTCTCTAAATGGGGAAACCTCCCACGTTATGAGATTCATGGAAAGATCTTAAGGACCAAAAATAGAAAGAAAATAGATGGAATATAATTGGAAAATGCCATGCCTATCATGACACTTTCTCATATGACTACCAATAAATTTGACGTGTAGGTTAGCATAACCATTTTCATGCTTTCCTGATTAAAATCTTCTTGAATGCATCCCCTATTTTTTTTTGTCAGGACATGGTCTCAAACTTCCTTTGTCTCTGAAAACCAGATTTGTTACATTACCATAACCTTGTCACTTGTATTTATGATGAGGTTCATGTTTATATTTTTTCATTGTTTTCCATCATACTTATTTGAGATCATTAAATTTTGATGAACCTATTCAAGAAACTGCTTATCATTTCACATCATAACTTTGAATACATTGTAGAAGAATGGTAGAATTTCTTATATCTATTTATCATTGCCTTTGGGTTTTTCCATTGGCTTTGATGGTGATTATGGAATGGTAAATCAGCTAACACAATTTCTCTTTATTGGTATTTTCCATTGATTATTTTACATGACTGTATGTCTCTTTACATTTGGTTGAATGCATGAGTAAATTTTCCATGATCAATACAAAACTGTAATATCCCAAATGGGGATTAACAATAATAAAAGTGCAAATAGACAAGAAAAAATGAAAACACCATTAAAATGCTCAAACTGGAGCCAAAATCACTACTGAGCCATTTTATTAATATATTGGGAAAGAGTACAATTGAGGTGCTGGAAAGTTTGCACATGGGCCTACTCAAGGTAGGCTTGAAGAACAACTCAAACCCAAGTAAAAACTCTGGCTGAAAGTGCTATTGTGTGGCTTAGTCTTTGCGTTGCCTAGCCTAGAAATGTTGTTTTTGGCTGACTTCGGACTGTTGTTTGGGTTGCTTCCTCTGCTCATAAAATTATAGGATTTTAACCCCGAACTCTACTCACCAAACCCACAAAAACCACAAGGAATTGGTCAGATGTTAACCCCATAATTTTGGCCCAATTTCCTCCCGCTCCTCTAGTTGTTGGTGGTGTTAGGATATTTGTTTGAAGCCTCAAACCTACCCAAAAAATTATGCCAAATTAATCTTGGCTTCTCCTCAATAAACCCAGAAAAACTTAGAAAGGGTTCGCCCAAAGCTTGACTTCGAAATCTGGCCCTCTTGGGCTTGGCTCACTGCATTGTTGGGTTAATCAAACCTCTGGATGAATCTGTTGGGAAATACCTCTAGAGTGCTACCAAAAACCCTGGTATGAGGTGGTTAATCTCCCCTCCATATATCCTGTTGAAACTCCGCTGCTCTCCACACTCCCGACACCCACACCGAACTGAACTATGTAATCACTATGTAGCATACTATACCTTTGCGTAGTCTTGAAGGGACTACACTCTTCCTATTGCTACTGTTGTGTAATTACCCCCACCAAAATTCAGAACTCCTCTCCTGAGTGGGCACTCAAAGTACCCTGAGGTAGAGGTTGAGATCTCTGCTTGAAGATCTCGTGTGCTAAACAACACTCGAGACTTGGTTGTCCGGCTCAAGCGTGCTTCAGTCAAAATGACCAAGAGTAGGAAGATGAATGAATGAATTCCAAATGAGCCTTCCCTTATTCCTTTTATCCATTGAGGCCCAACGTATGCCTTAGGTCCTACCTTGCCCTGCGCTGCCTCTCCTTGAATAATCATGTGCTATCTTCCTTTAGCCAATCCCACGTTGTCCTTTTTTTGCCTCTTCTACGTTGCCACCTAAGGCCAATTCGACCCCACCACTAGAACCATAATTTTCCCTTAGGGACTTTAAGAAAAGACTTTATTGTTGGAAATATGATGCAGAGTGTTGTCCTTGATGGTAACCCACTTGATGAAGGTGATGGCAACCTACTTAATGAAGTTGTTCTTGATGCATTAATGATGTAAATCTGATGTTCTACAAGAAGGGCAGAAGTACCAGAAAAATAAATATCAGCATGTGCAAGAATAATGATGAAAAGTGTGTGTCTTAAGGCATATGCGGGTTTGTCTAGGAGAAGTAGCGTATGGGTTTTTAGAAAGGCAAAAGAAAAGTTTGATTGTCTGCACAAAATACTGATTCACCCCCCCCTCTCAGTTTTTTTCCCAACAATTGGTATCAGAGCAGGTCCTTCTGAAAAATCTTAGCCGCTAGAAGGAAGATCATTCAAGATGAGCAATCATGAGGGAACGACATCTATCAAGGCCCCGCTCTTCAACGGAAGCAATTTAATCTTCTGGAAAGTAAGGATGAGATCCTATCTTCAGTCTATGGGAGCTGATGTATGGGCCATTGTTGAACAAGGATATCAATATCCAGCTGCTACACCAACAGATCCAACTGAAAGGAAGAATTATGAATCAAACACAAAAGCGGTCAATGCTATAACATGAAGTCTAAATGAATCAGAATTTGTCAAATTCATGCAGCTGAATACAACAAAGGAAATATGGGACAAAATCGTTCTAAGTTATGAAGGCGATGCAAAGGTAAAAAGTGCAAAACTCCAAATTCTCAGAATTGAATATGAAAATTTAAAGATGCATGGTGATGAGAGTATTGCCAGTTTATTTTTACGTATTGATGATGTTGTAAATCGTATGATAAATCTGGGTGAAACAATATCCGACACTACTTTGGTTGAGAAAATTTTACGATCGCTAACGGCAAAATTTGAATCAAAAGTTTCTGCCCTTGAAGAAAAACAGGATATTCAAAATCTTTCCGTGGTGCAACTTCATGGCATATTGACTGCATATGAAATGAGGAGAGGAGGCCCATCTGAAGTCAAAGAAGCTGTTTTTAAAGCTTCTACAAAAGGGAAAGAAGTTCAAAAATCGGAAGGATCAGGATATATCTCAGAAGAAGATGAGGCAAACTTTGTGAGAAGACTCCAACTAGGAACCGGAAGATTCAAAGGTAAGCTTCCTTTCAAATGTTTCAATTGTGGAAGAGTTGGTCATTATGCTGCAAAATGTCCTTATAAAGAAAAATTTGCTAAAGAGAAAGAAGTAGCAAGAAGGAATAAGAACCGATCTAGCTCTAAGAAAAGCTACTATACAAATGAAGATAGTGATGGGTTATCTAATAGTGAGGAAGAATGTGAACAAGATCTTAGACTTCTCATGGCATTTGAAAATAATTCTAGAGACGATAAGGATGCTTTTGTGGATGCTCTAGATGACAATGATTTTCTTGATCAAAACAATCAACTCAAAATATGCTTGGAAGAAAGTAAAATAATCGTAGAGACTCTGAAAAGGCAGAATGAAGAAGCACAAAAACATAATGAAAAATTAGAATGTGAAGTAGTAAGTCTAAGAAAAGAACTTGAGAAAGTAAAGACTCTGAATCTTAGATTTGCTAAAGGATCTGAAACCTTAGATGAGATTATCAAGGTTCAACGTTCTCCTCTTATTAAGACAGGTCTTGGATATACCGGAGAATCTTCTCAGGCTTCAGCACCAAATTATCTAAAAGCAGCTACAACTGGTTTACTACATTCAGCCACTCAGCAAGGGAATAAAGAATCTTTACAGGTAAAGCATGATCATCACAATACAAGGAACACTAACAAGGATATCTCTCAAAGAAGCAACAATCAACAGGTAAATTCAAATAGAAGATTTCATGATCGCAGAAATTTCTACTTCAATGGACAATGTTTCTCATGTCACAATTTTGGTCATAAAGTTGTTCAATGTGTTGCATATAAAACCATCATGACAAGAGAAGCAAGAAAGAAAAGGATGGATATTAAACCAAAGAATAACACCTATAACAACTTTTCTCCTCTTCAAAATGAAGTTGAATGTGCTTATTGCAATAACTTTGGCCATGAAGAATCTGAATGCAGGAGCAAAGTCCAACCAAAACAGCACTTTCCCTCAAGTTCCAAAGTATGGAAAAAGAAGGAATTACAGGTTGAAAATTGTGGGATAGCATTATTTGCAGAAGGTGAAGAAAATCAATGGTACATTGATAGTGGATGCTCAAGACACATGACAGGTGACAAAAACAAACTTCTTGCATATAATGCTCTAGAAAAGGAAAAGAAAGTAACATTTGGAAATGATTCTCCTGCTGTAATTAAAGGAAAAGGGTCTGTGTTTCTAAAAGAAAAGGTGAAGGCTAATGATGTCATTTATGTGGATGGATTAAGGCATAATCTGTTGAGTGTAAGTCAAATGTGTGATCAAGGAACTGAAGTTGTCTTTAGTTCAAAAGAATGTGTGGTTTGTGATCTTGATACAGGTAAAATTATTATAAAAGGGAAAAGAAATCCAAGCAACCTGTATGTACTGAACTGCAAAGATCAATGTTACTTGAGCAAGTCTTCAGAAAATTGGCTATGGCATAGAAGGCTGGGGCATCTGAGCTTCTCTCAAATCAACAAAGCAAGCAGACTTCAAGCTGTTCGTGGTCTTCCCAATATTTCTCTACCAGAGAGTATCATATGAAAATCTTGCCAATTCGGTAAGCAGACCAGAGTACAATTTAATGCCAAAGAAGGATCATCAAGTAAGCCTCTTGAACTCATTCATACTGACATATGTGGACCTATGAGGAAAAAGTCACCACGTGGGGAAGAATACTATATCTTATTTATTGATGATTACTCTAGGATGTGTTGGATCGGGCTCATTAAACACAAGGATGAAGCATTTGAGAAATTTCAGATCTTCAAAGCACTGGTTGAAAATGAATTAGATCTAAAAATCAAGTGTCTTAGATCTGATCGAGGAGGAGAATATACATCAAATTAATTCTTTGAATTTTGTGAACAACATGGCATAAAAAGACAGTTTTCTGTAGCAGGCACTCCACAACAAAATGGCGTAGCAGAAAGAATGAATAGAACAATTCAACAAATGGCTAGAGCTATGCTTGATGATTCTGGAACTCCTAACATGTTCTGGGGAGAAGCGGCACATACAGCAACAAACATTCTCAACAAGGCACATGTTCGGGTAAATAGTGACAAAACTCCATATGAACTCTGGTATGGTAATTCTCCCTCTGTGAAGCATTTTAGAATTTTTGGAAGTAAATGCTTTATCAAAAATAATGATGAAAAGCTTGGCAAGTTTGAACCTAGATCAGATGAAGGGATACTTCTTGGTTACTCATCTACAAGAAGAACATACAAATGTTACAATGAAAGGCTTCGAAAGATTGTTGAATGTATTCATGTTGTTATTGATGAGTCTCCTGCAGCTCCTAAAGAAGAAAAACAAGCAACAGAAGAAGATGATGGTGATTTTTGTCCTTCTACATCAAATGGAAATGATATAGACAGTGGATCCAATGAAGAACCTGAAGATGATTTATCTGAAAAAGCTCCATCCAGATATGTTCAAAAGAATCATCCTGAATCTCAAATTTTGGGAGACAAGGAATCAGGTGTACAAACAAGGAGGACTCTTGTGGGATCTTCTAGCTATCTGGCATTTATATCCACAATTGAACCACACAATGTCAATCAAGCTTGCAAAGATGAATTTTGGATTCAAGCCATGAATGAAGAGCTTGATCAAATTGAAAAGAATCACACTTGGGAATTGGTGCCAAGACCACATGATAAAAATGTCATTGGAACTAAATGGATATTCAAGAATAAGTTAAATGAGAATGGGGATGTTATAAGAAATAAAGCTAGACTGGTTTGCAAGGGGTATACTCAACAAGAAGGTATAGACTTTGAATAAACTTTTGCTCCTGTAGCTAGAATTGAAGCCATAAGAATGTTTCTTGCTTTTTCAAGTTTTCAACAAATCAAAGTTTATCAAATGGATGTTAAATCTGCCTTTCTCAATGGTGATCTAGAAGAAGAAGTTTATATAGAACAACCGGAAGGATTCATTTTGGGAAATGATGAAGATCTTGTTTGTAGACTTAAAAAGGCTCTATATGGTCTCAAACAAGCTCCAAGGGCATGGTATTATCATCTTGACAAATATCTTCATCAACAAGGATTTTCAAAGGGGTCTGCTGATAGCAACTTATACACAAAGGTTGAAAATGATAAACTATTGATTGTGGTTGTGTATGTTGATGACATCATTTTTTGGGAGTAATGAAGAATCTATGAGTAAAAAATTTGCTTCCGTCATGCAGCAAGAATTTGAAATGTCCTTACTTGGAGAACTAACATTCTTTCTTGGGTTGCAAGTGCATCAAATTGCAGATGGAATATTCTTATCACAAGCAAAATATCTTCAGCAAATTTTGAAGAAGTATGGCATGGAAGAATGCAAACCTGTGAGTACACCAATGATAACCAGATGTAACCTCAGTTCTCATGATGATTCTCTCGCGGTGAATCAACCAGAATACAGATCAATGATAGGAAGCCTACTTTATCTCACTGGGACTAGACTAGACATTATGCATGCAGTTGGGATTGTTGGACGATTCCAAGCTAATCCAAAAGAGTCTCACCTTCAGGCTGTCAAAAGAATATTCAAATATCTACAAGGAACTCAAGACTTTGGACTATGGTATCAAAAGAATGCTGATCTTACTCTTCATGCTTACACTGATGCAGATTGGGCTGGAAATGTTGATGATCAGAAAAGCACTAGTGGTGGTGCATTCTATATGGGAGATTTTGTGGATTTAGTATCTTTGTGAAACTATGTGCCTTATCTCACAATGAAACGAATATGTGGGCACATCGCGTCTTGTTGCCTCCAACTCCTTTGAGTGATGCAAACCTTGCAAGATTTTCAAAATTAATGCACACTCCTATCTCCATTATGTGTGATAATACGAGTGCCATCGTATCTCAAAAGAATCACTAAGGATTCCAAAGACCCAACGCTAGTCATCAGTAATCACTTCTTCGTGAACAAGTGCTTGAAAAAAGGTGAAGTTGGAGTATGTTCCCTCCAAAGAACAAGTTGCTGATATATTTACCAAACCTCTGCCCAGGGAAGCGTTCGAATATCTCAGACAGAAGCTGGGAGTAGTCTCTGCTGTGAAGAAAATCAGAACTTCTTAAATTTAGAAGATAAAATTGGATACGCGGGTTTCCTGAAAGACAGTCACGTATATACGCGAGTTTATCCACATAAAGCCACGTATGGTCAGTTGCTGACAATTTTTGGTTAGGGTCAGCATTTTACAGCACATCTGCAGCACTATTTGATATCTCTGATGCTGTATGGTATCTCTGGTGAAGTTTTATCTCTTATATTTCTGTCTCATTCTCTGATATTGGGTAAAGATGCCTTGATGATCTTTTTTTGAAAAGTGTTCAGGATGCACAAGCTAAGGAGGAGATGAAGGAGTAAATTGATGTACAGGTTCAAGGGGAGCAATAGCCTTGATGGGTATTATGCATTGTTGGCTTATGTTTCTGAAATATGATCTCTTGAGAGGTCTTTCTGATATTGGTCATAAAAGGTCATATTTGTAATTTGATGAAAAAGGTCATGTTGAGACCTATGATGTAAAATTGTAATATTCAGTCATGTAGGGACTTGTTCAAATTTGTAAACCCACTTGGTTGGGTAGTTGAGTCAAAATATGTAAACCATTTTTGTTTGGGTATTTGAGTCTCTTATGTAAATCCACTTGGTTGGATCTTTGATGTATGTATGAGTCCTTGGTGATAGGAAGGTCATAGAGTCATGTACTTCATTGAAAAATATGTTTGAACTTCCAGCATGAACTCAGGGGGAGCATGGTAACTTCAATGCACATCAGATCTGCAAAGCGCTTCCTTCTACATGAGGAGAAAAACCTTGTGTTGGTTTTGATCCTCCCTTTGCCCTTGATGTCAAAGGGGGAGAGTGACATGGTGTTTGAATAAGGGGAGAGTAACATGGTTATTGTGTAATGATTATAATCAATGTATCTATCTATTGCGGTGATCAAACACCTTCGTGGTTGCCATCAAGTCCAAAGGGGGAGATTGTTGGAAATATGATGCAGAGTGTTTTCCTTGATGGCAACCCACTTGATGAAGGTGATGGCAACCTACTTAATGAAGTTGTTCTTGATGCATTAATGATGTAAATCTGATGTTCTACAAGAAGGGCAGAAGTACCAGAAAAATAAATATCAGCATGTGCAAGAATAATGATGAAAAGTGTTTCTAGGAGAAGTAGCGTATGGGTTTTTAGAAAGGCAAAAGAAAATTTTGATTGTCTGCACAAAATACTGATTCACCCCCCCCTCTCAGTATTTTTCCCAACATTTATTTGGCTTAATTATTAGTTGTGGATCCCCTACCCACTTTATTTTCGCCCAACATTGGGAAATTCCAAAACAAATCAAAATTAATATTCCAATTAGCTGACTACTAATTTGGAATATTGCAGTCCTCCCTCCAAAAATTATTTGTCCTCGAGCAATTCCTGAACAAGCATCCTCTCCAGCTAACGCTCCCCCACGACCACTGCAAAATTTTCCAGGGTCCCAGATGCACCACCGAATCATCCCCGATCTCTGCATCGCCCTGATATGAAGGGATCCCTCAATACCAGGATCCCAAGCCATCCTGTCCAACATAAAGATCCCCCTACTCCACTCACCATCCTGCCAAGAATAAGTAAAAAAATCCCTCTGCACACCATCAGTGAGTAGGGAATCATGATGATATGGCATTGTGCCCCACTCCTCATGAATTTTCCCTACCAAGTAGCTCATCCCTTACACTCCAAGAGTAGACCCTCGAAGATACCACCTAATCCCCACAGAGATAGCTTCTTCTTATATCATGAGCTTATTTTTATATCATGTTTTTGGCCCACCTTCCAAGTTATTGAGGTTCCCTATGCCATCGAGGAATTACTAAAGACCAATGGAAGATCTGCAGGATCTCCCCCTATGGTAGCCAACTCATCCCTAAGGGGTATTGAGCTGTAAAGAGCAGTGATGTTACACTGAAAATTGTCACCTTAACGTTTTTTTTTTCCATATGAACTCATTATCACTCATACATTTCTCCCTCGCAAGTCTAAACACATCAGTTCCTAATGTCAAGCCTTGAAATTAAGAGAAAAACTCATAAAAGTCTTAAAAACTCTTGTACCACACTTTCTCTTAGTATTGCCTGCGGTGCTGTACTTTATTGCTCTAAATCATGCGGAGCTAAACACACTTTCTATTTAGTAAAGGTGTGGACCCTTGTAAAAGGTAAATAAGGGCACAAGTAAAATCTAGAAGCTCAGTTTGAGTCATTTTTGGAAGCTTCTAGAAATATTCCTGCGGTGGAAAGTTCGCTCTTTCTTGGTTCATGCATCCCACCCATTAAGGAGCTAACCCCTTGATGTAAGGAGATAATCCCTTTGAAGGAGGATTCTATCCCTTCTTGTTTGGAGCTGTAACCTCCTCTCTTTCACTATAAAAAGAGGCATAGGGCAGCCTCAAAGGGAGTTCAAGTTTTAGTATTATTTGAGGTGAAGTGCTGTTGGAACTTAGACCCTTTTAGTTGAGATTTTATGTGGGAAATATTACATACTTGTATGTATCTCAGTTGGAAGAGTGCAAGGCTTGTCAAAGTAAAGGAGATTCCTGCTTCGGACCCCAGGAAGACCTGTACAACATCAAGGCAGACATGGTTGTAAGGTTTTTCTTACTATTCAAAGTTAATACAAATAAGTCTGTTTTTCTCAATAAGCTGTCAATTGATTGGTTTGTTTTATGGATTCCTTGATCACCATAATAGATATGATTTATGAATATACGCTATGCAGGTGCTATTTGATGTTTGTTTGTTTGTGATTATAGATCTTCGAAGGCAACTCTTTTGGGCGACTGAAGGACTACTACTACAAACAAGTATTGTATAAAAGGTAAGGTCATTAAACCTTTATAACATTTAATTATGAATCGCGATATATCAGAGAAAGATAGATTTAATTATCCGTTTGTTGCTACTTTTCCGTAAGACACTTGGGAGGTCTGTCTTGTCCACAAGAACGAATTATCCATCCAACAGGTGATGATCAGGCCCCCTGCCAAACTCATAGTGGTGCCACCAAGCTGATGTTGCACTACTCTGATTATGGCATACTCCCCACCGTGTGTAGATCGTATCCTGCTCTCTTGAGGCCTAGCG
This sequence comes from Pinus albicaulis, assembly GCA_034641835.2. Classification (NCBI taxonomy): domain Eukaryota; kingdom Viridiplantae; phylum Streptophyta; class Pinopsida; order Pinales; family Pinaceae; genus Pinus; species Pinus albicaulis. Next base: position 149,489,199 of record CM076575.1, read on the forward strand.
GTGGAAGGTTGGTGAGATCCAAGTTCATCCTACCCAGGCATCACCTTGATGCCAATATCTACCCCTCCACATCTAACTCTGATCCTATGCAGCAACAGAAAAATTCGACCTCACCATCCGATGGAGGCCTCTGAGTGCCAACCTAATAATGAGCCAGATCACTCTCTATCCCGAATCTGACCATCATGAGACAGAATGGTCTATCAATCAACGGAATCTTTGCCTCCCATAGTCAGAGCTGCTACACTATAGCTCTGACAATTGCAGGAATCCTTTCGTGCCTCATCTCTAGTCCCTACATGTGACCAATATAGAGGGTGCATATATCATGGGAAAATCTGATGCATTCTAACCTGCCCTGTGCCTACCACTGTGTAGTATCAATGACTATTGGAAGCCACATGTGACAAATAGCCACCCCTTGAATGCAACCTATTAGGTCCCTGTAATTAGCAATATTGGCAAAAGTCCAACTACAGGGGTAACATCAAACTGCTTTGGGATTCAAGGATCTAGCCCTCCTGAATCCAAAGAGGGATCTCTCTATAAATGAGTTTAAATATGTGATCTTTAAAGCCTGCAATGTGGTATTAGGCTAGTTATGAAGAGCATGAGTTTTGTTTTGTTTGTTTTGGTTGGGAAAAGACATGATGAAGGTGAAGGCAGTTCAAAATGAAGGGTGAAGATATCTGCAAGTGAAGGAATGATTTGGCTGATAGAAAAAGGCAAAGATAGTTTTAACCCATTGGGCTATGAAGTCATAGGAGGATTTTAATTGGACAGCAAGGTTCAAGAAGGATCCATGGGAAAAGTCACTTATGTCAAAGGATCTCTTAAGGTGATTTATGGAGTGAAATGGATAGGAAGTGGAGAACAAAACAAAATGAAGAACAGTGCATAGTCTAAGATCAAGTGCGTGCTTTTAAACTATCTTGCTTTCAACATGTGCTTAGAGAGACAAAACATAAAAGAATTCTATGATCAGGTAAGTACTTTTAAACTAGCCTGCATTGAAGTACTTTGAGTTTAGAGAAACAAAATATAAAAGAATTATGAGATCAGGTAAGTTCTTTTAAACTAGCCTGCTTTGAAGTACTTTCAGTCAAAAAACATTCAAAAACAGTTAGAACAGCTTAATATCAGGTGAGTACTTTGAAACCAACCTGCTTTCAGCATATTCTAAAGGAAAACACTGATGATCATCATAATGAGCAATCTAGATCAGGCAAGTTCTTTGAAACCAACCTGCTTTAATATACTCAGTATTAACAAGAGAAAAACATAGAAAATAAAGCTTTCAGTAAGAGTAAGGTACTATTGAGAGTAAGTCCTAGCTCTATGTTTGCTATTCCTTATTAGAGAAAATAAACAGAGTGAAACCTTAAAGAAAATAACAATTGATAGTGAGGAACACATCACCATTGACACAAATCAGGATCCTATAAATCAACAACTTGCATTTGATGTTTAAACCAGTTACAATCAGCAAGCCCAGAGGGTCTCTACAACTTCAAACTTCTCATATCAGCTTATTTATCTTCAAATTGCACACAGTGCATCAGTAGCTTCAGAAAACCATTACATGCATTCAGATGTCCAGAGACTAACATTTGCTTATGTTCTACAGAGGTATTTATAGAGAAATGAGGAAGTGGGAGGATTTCCCAAGGATCAAATATCATTAAATATGTACTCATTTCTAACTCTGCTCCATAACATCCGTTCCTGCCTTTCGAGGCATAATGATCGAAAGATGTGCTTCTGGACTATTCTTAATCTTCTAAAATGCTTCTGCCGACAATTAGAGATAAGGTTCTTTGATTTTTATTAATTATTCAGCTGTCTTCAAGTAAACACCTCTTGTTCAGGTAATGACTAAGCTTCCTTTGATTTCTGTGAGGCTACAGGTGTCTTAAGGAGTTGGAGAGGGTTCAATTGGCCTCGGCTGATGGCGGTGGAAGCTTTCTTGGCTTGACAGATGTCTTTGTCTTTCCTTAAACACCTTTAATTTACTTGAGAACTGTGTTTTAAGACTTCAATCTCCTTTTTCTAGTGTTTCCTGTCTTCGACGTTGATACTCTTTGATCAGTGCTTGATTGACTGTGTTTTCTGGTGTGCAGGGCTATACAGGGGTCAAATGGCATCAATGCCTCATGAATTCATTGATAAAATGCGAATTTAAAACCCTGCAAATGATTTTCTGGTGAATCGCAGGCGAGAGGATCGTCACCCTTGACCTGTGAATTTTTCTTCAGCATGGCGGGAAAAACCATTTAAACCCTGCAAAAATATGAAAAACTATTAAAAAATCCTACATATATAGGCTGACTGCTTCAAAAGGCATGTGGAGGGAGAATAGCTGTTGGATGGCATCATCCAACGGTCGAGATTGATCATGAGGAGTGAATGGCAAGGTGGAAAAGAAAATCAAATTAGAGTCGTCGATCGCACAGAGATCGACGGTCGGGAGCACAGGTGGAAAGTCAAAATGGAGAGATCGAGCGATGAAATTTGGGTCGTCGATCTGCAGATTAGATCGATGGTGGAGATGCTATTACCACTGCGTCGTACCCTGAGTTATCGCATGTTCATCTCCAGCGAGCGACCACCATCCGATGAGCAGCCTCAGATCGGACGGTGCACGTCAATATCACGCGGGGTCCACGTCTGATGTTTAACGCGCAATGGACAACGGTTTGGTGAACAGTGCCCAGGCCACGCATCAATCGATGAGTGGAATCGTTGTCGATCAGGAGAAAACCACCCTGTGCTTGAAAGCGGTGCAATGGATACCGCCGGTTTTTGAATAGTAGCCGTGGCGCGGGGACCACCGGCCGATGAAAACGGACCGTCGGATCTGCAGGTTAAATGGATGGCTGTGATGCAATCGGGCGGTGAAAAAGAGTGGGAACCACGGGCACGATGGGATTACGAAGACCGTCGAATGGCTGGGAAACCAACGGTTATAAACATTCCCGATAACCAAATGCGCTAAGTGCTTTTCGGGCTAGCGCCTGGTTTCGGCACCCGGGTCACATGGGAAAAAGGTCAAGGGAGCTGGCCGAAGGGGGCTAAGACCCATATATGTCCAAATGTGGGTTTTTTAACCTTTTTCAATGCAATTTGAGGCCAGAAATGGGCAACGATAGAGGGAAGAAAGGGAAAAAAGGCTAAACAAGGGGTATGTGTAGGATTTATAGGGGATTTTGGGAGGATTTAGAGGGTAAGAGTGGAATTTTGACAAGGGGGAAAAAGGGTTAAAATGGGGCATTCTGGCTGAAGGAAGGGGAGAAAAGGGGATTTTGCAGCAGTCTTTTTCATGGAATTTTAGCAGAATTTCTGAGTTCTGAAGGGAAACAACAATGAAAACTTGGATAGAGGAGATGATCTTTAGCAGAGGCTTCAAGAGATAATATTTCTGCAATGAAACTATTCCTTGAAGGCTAAACAATGTTTTGGCCACCTTTTGATAGAAAAAATTTTATAGGTCGCCAACACAACCAATAGATGGATATCTGATACTAGCAATTGACTCAAGGTATGTGGATCCCTCTTGTTCCTACCAACCATCTCCATTGGATCTGACATCCACCCTCTCAATAATGTGCTGATACATTGTCTGGAGCCCAGACACATACTAGGATGCTACCTCGGTTGTACCCAGTATCTTCTGCTCATGCATGGCTCGACGTGCCCTGCAAAAAGAGTGACACATGTCTCCCTCGTGACCCGCTCCCTAGGTGTAGGCTCAGTGATGATTGATATGCCACCCCTGCAGATGACCATCTCATCCCCCAACCTGTGGCTATTAACTAGTACACCAACCAAATTCCATTGCTAAGAAGATGTCTCCCCTAGTGTGCTGAGTGTCATCCAAATATCTTGGGTGAGCCTTGCATACCCCGCTGCTCATGCCCAGAGTGTCAAATGACAACAACAAAATTGACTGTGCCCGTGAGTGATGTAGAAGAGGGTTAGGCGTGTGAGTCCCCATGGATATCTTCAAGCATCGCTTATCTTTCTCCCCATCAATCCTGGGTGAACTACCCCTCAAGGCATGTCTGATGTCTTCGTCCATGAATATTCTTGGAGGCAATACTCTAAGACCCTGTTGTGCAGCACCATACACCCCCGCATACCACTGGTCATCCATGTACTCCTCGACATGCCACTACACACTGTGGCATACCCCCGTACACCGCTGGATACCCCCTGTTACTGTTGTACCACCATGTACTGTCTCGTGCCTTGTCTGTATCAAGGCACCAGCAGGGAAAATTTTAACAAACCCCCCTAAATTTATATGTATAATAAATGGGTGAATCCCCTGTTGAAAATGCAGCAAGATGATGGAGCTTAGTTAAATGAAGTCGCCTTCACTAAGTGGGCCCGCAGGCAAATTCTGGCGCAAAGTCTATTTTTAGACATATGGAGCATGGTTCAGGGATTCCAGTTTGAGATTCTTGGAGCATTGGTCATGTTGGTAAAAATAGATGAGACTCTATTTTTTAGGTCGAAGAGGTCGAAGGCTATTTTTAGACTGCCTCTCCTAAAAATAGGGAAGTTAAATATTATTTACCCTTAATAATATTTGGACTCTAAACAACAGTTTACTCTCTTGGAGCACTTCAGTTCGAGCCTTGGAAGTGGCTCATGCATCTGACAGAGGAATTACGCTATTCCCAAGGGTTTGATGGCATCATGCATGGTTGACTTTAGTTAGGACTTCAGTGGCAGAAGTTTGGTGGAGTTAATGAGACAGATAGTGGAGTTGTGTTCGGTTTAATTTAGTTGAACTGGTTGAGATTAGTTTAACTAGCTAATCAATTAGTTATGAGTGGAGTGAATTAAATATTATTTAATTCATTAATTAGTAACTCATTATTCAACTCAAGAACACATCACTTCACTACAGTGCATGATCAGTTCAGTGGAGACCAGTGAAAGAGGTAGATGAAAGGGTGGAGTTAGCTATCAGTGGCGACATCAGTTGTGCATGAGATTTGCACCACACTTGGAGGATTTGTCCATGAAAATTGCGCAGTCAAGCCAAGGAGATTTGAACCTTGGATCTCTATATAGATAGGCCTGGATTGCACAATAGAGGCAAGGCAATTGGCGGTGAGTTTTGAACCAGTAACCTGTTCAAAACTGAGCTAGATTGTGGGTAACTTCATGAGAAAGTACTGAGTACTTGTGAGGAGTATTGTACCGAGTTTTTTACTTGATTTCTCCATTATAATATACACAATAGCTGCGGGGTTTTCAGCTATAAGCTTTCCCCATACATACTGTGTTAATGTGTATGATGATTTGATGTGTTATCGCTTGATTTATTTCCGCATGTGTGATGATCTGAGTTGATCTGAGTGGAAGAGATTATGTGTTGCATATAAATTCGAATTGTATGTGATCAGGATAGTCTCGGTGAATAATTAATCATTATTCAGAAAATTTCTACATGGTATCGGAGCTATTGAAGAAGAGATTGATCATCACAGTGATTACAAACTTATTTCGGTAGACAGAGTCTGCATGTGGGCCAGGTAGCCTCCGGATTCATCTTTCTTCGGAAAGTGAAAGGTCTGGTAAATGCCCCTTGCAGTCAATCTCTGTGCTAGAAATAATTTGTTCTCACAGATCTAGAGCGGTTGAGCTTTGAGGTGGAATTCGAAATTTTGCAGCAGTTTTGTTTTCTTGGTGCTGGTGTTGAAAATGTCTTTCAACGGTTTGCGACTCGAATATGCTCTTGAAGGCAGTTCGAATTATGTTGCATGGAAGGATCGCATGGAAGCAGTGTTAGAAGATAATGGTCTGAAGGAGTTCGTAGATACGGATGTCCAAAAGCCCACTGATGCAGCTGCGGTCGAAGCATGGCAAAAGAAGATGGCGAAATGTCGAAGGATCCTGTTGGAGGGCGTCAAGGATCATATTGTATCCAGCCTGCATGGAAAGGCTACTCCATATTTAATGTGGAAAGCTTTGACGGATCTATTCCAGAGTAAGAGTGACCAAAGGAAGCTGGCGCTCAAAGATAAGCTCATGAACATCAAGATGGAGAAGGGCGACAGTATCGCCAAATACCTCACGAAGTTCACTCAATGCAGAGATGAACTGGGAAGTGTGGGGGTTACTGTCGATGAAGAGGACATGGTCGACCCGGCTCTCCTTGGTCTTCCGAAGGCTTGGCACTCATATCAAGACAGCGTCAATGGTCGGGAGAAGCTGCCGGGATGGGAGCGCCTTTGGGCGGATCTCATGCAGGAGGAGATAAGGAGGACTACTCGAGATGGATCTTCATCAAAGGGAGTTGATGAAGAAAACTACGCTTTGGTTGCCAAAGCAAAGAAGGGGAAGGGTAAGAAAACCTCTCATTCTAGTGCAAAGGGCAAGAAGCAGGATATGGCGAAAGTGAAGTGTTTTCACTACCATGATCACGAACATTATGCTACCAATTGTCCAAAGAAGAAGAAGAACAAGCAAGCGGGAAGATCTGCAGATGGAGAAGCTTTGGCTTCACAGTTCGAGCTTGACTTTTCACTGATTGCATGCTTGGTTTCAAGTGTGATGGGATCGGTGTGGTTCTTGGACAGCGGTGCGCCATTTCATATGACGGGAGATCGGGAGTTGTTCTCAGATCTGGAGGACAAGGATTTGGGTATGCACATCGAGATGGGCGATGACGGTAGATACAGTGCGACTGGTATCGGTACCGTATCCTTTCAGAGGGAGTCTGGTAAACCCTTTGTCTTAAAGGATGTCATGCATGTACCGGGATTGAAGAAGAACCTGATTTCAGTAGCGATGTTGGAGGATAAGGGTTATGATGTGGTCTTCAGCGAAGGAAAAGCTTTCCTGCGCAGTAAGACTACTGGAGAGACCCGGAAGATAGGGGTTCGAACTCAGAACCTTTATCAGTTGCAGGTAGATGACTGCGCAGCTATGGCATGCAAGGTGGGAGAAGTGGTGAGCCGGGATGATGAGGGCGAACTGTGGCACAGAATATTGGGCCACCTTCACCATGGAGCTTTGAAGATTCCGCAACAAATTTCTACTGGACTTCCTAAGGGCACTCTTGCGCAGTCAGATCAGTGCAAGGGGTGTACTTTAGGGAAGTATGTGAAAGCCACCTTTCACGAGAAGGATAGTCGCGCCACGACGATCCTTGAGAGAGTTCACACAGACGTGTGTGGTCCTTTCTCAGTTGCTTCGACAGCAAAGCACAGGTATTATGTGACCTTTGTTGATGATTTCTCTCGAAAGTGCTGGATCTTCTTCATGCAGAAGAAGAGCGATACATTCGCGAAGTTCTGTGAGTTTAAAGCACTGGTCGAGAAGGAGTCGGGGAAGAAGCTGATTGCTCTAAGGAGTGATAATGGTGGTGAATTCATCTTGGCTGAATTCAAGGAGTTCTGCAGCGCAGAAGGGATTCAGAGAGAGCTCATCGCACCCCATAACCCACAGCAGAACGGGGTGGCTGAGCGGAAGAACAGAACGATCGTGGGTGCTGCACGGGCGATGTTGCATGATCAGGGCCTACCCCTTCACTTGTGGGCTGAGGCATGCAATACAGCAGTGTATGTGCAGAACCGTTTTCCTCACAAGGTTCTTGGCATGAGTACACCGGAGGAGGCTTATTCTGGCAAGAGGCCTGATATTTCCCATTTGCGGATTTTTGGTTCTCCTATCTACATGCATGTGACGAAGGATGCGAGAAGGAAGTTGGATCCAACTGCTGAGGTTGGAATATTTGTGGGGTACACTGATACACCTCACAACTATCGGGTGTATTTGTCAGACAGTCGCAAGACTGTTGTGCGACGGGATATAAAATTTTAGGAGGAGAAAGCCATGCAGTGTTCGCTTGAGAGGGAGCTACACTTGCATGTAGATGAGGAGCTGTTAGTTCCTAAGGAGGAGCTTCCGGATGTGGATGAGCCACAAGAGGAAGTTCAGGAGGTGGAAGAAACCACCCATGCAGCGCCAACCATCAGAGGGCGCATGCGCACTACAGAAGCTGAGCGACTGGCTCGAGATGCAGAGAAGGTTGTAGGACCACCTACAACACAACACAGACAGAGGCAGTCACTGGATCGATACACTGGATACATGGCTCTTGTGAGTCAATGTGTCATGATGGAGCCATCCTCTTTTGAGGAAGCTGTGGAGGAACCCGCATGGGTTGATGCCATGATCGAAGAATATGATTTGATCGTCAGGAACAGTGCATGGGAGATTGTCCCAAGACCGGTTGGGAAATCAGTGGTGGGTTCGCGATGGATCTACAAAGTGAAGCAGGCGGCTGACGGGAGTGTGGAGAAGTACAAGGCAAGATTTGTCGCCCGTGGCTTCTCACAGATCGAGGGGATTGACTATGAGGAGACCTTTGCACCTGTCGCAAGGTACTCTTCCATATGGACGATCCTTTCTCTCTCAGCGCAGATGGGGTGGCACATTCATCAGATGGATGTGAAGACTGCGTTCCTCAATGGAGTTATTGAGGAGGAGGTGTACATAGAGCAGCCTGAAGGTTTTGAGATCTTTAGCAGTGAGTCGCATGTGTGCCGACTCAAGAGAGCACTGTACGGGCTGAAGCAAGCACCTCGTGCTTGGTACACTCGGATAGACAGCTACTTCACCGGGCTTGGATTCTCCAAGAGTGAGGCGGATCCTAACCTGTACTAGATTGTGGTGGAAGGGAAGCTGTTGATCATCGTACCGTATGTAGATGATCTGATTTTGACTGGCGATGAGCAGTTGATACTTTCATGCAAGGAGGATCTTGCACGAGAGTTTGAGATGAAGGACCTGGGCATCCTTCATTATTTCCTGGGATTGGAGATTTGGCAGCGCAGTGGAGGACTGTTTGTTTCTCAGGGAAAGTATGCCCCGGAGATTCTAGAGAGGTTCAACATGCAAGGCTGCAAGCCTGTTGATACCCCTCTTCCTGGAGGATGGAGGAAGGGAGATGCTACTTCGGAGGAGGTAGTGGATGCCACTGTCTATCGACAGTTGGTGGGGTCGTTGATGTATCAGGTCAATACTCGACCCGATATATGCTATGCATTTAACCAGCTTTCGCAAGCTATGGTTAAGCCTACCAAGCTCTTTTGGAAGGCGGGCAAGCATGTATTGCGCTATATCAGAGGCACATCGAGATATGGTCTATGGTACAGACAGGAGGATGGAGTGAAGCTTTCTGGTTTCACTGATGCAGATTGGGCAGGGAGCCCAACGGACCGGAAGAGCACTTCTGGAGGAGTTTTCAGCATTGGGTCGACAGCAGTTTCCTGGTACAGCAGGAAGCATAGATCCGTGGCACTCAGTTCAGCAGAGGCCGAGTACATGGCAGCAAGCTTGGCTGCATGCGAGGCTATTTGGATGAGGAAGATCCTCGTTGGATTGTTCGGGTTGCATTTGGAGCCTACAGTGATTTATTGTGATAACCAGAGTTGCATTAAACTCTCATCTAATCCATTATTTCATGATAGATCCAAACACATCGACATCAGGTACCATCATATCAGAGATTGTGTTCAGCGGAGAATCATGATGCTTTCATATGTTCCCACGGAGGATCAGGATGCCGACATCCCGACGAAGGCGCTCACCAGGAGCAAGTTCGAATTCCACAGAGGCAGGATAGGGGTTGCAGATAATCCATATCTTGCTGAGAGGGAGTGTTGAAAATGCATCAAGATGATGGAGCTTGGTGAAATGAAGTCGCCTTCACTAAGTGGGCCCGCAGGCAAATTCTGGTGCAAAATCTATTTTTAGACTATGTCTATTTTTAGACATATGGAGCATGGTTCGGGGATTCCAGTTTGAGATTATTGGAGCATTGGTCATGTTGGTAAAAATAGATGAGACTCTATTTTTTAGGTCGAAGAGGTCGATGTCTATTTTTAGACTGCCTCTCCTAAAAATAGGGAAGTCAAATATTATTTACCCTTAATAATATTTGGACTCTAAACAACAGTTTACTCTCTTGGAGCACTTCAGCTCGAGCTACAGAAGTGGCTCATGCATCTGACAGAGGAATCACGTGGTTCCCAAGGGTTTGATGGCATCATGCATGGTTGACTTCAGTTGGACTTCAGTGGCAGAAGTTTGGAGGAGTTAATGAGACAGCTAGTGGAGTTGTGTTCCGTTTATTTTAGTTGAACTAGTTGAGATTAGTTTAACTAGCTAATCAATTAGTTATGAGTGGAGTGAATTAAATATTATTTAATTCATTAATTAGTAACTCATTATTCAACTCAAGAACACATCGGTTCACTACAGTTCATGATCAGTTCAGTGGAGACCAGTGAAAGAGGTAGATGAAAGGGTGGAGTTAGCTATCAGTGGCGACATCAGTTGTGCATGAGATTTGCACCACACTTGGAGGATTTGTCCATGACAATTGCGCAGTCAAGCCAAGGATATTCGAACCTTGGATCTCTATATAGATAGGCCTGGATTGCGCAATAGAGGCAAGGCAATTGGCGGTGAGTTTTGAACCAGTAACCTGTTCAAAACTGAGCTAGATTGTGTGTAACTTTATGAGAAAGTACTGAGTACTTGTGAGGAGTATTGTACTGAGTTTGTTACATGATTTCTCCATTATAATATACACAATAGCCGCGGGGTTTTCAGCTATAAGCTTTCCCCATACATACTGTGTTAATGTGTATGATGATTTGATGTGTTATCGCTTGATTTTATTTCCGCATGTGTGATGATCTGAGTGGAAGAGATTATGTGTTGCATATAAATTCAAATTGTATGTGATCAGGATAGTCTCGGTGGATAATTAATTATTATTCAGAAAATTTCTACATCCCCATGATACATATGAAAATGGAAGGAGATTTTATTAATAATATAATATGTATATATATTTTTTTGGCGGATCTCTCGCGAGATTATATTATCCTGTAAAATCATGGTGAATCACTAGTACAAACTGGTGAATCGTTGTCTAGTGGAGTTTGAGGTGTTGGTTCCAATGAAGATATGGCAGTTGAACCATGAATTGAAGGAATCGAACCACCGAGACCAAGCACGGAACATGGTGATTCGTGAGGGAAGTAGTTCTCCTGCAGTTTGGAAAACACGTTCTTCTAGTTCTGCTAAGTGTAGTGTTATTGCTCATGCTACTACTAGCACTGATATTGAGGTTGGAGAGGAGTTTGAGGAGTCCTCAGACTCTGAGCCAAATGATGTTTATGTAGCTTCTGGTGATGATCCCATGTGTAGTAGTGGTGATGAGTTTCATTAGTGATCATGAAGGCAACATAATATTCAAATTTAAACAAACCCATTACACAAAATCTATGAAAAGAAAACTCTAGAAGAAATATTGTCATGCAAACCTAGATTCTACAACATTATTAGAACTCCCTGCTGCTCTGCAAATAGATCCATGAGATGAATAATATGGTAAAAAAATGGGGACCGATATTTTTTATGGGAAGGAAAACTATTCTTGTTCAAATTATTTCAAATGCAGAGACTTGATAGTTTTCAGTGAAGGAAATCTTTCTGAGCTTAGGGATTTCTCAGAACCTTTTTTAGAGAGAGCGCCACAATGTATGAATTTATATTATAATTTTATAGGTTATATGCGTTGTAGATGTCGATATTAGAAGTGGAAGAAAACACTTCAAATATTAGCAGAAGATATCACAACAAAGTTTTGCATTGTACAAAGGTTTTATCTAATATGCAGGCAACAGAGGCTTCCTTATATGACTTCAACAATAGTATCACTTGCAACAATAGATTTTCTGTTATGTTGAATAAAGAATATTTGATGCTGTAAATTCATCCAGTCATGGCACAATTTGACTTGTCAGATTTTCCACCCACAACAGACTCAAATGTAGGAGCCTTAGAATAACTCCCATCAATCCACACAACAGGATGATCACCTCCCTCCTTTGTAGAGCTCACACACAGAAGCAATAAGTTGCAGGCAGAGAGCAGTGTCACCTAAGTATGAGATCTTGAGGAGACCCCTTACCTCCACCCATGAGACCCTTGCAATAGTGTCTCTGTCCAGGCCCTTTTTACAATCACATAAGACACCCTCCTTCCCACTGATCCAGGTATCTGCAAAGAGCAGCCTATATGCACAAGATCGGATCTTCCTATTTATCCAAAGTTCTCCATCAGGGGATTATTCACTTTAGCTTTAGATGGTAGGAGATATTCACCCACTGTTAATACAGTTTTAGAGGCCAGCAGTTTCTTCTATTCCTCCCTAATTAGTAGGTGATAGCTCCTCCAAACATTGATCGCTTTCTTCAGGAAACCTTCAATCAAGATATTTCTCCTAATTCTCAAGCTCTTCAGAGGGACCCTTTCTTCTCTAGGACTCTCAACTTTGTAATATTTTATATCTTAGATGAAGAATTTTATCATTTAGGTATTTGACCTCAGAAGTTAGATATGCCTTTTATAGGAGCTGCACTCATGCTCCCACTAAATACTGTTTATGATGTACCTTGCAGTCCATTGGACCTATTTGTGGTGATTTTCTTTTTTAAGCTCTATGTTGCATCCCTCCACTTACAACTCTCTAGGGAGCTTGGGCAGAGGTAACATAGAGCTTGAGGAAAGGCTAGATTCTAGCCTGAGCACTAGACTATTAATCACATATTTACACTCCAGACCACAATTGAGGAAGCCCAACATTGCTCCTGGAAAGTTTAATGTTGTTTCATAGACTTTCAAAAAGGCTTTTGACTCTATCCCCATAGATCCTTTATTCCACATGCTTAGAGTGGCATACTCATAGATATTGGCTTCAGTATTACTGTTCTTCTTGTTTATAGTTTCAGTGAATTATTGTGTTAAAAATATATTTTGTTATAATTTACTTAGTCTCCAACATGTGGATGACAAGTAAAATATTATTTGAGAGAGAGGTTAAACTAGCTATTATCTAGTTGTTACAAAGTAAATTATAAAATGCTAGCCTCTCCTCTCTTTCAAGTTGTTGTTGAACTGTGAGATCACTCTACACCATACTATAACATTTATTTTGCAAACACCTTAAATACATTGTGTGGCTTGGCATTTTCTATTTTATCCTTTCTCAGTTTATGTTGTAAAGGGTTTTAATAAGATAATACACAGAAACCCATTTTACCAAAGGTTCAATTCTAGAATAACTTATTGTTTTGGTAAATATATTAAAATTTCACTCATTTGGGCTAATTATAAGTATACTCTTCAGTGAATTACAACTTCAATTATAGCTTTTAGAGTTAGATTATGTAACCCTAACAACAAATGGGGCCTAATAAATAACCCATTAATGGTGTATAATAAATGACATTAATGACCACTAAGGGATCACTAAGTCAAAATTAACCACCATAACTCTAACCTAGGGAAACATTACAAGAAAGAATATGTTTCTAAAATAGAAAATAACACAAAACTATTACAAGTTAGATTAAGGTTTTGTTATCACCCAAAATTGTGAGGCCTCAAATGTAATGTTTCTAAAGTGTGTGGGTGCTTAATCCTTCTTTCTCTTGCTTCTACTTGATTCATGCCCACTTGAGGAAGGGGTGGAGGGGATGCTTGGGAAAAGTTTTTCAAGCTCAGAAGAGGTTTTTCTGTCTTGTTTGAGACTACAATGAAAAACATGCAGGGAAGTGAGACCTTTTGCTCTATAATAGCATATTTTTACTTTTAGGATCTGTTGAATAAATTTAAAACTTAGAACAAAGATCATACAATAAAATCTAGTGCCTCATGAGGGGGTAAGGAGTTGAATAAAGAAGAAAAACAGTTACAGGAATGTATTGAAACTAACTAGCTAAGTTGACAACCTGATTTCAACTAGAAAACAAGAAAAGAAATAGATAAAACTGAGCCTTCACACACACACATGAACATTAATCCACCACCAAAAGAGTTCAAGTCTTTCAATTGATGAAAAGAATTGTAGAGTAGTGTCTAGTCAATATAACTTATACAGTTATTCTATAATAAAGCTTGAAATCAGTTAGCTATATCAAAGTGAGATAAAAGCATAGCCACAATATTCAGATGCACCTATAGTGTGGGATTAGTCTCATGCAACAATAAACATAAAAACAGAATTCCAAAGACAGAATTATGAGAAAATAGAGGAAGAAGGATGAAAAATGCTAAATCTCCTTCCAATTATCAAACCTCTTATAGTCTTTACAAGCACATTGTTCATTGAGATTTGGGATCAACATCATTTTCAAGCTTAGAAGAGCATGAGTAACTCCCTGGACTTAGCCCCACATGCTGCCATAACAGCATCTTGCGATGAACGATTGTAACTCCTTATTGAGCACCTTTGTTATGTAATAATCTATTCATGTGCCATCCTTGGGATAACACATAACCTTACAAACAAATGCACCTCCCTTAGAATAGATGGTGAAAATTTCAGTTTAACACTGCTCAAGAATATCATCAAACTTGTTTTCTATAGCTTCCACTTGAGCACCCTCACGCAAGTATTAAATGCTTGATGTGACTGCCACTCAGCATGATATAAATATGCCCTCGCTCCACTGGAAATAGCTCCTTTATTTCCATCAAAATAGGTATGCAGATGGCAGCGCTCTTCTCTATTGTCATAACAGTAATTGCAATCCCAAAACAACTTTCGTAAATCCTAACTCCTATGCTCGTCTTCACCATGAATAGGATGTGTAATCACTGTCACATTTAATATCAATCTAGAGATTCCCTACAGGTTTCAACCTCATGTGTAAAACAGAGCCTTCAACAGTCATAAAATTCTCCTGAACAGAGCTCGCTATGCCTACTTCACTTCCTCAAAAGTGTGCATTTTCTATTTAAATGAATAGCATAGTTGCACATCTCAGGTCTGGACATGAACTAATCACAAGGAAAACCAGGTATAAATAGTTGGATGAATGGTAGTGTTATTACTGTCTATACCCTCCATTGTCTATCTAGTATCGAGTTATCATTACAAATGTAGGCAACATCATTGTATGCTATGTACCATAACTCCATCTTCGAGGATTGCATCTATATATGTACATATGACTATGTCTTGAATAGAAGCTTTAATGAAATTTCCTATCATGCCATCACTGTTGGGATTTTTTAGTCTTTTTCTCTTATTTATTTATTGTGTGGCACATATTGTTTATTTGTTGACTCTGACTCGCTTTCATTTGCAAGCTCGTAACTTTCAATGTATTCATACTAAACATTTGGTATATTCACAAGTCTAAAATTCTATAAGGAAGACTCTCTAGAAGGAATTACAAATTGGGATTAAAACATTCCAAAGAGTTATGTTTTGAAGGGATTAAGGATAATCAAAAGATATGTAAGGTGTGCAATCCTAGTTTTGAGGTGATAATTGTGGTGCTACAATTTAAGACCATAGTTAGCTTGTTTATCCAATAAGACCATTTATGTATGACGACTCTTCGAAGGTGAAAATCCCATAAAGCAATAATTGATGGCAAAACACTACATCTATACAATGATCCAGAGTTGGAGGCCTTTTGCTTGCTGCAAAGGGAAAAACTTTGACATGTAATGTCTCTAAGACAATGCATATGCATGACTACTCAAATTACTTTCTCTGAGCTAGGCCATAACAAAAATCTGTGGATTAAGCTTGAAAATAAAAACTACTAAGAAGAGTATAATATTATACATCCAACAAGAGTAAATATCTCCTCAAGAGAACCTCACACCTCAGATGAGTAGAACTAAACAGGAACAAAAGTAAGAATGAGTTTTTTGTCTTTGTTTTTTTTTTTATTGGTTTGGCACAGGTTAGAGAAAAATCATCTGAGTTGAGAGCCTAATAGTTGGACCAAGAAGTCGAGTTTGTATCTTTGATATGAAATGATGAAAAGTATCATAAGGCCAAGTTGTTAGGCCATCCTTATCTCTATTCCTCGAACAAATTTAGGTCTGAAAGTCTAGAGAATGCTTTAGAAGGTAAAATTCTAAGCATAGCCAAGTGATGTTAATGGAGGCGAAGACCCAAAAGAAACCACACTCCTCTTCAACATAATAACATAGTGCTAAACCTAAAACCTCCAAAATAGAGGAGGTATGGCTAGTATACATTCCATAAGTTTTCTCAGTGTAAAGCAAAACAAGAGGGCTAACTATGAGATGAATAAATAAAATATTCACGAAATAATAAACTACAAATTTACAATCCACCAAAATATATTATTAATTCTATGAGAGCCATCAAGTACTATAGAAATAATTAAACCTAATCAAATAGCCAAGAATCGGACAAAAGAGAAAAACAGAGAGAGTTGTTGAAAAGGAACATGAGAGTTTGAAAACGCAAACAGGATGGAGAAAAAAGAAGGGGCACATGGGTCAAAAACATAAACATTGAGCATCTTCCAGAGGAGGAAGGAAAATAATTCCATCCTAGGGAGTTCACAGATGTATATTATGTAAGAACAAGAAACAAAAGACAAAGTAGCAAACTTTTTACTTAAGAGGGATTTTTTGGGTTAAAAGATCATGTGTATAATCATTGGCATGTATGCATTAGAAGCTTGTAATTGAGCTGTCTGATACAGATTTATTATATAGACAACATGGATCCATTTCTATATCACCCAGAAGACACAAAAGTTTTAAATCAGTAACAAAGGAGGTCGATAAAAAATCTCTGTAACACAATTAATTGTGTAAAATGAAGAATTGAAAATCGTATCATAGCTCCAATTTATGGAAGATGTAAGGAAACATTTCGATCATAATAAAAAGAAAGAAATAAAGGCTGAATAAAATATCTTGCTACTAACTATTAGCATATGTGGATAAATTTACTAAGTACACAAAAAAAAAGTGATGGGGACCCTAGACATAGGGTGGCACATAGAAGGCATCATAGGATGGCTCATACCTGACCTCCTGAGGGCTAGGGGAATATAACTAGTGACCTAACTTGAGGGAATCACTGAGCAGTGGTCAAGATACTTGATGATGGTGACCTCCTAAGGGGCATCTCAGACTTGAGATCTGACTTAACTTGTATTGGGGTAATGGCCTAATCCTATAATGATGGGAAGGGGGTATAAACCCCTAAAGGGTGCTCTTTTTTCCTGTGTACTTTAGGATAACATAGCATCCAGAGTAAATAATATTCATACTGATCATAAATACATGATGATACACAACACCTTTACAGTGAAAAAATAACAATGATTTGATTCAAATAAAACAACATTAGAGAAGTCCAAATTATCATAAACATATAGCAGTAGGTTAGGCTTAGATTATTGTGAGGTCATCCCCAAGGTTTCTGAATGTCTTTTCCCTTAATAGTCTTTCTTTATTTTTTCTTGTTTTCACTTTTCGTCATTTAACTCCTATGCTCAGTTATTGCAACTAGATATGTTCAACAGGGGCATCCTAGGATATCAAATTTGACTTATCCATATATTTAGCATAAATGTTTACATTTATAACAGGTATTAGGCTCAAAATATTCTTCAAAATAAAATCATATTACATCTATTACAGCTTCAGGAAGAGCCTTTTTTCTCTATTTTTGACACGTCGAACTACCTAAATGACGATTTCTTAATGCATTTGATTCATTTGATCTCATATTCAAATGGAAACGGAAACCACTCATAAGATAAAGTATATCAATCAAGTGAGAATGAATAGAGATTATATAAATAAACTGTATATCCCATTCAAACTACAATCTTATATTGCATGCTAAAACTCATTCTCTTCCTCTTAGTCTTAAGGGAAACTACCCTGAGGAACAAGCGTAAAGTAATTAGACAATGTAATCTCCCCACATACAACTATAAACAGTGCATGCCCAAACCAATACTAATGGCTGTCAAATATCACAACAACACTAGGTTTAGAGGTTGACTTGGAGTGTATAGCATAAAACCCATCTTCTAGCACCTCCTACATAATAAATAATCACAACTCAAATAATAGAGAAAGTAAATTGACACAACTGAATATAGAGGAAAAATTTCTAAAGTGTGGAACAACACCTCTTAAGATTAGTACCTGGAAAACATGGCTTTTACCGCTATCAGAATTGACCAAAGCTCTGGTTAGGAACTCAATGGCAGTAGAACCCATTTTCATAACTCTCCACAATATATTCTCTCATTACCCTTCATTGTACCAGAAAGCCAGAGGACTGTTGGCTCCCTGTGATTTACAATATTGGCAAGAATAAACACTACAGGGGGCCACATCAGAACCACTTTGGAATCCTAGGACCTAGCCTTCCTGGATTCAGAGAGGGATCTCTCTATTAAGTGTTTTCAAAGGATATATATTTATGTTTTTTTTATGATATTAGGCTAGTTATGAAGCTCAGAGAACTTGTTTGTTTGGTTGGGATGGATATCGTTAATTGAAGAGGTTAACTGAAGGGTGAAGGTGAGAGCAGATTGAAGAATGCTTCAACTAAAAAGATAGGTCATGAGATAGTATTAACCCATTGGGCTATGGAGTCACAAAAGGATTTAATTGTACAACAATTATTCAAGGGTTTCCATAGGGCAAGTCATCTAGATTAAAGGATATTTTAGATTAAGTTGTGAAATGAAACATTAAAGTGTTGTGAAAGAAGTAAAGCTAACAACCATTTAAGCATCTATTAACTTCACTAAAACAAGAAAAGCCTTTCAACGTAATTGTTTGAAGCAAGCCAAAGGACAGGGAAAGCCATAGAATTCTTTGGGCAGACTTTTATTAAAGCACACTTTTCAGACAACAATCCAGTAATCCTAAGACTACTTTCAGAAAGGAGAAAAAATATAAGAGAACAAGGAAAATAGCCTAAGATCAGATAGAAACTATGAATCGAGCCTGCTTTTGGCATACTCTCAAGGGATATTTCAAGACAACTGTTAAAGAATAGCCAGAGGATAGGGCATACCATAAAATTCTCTGGTTTAGACTCTACTTAGCAAACTTTGAAAAGAACATTCAAAAAACAATATCTCAAGTTGTGCACAGAAATACATGGGCTCACCAACATTCTTCCCTGGCTATACTCTATTGAATCATTCTCAAATCAACAAGCTGGATAAACCTAGAGGGAAATTAAGAATCCTCTAAACATACCTTAGCAGAGGAAAACATAAAGATAAAGCTTTCAGACAGAAATAGGGTACTTTTCAGTAAATCCTACTCTAAATTTTATGTTCTTTATCAGAGAAAATGGAAATTATGTAAAACATAAGAAAAGACAAAAATAGTGAGGAATAACATCACCATTAACATAGAACAGGATCCCATGAATCAGCTTGAATTATTGATGTTCAAACCAGTTACATACTTCAAGCCCAACAGGTCTTTACAACTCAAAACTTCTCTTCTCAGCCTAGTGTTCTTCAACTACTCAACAACACTTCAACAGCTTCAGCAACTATCTTACACCATTTACAATCCAACCAACAACAATAATGAACTCCTCATACAATATTTATAGATAAATGAGGAGGTGGAGTGAAAGAAAGGGTTTCTAATTGTTCATATATGATAGAGTTTAATGTTTTTTGACCTTCAAGACCATGCAAGGTCTGAGGCAAAGTGTATTTAAGTATAATTCTGCATAAATGAATATTTCATTAACTCTTTGAACTACTTGGTGGCTTTTGTTGAATTTTTAGGCTTTTTAGGTAGGCTTGTAATAAATTTTGAGCTTTCATTTGGAAATATCTCTGACTTGGAGTAACTTTATGTTTCTTTTGAGGCAAATTAGGCCTGTAGGTGGAATTTTGATCCTTTGCAGAAGTAATTGCCTCACTGATTTATGCATTCGAAGAACTTCTTGTTGATTTGTCTGATTATATCCTTTTAAACTCTGATTAGGCCTCTAATTTGACTTTTAGGCCTTCTTTAGTCATCTTATTCCTTTGTCACTTTTGCTGAGTATTTTGACTTTGATTAATCTGTCTTTACACTGTGCTTTATCCCTAATCTTCATGCTAATCTCTGCTTTTCTGTGATTTCTTCGATTATGCTTTTAATATCTCGGTTTTCTTGTTTTCAGGGGTTCCTTGGCATATTGGAGGGTTTCTGTGATGGCATCGATGGTCATGAAGCATCGATCAAAGGCTCAGAATCAAACCCCAGATCCCTTTTTTGCATTTTTAAACCTCAAGGATCGTCATCCTGGGATTTTTGCCACTGATATTTGGTTGTGGGATGGCCTGTAATACTTTGGCTGCCATTAAACCTGCAAAACAATGAAAATATTAAATAAAACCTGCATTTTTTGGTTAAATGCATTTAAAGGCTCGAGGGAGGCAGAGGAGCATTTTGCATAGGAGGGAGAATGCATGGAGGAGGTTTCTTTTACAAAAGCCAGGAAGAACAGGGTTTAATTTTAAAATTTGGGCGTGGAAAGGACGAAGGCGGTTTTGTAGAAAAATGAGTGGTTTTCACGCTAACCCTGGGTGGTTAGTGGTTTTGGGTTGAATGAACGCGATTCCATTCAGCGGAGGATGCGTTTCCCTGGGAAAACCACCCATTTCGCGTAGAAATGGAGCATTAACCCGTTACGAGAATTGCACGCGAAACTGATTGCAGATCGTGGATCTGGGGGAGCCAGATCAATGGTAGAGGATGAGCACAGTCGGGGAAGCTGCTCAGTGGAAGGGGATAGTGGAGGAAAGATGGCGTGTAGGGATTGGACGGTGTTTGGAATAGTGGGCGGTGGGCCAGTCGATTGATGTCATCTCTTTTGTCAGGAAGCGGGATGTTTATTGGGCAGGGTTAAATGGTGAGAGTGAGCGATGGCCATTGGATCTTTGAATATCGACGGCTAGGATTTGATTCGAAGGGGGAGAAATGACGAGGGTAAAATAAGAAGTGAAGGGAGCTTGAATAAATGGCAGAAACGCGGTCCTGTGGGGGATAGGATAGGACCGGGGTTGGAATGAAAGGGGCGAGGCTTTAGCGAAGGGTCTCGGGCTCTCAGTCATATGAAGAATGGGGCTGAGGACTTAAGCCCACAGGGGCTTAAGGCCTATTGTTCAGAAAGGGCAGAACATAGGCTAAAGTGGGTTTTTAGACCTTTTGAGGGTTTCCGATAGGATAAAAAGGGTAATTTAAACCATATAGAGGGGACTTTGGGAGGAAATTGTGAAGGTGAAAATGATGGAAAAAAGGTCTGAGAACAGTCTTCTTTTGTAATAGCAGGACTAATTGAAAGATTTTGAATGAAGGTTATCAATGAAATGGATTTTTGAAAGATAATGAACATAGTTAGGTTTCAAGAAGTCACAAAGTTTTCATCAAATTTGCTTCTTGAAAACTGAAAGACTAATTTAGCCATCATGAGATATAAAAAAAATTATAGATGGCTAACAGTGGCTCCACTTGGGGAGGGTAGCTCCTTGGAGGTGTCAAGAACCTCAGAGAACAAATCTCTGGAAAGTAGACCAGTGCCTTGTGTTTTGCTGCACTTTGACAATCTCCTTTTCTTTGATGATCATGTTGCTCAAAATGATGATCTGCAGAATTATAACAAGATGATTTTCCTCCCAAACTTCTACCTACACATCCTACTTTTCCTAACATTTTTTCTTCAGTGGGTGCACTTGGATTTGAAAACCCTTGTAACATCAATTTTTATTCATTTGAAAGCATGAAACTATCTACTTCTACCCTTATGTCTTCCATGATTTCAGATTAAACAGTTGAACTCAGTAATTCTCTACCTATTCTAACTATCTGTCAAGATTGAGCTGTTTGACAGATTTTATTCTCTATTTTCCAAAAAAAGAAATTGAAAACACAGTCAAATTAGGATTAAACAATCTGATTTTCTATGGGGCTATTGCATTTTGTACAAGTTGCACATAGACTTTATTTGCAGAAAATTTAAAACAAAACTTTGAAGGTTTAATATTTGAAATTTTCTAAGCATCCTTCTTTCCTTCTTTGTCTCAAGTTTTGATCTTTTTGGAACCATTTCTCTTTTCTTTTCTTGGTTCAAATTTTGAGTTTGTTAGAACCATGTACTTTCTATCCTAATCTATTCTAATGATAATCCAAGATTACATTGTTTGGAAAATCTGTTCTCACTATCCTATCAGCACAAAATTGAAATTTACTTAGTCATAATTAGGTTATATGACTAAATAACAGTTTCTTTTCAAGCAATGGCATTTTGACTTGCACACTTTCAAATTTTTCTCTTTTTTCGTAAGGGGCTATACCTTTCTTTTTTTATCTTCCCTCTTTTTCTCTTTTTGTATTGTTTTTTTACTTCATTTTCAAACCTTATTTCAAGCTATGTTATTTACAATGAATTAAAAAGAACTTTGAACAAAAACCTTAACAAAAATAATGTTTGAGCATCCTGCCATTAACGGGACCTCCAAAAATTTTAGCTCCATCCACCTCTTGAAGAAAAAATTCATTGTTGCCAATAGCAGACTGAATGAGATAAGGGCCTTTCCATAAATTTTCAAACTTTCCATGTTTGCCCCTATCTTCTTTCCTGGAATCCCATTTCAAAACTTTGTCACCAATTTTAAAATCACTTTCCTTTTTCCTTTTATTAAACAGCTTCTTGATGTTTTCTTGTACTTGTTGTGCTCTTTTGTAAACTTCCTCTCTGGTTTACTATAACTGAACAGTCTAGTTTATTCTTCTTGTCATGTCATCTTCTTCGGACTATACCTCTTGGATCAGCTTCATGACTGGCACTCCTAGACTGGTTGGAAAGATTACATCTACTCCATAAACTATCTGATAAGGGGACATTCCAATTGACTTTTTGACTGTCAATCTGTCTGCCCAAAGTGCATGTACTAGCGTATTGTGCCATGATTTTTTGTTTTCTTCCAGCAATTTCTTGATGATGTTTACCAAACTCTTGTTTGAGGATTCTTCCAACCCATTACCTTGAGGGTAATAAGTTGTGGAATGGCCCAATGTAATCTGATATTTGTGACAGAAATGAGCCATATTTTTGGATCCAAATGCAGCAACATTGTCAGTGATAATTTTCCTAAGACAACCAAATCTAGACGGGATATGATTTTCAAGGAATGAAATGATGACTAAGTCTGTGGCATTCCTAGAAGGGATGGCTTCTATCCATTTGGTAAAGTAATCAGTTGCTGTGAGGATCCATTTGTGTTGGGCAGATGAGGCAGGATGGATTTCCCCAATGAAGTCTAGACCCCACTGTTGAAAAGGAGCTTCAACAGTGATTGGTTGCAAAGGTAAGGGAAAACATTTTCTTTTGCCTTCAAAGATTTGACATTTATGACAGGAAATGACCATTTTGTGGATATCTTGAAAGAGGGTGGGCCAGTAGTAACCAACTCTAAGGATTTT
This sequence comes from Pinus albicaulis, assembly GCA_034641835.2. Taxonomy (NCBI): domain Eukaryota; kingdom Viridiplantae; phylum Streptophyta; class Pinopsida; order Pinales; family Pinaceae; genus Pinus; species Pinus albicaulis. The sequence goes on from CM076575.1 coordinate 149,512,545, forward strand.
GTTCAAAGCAGTTTTCCAATGAAGGTGGCCTCCACATTCTCCTTCATGGAACTCATGCTTGATCTTATTTGCATCATTCTGAGGCAAAAATTTAAGCAATAATCCACTAGCATTTTTCAAATATAAACATTTATCTAAAATGCAATAATTTACGGCTTTTAATCTTAAAAATATTGCCTTTGTTTTAGACAAACCAGGAGGAACATTTAGATTAAGTAGCACATACAAAATATCAGCATACCAAGATGAATTCAGAAAATGATCTTCAATAAGTGGAGTTGCCAACTCCTCTTGTTCATCTAATGCATTAAACATGTTTATATCAAGAGCTTGAAAGTTGGATTCAGCCATAAGTTTTGCTAGTCCTTGACCTTTAATGAGCTTGGTGGGCTTGATTTCTAAATCATATTCTAGTATTACAACAATCCACTTTCCTCTTTTTCCATCAGGATCTTGTGTCAACATGTCTTTTACCACTGAATGAGGCACAAATGCTATGATGTGTGAGTGTAAAATGTAAACTCTGAAGCCTTTTAAGGCTTTGACGAAGGAAAAAGCTTGTTTTTCCATTATATTATACTTCAAAGGTGCATCTCTTAATGCCTTGCTGAAAAATGCAATAGGCTGCTCTTGTCCCTTCATGTTTTTCTGTAATATGACAACAGCGAATGTGCGTTCTGATGCAAATGAAAATATGAAGAAATATTTTGTAAAATCAGGACTTATAAGAACTGGTGTTTGGGTAAGTGCTTGTTTTACCAACTCAAATGATTTCTTTTCTTCTAAGGTCCATTTAACTCCTTCTCTTTTAAGCATGTTTGTCATGTTTCTAAGGAGTTCAACTAGGTTGGGTATGAACCTTCTCAAAAAATTAATCTTCCCAATGAAATATTGAAGTTCCTTGATATTCCTAGGATGATTGATTTGCATCATACCTTCAATCCTTTTAGGGTCTATCTTTATTCCTTCTTCAGATATGATATGACCAAGAAGTTTACCTTCTTGGAGACCAAACAATGTTTTCTTAGGATTTAAGGATAAACCATATTTTCTGCATTTCTCAAAGACTTTTCTTAGGTGTATTAGGTGTCCTTCATCTGTTTTAGAATAGACTGTGATGTCATCTAAGTAAATCACAATGAAGTAGCCTATTTATTCTGAGAATGAAATATCCATGGCTCTCTGGAATGTGGCTCCAACATTCATTAAACCAAAAGGCATTTTCACATACATGAAAGTGCCCCAAGGTGTGGTAAAGGATGTTTCAAGTTGATCATCAGGATGCACCAATACTTAGATGTATCCAAAGAAGCCATCTAGCAAATAAATTCTTCTATAACGTACCACCCTTTGTAATATATGATCCATTTTGGGCAAGGGATAGTTGTCCTTTAAGAAGGCTCTATTTAAGTTTCTAAAATCTATACAAAGCCTTATTTCTCATGTTTTCTTCCTAACTTATACAAGATTAGATACCCACTCTAAGTATCTCACAGGGACTGTAATTCCAGCATCATACATTTTCCTAATTTCTTTCTCAACCAGAGGTAATTGAACAAGGTTTATTCTATGCAATTTTTGTCTATAAGGTTTTTGGTTTTCTTTGAGGGGTATCTTGTGCTGAATTATTTCTGTATCATATGATTTTAAATCTTCATAACTCCATGCAAACACATCAGCAAATTCTCTAAACATTTCAAGGTATTTCAATTTAATGTGAGCTGGCAATGTCTTGGATAATTTGATCAATTTAGGCTTTTCTTTACTGCCTATATTGCACTCTTCTACTTCAGCTTCAATAGGCTCTATTTTTGGCTTTTTTGCAATATCATTAAATTCAAACAATTATTCTAAGGGTACCAACTCCTTTGGCAAGCTTTCAGTTTTGGATTGCAGCACTTCTAGATCTTCTTTTTCTAAATCTGTGTAGTTTTATGTTTTATGTTTGGATTCTTTGGTTAAAAAATTTGTATCAAAAAACTTAGGGGTTTATTCTTCTTTAAAAAGTGATTTTTCCTCAGTAGGACAGTCTTCTTCATACTCTGAATCTGAGTTATGCATTTCAAATTCATTTATGGACTGTAGGAAGTCTTCTATTTGTTTATCTCCTTCAAAAACTTGCCAGTATTTTTCATTGTCTGGGACTGCTGGTCTATATTTGACTTGAACTATGTATTGTTTGCCTTCATAAGGTTTCAAATATGTACTAGCAGCAAAGGCTAATCCATTGGAAAGGATGTTTTGGTTTCTAGGAATAAAATTAAGTTGGAATTCAGTAAATGATTTCAGGAGGTCCATGACATCATCTCTATAGGCTCTTAGTCTAGGATGTTTGGCAGTATATTCCCCATCTACTTGCCTAATTATCAATTCTGAATCCCCATGAATTGTTATCCTCTTGGCCCCTAGTTTTTTAAGCAATTTTAGTCCTAAGAGGAGTGCTTCATATTCTACTATGTTGTTGGTGCACTGAAATTTTAATCTATATGCATGACCTTCAGCATGATTTTTCTTAGTGTTGTGCACCCATATGCCTGCTCTTGCACCAGTTTTAGTGCAAGACCCATCAAAACTCATGCTCCAAAGAGGAATTATTTCAAATTTTTCATCAATTTTCTCTTTGTTCTCTCTATTTTGTTCATTTTGATCATCACTGTGTTCTTTTTCAGGATCTGCACTATGTTTATTTGTGTCTCAGTCCTCAAGATTTTCAATGTGTTGAGGAATTTCTCTTTGATTGTTATGATTGGCACTATGTTGATGACTGTCTTGTAGCTTAAGACCTTCATTTTGTTTTCTATGTTTTTCTGAAATAGCAAACTGTTTGGATGTTTTCTCTTTCCCTTCATATTTTTCTATGGTTGCCACAATGTTGGTGAATGTTTCATTTTCTAATCCTTTCTCATTAGGAATCTCATCATTGTAAAGAATGAATGATTCAAGGTTAGTATGTATAGAATAAAGAGGAGATTTTTTGGTCTTTCTTGGCTACTCACCATGTATTTCATGTGTGTTTCCATATAAAGTCTTCTAGGTTGACTGAAGACAGGGATGGTGGAATAAGTCATATCCATTTGCATTGTGCCTTGCAATTTGGCACCCCAAGATCTTGAGAGAAGCATACCATATTTGGGGGGGATATTAGCCACAACAATTTCCATCACTAAGCTTTTGGTTGGGATTTGTGCTAAATTGACATAGAGATCTTTTATTAGGCCTAAGCATTTGACTCTGCTAGAATCAAAGGAGTATAAATCTTTATAAGGTCTGGTTACCTCAAGGCCTAATCTTTCCATTATCACTTTCGCCATGAAGTTATGTGATGCTCCTCAATCAAGCATGGCATTGTGCAATTTTTATCGTGTATGTTTAAGCTGACATAGAATGGAGGAATTCCTCCTTGAAATTTTCCTTCAATTTTTGGTCCAAACAGAAGCTTAGGTTTGTCATCATTTAAGTTAACAGAGTCATTGTGATCTCCTATGTTCAAAGCCTTTAAAAATTGGGACCTATATACATCTTGAGTGACTAACTCAATGAGAGGGATAGAGATTTTTATCTTGGCAATTTCACTCTCTATGCTGAAAGGAGTTTGAGTTTTGGAAATTTTTAATTCAATATTTTTAGTCATTGTTTTCTTAGCAAAATCAGCTTGCTGGTTTTTGTTATTTACAACAGTTAAAATGGTTTTTTCAGGAGCATTAGCTGAGGTGATAATGTTGCTAGGGTCACCACTATGTTTGTCATCAATTTGGGTGTTTTTTCCCTTGTTTTGATCAAAACTTTCAGCCACTATGTTTTTGTTTTCAGATGTCTTGTTAGAAGTATTTACAGGGTTGTTTTTAGCAGAGGTTTTAGAGGTATTTTTCTTGGGAGTGTCTTGGTTCTTTTTACTTCTCAAGTCATATTGTTTGTGTACTTCCATTATGGAATTTTCAAAGCCTAGTTTGTAATCTTCTGATTCTAGGCCTTCTTCCTCATCAGGTATGTAGGTGACTTGTTCTTCTTGATTGAGGAAAATAGTATCCTCATTATTTACTCCCAACATGTTCATGTGATTTTCCTTTGTTTCATCTATTGTTTCCCCCTCTTCATCAACATAATTCTGTTGAAAAGGAGGTCTGACTTGTTGATCAGGGCCTCTTTGTATGATTTGAGGGGGATTCCTTCTAAAGTTTTGATTCTGATTTTGATTTTTGTTTTGAGGAGCTATTTTATTTTATTTAGAATAATCTCTCTCATTCATGCTTATTCTTTCCATAATCATCTCCATGGTTCTGACCAAATTATCACTTTTGGAGTCTGATGTGGAAGGTTGAGCTTCATCTTTGTAGGTAACCTTCTTTTTTGCTTTCAATCTAGCCCTTCTGGCATTAAGATTAGCTTCTCCACTTACTGCCCCTTTCTGCATGTCCTCTAATGTAAGGGGTTCTCTCTCCCTTAATTGATAACACATGTCTGTGTCAAATCCTTCAGAAAAATTTATTAAGGCTAAGCCTTGTGGGGGTTTCATTTGTGGAGGGAGTGCATTATAAACACTATTGAAACTAGTGCAATAATATTGGACACTCTCTCTAGCATTTATTTTAAGATCATTGTATTCTGATAGGATTTGAAGGGGGTTTATTTTGACTTCCCATTTGTTTAGGAATAATTGATGAAAAGTACGGAGGTCATTGATACTATTAGGGGTTAAGCCTTTGAACCATTTTCTTGCTTCTCCCCTGAAACTTTGAACAAACATCCTAATTTTCACAATTTCATCATCTATTTCTTGTCTGTCAAAGTAATCATTCATTCTATCCACAGGTTTTTGAGTTGTAGTAGAACTAACAGCATCATATAATGGAATCTTGGACTGATAGTCCTGTGGTAGAGCAGCTAAAGGTAAAGGAAGGACTAAGGGAGCATACCATGTTGCCATGATATGAATTTGTGGGAGAAATGGGGTGTTTAAAAGTGGAGGAAGGTGATGAAGTGGAGTGGTTTGAACAGTGGATGTATGAGTGGGTGTAACAGAAGTGCTTGGATTAGGAAGGGACCGTTGAGCAGATTTAGGACGAGAGAAACCAAAGTTATGAATGAAATGAAGATCAGGTGGTGTGGATGGGGAGGTTTCTCTGATGCTATTATGTTGTGAGTTTTCAGGCTCAAAGTCTATATGATCTATACCACTAAGTGACTTGGTTCTATATGGGCTTCTTATGAAAGTTAAGTCAACTTGGGTATCTTACAGAGCTATGATATTTTCAGGGACAGAACTTGCTCTGTGAATTTCTCTGTCAATAGTTGGGTTTTTGGAAGTACGAGATTTCCTAAGAATGTTTTCTGGATTGTCAACTATTGTAGGAGGATTTGGGTCAGGATGGGATCTAGTAAGGATTCTTTTGGAAGCCAGGATTTAGACCCAAAGATAAAAAAAATTTAGCCAAGTATAACAGTCTTTGAAGGAAAACTAATCTGTGCAAGAAAACTTAACATTCAAAGTTCTCTTAACCGGGTTTTAATGATGTTTTTATGATGAAATAAGTTTCCAAATGGAGTCTATGGAAAACCAAGGGGAATCAACAAGCATACAGAAAACCATTAGAGTCACCAGGTGGAAGATTGTTACTTTTTTTCTAGGACTGGTTGTTGTCCACCATCAACAATCAGGAACCAATCTTGGCAGACACTTGATTCATTTTATGAATGGGATTTTCTGAGTTGTGAAGTTATCTATTACTCATTTTTTCCCCAGTATGGTCGCCACTATGTTGGCTCCCTATGATTTACAATATTGGCAAGAATAAACACTGCAGGGGGCCACATCAGAACCACTTTAGAATCTTAGGACCTAGCCTTCCTGGATTCAAAGAGGTATTTCTCTATTAAGTGTTTTCAAAGGATATATGTTTATGCTTTATTTATGATATTAGGCTAGTTATGAAGCTCAGAGAACTTGTTTGTTTGGTTGGGATGGATATCATTAATTGAAGAGGTTAACTGAAGGGTGAAGGTGAGAGAAAATTGAAGAATGTTTCAACTGAAAAGATAGGTCATGAGACAATATTAACCCATTGGGCTATGGAGTCACAAAAGGATTTAATTGTAAAACAATTCTTCAAGGGTTTCCGTAGGGAAAGTCATCTAGATTAAAGGATATTTTAGATTAAGTTGTGAAATGGAACATTAAAGTGTTGTGAAAGAAGAAAAGCTAACAACCATTTAAGCATCTATTAACTTCACTAAAACAAGAAAAGCCTTTCAAAGTAACTGTTTGAAGCAAGCCAAAGGACAGGGCAAACCATAGACTTCTTTGGGCAGACTTTCATTAAAGCACACTTTTCAGAAAACAATCCAATAATCCGAAGACTACTTTCAGAAAGAAGAAAACATATAAGAGAACAAGGAAAATAGCCTAAGATCAGACAGAAACTATGAATCTAGCTTGCTTTTGGCATACTCTCAAGGGATCTTTCAAGACAACTATTAAAGACTAGCCAGAGGATAGGGCATACCATAAAATTCTCTGGTTTAGACTCTACTTAGCAAACTTTGAAAAGAACATTCAAGAAAAATTATCTCAAGTTGTGCACATAAAGACATGGGCTCACCAACATTCCTCCTTGGCTATACTCTATTGAATCATTCTCAAATCAACAAGTTGGATAAACCTAGAGGGAAATTAAGAATCCTATAAACATACCTTAGCAGAGGAAAACATAAAGATAAATATTTCAGACAGAAATAGGGTGCTTTTCAGTAAATCCTACTCTAAATTTTTTATTCTTTATCAGAGAAAATGGACAATATGTAAAACATAAGAAAAGACAAAAACAGTGAGGAATAACATCACCATTAACATAGACTAGGATCCCATGAATCAGCTTGTATTATTGATGTTCAAACCAATTATTTACTTCAAGTTCAATAGGTCTTTACAGCTCAAAACTTCTCTTCTTAGCCTAGTCTTCTTCAACTACTCAACCGCACTTCAACTGCTTCAACAACTATCTTACACCTCAATGAAAATCCAACCAACAACAATAATGAAATCCTCATACAGTATTTATAGATAAATGAGGAGGTGGAGTGAAAGAAAGGGTTTCTAATTGTTCATAAATGACAAAGTTTAATGTTTTTTGACCTTCAAGACCATGCAAGGCCTGAGGCAACGTGTATTTAATTCTAATTCCGCATAAATGAATATTTCATTAACTATTTGAACTACTTGGTGGATTTTGTTGACTTTTTAGGTTTTTTAGGTAGGCTTGTAATAACTTCTAAGCTGTCATTTGGAAATATCTCTGACTTGGAGTAACTTTATGTGTCTTTTGAGGCAAATTAGGCCTATAGGTGGCATTTTGATCATTTGGAGAAGTAATTCCTTCACTGATTTATGCATTCGAAGCACTCCTTCTTGCTGATTTGTCTTATTATATCCTTTTAAACTCTGATTAGGCCTCTAATTTGACTTTAGGCCTTCTTTAGTCATATTCTTACTTTGTCACTTTTACTGATTGTTTTGACTTTGATTAATCTGGCTTTACACTGTGCTTTATCCCTAATCTTCATGCTAATCTCTGTTTTTCTGTGATTTATTCGATTATGCTTTTAATCTCTCTTTTTTCTTGTTTGCAAGGGTTCCTTGGCATACTGGAGGGTTTCTGTGATGGCATCAATGGTCATGAAGCATCGATAAAAGGCTCAGAATTAAAACCCAGATCCCTTTTCTGCATTTTTAAACCTCAAGGATCATCATCTTGGGGTTTCTGCCACTAATATTTGGCTGTGGGATGGCATGTAATACTTTGATCGCCATTAAACCTGTGCAACAACGAAATTATTAAATAAAACCTGCGTTTTTTGGTTAACTGCATTCAGAGGCTCGAGGGAGGCGGAGGAGTGTTTTGTAGAGGAGGGAGAATGCATGGAGGAGGGTTCTTTTACGGAAACCAGGAATAACAGGGTTTAATTTTTAAATTTGGGCGCAGAAATGGCAAAGGAAGTTTTGCAGAAAACCGGGTGGTTTTCGCGCTGACCCTGGGCGGTTAGTGGTTTTGGGTTGAATGAACGTGATTCCATTCAGCGGAGGACGCATGTCCCTGGGAAAACCACCCATTTCACATAGAAATGGGGTGTTAACCCATTATGGGGAATTGCGCGTGAAACTGATTGCAGACCGTTGGATCTGGGGGAGCCAGATCAACGGTAGAGGATGAGCATGGTCGGGGAAGCTGCTTGGTGTAAGGGGATAGTGGAGGACAGATGGCATGCAGGGATTAGATGGTGTTTGGAATAGTGGGTGGTGGGCCAGTTGAGTGATGTCATCTCTTTTTTCGGGAAGTGGGATGTTTATTGGGCGGGGTTAATGGTGAGAGTGAGTGATGGTCATTGGATCTTTGAAGATCAACGGTTGGGATTTGATTCGAAGGGGGAGCAATGATAGGGGTAAAATAAGAAGTGAAGGGAACTTGAATAAATGGCGTAAATGCGGTCCTGTGGGGAATAGGATAGGACCGGGGTTAGAATGAAAGGGGTGGAGGATTTAACGGAAAGTCTCGGGCTCTTGGTCATATGAAGAGTGGGGTTGAGGACTTAAGCCTGCAGGGGCTTAAGGCCTAATGTTCAGAAAGGGCAAAACATAGGCTAAAGTGGGTTTTTATACCTTTTGAGGGTTTCTGATCGGATAAAAAGGGTAATTTAAACCATATATAGGGGACTTTGGGAGGAAATTGTGAAGGTGAAAATGATGGAAAAAAGGTCTGAGAACAATCTTCTTTTGTAACAACAGGACTACTTGAAATATTTTGAATGAAGGTTATCAATGAAATGGATTTCTGAAAGATAATGAACACAGTTAGGTTTCAAGAAGTCAAAAAGTTTTCATCAAATTTGTTTCTTGAAAACTGAAAGACTAATTTAGCCATCATGAGATATAACAAAATTTATAGATGGCTAACAGTGGCTCCACTTGGGGAGGGCAGCTCCTTGGAGGTGTCAAGAACCTCAGAGAACAAATCTCTGGAAAGTAGACCAGTGCCTTGTGTTTTGTTGCACTTTTACAATCTCCTTTTATTTGATTATCATGGTGCTCAAAAAGATGATCTGCATAATTATAACAAGATGATTTTCCTCCCAAACTTCTACCTACACATCCTACTTTTCCTAACAATTTTTCTTCAGTGGGTGAACTTGGACTTGAAAACCCTTGTAACATCAATTTTTATTTATTTGAAAGCAGGAAACTATCTACTTCTACTCTTATGTCTTCCATGAGTTCAGATTAAACAGTTGAACCCAGTAATTCTCTACCTATTCTAACTATTTGTCAAGATTGAGCTGTTTGACAGATTTTATTCTCTATTTTCCAAAACAGGAAATTGAAAACACAGTCAAATCAAGATTAAACAATCTAATTTTCTATGGGGCTATGGCATTTTGTACAATCTGCACATAGACTTTATTTGCATAAAATTTAAAACAAAACTTTGAAGGCTTGAGATCTGAAATTTTCTAAGCATACTTTTTTCCTTCTTTGGCTCAAGTTTTGATCTTTTTGGAACCATTTCTCTTTTCTTTTCTTGGTTCAGATTTTGAGTTTGTTAGAACCATTTCATTTCTATCCTAATATATTCTACTGATAAGCCAAGATTACATTGTTTAGAAAATCTGTTCTCACTAACCTATCAGCACAAAATTGAAATTTACTTAGTCATAATTAGGCTGTATGACTAAATAACAATTTATTTTCAAGCAGTGGCATTTTGACTTTCACACTTTTAGATTTTTCTCTTTTTTGGTATGGGGTTGTACCTTTATTCTTTTTATCTGCCCTCTTTTTCTCTTTTTCTATTATTTTTGTACTTAATTTTCAAACTTTATTTCAAGCTATGACTAAAAATAACTTTGAACAAAAACCTTAACAAAAATAATGTTTGTGCATCCTTCCATTGACAGGACCTCCAAAAAGTTTAGCTCCATCCACCTCTTGAAGAAAAAATGCATTGTTACCAATATCAAACTGAATGAGATAAGGGTCTTTCCATAAATTTTCAAACCTTCCATGTTTTCCCCTATCTTCTTTCCCGGAATCCCATTTCAAAAATTTGTCACCAATTTTAAAATCACTTTCCTTTGTCCTTTTATCAAATAGCTTCTTGATGTTTTCTTGTACTTTCTGTGCTCTTTTGTAAACTTCCTCTCAGGTTTACTGTAACTTAACGGTCTGGTTTATTCTTCTTTTCATGTCATCTTCTTCAGACTGTACCTCTTGGATCAGCTTCATGACTGGCACTCCTAGACTGGTTGGAAATATTGCATCTGCTCCATAAACTAGCTAATAAGGGGACATTCCAATTGACTTTTTGACTGTCAATTTGTCTTCCCAAAGTGCATGTACTAGCTTGTTGTGCCATGATTTTTTTTTCTTCCAGAAATTTCTTGATGATGTTTACCAAACTCTTGTTTGAGGATTCTACCAGCCCATTACCTTGAGGGTAATAAGCTATGGAATGGCCCAATGTAATCTGATATTTGTGACAGAAATGAACCATCTTTTTGGATCCAAATACAGCAGCATTGTCAGTGATAATTTTCCTAAGACAGCCCTATCTAGACAGGATATGATTTTCAAGGAATGAAATGATGACTGATTCAGTGGCATTCCTAGAAGGGATGGCTTCTATCCATTTGGTAAATTAATTAGTTGCTGTGAGGATCCATTTGTGTTGGGAAAATGAGGCAGGATGGATTTATCCAATGAAGTCTAGACCCCACTATTGAAAAGGAGCTTCAACAGTGATTGGTTACAGAGGTAAAGGAAGCAATTTTCTTTTGCCTTCAAAGATTTGACATTTATGACAGGAAATGACCATTTTGTGGATATCTTGAAAGAGGGTGGGCTAGTAGTAACCAGCTCTAAGAATTTTGTTCACAATAGTTTTCCAATAGAGGTGGCCTCCACATTATCCTTCATGGAACCCATGCTTGATATTATCTGCATCATTCTTAGGCAAACATTTAAGCAATAATCCACTAGCATTTTTCCAATATAAACATTTATCTAAAATACAGTAATTTACAGCTTTTAATCTTAAAAATCTTGCCTTTGTTTTAGACAAACTAGGAGGAACATTTAGATTAAGAAGCACATACAAAATATTAGCATACCAAGATGAATTTAGAAAATGATCTTCAATAAGTGGAGTTTCCAACTCCTCCTGTTCATCTAATGCATTAAACTTGTTTATATCAAGAGCTTGAAAGTTGGATTCAGCCATAAGTTTTGTTAGTCTTTGACCTTTAATGAGCTTAGTGGGCTTGATTTCTAAATCATATTCTAGTATTACAGCAATCCACTTTCCTCTTTTTCCATCAAGATCTTGTGTCAAGATGTCTTTTACCACTGAATGAGGCACAAATGCTATGATGTGTGAGTGTAAAATGTAACTCTGAAGTCTTTTAAGGTTTTGACCAAGGCAAAGGCTTGTTTTTCCATTATATTATACTTCAAAGGTGCATCTCTTAAAGCCTTGCTGAAAAATGCAATAGGCTTCTCTTGTCCCTTGATGTTTTTCTGTACTAGGACAGCAGCCACTATGTGTTTTGATGCAAATGAAAATATGAAGAAATCTTTTGTAAAATCAGGACTTATAAGAACTGGTGTTTGGGTAAGTGCTTTTTTTACCAACTCAAATGATTTCTTTGCTTCTAAGGTCCATTTCACTCCTTCTTCTCTTTTAAGCATGTTTGTCATGTTTCTAAGGAGTTTAGCTAGGTTGGGTATGAACATTCTCAAGAAATTAATCTTCCCAATGAAAGATTGAAGTTCCCTGATATTCCTAGGTTGATTGATTTGCATTATACCTTAAATCCTTTTAGGGTCTATCTTTATTCCTTCTTCAGATATGATATGACCAAGAAGTTTACCTTCTTGGAGACCAAACAATGTTTTCTTTGGATTTAAGGATAAACCATATTTTCTTCATTTCTCAAAGACTTTTCTTAGGTGTATTAGGTGTTCTTCATCTGTTTTAGAATAGACTGTGATGTCATCTAAGTAAATCACAATGAAGTAGCCTATTTCTTCTGAGAATGCAATATCCATGGCTCTCTAGAATGTGACTCTAGAATTCATTAAACTAAAAGGCATTTTGACATACATGAAAGTGCCTAAAGGTGTGGTAAAGGATGTTTTAAGTTGATCATCAGGATTTATCAATACTTGGTTGTATCCAGAGAAGCCATCTAGCAAGAAATTATTCTAGAACCTACCACCCTTTGTAAGATATGATCCATTTTGGTCAAAGGATAGTTGTCCTTTAAGGAGGCTTTATTTAAGTTTCTAAAATCTATACAAAGCCTTATTTCTCCTATTTTCTTCCTAACTGATACAAGATTAGATACCCACTCTGAGTATCTCATAGGGACTATAATTCCAGCATCATACATTTTCCTAATTTCTTTCTCAACCAGAGGTAATTGAATAGGGTTTATTCTATGCAATTTTTGTCTATAAGGGTTGTGGTTTTCTTTGTGGGGTATCTTGTTCTAAATTATTTCTATATCATATGATTTTAAATCTTCATAACTCCATGCAAACACATCAGAAAATTCTCTAAACAGTTCAAGGTATTTCAATTTAATGTGAGATGGTTGTGTCTTGGATAATTTGATCATTTTAGGCTTTTCTTTACTTTCTATATTGCACTCTTCTACTTCAGCTTCAGTAGGATCTATTTTTAGTTTTTTTGCAACATCATTAAAGTCAAAAAATTCTTCTAAGGGTACCAACCCCTTTGGCAAGATTTCAATTTTGGATTGCAACACTTCTAGATCTTCTTTTTCTAAATCTATGTAGTTTTCTGTTTTATGTTTGGATTCCTTGGTTAACAGATTTATATCAGCAATCTCAGGGGTTTCTTCTTCTTTAAAAAGTGATTTTTCCTCAGTAGGACAACCTTCTTCATACTCTGAATCTGATTTTGGCATTTCAAATTCATTTCTGGACTGTAGGAAGTCTTCTATTTGTTTATCTCCTTCAAAAACTTGCCAGTATTTTTATTTTTCTCAGACTGCTAGTCTATATTTGACTTGAACTGTGTATTGTTTTCTTTCATAAGGTTTCATACATGTACTAGGAGCAAAGGCAAATCCGTTGACAAGGATGTTTTTTTTTCTAGGAAAAAAATTAAATTGGAATTCAGTAAATTATTTTAGGAGGTCCATGGCATCATCTCTATAGGCTCTTAGTCTGGGATGTTTGGTGGTATATTCCCCATTTACTTGCCTAATTATCAATTCTGAATCCCCATGAACTGTTATCCTCTTGGCCCCTAGTTTTTCAAGCAGTTATAGTCCTAAGAGGAGTGCTTCATATTCTGCTATGTTGTTGGTGCACTGAAAGTTTAATCTATATGCATGACCTTCAGCATGATTTTTCTTAGTTTTGTGCACCCATATTCCTGCCCCTGCACCAGTTTTAGTGTAAGACCCATCAAAACTCATGCTCCAAAGAGGAATGCTTTCAGATTTTTCATCAATTTTCTCTTTGTTCTCTCTATTTTGTTCATTTTGATCATCACTGTGTTATTTCTCAGGATTTGCACTATGTTTATTTGTGTCTCGGTCCTCAAGATTTTCAATGTGTTGAGGAATTTCTCTTTGATTTTTATGGTTGGCACTATGTTGATGACTGTCTCGTAGCTTAAGGCCTTCATTTTGTTTGCTATTTTTTCTGAAATAGAAAACTGTTTGGATTTTTTCTCTTTCCCTTCATATTTTTCTATTGCTGCCACTATGTTGGTGGATGTTTCATTTTCTAATCCTTGCTCATTAGGAATCTCATAATTGTAAAGAATGAATGAGTCAAGGTTAGTATGTATAGAATAAAGAGGAGAGTTTTCTAGTCTTTCTTGGCTACTCATCATATATTTCATGCGTGTTTCCCTATAAAGTCTTCTAGGTTGACCGAAGACAGGGATGGTGACATAAGTCATATCCATTTGCATTGTGCCTTGCAATTTGGCACCCCAAGATCTTGAAAGAAGCATACCATATTTGGGGGGATATCAGCCACAACAATGTCCATCACAAAGCTTTTGGCTGGGATTTGTGCTAAAGTGACACAAAGATATTTTATTAGGCCTAAGCATTTGACTCTGCTAGAATCAAAGGAGTATAAATCTTTATAAGGTCTGGTTACCTCAAGGCCTAATCTTTCCATTATCACTTTGGGAATAAGGTTATGTGATGCTCCTAAATCAAGCATGGCATTGTGCAATTTTTATCGTGTATGTTTAAGCTGACATAGAATGGAGGAACTCCTCCTTCTTGAGATTTTCCTCCAATTTTTGGTCCAAACAGAAGCTCAGGTTTGTCATCATTTAAGTTAACAAATTCATTTTGATCTCCTATGTTCAAATCCTTTAAAAATTGGGACCTATATAAATCTTGAGTTACTAACTCAGTGAGAGGGATAGAGATTTTTATCTTGGCAATTTCACTCTCTATGCTGAAAGGAGTTTGAGTTTTGGAAATGTTAAATTTAGCCTTTTTAGTCACTATTTTCTCAGCAAAATCAGTTTGCTGGTTTTTTTTTTATTTACAGCAGTTAAAATGGTTTTTTCAGGAGCATTAGCTGAGGTGCTAATGTTGCTAGGGTCACCACTATGTTTGTCATGAATTTGGGTGTTTTTTCCCTTGTTTTGATCAAAACTTTCAGCCACTATATTTTTGTTTTCAGCTGTCTTGTTAGAAGTATTTACAGGGCTATTTTTAGCAGAGGTTTCAGAGGTCTTTTTCTTGGGAGTGTCTTGGTTATTTTTACTTCTCAAGTCATATTGTTTTTGTACTTCCATTATGGCATTTTCAAAGCCTAGTTTGTAATCTTCTGATTCTAGGCCATCTTCTTCATCAGGTATGTAGGTGACTTATTCTTCTTCATTGAGGAAAACAGTATCCTCATTGTTTACTCCCAACATGTTCATGTGATTTTCCTCAGTTTCTTCTATTATTTCCCCCTCTTCATCAACATAATTCTGTTGAAAAGGAGGTTTTACTTGTTGATCAGGGCCTCTTTGTCTGATTTGAGGGGGATTCCTTTGAAAGTTTTTATTCTAATTTTGATTTTTGTTCTTAGGAGTTGTTTGATTTTCTTTAGATTAATCTCTCTCATTCAGGTTTATTCTTTCCATCATCATCTCCATGGTTCTGACCAAATTATCAATTTTGGAGTTTGATGTGGAAGGTCCAACTTCATCTTTGTAGGTAACCTTCTTTTTTGCTTTCAATCTAGCCCTTCTGGAATTAAGGTTAGCTTCTACACTTACTTCCCCTTTCTGCATGTTCTATAATGTAAGAGGTTCTCTCTCCCTTAATT
The DNA here is from genome assembly GCA_034641835.2 of Pinus albicaulis. Lineage (NCBI taxonomy): Eukaryota > Viridiplantae > Streptophyta > Pinopsida > Pinales > Pinaceae > Pinus > Pinus albicaulis. Next base: position 149,527,909 of record CM076575.1, read on the forward strand.
AATAACACATGTCTGGGTCAAATCCTTCAGGAAACTTTATTAAGGCTAAACTAGTTGGCCACTAGAGCTGACTGAAACTCCCCTAATGAATGTGAATTCTCAACTGCTAGGACAACTGTACCCTCCAAGACATAGTCAACCGGCCTACCTAGGAAACGATAGGTAGTCCCACTTGGATCCCAATGCCACTCTGGGGTTCCCATATTCCCAGCGCCTGGAAACTCTTGATGAAGTACACTCGAGTTGACCACCATCTCCATAACCCACTCCACCAGGTACCAACTCAAAATCTCCCGCCATCCAACCTCAACATGTGGATGTTGCACCCTGTGCAACTCCGATCGTCTCATCTCACTATCCATATCAACATATGAAGTCTGACTAGGTGGCTCCTTCTCTCTCTCTCTCCAATGGGAAGAGGTGAACCAAAATTTTTGCTAACCCCGTCTATGTATGCCTGAAGGGGGTTTATTTGACACTCCAATGTGCCCTCTAGCTCTACCATTAGGGAATCCAACCGTTCCCCAATGTGGGCCAACTTCGTCGCTGACTCGAAAATAACCACTCTCATGCCCTCTAGTTCCTTTTTCTGCAACAAAATAGCCTCTTGTACTGATGTGGTCTTCCCTTTTGAAGCTAGAAGGATGTAATATTCCTTTTTCATGAATTTCTGCAATATGGTCCTCAAGGATGCTGTATAAGAGAGGTAGTGTAAAAATAAGCTGAAAGGGGGCTTGGATCCCCTTGTTAACTCTCTAAACACTTCTCTTCCAGAATTTGAGCCCAAAGAAATTACTCTAGTTGGGTTATTCAAATCTCCCCAAACTAGATCCAGTAAAAAATGCTCAAAGAGAGAGCTTACAACAATACATGAACACAATCATTAAACTTTGCAAATATGAATGCAACATAAGATGAAATATATTACAGCCATCATGTAAATTAATGTCTCAGCTACAATATACAGAAATATTTTGAGGAATAAACCCCTCATGCAATGGGAATCAATCTCCAAAGATTAACACATGAAATACAAGAGATGCAGCAACTGCATAAAATTTCGAAAAACAGTGACAGTGTTGTCTCTAGGAGTGTAGCTACTGCTATAGATGTGATAACATGAAATATGACTGAAATATACAAATAAATTCCCAAGAATAGAAGAATGGGGTCCAATACAAGATTTATAGCCAATCTAGGAGAGATTGCTAGAAATGCCGGAAAATGTATAATGTGACAAATAATTTGTCACTACAACTGAACCAAAATAAGAATGAGGCTATGGCAGATATTAAATACTCATGCCCTCCTCTGATAATGTTCTCAAGCAAAGGGCTAATCCCTTTTTACTCAAAAACACTCCTCCTAACAAGCTCTGGTGACCCTCCCAGCAACGGCCTGCATAAAATAACACAGTTTCTACCTTTGACTGCACTGTGAGAGATAGTGAGTGATTGGCCTAGTGCCAAATATCTGAAATGATGCCCGGGATTCTCCTCTGCTACTCCTCCAAAGAATATACAAGATCTCCGCTGAAGAATAAGCCAAGGAATGACTATATGAGTTCCTTTGTTGCTTCCCCTAGCAACACAACGTTAATCTACTGCAGAAATAATGCTATACTGAAGGTGGTAGCTTGGAAAAATACCGGAATGAGGAAATGTAGCTCCAATCCTCTCCTTCCTTGAGGATGAGGTAGGGATTCCCAACCGAGAACACCCTTGGGTGAAGAACACTACAACCCTGCTAAACAGCCCGGGGATGCAAGTCTTTGCAGACCCAACGAAAATAATAAGCTAATGCATAATGAAAATGGGTTGCCATCTCCTCCTTATAAAGCAAATGAACTCTTCTCACCATGGGTCCCATTCACACTTGCCTCTATCTCATGCAAGTGGAGCCTCCACTAAAACTGCACTGTCCAAGTAGGTTTAATGTATCTAGATAGTTTTAGTTGACTTGGTCAAAATGACTAGATCAAACATGATCCAATCCTGTTCACACCATGTGGTGCTCAAATCAGCTGCTTTATTATTCCTCCTTTCACACAAGGAATGTTATTTCTCCATCTAAAGAGGTTAAGGTGTCTCCTTACCCATTTTATTCAACAAAATGAAAATATGCAACTATAATGTTCCTTTTAGCTTGAGGCTAAAAATTGGGAACATTACAGTCCTCCCCTCCCACATGTTTCTTGTCCTCAAGCAACTGCATAGAGAGAAAAAAATTCCTCCCCCTTTTCTCTTGTGGCCTCCTCATCAACAATATCCACCACTGCTCAAGATATCCTGTAACAAATCTATCCTCCAATGCTTCCTCCCAAGTATGCAAACCGGAATGGTGTTCATCATGGAAAGATAGAAGGTGTAGGTGGAAACCTTCCTGCTGTGCTATGGCCTCCTCAAGGTAGGAGTGATGAAATGCATGGGAAAAATGTATCCCCACTGATGATCCTCTCATCCATGCTAACATCCAAATAAAAATCTCAACCCCTGGTATATGCAATGTGTTGGGGCTGAATGGAGAGTTTGGCTTTTGATGCCAAAGGTGTTTCTCCCTCTATTTGTGTTACATATGGGGCTGCTTCTGTCCTTGGGCTGAAATGGTATGGCCTCCAAGAATGGCCCAAGCTTCCCCATCAAGAAAATTAGCCATGAAGTTCCTCCTCAAGTTCTCCAAGTGGATTCTCCCACAAGAAGAGAAATGTAGCAATGAGGCAATCATGGTTTTCCCATGGTGTCTCCTGCAATATAAATCATGTACAATGGGGAGAGTCATGCTCCCAATGGGATGTCCCAAAATATACAACACTCTCACAATAGTGCTCCTTGTGAATATATAAACATCATCCATACAAGGAGGCAACATGCAATGAAAACAAGTTGTCATAAGACAACTAGAGAGTGGGCCACTGCTCCACTCATGGGACCAATGCAGTGCACCTCTTACCTGCATCAAAATTAAAAACAAGCGCTTTCCCAGCTAATTTTTTTCTGCCACAAACATCCCATAAGGTGAAAACATGAAAGTACAAATTGGTGCCAATGGTGCACACCAAGAAGCATGTGGCTTCCCCCACAAACCATCATGAAAATAGCCACTCCCATTGCTACAATGGGCCACAAGTACATCATAATAAGGAGCATAAGGAAATGTGATCATCCTTAGCTCATAAATATGCTCAGATAAATTAAATAAATGTAAACCAAAATGAAAACATATACCTTCTTTACCATGTACACCGGTCCTTGAGCTGAAATGGCTCATCTGAATGCTCTCCATCACCTCCACTGAGTAGGGAAATGGTTGTGCCAACCTCTCCAAAATCATCCAGGCTATGCATCTATCCATATGCTGATGTAGATCATGCTGAATGCCCTCTCGAATGAACTCTTCTAACAAAGCAAGATAAGCATCAAATTTCATAGCTAGAAAGTCCACATGTGCTGCATGCAATAATTTCTCCTTGAGACTAGAAGCTCTAGCCAAGAAGATCCTAGCATCAATGTAGATGTTCATCTCATCAATCATGTACCTATCATCTCTATCTGAGTTAGCAAGAGTCATGCATGCATCTAGATCCTGGGAGTACTCTACCAAGAGTTGAGTCCTACAATCCGGATCCATCCTCCTCATAGACAATGTTGGTGATCTACAATGTGATGATCCCCTCATGTTTCTACCTACTACTTTGACATCCCCCATGCCAAATTAATCCTCAAAATTGCTTCCATACCCATCATGCAGCTGCTCATGCTCAAATAGTAGTGGTGATCCTAGGAAGTTAGCCTCCCATGAGAAGCTGTCATCCAAAAGGGATCTCCCAATCCTGGTCAGTGTAGGCATGAGTAACCTCCATCTACTCCCATGTGTGAAAGAGTCCTCCCTCAAAGGAAGTGTCCTATTTTCCATCCAATCTATGGAGCATTCATCCGGCATCATGAATATTCCATCCTCCAACCCTGCAGCAAACTTTGTCAGTGTAGTATAACTGACGAGAGTGGGTGATACTGAAAATAAGAGAGTGTCTCCCTCCTCCTTGTGTTTATCCCAAACTCTCTGCGTTGTGCTGGACTCCTCTAATGTCTTCACCTCTCCGGAATCCAAGAGTGGTGAACTGAATAACAAGATTTCTCTCATCAACTCTAGATCAGGTGGCCTCCCAGGTGGATTACCTCCATACAGTGAGACATCAAGCTCGAAAGTGGACTGTATGTATGAGTGGACTGATTTTTCCCTCTATTCACTGCTTTGTATAGTTTTTCTCCCTTGTGCAAAGACTTTTCGGAATAAATAAGGGTGTATCAACCCTTGATGTTGATCATTATCTTCTTCCTCCACCTCACAATCCCTAATAATTGCTGCATATGATTCCAGAATTGTGTCTTGGCTTCCACATGTTGAAACATTTGGAAATCCTTGCAAAGATACAAGGGCTCCTCTAATAGGAACAATGGCTCCCCTTTTTCCTCCATGTGGTGATGGATCTCCTCCCAACATGACAGTGTTGTTGGTTCCCGTATGCACATGCTATTCATATAATAGGGATCCTGCCCTTGGCAAGCCATCATGCATGTTTTCTTCCCCTTCGGAAGTGAAGAATGGAGTTGGTTTTATGGTTTCACCCATTGCATGCAAAGTGTTTGAAGTTATGATATAGGATGATTCACATTTACTTCCATCAAACTCCTCCATCAAACTATTATTGAATTCATCATATATATTTTCATGACAATATGAAACAGAATTTTCAAACCAACAATCATGAGCCATACCTTTGAGTTGCAGCGCTGCTCCTCCCATGGCCTCATCGTCTTCCTCCATCCTCCCGGTAGTGAAAGTGGGCAATGGACTATGCTGTGGATTTTCATGTGTGGCTGAATGCTCACACCCAATGTGATTACAACTAGGGCTTGCTTCATTCACAAACCCTCTCAGAAAATCTTTCCATTTTTCCCTTTCTTTCTCCTCAAGGTCTTCAATGATGCCCTCCAGGGTCTGGAAAAGAAGAAGGGAAACCTCCTCTTCCTTCATTCCTCTTTTTTGGTTTTCTCTATACATCTCCTCTCCTAAATGAGGAGCTTCTCCTTCTAATGGCATTTTATCTTGGGCTGCACAGCTGTAAAGTTCCCTTTTCAGGAATATCAAAATTCTATTCCAAAGATTGACTGCAGAGGCATTTATTGGATATGTCACCTTTAAAAAAAAGGATGAGATCCAGAGGCTACCTAGTCATCTGTAGACTCTGTCTATAGAGCTTGAAATATTCCTCCTTTAGGGAGTCAGAAATTTTGCTTTAAGCCACAAGTTGAGCCAAATATCATGCTCTGATACCACTGTAATATTCCTTTTTTGGGAATTTCTGCAATATGGTCCTCAAGGACGCTGTATAAGAGAGGAAGTGTAAAAATAAGCTAAAAGGGGGCTTGGATCCCCTTTTTAACTCACTAAACACTTCTCTTCTATAAGTTGAGCCCAAAGAAATGAAGCTAGTTGGGTTATTCAGATCTCCCCAAACTAGATCCCGTAAAGAATGCTCAAAGAGAGAACTTACAACAATACATGAACACAATCATTAAACTCTGAAAATATGAATGCAAAATAAGATGAAATATATTACAGCCATCATGTACATTAATTTATCAAAAACAATATACAAAAATATCATGAGGAATAGGCCCCTCATGCAATGTGAATCAATCTCTAAAGATTAACACATGAAATACAAGAGATGCAGCAACTGCATAAAATGCCGGAAAGCAATGACAGCGCTGTCTCTAGGAGTGTAGTTGCTGCTATAGATGTGCATACATGAAATATGACTGAAATATACAAATAAATTCCCAAGAATAGAAGAATGGGCTCCAATACAAGATTTCTAGCCAATCTAGGAGAGATTGCTAGAAATGTCGGAAAATGTACAATGTGACAAATAATTTGTCACTACAACTGAACCAAAATAAGAATGAGGATATGAATGATCTGAAATACTCATGTCCTCCTCTGATAATTTTCTCAAGCAAAGGGCTGATCCCTTTTCACTCAAAAACACTCCTCCTGACAAGGTCTGGTGACCCTCCCAGCAACTGCCTGCATAAAATAACGCAGTTTCTGCCCTTGACTGTGATGTGAGAGATGGTGAGTGATTGGCCTAGTGCCAAAGATCTAAAATGATTCCCGGGAGTCTCCTCTGTTTCTCCTCCAAAGAATATACAAGATCTCTGCTGAAGAATAAGCCAAGGAATGACTCTATGAGTTCCTCTGTCGCTGTCCCCAGCAACACAACGTTAATCTACTGCAGAAATAACTCTATACTGAAGGTGGTAGCTTGGCCAAATGTTGGAATGAGGAAATGTAGCTCCAATCCTCTACTTCCTTGAGGATGAGGTAGGGATTCCTGACCAGGAACACCTTTGGGTGAAGAACACTACAACCCTGCTAAACAGCCCGGGGATGCAAGTCTTTGCAGACCCAACGAAAATAATAAGCTAATGCATAATGAAAATGGGCTGCCATCTCCTCCTTATAAAGCAAATGAACTCTTCTCACCATGGGTCCCATTCACACTTGCCTCTAGCTCATGCAAATGGAGCCTCCACTAAAACTGCGCTGTCCAAGTAGGTTCAATGTATCTAGACAGTTTTAGTTGACTTGGTCAAAATGACTAGATCAAGAGCATGATCCAATCCTGTTTACACCATGTGGTGCTCAAATCAGCTACTTTATTATTCCTCCTTTCACACAAGAAATGTTATTTCTCCATCTAAAGGGGTTAAGGTGTCTCCTTACCCATTTTATTCAACAAAATGAAAATATGCAACTATAATGTTCCTTTTAGCTTGAGGCTAAAAATTGGGAACATTACAAAGGATGACCTGAAGCTAATGACACTGTTGTGTGTGACCATCATCCAATACCTCTGTATCTCCTAGTGCCTCATCAAGGGCTAGCCCAAATAATGGTTGCACACCCTCCTCCATAGACACTCCAACACGCAAGACATTCCGACAATTCGATCATAGACCTGGAGGCCTCTCTACCTATCGGCTCCTCAACAACGGTGGAGCTATCTCTCGACACCTCATCAAACTGTGATGTGGTCCTATCATTAGAGAAGTTAGTCACAACCTTGGATACCCCATCAATGGATACCTCAACAATGGGTGGTGTCTCATCAGCGAGTGTATGCTTAATTGCCTCCTTGCCAACCATGGCCCCTTCAACTACTCTTTTATCTTATTCCTTAATCTGACTCACCATCCGTGCATAATTCCACGAAACTCCCCCTGATTTGTGCATGTCTCTTAGTTCACAAAACTACCAAAAAGAGAGGGACGCTTAAATGTCATGTCCCAATGATTGGTATGCCTGCCAATTTGCTGTCAATAACTCAACATCATTTGCAATAATGTCTTGCCATCTTGATGTATTATCCACCATTCTAGGCATAACGGATTTGTTGTATAATTGAGAATGGTCTTGATTCCCAATTTTTGCGTGAATCAGTTTCTTCCCCACATTAACCATCATTTGTTGCAGCCTAATCACCTCATTCAAGGTTACTTCCATGGTGTATGAGTTTAACCTTTCTTGGAATCCCATGATTTCTTAGTTTTTTATTCTGGTCTTGTCATAGAATGAGGGTTTCCCACAAGTCGAGCCATGATTATGCTCTGGTACCACTGTAATATCCCAAATGGGGATTAACAGTAATAAAAGTGAAAATAGACAAAAAAAAAAATGCAAACAGCATTACAAGCTCAAACTGGAGCCAAAATCACTACTGAGCCATTTTATTAATTTATTGGGAAAGAGTACAATTGAGGTGCTGGAAATTTTGCATCTGGGCCTACTCAAGGTAGGCTTGAAGAACAAATCAAACCCAAGCAAAAAATTTGGATGAAAGTGCTTCTGCGTGGCTCAGTCTCTACGCTACCTAGCCCAGAAATGTTTTTGTTGGCTAACTTCAGACTGTTGTTTGGGTTACTTCCTCTGCTTAGAAACTTCTGGGCTTTTAACCCCAGACTATACTCACCAAACCCACAAAAACCCACGAAGGAATTGGCCAGATGTTGACCCCGAAATTTTGGCCCAATTTCCTCTCGCTCCTCTAGTTGTTGGTTGCATTAGGATGTCTATTTGAAGCCTCAAACCTGCTCAGAAAATTCTACCGAATTAATCTTAGCTTCTCCTCAATAATCCTAGAAAAACCTAGAAAGGGTTCGCCCAAAGCTTGACTTCGGAATCTGGTCCTCTTAGGCTTGGCTCACTACGTTGCTGGATAAATCGAACCTTTGGATGAATCTGTTGGAAAATTCCTCTGGAGAGCTACCAAAATCCCTGGTAGGAGGTGGCTAATCTCCCCTCCAAATCTCCTGCTGAAACTCTGCTGCTCTCCACACTCCCGACACCCACACCGAACTGAACTACGCAATCATTGTGCAACCTACTATACCTTTGCGCAGTCCTAAAGGGGCTACGCTCCTCCTATTGCTACTGCTGTTTAATTCCCCCCACCAAAATGAAAAATTCCTCTCCTGAGCGGGCACTCGAATTTCCCCGAGGGTAAGAGTTTGAGATCTCTGCTTGAAGAACTCATGTGCTAAACAACACTACAGACATGGCTATCTAGCTCAAGCATGCTTTAGTCAAAATGACCAAGAGTAATAAGATGAATGAATGAATGCCAAATGAGTATTCCCTTCTTCCTTTTATGCATTGAGGCCCAACGTATGCCTTGGGTTCCACCTTGGCCTACGTTTCCTCTCCTTGACCAATCATGTGCTACCTTCCTCTAGGAAATCCCACACTGTCCTTTTCGTGCCTCTTCTACACTTCCACCTAAGGCCAATTCGACCCCACCACTAGAGCCGAAATTTTCCCTTGGGGACTTTAGGAAACGACTTTATTTGGCTTAATTTCCGCCCAACATTAGGAAATGCCAAAATAAATCAAAATTAATATTCCAATTAGCTGACTGCTAATTTGGAATATTACAAAAACCCATAATCCTAGAGATTGTCTTCACTTGTGATCTCCCATTTGATGAATTTCTGAAGTATAGGACAAAAGAAAAAGGTTTGAGTAAACCTACAAGTTGGAGTGTTACCACCATCATTGTCTCATTGAATTTGTCCTCTCGAGGTTCTTTTCTGACCCCATATACCCATATTCTTTGGGAGGCACTGATGCCACCTTACAACCACCATAAAAAGCCAATAGGAAACTATTTTGTTTTTTTTCTCTACGAGTCTCAAAATTTCAGCAATCTATGACACTTCATATATGTCCTAGAGAGTCTAGTAATGTCTTTGGATGTCTAATCTAGACTTAAAAATGTTTTTATAAATATGCATATTACATCCATATACCCAATGTGTGGGCTTCCTTCATCATAGCTACCCTAGTGCCATGGCATGTGGCTTGGAGCATTCCCTTTGCCCTCACTATGTTCCATCATCATTTCACATGACACGTGCCATTTGATGGATGTACCATGGACCTGTCACCCCCTTAGACGTTGAAACCACCTAATAGGGTCATTTATTAGCCTCTCTTGTTGAGCTTGCTAACACTTGTACATTTCAAAGCCCATTTGGAAGGGCATTACACTATGAAGTGTCCACTTTTGCCCCTGGTTAGTAAGCTTATTTACATAATTACACTAATGGATTATTTTACTAGAAGGTGAGGAGGAATACTGTACTTTATTTGTCAATTCTATGGAACAAAGAAAATTATGATCCAATTTACTCTAATTAGCTTTTGAGCCATGCAAAGCAAGTCATTTTCTTTGTTCCATAAAATTGACAAAAAATGTACATTAGTGTAGACTTTGTTCCATAATCGTTTCCTTAGGCATACACTAGGTGTAGACTTTAAGATTCCTAGATACAAAGGAAAAAATTGGGTGTTAAGATTACAATTGAAGTGTTGGAGGAGTAATATCATTTCAACCAGAAAAGGAGAAAATCTGCTCCTTGTAGAATGACAAAGTTGACACATGTTGTAGAGTGCATATGCCTGGATACCATAGAGATAGGTAATTCAAAACTATGCACACATAGATAAATGGTTGCAAATAAAGGTAAGGGAATGTTAGAACTGCAAACAAATGTTACCACAAAGAGGTGATGCAATGGAGAATGATCAACATGGAATGCTAAACCTAACAAGGCATATCTGATAGGTTCTATACGATGCTCAAGGCAATGGCCACTGCTACAAAGTCATGGCTCCAATACCACTATTGGGCTCACGAGAATGCAAGAGATATTTAGGATAAACATGAGATTGCATAATATTAACCATATATACATATAAAGACAAGTACATGTGACATTTGGATTATCCTTCCAAGGTCCCTTGGGATTGAGTCAAAGTGATGGTTCATGTTCCTCCACACCAACCCTAATGGATTAGGTGTCCAACAAATATAAATAAATAAATAAACAAACCAAATAAAAGATAATTAACTACATATGTACATAATCCAACTTGAATTCAATAAATCATTGAATTTTTATCTTTGTTTTATCTCTTGAAATTTGCTAGTTGTAGGAACATTCAATTGTTACCCATGATGGGCGATTTATATTTAGAGATAAGGAGTATGAAGGATGAAGTTACCATGATAAATATTAATCTAATGGCTATTTCCCATCTTGTTGAATAAATTTCGTGTGGTTTTGACCAACTGGATTTCCTCCACATATACAAAGAACAGGACATGATTGTTGATATATTATGAAAGGAGGATTTACTTCTCCCCAATGAATTCATACTAGTTGATTTCTTACAAGGGAGGTACAAATTTCATACATTTGTTAGTCTAGATGTTCCTCTAATGTCTTGACATTTATTCTTCTCAAACAATGAATAAATGTTTTTGCAGTTGATCGCTAAAATAAGATTTTATTCATTGCTTTATGTACATATAATTTCTTTTAAAAAGTTTTTATCACATTGGTAATCCAACACTTCAATTTTAATCTTAACACCCAATTTTTCCCTTTGTATCTAGGAATCTCAAAGTCTACACCTGGTGTATGCCTAAGGAAAAGATTATGGAACAAAGTCTACACCTAGTGTACGCCTAAGGAAAAGATTATGGAACAAAATCTACACTAATGTACTTTCTTTGTTAATTCTATGGAACAAAGCAAATTATATGCCTTGCATGGCTCAGAAGCTAGATTATAGTAAGTTGGATCAGAGTATTCTATGGAAAAAAGAAAATTACCTACTTTGCATGGCTCATAAGCTGATTAGAGTAAGTTGGATCAGATGTCGGCTTCTGCTTGGTTATTTAGTTTCCTTGCAACAATTTTTTCCATGCGTTGAGAATGCATACACCAATACAGACCATAGTAGCAAGTGTATTTCTGACCATAGTAACAAAGATCACTTGTTTAATTTAGACTCATCTCAAACTTTGCACAACTCATAAAATGAGTTGTTTTAACTTGTGTGTGATTCGAACTTGCTTCCTGTGAGTCTAACTCATTAGCAGTAAACTTCACTTGCAAGCACTTGTTACTAGTTAGCCTAAATGTTGACTGGCAAGTAAGTGCTAAGTATTTTTTTTCTTTAATTGTTCAGTGAGATTGACGCATGATTATGATGACTACATGTTTGGTTCATGCCATTATAAAAATCAAACAGAAAATACCCATTCTACTCATATTTTTGGCATGATCTTCTGCAAGTTGTCTTTCATGTTTTTTTCCAATGACTTGTAAACTTATGAAAGGGGAGCAAAGAAAGGATTTTTTTTTAAGAAAAGTAGAAAGAAAACAGTGGCATATTCACAATTTACACAAGATTTACCATGGAAACCCAAAATGGGAAAACCAGCTAAATAGACAACACACTTGCATGGCTAGGAAAAGTACTTACCTAAAAGGAGCACGAGACACTTGGAGGAGGAAATTTGATCTCTGGAGTTCGAGACCATGAAATATGATCTACATGGTGTATGCATGAACCCTTGGTTGGTCCATGATGGACAAGCACATGTGGAGGTAGCTTGCTCTTGATTTGTTAGACCTCAACTCCAGGCTTAAGTGGCTTTATTCTTTGGAGCACTTGAGACCTTGTGACAACATGTTTCTTATATGGCTTGTGACCTTGTGACAACATATCCAAGTTGTTCTATGGCTTGAGCGAAGATTTTGGAACATATCTGAGTTCATCTGTGGCTTGATCCAAGTTCAGTGGTGACTAGACCGAGTGTTGTGGCTTGATCTAGGTCTGTGGTATATATGTCAAAGATTAATGAAGACTATACCGAAGTCTTGTGACAGTTGATCAAAGTTTGTAGCATAGATCCGAATCTGTGATCTTGTTCTAAGTCTGTCGTATTGGTCTAAGATCTATACCATCTATCCAAGGTATGTCAAGGAGGTCTGAAATCTATATTTATCTCTGATCTGAATTGTTATCATCATATTAGTCCAATATATATTCTTTGTTTGAAGTCTGAGCTTAAGAAAAGGTGTATTCAATCTTGTTTCCTTGTGTCATGATGAGAGGATAAACCTTTCCTTGGTGATCTTTGTTGGACATTCAGTTGTGAATACTTAGCACTTGTGGAAGCCTTCATGGGTCAATAAAGTCCTTGTCTTGATGTATTGTTGAAGACCCAATTCAAATGCTTAAATAACAATGTAATCTGCCTTAAAATTTGCATATTCATGATCTGTCTTTGTATGAGAAATTTTGCAACCACAAATAAGACAACTATATCATTCTTTGGCACCACCTACACATGACAATGATCCAAATAGTTACATCTTCATTTTTGGCAGGATAAAAATGTCACGGCCATTCAAACATTTTCCTCACCATTTTTCTCTCAAGAGAAACCCACCTTTCCTTAGCAACCATTCCTGAGCCTGATGCCATCTCTAGTACCTAACATTTTGTACTACAATGCCCATACACTTTGCTATGAACCCCACCCCTACTAACCACTGCTCTTGAAAATTATGAAACCTTTCCATTTAAGTAGCAGCGACCAAAAGGTTTAATAATGGTGTTCTTTGCCTCTTGAACAGATTGACAAATTGAATTCTCTTCAATACTTGGAATCTCAAGAATCGAATGCACTTCCATCTATTCAAGTGGAAGAAAAGAGTAATATTGTCATGCATACAAGTTGATGGTCATCCTATACTAACTGATTTCTGCACAATTTTGGCTAGAAGCATGTTATCTAGACCAATGGAAGAAACATCTAAGTTCACACTTTAGGTCATGGGTCAAAGGGGGAGATAACTGGAGCATGTCTCTTTAAGAAGAACATTTAATGGAATTCGGGGCTTAGGTCACCACTTGCAAACACTGAAATACACAAGCCTACTCTACCTAAGTTTGTAGGGAATTTTAGTTACAGAATGAGATGTACACAGGCCGAGAGAACCTGAGATGAAGGTCATAATCCTGATGGAGTTCATCATTAATATGCTGATAATATATTCTTGAGGGAGGGATGATATTTCAGGGGTGAATTTTCTAATATTTGGCACCATATATCACTATTTTCAGGAGGACATATTGGAGATCAATCATCATATAATGAATCTGAGAAAATATGTATGTTTCTTGCAGAAATTCGAGGCCAAATTCTATGTACTAAGCAGCATGATTAAAGGGTTCAAAATTTGTGAAGGAGGTTAACATTTTGTAACTTTCAATATTAGGAATTTTGCTTCTGTGATCCATCAATTGTGAGAAAAATCTTTCGGTAAAAATCACATCCAAATAAATTTGGTCGAGGCATTTCAAACCAGCCAGTGTGGTTCATCATCAGGACAAGATGAAAAAAATCTGATCAGGAAACCCAATTAAATAGATAAGAAAAGCTCCAACTAGTCACTGTAAAAAAACAACTAGTTTGACTAAATTTAGGAATAAAATCATAAAATCAAAAAATATAAAATATAAAATAAAAATATATATAAAAAAATATAAAATAATAATTTTTTTGTTTTTATTTTTATTAAATGATTAATGTTTAAATTTTTTTTTTATAAAATAAGAATTATTCCATATATTCTTGAAGATTAAATATTATATGTATTCATTTCTATTTTTAGAATAATAATTAAAATATTAAAATATTTATTTTGTTTTATTTTTATTTATTATAATAATAAATTAAATTGTTAAAATATCAACCAAAAAAAGAAGAAAGAAGAGAGAATTATTCAATAAAATAAAATTATTCAATTTTTTATTTTTTATAAAAATAAGAATTATTTAATATATTCCTGAAGATTAAATAAATATTTACTATTATATGTATTTATTTCTATTTTTAAAATAATAATTAAAATATTAAAATATTTGTTTTGTTCTATTTTTATTTATTATAATAATAGATTAAAGGTTAAAATATCAAGTCAATCCAAAAAATCAATAAATAAATAAAAATAAAAATAAAATTACATAAATAATTATTTTTAATTTAATTAAATAAATATTTATAGATTGAATTTAATAAAACTATTTTAATTTAATAGTATGTTAAAAAAAAAAAGACTAGGAATGAAGAGCAGGAATCCAACATCTGCTAACCATCCACCCATCGTCCCTGTTGAGGTTAACCGTCTTCTTTTCACTTAGATCAGTTAAAGATCTGATTTGCCCTAAGGATGGTAAGGGGGTTTACTTGATTCCATGCTAGCGCGGGACCCCTTACATTGGTGAAACGGGTTGGTCAATTAATCAAAGAATTCATGAACATGTTGCTGACCTTAAGCATAATAGATCTCGCTCCTCGGCCCTAACAGAGCATGCTGAAAAGACAAATCATCACATTTGCATTGAAGATGCTAAGGTTATTGTGAAGGTTGACCATTTCCACCATTGCAAGTTGAGAGAAGCCTTGGAAATCGAAAAGAGGCCGGTTAACCTCAACAGGGACGATGGTTGGATGGTCTCAACAGGGACGATGGTTGGATGGTTTGCAGATGTTGGATTCCTGCTCTTCATTCCTAGTTTTTTTTTTTTTTTTAACATACTATTACATTAAAATAGTTTTATTTATTTAATTAAATTAAAAAAATTTGTTTATGTAATTTTATTTTTATTTTTATTTATTCATTTATTTATTGATTTTTTGGATTGACTTGATATTTTAACCTTTAATCTATTATTATAATAAATAAAAATAGAACAAAACAAATATTTTAATATTTTAATTATTATTCTAAAAATAGAAATAAATACATATAATAGTAAATATTTATTTAATCTTCGGGAATATATTGAATAATTCTTATTTTTATAAAAAATAAAAAATTGAATAATTTTATTTTATTGAATAATTCTCTCTTCTTTCTTTTTTTTGGTTGATATTTTAACAATTTAATTTATTATTATAATAAATAAAAATAGAACAAAATAAATATTTTAATATTTTAATTATTATTCTAAAACTAGAAATAAATACATATAATATTTAATCTTCAAGAATATATGGAATAATTCTTATTTAAAAAATAAAAATTAAATAAATAAATAATATTCAAAAAAAAAATTAAACATTAATCATTTAATAAAAATAAAAATAAATAAATAAATATATTATTATTTTATATATATATATGATTTTATTCTCAAATTTAGTCAAAATAGCCTTTTTTTAACAACGGTTAGTTGGAGCTTTTATTATTTATTTAATTGGGTTTCCCGATCAGATTTTTTTCATCTTGTCCTGATGATGAACCACACTGGTTGGTTCAAAACGCGTCGACCAAATTTATTTGGATGTGATTTTTACCGAAATATTTTTCTCACAATTTTGTACCTTCTTTCTAAGTTTATACCAGTGTATACCAGTGGGCCGAGATTGGTCAAAAGATGTTACCAAGTGAACCTCCAGTTTCCTTGATATTCCTATATTGTAATAGCTTTCTAAATTAAGCAATAAAATTAATGATTTCCTCTTATTTCCTCTTGCTGTAGTATTTCCCTTACTGTGCATGCCAAGTATTTAATGAAATTATTGCACTCTAACTATTTGTAAAAATTTATCAAAGAATGTTTTCTTAGGAAGGAAAAAATTGCATAATTTAGAATTGGTACATCATAGATAAACTAAAAAAATCATTCTCGTGTAGTCATAGACACATTTTCATATAATCTTATTCTCAAATAAAAAATCTGTGCATATAACTCATCGAAATCCCTAGGTCATATTAAGTTTGTGTCTCTGTAGGCCATTGATATCTAAATCAGCACATCAATAATGGTTAGACAGCAATGCAACAATTGTACATAGACAATGCCCATTTCTCATTTATCTTGGCCACATATCGCACAAAATTGGAATGGACGTGGTAATAATTTTCCACTAGTATTAAATGCTATCAATACCATATAATAGTCAAAGCCAGCATATGTTCAGTAATAGCTACCCTGTTTCAGATCTCAACAGTCAATTCAAAAATTTTGGGACAAGCAAAATGACACATGCATGGCCTTTGCTTGTTTCTCAAAGGGATCTGAATGAGTTGGAAATTTTTGACCTAGGGGTGTGGGGTTGTTTTGATAGAGTCAGCCAAAGGGGAAGGCGTAGAGCAAGGACTATCTAGTGCTTGTCTGAGTTTGTGATGATCAAGTGAAAACTTGGAATGAGTCAAGGAAGAAATTTTGTTGCTGAATTAATGGTAATGTGAATTGGAAACAGGTAAAGACATTCAAACTAGTTGGAAATTCCAAAGTCTTAGTAGATTATTTTAATGGGAGGATTGAACTTAGAAATCTCCATTTAGAATCATGGCAGACAAAGATTTGTCAACTGCACTTATAGAGAGAAGAATTTTATAGAATAAATGCTGTCAATTCCTGGATGATGGAGTTTGCTCTTATTCATAGTGATGTTTTAATTCCTGAATTTGCATTTAATATTTTTTATTCTACCAATCCATTAAAATTATAGAAGTTCTTATGTGAGTTTTAATGTAGGCAATGACTTTAAGTGTTAACAAATGTGCTGCTTAATAGCCATGAAATTATACTTTTTGATTTATGTTGGAATAACAAAAAGATTAAGGCCAGTTGAACTTCGGTTATATGTTGAATTCTAGATATGTACTTACATTCAAACATTCGAATGAAAGAATGTATGTGATACACACTACCAATGTAGAATACATCTATGTCGAATATGTTATTTCCATTACTCAGTTCTCTATCGGGGCATAGATAAATTGATAATCACATGAAACTTAACTCCTTGACTTTGAAAATAAGAAGACTAAATACCCAAATCAAAGCACACATACAAGGACAAAATGGTCGTAGAAATGTGGAAAGAGCTATAAATGGGAAAGGGGTCTTTTTTAGATAAAGGAGAATACTGTTTGGGAATTCGCATGAATAGACTTCTTGTTAAATTTGGGAAAATAGGTCCAAACTCTAGCTTGTGCTTCTCAGATGATGATCCCAATATTTTTATTGGATTCCTCTTTCAGAGAGGTGTAAGATTGATCTAAAGATCATCTCGATCGGATGAGCAGAACATGTACTTTGAATTTATTCCACTTATGTGCTAGGTTGCCTTGGAATATAATATAGACTTAAATGTCTTAAAGGATGTGTCACACACCCCCAAAGATACCTATATATTGGAGAGACTTGGAGTTCATTATACACACAATGTGTGGAGGATTTTCTTCTCTCTTGATGGCGTTGGAGCTGCATTCTTGGTGCTGCGTATTTGTGGAGTATTCTTTGTCTGAGTTTTCTTGGGGTTGTGTGTGACACACTTGGCTGAATGACCTATTGGAGACTTTGCTGGTTGAAGCATCCTACTGATCATCGTAACACCACCATTTATTATCTCTATATTGGCTTGTCTTCCATCGATCTATTGGTATGTTCTATCTACTTCAGTATTTTGTGCCCTAATTTGAAATGGCATAGAACATGTTCAAATTAACATGGTATCAGAGCTAAGGTGAAGACAAAGCCCAATTTATGTTTGTTGTGGTGGATTCAACACACGGGTGTACGAAATCACACACATTTAGAGAATGTGGTCTTTTCTCTAAACCATAAGTAACAGGCAATATCTGGGGGGAGCTCATAAGTATAAGACTTAAAATGAAGTAATACACTTAAGTATGCTCTGTTAAAAAACTAAAACTAAAAACACAAAAGAAGCTATAGAGAGTTCCAAATAGTAACAAGGTAAACAACGGCTCGATGGCCTTCTTCTTATTGAATTCTTGGAATGAAAAAAAATCTTACCCACTTGCCGAAGGGCCTAGGCAATGGCTCTAGGACCCAATGCAAGGATGTTTTTCCTTCAAGTTCTGACTTCTAACGCAATTCAACTCTCTCTCTCTACTGCAATGGGCTAAGATTGTTGGGTGGCCAACAATCGAGTCCTCTTCTTCAGCTCTTGCTCCTTGGTTCACACAAACAGCTGGTGTTGCTTGGGAAACTTTGGCCAGCATAACCTTGTGATCACAAATTGTTCATCTCTTTGAGGGTTTATATAGGTGAGCTTTCAAACCTCCTTCCCTCCCTTGGTACATGGTGGATAGTGACCCAAGGGAGGGGACATATTCCATTGTGGGCTGAAATATGCTTTTGTGTGCTCACACAAGGCCTAGGGAAGTGCTGGTGTTGTCCTTAGGCGGTTTTCACATAAGGAGAAACTGAAATTCGCTTGCTTGTGGTCCCGGAAAGGGAATTTTTTCCATTTCCAGGAATGCGCACTTATCGGGCTCTAGTGCACACTGAAGGCACTCTTCTCCAAGAAAAAAGTGCGCATTCTGGCATTTATGACTAGTTCAATTTTGAATTTCTCAAAACCTTAGAGATTCTAAATACTTTTGATTCGATAATGTTTCCTTGTCCTATAAATCCTTAGGCTCGACATTAACTGATGTCGTTTTTTCCTGTACGATTTTCTAATTAACTGATGTCGTTTTCTCTTGTACGATTTTCTAGTGTTAACATATGCCCCCTAATGTGTGAGGTCTAGGAATAACTGTATCGCCAAAATACATTATAGTTTCTTTTACATATAAATATGCCACAGTAGAGGAGAGAGCTGCGTGTGAAGACCTTTGCTTGCAGGATTAAAGATAACACGTACAAGGGACACATGACAAACAAAATATACAACATATTTGAAAATTTTCAACGAAGCGGGTATGTCCCATGCTCATGATGCTATGGCTAGTTAAACAAAATTGACAGATACATTTACTATCTGTGTCACTACTGTGGTAGTGATGTTGGTGATTGCTGACGACGACTGCTGATGCCCTCAGGGGCATTTTTTCTTTGAAGATATGTGGAAAGTGGTACCCATATGCGTAAGTATGGCATATCACTATGCAATGTACGCATATGTATTGGATGGGACCTTCCCGTGTAAGCATTGTTGTCAGAGATGCTTATAAAAGCACGGGTCTTTGACGGATCTTGATCAAAGTGCAATGGTTGTAAGGTACGATACCATTGTGACATGAAAGATTTTGCTGTAGTCGAATTTCAAGAGGATTGATGACATCTATGGACAATGATGTCTCCCATAGTGTCGCCTGAGGATACCCCTTTACATGGGGAGGGGTTATCCAAGGTACCGCTTCCTTTTTGGAAAATAGGTGTTGATGTCGACAAAAAGGAAGCCTTAACCGAACCATAATGGGTTTAACATAAGCATGTTGGTGAACGGTGGTTGAAAATGGATAATTGGGACTCAGTGGCTCGAGGTCGAAGTATATTTGAGTAGCTTGGCGGCAATCATAGGTATTTCTGAAGGGAAAAATCCCTGGAGTTGGTAGGACTTCTAGGGCAGGTATGAACTGGCTATGATTGTCGTAATGGTGTGTGCATGGAGGGTATGAAATACTTCGACCAAGGGAGATGGGGGACTGCTACCATGGGAGGAAAAAGTGAAATATGAGGGCAAAGAGGTGAAGGGCATTGTTTGTGATCTTTTTACACTTACCAAAAGAATAAAATAATGGGGTTTGGCTTTTACAAAGCATAGAGACGGGTACCCCAAAACATGAAAGAGGGTCGCTCACTTGATGGTGTGGGGACGGTGTTTTTCTGGGGGTAGGGGTTCCATTGGTTGGTCTCATGTGCGAGTTTGATGAAGCGGAAGATGTTGTAGATGGGTTAATGTTGATGGAGGTATGGTGGGCCAAATGCGGTGCGCAGAGGTGTGCTTTCCTTCTGCTTGTAGAACCTGATCATCCGGGAAGAGGGTTGGTTTAAATGGTGAAATTGACCTTATGCATGGTATATGGATGGGCATGAGGTGGTTCCCAGACTAGAAATGGTATGGCCATGGCGTCACTTGTGGGGTGATGAATGGTCTACTTGGGATGATGATCACCATGGAGGGGAGGCTTTACCGACCATCGTGGACGTTTATCATATGCAGGGTGAGGTGATGATAAACATGGTCAAGTACAAGGACCCTATGGTTTATTTCTGATGGAGAAATGATGTCAGGATATGCAAAATTTTCTATAACTCTATCATGTTGAGGGTAGAATGATACCTGCTCTGGAACTTTTGGTGGTGGTTGTTGTTTATGGTTTGCGGGTTCTTCCTGCAAAAACAACTACCTCAAGTAAAAGCATCTTCTTTTCATTCAATATTATTGAAACACATGAATCTTGGAAAGGAATATGGGAGGGTGCATACCTGCCGGCGCTTGAAAAAATATTTCTTCAAAAATCGAATGTGTGGCATCGCCTTTGTTTGCTTGGGAGCTGTTACTTGGCTCCTATTTTTTATTTCAGTTGTGGTTGCCCCCAGAATGAGATCATGGGGGAGGGCATTGCCCATTAGTGCCCCCCTTATAAGATCTCCCCGAATACAGATTACTACTACCTAGGTGGCCTTAGGTCAAAGACCTGACCAAGCTGTCTGCAGTAATCAATGTGCCTGAATCTCAAGAAGATGAGGCAACCAGGTTTCCTTTTCCCTGGTTAGTGTATGGTGGCTTGGGTGGAGGAGGGATCCTCTTTCTAGTGACTGTTGTTCCTCCTGCAGGTACAGGATGGTACAAGGTTCATTTCCAGATGCATGGATGGAGGGATCCTTTTGATAGGATCACTCGACCGCACGTAAGGCATCCCTATACCATGGTATTTCTGGACAATGGTGGGTATAGTGTCCGTAGGTGTCATAGAAGGCGCATGCGTGATTTGTACCCAACGGTTTTCCTATACTTTTGGTGGCCAATTCCTTTTTATGGGAATGTCATTTTGAGGTGCCTGCCTCGCAGTCGAGGAGTGGTTTTAACTTGTCCAACTTCGGGCATATGTGAGTAGCGTGTCCCGTGACATCACATATAGCGCAGGCTGATGACTCTCGCTACATGGTGGGGGTCATCACTTTCTTTCCTTTCTTGGAAATTTTCTTTATCGTGATCGTCGGTTTCGCAGTGGGGATTTCCCTTGTGGGGGCGGTTTCTTCTACTACTTGGGTAGGTTGAGGCTCCTCAGGACCGGGGGGCTGTAACCCAAATGTAGTCACGTTTGTAGCTAGCATTGTTGGAGGGGGAACGAGAGACCACACTGGGAATGCCAACGATATGTTGGGTAGTACCAGTGTTTCCAAGACCTGCTGGGAGGTGAAGCCGGGAGGTGGCATGGACTAGGGAGGCTGCAGTAGCTGATGCTTCAGTGTCGTTACTGCTTGAGTCAGTGTCCTGACTAACCTCGGTTCTTGATGTGGACATAATGCACACTAGGGCCGTTGTGGCATCGGACGATACCTCAGGGATAATAGGAGGATCTCCTAGGAATGATCCTAGGACAGACGACGATTTGAATTGACCAGGGCCATATTCTTGATACCGTAAAAGAGCATCTGTGGTTGTATCTACATAGGGTAGAACCATATATGTGTTGGTCAAAGGACGCTTTTATGTGTGCGTCAGCTAGTCTACTGTGATGATTCGATCCTCGTGGGGGAATATCATGATGCGAAAAACAAAGGATGCCATGGCAGACATGGCGTACATGTAACTCTGCCCAAGGAGTATATTGTAATCCAAGTGAGCGTCCAAGACTTCGATGTCTATGTGGACCGTTTTTCCAGTTAAGCAAACCGGTACGTTTTGGAAGAGATCAACGGGGGTCGAGGGCCAACCATCGTATGCCTCGAGTGTGATGATGGAAGGTTTGAGTTCTGGGGCTCCTAACTTCTGCCATACATTCTTTGACATGATGCATGTGGATGCACCCTCATCAATGACACATCGGTGAATAGTGATATTCTGTACCAATATTGGCATCTGGAAGGCGACCATAGAGGGAAGCCTAAGGGTGGCTTTGTCTAAATCAAAAGCCATCATGCGCGTGTCGGCAGGGTCGACGGCGCCTAAGGCAGAAAGCAGGGCTTTCCGTTGCTTCGGGCATGACTGCAGTACCTCCAAAGTAGACATAGCAACAGGTGACTGGGCTAAATCGTCTACAATGCTGTAATTGTGGGCTCCTTTAGGGTAGTTACCTGCTCACCTATTAGGCCCTTATAACCATTTTTGGCAATGGTTCCAAAGGAATCTTTGGAATGGTCAAAGGTGCAGTCCATGTGGACGTACTAGCCCCTGACATACCAGTGTCTGGTGGGGTGTCGTAGCTGCGATTCCGGGTTTGGAAAAACATTTCTTCCCCATCCATGTAAATTTCATGGTTTTTTTTCTCAGAATCGTTGGGGTTTTGCTGCTGAGTGTTGATTGTTCCTTGATGGGGGAAGGGTTCTTGCATAACTGCAGTTGTCTAGGAAGATCCTCCTTGTCCTCGGTTACTTGAAGATTTTTAAGCTCAGGGAGTTCGGGACAGTGGTGAGTATAGTGCCCGTACTCACCACATATCGAACATGAATGGTTTGTTCGTAGAGGTGGCCATTTACCTTGCTTTTGAGAATTTCTTGGCTCCTGGTTCTAGCTCTGGTTGGATTTATTTCCCGGTCGGGGCCGTGGTGGGTGCTGTTGGTTGCTGCCCCCCTGTCCATGGTTCCCTTTGAGTTTTTTTTTTACCTTTCTTTTGACCACATTGGGAGGGTAATTCTCTTGATCATACTAGTGTGGTTTATCTTGGGATGGCTGCAAAAAGTTCACCTATGAATTTTTTTTGCATTGGTGGGTTATGTGCTTGGGACTGAGCATACTGCTGTCCCATGTTTGCACCTGGCCATTGGGGGGGAGTTCTTCCATCAGTTTTTCTTCCTGCGTATTGGGTCTTCCTGGTCAGAGGGTAAGGTCCTCCTTGGTAATACGCTGGTGCCCTATTCGTCAAATTTTGTTGCTGCATATGATGACTTTGAAATCTAGGTTGAGACATGTTCTAGGTAGACCCATGTGCATAGCCGGGATTCTGACTACTGCTGCCTAGGTACCCTTGGGTCATTGACCTAATAAGTTCTCCTGTAGAGTTCGATGCGCCTGGAAATTCTTGATAAGAATGCAGGCGCAAGGCATTAGGCAGGATATTGTATATGTATCCTGATTGTGTATAAATCAGTTCAAGATACTGGGCTTTACTGATTGCGTCCTTTTCGGATGTGGGGTTACGTTGTGCCACATCCTTTGAAATCTCTACCATTAGAGTTTTCAAGAATAAATCTAAAAGGACTCGGTCGTCGAGTTGAGCTTTGCATAAGCTACGATACCATCTCCACTCATGGAGATGTTTAGAAATGTGGGTAGAGGGATATTGTCTGAAATGAGTGAATAACTCCATTCCTGAATCGTGGTGAATGGGTAGTTGAAAGTATGTAAGGAACGCAGTAGCGAGGGCGCTAAAGGTTCTGTGTGAAGCAGGGGGTTGCTCAACATACCATTTCGTGGCCACTCCCGTGAGAGTGCGTTGAAACAACCTCAATCAAATAGTATCGTCGATGATGCTATTCGATGAGCACCACAGGTGAAAGGTCATTATATGATTCCCTGGGTCTTCCGCTTGCTTTCCCTCAAACTTTGGTATGTCTGAAGGGAGATTCGTGCGCATGGGAGGCTAATTGGGGTCGTGTGCGATGGGGTCATTGGTGAGCTTGGTTAAATCTGGTACATTTAACACCGCTAAGAAGGGTGACCAAGAGGTTGACGCCATGGAAACGTGTGAATACATGAAGTTCTGGTTAGAACGAGGGTTAGTCTATGACGTACCCCGTTGTGAATTCAGCTAGCTTCCTGTATGGGATGCACTCTTATGCCCTCTAGGGGATGAGGGGGGAGTGATGTGCGGTGTGGTGTTGGGAGACCAACTAGGGTTCCCAACGAGGGTTGCTCCAAGAAAGGAGGAACCAACCATTGTGGCAATGTTCCGTCTTTGACGCCTAAACGGCGAAAGACATGGAACCCCTCCCGTTAATGGGGGGAGGTCCAAAAGACGCCTAGACCAGCGAGGTTTCATTGGAACAATTTGAGGGTCATACAAGTTAGGTTTTGGAAAAAAAAATTGAGGGGATTGAGTCTATGATTACGTCAAATTTATGGCCACGTACATTAAAAAAGAAAAAATGAAATTATTTTTCCTTTAATTTAATGTATGTGATCAATCAAGCAAAAAATGGTTTTATTTGTTTGCGCGTGATACTCAAAAATCCTAGAAGACCTAATAACGTACTCACACACTCAAAAATAACTGTGCCTTGAGATTATTTCTTGTGAATGCTGGCACAATGTCTCGAAAGAACTGGCGATGCCCCCAGTCAGCCGAAGAGAATCAACCAAGGTAAGGGTAGAGGGTCTGGAACTTGCCTGCACCATCACCTATAGGGTAAAGGATGCCCTAGTTTTTTCCACTAAGAACCACCATCCCACATGAGCATTCGAGTCTTGGGCTTCTTGGTAGTCAGCTAACAGTACCGAGTATCAGACAGGTCAGGTAGCCCCAACTGATACCGCATGCACTGCGCCTAAGCCTAACCCCCTCTGAATTGGGTCTCTGTCATGCTTAGGTTTTCTTTTCTGTGGGTTGATAGGTGGATTTAAAGCTCCCTAAAAATGAAACTTCTATGTTTCAAATGTGAAGTGTGATCAAGGCCGCTTATTGGATGCCTACCCCCTTGATCCAAACTTAAACTATAATTGCTCTTGTGGCCCCTGTGGGGAGAGTTTAGTGAGTTGGTTTAAGTTATTTTTAGGTTTCTTTCTTTTATTAGTGGATGAATGTGTGTGAGCGTATGGTGCAAAATCTCATAATTTGAACGTATGGATATTGATAATTTGTTACAAATGCCCCCTAGTTAAACTATGTGACGTTGTTCCTTGCTCAAATAAAAATCATTTGTGGATAGTGGGCTGCTTCCAAAACCTCCTAATTATTCTATGTGAATGACTAAAGGGAGATGGCGAATAAAAAATGTAGAGTACTAATATGCTTGTCTAGGGTCACCCAATGGCACAAAGACAACAGAGATTACTTACTCTAACTTTTGATACGATCCTAGTCCTGCAATTTCCTAAATGAAAAAACTGAAATTTAAACTAAACAATTTCTACACTAGCTTATGCATGTGTGGTCATGAGCCACTTACTTGGACTAGTTAGACTAAGGGTGCATACCATAATTTGCAAAAAACATAAATTGTTTGGAAAGCAATGTTTAATTCGCCCCCTACTTAAACTATGTGAGCACATTTTGCAAAAAACCAACTTAAATGAAAACTAACTAAATGCCTACAAAAAGCAGCAAAAATTAGTCTTCAGAAGCTATGGGGTATCAACACAGGTGTTGGAAGATACATTAGGGGCTACCAAACACACTTACAAGCAGAAAAAATGCAGAAGGTAGGGAGAAAAAAACTCTCCTCAAATTGTGCACAAAAGCCTCTGACAGGTGCGCTTTCCTGCGCACAGTTCACTCCTGAACGCATGCACTACGCGTCTGTGTTAAAAAACAACGCGCAAAATTCCTGCAAGTAAAAAAAATGAGGAACTGCCTTCTTCAGTCTGTCACCTCAGTGAGTCTAGGGACTGCAAGATGGGTGAGAGGACTGTCAGCTCCACTCCAGCATAGACTAAGGGTCTCCTGCAAACAATGGCACAACCACATAAACTTGAAACATGTCAGTGGAATCGCCAATCCTGTTGTGGTGGATTCGACACACAGGTGTACGAAATCACATGCATTTAGAGAATGTGATATTTTATCTAAACCATAAGTAATAGGAAGTATCTAGGGGGAGTTCAGAAGTATAAGACTTAAAATTAAGTAATACACTTAAGTATGCTCTGTTAAAAAACTAAAACTAAAAACACAAAAGAAGCTATAGAGAGTTCCAAACAGTAACAAGGTAAACAACGGCTCGATGGCCTTCTTCTTATTGAATGCTTGGAATGAAAAAAAATCTTACCCACTTGTCGAAGGGCCTAGGCAGTGGCTCTAGGACCCGACTCAAGGATGTTTGTCCTTCAAGTTTTGCCTTTTGACGCAATTCAACTCTCTCTCTCTCTGCTGCAATGGGCTAAGATTTTTGGGTGGCCAACAATCAGCTCTTGCTCCTTGGTTCATAGCTTGTGTTTCTTGGGCAACTTTGGCTAGCATAACCTTGTGATCACACATTTTTCATCTCTTTGAGGGTTTATATAGGTGAGCTTTCAAACCTCCTTCCCTCCCTTGTTACATGGTGGATAGTGACCCAAGGGAGGGGAAATATTCCATTGTGGGCTGAAATATGCTTTTGTGTGCTCACACAAGGCCTAGGTAGGCGCTAGTGATATCCTTAGGTGGCTTTCACATAAGGAGAAACTGTCATTTTCTTGCTTGTGGTCCCAGAAAGGGACTTTTTTCCATTTCCAAGAATGCGCGCTTATCGAGCTCCAGTGCGTGCAGAAGGCGCTCTTCTCGAAGAAAAAAGTGCACATTCGGGCATTTATGACTAGTTCAATTTTGAATTGCTCAAAACCTTAGAGACTCTAAATACTTTTGATTCCATAATGTATCCCTATCCTATAAATCCTTAGGCTCAAGATTAACTGATGTCGTTTTCTGCTATACGATTTTCCAGTGTTAACAATGTTGAAAAGAAATCTCCGATATATTAATCCATTTTGGTGCAACAAAGACACATCATAATAGCTCGTTGGAGGTGAAGGAGAATTAATTCAAGTAAGCTAGGGCATTTCTATTGAGGCTGCAGGAGATATGATACCACAACGAGGAGGATAAGGTTGCGTGGAGCCTTCCAGCACTTGTTTGTGGGGTTGTTTCATCTAGCAAGGAGGTCGAGTAACCTCGGGAGCTACGCAAGTCTGTTTGGGCTGCAAAGAGGTAAGGAGAAAGTTATTTTGGGTTGGTTGGAAGTGACAACATATTGTTGTGATAGGCCGCAGGCCTTATCAACCTAAAACAGGGGCAGCATGGGAGTGTTTGGGGTTACAAAGTGCCCAGAACTTCAGCCTACAATGTGACCATCTCTCCTTTCCTAAACCACAACAATTTATGGGTGGTCTGTCTCTAAAATGTTGCAGGCCTTTGAAGCCTCACTGATGCTTGCCACTAAGAATTAAGGAAGGCTGAGGAAAAGAACTGCAAGGATGAGAATGCTGGAGATGTTTGCGGCCTTGCTTAAGGGTCAAAACATAAGTATTAGAAGGTTGTTTGAAGTCTGTTTTGGGTGACCGTGTGCAGGAAGAAAGGCCGAGGTCCCTTGAAAGAAGACCGCAATAAAAGGGACTATTTTAAGGGTTGCTTGATGGTTGGATAGCCCTCATAAGAGGTTGTTGCAAGTTTTTTCGTATACCTGTAGGGTGCCACTATTATTTAGGAGTGAAACTCTGTGTATAAGGTCTTGTAACTTCCCTTGGAGGGGCAGCCTTCCATTAAAGGGTAGTTGTGGCAAAGGGGAGCTATTATGGGCTAGATTTGAGGGTTGTTATGGATTGTGATGTGTGCCCTAACTAGTTTAAAATCAACAGCAGAGGAGTAGACCAAATAGCGAGCAAATAAGGTATGTTTTCTCTGCTATTTCTATATGAAAATTCTCTATAACGCATTGCAGAAAGAAGGCTGCTATAGCAGTAGTATAGGATGTCAGTTTGAAGATGTGAGGACTTTAAGAAGCCTTTCTCTCTAGGACGAGTATCTGCCTGGGTAAGCCATAAAGTCTAAAATGGACGTTCAAATTAGGCCAAAAAATTAATTAACACTCTTCAATGAAGACAAGGAGTATAACGCAGCGATAAACGCTCTCTATTTTGGGCTTGGCATCTTTGAGGTAGGCCGAAGATATTTCATGAAAATAATAGTCACATATTGAAGAGCTACCGGTGTTTATCGGACTACTGAACTTGGATAATAAAAGGCTCAGACTAAACTGCTTCAAACTCGGTCCAGTAGCAGGTTCTTTGCTAGAGTTTCCTGATGCTCGAACAATAATAGCCTGAGATCTGAGATAAGTTTCCTTCATACTCAGACAAAAACAATAATATCCTCGAACCTTAAGCTCGGACTACTTCCTATCCACTTTTTGGAGACCTGTGATGTTGTGAACCTGTGGAAGGGAGGTTGGAAATTTTTTTAGCTCGAACATATAACAACAAGACTCGGACAGTGGGATAAAAGGTGACAACATAGAACAACAGCCATTATATAGGACTGTAATAATTTCAGTATACTTGGGTGTAGGCTCATGTGTGGGCTACACTCGGACCTATCTACGAAATAGCTTAGATCTGTGACATACTTCAGCTCAAATTGTGACTTATGACTGTGCTAGATCTGAAAGGTATCATATAAAGTGTGGACTAGCATGTAGGAGGGTCAATTAAATGTTTGGAACATATGTACGATTGGTTCCTAGATCTGTGCAATTTAGTAGACAAATTGCAGATCTGAGATTTGAGAACTTGAAGCCCTAATATCAGTCAACCATTAACTGTAGTTGGATAGATCTGGAAGCCCTAAGAAGCAGTTTTTTTTTAATGGAATTGGAAGGATCTTTAGGGGGTGCAACGATTCAACTCAACTCTCAGAATCCACTCTTCAGCTTGGCTCTCTGAAATGGTAGTCGAGCACAGTGAAATATTGAAATGGTAGTTGGGCGCAAAATGAATTTAAGAATTTAAATTTTAAATGGTAGTCATGTGCTATCAGAGGGGAGGCAGAGGCATCCGACGAAGAGCCGTGTAGCGGAGTGGGGCGGAGTGGGGCCCACCTGTCGAGTCGAAACAATGGATGTCGGCGGGGTGTTAGCCAGAGCTGTCCCATCTCCAAAGGGAGTCATCAGACAGGAGCTCCATTTCATCTAAAAGTATACTGCTCCCAAGTAAAATTATTCAATAGGGCAAGCGACAAAACTATTGAAAGGAATTAAACAATACATAAGAAACACAGAAATGAAAATAATGTTGATGCTAGTGAAATTCCTCACTAAAATTCTTTAAGGGTATCAATACAAGAAGATTTAACTATTATAAGGAGTGTAATAGATATATGCGAAAAAATAACATGTACATCAATAAATGATATGCAAGGCTATCATGATACGTGAGAAATAAAATGGCAAATAAAAGGATTTTGAGATGAAAGTACTATTTACATGTGTTTGCATTGGCATCGAGGTCAAAAATCAGCTCCCCTTCCTTGATGATCCATTCATCTCATCCTCATCTATAAGAGGTACCCAGGATCCTTCTGAACTATTCAGAACCCATCTAACCTTAGTAGGTCTCTTACTAGAATGCACTCCTACTTTATTCTGTAGTTCACTGAAGTTTTGTGAGGAAAATGATGAAACGGGTGTATTTTCATTTATAACATCTTCATGCCCAAGATGAAACGCCAAGGTAGAAAGCTTGAGCCAAACAAATGTGAATTAGCATATGGCATAACTAGAAGGTGAACAAAAATCTGCTCAGAATTGATTGTTTGAAAATTACACTGCTTTCGTTCTCTACTGAATTTTTACCATCAGGGTTTTCATTCTTCCACTTTGAAATAGCCCCTTTGATATATCCAATTTCCAATAACTTAAACAAGTATTTCTTAGATCGAAATCTATGTTCTGACATAGGATCAAAAAATACTACACAACCCACTAAAGCAAGGATTGTCAATAACGGAACCATATAGAACTTTAACTCACCTAGATTGCTGAAATTCAGTTTTTCTATTGTGAACCTACCATGATCACCAATGTTCAGTTTCCCAGTTTTGAAAAACTAAACCCTCCTCACTAAGGCCCTTTCTCATTAAGTTCTTAGACTAGGAATGAAAGCACTCCGTGGTATTTCAATTTGTGATAAAACTCAATCAGTTGTAGGAATTTCACCACCCACTAGAAACTTTACACTGGCATAGATCCATCTTAACATGAATATGTTAAGCACTAAGAGAGATTGAAAAATACCGTGTTTAAACTTCTTGAAGCTTAATAGATCTAGTGTTAAGACATATCTATATTTTTCTTATTTCTTTTATTTGGAAAACTTCCTTGAGGAAACCTTTTAGGCACATCCTTACATTGCGGGAGTGGTACCTGGGATAAATTCTGCTAGTTTATAATATGTACTCTTAACCTAGAGGAACTTTACTAGACTTGTACCCATGACCTCTCACTAATCTCCGCATTGAAACTGGTTGGTTCAAACTGATCTAGCTAACCCACTAAATCTAAGTTGATCTATAATTCTATATATTATATATCACGAAAATTCAACTAGTTATCATAGAGGTTCAGCTCCCCTGTTTTGAATAGGTCAATATTTCTTACTCAATCCCTTCACAATAAGAGAAAGAACTCATTGTGACTTCCAATTGTGATGAAACTCCGCTAATTGTAGGAAATACACCACTCAAAAAGGAACTTTTATTTCATGTTGGCCTTTGTTTAGGAATTACACACATATGAAGTAATGAATATCTCCCCCCATCAGGGCTGTAGCTCACCCTGCTTCTCTCGGTGCAACAACCTAGTTCTCTTTTCCCATTCCAAATAGAGTTCGTGAGACATAAAATAGGCCTAAATAATTCTCAATCGTAAACAAAATCCTGATGGCTGTGTTATGATGATAAAAATTTTAAAATGTTGGTAGTAGGTACAGAACTCTATGGAGAGAATGTGAGTACCTAATTAGTATGGACACTGTGTATCAACATTTGTATATATTGAGATTGAGAAATATCTTATAAATTGAATGATAAAAATAAGTTTAACTCACCTGTTTTTATTGTCTGCCATCAAAT
Source organism: Pinus albicaulis (assembly GCA_034641835.2). Taxonomy (NCBI): domain Eukaryota; kingdom Viridiplantae; phylum Streptophyta; class Pinopsida; order Pinales; family Pinaceae; genus Pinus; species Pinus albicaulis. The sequence goes on from CM076575.1 coordinate 149,559,090, forward strand.
ATTAAATTCTAGTGAGAATTAGCAATATCACTTATGGTTACCACTTCAAGCTTTGCCAAGGTTTGAAACCAACACCCTTCAAAATCCTTGTTGTACCTGTATTTCCTACGGTGGAAATTGAAGGCGAAGAGAAAATGAAAATCGCATAGCCCAACAAAATAGTGGCATGGCATCACCCTCACAAAGGCTAATAGTTACCGATGTCAGAGCCAAATGGAATAAATGAAGTCTCACATGTCCGCGCAATTATATTTATAAATATGGAGGATTCCCTCACACAGGCCAAACAATTAATCCATCACATCAACCAATAGCGAGCACGGTGTTTTGGTTGTTCTCTGCAACCCTTGCACTCTAGAGAATGTAGAAAGTGTAAGACAAATTTGGATCACCTTTTTCCAGAGCTTCGAGGTGACATTCAAATTTTAAATTTTTGCCCATACCCAGCGAACTATTTCCACTGCAACGCCTGAGGCAAAACTGGTCCTCCTCCAACCTGTCCCAAAACAACTCAACATTATTAAAAAGAAAGGGTTTTTGTAAACCCCTCCCATGAACTTAAATATGGTTAAGTGCCGCCAAATCGTTGGACAAACACTATTTTTTTTTATATATTTGTTTTTTATTGGATTTAGTTAAAAGTTGCTTGGCGGGAATTTTTTTTTTTTAAGAATATTTAGATTTTCAATAATTAATCTATTTTTTATATTTAAAAAATAAAAATAAAAATAATCAATAATCTAACTTAATCATTGTGTATATTTACAACATTATTATGTTTTGTGATCTCAAAAATTTTGATAATCCAAAATTAAAATGATATTTGGAATATCAAGGTTTCTTTGGAAGGAAATTAAAAACCAATGTCAATAAAAGTCACTAAGAAATTTCAAAACAGACTACATAAATCCATAGATTCTTTGAGGATTCTAGCAAATGAACCCAAGTAAACCAATGCTTAATTTTAGTGCATTTCTACTATTCCTAGATAATTATTTTCACATTCTCTCTTGATTTCTTTTATTCTTAGTGCATTGTTATTAATTCATTGTTTGTATTGTTCTATTTCGTTCATTGTTTAAGCTACAAAATGGGTTCTAAGTGACTTCAATTCTTTTAACCCTAACCAAAAATTTTCCCTAAGCTTATTTAGGGATGGTAATTATGCTTGGAAATGGGTTGGGAAAGGTAGAAGCTAACATTGGGAAGGGGTGCTTCAGTAAAAATAACTATTTTATTGGCTCTTGGGAAAAATGGGAAAGAAAGATTACTTATAGGACTTTGTTTGAATATGTTACTGTGCAATTTATACCTCGAGAAAGATGAATTTTTCACTAAGCCATGACGATAAATGGATTATTTAAATAGTACTCAAGTATTGTCTAAGTGGATAGAGGAGGATGTAGTGTAGTTAGCCATAGTGGGGTACTAAGGTCCAATACATTTTATTTTGGGATAAAGGTGATGTTGTAAGCCAAAAGTAATAGACTTAGTTTGATATTAGAACAATTGATGACATTGTTGGGTAGAGTATACTTCTTGAGTGAATCTCCAAGGAGTTAAAATCCTATATTTTAATTGAGATAAATCCTTGCTTGGAGGGAAATGCATATTTTAAGTTGTCCATGGAAGGGATGAAAATCAAACCTGTTGTGTGATTTTCCCCACAATTGTTTGGAAGGACTAGTTTATGCCTATTTTCTAATTCTCATCAAGGTGTGAGTATATGATGATGAGAAGATAAAGTATGATTAAATACATCCCTATTGTAAAGATTGATTAGACGAGAATAATACATTTGAATTTTGTATTTTTTATGACAACGTGTTAATTATTGTATGACTTTATTTTTAGCATTGACATCATGCAACACTTTCAATGTTTATTGTTTAACATGTAATCAATGTTTTTTTGGTTTAACCACCATCCCTTTTGAAGGGTACTATAAATGACATGATGTACATGAAAGACTTTACATCATCGCTACAACATCATTAAAAAATAAATTTTCATACTCTCTCCATTATCAATTGTTCATTTCTAAGTGTGCACTCCAAAATCTAACAAGCATTGGAACTGGAATTGGTTAGAGTGGAAGTTGTGACCAAAAGGTTGAATATAGGTTAAAAAGTTTTTTCTTTTATTATTGGAGGGGTAAGGGGGTGTTTCCTAAATCATTTAGGGTTATCAAAATTGCAAGGCTCAATAAACAAAATTTGGGACATTATTACTCATCAAATAGGAAGATTCCATAAATATTCCATTCTCATGGCTTGATTAGAATTTACATCTATTATAAAAAATGATAATTTCCAAAAACATCCAAAAGAACAAATCCAATTTTAAATGTAGCTCTCTAAAACATAGGCAAAAATTAAACATACAACTTTGAATTCTTTTGAAATACATAAAACCTGTTGAGATAAAAATACTATGGTTATTAGGTATAAGTCCTATCCTGGTGAACCAAAGAATGTTTTTAATTTATGAATCAATTTTGTATACAAATTTTCTTAACTGTAAATAATAATATACAGTGTATAATAATAACCATAAATAATCAATTTTCCAAACCATATCTTGTACCTTATTGGCTTCAGCCACATCATGGAAGCACACATGAATCCAACCTCGAGCTAGCAGAGACACCTCCGGAGGTCATTTTACAATAGGTAATATTTCCTTGTCCACCAACGTTATTGGGGTTAAGGACCTAAATTTTTGACCTGTTACTCGCCCCGCCAAGAATTTTTGGGAGATTTCCTTAGTCTTCAAAATGGTGATGCGACTCCCAACACTAGAGAAAGGAGGATTATGTTCTTCTTCTTAACACTACGATTTCTTTTCCTAGATTTCCTTTCTTTCTCAGACTCCTTCTAAATCATAGCTCCTTGTTCACAAGAGTGTTTCTCCCTAAAAACCCCAACAATGTTCTCAACATTAGTTCAACCTTCTTCCATCAACAACATTCCAGAGGCTGGACTTACCTGTGAAGATGTCCTAGAATGCTTGAAAGAGGAGAATATTATAGGGATAGATTGAAGAGTTGTATATATTGTCTAGGGAGATGAATGCAACGGGTTATGTACCTGACATAAGATTTGTATTGAACGATGTGGAAGAGGAGCATAAGGAACAATTTCCTTCCAACCATATTGAGAAGGTGGCCATTGCTTTTGGGCTTATTAAGGCATCCTGTGGGATAACTATTCAGGTAATTAAGAACCTTTGAGTGTGTGGCGATTGCCACTCTGTCATCAAGTTCATCTTAAAAATTATTTTAAGGGAGATTGTTATGAGGGATTCCAACTGCTTCCATCATTTCAATGAGAGGCGGTGTTCTTGTGGTGATTATTGGTGATTGTAACTATAATCATAAAAGGGGATTGCTATTTCTGGGAGGGACTTGACCTTCTGGTTGGATCTGGTACAAATATGTTTTAGCCTGGACTCATAATAATTATGTAATACACTATGATAGACATACTATTTGGTAAATTTTATGTGGAGGATTGCATGGAAATCATAAAGACAAGTTATGATTTTCAAAATGGCAAGCAATAAACTTCTACTGGTTATGTTATCCCTTGTAACATTATTTTTTTGAATTTGAGTTCATAATAAATTACAGGGGTTGGTTGGGTCAGGATGGATTGAATTATATATATATGTGACGATGCCTTTTCGCTTGAAAATATGATGCTTTGAACTTGTGATTGGCTTGTGGGATATATTTAAAGGTTTGCAGGGTGAGAAGAAAATATCAATAAGGATATGCAACCGGTCCTTGCTTACATTGATTGAAACAAATGCACAAAGGCCTAATTGTGATGCTAAATTTGTTCTCTAAAATGTATGCATTGATAAGGCATATACGAGCAATGAATGCATTGAAATTCAGTCAATGTTACAGAGTAAAAGCATTGTTGCTACTACATTAATCATCTCATAAGAACCTCTCAAACTATGAGACACAGAGACTTGTGTTTACCTACAACTGACCAAAAAATCAATGATAAATGGCTCTTTTGTTAGATATCGTCTAGCATTGAGGCTTGAAAATCGAAATGGAGCAGTGTTGCTAACAATGTTTTTTGGTAATGCAACATTCAGTATTGAAAGAAAAATATCAAGATGTGCACCATTCAGTATTAAACAATGGATCTCAAGAAACCCCACTTTAAAGGGTTATTAGATTAATGAGAATATACTAAGGCTTCTTCAAGCTTAAGTTTGATGGAGCCTCAAAATACAGAAGGGAAAGTTGGGATGGGGATTTATTTGCAACCATGCAAAGTTGGTAATTCTTAGTTATTTGTTCATTTGCGACAACTCTTGAAAAATTTATCCAATTTCTAGTGTTGGTGCTGAATATTTGTTTATAGAGACATAGCAACCATGTATATGGAATGCCGGAAAGAGACTCGAGTGAGGCGATTAAAATGGTGAAGGGAAATTGTATGTGAATATAAGAATTTTTGGGGCATCAAAAATTATAAGAATATAATGATGGTACTGGAAGAAAATATTATGTTGTAGCAAGGTGTTTGATAACAAGTTTCATCCATAGTAGACAAAGAAAGAAGAAGAATTTCAACTCTGTAGTTGGAAAAATGTCTATGGAGCAGAGAATTTTTAGTCCTCTCAATAGAGATTACAAATTAAAGGACAAGGCTTAAATGAGATTAGTTCCATTATGATGACACCATGTTGAAGACATAGTAACCGAGGTTGAATTTGTATACAAATATAGTATGAGATGGAAAACTTTGGGTACAAAAAAAAATATTGGGAAAAAAACATCTTCGTGATACAAAAGCAAATATGCATTTTTTTTTCTAGATTTTAAAAGTAAAATAATTGTAACTATCGTATCCCTTCAAAATGGATATGAATTGTGGCTTCCTTCTTCAATACTTAAGTTTTAAACACGATACTACTGGTGGTTAAACTCATTTATTTCGTAGTTTTTCCTTCATCATGCTCTGAAAGGTTGACTTCTAAGTTCTCACCAAATCAACTCCAAAGGGAAACACTTTGAGAATACACTAATCACAATCTTCATGATTCACTCCAATCCCTTCTCCATCCTTTCACATCATTTGCTACCATCCAACCTCATCCTGACCAAGTGCAATGAGTTCCCCCATGTTTTTTTGTGGACTTAGGTCGAGAGCCAGCTCTGGCATAGGGAATGCTGGTAATGATTCAACTTCGGAAACAAAGTGTGGTTGTCAAACGTGGAATTGAAATACTCAGCTGGCAACCACGATATTTGAGATATGAGTTCTCGAACTGATAAATATTAAAGACAACTTCTCCACAGCCTTTGCATATTTATCATAGGCCTCCTTACAACGAATCCATTATGGGATCTTTACATATGGGTGCAACTTGTGACAAGCTTTGTGTCATGTGAATTTGTCAATGCCTTGGTTAATTCAATGTGTCCAAAAACATTGGAGTTATGTGTTCTTGCATCAACGTAATTCCTAGATATCCTTGGGGAACATAAGTGTTGTTATTTTTATACAACAATATAATGTGAGGACCAAGGTCTTTGAAGGATTCAGGTTCCATATACCTCTATTAGCTCTATTAATGTTCTACTGTTGGTCCTTAATTGAGGTCTGCAACATTACTACACATTATTTCATAGTCACAATTATGTTGTATATTAAAGTAAAAAGGCTGTGGCTTTACCCATACTGAAAAGAGAAAGAGGGCTCAACATATTTTTGACATTCAGAGCACTGATTATCCCTTAAAAAAAAGGGAGGATAAAGTGAAAAATGGAATTATAAGTTCTAACATATTTCCAAAGGCTCTCTTCTATACCCACAAAAGTATTATTTTAAAAATTGATTACACATAATTATGCAAAAGACATTAACGATAATTTCTATGAGCTTCATTGGAGTTCTTGCACTATAAAAATTGGATGTCAGGGCTTGGGTTCGTAAGGGACTGTACATACTTCCACCTAAACCCCATGCGGAAGACCGATGTTATTCGGTTTGTTACCCTGCATTTGGAAGGGTAAGCCCAAGAGTGGTGGTACCATGGGCCAATCATGTTGCAACATATTCACATCAGTTTTTACATAGAGTTCACCCAAAGGCTATTGGAGAGGTTTGAGAGGAAATACCCAGAGTTAGATTTTAGGGAGTTAGCCCATTTGAGACAAACTAGCAACACAAAGGCATATATTACAGAGTTTCAGGGATTGACAATGATGGTGACTGACATTTCAGAGGCCTGGTTGATCATGCTATTTGTGGAGGGGATAACAGAGCCATTGGGTGAGGGCGTACAAGCCCACATATTTGAAATATGTTATCTCCAAGACCTGGGATATGATTGACGTTGTGCCCAAGACCTGAGCCTTTGTCCCCACTAGACCCACTACAACACAAGGGAACCGACACACTAGACCACCCTAGATGGATGGAGGATGTGGTTAGATGGACGAGGAGACCTTGAGGGACCTTAGGAGGAGGAATTTGTGCTTTATGTGCCAAGAACCCTGGGCACCTGGGCATAAGTGCAACAAGGGCAAGGCCCACTACATTGAGGTGTATTCAGATAGTGAGTCAGATGAGGATTTTGAGGTTCAAGCTGAACTTGGAGATGAGGGAGGACCATCATCAGGGGGAGCACCACCACCACCACTACCACCTAGAGGGGACCGTTTTCCCCATCAGGGGAAGTTCCAAAGAATTTGACACTCAGGATTAGGGGGACGGTACAGGGGCAACGAGTTTCAGTTCAGGTAGACAATGGGGCCACCCACAACTTTATCAATTCCCAGATGGTGGAGTGTAGGGCATCCACACAGAGACCTTTGAGGGTTTCTTGTTGGTACCAAGAGACTGAACCATGTAGTGCACGAAGTACACTCCCGGTTGACTTTGGTGATGGGGAACTACCCAGTTACTGATCACTTTTTTTCACTGTCCCAGAGACCAACGTGGTGTTGGGTGTCTAGTGGTTATACTCATTGGGGAGGGTCACCATTGGCTGGAAGAAGTTAGAGATGGAATTTATGGGGCCAGATGGGAAGCTAGTATTATTTAGGGGGATGCACTCTTACCCACCCTAGATAGTTTCAACACACCAGATGGAGGTCGATATATGACATGGGGACATAAAGTGGGCAGTCGATATGAGGATTTCGGAGACAGGGGCCCAACCACGGCCAATGCACCCAGATATACAGGCCCTATTAGAGAGGCATCAAGGTTTTTTTTGGGATATCCCTATGGACAAGCCACCAACCATTTTGGTGGAACTTGGCCATAAAAGGGACATCTATATTTGCATATTTTTTAAGAAACAAATACACCTAGTGGATTATCCTTAATAAGGTCTCATCATCTTGCTTAGCCTTGTCCTTAAAAATAGATTATTACTACTATGTTACATATTGTCCCTTGACTTACAAACAATAAGACCTCATACACCATTTTGAAATCTCATTATCCTAAAAACAATAATATTTCATTAAATTAACCTCAATCACTATTTTCGAATGAAAAAAAATTATGTTTAAAAAATCTATTACTATGCTATGCCTAAACTCTATTTTTTTCAGCGCAGACAATCCCAACACTTCATAAAATCAGATCATAAACTATTTTTTTTAGCACAGACAATCCCAGCACTTCATTTTGATGGTTTAGTCAAATGAAAATATAACACGTGGAGTTAAATCGCTCCCATGTTAACGTTTCTAAACTTCCATAGTTGCATTTGGCATTGCCTTCACTTCACTTAATTGTATCCCTTAGCTTGGTGTGGAAGATGCTCTGCAACATAGTCTGCTACCGTGGTGTGCCTTCCAGACGCTTTGCGACATAGTTTGCTATCGTTCAAGGTTTAGGTTGTTTAGTTCATCCTCCAGCGACACTTCCAGGAAAAGGTTTCGCTCTTCCCCCTTCACGAGCTTATTTCTCCAAATATTTCTTTGTCTTATTACATTAAGGAAGTCCAGGGTTTAGGGTTTTAGGGCATTAGCAGATTGCGCTTCCTACCAGGGAATTTAACAACAAAGGGTTAAGGGTTCTTGCATTGGATGCACACAAAATGAATTTGTTTGCATGGTTTTGTTATTCTAAGATCTAATTCATATCTTGGCAGTGGTCAGGGGCGTGTTGAAACTGTGTCCTACCTGCATTTTTTTCCCCATTTCAACTGGTTTTGATCTACATGGCCTCCACTTGAACTTATCCAAGGTTTTGTGGATGACTAGAGTTTGAGTTTTGTCAGCTGTATGTACAGATTAAAAAATCCTATGCGAATGACTAGATTTTGAGTTTTGTCAGCTGTATGTATAGATTAAAAAGCACAAGAAATTACCCTGTCCTACAAGAGAATTCTTACATTTATTTTCATTCTTGTTTACCAAAGTGAAAGAATATGCTATACCAGTAAAAGGCGAGCACCTGCACGAATTGGTGGCAGGTGCTTAACATAGAAGAAAAATCATTCTTCTTAAAAATTGACAAAAATAATGCAAAAGTATACAAAATTCTCCAACTGCTAAAGCACTGTGTTGACTAAAGTTTTAGTATCGTATGAGAAAATTGTTTGCAGAGTTCTTGAAGTTGCCCCAGGATTCTGAGAAGAAATGTAGTTTTTTTTCTAGGAGTACCAGATTTAAGAAGATTATACAGATGAGGAATTAACGATGGTGATCTCAACAACTTATTTAAAATTTGTCACTTCTATTACAATACAGTGATGGAAAACTAGCCACAGTATTCTCCTTGCATTTAAGGGAAGTAGAAGCCAATCTTAGTTGTGTCACAAGAACAGAAAGAGCAGAAACTACATTGTATGTAAGATCTAGTGTGTCATTTGTGAAAACATTAATAAACAAAGGAATTACACCAGCTGCTACTATATTGAAGCACTTCAATAAAAAACTGAAAGATTAAACAAGGCAGTAGCTACATCCCTCTTGCCTTTGACAATTGTGTCCCAAAGAAGATTTATCAAGGCTGGAATGACATCAGGCCCCTTTCCAATTGATTTCTTATATTCACCAATAGAGGAAAATTTAAAGAACATTGCATCTATACTGCATCTATTTCTGAGAACATTGGTGATCGGTTGTATGCACCAGATTTCATAATAGATAAATTTAGGAGCGCAGTTATAGGATTTTCTTAAGCGTTGGGATCTTGTGAAGTTAGCAGTGATACAAGCAAAGGAATGGCTCTTGTATCTACCATGTAAGATCTATTAGTCATGGTGCATTTAGCATGTAGTGTGAGTTCATAAGCAACCTGATTTTTCTCTTCAAAACCTGTAGCAGGTTTTTCTACTAGGAATGCTGCAGTCATTGCAGCTTCTAAAGTTGCCTTGAAAACCACTAGTCTCTATCTTGATCTCATACACTTCAGAAAGAGACCGATATATACACAATGTGGAGGAGGGTTTCTATAGTAAGAAAGAAACATTGAAGGTGTGCATCAAGTGTGTACGAAGAAGGGTCGAGAAAGTATCTAGGAGGCCGAGGACAGTTCAAGGAAGAGTAGAAAGGGAGATCACTAGGAACCGAGCTTTCCTAGTCCTGGTGCAAAGAAATGTAGAAAAGAGTATTAGCATAAGAAGCCTAATGGAGTAGTGACAAGGTCTTGGAGGTATACTAAGGTCAAGAGTCTAGGTCATGGTCTTGGTACTTTTCAATTGAAGATATAGAAGAAGAATTACTTTCAGGTTTTTCTCTCCAAGAGGGAGAGGTTTTGGCCCTGGCTTGAAGAGCCAAAATTATGTGTCTCTTTTGTTTTTCTAATTGACTTGAAGAAAGACATAATAAGCTAATGAAGACAATATATAAGTAATAGAAGCATAACAAGTATAACACAAGCAATTATCAAGTAAGAGAATTGAATTAAACTATGCCCTACTAAATTCTCAACACCTTGAAGGGCTACTACTAGGTCAAGGGCAACAATGGAGCAATAGCCCACTGTCACCTCGGCTAAGGCTCCTTACTCTTTATAGAATTTCATGAATGGGAGGAGACCCATTATAATAAGGATCACGAAATAATGGATCAATGATAGGATGAGAGGTCATCCTGCAAGCCTATTCACAAGACAAATTCAAACATATCGCTTTCTTGCTTGGAAATCAAAATGAAAGGCTCTCTAGGAAGGGCTTAGGAGAATTCTAAGGTCTAGGGTTTGATTATATGACTTGTCAAGGATATTTGTAGACCCTAAAATCATTTTGGAAACTTGGATTCTGAGTGGTCTTTGTGCATTTGGCTTCAATAAGTTGCGGGACCACACAGGACCAAGTGGGCCCAAAATTAGGTCAAGGGTATGGAGTTGATCACGTAATGAGGGGATTAACCTAATTAGGGAAGAGAAGAGGATCAAAGGAAAAAAATTCTTTGATTTCGATGTAATGATCGAAATGAGGTCACTAGCCAAGGGAAAACTAAGGCAAGAAATGGTCCCTGATCTAGAGCTTGATATTTCTCAACATATGATTGTCATAATTGCCTCAAATTTGGAGGGCTTCTAGGGGACACATCAACACAATTGTGGATAAAGAATAGAAGTATTTGGATGGCTAGATTGTGAGATAAGTGATGCCCTAGGTGACCTATGTAGGCTAGGCCTAGAAAGAAAGAGAGAAGGTGAAGAAAAATATTCTTTAAAGTGATCACCAGTGGAAGACCAGTGCCTTGCTCTTTGGAAGAGATGGATTCATGGATAAATTAGGGTTTGGATCGATTTCAACTTATCAAGGAGGCATAGAAGACAAATTCGCTAGGCTCAGGGCTAGTTTGAAGCAGCTTCAAGGTCTTTATACTTTGTTTAGCATAATTCAATGAACCTATCCTCCAATCAAGCAATGAATTAGATGTACTATGATGGTGGCAACCGATGCCTCTTATTTTTGGTGAAATCAGATCACATTCAGTCAACAAACATAGAATGAGAATTCTATTAGAATTATTGGTGACACTTAGATTGGTTTAGAATTTGATTTCCACATGGGTGTAGGTCTAAAAATTCTCCTAAATGATGCAATTATATATATATATATATACTTTTGCACATAGGATTCCCTTGATCACTTTTGGAAACAGGTTTTTCATTAAAAAATCTAGAGGAATTTCATAACCCATGCAACCATCTCCATCTAACATGAGCTAGTATAAAACTGTTTGAAAATGTAGACATTAAAAATGAGGAGTATAGCCATTGGCAAGTGAATACATGGTTGACTTGGGATATTATATATATTTTTAGTTTGAATAATAATAAAAAATTGCCAACAATGGTATAGAAAGTTAGATCTCCTTTTGAAGGTGAAAATATGTACATGGTTGGCATTGAAAAACTACCTACTTACCTAGGGTTAGTGAAAAATAAAAGAAAAGGAAATTTGACCCCATGCTTGTTGGCTCGAGGGGTCCTGACCCAGGTTCGGAGTTCAAGATTTGCCAACAAACCCCTATACTACTGGCCCTTTCGGTAGTGACCTACTTGCGCAGGTCAAAGTCTCACCCGAAGTAGTATGGGTGGGTGCTGGAACCAGGTTTCCGCACCCTCAAAAAGGATAGGTAAGGAAAGCAGAGCTGTGTTTTGCCTCGAGATGTCCAGATCTCCCCAAGTAGGACTTATGGGCTTCTTTCCGCATCCACGTGCGCAAGGTTAATTGTACTATGGGGCTCAATAATCATATACTTCAAGACAGTAACTCAACATTGCATAAACAGAACAGAATAGATCTAGACATAGTAAAACACTTACACAGAACTTTCGCAACTAAATGCAGAATATGCATAAGACAGTAATTACCAATGATTCACATAAATAGTACACATAGATTCAGTTCCTAAACAGCCTTTCGTATTCATTAATTCATCAACTTCCTCTTAAAATACCCATCCCAACCTGTGCACACAGCAGGACTCTGGATCTCTGTGCACACAGCCAGCAGGATTCCTTCCCCAAAAACCCAAACAGACTTACTAAACTACAATTCGCATCAATAGCTCTTCATTGCCTACTTACAATTCAAAATTTTCCTCTATTTATAACAATCTAGCCTAATCTTTCCTACGATCCATAAACCATGGTTTTCGGACCCTAGGTTTACCCCTTTGACCCATTACAATGCTTTCGGGGCTTTGACCCTCCCCAAAACCCCTGCACTGGACTAAATATAATAAAAAATATACAAAATCGGACTAGTTTCACAGCTCGTAGGAGACCCTATTCCAACAATCCCCCAACACAATATTGTGACTCGTCCCGAGTCACTGTGGTGGTGCGGTCTCTATCTGCGCATGCAAGGCATTGAAAGTGACGATGAGCGGAGGTAACACTTCCTAACTTTGGGTAGCAGCTCTTTTTGAGATATCAATAAGCTTCATGGAGACAAGGCCCTCAGGAGTCGTGGTAACCTGCTCCAATATCTGGTTGAGGCGCGTGATAGCGTCATGAGCACCTTGAGATATCTAGAAGGCAGTATTGCCCCATGGATTCAAGTGCTTTCTGATGACATGCTTGGCACGTCAGAGATCTGAAATCATGTCTATGACGGCGTTGCTGGTTTTCAAGAGGGCTAGATGCTGCGCAGGGACGAGGGAAGGCAAGGTAGCTTCGATCTGATCGAAAGCAGCTTCCTTCTATCGTATGTCTTTCTTGACATGCTAAAGCATCGGGTTGAACTGGACCATTGTCCAGAGCTTCATGGCCGCCTCGAGCAACTGAGTGCCTAGAGTAAGTTGTCCCTTAATAATATATGTTTCTTCTGTGATCAATGCAACCCGTTGCGCTCGTACTTCCTGGGGTATGGTAGGCTGTGCTTGGTCCTAACACTCGGAGAATTGGCGGGCCATGCGGGTCTTGAGGGTTTGGACTTCGGTTTGGGACGCCTTGAGTGTTGTAACCAAGCCTTTGATGGTAGCCTGGGATGAAGCTGATGCCGATATTTCATCAGGGAGCACTGTGTCAAGCTCTTGACCCACTGTTTTGAGCTACTGCTGCGCAATCCGGTCATGATGATGGATCTCTCACAGCACAGCAGTGTGCAAATCCTGTAACACTTCACGGGGCAGCTACGCCAAGTCTACTTGTAGGTCTGTAGCTGTTGGGGCGTGGTCACGAACCACGATAGTGCGAGGTAGCGAAAAAATATGTATTTCGCTGGCAGGTAGTTTGGAACTGCGAAGAAGTCGCAGCGTATCCCTGTATCGTGTCATCCCCCGGGGAGAAGGAGTATCCCCATTAGTCATCCCCTTCGTGCACAGGACTAGCGGTGACTCTACCGCACTAGTTCTGATAGCGTACTATGGCAATTGCATATCATCCTTCATGGCATCTCCCGAGGCCGTCCGGCTGGGCCCTGCGATCAGTCCAAGGTTGCAAAGGTCGGGAAGTCCCGTCATGTAGCTTTGGTGCCATTCTACACCAGCTTCAAAGTCAATTTTCCCAGCAGGGAGCTAGAGGGCAATCATCATATCCATCTCGGCATCCCTAGACCCTCTCAACCAAATGTCTACAGGTGCTAAACTAGTAGGTGCCGAAGTGTTCGGTAGGTTAGGGGCTACCCTAGAAACAAAAGGACAGGCTGCACAAAGTGGAAACTCGCAGAACATGCTAAAAATCTAGACAAGCAAGTAGGAGAATAACAGAGGCAAAGTACAGAGACAATATGGAGCCCTGAGCAGAGTTATCCTGTTGTCCTTATACCATTCGGGGCTATCCAACAGGAGAGTAAATCTAACTTGAAACGTACCCTCAATCAACTGGTAACAACTCACCATAAATTGCCACATTGATTGTCAACCGCCTATTTTGTGTAACGGTGAGGTTCCCTTTTCACCAACGTGCAATCGTCTGCTGGTCATTATTCGTACCTGAGGGCCTTCCCATGAATTTTTAGACTTTGGATGATGCCTACGTGCTGTTCTCGTACCCAGAATTAAAGCCGATGTAAGGTGTTTTGTAATGCGGTCCAGGTACCACTCCAGTAAATTGGCCACCAGACGCATCCCTCCCAGTGCCGCAGTTGGGATAGTACGGGGATCAGTCTTCCATTCTGTTAGGCTACAACTCTAGCATTATCTCGTGTGTGGTACCAGCGTACCCCTTGATCTAGGTGCGATGACCAGGTGTGACCTTCCCTTAGTTGAGGAGGTCGTGTGCTACAGAGTTGCGTCGAGCGCCCCTATGCCATCTTCCACCCTAAATGTCTGCAGGAACTCCTCCCGCAAATTCTCCCAATGGCGCGTGCACTGATGCTACTCCGCATCTAGATACCATGCAACGGGACACAGGTCTAGGTCAAAAATAAACAGGTGAAACCATTCGTTTGGGGTCTTATCACCCCATTGCGTTGCCCATGCAAGAAAATATATGTGTGGGTCTTCTGACCCAAGGAACTTCTGGATCCGTCTTCCTGTTGGGGCTCAAAATCGCAGGGTCATTTTATCCCGACATTCCTCCCAATTGCGGAATACCATCCCATGCGTATCCGACCAACGCGTAGGCGCTCCATTCAGGGCTATCGGAAGGACCCCTAGCCTGCGTTCCTTGGGAACTTCTGCTTCGAATGCACGTAAAAATTCCTCAATGTCACTCGAGTCCCCAAGGTAGGGCAGGTCTCTTACCTTGGTGGAGATGCAACAGAATCTCCTTGTGACTTGAAGACATCGTAGTGCCGAAACCTCATGCAACCAGCCTTACCAATTCTCCAGTTCCCCATTAGAGTCGGAAAAGAATTCACTATCTTTTTCCCAGGATAGCACTCCTTCTGTCTTGGGGTTAATCCAGTCTTCGTCCTGCGTAGTCAACTTGTAAACGTGATGTGCTTCCTCCTCATCGCGCGCTGGCTCTATATACCGCACACCTTCCGCAAGATCCAGTGGTACTATTATGCACATACCGTTATTTTCAAACACCATGTTGCGCTTTTTGAGATTGATAATACCTCCCATATATATAGCCCTGTCTAGTCCTAGGAGTGCAGTGTGGGGATCTGCATCTTCCAAAATTTCGATTACCTCAAAGTCAACTTGGACCTTTACTCTTGCGATATCCACCATGAATTTTGGCAGCCTTCCCAGAGGGATGATCTTTTGGTGATTTTCCATGTGCAGCTGGATGGTGGAACATTCCAATTTAGGTTCTCCCATTCACTGCCACATTTGCTTAGGTAACACGTTCGCATTTGATCTGAGGTCCAAAATAACTTGATCCATCTCGTAGTCACCAATCTGCGTAGTCAGCCGCATTTCCCTACCGGTGTGTTTTCTATAACTGTATAGTTCGTGTACATCTTTGGTCTCGGAGGTCGGATTGGGCCGCGCTACGTAGCTATTCATTAATGCCTGAAGGTTTTATACAACCTTTGGGTTATGCAACAGCTTTAGACATGCCTACAGAAAGGGCTCAACCCGCTCATCTGTCTTGGGGCGTGTTGGTACCTACGCAGTAGCTGTTATTCTCTAAGAAAGGTCCTGGTCAGCTAAGGCCATGGTCTCTTGTCCCTTCTTTATGTTCAACCCTTCTTCTTCCTTCGATCCCTAGGTGACCATCCCACTACGTGTTATGACTTTCACACTTGGGTCTATGTTCCTTAGCTCGGCTTTAACTCTCTATACATTCTGCATAGGGGTGGGCTACTTTTCCTGCATTTTCACTATTAAGATTGGGAAATCTTCGACCACATGGTCCAGTTGTCTGCAATATTTGCAGGATTGCCTAGTGGGATTTGGACAGTCCCTTGCAAAATACCCTTTTTCTCCGTAGTTATAACATATTAGCTATCCCTGCCCTCGACCTGCACTTCCCCCTTGCCTCCCCTGCCCCTTGCTGGAAAACCACCAAAGTGCATAGGAGATCTTGGTGATGCAGGGTCCAATTGTACCCTATACAAGTTTCCCCGATCCATCATTAAGTCGTAAGTGTGACATTTCTGCTCATCATGTCCTATCGATCAGAAGAACCTGCACCACTGCTGCCTTAGTTCTGGTACATATGCACCGAGCTGAGGGAAATGGTCTATATCATGCAGCCCTGCTACACGGCAGTCATCGCACCATAACGCAGGTCCGCTCGATCCTGGTCGTGATAGGATCGGTCCCCCACTTACTCCTGGGCGGATCGAACTAGGTCCTCTTAATTGCATGTAATCTGCTAATAGCAGGAACTGATCCTTCGTATGGCCAGATACCCAACATCGTATGCACCAGAGATTGGTGCTGGCTCCTTTTCCTCATTCTTTTCGCAGGTTCTAAATTTCCATATACATAGCTCCAAGTTGCTCCTGAATTTGACGTACTCCTAACGACGTATCTTCTTTGGGCACAACTTCTAATTTCATAGCAACTTCCATAGCTTTTTCCTACGATTCAAAGGTTGGGTGACTCATTGGTGTATGTAGGTGGGGCAGCAACATAGAATGAACCACTCCATATGTTTTCTATCATCATACTCAAATCCCCCTTCCCTGATCGCTTTCTTCAACCGCTGATTAGCCTCCCATACAGATTCAGACGCACCTTGCTTGAAGTCTTTCACTTCTGCTACCAACTGAGAATAAGATTTTAGCTTTCGGAATTGTTTCTTCATAGTGTCCTTAACGTCTTGAACAGATGCACGCTCATTCTAAGAGACGTATCGCATATACCAATCAAGTGCTCTATCTTCGAATGCCAGGGAAAGCTGTGCCCTCTTCACCGTGTCATTTGTCACATTTTGCACAATCCATACGGAATATTCAATAAACCAAAATCGGTCCATATCCTCGTCTCCTACCCCCTTGAAGGTAGGTAGCTTCAGATGTGCAACCATATCACTGTCCGACGGAGGTGGCGGTATGGGCAAGTTCTTACCTTTATGCGGCCTAGATGATGGTGTAGTCGGGGGGTCTTCGCGTAGAAGTTTATAGGTAGATTTTTCCCCCTCAAGGTTGGTCTGGTAGTATTTACCACTATGTTTCACACTCCTATCTAGATCTGAGGTCATTCAGTCGATATGACTACACAAAATGCTCTTTTCACACAGTAATATCTTAATCAGCAATAGTAATGTTTTCAGAAATTTTCCCTGGAACCCTTTAAAGAATCGTCGCTCGGCCTCAGAGTAGGAGACAAACTGATCAATGGAAAATTCTATCACAAATCCTCGTAGCACACTGTCCACCCAGTGATCTGCCATGCGCGTGATAGTATTATCAGTCCTTTCTAGCTGTTGGATCAGCTCTCGGGTCCACTGAGTGACTTGTTCATCCTTCCCACACTTCTGGAATTCTACGAGCCTAGCCAACCACTTCTGAAGCTCAATTACAAATGTTACAAAGAATATTTCGCAGCTTTCTGTAAGGATGTACCTATTTTTTCCCCTTTCCGCCGTTAACTTCTCACTGCGATTTTCTTTTACCGCAACTTCATGGATCTTCTTTTCAAACCACTCCTCAATTTCCTTCCTTTCAGGCTTCCAATACTCTCTTTTCATTACCCGATCCATTTCTCAAAATGCTCCAAGTCCCGGCAACAGAACCATTTGTTGGCTCGAGGGGTCCTGACCCAGGTTCGGAGTTCAAGGTTTTCCAACAAACCCCTATACTACTGGCCCTTTCGGCAGTGACCTACTTGCGCAGGTCAAAGTCTCACCTGAAGTAGTATGGGTGGGTGCTGGAACCAAGTTTCTTCACCCTGAGAAAGGATAGGTAGGGAAAACAGAGTTGCGTTCTGCCTTGAGATGTCCATATCTCCCCGAGCAGGACTTATGGGCTTCTTTCCGCATCCACGTGCACAAGGTTAATTGTACTATGGGGCTCAATAATCATATACTTCAATACAGTAACTCAACATTACATAAACAGAACATAACAGATCTAGACGCAGTAAAACACTTACACAAAACTTTCGCATCTAAATACAGAATACGCATAAGACAGTAATTACCAACGATTCGCATAAACCGTAAACATAGATTCAGTTCCCAAACAACCTTTCATATTCATTAATTCATCAACTTCCTCTTACAATACCCATCCCAGCCTGTGCACACAGCAGCAGGGTCCACACACAACAGGACTCTGGATATCTGCGCACACAGCTAGGAGGAGTCCTTCCCAAAAAACCCAAACAAACTTACTAAACCACAATTCACATCAATAGCTCTTCATTTCCTACTTACAATTCAAAATGTTCCTCTATTTATAACAATCTAGTCTAATCTTTCCTACGATCCGCAAACCATGGTTTTTGGACCCTAGGTTTACCCCTTTGACCCATTACAATGCTTTTTGGGCTTTGACCCACCCCAAAACCCCTGCGCTGGACTAAATATAATAAAAAATATACAAAATCGGACCAGTTTCGCAACTCATAGGATACCCTGTTCCAACAATGCTCATAACTGCAGCTTCTTGGGTTAGCATAGTGACCACTTCTGATTAAGTAAGGGGGTTTGTTAGCCATACCTATAGCCTCTGATTTTGTTACAGAGAAATCTATTAGGATGCCATCAACTGTGAAATTATTTTTGTCCACAAACTGAAGATATTTCCTTTTCGGATGATGGATCATGCCATATTAATCATTAGATAAATTAGAAGCAAATATTTCCAGCCCTGCAAAGTGATCATCTTGTACAATACCTTTAGGTGCTTGTAAATATAGCTTGTATAGACATACCAAATGTAGTCCTTCGGAACCATGATTCCAGTGGTAAATGTCTGCACAAATGTTAAATTTTTTACGAGGGAACCATATGTTGCAGTTTTTTATGGGTCCACATCTTCTTTGCCAAGAAGAATCAGTATTATCTTTGTATTTGTTATTCTAAATTTTGGTTCAATGGCTTGTAAAAAGAAAACCCTTGGTGGAAGAAATGTAGTTCAAAGTCATAGATTTTGATAAATATGTCACAGATCATGACATTCTTAAGCTATGCTTTTCAAAAAACATGGAGTACTGCCACATATCAAGAAAAAATTAAGTATCCAAGATGATGAAAAGAAAAAAAAAACAAAGATTGAAAGAAATAATTGAAAATAACACCCACAAAAGAATCTTGGTACTTTCTAGAAAAGAATTTACTAAAATTTCACAACTGTGAAATGGAACAATAGATATGGAAATTAGAAAGATATACCTGTACATTCAACCAAACTGTAGCTGGTTGATATTGAGTAATGCCTTCTAGTTGAAGCAATGGATAGATATTGTCAAATGCATAAGAGTGGGATTGAAATATTCTCCTGAGGTCTAAAAATTGTCAAATGCATAAGAGGTCTAAAAATTCTCCTAAATGATGCAAGTATATATATACTTTGGCATGCAAGATGCCCTTGATCAGTCCTGGAAACAGGTTTTCCATTAAAAAATCTAGAGGAATTTCATAACCCATGAAACCATCTCCATCTAACACGAGCTGGTATAAAGTTGTTCGAAAATGTAGACATTAAAAATGAGGAGTATAGCCATTGACAAGGCAATACATGGTTGACTTGGGATATTATATATATTTTTAGTTTGAATAATAAAAAAATTGGCGGCAATGGTGAAATTATTGTTGTCAACAAAATGAAGATATTCCCTTATCAGATGATGGAACATGCCATATTCATCATTGGAAAAATTAGCAGCAAATATTTCCAGCCCTGCAGAGTGATCATCTTGTACAATACCTTTAGGTGCTTGTAAATAAAAGCTTGTATCGACAGGCCAAATGTAGTCCTTCAGAACCATGATTCCAGTGGCAAACGTCTACACAAATGTTATTCTTTTTATGAGGGAACCATATGTTGCAGTTATTGATGGGTCCACATCTTCTTTTCCAAGAAGAATCAATATTAGCCGTCTTTGATATTCTAAATTGTGGTGCAATGGCTTGTAAAAAGCAAACCCTCAGTGGAATAAATGTATTTCAAAGTCATAGATTTTGATATAGATATCACAGATTATGACATGCTTAAGCTATGATTTTCAAAAAACATGGAGTACTGCCACATATCAAGAAAAAATTAAGTATCCAAGATATGAAAAGAAGAAAAACAAAGCTTGAGAGAAATCATTCAAAACAACACCCACAAAAGAATCTTGGTACTTTATAGAAATTTTTTTACTAAAAGTTTACAACTGTGAAATGGAACAATAGATATGGAAATTAGAAAGATATACTTGTACATTCAACCAAACTGCAGCTGGTTGATATTAAGTAATGCCTTCTAATTGAAGCAATGGATAGATATTGTCAAATGCGTAAGGGTGGGATTGAAATGACTAACTTGCTACCAAAAATGGAAGCATGAGATTCTTATAATTATTCAAATTAGAAAAAATCACGAAATTCCACTATGAATGTATAGATTCCCTAATTTAAGTGTCCATCAGCTATAATATCTATTTGACTTTGGCCATCAAAGGTCACACTACGTATTTTATGTTATTATAAGAGGTCCTCAGAAAGCCGATTAAAATAAACATGTACCATGGCATTACTGCATGCAAATAGTAGTCTATTTAACTAGTTCTATTAGGCTCTTTAACACATATGCATCTAGGTGATTTGCAGACACATCATTCATAATAAAGGTAGTCTGTTTAGAAATTAGGGCCTTTATTACAAATTCTCTTCTTGATAATTACTACACAAGAGACACAATTTTTAGGCTTTCAAGCCAGGGCCAAAACCTCTCACTCTTTGAGAGGAAAAATCGATCAGAAATTCTTAATGGACTCATATTCTTTGTCCATAGCATCCTTCCAAACTTTATGCTTTACGACTTATTCAAATGATCTAGCCCCAGATTGTACAATTGTACTCATGGTTGTTAGGTGCCCTTGGTACCTATTTGGCTTCTTGCTTTCACGAAATGTCCCCCTTGGGACAATATGTCTCTTGGCATCTTCGCGAGTGTCCCTGAGCCATGAGGGTCTCCTTTTATTGGAATGAGGTGGGTCAATAGGATCCATCGGTCCTTCAACATCGTGCATAGGTTCATCCTTCGATTCTTCCCACCTCCCAACTTCTTCTTCTTCTTCTTTGTCTTCCTTTGAACTAGGAAGATTTCTTACTTTCTTGAGGGAAACATCTTCATCGAAGGTGACATCATGGCATATCTCCACTTATCTTTGACCAGGCACATAGATTCTATATGCCTTTGAGGTTTCACTGTAGCCCACAAACATTCCCTTATTTCCGGAAGCATCTAGCTTGCTTCTCTTTTCTTCTAGCACATGAAAATAAATAGGACTTCCAAAAACTCTAAGGTGGGAGACATTAGGCTTCTTACCAGAGAAGACTTCCTCAGGAGTTTTGGAGTCCAAAGCAGAATGCGGGCATCTATTTTGAACATACACAACAGTGTTCGCAACTTCTCCCCATAGAAACTTTGGAAGACCTTGTCATATAGCATGGCATGGGCAGATTCCACAATGGTCATGTTCTTTCTTTCAACAACAACATTTTTTCTCAGGAGTATACACAGTTGTGGTCTCCCTCTTAATGCCAACTTCCCTGCAAAAGTCATTGAATTAATTTGACTCATACTCGATCCCATTATCGATCCTCAAAAAATTTCCTGTTTTGATTTTCAACCAAGGCCTTGAAGGTACAAAACCATTTGAATTCTTTGTCCTTCTTCTTCAAGAAATATATCCATGTTTTGCAAGAGAAGTCATCTATAAAAGTCATGTAATAGGAACATCCTCCCAAGGATGTTACAGGCAACATACCAGATAGATCAAAATGTATTAATTATAACTTTGCAAGATATCTAATGTCTTTGTGACACTTGAGGGGAATGGTACCCTTGTATGCTTCCCTTCGGCACAACCATGACATATACCTTCATGATCATCTTTAAACTCGGGCATCCCTGTCACCACCTTCCTTTCTTAGGGAAGGGTTTTGTAATGAAGGTGTGCAAACCTCTAGTGCAATAGCTCGATTTGAAGAGTTGTATCACATGACATGGCCCCCAATGGACTTCCTCCAACTTGATAAAGTGTATCAACTCTAAAACCAATAGGAAGAGATTTTTTGAAGTTCTTCTTTCAGATGTGTACCTTTCCATTAATGAATTCCACCTTGAATTCTTTGTCTTCCATTGCCAAAATGGACACAAGGTTCTTCTTCAAATCAGGTACGTACAACACATATTGTAAGCAAAGGACTTGACCTTGAGATAGATGAAGGGTCACAGTCCCTGTCATTTTCACAGGATAGGTGGCATTATATCCAAGGATAATTTCTAAATTACTATCCTTCTCAATAAAATCAGAGATGGCTTCTTTATAACCAATGAGATGCCTTGAAGCACCACTATCAATCAACTAGACATCCAAGGTGTCAAGAGGAGATGCAGTAGAGAGGGTAGATACAAGAATATATTCATTTTTCTTATTATCAACAACATTGGACTCATTGTACCTGGAATTCCTTGACCTCTTGAAAGGTTTTCCATTTCCACTTCGATCAGAGGGAGCCTTCCTCTTTCCTTTGAACTATTGTTCATTTGATTTCCATTCCCCCTGAAGTTGTTGTTGTCATCATCACTGGGAGAGTCCCTTCTATTCGGGCACTCTCTTGCATGGTGACCGGTCTTGTTACAAGTGTAACATCTTCCATTTCTTCCTTTGGGCCCTGTTCTTCAATGGTTTTGATTTCTCAGGCCAACATGGTCATTCTTCTTTTCATGAGCGGTGAAGGCAGTAGGGTCAGCTCCATTTCCATTAGAGGGATGATCTCTCTCCATAATTCATTTTTCCTCTTGAGTGCATCTTGTCAAAAATTCATCAAAATTAGGAATCACATTACTATTAAGAATCGTAGTATCAAATTCATACCAGTCTCGGGGAACTCCTCCAAGAGCAATGAGGACGAGATCTCGATCAGCTACTTCTTCTCCTATGGCAAGGAGATCATTCCTTATTTCTATGAGCCTCATAAAATATGGTTGGATGGATTCATCTTTGACCTTCTTTATGTTCTTCAACTTGTTCTTGAAAAGAAGAACTTGATTAGCATTGCTAGCCCTGA
Source organism: Pinus albicaulis (assembly GCA_034641835.2). NCBI lineage: Eukaryota > Viridiplantae > Streptophyta > Pinopsida > Pinales > Pinaceae > Pinus > Pinus albicaulis. Next base: position 149,582,120 of record CM076575.1, read on the forward strand.
ACTTGCTAACCAACTTGTCATACATCTCTTTAGAATCTAGATGTACCCAACTTGGATATGTAAGCAACCAAGTGCTTATGCATTGAATCCCTAATAATCAGCTTTGCTTTGATTTCCCCTTTTATATACTTCGTCTTTGTGGCAGGCGATGCATTTGATGGAGGCTCATGGATCTTCCCCTGTACATAATCCATGACATCTTGATCTTCCAAAACCAAATCCAAAGACATATTCCATGCATGATAATCAGACTTGTCAGTCAACTTGTCATCAGATTTGAAACCCTTGTTTGTGGAGGCCATTGATACTTGATATGACTTCTTCTTAGGTGATTTCTTTTCACACTATCTTGGGCTTTGTCTTCACCTAATCTTTGATACCATGTTAAATTTAGATAACCATGGTATGTTTTATGCTTAAATGCAATTTTACTTCAATCTTCTTTAAGGCCCAATTCATATTTATCAATCACATAAACTTTAAAGGAAAATTCTGATAGAACATAAAAATAGATCAACAAAAGACAAGCCAAATAATGTATTAGAATTTGTAATTCTCCTTGTCCAAAAAATGGATAGATAAATGTTTGTTACAATAGTCAACAGAATGCCCTAGCCAACAAAGTCTCGAGTTGGTCAAACCAACTTCTCCAACAACCAAATCAGCCTTTCTCCAAGTGTCACACACACCCCTCAAAGACAGATCCAAAAATTAAATGCAAAACCTAAAATGGTCAATGCAAAAGTCAACACACAGTTAATAGACAACAATCAAAGGCTTCTCCTCGATTTTTGTGCCCTCAAATTCGGCCTCAAGAAATCGGATATTTATGTGCAAAAATTGAATTCAAAATCCAAGAGTTGACCTAAAGTCAACGTTGTCCAGAAACCCTAAAAACAATCTGAAAATTACAACAACTTCTTCAGGTTCAGATTCACACGTGTGAGGGAAAGGAAGCCTCTCCTAGGCTATACGAACCAATCAGAACACAAGTAGAATGTGTGTGATGAGATGATGATGAAATGAGCATCATCTCTCTCCAATTTATATCCTTCAATGAAGGTGTGTGACACATTTGTTGGGCTTGTGAGCCTACATTGCAAATCTGGCCAACCTTGCACATGTGTGGAAGATAAAACGAAAATATGTGTTTTTTTCATCCAAACAAGATGATATTTAGATCAATCTTGCACCTCTCTGAAAGAGGAATCCAACAAAAATATAATCATCATCATATTGTTGACATTTTGGGGTGTTGGGATAGCATCATATGTGCTCTATCTCCCAAACTTTGTGGAGGAGCTGGAGTACATGAGATCTCCAAGACCCAGAAACCATTTAGAAGAATTCCATCTGTTTTAAGTTTTATTAAAATAATTAATCTTTTAATTAAGGACCCTAAGTCTAACTTAGGAAAATTAAAAGATTAAAGTGAATTAAATTAAACATGTGATGAGAATGAATTAAGTGACGCGGATCAAGAAACTTCTAATCTTTTAGCTATTGATTAGAGATTAGATCATGACCGTTGGTTTCCCAATGAGAAAAGTATAAGAGAAGGGCTTGGGGTCAGTTGGAGAACACACACACTGGCAGAGCACTGAAGCTAAGCTGAGATTCTAGGGTGTGGCCTGCTAAGAATTTCATGAGTGTTTCAGTTGCGGCGAGGGGCAGCATTGGCAAGCGGATGGTTTAATCCTAGGCCAAGAGTCCAATGACAACAGAGAAGGATCATTCCAGAGTAGCGCAGAGGCAACAACTACACAGTCCAACCAAGAGCCCAACAGGGGCAGCAGGAGCCAATCAAGGTTGACGCAGGCCTAGATAGGGCAACACAATGGCAACGTAACCCCTTCTAGGGTAACACAGGCCCTTCCTGAGCAGCACAAAGGGCTTCAGAGCAGCGATGGTGTTTCTAGAGGCCGGAAAGGAACCGAGTTTTGTAAATCCCGTTTGAGGGTGTGAATCAGTCATATTTTTCTATCTCCTGGATAGAGGTATTGCTACCATTTATATTTCTCTTTCAGGTTAACCAGTTTTTGTGCCCATGATTGTTGTACTTAGAATCTGCATAATAATAAAAACACTCCAAAATCTAGCAACATCGGTTTTCTTGCATTGGGTTTTTCCGGGGAAATTTGTCCAGAAAATCCTTGTGTGTCACTTTGTCTATGAGCATGTTATTCAGTATTTGATCTGTATGTGTAGGCTGTTAACTATATTTACTTCAATGTTAATTATGAATACTCATATTAATAAATTATGTAATTAGGAGAAGTAAATCAAGATTTAACAATAGGGTTTCTCAATTTTAAGAAATTTTCACATGGTATCAGAGCGATTGTAGATCAAGTTGGATCTCTAGAAATATGGCTAAAGAAACCTATGTTGCAGAAAACAGTAGCAGCAACAGAGAAACCATAGAGGACAATGCAACACCAGAAGGACACAGAGGCAGCAAGAGCCACATAGGAGCTAGTGCAGAGACAACACAATGCCTTCCAGAGGGACATAGGAGCAGCTTGCGCTACGCAGTCGCTGTGTTGAGCCAGTCTGCTCACTCAGAGGACATCCAGGGTGACGTAGTCCAATAATTGATTCTTGTGAAGAGTGTCATGAATTGGAAGTTGAGCTACAAATCTTCAACAGTTTCTGGAAGGGTGAAGATTCTGTTGGTGCAGAATTAAGCCTAAGCTATGTTGACAAATAGCGGGAGGAGAACAACTGCTTAGTAGTTTTCATTGCTAAAAGAAATCTGAGGATCGATCATAGTGTGATAGAAGAGAGATGATTCGTTGTGTTTGCTATATTTCCAAGGAGGAAATCAGTTGTTAGAGGGAGCAGAGGGTGCCTTTTTGCTAAGGACCCTAGATCCAAGCTTTAGTTGAGAAGCGGGGAGAGGAAGAGTTTTTCCGACAAAGTAGATCTAACCACACGGATTGCGTGATCTGGATAGGTTGGACGACTTGTGCAACTTTTCTATCTAGAAGGCCAGAATCCTGGTAATCCTGGAGGCATACGGCTTGAGGGAGCATGTAGAGAGTGTCTTGGCTACACCAACCAATGCGAAACTCCTGGCAGAGCATAATGAAGTAGTGGCATATTCCAAGCGCTTCATCATGGACGGGGTTAAATATCATGTGGTACCACACATAGCCGAGAAGAAGACGACTCATGAGATGTGGAAAGCTTTAACCACATTGTATCAAGGCAAGTCCATCCAAAGGAAGATTCTTATGGAGAACCAATTGAGGTTATTTATGGTGGCCAAGGGAGAGGAAATTGATCCTTTCCTATTCAGACTACAGTCGATCTGGGATTAACTGACTAGCATGGGGTCAAGGTGGAGGATGATTTCATGGTGAGGACTGTTGTAAATGCAGTCACAAAGGACTCAGAAACATTTTTCCAAACCCTTTTGGGTAGAGTGGACCTTCCTAACTGGGACAATATGTGGGCTATCCTCTGACAAGAGGATATCCATCGAATGACCAAGAAGCAAACTAGCACCGGAGCAGGCAAGGTGAAGAAGGAGGAAGAGGAAGATGCAACCCTGGAATAAAAGAAGAAACAAGGGAAAAATAAGTGTGATTTGAGATCAAATGTTTCCAATGTGGCGAACTTGGACACTTCGCCAGCAATTGTCCTCAAAGGAAGAAGGACAGGGAAGCTTCTAGTTCCAAGGCTGCTGTAGCAAATGATGGCTCTGACAATGACATAGACATGAGTGCTCATGAACCACAGAGGTGGGGTGATATTGATCTGCAAAGCGACTACAGAGTGGTGGAGGTATCCTTGAGTAGCTCAACCCTTGGATCACATATGTGCTATGGGAGCCTTAAGACAATAGCAAGGAATGGCTGGATGATTGCGTGAAAATATCACGGATAGAGCATATGGCAGAGACTGAAATCTTAAAGAGGGATCAGTGCAGTGCAAATGCAACAATAGCGTAGAGGCAACATTGCAGAGGAGGCATGCTTACGCAGTGTAGAGCTGTAGTAGCGCAATGGCTTTAGGAGGAAATAGCAAAGCAACAGCCTATGGAGCTTCAGTGATAAGATGCAACCCAAATGACCTATTTTTCATTGGTTAGGGGTCCTTTAGTTGTTTACTCTCAGCAACTGAGTTGCAGTACAACAGTTGGCGGCACGATGCAAAAATTTGAGAGGGAGCTACAATACGGATGTAGCAATGACGGTGGTAGAGTCATGGGCAGAAGTATAGAGAGTAGCAACAACGCAGTGATGTAGGGCAGTAGGCCAAGCATCAATGTAGAGACCAATGCCAGAGATCAGAGCAGTCTTTCGGGGTGAAGTGAATTTCTAGAGCACATTCCTTGCTAAGATGGAATATTGAGATTTTGGGGTGTTGGGGTAGCACCGGATGTGCTCTAGCACCCAAAATTTATGGAGGAGCTTGAGTAAATGAGACCTCCAAGACCTAGAAACCATTTAGAAGAATTCCATATGGTTTAAGTTTTATTCAAATAATTAATCCTTTTAAATAAGGACCCTAAGTCTAACTTAGGAAAATTAAAATATTAAAGTGAATTAAATTAAACATGTGATGAGAATGACTTAAGTGACGTGGATCAAATAATTTCTAATCTTATTCATTGATTAGATATTAGATCACAGCCATTGGTTTCCCAACGAGAAAAATATAAGAGAAGGGCTTGGGGTTAGTTGGAGAACACACACACTGGCATAACACTGAAGCTAAGCATGGTTTGCTAAGAATTTCATAAGTGTTTCAGCTGCAGTGAGGGGCAAGCGGGATGGTTTGATCCCAGGCCAAGAGTACAATGAGGGTAGAGAAGGAGCATTCTAGAGCAGCGCAGAGGCAGTAGCTACGCAGTCCAGCCAAGAGCCTAGAAGGGGCAGTGCGGAGGCAGTAGGAGCCAAGCAAGGTCGATGCAGGCCTAGTTAGGGCAGCGCAGAGGCAATAAGAGCCAATCAAGGCTAACGCAGGCCCATTTAGGGCAGCACGGTGGCAGCGTAACCCCATCTAGGGTGATGCAGGCCCTTCCTGAGCAGCACAGAGGTTGACATAGGCCAGTTAGGTTGACGCAGAGGGCTTCAGAGCAGCACTAGGGTTTCCAAAGGCCGAAAATGGAATGAGTTCTGTAAATCCCATTTGAAGGTGTGAATCAGTCATATTGTTCTGTCACCTGGATAGAGGTATTGCTACCATTTATATTTCTCTGTCGGGTTAACCATTTTTGGTGCCCAGGATTGTTTTACTTAGAATCTGCATAATAATAAAAACCCTCCAGAAGCTAGCAGCACCGGTTTTCGCACATTGGGATTTTCCAGGGACATTTATCTAGAAAATCCTTGTGTGTCACTTTGTCTATGAGCATGTTATTCAATATTTGATCTATATGGGTAGGCTTTTAACTATATTTACTTCGATGTTAATTCTAAATACTCAGATTAATAACTTATGTAAGTAGGAGAAGAAAATCAAGATTTAACAGTAGGGTTTCTAAAGTTTAAGAAATTTTCACACATATGAGCAGTGCAACATGGAGTTTGGACCTAGTTGCCCAAAATTAACAGTAGTCTATTTCTATAGGTTACCAAAAAGACAAAAGGAATATATAAAGAGCTAGGTTGGAAAAGCTAATCATATTGGGAAATATGTAAAAGGTTCTATTAAACTTTTAGTACAAAGCGAAAAGGCATTTGATAAGATGAAACGAAAGGAAAAATATGCGACCATAAAATTTTATATTGGTCCTAAAACAAAATCATAACCTGCTCTGTCCTGACTCCTTTCACTTCACCTAAAATATTGTTGAGGAGGATATCAACAATGTATTGAATAGAAAAGTATCCAAATATGTTATTGTCATTGATGACATAGGAATTTTGTTGATTGGGGTAAAGCAAATTAATGTTTGTACTTTTTTCTAATCTTAAATCTAACCATCATATGCTCACCCCATATTTTGATAGAAATTATTAGCTGTTGCATAATAAGCAGGTGTAGTTTAGTCTGATAAAAAACCCTGAATGTCCACCATGAGCTATGATAAGGGTTGCTTCACCTTCACAAGTACATGAAAAAATGAAAAACAGTCACAATCTTAGATTAGTTCTTCTGGGCGTCAGGAATGTCAAAAAAGTGTCATCCTCAGTAGCAATAATAGAAGCTTCATTGCTAGATTACAGACCAATTATCTCACAAATATAGCAGCAATGCATAATACATATAAAAATTGAGATAAAATTCCATTTCCTCTCATGGATTTCTTAAGCAGTAAGGATAATGGCCAGTTGAATACTTTCCTAGAAACATCCATGTGAAATTCCTCGTAACAGTTGTTGGAAAAAAAATCTTTATCTATTGAAATCCATAGTCTAAGGCTTAAGCAAAGGAAGGAAAATAAATTGAACATGATGTCCTAATTAGAGAGTCAACACCCAAATCAGAAAATTTTGACTCCGGAGTCAAAGGTTTATTATCTGATAATGCCAATTGACTCTTCACAATTTCGCATACTTTTCTCAGTGTCTCTGGTTTGGCCTATTATGAAAACAGGTGAGTAGAAAGCATAAGAGAATGCAAATGTAAGACCAATATTTACCTTTTGAGTTCAATAATATGGGAAGAAAAACAATTATGCCGACAAAAAAGTGTCATATAAATAGATAGTACATGAAAAGAAATACCTTGACAATGTTATTTCACAAGAACTATGGAAGATTCCAAATTACACTTGTGATGGGAAAAGAAAATATACCACACAAGCTACTAGCAAAGCATCAGGAGTGAATTGTGAAGTTTGAAATGATGGAAATGGAGATCTTTGCTGTCTAAATGATATTGCCTCGAGTCTAAAGAATATGGGGATGACGTGCAACCAGCCAAGAATGCATAGGCTATTAATGGAATAACCTGCATACATTCTGCATTCTCAAACTAAAAATAAGATGGATGGACAATGAAGAGGAAAAGCTTTAAGAAACATATATTGTCCTAATAGCACTTTCTGAAACTACTTAATATAGTAAAGCAACTCAGACAGTAACACATTAACATATGGTGCTTCTTGATTCCTTTGAGTCCCCTTTAACTGTGTTTGATATCATATCCCACAAAAGGGTTTCAGACTGTACATTAAAGCTCCTCTAGTACACTTGACTGAAACTTGGTTTGTATGAATAACTACCTTTGAAACTTAGGTCACAACTAACATCCATTTATAACGGTGTATTTCAAGCCTCAGCCTCAGCCTTAGTTCATAAAGTTCTATGCCTAAAATCATTTGGCAATCTAAAATGTGCCTTCAGAAAGGTAAAAGACTGAAACTAGTTCATTAATATAGAATTTCATTTCGCTATAGTTTACATCAGATAGTGGCACTAATATTGAATATAAAAATGATTTGGTGACCCAGTCAAAAGTATGAATAGATTCTATACAGAAAGGTTAAAGCCCAAAACCATACAAGGTTCCAGGATAAATAATCATGGATGACTATTTTTGTCCAACACTAATCAAATGTTTGATTCACTAAGCACATAGTCACTTCATGAATATATCTAGATTATGCAAGCAAATTCAAAAAATACAAAAATACAAAAATACCATTTTCTTAAGAATATCAGTTTCAAATACAATGACAGAAAATATCTGGCATCTTCCTTCATTAGAACACCCCATTAAAGCTATCTTATGAGAAACGTGCCCCTTAATCCCATCCAACTATATAAGAAAGGCCCCTCATTTCCCAGGATGAGATTTTTAATTTTATTTTTTATAAGATGCTTTTGAATACCTTTCTATTGCAATAGGACATTTAACCCAAACACATGTTTATAAGGGATTTGAACTTCACTATGGAGAAATATCAACACTTATGCTTTAAAATCAAACGAAAAACCATTGACGATAATGGGATTTTGAAGTGTAGGGTTTTTTTGAGATAGACTTCTCACACAATACAATACCTTGGTCTGGAAACAAATGCTCAATGCCTTAACCCATATAATGTTTTTGTGAGTAAAATTGTTATTTGAATCGGATTGAAATTACTGGTTATGTCTCGACTTGATTCATGTTGCATGAAAAAGGGACAAGCAATAGCAAAAAAAAAAAGAAACAAAATTAGCCTAATAACCTACAATCTTCTCAAAAAGTTTACCCCAAGATTTCGGGCAAGATGAGTGGTAGTGAAACTTTTCAAAGTAAGTCACTTATATCGATTTTATTTTGTCGACAAAACACTCTTCAGATTTTAGAGTGGAGAAGTCTACGAAATTGTAGGACAATGATTAGATTTAGTGTCTGTTTATAAATTTATAGTTGATTCTACAATTCCTATTGACAGGTCTCTATTGTGATTTCGACATTTATTTGAAATAATTCCTAAGATTGCCTCTGAGAAGATTTATTTGACATGTAGATAATGTATCTTTAATGGTTGGAGTTGATTTTATTCTGGATGGTCCCTTGATAGACCTGCTTGAGTTGTGGAGCTAGAAGGATTTTTATTATTGACCTCTTCAATGGAAACAATTGTGTCACCTTATGATTCCAATACTGCATAGAATTTTCTATGCCCAAATACAGAAAACTAGGTTATTTACTAGCTATTCTTTTCATACCAATTCGTGGATGTCAGTTTTTGTTTGCATACCAAGATCATTCAGACAAATATTTACTATCAATTAAAATAATTTTAGAAGCCAGAAATAACAAAAAAATTACTCTAGAATTTATTTTTATTATTGAAATAGGTTCAAAATTAAAATAATTGTAGAAGCCAGAAATAACAAAAATTCTCATTTTTATTAAGTGCCTGAACTGAACTAATATTCTTCACAAGATCTGTTAATTTTCTCTTATAATCATCCCTTAGCCAAACTACTTTTAAAGAGGAGAAAAAGGTAGATTAACATTTTTTTCTTTTTCATATAACAAAGCATCCTATCTTTGAGCTGGTAGGAAAGGGTAAAATGTCCTTCAACATTAAAGCTTGAAGCCACTACAACAATAAACTTAACATGTCATTTGCAAAAATTAAACTAACTGTAAAATACTTTACTTCTTTTTTTTGTCTTTATTTATATTTTTTATTATTCACTAAGAATATTATGCATATTATGTTGAAATTGTGTGTAACTTACACATTTTTTAAGAGATTGTTATTAGAAAGACATACATCTTTCCTGTACTTAATATGAGAATGCAAAATCACTGCAATTGTTATAAATATGAGATTTCACAAATCACTGCAATTGTAAAGCCTTTTTCTGATGTTGGCAGTGAAAAAATATTCAATTGTATTATGAGACACACAAATAATTTTATGTTTTCTGAGGCTGAATTTGTTAGATTAACCCTGGATCTTTTATATATCTAGAAGAATTAAATGCTGCTTAAAGTATTTAAGGTTAAAATTATTTATGTAATTTCTTTTCAATGTGCAGAATCCCAAAGATAGGAGGGAAGGATATGGATCTTCATTTCTTATACATGGAAGTAACTACTCATGGTGGACTAGAAAGGGTAAGGTATACTTTGTATATTTTTTATAGCAGGATTATACTTCCAGCAAAATGGCTTCTGAAAATTTGCTCATATTTTTTATTCTTTATGACAACCATGCATTTAGAACAATGGTTCCAGCAATTTGGCTTCTTAAAAGTTAAAATGGCCCCTTTTTCTTGTGTTTTTATTATAACTATGCATCTCGCACAATTTGTATGTGTAGCAGAAAGGTGGGTATGTTACAAGTTCCTACACAGGAGTTATCCACATTCTTACTGTCTAAAGTTAGCGTTAACCTTGGAGGCTCACATTTATTACTCATTGACATTACATTATTGCATCATAATTTTTCTAACATTCAAGTAATGATGAGATCCTTAATATTAACAGAGCATCATGATCGAAATATGACGTGACTACTAACTATTGAGAGATGTTTTCAACATGGACGTCATTCTATGTTTTCCATATGTCTGCCAGATTCTACTAGTAATAACATTGATGGAATTAAGCAATTTATGGATGTAAATTTGTAGACCATTTCAAATTTTTGCCCAACCTATCTGCCAGAAAATGGAATTGAGGGAAGTCTATGCTTCTAAACCTCTTAAGAAGTGCAGGTCAGAAGAGAAAAATATTTAAAGTCAAACAAGTTACAAATATAATAATTAGACTAGTACATGGATAATAGGTACAAGAAGAATGGAAGAGATTCGTGCTACTAGTAACATTAACCTACAATATAGGTGCTACCTTGTTTATCACATCTCCAATATAATGATATAAGGACAAAGGATGCATGCTTGGCTGACATAGCTAAGATTTAAGTCAAGTAACATGCTGGCTACCCTCATTTATTTACATCTCTATAGTAAACAGATGGTGTGTTTCCATCACAGAACATATGGCAACAAGCCTTGAAGTGCCAAAGCTCGTTCTGTAGCTTACCATTATGTTTTTCTACTGGAAATTTAGTTCTTAGACCCATGGTCCCAATTTTCTGTATACTAGGAGTCTAGGACTACTTGCTAGGAAAATTACAATTGGCTAGTCTTTTCAAAGCTTAGGGCCTATTATGGCTAGTGAACTTGAATTAACGGTTTCTCAAACATACCACTAAAACTTTGCTTTACTACTTGATAGAGAGATGCCAGACATCATTTCAGAGTCTTGAAGGGACTTGTCACTTCATGCAATTTCAATTTTTTTTAATTAAAGCTCTTTCAAGGGATTTCACTAGGACTCATTTTAACTGCCAGTTGTATTTTAGCAGCCTGAATGCATGCTTTTCCTCTTGTAGGACAGTTGAAGAGTGTACATAATGAATTTTATTATTGGGCTTGTGCAAAAGAGAGTGATTTATATGATGCAGGAGCCATAGTGATAAGATATTGGTCTAGGTAATAAGTTTCAGTGTCATGCATTGCCTTTTTTGAGGTATATCTTGAGGAATTATTGCAAGATGCTTCTTAACGCTGACTAACAAAGCATCCATCACTTATCAAGAGGTGGGATGCCATGTCATAGTTGTGATGTGTGAGTCTGTGACATCCCAACTTGAGCACTGTTGCAGAGAGGCAAATATTAAGCACCATGTGGTAAGCCAATGATTGCTTATTACTTTATTCTCATCCAACATACAAGATGTAAAGGCGGTGAGCCAATCATTGGTTTAGCACATGAAGCTTAATTTTTTCCATGTGCAGAGGCCCACTAATCCACAAAGGAAAAACATGGGGAACTGAATCCTTTTTGGGTAATAACAAGTACATCATCCTACTTTTACTGACCTGAAAAACAACCTCTGAATCAAAGTATAATTTCATTTGGAATTTACTTTAAATATCATAAATTTACATTCATAACTCATGGATTTTCATTGTACATTATATGGTTGAAAGTATGTGTAGGGCCAGAATTACCATGCAGTTTTAGTCTAAGGCTTGAGATGTGTTCTCATGTACATAATAATCCTCTGTAAGTGGCACATTCACTCTTCATTTAGTGTATATTCATTAACTGGTTATGCTCCATCTCATCTGACAGGTCATTAATGAGAGGAAATTCAAAATTGAAGGAAATAAATTGAAGGAAATCATAGTAGTGCTCAAATTTCCTCAAACCATAACAAGCGCTTCATTTGTTCTACGCAAATACTACTGCAATTTATTCCACCGCTACGAGCAAGTGTGCTTCTTCCAAGTCTAGGGACCCTTGGTTCCTCCTCTAGGTATGCTGTTAAAAGTCATAGGATATTTACAGTCAACATATTTTCTTCCCTTTTGCGTACTACTAAGATTCACACCTTTTTCTCAAGTGGTGTTGTATTTCCTGTCTGCTTTGCCAGTAGTTCCCCACTGAGCTCAATTGCAGCCATGAATCAAATTATACGTGTTGATTACACATGTCCAGTTTCATAGGAACTCAAAGCAGATCCCAGAACAAGGAAAATTGGTTCTACACAAGCTCTCAGAGGTATGTACTATGAACCAAATGATTTGAAGTTATCCTGTTAAATATTATCCTCGTGATTATTTTTTCATTTCATTTAAATGTATATATATGTGTAATTGTTGCAGTTGACCCTGCATCATCAATAGGGAGCATTGTAACTGGTTCTATTGATGGTAAAGTTGACTACGCTTATCTTTTCACTGTAATGGTGGGAACAAGAAATATGAGGGGTCTCTTCTACCATGTACCTCCTCCTGTCTCTCGAACAGAGGGTGAAAGTGTGTCTACATTTTGAATAATCAGGAAACAGAATTTATAACTGGTATGCTGGATCACAGACTAGGCCAGAAGCAAAAGAGAAAAGAAATTTCAAGGAAGGATCTAAATGCCCCAAGACAAAACGGAACTGGTTATAATTTTTTCTTTATTGAGCAACGAACCAGGCTCAAGTCAATTAAACCAGATAAGGATAGAGCGATCAACAAGATGATTGGTGATTTTTGGAATTAGCTTTCAGAGGATGATAAATTAGTAAGTATATTTGTGGAGACATCATTTTAGTCTCTCTAACACATCTTAGCTATATTTTCCATCAACAATTTGATTATCTAGCCAAATGCAATCCTATAAGTTAAGTTTCTATCACAGTCTCTCCTAGTTGTTAGTGTTCTAAGTTGGTTCTGGAGGCATGCATCTGTACAAAGGCCATTTATAGGTCCGAGGACTCTTTAGTTTATTTGGATTTACAATAGTTGACTTGATCAATATTAGGAAGATCTAAGTAAATGAAAGGTAATTTGATTCTTGTTAATGGAAAGTAATACTTTTATAGGAACATTTTGAACATTTGGTTATGGATTAATTTAATGCTAAATTATTTATAGTCCTTATATAACTGTGATTACCAACAATTTATTGGAAATATTGTCATTGATAGCAAAGGAGACAGACAAGGAGCAGAGAGGTAGCAGAGGCAGCAAAGAAGTAGAGAGATAGCAAAAGAGAGGCAAGGAGAGCATTAGACATGAAGCAGAGAGCAAAGCTGCAGAGAGTGTGAGTGTTTCAGTTTGGGAAAACAGCGTTTGTTCCTGTAAGCAGTTGAAGTAGCAGTGTGATGAAACTCTATGATAAGGGTTCAAATTAGACATTCTGTATATAATTAAAGAATTCGATGTTGATCGAGGATTAATGTCGATATTATGATCTAAGTTATATACAATGGGGGATATATCTGTTTGAGAAGATTGAGGAAAGGTTTCAGTCATCGATCACTGCAAAGATCGATGACAATGGCAAAGGAATCTGAATTCTCAATTCAGAATTCGACTTGGGTATATTGAGTAAATGCGAAATAGAGATATATACAATCAAAAAAAAACTTGGACTATTGAGTTGAAGTCTTATGACTTAAGGAATGTTTGTGAGGGTTGATTTTGGAGTAAATTAGAGACTCGAATCAACGCTGGAAAGGAGAGTCAATCACAGAGAATGAAATCGATGGATAGTAATACAAAGAAAGCATATTAGAACTGGAATAATGCCTCTATTCTGGCTTGGAGCTGGAACGAAGAACTAGAGGAGAAGTTTCGATAACCTCCTAAGGAAATTCTGCACAACACTTAAATGAGGTGGCATATCTGGATGAAACAGAAGTACAGTGATTAGTTTGCGAAATCACAAACTTGAATGTGCAGTTAGAAGCAGAACTGTGATAGGGTGGAGTTGTGCGATGGAGGTTAGAACCTCGAACATGCAATCGAAGGTTGATATTTTATATCACAGCAGAATTGAAGACGTAGAATAAATCGTAATTTATTTTCAATGGAGCCGTGGTGAAGGGTGAATAAGAAGAGCGAGGGCGGAGTTATATATAGAAAGGCGCTGAAGAATTGGCGGAACCCCAAGTTAAAAATGGAACCATGATTGGTGAATAGTGAAGGTGGTTTGGAAGGGAAAACCAGTAGTATCGCGTGACTGTTCAAATGGTAAGTGGAATTTCTCAAAAACACGCGATATACCCCCTCGCTTGACATGTGTCCTAAAGTGGTATTAAATTACCACTTTCATTGCGTAATTTTTGAGAATTAAATCCCGAGCAAGTTTATTGCGCGATTATCGTCGGATGAGTGTTCAAATGAGTTTTGGAACGCGAGAAGTTGTTGATCGTTAGATCTCTGTGATGGATAATGAGGGTGTGGGCCCCGAATGCTATTTTATGTTGGCACTGACATTTCAATTAATGCCATGAATATTTGATGTTGGGTTAATGTTAAAACATTAATATGGTTCGAGCATAGTGTGATAAACAAAGTCGACATTTGTTATTGATATGAGTTGAATATGCTGTGGGGACCAATGTTAAAGGTGCAGTGGTTTATGTTTGGACCAAGATCGAATCTTTAATTTAATGAAATTTCTGATGATTGAAATGTGGGGCCCGAACAAGAGATACGTTGAGATGTTGGGGTTTAACCAAAGTTTGGAATGCCTATATGGCTTGAATACTATTAACGTTATTTACACTTGAGTGGTGTACTTAAAACCAAAGGATGAATGTTAATATAAACCAAGTATATATCAGGTGAATGGCAGATATTAAGGTGTGGGTCAAATATAATGCATATTGATACCTTGATAACTCTATCAAAGTCAAAGTAATAAATGCATTCATATATGGTTTGGTTTATGTTGTGAGCTGGAAGTGATAATAAATGCTATGCAGCCAGAACGATAAATTATGTTGGTGCCTTAGGTTCATCAAGGTCGAGGCTTATAAAAAATTGCATTGAAACGTGATGTTGGGAACTATAATAAGGTAAATGATATGTTGACATGTCGTGATGAAGGTGTACATAAGTATTGGTACATACAATTATATGTAGTGATACCTTGGTCTCAAGTTTGTATTGAGTTGTAAGGAAATATCGAATATTTATTTGATATTCATGAGGTGAATTATTATATGGTTTCAAACATAAACTTTAATTAGATAGCTCCCGCATGCAAAATTGGTTGTTGAGTCTTTATGAAATATGGTTCTTAACCATAGGTTTGAAGATGAAAAGAGAGAAAGCTTCCGCTTATGTAATTGAATGTATGGTTGTATAACTCATAGTGAAATGATTTATAAAAGAGCTTCCGCAATGAACATAGATTGCCCAGATTGGAGAGATTGAGGACCCTTTTGGATGATTAATTAGAAATGAATTTTGATATGCATGAGACTTTGAGAGTTATTTGGGGGCTAAACTTGTAAAGAAGTTATATATGCAGTAGATACACAATTGCAGTGAACAAGAGAGTATGCAGAAACTGAAAAATACAGTGACAACAGCAGAAAAGACAAACACACAGTGAACCAAGAACTGAAAGAGTTGAATGAGACATATCAGTTACAAATGTAAATGTAAATGTTTTAATTAATTTTGTATTGTTTGTGACGCAAAGGCAAGTCTCCGTAGGCAAAGAAATACCCCACTGTAATATTGAAATGTATACATATTTCTATATTCCTCTGAATGAGTTGGACAAATAAATGAGAAGGCAGAAGTCGAAGAGTCATGGCTGTTCATTTCGAATTCTCTGAGGAATACAAACAATAATGAGGTGAAATCTATAAATGATATCAAATAGATGTGCATAGAGAGGTTAGAGAATGAAAAATGAGGCAGAGAGGGTAAGAAGAAGGAGGAGCAGATAGAGAAGCTATGATGATTCATAAATGACATAAGGCAGATATGAAGGCTGGTGGACAGCAGTGAAGAAGTAACTGAACAGAGCTGATATCCAAGTAAATCAGCATGTGGTTTTTTTTTTTTTTAAAAGAGTGAGGAATTTGGTACTTCCATATCAAGTTGTAGCTTGATAGATGTCAATTGTAGCTGCCTGAGGTAGGTTGTAGCCTGTAGAAAATAGATGGGAGTTGGAGCTTCCTTGCAAGTTGTAGCTTGTAGAATTGAGGTAGGAGCCTCCTGTAGGTTGAAGCCTACAGAAAATCAATGGTGAGAGGGAGTTGGAGCTTGCCATTGCATCACAACAATAATAAGATGTGGTTTTTTCCCTTATGGGTTTCCACTTATATCTGTTTTCTATATGCATGATGATTATGTGTTGATACTCTGTATTTATTATGCTTAATACCTGCTGCTCACTTATTAAGATTGTTGTTCCATTGTATATTGAGTTGATCACAAAATGATGATGTGAATGACTATAAAAGAAAGTTTAATAAGAACATGACTGCATTAAATTGATTCACCCCCCCCTCTGAGTTTAACCAAGGGTTCAACAATTGGTATCAGAGCCGAGTTCCTTCTGTATCAGTTTAACAACTGGAAGGAGATCCTAGGTCCCTAGGATGGCTAATCTAGAAGGATGCTCAACAAATAAATCCCCTTTGTTCACCAATACAAATTATGCCTTCTGGAAAATAAGAATGAGGACGTACATAATGTCTCTAGGAATAGAAGTTTGGGCTGCTGTGGAATTGGGATATGCCCCAAAGAAGTCTGACTCAGAGAAAGATGCCAAACAAGATTTTGTAGCCAATGCAAAAGCCATGAATGCACTCTTAAATGGACCATGTGAGGCAGAATTTATCAAAGTAATGCACAACAAGACTGCCAAAGAAATATGGGATACACTAGAAAACATCCATGAGGGAGAAAAAAAGGTGAAGATTGCCAAACATCAAGTCTATAGAGCTTAGTTTGAAAATATAAAAATGAATGATGATGAAGACATTGCCAGCTCCTTCTTAAGGGTTGCAAAAATTTTGAATAACATGAAAGCTCTAGGAGAAACCATAAAAGAGTGTGTAATTGTTCAAAAGATTCTAAGACCTTTACCATCTAGCTTTAACCCCAAGGTTTCTGCCATAGAAGAAACAGCTGATTGGGAAACTTTGACCATGAACCAATTACTTGGAAAATTAACAGCCTATGATATGAGACTACCATAGAGGAAGTCAAATGTGAGGGATGCAACCTTTAAGATAGAGAAGAACAAAGAAGAAAAAGAAGATACATGCTCCTGCTCTGATGAAGAAGAGGCCAAATTTATCAGAAAATTGGATAGAGGCTCGGGAACATATAAAGGTAAACTTCCATTTAAATGCTTTAACTGTGGAAGAGTTTGGAATTATGCTTCTAAGTTTCCTCATAAGAAAACAAAGAATCACACTCAAGAAACAGAGAAAACCAAAACAAATAACTGGCAGAAAGGGAAGAGATTCAGGAGAAAATCATTTTATGCTCAGCAAGATAGCAGTGCTTATGAAAACTCAAATGAAACCTCTAATGAAGAAGGAACCTATGAATTTGTATTGATGGCCAAGGAAGAGCTTGAAGGATTCCTTCTAGAATATGAGGAAGAAGGTGAAGTTGATCTTGAGGGGGAGCTAAGAAGTGCCCTGGAGGAAATAGATAGACTTAAACTAAAGTGCAGAAAACAAAAATACATTCTCCTCAAATATGTAAGAGAAGAACAAAATTCAGAAGACCTCATTCTATTGAAAGTAGAGCTTGAAGAAGCCAAGAATATAGAAGACACTCTACTTAAGCAAATTGAAGATAAAATTCAGAAGCAAGAGAAATTGGAAGAAGAAGTAGTATGCGTGAGGAAGAAATTAGAAAACACCCAAAGGAAATTATCAATAAACACTTCTCAAATGACAAGCTCTGATAATTTGAATAAAATACTAGATGCTCAAAGATCTCCTTTGATAAAAACTAGAATAGGTTATGAAGGAGAAACAAGTAAAGTCAAAGAAAAGGATAACAGGAATATCATTTTTGTAAAAGTTGTCAAGGATAATGAAGCAGCCCAGAAGGTTCCTCCAGAAGTAGAAGCCTACAATGAAGTAAACAGAAACAAGAAGGAACCTCAAATGACAAAGAATGAAATTAATAAACAGTCAACTGAAAAAGGCTCATATACTCCTGAATATATAAAATTTGGAAGCTATCAAAAGAGATTCTTCCCCCCTATGAAAAATGTCACTTGTTATGCCTGCCACAAACTGGGACATATTGCTGCATATTGTCATAAAAGGAGAATCGATTCCAACTAGCAAAGGATGCAAAAAGTGAAAACATTACCTCAAGCTAACAAATGGAGAAGACAACCCTTCATCAAGTACGCTAATTTTTTTTATGGGTATTTTTTTTACTGTAAGGAGTTCGGCCATAAAGCCAAGGAGTATGAATGGAAAAAGACTGATATATGGAAACTCAAGGAGATGGATGAACAATGGATAATTCACTCATGTACATAATTCATTCAGAAACATAATCAAATGCTTTGACTGCCATCAAATTAGGCCCAAGTTCCACAAATGTCCTCTCAGAGAATGTGGTCCATCCTCTCAGGAAAGGTACCAAACAAAAGGATGCATGCAGTGGAAAAAAAAGTTGAATAAGTGTGACCTGGCGCTAATAGCTCAAGATCAGAAAAACCAATGGTATTTAGACAGTGGATGCTCAAAGCATATGACTGGAGATTGCAGCAATTTTGCAACCTTTGATGAGAAGAAATCTGGGAATGTAACATTCGACAATGATATAGCAGGGAAAATCAAAGGAAAAGGCTCAGTCCGTCTGGATAATGGAAGAGGAAAGGCCCAAGATGTACTATTTGTGGATGGGCTGAAAGAAAATATGCTAAGTGTCAGTCAAATGTGTGATAAAGGCCGTGAATTCATTTTTATAGCCCAATATTATGAAGTAAGATCAAGCACTGATCCAGATCGATCTTGTGGGGAGGCCCCCAAGATCTAAAAAGTTGAAATAGATCTGAAAAGATCTACAAAATTAGAATGCCAAAAAAAAAAAAAGAGAACACAAAGAAAATAAAACTACAAAGAAACTTGTTTTATTAAAACAGAGAATAACTGTAGAAGCTACATTGTGGTAGACAATCTGTCCTTTTACAAAGTGAGGCTTATTATTTATAGCCTTTTTTGAGTTACAATACCATGTGTAGATACCATAGGCCAATACCATGGATAAATCCCATGTGTGGATGAATACCATGGGTCACTTACAATACCATGGGCGAATAAATATCATGGGTGGATGAATACCATGGTTCGATGCCATTTACAATACCATGGGTAAATTCTATGGGTGAATGGATAACATGGGTAGATGAATACCATGGGTTGATGCCATTTTCCATTTGGATCATTCCTCCCTCCTTAAGAAGCAATGGTCCCCATTGCGTGAAGTTCCCTCCTGAGAAGTATTTGTTGAATATGAAGAGCCACTGAAGAGAAGGGTTTTGTATAGTTAACCCATAACCGTGATGAACGAAGATCCGAGGATAGAGATACCCTGTAATGCTTGTGACCAACTGTGATATTGACAGTGTGCGGCCTAGAAAATGGACTTCGATGAAGTGTGGGTTTTTGGATGAACCAAAACCATGAAAAATGAAGATCTGAGGATAGAGATACCCTACAATGCTTGTGACCAACTGTGTGACTAACAGTGTGTGGCCTAACAAATCGACTTCGATGAAAATGATTTTGTGTGGTTAACCCACAACCGTGATGTTGATTGTTGATGAAGTAGAAGGTGCCTACATAGCTTGGGGTGGGAGGGCACATCTCTAAAAAACCCAAGCCGAATGCTGCTATGTTGAAACTGATGAATGTGAAGCAGCTGCCTACTAAAGCGGGGTGGGAGGGCATGTCTCCAAAGGGAACTCGCTCCGAATGCTGCTCCAGATTTAAAATGAGCATAAATCGGTCAACATAACTCAGAATATTTATTATAACCTTTTTTTTGAAATGGAATGATCATTTTTCATCTTCTCATGTGTTTGAAACCACTATATGGAGACTCTAGACTCTCAGATTCACGCTGGAACTGTCTCGTCATCACAAAATTTCTGAAAAAATAGTTGATTTTAAATCAACGATAACTCCCACATCCGGACTCCGATTTGGCCGATTGTTTTTTGAAATTGGGTGATTTTTCAAGAGGAGCTCAAATATATATCCATTCTTCTGAAATTTTGTACTGAAAATTGCGAAAAATGATAGGAGAGCCACTGTCCATGAATTGTCGTCAGAAAAATAGCTTCAACATTGCTGATTTTGAATCAGCGATATCTCCCTCATCCGAAATCCAATTTGGCCAATTTTTTTTTTGAATTTGAGTATTTTTTCACAAGGAATCCAGATATGGTCTTTTTTTTTAAATTTTACACCCAAATTTTCAGATATGATCTGAAAACTCGCCGCCCAAAAAACAATTCATAGATTTTGTTGAAGATCACTGCAAAACATTGAAACTGAAATATGTTTCAAACCATCATTCCCATGGAGGCGTAACCTGAATCTTGGGGTGAGGCCCCCAAGCTCTGAAATTTGAAATATATCTGACAAGATCTACAAAATTAGAGTGCCAGAAAAAAGAGAAAGAACACACAACAAATAAAACCACAAAGAAACTTGTTTTATTAAAACAGAGAATAACTATAGAAGCTACATTGTGACAGAAAATCCGTCCTTTTAAAAAGTGAGGATTATTATTTATAGCCTTTTTTGAGTTACAATACCATGTGTAGATACCATAGGCCAATACCATGGGTAGATACTACTTACAATACCATGGGTAAATCCCATGTGTGGATGAATACCATGGGTGGATACATACCATGGGTCACTTACAATACCATGGGCGAATAAATATCATGGGTGGATGAATACCATGGTTCGATGCCATTTACAATACCATGGGTGAATTCCATGGGTGGATGGATAACATGGGTAGATGAATACCATGGGTTGATGCCATTTTCCATTCGGATCAAGCACCACTGGAAAGTCCTTGATCAAAGGTGTTCGAACAGAAAGTAATGTCTACATAGTGAAAGAAGAGGATGAAGCATGTCACCTAAGCAAACTTGATGAATCATGGTTATGGCATAGAAGATTGGGACACCTTAACTTTGACCACATCATCAGTCTGAGCAAGAAGAATGAAGTTAGAGATATGCCAGCAATAAAGAAGCCTTCAAATACCATATGTAAATCTTGCCAATTGGGCAAACAGAACCGCACATCTTTTAAGACCAAAGATGATTCTCCACTTCAACTTGTACACATGGATTTGTGTGGACCTTCAAGAACTAAAGCACCAAGTGGAGAATCTTATTTCATGCTGATAATAGATAATTTTTCCAGAATGACGTGGGTATAATTTCTCAAATATAAATCTGAAGCACTTGAGAAATTCAATATATTCAAGGCATTGGCAGAAAATCAAACAGGATGCAAGCTAAAGTGCATCAGATCAGACAGAGGAGGTGAATTCACAGACTATGATTTTGCAGACCTATGCAATGAGCATGGGATAAAACAACAGTTTACAATTGCAGGTACACCTCAACAGAATGGAGTGGCAAAGAGACAAAACAGGTCAGTACAATAGATTTCCAGAGCAATAATGCAAGAAAGTAACATTCCCCAAACCTTCTAGGCAGAAGCAGTACACACAGCTATTTACATTCTTAACAAAGCTCATTTAAGACCAAACTGTGACAAGACTCCTTACGAACTATGGCATGGTAAACCAGCATCAATCAAGCACTTTAGAGTCTTTGGAAGAAAGTGTTTCATAAAAAATAATGATGAAAACCTGGGAAAGTTTGATGCAAGAGCTGATGAAGGAATATTTTTAGGATATGCATCCAAGAGTAAGGGTTACAGGTGCTACAAAAAAACACTACACAAAATTGTGGAAAGCATTGATGTAAGATTTAATGAAGATCTACCAAACAGAACAAGAAGTACAAGATACAGCAATCCTCTAGAAGATCATGAAGAAGAGAACCAAGATAATGATGAACTGAGCAAGACAACAAAAGATATTGAATTAAACTCAAAAGGCCCCTCAAGACCACCCAGCCCAAGGGAGAGAGCATTAAATTGACCCACGAAATCAAGTAGGGCCTACAGAACAGATTAGGCACCCACTCTGTCTATTTAATTGATAGGGAGAGGGGAAGTGCATTTATCTATCCATTGCATGCATTTTCCTCCCATACCAGACAGAAGCTGCGCTCGCTAAACCAATTGTAGCTACTTCCTTCCAACCAGGCTGGGGAGAAGAATGGGTAACCAACCATATAGCCTAAAATAGAGAGGTGAGCATATGTCCTCTAAATCATAGAGGTAAATGGAAGACCCGTTCATCTGAGCAGGAGTAACAGTGTTTCTTCGGCCTGTGTCCCATCCATATTTTCTTTCCTCCCTCCCCTCCTCATTGGCCATTTCCCTTACGCTGACAGCCACTTTGGACCTCCAAATCCGGTACATAGCTCTGACCTCCAATCCCTCCTCGAAGGCCATTTCCCTTTCCCTTGTAGGCTCACCCTATCGTTCCTTACTACTGGTGCATCTGTATCTCGATATGGATGTTTCTCACCCTTGTGATTTCTTTCTTCCCTTCATAGAGCTAGAAGGGCTCATCAAATAGAATAGAAGCCCTGGGAAAGTGTTTTAATGGCCCATAGATTATGATACACCTCTCTCAACCATCAGGAGAGAAACGGGGCTGTTTACGCCCCTTCCTACTTACCCTTACTTATGTGCATGCTATCCACCTGGCGTAACCCTTGATAGACCGACTCACTTACCTTTACTTTTAGAGCTGTTGGATGGGCTTCAATAACACTTTCTGAAGAAGGTAGGGCAAATGAAATGCATAATGACATATGCCCATAGCAGCATTGTTCGTTAAAGCGTAATGACGGCAAAAATGCATAATTACATATATAAGAATCTTGATTTCGGTCACTAGAGATAGATACGAAATAAAAGCATACTCGACATAAATGCATATATTATATATGTAATTACGTGATCTCATAATTGATCAAATCATATCTCGGTGCATGAAATTCATATG
This sequence comes from Pinus albicaulis, assembly GCA_034641835.2. NCBI lineage: Eukaryota > Viridiplantae > Streptophyta > Pinopsida > Pinales > Pinaceae > Pinus > Pinus albicaulis. The sequence continues at coordinate 149,604,994 of CM076575.1, forward strand.
ATCTGAGTTTATTATGTTCAATGAAGAGTTGGCCTTGCCCGATGCAGACAAGCGACTACGTTGATGGCGTCCCCTTGGTCAGGAGTTCGCTTGCTCACCCTTGATGTTAAGGTCAATCTTGGGATCAATCACCTTGGGGATTGGGGTGGGTGGGTAAATAGTGGTCGAGCCTGCTTGCACATCCTAATGAAATAACCCAATATATTACATACGTCAATTCATCATTCGAAGAAGATCATACGCCATACAAAGACCATAAGCACCATTCATAGCTAGTCATAGCTATAGCCAGTCAGAGCCTGCAGTCATAGCAGGAGCCAGGAGTCATAGCTAGTCGTAGCCAGTAATCATAGTCAATCATAGACAGTGGTCACCGATAGCCAGGAGGTTGTGGTCATTGCCAGGAGGTCGACAGGAGGTATTTTCCAGCCAATAGTCTCCTTGCCGGTCATATAGCCAACCAGTCATTGCCAATCATTGCCAGAAGGTAGGTCATTGTTGATAGCCAATCATTTGAAGCCAGTCATTGACAGGAGGTCCAGAAGGTCATATCAGCCGATCATAGACAGGAGGTGGTCATAGCCGATAGCCAATCATAGTCAATATTTGGTTGATCATACCCGCCGAGAGAGGAGAAGAAACCCATCAATACACCAAATGATAAGATTTATTATTATGTTTACCATGTTCCCACCAAACGACAGGAGAAGATCAAATTATTGGGGACAAAAGTGTGGGAGTCCAGACTAGAAGATAGCTAGCTGAACAGAAAGAAGAAGCATACCTAGCCATGCTATCTCAAATAGAGCTAAAGAAGTTCGAAGAATCTATCAAAGACAAAAACTGGGTAAATTCTATGAATGAGGAAATGGACTTAATTGAGAAGAACAATACCTAGGAATTAATTCAAAGACCCACTGGGAAAAATTTCATTGGCACAAAATGGATATTCAAGAATAAGATGAATGAACAAGGGCAAGTAATCAGAAATAAAGCCAGACTTGTATGCAAGGGATATTCACAAATTGAAGGTCTTGATTATGATGAAACATTTGCCCCTGTAGCTAGAATGGAAGCAATCAAAATGTTTTTGGCATTTGCATGCTACCATGACTTCAAGGTATATCAAATGGATGTGAAGTCTGCCTTCCTGAATGGAGATTTAGAGGAAGAAGTCTACATGGAACAACCCGAAGGATTCTCCTTAACAGATAAACAAGACTATGTGTGTAGATTAAAGAAAGCCTTATATGGGCTAAAACAAGCTCCTCGTGCATGGTATTCAAGGCTGGACAAATACTTGCAAAAACAAGGCTTTAAGAAAGGAGGAGTAGACAACAATTTGTACATAAAGGCTAATGAAAATGAACTCCTAATTGTAGTAGTATATGTAGATGACATCATGTTTGGTAACAACAAAGAGAAGTTAACAAAAGAATTTGTTGAAGAAATGAAATCAAAATTTGAGATGTCTATGATTGGAGAGCTCACCTTCTCTTTAGGACTTCAAATTCAACAAAAGAACACATGAAAATTCATCTCACAAGAAAAATACTTAAGAGAGATGTTGAAAAGGTTCCAAATGGAAGACTGCAAACCTGTGTCAACTCCCATGATCACTGAATGCAAACTATGTGCTAATGACGGATCTGCAGATATAGACCAAAGACTGTACAGATCCATGGTAGGAAGTCTATTATACCTAACTGCCTCTATACCAGACATTGTGTTGGCAGTAGGGCTTGTGGCAAGATATCAAGTAGCACAAAAAAAAAATCACTTGCTAGCAATCAAGAGAATATTCAGATATCTACAAGGAACTGCACACTATGGGTTCTAGTATCCAAAAGGAAAAATCTTCACTTTGACAGCATATACAAATGCAGATTGGGCCAACTGCATCAATGACAGGAAAAGCACAAGTGGAGGTGCATTTTATTTGGGAAAAATTCTGGTGGCATGGATAAGCAAGAAGCAAACTTCTATCTCTCTATCTACAACAGAAGCGGAATACATAGCAGCAACAACATGTTGCACACAAGTAATGTGGATGAAACAAACTCTCCAAGACATGAAGGTAAGCATAGATGATCCCATTTCAATCAAATGTGACAATACAAGTGCAATAAGTATATCAAAAAATCCTGTATTTCATTCAAAAACAAAGCACATCCCAATTAAGTACCATTTCCTCAGAGAACAAGTAGCACAGAAAGTAGTGAAGTTGGAATATGTATCAACAAAGGAAAAAACAACAGACATATTCACAAAACCTCTTGCTAAAGATCCATTCGAATATCTAAGAGAAAAACTAGGGGTAGTGTCTGCAGATGTTACTCTCTGACATGAAAATAAAGCATCATTCCAGGGGGAGATCAGTCAACAAATATTGTCACAAAAGAGCCAGAGCTAGTAAGCAGTGCATGGAACAGGTCCTCAAGATCAAAGTTTTATGGACAAGATTTGGAAACCACACTAGGAAATGTGCAACCCTTTTCCATTGATGTCAAAGGGGGAGGAAAAGCAAGAAACAGAAGAAAGGGTCTTCTAAAAGGCAAGCAAAGGAAGTGTATTTCCATCAATGCCAAAGGGGGAGACTGTTGGAAATATTGTCATTGATGGCAAAGGAGACATACAAGGAGTAGAGAGGTAGCAGAGGTAGCAAAGAAGTAGAGAGATAGCAAAAGAGAGGCAAGGAGAACATTAGACATGAAGCAAAGAGCAGAGCTGTAGAGAGTGTGAGTGCTTCAGTTTGGGCAAACAGGGTTTGTTCCTGTAAGCAGTTGAAGTAGCAGTGTGATGAAACTCTATGATAAGGGTTCGAATTAGAAATTTTGTATATAATTGAAGAATTCGATGTTGTTCGAGGATTAATGTCGATATTATGATCTAAGTTAAATACAATGGGGGATATATATGTTTGAGAAGATTAAGGAAAGGTTGTAGTCATCGATCACTGCAAGGATTGATGATAATGGCAAAGGAATCTGAGTTCTCAATTCAGAATTCGACTTGGGTATATTGAGTAAATGTGAAATAGAGATATATACAATCAAACAAAAACTTGGACTATTGAGTTGAAGTCTTATGACCTAAGGAATGATTGTGAGGGTTGATTCTGGAGTAAATTAGAGACTCGAATCAACACCGGAAAGGAGAGTCAATCACAGAGAATGAAATCGATGGATAGTAATACAGAGAAAGCGAATTAGGACTGGAATAATGCCTGTATTCTGGCTTGGAGCTGGAACGAAGAACTAAAGGAGAAGTTTCGATAACCTTCTAAGGAAATTCTGCACAGCACTTAAGCGAGGTGGCGTATCTGGATGAAACTAAAGTACAATGATTAGTTTGCGGAATCACAAACTTGAATGTGCAGTTAGAAGCGTAATTGTGACAGGGTGGAACTGTGCAATGGAGGTTAGAACCCCGAACATGCAATGGAAGGTTGATATTTTATATCACAGCAGAATTGAAGATGCATAATAAATCGTAATTTATTTGCAATGGAACCGTGGTGAAGGGTGAATAAGAAGAGCGAGGGCGGAGTTATATAAATAGTAAAGGTGCTAAATAATTAGCAGAACCCCGAGTTAAAAATGGAACCATGATTGGTGAATAGTGAAGTCGGTTTGGAAGGGAAAACCGGTAGTATCATGCGAACGTTCAAATGGTAAGTGGAATTCCTCAAAAAAACGTGATATACCCCGTCTCTCAACACGTGTCCTAAAGTGGTATTCAATTACCACTTTCATCGCGCAATTTTTGAGAATTAAATCCCAAGCAAGTTTATTGTACAATTACCGTCGGATGAGCATTCAAATGAGTTTTGGAACACGAGAAGTTGTTGACCATTAGATCTTTGCAATGGATAATGAGGGTGTGGGCCCTGAATGCTATTTTATGTTGGCGATGACATTTCAATTAATGCCATGAAGATTTGATGTTGGGTTAATGTTAAAACATTAATATGGTTCGAGCATAGTGTGATAAACAAACTCAAAATTTGTTATTGATATGAGTTGAATATGCTGTGGGGACCAATGTTAAAGGTGCAGTGGTTTATGTTTGAACCAAGATCGAATATTTAATTTAATGAAATGTCCGCATGATTGAAATGTGGGTCCCGAACAAGAGATACGTTGAGATGTTGGGGTTTAACCAAATTTTGGAATGCTTATATGGCTCAAATAATATTAACGTTATTTACACTTGAGTGGTGTATTCAAAACCAAAGGATGAATGTTAATATAAACCAAGTATATATCAGGTGAATGGCGAATATTAAGGTGTGGGTCGAAGATAATGCATATTGATACCTTGATAACTCTATCAAAGTCAAAGTAACAAACGCATTCATAGATGATTTGGTTTATGTTGTGAGCTGGAAGTGATAATAAATGTTGTGGGGCTAGAACAATAAATTATGTTGGTGCCTTAGGTTCATCAAGGTCGAGGCTTATAAAGAATTGCATGGTATAATTGAAACATGATGTTTGGAACTATAATAAGGTAAAGGATAGGTTGGCATGCCGTGGTGAAGGCTTACATAAGTATTGGTACATACATTTATATGTAGTGATACCTTGGCCTCAAGTTTGTATTTAGTTGTAAGGAAATATCAAATATGTATTCGATATTCATGAGGTGAATTATTATATGGTTTCAAACATAAACTTTAATTAGATAGCTCCCGCATGCAAAATTGGTTGTTGAGTCTTTGTTAAATATGGTTCTTAACCATAGGTTTGAAGATGAAAAGAGAGAAAGCTTCTGCTTATGTAATTGACTATATGGTTGTATAACTCATAGTGAAATTATTTATAAAACAGCTTCCGCAATGAACAGAGATTGCCCAGATTGGAGAGATTGAGGACCCTTTTGGATGATTAATTAGAAATGCATTTTTATATGCATGAGACTTTGAGAGTTATTTGGGGGCTAAACTTTTAAAGAAGTTATATATGCAGCAGATACACAATTGCAATGAACAGGAGAGTATGCAGAAACTGAAAAAGACAGTGACAGCAGCAGAAAAGACAAACACATAGTGAGCCAAGAACTGAAAGGGTTGAATGAGACATATCAGTTACAAATGTAAATGTAAATGTTTTAATTAATTTTATATTGTTTGTGATGCAAAGGCAAGTCTCCGTAGGCAAAGAAATACCCCACTGTAATATTGAAATGTATGCATATTGCTATATTCCTCTGAATGAGCTGGACAAAGAAATGAGAAGGAAGAAGTCAAAGAGTCATGGCTGTTCATTTCGAATTCTCTAAGGAATACAAGCAGTCATGAGGTGAACTCTATAAATGATATCACATAGATGTGCATAGAGAGGTTAGAGAATGAAAAATGAGGCAGAGATGGTAAGAAGAAGGAGGATAAGATAGAGAAGTTGTGTTGATTCAGAAATGACATAAGGCAGATATGAAGGCTGGTGCAACAGTGAAGAAGGAACTGAACAGAGCTAATATCCAGGTAAATCAACATGTGGTTTTTTTTTTGAAAGAGTGAGGAATTTGGTGCTTCCATATCAAGTTGTAGCTTGATAGATGTCAGCTGTAGCTGGCTGAGGTAGGAGCCTCCTATAGGTTGTAGCCTGCAGAAAATAGATGGGAGTTGGAGCTTCCTTGCAAGTTGTAGCTTGCAAAATTGAGGTAGGAGCCTCCTGTAGGTTGGAGCCTACAGAAAATCAGTGGTGAGAGGGATTTGGAGCTTGCCTTTTCATCACAACAATAATAAGATGTGGTTTTCTCCCTTATGGGTTTCCACTTATATCTATTATCTATATGCATGATGATTATGTGTTGATACTCTGTATTTATTCTACTTAATACCTGCTGCTTACTTATTAATATTGTTGTTCTGTTGTATATTAAGTTGATCACAAAATGATGATGTGAATGAGTATAAAAGAAATTTTAATAAGAACATGACTGCATTAAACTGATTCACCACCCCTCTCTCAGTTTAACCAAGGGTTCAACACAATTTGGTTATATGCGTTCTTGATTTGAATTTAAGTTCGAAGGAAGTGACATGAAATAATCTGTGGTAGCCTTATCAAGAGAGAGGTTTAGTGGATAAAGAGTGTTATAAGAGAGAGATGTGGGAATACAAGGAAGATAGAGACCTGAGAGCTAGGGTGCAGTGGAAACCAATGGCTTCCATCAACATAGTTTAAGCATTGCAAGGAAAACAACCCCCTCAGCAATGATATGACACAAAAATGTCAATTAAGACTACAAGACAGTAAACCACTCTAAGGGATAGTTCAGTCAATATCAGAAACCCATTTTTATGCGACCGGAATCGCAGAGAAACTTTCTTGTTGTTCTAGCACTGGCATCTTGGATAAAATTTCTTGTGGTTCTGGCATTGGTATCTTGGAGAAAATTTCTTGTGGTTTTGGCATAGGCCTCGTTGAGTACCAGCCTTCCAAGAACCGTCAATCTCCAAAAAGTGAAAGTCATGTTATAGTGCAGGAACAAGGTTCCCATGGGATTAGTAGCCCTTGACATTTATAACCCCACTTCTGAAAGAAAACTAGCTGGGTGGATGTGGGATTCTTATTGGACCATTGCTTTGAATTACAGACCAATACAAGATGTTCTATGGTGAAAATTGAAAGTTAAATTATGTCTCTTATATTGTTCAATCATGAGTGCACTAATGGATGCTTTGTTGCAAATTAGACAAGCCTACTAACACTGCAACACAAAATCCGGACTTTGCTGACACCACACAGATAGGGAAACATGTAAATATTTATTAGCTTGATCTTGACATGTATTCTTTTGCAACTGTTGTTGAGAGACATAAGTAGTTTACTAGAAGATATTGAGAATTACCGTGGCATATAGATGTCTTTATAAGCATAAGGAAGTTCATATTATGCAGTGTGAAAAAACCCCAACACAAAAACATATCCGATTTGAGTCTGAATGGTGTCCACTCAGAATAATGGTCTTGATCTGTGCTTTCTCTGTCTCATCTTCATCCTCATGAATAACATCCAGGTGCTCCATCATCTTCGATTTTTTCCACGATACAAGCTGCAAGGTCTTTGTCAGAATAAATAGCAAGCCACCACAGCATCCTGCCTAATAAGCCACAACATCCTGCCTAGAAAAATTATGGCACCCCAACTCGAGTCCCTCATCCCTTCCATTAATTCTCCTAAATAAGGACATTTCACTTCTAACAGGAGGGTCTATGACTATCTTGTTTTAATACAGGAATCAGTTCACTCTCTCAAAAGCAAGAAATAGGATAGCATGTTTCTAAAGTTCGATCCAACAAATTATATAAGAAGGTTCTTTAATTGCTTGAGGTTCTGTGCATATTTGGGTTCATCTTAGCTTGAATTTAATGGATTTAAAACTGCATATCATCAACCACCTTTTCAGTCCTAATCAAAGGGGTTGCATCAAGTTCTTCATATGATTCAAACCGCTCTCTCCTTTCCTTTCCATTATTATGATGGAGGTTTTTGGTAGAGCTTCATCTCTACCCAGAAATTAAGGTTTTCTAAACGGAATCAACACCTCCCCAAATTTACAATCAATCACACATTCCCAATTTTTGTATGATGTTGTTCTCATGGGAGCATCCCAATTAGAGAAAGCCAAATCATTCAAACAAATTTTGGACTTTTTAGAAGTAGTACGTGGGCAAGAAATCAATAAACAAATATCCTGGATTCTCTTTCTCAAACCAAATCACCATGATTGCAGAACTCACGGGCTTGCAAAGTGAATAAAACCCAACCAAATATCTTGGCTTCCCACTCACGAGTCACAACCACAAGATTTGGAAGAATAAAATGGCACTACATCAACTTAAAGATCATAAAATTAATTGAACCTTGGTCCAATAGCAGCCTCTTCCTAGCTGGTAGAATTATATATTTGCAGTCCCTCCTGAGTGCCATGCCAATCTTCTTAAGCTCCATATTGTTCACCCAAGACAGTGCTCTATGAAATTTAAAGGAAGTTTAGACACTTTATTTGAAAAGGAAGTAAACCCAAGAAAAATTTCAACTTACTACCATGGTTGAAATTTGAAAATAACAGAACCCAAGTGGACTGGCATGTTTGGATTCAAAAAATGACTTAATGAACAAATATTTGTGTAATATTCCTAAAATTAGCATGCATCTAATAGGAATATTAGATTTTGATTTTTGCACCTAGTAGATGAATAAATGGGAAAAAGGACCCATATTTAACTTGTATTGACATAAAATCCATCTTGGTGTGAAAAGGGGATAACTTGGTGGCTGGATTTTTCATCTCCCATGTGTGAATAGGAAGAGGATCATCATGATTCAGTCAAGGTTGATCAAGTCAACAGTGTTGCCTAAGAAGGTGTGGCTTGCTTGAGAAGACAGCGTAGTTTTGGAGGGAATGTATTCACATGGTGTTGTAAACCCATATAGGTGGGACCCAAGGTGAGGAGGCTCACAAAAATTATAAGGAGGAAGATGGTAGACTTTTTGGGGTTAGCTTATTAATTACATTTGCATGTCTGCTTAGACACTTGAGCATTCTTTAGCTATTGAGCTAAGTATGCAATGTTGTTCAGCACAAGGTATTCTTGCTTTGGGATTCCTTCTCCTTCATTGAGAGATCACTTGGAGGAGTTTTTTTCTTCATTTTCCCATATCCAGACTCGAGGCCTAGCAACTCCTACAGCTACAGCGTCATTCTTACAGCAGGAAACACTGTGTTGCTGGGTGTTCAGTGGGAGATTCACAACACTAGATCTTGAACTTATCTTTCAGAGGAGGGAGCTCCCCTTTCTTTGAAAGATCTATACAGGAGGTCCTGGAGCTTATTTGACATCTTGGAAAGTGGCCAAATCAGTTGCCATCCACCACGGTGTAGTTCGTTGGGGAAACTATGTCATTTTTGCCAGAGCAGCAGCTGTAGGGTTTGATCCCTTGTTTGTGAGCTAGTTCCTTGGAGGAAAGGCCAACCTTTCTCTCGAGAAGCTATGTACTTCATTCTTTCTCTGTAACTTGTATATTTCAATCATATATATTCAGTGCTACAGTAAAATTGTGTTTTTCAGATCCATATCTGCAGATATGCATTTTTATACATTTTACTCTCATGTAACCCTTGTCGAGTGATCTTATTTTGTATAAAAAGGAAGGAATCTCCATTTTCTCTGCCATTGAATGATTATACACCTCTGATCTCTTATTTATCATCATTTTCTGCATAAACCCTCATTAAAATAACGTAGTCCTTGCTTCAGTACTTTCTGCATGAGCTAGGCTATGGGGTTTGGGGCTTATTTGAGCTGCATTGACTTGGGGAGATCTGTTTATGTTGGCTAGAGTGATTTTTTTCACCTCTAATTCTTCATGTGAGTTGTATATCATGTATTCTAAGGGATCCAAGTCCCATTTCTCACTTGTATAGCGATATTTTCTGAAGAAAATTGTTTTATGCCCTATATTGCTGCATTTCTCCATCCGAGAAGGAGAATATAGGCCATTATCTTGCTGAGGTTCTTGCATCTGCTGGTGAGATGTTATTTTAAATATAATGAGATGTTCTACATTTCCATGCTCATGAGTTGCAAAAGCTCCAACTTTGTAATATCTCAAGATATTCCATTTGTTGTAGAAAATCCCGATTTTGGGATATTACAGTGGTATCCGAGATGCCATCTTGGCTCAGCCTATGGATTTCAGATCCAATCAGAAGATAAGAAGAAGAGGAGAAAAAAATTATGGAGAGGTTGAGATTACTCTCATCCATTTTCAGATCTAGGAAGAGCCTCTCCAAGGAGGTTCAAACGATGAAAGAAGAAAGATGCAATGGAACTCCAAGAGGGTTTCAAGAAGGAGAAAGCTACAGTGAGACCTCTGAAAGGTTTCAAGAGGAAGAAGAAGACTCATGCACTTCATGTTCTCATAGAGGTAGTGGAGAGTAAGAAGACCACTTAGAACATGAGATCCTAAGTGGGTATTTGGCAGAATACAAGTGCCAACCTAGGGCTTTCAAAGAGACCCTAGATTTTCCTCAGTTTATTCAACTGAGAGAAGAAAGAAGACCATGCAGAAGGAGGATGTTAGAGGCAACAGATTCCTGTTGTCTACATTTGAAGGATCACTCAAGTGTGCGGCAAAGACTTGGGTGATGAAACTAGAGGCATTTTTCCTACTACATCCAGTAGTGGAAAAAGAAGTTGTGGAAATCTCAGCGCTACACTTGGAGGGCAAGGCAAGATCTTGATGGTCCAGCCATGTAATTCATGAAAGGGTATCTACCTTTTCTAATTTCACTCATCAAGTAATCAGAAGATTTGACAGTAGAAGGCTAGAGAAAGAGGAGTTCTCTTCTCCACTTGAGGAGACCTTTACCAGCGTTGTCATATTCATGAGGGGGCAACCATCCATAGCAGTAGTTGGATCAGCCAACACATTGAAGGGAGGGACTCTTGAAGCCATACAAGATGTTCCAAAGGCTCACAAAGGTATGCATAAATTTCCATTTCCTAACATTTCAGAAAATGTTATGGAAGACTTTGGAAATTTGTTATCACATGGTCCAGGATTGAAACACATTGATGATGAGGAGCAACAAGCTTGCACAGCGTTGTGCAAATTTGGGTTGATCCAAGAAGGGATAAACATTCATCCCTTTGCACCTTTATTAAGTTTCATGCAACATGGGGTGTTAGGGTGCAATATTTTGGAGGGCATAATGCATGTTGTTCCACTTCCTAATGATGTTTGGTTTTCAGCACACTTGGATTCATTTGGATCCAAGAGATTGTTTGATGAGAGGTATTTTCTGAAAGATCTCCAAGGAGTTACATCTCAACTTCCCATGAGTTTTAAGGAGAGAAATCTATTTTGGGAGATTGGTAGTCTTCATTGGGAAGATACCAAAGGAGGAAATGATTGGGGGCATTCACATTTGGATGAAGAGTCTTCTTCTCAAAGAAGGCATGAAGAGTTGTACAAGAAAAGCAAGGACACATCAGTCCATCCATATTTCTATCATGATCTATGCCTTGATGTCTCCTTACTTGGAAGGAAACCACCAGGGCAACCTCTTGTTGAAAGAAGCAAAGTGTTCTCTCAACCTTGTACATTGATGATACATCTGGCCAAGAGAGGAACTATCACAGCGTTGGAGAATTTGGGTAAGAAGCATGCTTATGTCAATCACATTTTACTTTATTATTGCATGCATTCTTTTTCTTTACATGTGCAGGCCATGACTCCTAAAAGGAGTGTCTTGCCATATAAACTTCATGGCCAACTATGGCCCATAACTATTTCTAAATATGGCCACTCCCTTGATGGGCTAAGGGAGGTCTTGCAGCATGATGGGTGCTTCCCTAAAGCACCAAATCTACATTTCACCTTTAGCCTTGGTGGAATGATGAGGGCAGAAATTAGTGGCATATAAACCACTTAACACATCTATATCTTATGCAGGGAGGAGATGACCTGCGCTGGTTTCTATTGGGTGAATATGGGTACCATCCAAAGTTTTTGATTTTCTTGTCTCATGCCTTGTATCTCAAGAAATGATTGCATAAGAAGGAGGCATGGTTGCTCAAGTTAACAAGAAGAGAGTATGGGCATAAATTTTCTCATACTCTTCATGATATTTCCAGGGAGGAGAAAGGCACATTCATGGTGCAAGGAGGCTACCCTTTTGCATTGGAGGATTATGAGGGGCTTCCATGTAGGAAGGAGATCTTCTCACATAGCAGCATGATGGTGGATGGTTTTGGCATATGTAATTTCAAAGGGAGAAGTCATGGAGTGACAAGAGCCTTGCTACTAATGCCTACAATGATGTCACTTGAGAGCATGTTTTTATTGATGGAGTGTTCCAAAGGGAGTATGCACCCTCTCCTCTTGCAGATTTTTATGAGAATATTATCATGGGAGGACTCACTCATGGACCTCACCTTTAGCTCACACTTGATGCATGGTAAGAAATATATTTATATGCTTGTTCATTACTCTATTGAGTATTTGTATTTTCTCACCATATGTAAACAGTGCATTGCTCCACAAGAGAGCAAGATTATTTTTGGGTTTCATGGTCACTTCAGGGCCAAATTTTGTAATGTTGATAACCCATCTCTACATGAATTTGGGTAAGTGTTGTATTTCTTTGATTGTACACAGATGGTATATATTTATGCTTACTACTACATAGTAGATGAGCTAACATGCATAGCTGCAAACTCCTTGAAGAACAACTTGCCATTTGATGCTCTGAATCAGCAGTTGAAAGGACTGCGTTGTATCCACCAAAGAGACCATGTGTATCATCCAAACTTGCACATAAGCTTCAGCCATTTTCTGAGTTGGATTCCATATGGTGATGATGTGCCATTCATCTTGTATGGGATGGTTTGGGTTGGCATGGTTCATGACTTTGGAGGAAGGGTCCTTGGAGGGCAATCATGTTGCAGCCCAAGATCAACATATCCTCTACACTTATCATAAGTGGAGGGGAGGAAAGTGTGGGATAGGCCCTCTTGCCTATCATGTTCATTTATTCATCCCACCTACACTTCAGGAGCCAAAGGTGGAGGATATTCTTCAGGAGTTGCCATGCTGGAGGGTAACTCATTTCATATGGATGATATCTTGGGGGTGGAGTTTTCACTTGGGAATGAGGATTTCCCATGAATTTCATACTCCATGCCTTGAGAGGACCTATAGACAACACATAGTTGTCTCCTTGAGTATGTTATTTCTGCATGATGATAGCCATTTAGGGTGTCCACCAAATGCTAATTTGTTTTCTTGGGAGAGGCACTATGAGGATTCATTCTTGAGACATCATCTCTTTACTTGGAGGAGATCATCATACATGGGTGCTATAGGGAGAGGAGGAGACATAACTCAATCTATCCTTGCACTTGCTTGAGGAAAAGAAATATTTAAGAGGGGAGGATTTTAATATTCCTAAAAGTAGCATGTAGTTAATAGGAATATTAGATTTTGAATTTTGCACCTAGTAGATGAATAAATGGGAAAAATGACCCATATTTAACTTGTATTGACATAAATTCCCTCTTGGTGTGAAAAGGGGATAACTTGGTGGCTGGATTTTACACCTCCCATGTGTGAACAGGAAGATGATCATGATGATTCAGTCAAGGTTGACCAAGTCAACAGCGTTGCCTAAGAAGGTGTGGCTTGCTTGAGAAGACAGCGTAGTTTTGGAGGGAATGTATTCACATGGTCTTGGAAACCCTAATAGGTGGGACCCAAGGTGAGGAGGCTTACAAAAATTATAAGGAGGAAGATGGCAGACTTTTGGGGGTTAGCTTATGAATTACATTTTCATGTCTGCTTAGACACTTGAGCATTCTTCAGCTGTTGAGCTGAGTATTCAGTGTTGTTCAACACAAGGTATTCCTGCTATGGGATTCCTTCTCCTTCATTGAGAGATCACTTGGAGGAGTTATGTTCTTCCTTATACCATATCCAGGCTTGAGGCCTAGAAACTCCTACATCTACAGCGTTATTCTTGCAACAGGAAACACTGTCTTGCTGTGTGTGCAGTGGGAGATTCAGAACACCAACTCTTGAGCTTATCTTTCAGAGGAGAGAGCTCCCCTTTCTTTGCAAGATCTGTACAGGAGGTCCCGGAGCTTATTTGACATCTTGGAAAGTGGAAAACTTAGTTCCCATCCACTACAGTGTAGTTCACTGGGGAAACTGCATCATTTTTTCCAGAGCAGCAGTTGCAGGGTTTGATCCCTTGTTTGTGAGCTAGTTCCTTGGAGGAAAGGCCAACCTTTATCCCGGGAAGCTCTGTACTTCATTATTTCTCTGTCACTTGTATATTTCAGTCATATATATTCAGTGCTATAGTAAAACTACATTTTTTAGATCCATATCTGCAGATCTGCATTTTTATACATTGTACTCTCATGTAACCCTTGTCAGGTGATCTTATTTTGTATAAAAAGGAAGGAATCTCCATTTTCTCTACCATTGAATGATTATACACCTCTGATATCTTATTTCTCATCATTTTCTGCATAAACCCTCATTAAAATAATGCATTCTTTGCTTCAGTACTTTCTGCATGAGCTAGGATATGGGGTTTGGGGCTTATTTGAGCTGCATTGACTTGGGGAGATCTGTTTATGTTGGCTAGAGTGATTTGTTTCACCTCTAATTCTACATGTGAGTTTTATATCATGTATTCTAAGGGATCCAAGTCCCATTTCTCACTTTTATAGGGTTATTTTCTAAAGACAACTGTTTTATGCCCTATATTACTGCATTTCCCCATTCGGGAAGGAAAATATAGGCTATTCTCTTGCTGAGGTTCTTACATCTACTGGTGAGATATTATTTTACATATAATGAGATGTTCTACATTGCCATGCTCATGAGTTTCTGAAGCTCCAACTTTGGAATATCTCAAGATATTCCATTTCTTGTAGAAAATCTCGATTTTGGGATATTACACTTTGGCTGCAAAATTTACCTAGAAATTTCTAACATCTCCATAGCACTGTGGTGTACGATCCTAAAGGAGAAATATCTCCCTTCAAGCCATTCTTTATCCATTTTACATGAACAGGTACCAAAAGGATATGCTATATGGAACAACGTGATCAACTGCACGAATATGTCCGAAATTGGCACATCTTTAGGGAAATTGGTGAGAAATTTTTTTTATTTTTGGTTACATCTTGGAATTCACTCCCACCTTTTTCTGAAAACATGGAGCTATAGGCTGAAGGCACAGTGATAATGGGATGCATTAAAGCTGCAAAAAAATATGGGCCCCAATGTAATAATTATGGAAGGTGACTCTAATATGATTGTAGATTCTCTTCACAATCCTTCTCCCAACCTATCATGGGAATAAATATCACGTGGGGAAATGGGTCTAGAGAAAAAAATATGGGAATCAATATCCTGTGGGGAAATGGTTCTAGAGAAAAAAAATATGGGAATCAATCAAATAATTGTGGAAGGAAACTCTAGGATGATTATAGATTATCTTCACAATCTTTCTCCCAACTTATCATGGGAATCAATATCCTGAGGGAAAATGAGTTTGGAGAAAATTATCATGTTTTGACTCAATCAGGTTCAAATGTGTCAGTATATAAGCCAAACAAGTTGTTGATTGGCTAGAAAACAAAGAGATCACCTCAAAGCATCATTTCTCTATTAGTATATTCATTGATAATGTAGAAAAATTGGAACATCAGTGGGCTCAATTCATGTGTGTTAAATTTAGATAAAGATTGTATGTTCTATGCTTAAAGCACTTTAATTCAATATTTATTATAGGCTCAATTTATATTAGCAATCACATAATCATTGAAAGTAAATGCTGATAGAACATAATAATAGATCGACAGAAGATGAGCCAATATAATAAATCAAAATTTACAATTCTTCTTATCCAAAAAAGATAGAGAGAAATGTTTGTTACAACAGTCAACAGGATGCCCTAGCCAGCAAAGAATTTGGCTAGTCAAACCAGCTTTTCCAACCTCCCAGAGGTTCAGTCAAATACACACAAGATCAACCTTCCTTCAGTGTCACACACACCTCATGAGACAGCTCCCAAAACAGTCAACGCAAGTCAACAAAAGGATCCCTCATATAGATTTCCCACATCCATATTTCTTGCATCCATATTTCTGGCATCCATTTCTGGCATCATCCATATTTTCGGCATCCATTTCCAGCATCTAGATTTATGGCATCCAGATTTTCGGCATCCATTTCTGGCATCATCCATATTTCCGGCATCCAGATTCACACGTGGGAGAAAGAGAAGCCTCTTCTAGTATGTACGAACCAAACAGATCATGAGGAATGTGTGTGATGAGATGATGAGAAAATGAGCATCAAGTATCTGCAATTTATATCCATCAGTGAGGGTGTGTGACACATCTGTTGGGCTTGTGAGCCTATATTACAATTCAGTCCGACCTTGACAAATTGCACATATGTGGAAAATAAAATCAAAATATAAGTTCTGCTCATCCAAACAAGATGATATTTGGATCAATATTGCACCTCTCTGAAAGAGGAATCTAACAAAAATATCATCATCATCATATGTGCAATGCAACAGGGATTTTGGACCTAGTTGCCCAAAATTAACTCTCTCTCTCTCAACTAGGGAGAACTCCATCTGTCCACCTATGCCATCCTATCATACAATACCATAGTGTACTATCATATATCATCCTGCACACCTATGTCATCCTATTGTAACATGCTTTGCTGGCTCTTTTTCGCATAATGAGAGTGAGTCACAAAGACAACACACTCTACCAACTCGAAGTCAACTTAGAGTTTAAAACCTTAATGGGACTCAAGAGAGTCACATATTGGCCCGAAGTTATTTTAGAGGTAAGAATCTCATCCAGAATTTATCCCTGATCAAGTGGTTGGACACATCCCATTCTAGACATGGGGAGTACAAAAATCCCCGATGCATCCATCGATCATGCCATTGGTCTCTATCCACATTTCCCACCTCATTAGCCAAATGAGAAGTACTTCCCATGAGTCCAAATCTCCATGGGTAGGATGCATGTAGGGCATAGGTCAAATAGAGGGTGAACCAACTCAATATCATAATGGTGGG
Organism: Pinus albicaulis; assembly: GCA_034641835.2. Classification (NCBI taxonomy): domain Eukaryota; kingdom Viridiplantae; phylum Streptophyta; class Pinopsida; order Pinales; family Pinaceae; genus Pinus; species Pinus albicaulis. Next base: position 149,621,632 of record CM076575.1, read on the forward strand.
GAAGTAGCACACCAACAAGGATTGGCAAACCTAGCCTTGTGGTTGCTTATAGCTCCAATAAGCTATGACCGAGCCCCTTGGAGCTCCCATAGCTCATAGTTCAACTCAAGCGGGACCCTCACAATAGGGTCTATCCACGATTCCAAGCTTCTCACGGAAGGTTAAGAATTTGACCTTCCCTAGGGTCTTCATGAGAATATCTGCTACCTGCTCATCAGTCCCAATGTGATCGAGCCTTATGGCGCTTTGCTGTACCATGTCCCGGACAAATTGGTACCTAATATCAATATTCTTAGATTAGTCATGGAACATGGGATTCTCATAAAGACAAATCCCACTCTGGTTATCACAAAGGATAACGGTGTATCTAGCACATGCCCAAATAGCTCACTGATGATATTTCTCAACCTAACAAATTCATAACAGGCCATACTCGCTACAATGTATTCGGCCTCAGCGGTGCTCAAAGCAACCGATTTATGCTTCCTAATCATCCAAGAGATCGAAGAAGAACCTAAGGTGAAGCAACATCCAAATGTGCTCTTACAATCCACCACACCGCCCACCCAATCGACATCAGTATATCCAATGAGCCTCATACTCCCGAAAGTGTATCTCAGCCCATGGTCGATGGTGCCCCAAAGATATCTCAATAGATTATTGGCACCAATTCAGTGAATGTGATGAAGCTCAACCATACGTTGACTCAAAGTGTTCACTGCAAAACATACGTCCGAACATGTGTTCACTAAGAACATCAAGGCCCCTACGAGTTGTCGGTACTCGGTGGGAATTCCCAGCTCGGCCCAGTAGCACTTCCACACAACTTCTTAAAGTTGAGTTCCATCGATGTCGACAAATACTTACAATCCACCATCCCAAATCTCTCTAGGAGCTTCACAAAATTTTTTCCTTGAGAAAGGAAAATCTCACCTAGCTTTTTCTAGCCCTTCAAACCTAAGAAATAGTGCATCAATCCTAGGTCCTTCATCTCTAACTCAAAAGCTAGCTCCCTCTTACATTGATGAATAAGAGTGTCAACACCTGTCAGAAAGAGATTGTCCACACAGAGAACTAGAATGAGAGGCCTATCTTTATTAACCTTAAAATAAAGGTTTGGATCAACATCACTTCGAGTGAAGCCAAACTTCATAAAGTAGATATCAATCCTCTCATACCAAGCCCTGGGGGCTTGCTTCAACCCATGGAGGGCTTTCTTCAACCTGCATACATATGTGTCTCTATCTTGGACTTCGAACCCCAGAGGTTGCTCCACATAAACCTCTTCCTTGATTGAGCCATGTAAGAAAGCAGTCTTCACATCCATCTAATGGAGACCCCATCCTTGTGTTGCAGCAAGGGAAATGATCGATCAGATGGTGGTGTAGCAGGCAACAAGTGAAAATATATCATCATAATATGTAACTTCCTTTTCAGAGAAGCCTCGGGCAACAAATCTTGCCTTGTACTTTTCAACACTTCCATCGACTTCATGCTTGATCTTGTAGAGCCATTTCAAGTTGACAAAAAATTTGTTCTTTCGCCTTGGGACCACATCCCAGACATCATTCTTCATAATAGACTCATATTCTTCGTGCATAGCATCCTTCCAAACTTGATGCTTTATGGCTTCTTCAAATGTTCCAAGCTCAGATTGTACAATAGTGCTCATGACTGCTAGGTACCCTTGGTACCTATTCGACTTCTTGCTTTCATGAAATGTTCCTCTTGTAGCGATATGTCTCTCGACATCTTGGAGAGTGTCTCTAAGCCATGAGGGTCTCCTTTTATTTGAAGGAGGTGGATCAATAGGATCTATCAGACCTTCAACTTTAGGCATCGATCCATCCTTCGGTTCTTCCAACTTCCCTAATTCTTGTTCTTCTTCTTTGTCTTCCTTTGAGCTAGGAAGATCCCTGACTTTCCTGAGGGCAACATATTCATCAAAGGTGACAGCATGGAAATTCTCCACTTCTCTTTGATTAGGCACTTAGATTCTATATGGCTTCGAAGTTTCACTATAGCCCACAAACATTCCTTTATTCCCAGAAGCATCCAACTTGATTCTCTTTTCCTTCAGCACATGAAAATAAACTAGAATTCCAAAAACTCTAAAATGGGAGACATGAGGCTCCTTACCAGAGAAGACTTCTTCGGGAGTTTTGGAGTCCAATTCAGAATGTGGGCATCTATATTTAATGTACACAGTAGTGTTGGCAACTTCTCCACATAGAAACTTCAAAAGACCTTGGTCATAAAGTATGGCATCAGGAACTTCCACAATGGTTATATTTTTCCTTTCAACAACACCATTTTTCTTAGGAGTATACACAGTAGTGGTCTCCCTCTTAATGGAAGCTTCCCTGCAAAAGTCATTTAATTCATTCGACTCATACCCGGTGCCATTATCAGTCCTCAAAATCTTGATCTTCTTCCCTGTTTTATTTTCCACCAAGGCCTTGAAGGTACGAAACCACTTGAATGCTTCATCTTTTTTCAAGAAGTATATCCCATTCTTGCGGGAGAAGTCATCTATAAAAGTGATATAATAAAATCATCCTCCCAAGGATGTTACCAGCATCATACCAGATAGATCAGAATGTAACAATTGTAAAATATCAGATGCCTTCGTGACACTTGATGGGAATGGTCCCCTTTTATGCTTTCCTTTGGCACAACCCTGACAAACACCTTCATTGATCTATCCTGATAGTGAACCACAAAGGATTTTTTTGAAGCGTCGATTCAAACAAAAATGGATGTGATAAATTCAGAAAATTCTACACATAACACAAATCACAAAAGCCTAAAATCTAAAAACACCTTCATGATCATCTTTGAACTCAGGCATCCTTGTCACCACCTTCCTTTCTTCAGGAAGGGCTTTGTAATGAAGGTGTGCAAACCTTCGGTTCCATAGCTCGGTTTGAATAGTTGTGTCACATGTCATGTCCCCTAAGGACTTCCACCAACCTGATAGAGCGTATCAACTCTAAAACCAATAGTAATATTTTCATTGAAGTTCTTCTTCCAAATGCGTACCTTTCCATAAATGAATGCCACCTTGAATACTTTGTCTTCCATTGCCGAAATGGAAACTAGATTCTTCTTCAAATTAGGTACGTACAACACATCTTGCAAGAGGAGGACTTTACCTTGAGTTATATGAAGGGTCACAGTTCCTGTCCCTTTCACGTGATAGGTGGCATTGTCTCCAAGGATAATATCCAAATTAGTATCCCTCTCAATCAAATAAAAAAGGGTTTCTTTATATCTAGTGAGGTGCCTTGAAGCACCACTATCAATCAACCAGACATCCAAGATGTTGGGAGGAGATGTAGCAGAGAGGGAATATATAAGAATATATTCATTTTTCTTATTATCGACAACATTGGATTAATCATACCTGGAATTCCTTGATGTCTTGAAAGGTTGACCATTTCCACTTTGATCAGAGAGAGCATTCCTCTTCTTTGCATGAGTGGTAAAGGCAGTAGGGTCACCTCCATTCCAATTTGAGGGATGGTCTCTCTCCATCATTATTTCCTCCTCTTGAGTGCATCTCGTCAACAATTCATCAAAATCAGGAATCACAATATTATTAAGAATAGTAGTATTGAATACATACCAATCACGAGGTAGTCCTCTAAGAGCGATGAGAAAAATCTCTCCATCAACTACTTCTTCTCCAATATCTAAGAGATCATTCGTGATTTATGTGAGCCTCAAAAAATAAGATTGAATGGATTCTTCTTTGCCCTTCTTGATATTCTTCAACTTGTTCTTGAAGAAAATAACTTGATTAACATTGCTAGCCCTGAACATGCTAACCAACTTATTGTACATCTCATTGGATGTACCCAGCTCAGAGATATAAGCAACCAAGTGCTTATGAATAGAATCATTGATGATCATCTTTGCCTTGAATTCCCTTTTTCTATACTTCGTCTTTGTGGCAGTTGGTGCTTTTGATGGAGGCTCATTTATCTTCCCTGCACATAGTCCATGACTTCTTGACCTTCCAATACCAAATCCAAAGAAATATTCGAGGCATGATAATCAAACTTATCAATCAGCTTATCATCACTCTTGAAACCCTTGTATGTGGAGGTCATTGGTCCTTGATAGGAAGACTTCTTCGATGATTTATTTTCACACTAGTTTGGGCTTTGTCTTCACCTTAGCTCTGATAACATGTTAAATTTAGATAACCATGGTATGTTCTATGCTTAAAGCAGTTTACTTCAATAGGCCCAATTCAAATTAGCAATCACATAATAATTGAAAGTAAATGTTGATAAAACATAATAATAGCTCGACAAAAGACAAGACGATATAATAAATCAGAATTTACAATTCTTCTTGTCTAGAAAAGATGGAGAGAAATTTTTGTTGCAATAGTGAACAAGATGCCCTAGCCAGCAACGACTTTGGCTAGTCAAACCAACTCTTCCAACCTCCCGGAGGTTCACTCAAACACATACAAGATCAACCTTCCTTTAGTGTCACACACACCTCATGAGATAGCTCCCAAAACAGTCAACGCAAGTCAACAAAAGGATTTCCAGCATCCAGATTTCTGGCATCGATTTCCTGCATCATCCATATTTCCGGCATCTAAATTTCCAACATCCAAATTTCCAGCATCCATATTTCCGACATCCAAATTTCTGACATCCATTTCTAGCATCTATATTTCCGGCATCCATTTCCGACATCCAGATTTCTGGTATCCATTTCCGGCATCCATATTTCCAGCATCCAGATTTGGCATCATCCATATTTCCAACATCAAAATTCACACGTGGGAGAGAGAGAAGCCTCTTCTAGGCCGTACGAACCAATTAGATCATGAGGAATGTGTGTGATGATATGATGAGAAAATGAGCATCAAGTCTCTCCAATTTATATCCATCAATGAGGGTGTATGACACATCTGTTGGGCTTGTGATCCTACATTACAATTCAGGCCGACCTTGACAAATTGCACAAGTGTGGAAAATAAAATCAAAATATAAGTTCTGCTTATCCAAACAAGATGATCTTTAGATCAATATTGCACCTCTCCGAAAGCGGAATCCAACAAAAATATCATCATCATCATATGATGAAATCAACATGGATTTTGGACCTAGTTGTCCAAAATTAACAGTGTGCAAGGGAGTCATGGTTACAGGGTGATGCCCATTTGATTCCGAGGACAATGTATTGTTTATTTAATCACTCCATCATACAAATAAGGAAAATTCTACCCTTTATTTATTCCCAATAGCAGGATCCTTCACCATGAGAGAAGAGCGTCAACATCTAGTAGCTCAGGTCTAAGCAGCGTGAGAAGTCCACTTCTGGGACAATTTTTAGATTTCTCAAGATAAAATCACAGGAATCATCCTCCGCAACACCATGGGATCCATCAATTGATGAACTCGTTTCTCTCATCACTGGGATCAATCAGATGGCCATCAAAATCCACAAGATCAATTCTGATTACAAAGAAGATGGAATGACTCTCCTATAGTAAGAACATATAGTTCAATTCTAATATTATATATGAGTCAAATATTATCCAAGGTATTGGAAGACTAGCCCATTGTCATGGTGGAACTCAAAATGATGAAACAATCTTCAACTCGTCCCATCTAAGGAATATGATGAACCAATCAAGTTCAGTTCCTCAGAACTACCTCAACACACACTCCACATTTTTTGTGGTAGAACCACGATCTCTTCACATGTGGTTGGGCACTTTCAGGCGAATTCCCCCCTATGATTTTTTAATAGCCCCTATGGCCCCCATAATCTATATTTGCAACAAGAAATATATGCGACCACTAATCACAATGCCAATATATCACTTTCTCTATGTTCAAATTCAATGTGCATCAAATATATTCGTAAAATTTTTAAGCTTTCATGCTTTTCCCTCAGCCTTGTGCCATGCTTTCCCATGACTGACACTTCAGAAAAAAACGAAGTTCTAAAGTATTAAGCCTAGTGCCAATAAAATTTCTAATGCCATTTTTCATATTGAAGTGTCAGAATTCAACTTGCAACATTTTTATTGACAATGTGTTTGTGTTTGAGCTAGAAGGAAATTTAGCATGCGCTAGATTTTTTTCGCAATGCCATGTTGTGGTTGGAAATCTGGTTGTTTGTGCTAGAAGGAAATATGCTAGATTCTTTGACCTTGTATTGTTGTTATTAGAAATATGCATGTGACCATGTTAGAAGGAAATTTAGCACATGTTAGATTTCTTTTCTTGCAATGTTGTTATTGGCAATATGCGTTAGCTTGTGCTAGAAGTAAATTTAGCGTGCGTTAGATTTATTTAATCCTACAATGTTGTTATGTTCTTATGTGCGTGTTAGAAGGAAATCTAGCGCGTGCTAGATTTCTTTCATCTTATGATGTGCTTGTGTTGTGATGTAAGGAAATCTAGCACATGTTAGATTTCCTTTGCCCTATAAAAAATGTGCTTGTGTTGTGCTGCAAGGAAATCTAACACATGTTAGATTTCCTTTGCCCTATAATGTTGTTGTTGTCAACATGCTTGTGTTTGTGCTAGAAGTAAGTCTAGCATGCACTAGACTTCTTTCAATTTATAATGTGCTTGTCTGGTGTGTTTATGCTAGAAGGAAATCTTATACACATTAGATCTCTTATAATTTTGTTATTGGCAATGCGCATATGTTTGGGTTAGAAGGAAATCTAGCACACGTTAGATTTCATTCCCCTTGTAATGTTATTATTGCCAATGTGTTTGTGTTTCTCCTCGAAGAAAATTTAACAGGTCCTAGTCTTCTTTTGGCATGCACCTTTGTTGCTGAAAATATGCTAGTCTTTCTACTAAAAGTAAATCTTGCACATGTTAGCTTTCTTTCACCTTGCAATTTTTCTATTGAGAACGCCTTGTATCTATGCTAGAAAAAAATCTAGCACATAATAGATTTCTTTTTGCCCTGCAATATTGCTTTTGGAAATATACTTGTGTTTATGCTAAACGTAAATCTAGCACGAGCTAGATTTCTTTAACCTTGCCATGTTGTTATGTGCTTACGTTTTCGCTATAGGAAAATTTAGCATGGGTTAGATTTCCTTCACCTTGCAATGGTGTTATCGACAATGTGCGCTAATTTATGCTACAAGGAAATATATCACTGATTATATTTTTTTCATCTTACATTGTTGTTATTAGCAATGTGCTTTCGTTTATGATAGAATGAAATCTAGCACATGTTAGATTTCTTTTACTTGATAATGTTGTTGTTGGAAATAGGCTTGTGTTTTTGCTAAAAGTAAATATAGCACATGCTAGATTTTGTTCGCCTTACAATGTTTGTTATGTGCTTGTGCTTGTGCTAGAAGGAAATTTAACACACGTCATAATTCAACTTGCAACATTTTTATTGACAATGTGTTTGTGTTTGAACTAGAAGGAAATTTAGCATGTGTTAGATTTGTTTCACAATGCCATGTTGTGGTTGGCAATCTGGTTGTTTGTGCTAGAAGGAAATATGCTAGATTCTTTGACCTTGTAATGTTGTTATTGGAAATATGCATGTGACTGTTAGAAGGAAATTTAGCACATGTTAGATTTATTTTCTTGCAATGTTGTTATTGGAAATATGATTTAACTTGTGCTAGAAGTAAATTTAGCGTGTGTTAGATTTATTTAACCCTACAATGTTGTTATGTTCTTATGTGTGTGCTATAAGGAAATCTATCACGTGCTAGATTTGTTTCATCTTATAATGTGCTTGTGTTGTGCTGTAAGGAAATATAGCACATGTTAGATTTCCTTTGCCTTGTAATGTTGTTGTTGTCAACATGCTTGTGTTTGTGCTAGAAATAAATCTAGCAAGCACTATAATTCTTTCACCTTCTAATGTGCTTGTCTGCTTGTGTTTATGCTAGAAGGAAATCTTACACACATTAAATTTCTTTCACCTTATAGTTTTGTTATTGGCAAGGCACTTATGTTTGGGCTAGAAGGAAATCTAGCACACGTTAAATTTCATTCACCTTGTAATGATATTATTGCCATTGTGTTGGTGTTTTTCCTCGAAGAAAATTTAACAGGTCCTAGTTTTCTTTTGGCATGCACCTTTGTTGCTGGCAATATGCTTGTCTTTCTACTAAAAGTAAATCTAGCACATGTTAGATTTTTTTCACCTTTCAATATTTCTATTGAGAATGCCTTGATCTATGATACAAGAAAAACTAGCACATAATAGATTTCTTTTTGCCCTACAATATTGCTTTTGGCAATATACTTGTGTTTGTGCTAAAAGTAAATCTAGCATGAGCTAGATTTCTTTAACCCTGCCATGTTGTTATGTGCTTATGTTTTTGATACAAGAAAATTTAGCATGGGTTAGATTTCCTTCACCTTTCAATGGTGTTATCGACAATGTGCGCTTATTTATGCTACAAGGAAATATATCGCTCATTATATTTTTTTCATCTTACAATGTTGTTATTAGCAATGCACTTCCGTTTATGATAGAATGAAATCTAGCACATGTTAGATTTATGTTGCTTGATAATGTTGTTGTTGGAAATAGGCTTGTGTTTTTGCTAAAAGTAAATATGGCACATGCTAGATTTTGTTCACGCTTATTTATGCTACAAGGAAATATATCACTCATTATATTTATTTCATATTACAACGTTGTTATTAGCAATGCACTTCCATTTATGATAGAATGAAATCTAGCACATGTTATATTTCTATTGCTTGATAATGTTTTTGCTAAAAGTAAATATAGCACATGCTAAATTTTGTTCGCCTTACAATGTTTGTTATGTGCTTGTGTTTGTGCTAGAAGGAAATTTAGCACACGTTAGAATTCAACTTGCAACATTTTTATTGACAATGTGTTTGTGTTTGAGATAGAAGGAAATTTAGCACACACAAGATTTGTTTCACAATGCCATGTTGTGGTTGGCAATCTGGTTGTTTGTGCTAGAAGGAAATATGCTAGATTCTTTGATTGTGCAATGTAGTTATTGGAAATATGCATGTGACTATGTTAGAAGGAAATTTTGCACACGTAAGATTTCTTTTCTTGCAATGTTGTTATTGGCAATATGCTTTAGCTTGTGCTAGAAGCAAATTTGGCATTTGTTAGATTTATTTAACCCTACAATGTTGTTATGTTCTTATGTGTGTGCTAAAAGGAAATCTAGCACATGCCAGATTTGTTTCATCTTATAATGTGTTTGTGTTGTGCCATAAGGAAATCTAGCACATGTTAGATTTCCTTTTCCCTATAATGTTGTTGTTGTCCACATGCTTGTGTTTGTGCTAGAAGTAAATCTAGCATGCACTAGAATTCTTTCACCTTATAATGTGCTTGTCTTCTTGTGTTTATGCTAGAAGGAAATCTTACACACATTTGATTTTTTTCACCTTATAATTTTGTTATTGGAAATGCATGGTATACTTATGTAAAAGGAAAACATAATACAAAGATAGATTCCCTTTCTCAACAAGCATGTGGAGTCCTTGACATAATGATAAATGGATCAACAAACATTCAACAAGTTGACAGCAATTTTGAATTTGGTTGTCATTTTGGGGGGCCTGATCTTTTGTCAACACTTTTGCACTCTTTTCCATGTCAGTTGCAGCCATTTTTACATACTAACATTGTTGTTCTGGATACATTGGCTTTCAAAAAAGAACCATTCCACAAGGGCTCTTATATTGAATTTTTTCGATTTCTTATCGAAAAAATGAGTTGAATGACTTTGGTTTCGTAATGATGTACGCCAAACTTTAGAAATTGCCATAAAGAACTCCAAGTTCAAATATAAAATGACTAGTGGAATTTATGAATATAAGTCCCAAAATAGTTATAGATATGATGTAGTTTTGACTATACATTTCTATTTTTGGAATTAAAAATGTTTGAGGCTTCAAAATACTCTCACACATTTGAAGACACACTTAATGAAAAGGAGAGAGATTACGATTTCTGGATGTATTTATTGGAAAAACATCAACAATGTAGTGATGCAAAAGTGGTTATTTCTCTTTATGCAGGGCAAATTTAATCAAGGCTTGTTGTAATTAAATTTAATGTCCTTTGTGCAAACAAAGTCACAAAGGACAATAATGTTGAATAGTTACAAATATTTTCAACTATCAAACGCAAGATCCATTAGCTTCTTGGAAAATTCAGGTACTATAGTTTCTTTGTTGTTTCTCTTATAATACTTTGGATACTATTTTGTTCAAATTTCTTAATTGTCAAAATGTTTACTACAATGATTAATGATGGAGATTATAAAACAGAGAATGATGAAAGTGGAAAGCACTCTTCTTGGACCAATAACAACTGTATTTTGTTCTGCTCAAAGGGTTTCTTCATAGTTCTGTTCGCTTTCGAGGACTATCAAAAAGCTTTAACATGAGGACCTTGGTTCTTGGGAAAAGCTGGGCTATTCCTCACACCATGGTTCTCAGACTTCGACCTCTCCACGGCCGTCATCACCAAGCTTCCCATTTGGGTTAGGCTCCCAAATCTACTGGCCCCTCTATGGCACTATTCTATCTTTAAAGGAATCAGAAATACTCTCGGCTGCTTTCTGGCAACGGATACCTCCAGGGGGGAATCATGCATATACACCTTCGGTAGAATATGTGCTGAAATAAACATCAGCAAAGGCCGCAAGATCAAATCAATCTAAAAGTGGGAGACTTCCATTGGACATAGACCATGGACTATGAGAATACCGCCTTCCAATGCCGCCACTGCCACCAAACATGACATCTTCAGAACTCCTGCTCCTCCTTCCTGGCCCAAAAGAAGAAGAGCATCCGCAAATCAAACTCCAAAAGCTGGAAGCCTTGTGTCCAGCCTCCCATGGATGACATTGATTCCTTCAGCTCAGATGAGGACGAGGAAGAGATCGAAGCAGATGCAGAGGTAGCAAAACAAGATAAGGACATGACCTCGGCAGACCCTGACGTGCCCACTGGTCCCACGAGTGCACATAAACGGTGTCATGAAACCTTCTCCTGAAATTTAGATAAGGAGCCCACTCCTTCAGACACTAACATGTTCCAAGTGATACTAGCCCAACAACTCCAGGATGGCTAGTTCAAAGTTTCAAAAAATAAAGGAAAGAAATGTCGTACTGAGGAAGCAACTAACTCAGGGTAGTTTCCAATGTTTGTCTTGTGGCTCCCTTGCTTTTCTGTCTATATCTCTTGCTTCTCTCTTGGCTACTCTATGGGACTGAGGTTGAATGTTCTTCATTTCCGGTTCCCTGTTATCTAGCCTCTACTATTTTTAATCCATCTTGTACCATACGCTCTTTTAATAGAAATAGACTAATTTACCAAAAAAAAAAAAAAACTGAAAAGAAATTAGTTATATTTGAATTAAAGGACATTTTTTATCATAGCATCGATGATGAAGCAGCAGCACTAAGGACATATTGAGAAAGTGAGAATTGATGCAGATTACACAATAGAGAAAAAGTTATTTTGGATTCATCCACATGCAAAAGCATTTTTTAAAATGTGTTTCAAAAATGAATATTTTGAAATTGCAATTTGGACGACAGATTTGACACAAAACACAACCAGAGTTCTAAAAAAGTTGGTTTTAGAAACATTACAAGATAAACTTGTGTTTATGTGGACTACTTCAGAGTGTAAACCACAAAAGCGACATAAAGCCATTGACAATCCAACAAAAGTTATTCACACTAAATCATTGAACACAGTGTGAGAAATGCATACCCAATATGATGCAATCAATACTATTATAGTGGATTGTTCACTTGAGAGAATGAAAGGAAATCCAAAAGAAAATGTTATTCTTGCCCCTCCATTCATTGTAACAACTCAAGAGGATATTTGGTTGATCGATGAGCTATGGAGAATGTTGAATAAATGCATCAAGGCAACCGATGTGCGAGATATTTTGAAGGATGTTCAATCACATCCAATAGTACCTTAAGACGATTGGTGTCTATTTCATGTCATAATATGTATGACATCATGAATTATTACTATATTTTGTAGCCCTTTTAAATCTAAGTTGACTTCTATTTCACAATACTAATAAAGGAATTTTTTATTTGGTTTGTCATAAGTAGAATAAAATAATTTTATTTTCTTTATTTTTGTGAGATATTGTTGTATTGATAACAATTATTGATTTTAATGGTAGTTTAATGTTTTCATATCAAAATTTCCCATGCTATAGAAATTTTTATAATGGATTAGATTGTATGTAAAAATTAATAGATAATTGGTATATTTGTTTGAATTGGATATGCTATCACAAAATCTAATCCTGATAGGCTGCTGATCAAGTAGACTCTGAGTAACTATTTCAAACTAGACTTTTAGTTGAGGCTTAGCCTCCTCAACCTAAGAGGGCTCTCTCACTAGGTTTAAGATTTTGAATAAAGGATTAGATGGCTAACTCTGAGAACAAATTGGATATAAAGTGTATGACTGGTTGAATTACTGATCAAAAAGCATCTATTGGGCTATGGATTCTAGGTATGTTCCCACAAAACATCAAAATTAGCTTATCATGGAAGTCAGGGCATTTCAAAGTTTTTAGGTGTATCAGCAAAACAAAAACACAGTGAACAAAACACAGTTTAAAAAACATATGCAGGAAGTTAGAGAATTTCTCAATGAATTCTAAGTAACATATGTTTATACCACTGCAAATAGATAGATAAGGAATTCCATAGAAATATCACACATTAAAAACTCTTTCTGAATCCTGAGTAGTAAGCCAATATTTGTATTATGATAAAAACACACAGTCTGCTATAGTAACATAGTCTTCTTGTTAATGAAAATTTCCAACCTCATACAATTCGCCCTCATGTCTCTTAGAGAGTCATTAAAACCTTGGATTCTATGATCCATCTTCAGAGGAATTCGAATTTTATCTTAAATTGACACCTATTTGCTCTAAAACTGACTATTAATTACATTCGACAGTTAACTATGTCTTCTAGAAGTCCTAATACAAATAGGAGTATAACTCCTTATTATATATAAACAACATTATCTAGAACTTAAATGATATCTCTAACAATTGTTCCTCCATGTCTTCGACCTTGATGATGCCTGCAATCTTGTTATGTTATCATACTGGTTCATGCCTTTCTTGCCCTACAAAACAGGGAGCATGTCTCATATATTTCAGCCTTTTCCTTCCTTATGATCTTCGAACCCTTAATATTATCAAAGTTGACCTTTTGAGATAAATGACATGTGTTGTCACCTTCATCGAACCATACCTTTCCACCTGTACAAAAACAAGCCTTTGAAAGAGTAAAAGTAGAGATGACATGGTTGTGCTACGAAATGAACAACGTTTTCGTAGTGCAGAATTTACACCTTTGTAAACCACTCACAATGGTCCAACTTCCTTTGCCTTGAGACTTGGAGTTTCATTTGTGAATCCTTTCTAACCATTAGCAGCAACCAAATTCGGAAATTAAGTTTGTTTACCCTTTGAAACCCTTATAAAATATTCAAAAATGCACCTACAGCAGTTTTGTAGTGCGCTACAAAACTGTTGTGCATCCACAGCAGTTTCATAGCGCGCTACGAAACCACTGTGTATCTCCATATTACACAGTTTTTTCATCATCTTCAGATCTAAAGAATATTTACAGCCCTTAAATGATTACCTTGATGCTAATAGACCTTAATAATAAATATAAGTCAACTTTGTCATATCTTCAAAATGTGGTGTCTTTCCCAAAACAAAATTGTATTAGGGATTTGTCACTTACTGCCTTACTTCTGTTGTAGCTGAGTTTGTCAATTGAATTTCAAGATCTTCAATTTTACTCTTCAACCTTCTGTTAGTAGCCCTTAAATTTTCATTTATCCTTCTCACAAATTTAGCCTCTTTGATTTCATGAAGAGTCCAGGTAAAATACTGAGCTTCACTGCTGACTGTTTCAAGTTTTGAGACTCTTTCAAGCTCCCATAGAGCCTTAATTCCGTCAAAATTTATCCTCTCAACAACATGTTTTCTTTCTTTCCTCTTAAGCTTAGCAATTTCATGATTAGCTAGTCTTAATTTTTCTTTAATTCCCTCATAGCTGCTCTTTTCTCTTTGAGTATGGAAAACTTTGTTCCTGTCATCTTCAGGCATAGGTGATAAAATTTCTATGGGTTCCTCATAAACATTTGAAATTTCTCCAGCTTTATCTAACTCCACATCCAACCCTTGCAACTTTTTTGAATTCCTAGTTAGAGGCCTTCTGGGCTTTAACACAAATTCTGAAAGATCATCATTAAAATCCAGTGTTTTGGAAGACTTGATCTTCTTAGATTTCCCTTCATCTAAATTTATAAAATTTTCCTGAACTAAAGGAGATTCCTCAATATCAATAGCTTTCAAAATATCATTCAAACTACCCTTTAAACCTGGATCTTCTTCTGAAACCACTGCTTTGCCTTTTTCCCTTGCTATTTGACTTCTAGTCAATCTTTTCTAGGCTGATTTGCTGGTTGACTGTTCCTGTACTGTAATGTCCCAAATTTTTCAATAAAGTATTTGGGACATTAATCTTGCTTTTATTTTAATAAAAGGAATAAAATGGGTAAGGGAACCCATTGTAGCAACTTAATAAACACTCCTAAGGTGAAAAAGTCACTTAAGTGGCTTAAGATAGTAGCCCAAGTGTGAAAAGGGGCCAAAGGCAAGTGAGCTAGACCATGGTTGACCAAATTCAACAACGTACCCTAAGAGGGGAAGCTTGCTCAAGAAGATTGTGTAGTTGGAGTGGAGGGAAAAATTCAAATGAGAGAAACCCTAATGTGAGTGGGGTCCATGAACACAATGCAAAAAAGATGAGGGAGAGCTATTGTGCAGAAAGGTTTTGAGAATAGAATTCGAAATTGATGCTCTCTTCAACTTGTTGCTACTTAGCACAAGAGGGATTAGCCATATGTTTTCTCTTAGGCCCAGCGCAGTCCCTTCTTCTTACAGCGTTATTCTCAGAGGTGGCTTGCACAAGGGTTTCATTTTATGCACTAGTGAGTGAAATATTCAGGAAGGATATCAGCTCCTTCACTTTGTATATCATTGGAGGAGGTTTCATTGTCATTGCAGCATCTATTTCCCTTCTCCTATGTTGTACTATATTTGAGTTACAGCAGCTACACTACAACTCTAGCATTTTCCTATTTTATGTATTTTAGCCAATCCCTTGGAGGATTGAGGCAATAATGTTTTTTGGGGTTGATATCTTGCTCCCCCATATTTATTTGAGCTTGTAATGCTATATCTTCATATGTAGATCAGATTGTAGTAATTTTCCCTTAGAGACTGCACAGTGACAGAGTAGTTGGATTTATGCAGCAATGTATTCTCATGTTTATGTACATTTTCCTTAGAGGCTGATCTGCACTCACCTTGAAAGGCCTTTTCCTCAAGGATATTTTATAATTGATGTTATTTATTATGTATCAGATTTGTGCTCTTCTATCATTATATGATGAATTCTTCACTGCCATTATTATTGGAGTTTTAATGCTGCTGAAGATTCCCTTATTGAGCATTGTTTCAGTATATATGTTGGTGGGAGATCTGAATAACCTACTTAAGGTTACTTCTTTTGGCTTACATTCTACAGGGGGTTTGTACCAGACACATTCTAAGGCATCCTAGCATTGGATTGCCTTATTCTCACATTGGCTTCCTTATACAGCATCCTCATGGGTAGTTGGTGCAGAAATTCCTTGAAGGGAATTCTGCGAGTGGGCCAGGTAGCCTCTGGATCTCATTCTTCCTTGTGAAGATGAAATGTCCAGTAAATGACTCTATATTCAATCTCTGAAATAGTTCAGTGTTGATTTTTAATACTCCCGGCGGTGGAAAAAAAAATATAGGAACATCTAAGATGTTCCCGATAGAGCAGAAATTTTCCCATTTGGGACATTACAATGGTATCAGAGCTTCAAACTTGGCTCAGCCTGTGAAGTTAAAATTCCATAGAAGAAGAGGTCAGAGATGATGCATAATATGAGATCAATCTCATCAATTTTGGGTCCAACAACAACCTCTCCAAGGAGATTGAGGAGATAGAAGAAAGGAGAAGAGAAAGGACCATGCACTTCCTATTCTCACAGACGAGCAGAGCAGAAGCATGGAGACACTTAGAATTCGAAATTATAAGTGAGAAGCTTGCTGAATATGGAGCAAACCCTAGGGTCTTCCAAGAGACTCTATCTTTCACTTGTTCAGCAATAAAAGGAAAGAACTGGGTGGTTCACCCATGGGAGGAATGCAAGGGTTTTTACTCTTGCTAATTTTTCTTAGATCTTAATCAGAAGATTTGGCCAAAGGAGGGAGGAGCCCTCACCACCGAGGCACATGCCAGCACTGTTACATTCATGGAGGATCATCCTCCACCTTCAGCTATTTAGGCGGCCAGCACACTTGAGGAGGAGACTCTTGCAGCAAGATTCTTCCAAATTTATCCAATGTATGCATGATTTTGCATCTATCATGGAGGATAGTATTTTATTGCATGTTGTTTGTCTTGAGGAGGTTACTTTTACTGCGCTGTGCCATTTTGGAGGAAATAAACCTCATCATCCTCATGCACTATTAATGAGCCATGCATCACATGTGAGGATGGGGTTTTGAAATTTTTTTATGGAGGAGATTGCATTTCAATGTCCCATGAAATGCAAAAGGAGAAATCTATTTTGGGACAATGGTAGCTCTTGTGAAAGAGGTACCAAGTGGCAGAATACTTACAACAAAGAGCAGAGCTTTGTGGATCATATGTGCCCAGTGGAAATGTGGAGGATCCATAACCCATAGGTCCTAGGATATTTACACACTCATTGCATTTGATGGACAAGGGAAGAGTATGGGTGCATCATGATGGAGTAGCATTTCTCTTTCCACTCAATATGTTCCCATTTCAGATTGGGTATGGTGGAAGTATAAGGGGGCAGCAAACATTTTGTTGCTCAGATTTTGTTTGAATGTTGCGGCAGCAAGAGGAGGCACTATCATAGTGCAAGAAGATTTCTCTTTGATTGTGAATGCCAAGTATCACTTTCTTCATGGGGAGGGCTCTACAATTGCAGAAAAATGATGGAGGATTATTTGGCAAGATTCATGTCAAAGAAGCGAGCTTTGAGATGATAGTGGCCCTACTCCAAAGGCCAGCAGTGCTGTCACTTGAGAGCTTGAGTTACTTGTTGGAGTGTCTTCCAAGCCACTTCAAAAGTGATGTATTTTGGAGGCATTTAGATGGAGAGCATGAGGAAGTAATGGAGGGAAGAATTCCTCACTACATTTTTATTTTCTTGGCTTGGTTGCACAAGCACAAGAAGAGGAATCTACATGCATTGTTTATGGGTTCTTCTTTCATGCATTTCCATGCATATTCTTCATTGATGGAGGAGTCCACTTGGGAGGGATTTCTAATGGATGCATATCAGCATATGGCTAGATGCATATCCCAAGGATGATGAGATGGTTGGCACAACCACTCCCCTACTATGTTGCAGTAAGGGGGACTTTCAATTGGAGCCATTTCAGCTCAAAGGCCAAAGTACATGATGAGGGAGGTAACTCTTTGTGACATGCTTTGTACTCTCTTATCTTTATGAGAAATATTTCAGATCAATAGGGATCCTTCCTTCTTTCACATCATGTTTTGTTGTACTTATGGTTCATTGCAGCAAAATGATGGCTATTTCAGCAGTGGTTTGTGGGGGAAAGCCACATAGTTTTGGTGTGCACCTTTGGCACCAAATTGTGCTTTTCATGATAACACCTTGTAGGATGGATGTGGCAGCAAACAAGTGGCTGCAAAGACACTTGTTGCATTATATATTGAAGTAGGAAAATGATTCCCTACGCTAGTTCCATGCATGGGACCAAATTTCACCTCCTTGCTCTCATAATTTTATGCTTCCATATGTTGCTAATGGAACGCTGTTTAGAGGAAGCATCATTTTGAAGGAGGAAAATGAATTAAAGATGCCCATTGGGAGTATGATTCTCCCTAATTTTCATGTTATATGTTTTAGGAGAAGCAATGGGCAGCCCATGATTGCCAAGCTTCATCTCTTTCCTTCATGTGGGAGGAGTTATTTGGAGAGTTCAGATTTTTGGAGAAGGCATTTCATGGATTGTATGAATGATGGGGTATCTTGGGTCTTTAATTTTCAGCCATATATCAGCAGCAGCCCCATATGTATCATGAGGAGGGAGAGACTCATTGGGTGGATGTGCCCTTTGGGAAAGAAGACCTCCAATATTTTTGCAGCACATGCTCCAGGGGAAGTATGGGAGATGATATGGTCACCATGTTCAACCATGTATTATTTTCATGAGGAGGACCATATATGATTTTTGGATGCCATATGATGATGAATTCCAACTCATCACATATGAGAAGATTTTGGCTAGCCTGTTTTGCAGCGTTGGAGGAGAGATCTTCTGGGGATCTAGACTTCATTTTGCCTCTTGAAGGCAACACTATTGCAGCCCAAGTTCAGCTTTCACTCCACATTCATCATAAGTGGAGAGGAGTACAACGTGGGGTAGGCTATGAAGCTTACCAAGTTCAGGAATTCAGCCCACCTATTTCTCATGAGCACAAGGTGGAGGAGTACTTTCAGGAGTTGCCTAGTTGGAGGGTGACTCATTTTGCTTGATTGCTTGAGGATGGAGGATCTACAAAAGGATATTTCAGACTCCATGCCTTGAGTAGAGGACCTTTTTGCAGCTCATCATTGCTCTTTCTTGAGGACAAGAAAGTTTTGGGAGGGGAGGACTGTAATGTCCCAAATTTTGCAATAAAGTATTTGGGACATTAATCTTGCTTTTATTTTAATAAAAGGAATAAAATGGGTAAGGGAACCTATTGTAGCAACTTAATAAACACTCCTACGGTGCAAAAGTCACTTAAGTGGCTTAAGATAGCAGCCCAAGTGTGAAAAGGGGCCAAAGGCAAGTGAGCTAGACCATGGTTGACCAAAGTCAACAACGTACCCTAAGAGGGGAAGCTTGCTCAAGAATATTGCATAGTTGGAGTGGAGGGAAAAATTCAAATGAGAGAAACCCTAATGTGAGTGGGGTCCATGAACACAATGCATAAAAGATGAAGGAGAGCTATTGTGGAGAAAGGTTTTGAGAATAGAATTTGAAGTTGAAGCTCTCTTCAACTTGTTGCTGCTTAGCACAAGAGGGATTCCTGTTTAGGAATGCCCTTCTCTTCCATGGGAGGCCATGGAGAGATTTTTATTCATCTTCCTCACAACATGGCTTAAGGCCAAAGCATTCATCTATATCTACTGTGTTATTCTTGCAGCAAGAGAATGCTAGAGTTGCTAGTGTTGCAGTGAGGGACCTTCATCATCTCAATTCCGGAGTTGGTTTGTAGAGGGGAAGCTCATTCCTTCTCTAGGAAATCAGAAAAGGAGATTTCCGGAGCTCATATTGCAGATTTTGCATCAGGCCATATGTTTTCTCTTAGGCCTAGTGCAGTCCCTTCTTCTTACAACGTTATTCTCAGAGGTGGCTTGCACAAGGGTTTCATTTTATGCACTAGTGAGTGCAATCTTCAGGAAGGAGATCAACTCCTTCACTTTGGAGATCATTGGAGGAGGTTTCATTGTCATTGTGGCATCTATTTCCCTTCTCATATGTTGTACTATATTTGAGTTGCAGCAGCTACACTGCAACTTTGACATTTTCCTATTTTATGTATTTTAGCCAATCCCTTGGAGGATTGAGGCAATAATGTTTTCTGGGGTTGAGATCTTTCTCCCCCATCTTTATTTGAGCTTGTAATGCTATATCTTCATATGTAGATTAGATTGTACTCATTTTCCCTTAGAGACTGCGTAGTGACAGAGTAGCTGGATTTATGCAGCAATGTATTCTCATGTTTATGTACATTTTCCTTAGAGGCTGGTCTGAACTCACCTTGAGAGGTCTTTTCCTCAAGGATCTTGTATAATTGCTGCTATTTATTATGTATCATATTTGTGCTCTTCTATCATTATATGATGCATTCTTCACTGCCTTTCTTATTGGAGTTTTAATGTTGTTGAAGATTCCCTTATTGAGCATTGTTTCGGTATATATGTTGGTGGGAGATCTGAATAACCTGCTTAAGGTTACTTCTTTGGGCTTACATTCTGCAGGGATTTTTCACCAGACACATTCTAAGGCATCCAAGGATTGGATTTCCTTATTCTCACATTGGCTTCCTTATACAGCGTCCTCATGGGAAGCTGGTGTAGAAATTCCTTGAAGGGAATTATTAGCTCTTGAAAAGTTATATTGTCAGAGTCTGCTAGTGGGCCAAGTAGCCTCTGGATCTCATTCTTCCTTGTGAAGATGAAATATCCAGTAAATTCCCCTGCAGTCAATCTCTAAAATAGTTCATTGTTGATTGTTAATACTCCCAGAGGTGGAAAAAAATATAGGAACATCTAAGATGTTCCCGATAGAGAAGAAATTTTCCCATTTGGGACATTACATGTACTTTTTCTTTACCTTTGGTTGTCTTCTTTTGTGCAGGTTGAGGGGTTTCTTGAATAACCACTGGTGCTTTAATCCCTAGCTCTTTCACTTGATTTCTAGGCTTTAACTTGACAAATCTCTTTGATCTTATTTCTGCAGGGTCAGTGGTTTTTTATGGTAATTTTCTGTGGCCCTAGGGCTAAAACCTATTCCATGTGTTTCCACCACAAATCCACACAAAAACAGAAATGCAGACCATTCTCTATTCACCCTCTGAAGTTCATGCAAAACTATTATTTTAACTAAACCATGATGGAATAATGAAGTTTCACATGCCTAAGTTTTCATCTGCACCTTATCTGCGATCTTGGCCAAACTTCGAAATAGGAAGAAAGTTAAATCTAGAGAAATTATTACAATGAAATGCAATAAGAGTTTGAAATGATAAGAATACACCTTATGGTATCTTCCTTCACAGGTGAAGTACCTTTGAATGTTGGAGAGCAGGTTAGCTTATGTATTCTTGACATAACCTCTTAGCACTGCTTTGGTTAAATATGTGTCCACAAACTCTGGCTTCAAAAATATTTTACGAGGTTCCATTTAAAACCTGAAGTTCTTAAACCACCTCTCTTCTCCCCTTGGAATCTCTATCACTAAAGATATAATTTCAGGAAAAATTGGCAAGTTTAAAAATCCAACCTTTGTATTTGAACCTATGAAATTAATGGAAAATTCTTTTGTGACTTGATTATGACCTCCCTGTAGCTTTTCACAGAATCTCCAGCATCCTGCTTTCTTGAAGGCTTCTTCAACTGATTTATCCTTGGTGAGAGAATCTATGCCTTCAAGTTCCATTCTCAAACAATGGCCTGATCTGTGGTTTCTTTTTTCCTTTGTCATCTTTCCCTGGAAATCCCTGTGGCTTCAGAAAAACTGTAATAAACTTCCTCTCTTGATAACTGAGAAACTGACTCGCTTGATTAAGCGTTTAGCCTCACTTGATAATTGGTTCAGCCTCACTTGAAAATCAAGAGAATCTCTGGTTTCTGCTTACCATAAGCTTATCGTTCGAAGGAAGACCTGCACCAAGTGTTTTTTGCATGAGACAATACAACCAAGGACAACCATCCCTTTTCAAATTTTAAAATGACTAATGATAAATGACCCCTAATGAATCTTATGATGGTTATGAATGGTTGCATTTGTGAGAACAGATTCATGGACTGACACATAATCATGAAAATTTAACGAAATTTGATGGATTTGATAGCTAGACAGGATTGGTTACGAATCCCCGATTTCGTAGCGAATGTAATGTAATTTCATGGTTTTGCGCTATGAAAAGACCAGCGTTTTCGTAGCGCAAAAGCAGTTTTTAACACTGTTTGCGCTACGAAAACGTGGTTTCATGGCTTATTCGATTTATTTTTTAAATGACTAAACACATGACTTTCGAAACATAATATGGGACCCTTAAAGTGTGAAACAAGGTTGTTGGACTTTATTTGATGATGGAAATTAGACTCTAACCTTATGACTTAGACTCTAAAAACATAAAAATGACTTAACCCCTATCTAAGACCATGACTTAGGAACAAATGCAAACTGTCTAAGTTTGGAAAACTTTTATAGTGATAACAGGATCATTACAATTATTTTTTTCAATTGTGGTTTAAGTTATCATTACACCTCTTAGAAATTAGTAATGCAAATGATGGTTTAGTGCATTCTTAAATTTTTTATTTCATATAAGTTGAAAAACTATATTAAGATGTATTTAGCACCAACAATAGACATAAAATATTAAAGAAACTAAAGTAGAGACTCTAGATATTAGCGTATAATTAATTAGGTTTGAAATTAAAAAATTGTATTATATTACATGTGGAAATTAATATATAATTATTTTTTTCAATTGCAACCATTGTAATTATATCTTTCAATTGAAATTAAACAAATCACAATAAGTCTTAAAATCAATGATGTAAATGGTGGGTCAATGTGATCCCAGAAGACTTGCTTATTCCATACAAATTAAATAAAGGTATTAGGTTGTATGTATAAAGTAAACATATCATTAGTTTGTTCACTTTACTGGGGCCATTGTAATTATAATTTGTGATTACCATTAATTCATAATAAATATTAACATCAATTTTGAAATGTTAGGTTTTTATATCCTTAAGCAATAAAGTGTTGAAGTGGAGATATGTTAATATCATACATGTGGTTGCAGTGCAACTACAGACAGAAATGGGCATTTCTATAAGTCAAAATATGATGTTGATATTTGAAATGGAAGGAGTTTTTTCCAATCGTAAACTAAATATGGACAAAATTGTTATATTCAAAGAGAAATAAATTGGTATTTCGGTGATAGGTCCTATTTTTTAAGGCATTTTCACTCAAAAATATTAAAATATTACTTAAAAAAAATATGATGTTGCAATATGGAAATTAAATGTCATTGAAAATTACATCCAACAAGTACTTGAAATATCAAATATTGATATAAAGGACTTTAAATTTGAATGGAACAAGTTTCATTGTCATTTGCAAACAAAATTAGAAGCACAGAAGACAATACAATTTTATGAGAAAAGGTTGACTGATGTGTGGTCCCAATATGGAGATAATTATGAAGAATCAAATGTATTGCTAATAGATACAACAAAGCATACTTCTCAATTCATCAGATATCGATCAACCCACATCTTGATAAAAATCTATACAAGAAAAGAGTAAGATACTTGGCTTATGTAGGTTTTATTCCCCTTTCTTAAGACACTTCATCATATGAAAGAGAAACGTGATTAAATTCAAATGTTCAATAGAACATGTACTTCATTGTAGTGGATGGAGATAATTTTCTTTATAAATTTGTTCACAAGTACATTCCAAGATAATTTTCTTTATAAATTTGTTCACAAGTACATTCCAATTTTTTAATGCAATTTGAACATAGTTTTTTTGAATCAATTTGTATGATTTTATATCTTTTGGAATATTATATGGGAATTGTCAATTATTATTTTTTCTATAATAAAAAAATTACAATGAGAATTGCCAATTATATTATTATGTATTTCTATTATTATTTATAATTATTTTTGCAATGACTTTGTTTTATCGATTTTTTTTGTTGGGTGTGGAGCTTGATTATCTTGTTTATTTTGTATCATAGTGTTGGACCCCTGTATCTTAATGGGGGCGGAAACGTCGACCGTAATTAAACGCTGAATGGGGGGTCCAGGGGGGGCGGCTGCGACTTTATGGAGCCCCCTCCCTAGTGGGGGGTTTCGGGGGCAGTGCCCCCGAAGCTAAAAATAGATGTAAAATTTCCTTGTAAAAGTATAGTAATTTCTAGTTAATCTGGGCCATTCATTAGGCGAATGATCTAACGGTATAAGTTATGTTTAGTTTAGGGTTTTTTGCCCTAGAAAGCAACCCCTCGCTTGTATGAGGGTATTGTATTGCGACTGTGTATTGTATGTGTATTCTCGGAGCGATAAATAGATAGGGACATTGTGAGAGATAACAAAGGATATTACAGTGGATCTGTTGTAGGTTGTGTCTCTTCATTTTACTGGATAATAGAAAGGAAGGACTGGTTGTTCGAGGTGGACATATCCCAAACTGGGTGAACCATGTATATATGTGTCTCTCTGGTTTTATGTGTTTTGTGTGCTTGTGTTTTCCGCATATTTTATGTGTTTCATTGCTTTGTAATATTTAATTTTCTAACATTTTTTTTGCTAATATGTGTGTGTATGTGTGTTCTTAAATGAATTATTTGCCATTGAAATCATCCTACATGAACCATCAAGGTATTTTGTTATTTTTAATGACTTCTATTTACTTATATGCATAATACTCATATATAAACGTGAAATATAAGTTTTGAAATAGAGCTCATTGCAAACAAAGGTGCAATTATTATTGAAGAAATTACAATAATTTACTTGATAAATGCTATATGCACTATTGGCTATTCAGGCTATTGGGAAATGTGTCATAGGTAAATGATTTGAACTTTTTGAAGCATAAGATATGTGATTTCTCAATCCATATTTTACATATATTTATATACTTCAATCAATTAATGGTTGTAATTAAAATCATATCATATTGAAAATCAACAAGACTCAAAGTTAGTTATTGACCTTTTACCTATAAAATGCATTAATATGACTGCATAAATGTGATATTTAATTTTTGAGATAAAAATCTATTATAAATAACTTTTCATTTCTAAAAAAAACATATAATTAACGATAATGATTTCTTAGTGGACTATCAAAGTTTGATTGGACGCTATCATAGATAAATTATGACTTTGAACCTCTTTTTTTTTTTTTAAATATCTTTGAGGCATATGATTACATTATTTGAAGTTTTTTTTGTTGTTGTAAATTTGTATTTTAAATAAAATGAAATCATATCATATGAGCCATAATTATATTATTGATGTTTACTTAGTTATATCCATTAATATGAGTATATAAATGTTATATATAATAGCCATATACTGTAAGGGATTTCTTCCAAAAGTAAATCTAATAATTTCTTGATAATATGTATTAAGTGGACTATTCAAGCTAATGGGTGATGCGTCATAGGTGAATACTTCAAACTCTTAAATTGTAAGGCATTCAAACTCTTAATATGTATTAAATCAACTATTTGCGTATGTAATTATCTTATCCCATATAAGTTAATAATGAATCCATTTATTGACCTTTATTTGTCTACCACATAGTTTAATATGAGTATTAATTTCATATTGTATTTTTTTGAAATAAAACTCCATGTAAAACAAAATTCTCTTCTTAATAAAACATGGAAAAATTAATTAAAAACGTGTTAAGTGAGCCATCTAGCTTAATTAAAGAGATGAATCATAAATGGTTGTATTTAAACTTTTTGCACCATAAGACATTTATTTTCCCATCCATTTTAACATTTTTTCATTTTCAATTCTTAAACAATTTACTTGTAATTTAAACAATCTCATAGAATCCAACAAGTATCAAAGCTATTTATTGTATTCTACTTGGTTATATGCATTAATGGAAGTTTATAAATGTGATGTATTTTTGAAATGTAGCTCCTAATGTAAATAAATATATATTATTTATAAAACAAACTAGAATTTATTGATAATAAGTTACAAGTGGTCTATATAAAGCCATTTATCAACTTTTATTTTCCTATCATGAAATTTAATATAAGTGTATAAATGTGACATTGTTTTTTTGAAATAAAACTTCATGCAAAATGAAATGTTTTTCCTAACAAAACATGAAATAATTAATTGATAATGAATAGTAAGTAGATTCCTTAAGTTATCATAAGATATAGGTCATAAATAAATACATTTAAACTTTTTACAACATACACTATTTGATTTTCCCATCCGTATTAACATTTTCTAAATTTCAATTTATAAATACATCATTTCTAATTGAAATAATAAAAGCCAACAAGAAATAAAGCATGTATTAAATTCTGTTTATTTATATGCATTTATACAAGGTTATAAATGTATTATATTTTTGAAATAAAACTCTTAATGTAAGTAAAGATACATTTTTTAGAAAAAAACATAATTTAAAATCAATCGATGATGAGTTCTAAGTGGTTTATTCTATTTTCAATCGATAACTTTTTCTAACTATGCATTTTTTAAATCAATTACTTTTATATAGAATCATGCCATATAAGTTGATAAGTCAAGAAACAATTGATTGATTTTTATTTACCTATCATGTGGTTTAATATGAATGTATAAATGTGATATTGTTATTTCTAATTGAAAACTCTATGTAACAAAATGTTTTCTATTAAAACATGCATTAATTAATTCACAATGAGCATTAAGTAGACTATTCAAGTTGATTCAAGAGTTGCGTCATAAACGAACATCTTTAAACTTTTTTCCACCATATGACATGATTTTCCCATTAAGATTAACATTTTGTAAAATTCAATTATTAAATAAACTATTTGTAATTAAAATAATCTCAAAGCTACCAAGACTTGAAGCTATTTATTGTATTCCATTTAGTTATATGTATTAATACAAGTTTATAAATGTAATATATTTTTGAAACAAATCTCTTAATGTAAGTAAAGATACATCTGTTACAAAACTAATTAGAATTTATTGATAATGGGTTTTAAGTGGTTTATTTAGATCACATGGAAAATCATGTGTAATAGATAAGTGAATTTTAATACATATTTAATATTCAAAATTAATATCTTAATGATAATTTTTTAATAGTTACATTAATTATTTAATAATTAAAGAGCATGGGAACTTATATAAATTTCAACTAAAACCCATAAGTTGTGTTTCACATTTATTTATTCCCCATTAACAATTCTTATCATTATCTCCTCTTGGTGAAAGTAATGGTCAATCATGGTTTGCGTACAATAGGTTGGCACTATTACATTAGGAGCATTATTAGTTTTTGACAATGTTGACAAGGAGAGATAAATATTCGGAATGCCATCAAGTGTACTATTTTTTGAAAACCTTTGCTTCCACTACTTACTTGTCTATGTATATTGGTTCTCAACGACCAATAATTCTTGTTTACTTGAATTTGTGACAACGTCCTATCATAATGGAATGACTTGAATACCCATTTAAGAATCTTAATTGATGTACTTGGCTTTGAGTGGAGATATATCAATGATACCCAACATTCTTGAAATAATTAGATCAATAGTGCCTAGCTTTAATAGTGTATGCATGGATGTTGTAAATAAGAATTATTACCTCCACATTAGTGTTACTTAAAGGCATGAAGGGGTAGAAAATTTAGCACAAAAACATTTCACTAGGTTTCTAGTAGACTAGTTTCAAAGCAATGCAAGGGAGGCACCTCCTTTCCACTTACACAAAGATCCTCATATCACCATTATTCAATAAACAACTCTCTCGCAGGTTTTGGGAAAGGGGGTTAGATACGTCTAACACAAAATTCAAACATCGATGACTTTAGTATGTGTAATATCCCAAATTGGGAACAACTACACTATTGGGAATATCTTGAGTTATTACCAAAGTGGAGCTTTAGAAAATCATGAGAATGACAATGTATAACAGCTCATTAGATGTAAAACAACATCTCACCAGTAGATGAAATAACCTCAGCAAGTATATGGCCGATATTCTCCTTCCCAAGTGGGGAAATGTAGCAATATATGGGTTTTCTACAACAATAAGAGTACCCTAAGGTATTAAAAAGTTGGAGAGCAGCAAGAAATAAGATTTAACTGATGCTATATGACACATCCTTCATTCTAAGCAACAACAGCAACTCTACTTCACTTCTTGACTCAAAAGGGTGGGGAAAAGCAATGATTTATGACCTAAAATGATTAGTTTCAGGGATGTGCGTAAAAATAAGGAGGGATGATGGTTTTATATTCTAGCTTAGGTCATGTGCAACTCCTATACAAAATTTCATCCCAAAAAAATAACGCTAGCTAGGTTAAACAGTTCTCCCACTCCCGAAATGGCTTAAAAATGTTGATTTCCCATGACCTAGAGTATGCAGAATGTGACTAAAGCATATGCAGCGTAACTTCTAAAGGAATTAGATGAAAATAATTATAAACATCAGTAAATCAGACCTTTGATCTGATTTATGCAATATATCAGTAAAGACAAGTTTTACATGGAGCAAGGCTTCAGAATGAGACACTGCAACACAAGAAAAAGAAGAAAGAGATTAACAGCGTAATTTTCATTGTTAAAGCATGTAGTACATTAAAACTCATATCTACAATAGATATGTACATAAAATGTTAGATCTATATCAGATATATAGACAAGAAATGCTCCTTTATACACTCCCCTTGGGGATCTCAGCAAAACATGAAGGTACAAGAGTAGATCTGAAATCTAAGTCACAGATCTGCAGAAGTATTCAGAAAATTATGAATAATAACATATACAGCAAATCAAATATGAACTACATGGATTGGTTGGCCAATCCATGGATCACCACAGTGAAAGGAAGGATCCAATCACTAGAGATCTTCCTCCTCTAAAATGATGCCAAGACACCCTGCAAATCTGCTTTTGCAAATAATGCAGTCACGGAAGAGGGACTACACTATAGGCCCTGGAAAATCTTTGGCCTACTGCCAATGTATGGATTTGAAGCTCAAACTATGGATGCACTCTTCCAGGAGGTTAAAAGACACATTCACTGAGAAGATGCTCCAATACAAGCTAGATCCTTGCAGATCTAGAGTTCCACTTGCTGCAACTCACATAGACAACCCAATCCTAAGCAGAACTGCATTGTAGATGCAAGATGTGGCTTGGCCAAATTCCGGATAGTGGACTAGACAGACAAGACTCCTCCAATATTTGCTCAAGGGAGGAGGTGGGAGTTCCTAAATAGGAAACCCCAACAAAGGATGTCTAAGAAGACAATACCTTCAAAAAATAATAACATAAAAAACCTTCTCTTATTGTACTCCTCCTTCTTTTATAGGATGAAAACCTTTTCAAACCCTAAACCACCTCAGTGAGTTAACCCCTTTCACATGTGGAGCCTTCATCTAGAACTGCACTGTGTATCCATGAGGTTCATTGCACCTAAACTGTGTTGTTGATTTGGTCAAGGTTGACCCAGTCTTATGATTTAAGCCCATTCACACCTGCAAGAGATTATTTACATGGCCCGGATATGTCTCTGCTTACATAGGCATTGATTTATTCATGGTTTTTAGGAGTTCTACATGTCCTCCTTCATATTTTATTCATAAACATGAAATGTAAGATAAAATAAGGAAAAATAAGATATTCCCATTAGCTTGGGCTAAATGGGAATATTGCAGTCCTCCCCTCCAAAATATTTCTTTTCCTCAAGAAACTGATAAGGTGAGTGCTGCAAGACTTCTCCTCCATTGGTGACATCATCGAAGATCAAGCTCCCATGATAAGCTAGATGCTCACTGTTAGCCATCAATAAAATTTTGTCATAACTAATGATGGCTAAAAACAAGTCTTTAGTCTTCAAGAAACAATTTTTAAGCAAAATTGTGACTTCTTGAAGCCTCTCTATGTTCTTTACCCTTAAGAGATCCATTCCACTGATATCTTCACTTCAAAGCCTTCAAAGGAGCCCTGTTGGTTTTAAAAAGAACTGTTTTAAGCTTTTATTCCTCCATTTTCAGTCATTTTTCAATTTCATCATCAACAGTCTTTTCCCTTGCTAAAAAACCACTTTTTCCTTTCCTTTTACCCTCCATTTAATCAAAATCCCCTTTAAACCTATAAAAACCCCTTTTTATGGTTTAAATTATCCTATTTTACCTATCAGAACACTAAAAAACCCCAAAAAAAACCATTTTTGGGCCTATTCCGACCTTTTCCAAACATAAGGCTTTAAGCCCCCTTGGCTTAAGCCCCCTTCTTTTTTACTGCCATAAAACCTTGCGCCCGTGACCAGGCGTTATCCCCCATCGCTATCGCGCATCGGCGTTCCCAATTCCTCTTTCCCCTCTCCTTTTTCTGTCGATTGGCCGATCTCCCAATGCAATCATAACCGTCGATTGTGTTTGATCTAATGGCCAAGCACTTAACTCTCTGCACTAATTCCTAGCCCCTTATTTCCTTAGCTCCCAATCCCTTACTCCTCTATGGGACCATGCCCCAGCACCTACCGTTAGCCCCCATCGACATCGGCAAATCGTGTTTTTTCTTCATTTCACTTTCTTTTTCCTCCGTCGATGTTTCAACCTCCGATTTGATCTCCACCGTAGATCTACAAAGATCAACGACTACCAGAGCTCCATCGCAGCCTCCTTATTTCATCGTTCCCATCCTCTTTACCCCCCCCCCCCCCCCGACAATAGATCTCCATCGTTGATCTGGGAAATCCGACGGTCATCGCACCTCCCCTCTCATCCTCCGACCACCTGACCATCCCTCCTCATGCATCTAAGCAAAAAAATCTCAGCCGTTGATCCATCTCATCCAATGGCCCTTGTTAAAAGCCACCTCTCTAACCCCGCCTGATGAGATTTCACCCCACGACAAAATAGGTGACATCACCCCAGCCCCACCATATGTTTTCACTGCACAACTTTCCAACCTTCACGCTCATCCATGACCGTAGATCTTCGGCCTGAAGATCTAATGGTCCCAAACTTGTTTCACGTTCAAATATCCAATGAAACTAATCACACATTTTCAACCCGAAAACGACAGTTTTCACCTGGACAAGTGTCGCCTGATGGGCGATATCGCGTTCGTTTCATGCTAAACCGCTTACCACCCTTTGCATGTGCGAAAACCCTTCGTGGTTTCGCAAAACCATCTATCCACTATTTCGCGCAAAAAATCAAAATTAAACCCTGTTTTCGCATTTTCATCCGTGGAACCTCTTCCTACAAGCATTTTCTCCTCCTCACTGCTCCTTTCGGCCTCCACCGAGCCTCCAAAGCAGTTTACCCAATACACACAGGTTTTTATAACATTTTTGTGGTTTGTTGCAGGTTTCATGGCGGTAGTCATAAAAATCCATCCCACAGTCAAAATTACAGTGATATAGCCTTGGATGACGATCCAAAAAGGCCCAAAAGCGAATAAAAGGGACAAAAGGGTTGAATTCCAAAGATTAATCAGTGTTTCATGGGAATTGGTTACTTAATCAAACCCTCCAGTGCAGCAGACCTGTACACAAGCAGTAAATATCAGAAGAATATCAGAGATTAAAGTTAAATGATTAAAGAAAAAGACTGGAGATTAAAAGACTTAATCCTACAGTTTGAAGGATAAAAACACAGTGAATAAAGCATAAAGATGATTAAAAGAGGCCTAACGCATATCAAGGCCTAAATCATTGTTTAAAGCCACAAAGTAGACATATCAGTAAAGAAAACCTCCAAATGCCACATCAGTGAGGCAATTAATCCTCAGAGATGCCACCTACAGGCCTATTTACTCAAAAATCCTACAAAGTTAATGCAAAGTCAGAGATATTTGCCAAAGACAGCTCAGAAAGTAATTACAACCCTACCAAAGCCTCAAAAGTCGAAAAAATGACTGAAGTTGATGAAAATTAATGTAAAAATCAATTAACAGAGTTAAAACATATGAAATCTTCTCCATAAGGCTTCCGAAAGGCTGAGAAGCATTTACTCTGTATTAATTGAACAATTAGACATTCCTTTCACTCCACCTCCTCAATTTACCTATATATATCATATGAGGAGTCTAGTATTGTTGTTGGTTGAATACTTGTTGAATGTAAATAGTTATTGAGGCTGCTGAAGCTCTATTAGTATTTGAGGAAATATAGGCTGAGAAGAGAAGTTTGAAACTTTAAAGACCTACTGGACTTGAATATTGTAACTGGTTTGAACATCAAATATACAAGTTGATTTATGGGATCCTGGTCTATGTCAATGGTGATGTTTTTCTTACTGTAATTGTCATTTTTATCTTGTTTTCCATACTGTCCACTTTCTCTGATAAAGAACGGAAAATATAGATTAGGATTTACTGTAAAGTACCTTATTTCTCACTGATAAATATTTATCTCTATGTTTTCTTCTAATTGTATTTTGAGGATAATTCAATAAAGTATAACCAGTGAAGTATTGGTGAGCCCATGTTTCCTGAGTACAATGTGAGATATTGTCTTTGAAAGCTCTTAAAATTTTCGCTAATTAAAGTTGAATTAGAGAATTATATGGTTAGCCATGTCCTCTAGTTTATCTCCAACAGTTGCTTTGAAAGATCCCTTAAGAGTATGCCAAAAGCAGGTTAGGTTAAAAATCCTTACCTGGTCTTAGGCTACTTTTTATGTTTATCTTGAATTTTTTCCTTAAGAATATGCTGAAAGCAGGCTAGGTTAAAAGTCCTTACTTGATCTTAGGCTATTCTTTGTTTATTTTAAATATATTTTCTTTGAGAGTATGTTGAAAGCAGGCTAGGTTAAAATTCCTTACTTGATCTTAAGTTGCCCTTTGTTTTCTTGTGTGTTTGCTTCTTTCACAACACTTTTAATGTTCCATACCAAAAAATCAACTTAAAGGGACCCTTTGATATAGATGACTTGCCCCATGGACCACACTTGAAACTTGTTGTGAAATTAAATCCTTTTGTGACTCCATAGCCCAATGGATTGATACTATCTCTTACCTGTCCTATCAGCTGAACCATTCTTTCAACCTACTCACACTTTTACCCTTCAAAAGACTTCCTTCATTTTGATAATGTCCATCCCAACCAAAAACAAACAAAACCCTTGTACTTCATATCTAGCCTAATATCATATCATAAGCCTTAAAGATCATATCTTTGAAAACACTTATATAGAGAGACCCCTCTCTGAATCCAAGAGGGCTAGATCCTAGGATTCCAAAGTGGTTTTGATGTAGGCTCTACAGAATTTGTTCTTGCCAATCTTGCAAACTACGGAGACCTAACATAGTGGCGAATCCACTAGGGACAAACAATATTAAGTAATATATAACTTCACAACTCAACGAACCCCTATTTCTGAATAAGACAAGTGTCACAAAGAATGGTTATTATTGACTTTTGATGGTGAACAACAACCAAACCTTGAAAACAAGTAAAACTCCTTCACCTAGCGACTCCATTGGTATTCAGTAGGCCTACTGACCCCACTGGTTTTTCCTATGACTCCACTGGGAAATCCTTTTATCCTTCAAACATCATTCAAACCCAGTTAAGAAGACTTTGAGGATTGAGTTTTCTTTGAAAAAGATTAGTTAGCCTTTAAAATACTGTCATACTTGGCTGAACTTTTCTCATCATTGGTCTAAAAACACCACATAGTGGCTTCTAGAAGAATTTATACTAGAGACTATCCTGATACAAATCCTCCTGAGATAGTTGATAATCCAAAAAGTATCCTTAGGAAATCTCCTAAATCCATGACTTCAATTGTTCTCAGACCAATTCATAGAGCTAAATCTATACCTGAAAATATCTCAACTCTGCAAGATGCACAAGTTGACTTACCATTCATAAGAAACCCATCCAGAACTAAGTCACTTAGTGATATAGATCATATAGACTTTGAGCCTTCACACTCACCCCAACATAGTGGTGAACATACTGATAGTAGAGAAACCACTCCACATGATCTTCATTTCATTCATAACTTTGGTTTCTCTCATCCTAGATCTGCTCAATAGTCTCTTGCTGGTCCAAGTACTTCTGTTATCCATATACCCACTATTCAAAATACTCCATTCCATCCTCCCCCTCCTTTCATAAACCCTCCACTTGTAAACCCCCCATTTTTTCCACAACCTCCTATCATGGCAACATGGTATGCTCCTCTAGTTCTTCCTTTACCTTTAGTCAATTTTCCACAAGACTATCAGTCCAAAATTCCATTATATGATGCTAGTGGTTCTATTACTGCTCAAATACATGTGGACAAGATGAATGACTATTTTGATAGAAATGAGATAGATGATGAAACTGTTAAACTCATATTGTTTGCTCAAATTTTAGGGGGAGAAGCAAGAAAATGGTTCAAAATCTTAACCCTTAATAGTATTAATGATCTCCAAGATTTTCATCAATCATTCAAAAAAAATGGGAAATTAGGAATAACCCTCTCCAAATCCTTTCAGATTACAACAACCTCAAGAGAAACACTGGGGAAAGTGTTCAAAATTACTGCACTAGATTTAATATTGTTTACAATGCACTACCCCCAGATTTGAAATCTCCACAGGGATCAGCTTTGGCCAAATTCCCTGAAGGATTTGATCCCAAAATGGCCTATCAGCTAAGAGAAAGGGATCCCTTAACTTTAGAAGAAATGCAGAAGGGAGCTCTTAGTGTGGAAAAGAATCTGATTGAGAAGAGAGCTAGAATGAAGACTGAGAAGAGGGTATCATATAGGGATGAAGTTGCACCTTCCACCTCTTACTCAAAACCATAAAGGATGATGGAGAAGATGATGGAGAGAATGAGCATATATGAAAATTCTCAATCTAGAGAAAATCAAATAGCTCCTCAAAACAGAAATCAATCCCAAAACCAAAATCAAAACTTTAGGAGAAATCAACCTCAGAACAGACAAAGAGATGATGATCAATAGATCAGACCTCCTTTTCAAGAAAATTATGTTAATGAAGATGGAGAAACAAATGAACAAACAGAGGATGATAACATAAACATGTTGGGGGTAAGCAATGAGGATTCTGATTTCCTCCATGAAAGAAAACAAGGTCTATATACACCCTATGATGATAGAAGACCAGAAACTGAATACTATGAACCAAACTTTGAAAATTCCATCATAGGATCACCTAAAAAATATGACCTAAGAAGTAAAAATAATCAAGAGACTTCCAGGAAGAAAACCTCTAAAAATTCTACCAAAAATAGCCCTGTATATACCTCCAAAAAGACAACATAAAATCATAAAATAGTGGCTGAAATTTCTGATCCAAACAAGGGAAAAAACACCCAAATCAATGAAAAATAAAGTGGTGAACCTAGCAGCACTAGCATTTCAGTTAATGCTCCTGAAAAAACCATTTTCACTGCTGTAAATAGTAGAAATCAGCAAGTTGATTTTGTTGATGAATCAGTGACTAAGAAGGTTGAATCAAACATTTTCAAAAATCAGGTTCCTTTTAGCCTGGAGAGTGAAATTGCCAAAATCAAGATCTCTGTCCCACTCACTGATTTAGTCATTCAAAATGTATATAGATTTCAAGTTTTGAAAGCTCTAAACATAGAAGATATTCATGATACTGTTAACTTAAATGATGATACACTAGAGCTTCTGTTTGGTCCTAAGATTGAAGGAAAATTCCAAGAAGGGACTACCCCTCCATTCTACATCAGTTTGAACATCCATGATAATCTTTTGCAAAATGCCATGCTTGATTCAGGAGCATCACATAACCTCATGCCCAAAGTAATAATGGAAAAATTAGGCCTTGAGGTAGCTAGACCTTATAAATATTTATATTCCTTTGATTCAAGCAGAGTGAGATGCCTAGGCCTTATAAAAGATCTCTGTTTTCACTTAGCTCAAATCCCAGCCAAAATCTTAATTATGGACATTGTAGTGGCTGATATACCCCCCAAATATGGCATGCTTCTTTCAAGATCATGGGGTGCTAAGTTTCAAGGTACTATGCATATGGATATGACTTATGCCACCATCCCTGTCTTCAGTCAACCTAGAAGACTCTATAGGGAAACACAGATGAAATACATGGTGAGTAACCAAGAAATACCAAAAAACACTCATCTTTATTCCATACACACTAACCTTGACTCATTCATTCTTTACAATGATGAGATTTATAATGAGCAAGGATTAATCAATGAAACACCAACCAATATAGTGATCACTCCACATCCAAACATAGTGGGAACCATAGATGAAGAGGAAAACAAGGAGAAAACTAAAAGACAGTTTGCTAATTCATAAAATCACAGCAAAAAAATTAAAGATCTTGAGGTCCAAAACAGTCATAAATATAGTGCAGATCATGAAAATCAAAGAATAAAACCTCAAAACATTGAAAATATTGAGGAACAAAAAAAATTCAACATATTGCAGACTTGCAGGAACAACATAGTGACAGATTAGGAAAACAAGACAGAGAGGATAGAAGTGAAATAAATGACAAATCTGAAAACAGTCCCCTTTGGAGTATGAGTTTTAACAGGTCTTTCTCTAAAACTAGTGCAGGAGCAGGCATATGGGTGCACAATACTGAAAACAATCATGCTGAGGGCCATTCCTATAGATTAAACTTCCAATGCACAAATAATATACCAGAGTATGAAGCTGTCCTTTTAGGCCTGCATTTATTGAAAAAATTAGGGGCCAAAAGAATAACAGATCATGAGGATTCAGAATTGATAATTAGGCAAGTAAATGGGGAATACACCGCTAAACATCCCAGACTTAGAGCCTATATAGATGATGCCATGGACTTGTTAAAAACATTTGATGAATTCCAACTTACCTTTGTCCCAAGGAACCAAAACATTCTTGCCAATGGATTAGACTTTGCTGCTAGTACTTGTCTAAGACCTTATGAAAGCAAACAATACACCATCCAAGTCAAATATAGACCACCTGTTCCAGATAATGAAAAATATTGGCAAGTGTTTGAAGGAGATAAACAAATGGAAGACTTCCTACAGTCCAGAAATTAATTTGAAGTGAAAAACTCAGATTCAGAGTATGAACAAGACTATCCTACTGAAGAAAACCCACTTTTTGAAGAAAAGTCTCCTGAGATGGCTGAAATAAATCTGTTAACTAATAGACCCAAACATACAATAGAAAAAGACACAGATTTAGAAAATGAAGACTTAGAATTGTTGCAATCTAAAGATCAAAGCTTACCAAAAGGACTGGTCCCATTAGAAGAATTATTTGACTTGAATGATGTTACTAAAAAGCCAAAACTGAAACCTATTGAAGTTGAAGTGGAAGAATGCAACATAGGCAGTGAGGAAAAGCCCAAAATGATCAAACTATCTAAGACACTGCCAGCTCACATTAAACTGAAATACATTGAGTTATTTAAAGAATTTTCTGATGTATTTGCATGGAGTTATGAAGACCTGAAATCATATGATACAGAAATAATCCAGCATAAGATACCCCTCAAAGAAAACCAGAAGCCTTTTAAACAAAAATTGTGCAAAATCAAACATGTTCAATTACCTCTGGTAGAGAAATAAATTAGAAAAATGTATGATGTTGGAATTATAGTTCCTGTTAGATAATCAGAGTGGGTGTCTCATCTTGTATCAGTTAGGAAGAAAACAAGAGAAATAAAGCTTTGCATTGACTTTAGAAAATTAAACAAAGCTTCATTAAAGAATAACTATCCCTTACCCAATATGGATCATATTTTACAAAGGGTGGTTGGTTCTAAAATAATTTCTTTGCTAGATGGCTTCTCAGGTTACAATCAGATATTGGTACATCCTGATGGTCAACTTAAAACAGCCTTTACTACACCCTGGGGTACTTTCATGTATTTGAAAATGCCCTTTGGTTTAATGAATGCTAGTGCCACATTTCAGAGAGCCATGGATATAGCACTCAGAAGAAATGGGTTACTTCATTGTGATTTACCTTGATGATATCACTGTTTATTCTAAAATAGATGAAGAACACCTAATACACTTGAGAAAAGTCTTTGAGAAATGCAGAAAATATGGGTTGTCTTTAAATCCAAAGAAAACATTGTTTGGTCTCCAGGAAGGTAAACTTCTTGGACATATCATATCTGAAGAGAGAATAAGGATAGAACCAGAGAGGATCAATGGTATATTGCAAATCAACCATCCTAGAAACATCAAGGAACTTCAATCTTTCATTGGGAAGATTAATTTCTTGAGAATTTTCATACCCAATCTAGCTGAACTCCTTAGAATCATGAAAAATATGCTTAAGAGAGAAGAAGGACTTAAATGGACCTCAGAAGCAAAGAAATCATTTGAGCTGGTAAAACAATCACTTACCAAAACACTAGTTGTTATCGGTCCTGATTTGTAATGTTCCAAATGGGGAAGAATAAGCTCAGTAGAGAATATCTTAGATATTACACTATGGATTCATAGCAGTATGGAAACACACCAGAAATTCTAAACCAGAGATAGACTGAAGGGGCTTTTACTGGATGTGTCACCTCTAAGGAGAGGGTGAGATCCAGAGGCTACCTGGCCCGTGTCAGACTTTGTCTATAGAAAGTTGGTGAAACACAAAAAATGTGGGAATGACACACTCCTCTTGGATTTTTCTACCCTTGGGAACCTTAGATCTACAAATCTAAATAATGGATCCAAAAGAGGAGCAAAAACCAAACAAGGAAGAAGCGGGAAATTCCACTTTCAGGAAAATCTGCAATAGGCTCAAGGAAAACGTTGTATAAGAAAACCAGTGTAAAAATAACGTAGATCAGGGCTGGGTTCCCCTAGCTTAGGCTGTTTGTGACCTCCATGCATAATTTTAGCAAAAAAAAATGGGTTTAGAGGGCTTAAACAGATCTCTCACAAGCAACACTAGCTGAAAATCAGCTCAAGGAGAGGGTTGAACTGATAGAGAAACCCTCCTTCAGGAATTGCGCAGTTTCTGCTGGGAGTCACTAGAAATCAGCCATTAAACTTATATTAAAATATGGCAGCAAGAAATTAGATTCATAATTAATTTCCCTTGTAGAAACAGTAAATTTACATGAAGCAAGAGCAAGAATCCTTCAGAAATTATAGCAGTAATACATGGAAAAGCTACAGAAAATACTTGACAGCGTTCTATATGAGGAGCTTTAGCTGCTGTAGGTTAAAAATCAGATCTAAAACTGATCTATGGCTAAAACATCAGATCCATACCAGGTCTAGAAACTACTCAGCCTTCTTAACAAGATCCCCTTGGGGTTTTATCAAAATATTGCATAATAAAGTGTAGATCTAGCTTTTTGTACATGGAACTGTAGAAAACTTCAGGAATTTATGAAGAGGAATTTTATTACATTACATACTAGATCTAAATAATATTATATCAGCAAGATACTTTACAAATCTTCAAGATAAGAGGCAAGCCTCAATCACCTGAGATCAAGTACAATGAGAAATCCAAATAGCAGTGAAACTAGTACATGAAAATAACGCAGTTCCCTAAAGAAAAAGTGCAGCAACTTGAATGAAATGTTATAGAAGATAAAAATTACAGATCTGAAAGTAAAATGAGAGTGATATCATCTTTCGAGCAGTCACAAGACACCCTCCCTGAGAGAAATCTCCTCTAAACAACTAGATCTTTGCAGATCTAGTTCACCCACTTGCTGCAACTCACAAGCAGCTGCAAAACCCTCAACAGGACCAGCGCTTCTCATAGAGGTGGAGCTTGGCCAAAATGCTGGATAGTGGAGAGATGCATCCCAATCTCCTCCAAATAGCTACTCCATGGAAGGAGGGGGGATTCCTAAACAAGAAATCCTCTTCCCTTAGGTTAAACAGCCAAGAGACTAGAGTTGCTGCAGCAACCTCTAAAATTCCAAATAACATCAACAACCTTTTCATGCTACCTCTCCTTATTTTTATAAAATTAGGACTTGCCAAAACCCTAAACCACCTTCTTCAACTTATCCTCTTTCACACAAGGGATCCTCTTCGAGAAGTACGTTATGCTTGATGGATAAGCTTCCCTCCAATCTGCATTGTAGGTGGGGCCAAGATTGACCCATTCAAATGAATTTCCCCTTTCACACTTAAGTGTGTCTAATATAATAGCCCAAATTTATCCCCTTTCACATTGGGCATGTATTTATTTTCAATTTAGGAGTTTAATAAACCTCCTTCTCACACTTTTATTCATGAATTAGGCAAACTGAAAATAAAATGCAACATTCCCATTAGCTGCAATTTGGGAATATTACATGATTTTACAAAGGATTTCTTCATTTTTTCATTTTCATCAGAACACACAGTAGCTATCATCCTATTACAAAAAAACTTGAAGGGACAAGAGCAGCCAATTGCATTTTTCAGTAAGGCATTAAGAGATGCACCTCTAAAGTACAATATCATGGAAAAACAAGCCTTTGCCTTGGTCAAAGCCTTAAAAGACTTCAGATTTTACATTTTACACTCCCACGTCATAGCATTTATGCCTCATTCAGTTGTAAAAGACATATTGATCCAATATCTAGATGGAAAAAGAGGAAAGTGGATTGCTATAATCTTGGAATATGACTTAGAAATCAAACCCACTAAGCTCATAAAAGTTCAAGGACTAGAAAAACTTATGGCTGAATCCAATTTTCAAGCTCTTGATATAAACATGTTTAATGCATTAGATGAACATGAGGAGTTGACAAGTCCAATTATTGAAGATCATTTTCTGAATTCATCCTGGTATGCTGATATTTTGTATGTTTTTCTCAATCTTAATGCCCCTCCTGGTTTGTCTAAAACAATGGCAAGATTCTTAAAATTGAAAGTTGTGAATTACTGAATTTTGGATAAATGTTTATATTGGAAAATTTCTAGTGGATTATTGCTTAAATTTTTGCCTGAAAAATGATGCAGATAAGATCAAGCATGAGTTTCATGAAGGAGAATGTGGAGGCCACCTCTACTGGAAGTCAACTGCTAACAAAATCCTTAGAGTTGGTTATTACTGGCCCACCCTCTTTTAAGATGTCCACAAAATGATTATTTCCTGTCACAAATGCCAAATATTTGAAGGCAAAAGAAAGCTTATTCCCTTACCTCTGCAACCAATCACTGTTGAAACTCCTTTTCAGCAGTGGGGTCTAGACTTCATTGGGGAAATTCATCCTGCCTCCTCTGCCCAACATAGATGGATCCTCGCAGCAATAGAATATTTTACCAAATGGATAGAAGCCATCCCCTCTAGGAATTCCATAGACTCAGTCATCATTTCATTCCTTGAAAACCAAATACTGTCTAGATTTGGTTGTCCTAGAAAGATCATAACTGACAATGCTATTGCATTTGGATCTAAAAAGATGGTGGAATTTTGTCATAAATATCATATTATATTGGGTCATTCTATAGCTTATTACCCTCAAGGTAATGGGTTGGCAGAATCCTCAAATAAGTTTGGTGAACATAATCAAGAATTTTCTGGAAGATAACAATAAATCATGGCACAGTAAGCTAGTATGTGCATTATGGGCAAATAGATTGATAGTTAAAAATTCAATTGAGATGTCTCCTTACCAACTAGTTTATGGAACAGATGCAATATTTCCAACCAGTTTAGGAGTGCCAGTTATGAACCTGATCTAAGAAGTACAATCTGAAGATGATGATATGACAAGAATAATACACCAGACTATACATCTGCAACAAACCAGAGAGGAAGTCTACATCATAACACAACAACTACAAGAAAACATCAAGAATCTATTTGACAAAAGAACCAAGGTAAGTGACTTTAAAATTGGTGACAAAGTATTGAAATGTGATTCAAGGAGAGAAGATAAGGGCAAACATGGAAAATTTGATAATTTATGGCAAGGCCCTTATCTTATTCAATCTGCTATTGGGAACAATGCATTCTTTCTGCAAGAATTGGATGGAGCTAAATATTTTGGAGGTCCTATCAATGGCAAGATTCTCAAACATTATTCCTGTTAACTGATATTTTTAGTTTCAAAAATTTTTGTTCATTTTATATAACATTGATTTTGAATTTGAAAAAGGAAAAAATACAAAAAATATAGAAAAAGAGAAAAAGAGGGCAGGTATAAAAGAAGAAAGGTACAGCCCCATACCAAAAAAGAAAAGAAAACCTGAAAGTGTGCAAGCTTAAATGCCACTACCAAAAAGAGCATTGTTATTTGGTCATACAACCTAGTCATGACTAGATAGATTTCAATTTACTACTGATAGGTTAGTGAAGAAGACTTGCCAAATTGTTTAATCTTGGCTTATCATTAGACTAGATTATGATAGAAAAATGGAGGTTCAAACAAGCTTAAATCCTGAACCTGTAAGTTTGATGAAGAATGGCTCTAATCAGACAAAAATCTGAGCCAAAGAAAAGAAAATAATGGTTCTAATACACTGAAAACTTGAACCAAAGAATCAAAAGAAAGAATGACTCTAAACAAATCAAAATTTGAGTCATAAGAAGAATGAAGGATATTCTTAATTTTTCAGATCTTAAGCCTTCACAATTTTGTTTTAAATTTCTATAAATTTCAGTCTATGTGCAGCTTGTTTTTATGCCATAGTCTTACAGCAAATCAGATAGCTTAATCCTAGTTTGTTTGTATTTAAATTTTTGTTTTAGAATATAGAGAATAAACCGTCGTATGTACTTTTAACTTACAGTATAGTAGCTTAGGTAGAGAGTTAATGAGTTCAATTTATTAATCTAAACTCATGGAAGAAATAAGGTTAGATTTAGATTAGTTTCCTGCTTTCAATAAAAGAAGAAAATGTTGATGTCAAAAGGTTTGCAAGTCCAAGTGCACCTTATGAAGAAAAAATGTTAGGAAAGTAGGTTGTGTAGGTAGTTTTTTGGGGAATGAATTATTCTGTTTGATGTATTACTAATCATATTTTTAAACAACATGATCAAGGAAGAAAAGTTTGTCAAGTATAAGGCACAGATCTGTATTCCAGAGATAAAATTCTGAAGTTCTTGACACCTCCATGGACTTTCCATCCCCAAGTGGAGACACTGTTAGCCATCACTAAAATTTTGTCATAACTGATGATGGCTAAAAAGAGGTTTTTAGTCTTCAAGAAAAAAAATTTAAGAATAATTGTGACTTATTTAAGCCTCTCTGTGTTTTTTACCCTTAAGAGATCCATTCCACTAATATCTTCACTTCAAAGCCTTCAAAGGCGCCCTGTTGGTTTTAAAAAGAACTGTTTTAAGCTTTTATTCCTCCATTTTCACTCATTTTTCCATTTCATCATCAACAGTCTTTTCCCCTGCTAAAAAACCCCTTTTTCCTTTCCTTTTACCCTCCATTTCATCAAAATCCCCTTTAAACCTACAAAAACCCTTTTTTTATGATTTAAATTATCCTATTTTACCTATCGAAACACTAAAAAACCCCAAAAAAACCCATTTTTGAGCCTATTCTGACCTTTTCCAAACATAAGGCTTTAAGCTCCCTTGGCTTAATCTCCCTTCCGTTTTACCGCCATAAAACCCTGCGCCCGTGACGAGGCGTTAGCCCCCATCGCTATCGCACATCGGCATTCCCAAATCCTCTTTCCCCTCTCCTTTTTTCTGCCGATTGGCCGATCTCCTGATGCAATCACAATTGTCGATCGTGTTTGATATAACGGCCAAGCGCTTAACTGTCCATGCCAATTCCTAGCCCCTTCTTTCCTTGGCTTGGTCCCTTACTCCTCCATGGGACCATGCCCTAGCACCTACCATTAGCCCCATCGACATCGGCAAATCTCGTTTTTTCTTCATTTCACTTTCTTTTTCATCTGTCGATGTTTCAACCTCTGATTTGATCTCCACCGTAGATCTACAAAGATCAATGGCTGCCAACGGTCCATCGCAGCCTCCTTATTTCATCATTCCCATCCTCTTA
The DNA here is from genome assembly GCA_034641835.2 of Pinus albicaulis. Taxonomy (NCBI): domain Eukaryota; kingdom Viridiplantae; phylum Streptophyta; class Pinopsida; order Pinales; family Pinaceae; genus Pinus; species Pinus albicaulis. The sequence continues at coordinate 149,665,246 of CM076575.1, forward strand.
ACCCCCCCCCGATAGTAGATCTCCACCATTGATCTGGGAAATCCGATGGTCATTGCACCTCCCCTCTCATCCTCCGACCACCTGACCATCCCTCCTCATGCATATACTCAAACACATCTCAACTGTTGATCCATCTCATCCAACGGCCCTTGTTAAAACCCACCTCTCTAACACTGCTCGATGAGATTTCACCCCACAACAAATAGGTGACATCACCCCGGCCCCACCATACATTTTCACTGCACAACTTTCCAACCTTCGCACTCATCCACAACCATAGATCTTCGGCCCGAAGATCTAACGGTCCCAAACCTGTTTCGCATTCAAATCTCCAATGAAACTAATCACACATTTTCAACAGGAAAACAATGGTTTTCACCTGGACACGTGTCGCCCGACAAGCGATATCACGTTCGTTTCGCGCTAAACCGCTTACCACCCTTTGCGTGCGTGAAAACCATTCATGGTTTCGCAAAACCACCTATCCACTATTTCACACCAAAACTCAAAATTAAACCCTATTTTCGTGTTTTCGTCCGTAAAACCTCTTCTTGCATGCATTTTCCCCTCCTCATTGCTCCTTTTGCCCTCCGCTGAGCCTCCAAAGCAGTTTACCCAATACACACAGGTTTTTATAACAGTTTTGTGGTTTGTTGTAGGTTTCATGGCGGTAGTCATAAAAATTCATCCCACAGTCAAAATTACAGTGATATAGCCTTGGATGACGATCCAAAAAGGCCCAAAAGTGAAGAAAAGGGACAAAAGGGTTGAATTCCAAATATTAATCAGTGTTTCATGGGCATTGGTTACTTGATCAAAACCTCCAGCGCAGAAAACCTGTACACAAGCAGTAAATATCAGAATAATATCAGAGATTAAAGTTAAATGATTAAAGTTAAATGATTAAATCAAAAGACTAGATATTAAAAGACTTAATCCTACAGTTTAAAGGATAAAAACACAGTGAATAAAGAAGAAAGATGATTAAAAGAGGCTTGACACATATCAAGGCCTAAATCAGCGTTTAAAGCCACAAAGCAGACAGATCAATAAAGAAAACCTCCAAATTCCACATCAGTGAGGAAATTAATCCTCAGAGATGCCACCTATAGGCCTATTTACTCAAAAAGCCTACAAATTTAATGCACAGTCAGAGATATTTGCCAAAAATATCTCAGAAAGTAATTACAAGCCTACCAAAGCCTCAAAAGTCAACAAAAGTGACTGAAGTTGATGAAAATTAATGTAAAAGTAAATTAACAGAGTTAAAACATCTGAAATCTTCTCCATAAGGCTTCCGAAAGGCCGAGAAGCATTTAATCTGTATTAATTGAATAATTAGACATTCATTTCACTCCACCTCCTCAATTTACCTATATATATCATATGAGGAGTATAGTATTGTTGTTGGTTGAATACTTGTTGAATGTAAATAGTTATTGAGGCTGCTGAAGCTCTGTTAGTATTTGAAGAAAGATAGGCTAAGAATAGAAGTTTGAAGCTGTAAAGACCTACTGGACTTGAATATTGTAACTGGTTTGAACATCAAATATACAAGTTGATTTATGGGATCCTGGTCTATGTCAATGGTGATGTTTTTCTTATTGTAATTGTCATTTTTATCTTGTTTTCCATAATGTACACTTTCTCTGATAAAGAACAGCAAATATAGACTAGGATTTACTGTAAAGTACTGTTGGCTCGAGGGATCCTGACCCAGGCTCAGTATGCAAGGTTTTCCAACTTGTGCAGGTCAAAGTCTCACCCAAAGTAGTATGGGTGGGTGTTGGAACCAGGTTTTCAAATCCTGAGAAAGGATGGGTAAAGCAAGCAGAGCTGCATTAGGTCCTATAATCCCTAATTACCTTGTTCTGCGCAGGGTTAATTAAGTCTCTATTCGCATCGACATGCACTAGAGCTATAGTTATATGCTTGTTATTATATCAACACAGCAGTACATAAACAGAACATAACAGATCTAGATCCAAGAGCATAGTATATAGATCTTTCCCATCTTAAGGACAGAAAATGCACAATACAGTAATTATCAGTAATTCACATAACAGTACTCACAGATTCAGTTCTCTAACAATCTTTCACATTCATTTATTCATCAATTCTTCCTTACAATTCCCTTCCCAAATTGTGCACACAATAGCAGGGTCTGCACACAGCTAGACTTGGATCTCCAGGCACATAGCCAGCAGGACTTTGTTCCCCAAAACCCAAACAGATAGCTTAAATCAAAATTCGTATCAATGGCTCATAATTTCTTATCCTTTACAATACAAAATGCATCTCTATTTATAACAATCTAGCCTCGACTTTCCTATAGTTCGCAACCCATGTTTTTCAGACCCCTAGTTTTCCCTTTGACCCATTACAATGCATTCGGCGCTTTGACCCACCCCAAAACCCTTCCGCTAGGCTAAATATAATCAAAAATATTCAAAATGGACCAGTTTCATAGCTTGTTAGGAGACCATGTTCCAACAGTCCCCCAACACAATCTTGTGACTCGTCCTGAGTCACTGCAGTGGTGCGGCTTCGATTTGTGCGCACAAGGTAGCCAGAGTGTGGAGGAGCGGTGGGAGCACTTCCTTACTCTGGGCCGCAGCTTGTTGTGCAATCTTGACTAGTGTCACGGAGGCAGGGCCATCTGGAGCTGCGGTGACCCGTTCCAACAGTCGATGGAGGTACGCAATGGCAGACTAAGCGTCTTCGGCGAGCTAAAGTGCAGTGTCAAACCATGGTTGCAACCGTTTTCGAATGACATGCTTGTTGTGGCGAAGGTTCTCAATCCTGTCCAAGATGGCTAGACATTTTGAGGAGATGGTGGAGGGTGAGGAGGCTCTAACTTGGTCTAGAGCATCTTCTGCCTGCTATAATTCCGTCTGGACATGCTGAAGCATGGAATGGTGGCACACTGCCATCCATAATTGTATAGCTGTTTCGACCAATTATGCGCCCTGTGTCAGCTGCTCCTGGATAATACACGTTACGTCTATGACCACTGCAATCCGTTGGTCCCGTACTTCAGGAGGTATTCCATACTGTTGTTGCGTGGCCTGGTCATGGTGGCGAACTTCACGCAACACTCTGGTGTACAATCCTCGTAGCTCTGTGGGATATAGCTCTTCTAAATCTAGTTGGATGTCCCTGGTAGTTGGATCGGGGGTGTTGACTAGGGCAATGCAAGGGAGTGAACACACATTGCTTCTATTGGGCGGTATTCTGGAGCCGCGGAGAAGCTGCAACATGTCCCTGTATCGCAGCATTCTGTTTGTGCATGGTTCGCGGACAATCCTTTCTGTTGGGAGCCCGTGCTCACCCCAGTGGCTGCACTCAGCATTCCTAGGCTCTCTGGTTTGGTCCAGCCTAGCAAAATGAAAGCGGACAACCTAGAGAATGTTAATGAGTGTAAAAAACCTGTACGCGGATAGCAGGAACATGTTGTAGGGTGAATAAATAACCTGCTCTGTAATTATCCAGCCATTCGCACACTGTCCGGAGCTATTTAATGGTGGAGTAGCCCATTCGTGAGACTGACCATCGATCAGGTAGATCAATCTTACCATAAATGGCTACATTGATGATCTTCCACCAATTGTGTGTACTTGTAAGATCCCTTTTTTATTAAATCAAGATGTGTTGATGGTCATCCTACATCCCTGAGGTCGTTTCCATGGAATTTCAGACCACGGATGACGCCTGTATGTCGTTTGCGTACCCTGAATGAAGGTCGACATGAGATGTGTCTGCAAGTTGGCCATCAGTCTTTCCAAGCCATGTGCTTCACCCTTGGTTGGAACATCCTTGCACCAGAGGGCTACGTCACGTGTCATCATGCCATTTATTACTTGAGGTGTCTGCAAATTCTTCAAATTATACGTGGGTCTGAGCAGGTCCGTAACCCGACGCATGCCTAGGTCAACGGTACCTCGGCAAGCATGTCCGTGCAAGGCTTGATCACACCCTTGAGTGTTGTATTTCATCAAGTGTCTGCGTAGGTTGACTGACCTCGGAGTCCATCTGGCAACTGGGGTCCCTATGCGCAGGATCACCGTTCTCCAATACTTCTCCTGAGTGAAGAATATCGGTCCTTGCATAGGTTCTTTGCGCAATGTTATTGATAGTGCCACTAGCCTGTGTTCCGTGGGAATTTTAGGTTCAACCATCTTCTAACTATCATCTGCGTCCTCCTAGCAGGTCAGGTTCCTTTCCGTGGCAGAGATGCGCCGAAAATTCCTGACAGTCTGAAGACATCAGAGTGCCGAAACTTCGTGCAATTGGCCTTGCCAATTTTCCAGCTCCTCATCAGAGTCAGAAAAACATTCACTGTCCTTTTCCCAGCAAATAATTCCTTCACTCGTGGGGTTAACCCAATATTCATCCTGCGCAGTTAATTTATAAATGTGATATAATTCCTCCTCCTCATAGGCTGGATCTATATACCATGCACCTTCTGTTGGATCTAGTGGTACTATGACACGCGTACCTTTTCTTTCAAACACCATGTTGTGCTTCTTGAGATTGATGATCCCCCCCCCATGTCAATTGCCCAGTCCAGTCCAAGAAGCATAGGGTAGGGATCCGCATCTCCCACAATTTCTATGACTTCAAAGTCAGCTAGGACCCTTACCCCTGTGATGTCAACCATGACTTTTGGTAACCTCCCTAGAGGGATGATTTTTTGTTGATTGGCCATTCGCAGCTGGATGGTGGACCATTCTAATTTAGGTTCTTCCATTCGTTTCCATGTCTACTTTGGTAATACATTCACATCTGACCTCAGATCTAAGATAACCTGATCCATCTCGTAGTCACCAATCTGCACAGTCAATCGCATCTCTCTTCCAGTGCGCTTCTTATAGCTGTATAGTTTGTGTACATCCTTGGTTTCAGGGATCAAATTGGTCTGAACTACGCAGGTATTCAGTAGTGCTTGGAGATTTCCTACAGCCTGCGGATTTCACAGCAGCTTCAGACATGCCTTTAAAAAGGGCTCAAGCCCTTCCTCTATCTGAGGTTTTGTTGGCGGCGGTGTGGGGACTGTCAGTGGTGTTTGTTCTTTGATAGACACTTTTTCTCGGGAGGCAAGCTCCTCTTTTTCTCGCTAGGTGACCACCCCGCTGCGTATCATGACTTTTACACAGGGATCTGCCTTTCTTAGCTCGGATTTAACTCTTTGTATGTTCTGCGTAGGGGTGGGCTACTTTTCCTACATCTTGGCTATTAAAATTGGGTAGTCTTCTACCTCATGGTCCAGCTGCCTACAATATTTGCATGATGGCCTCATGCGATTTGGGAATTCTCTGGAAAAGTTCCCTATTTCCCCACAGTTATAAAAGACTAGTTGCCCACATCCTTGTCCTATGCTTCCTCCCCGACCTCCTCTGCCTCGAGCCAGTGATCCTCCAAAGTGTGCAGAAATTCTTGGTGATGCAGGGTCTGATTGTACCCTATATAAGTTCCCACGATCCATCATTGAGTCCTAAGTACAACAGTTCTGCTCATCATGTCCCACTGATCGGCAGAATCAGCACCATTGTTGCTTTAGTTCTAGGACATATGCACCTAGCCGAGGGAAATGGTTTGTATCATGCAGTCCTGCTACCTGACAATCATCACACCATAGCGCAGGTCCACTTGAACCTGGTCAAAATAGGACAGGTTCCCTACTTGCCCCTGGGCATACAAGACTAGGTCCTCCTGCTTGTATGTAATCCATTAGCAGAAGGAACTGATCCTTCCTATGGCCAGACACTCGACATCGTATGCACTAGAGATCTACACAAATGTCCTTTCCTCACTCTTTTCACAGGTTTTGTATCTCCATATGCATAGCCCCAAATTGTTCCTTGATTTGTTGCACCCCTGCTGACGTATCCTCTCAGGGGGCAGTCTCTAGTTTCATAGCGACTTCCATAGCCTTCTCCTGTGACTCAAAGGTCTGATGACTCATTGGCGTGTGTAGATGAGGTAACAACATAGCGATGAACCATTCTGTATGTTGTCTATCATTATATTCGAACCCTCCTTCCTTGATTTCTTTCTTCAGTCATTGATCAGCCTCCCATACTAACTCAGACGCACCTTGTTTGAAGTCCTTTACTTTTGCTACCAACTGGGAATAAGATTTCAGCTTCCTGAACTGGTGCTTCAAAGCGCCCTTGATATCTTGAATAGATGCACTCTCATTCTGGGCAATATACCACATATACCAATCCAGGGCCCTGTCCTCGAAGGCCAATGACAGTTGCGCCCTTTTTACCGTATCACTCGTCACATTCTACACAGTCCATACAGAGTCTACAACGAACCAAAACCGGTCCATATCGTCTTCTCATACCCCCCTAAAGGTAGGTAGTCTCAGATGCGCAACCATATCATTGTGTAGGGAGGGTGACAGTATAGGAAAATTCTTACCTTTGTGCGGCCTAGGTGGCGATGTGGCTGGGGGATATTGCTCAGTTGGTTCCTGCAACCAATTGTAGGCAGATCACCCTCCGTCAAGGTTGGTCCAATAGTATTTACCACTGTGTGTTGTGCTCTCGTCTAGATCGGAGGTCATTCAGTCAGTATGACTACACAGAATACTCTTTTCGCACAGTAATTTCTTGATCAGTAATGGTAACATCCTCAAAAATTTGCCCCAGAACCCTTTCAAGAATCATTGTTCGGCCTCCGAGTATGATACAAACTGATCAATGACAAATTCTGACACAAATCCTCCCAACACACTATCCACCCAGTGATCCACCATACGCATGATAGTATTATCAGTTCTTTCCAGCTGCTCGAGCAGCTCTGGGGTCCACTGAGTGACTCGCTCTTCCTTACAGCACATCTGGAATTCCACAAGACTGGCCAGCCACTCCTGGAGTTAAATCACAAAGGTTATAAAGAATATTTCTTAGCTTTCAATAAGAATGTACCGATTTTTCCACCTTTCTGCCGTTAACTTTTCATTGTGATTTTATTCTACTGCGAACTCTTGGATCTGTCTTTCGAACCAGTCTTCGATCTCTTTTATTTCAGGCTTCCAGTATTCTCTTTTCATTACCCAATTCCTCTCTCTGACTTCTTCCGATCCCGGAAACGGAACCATTTGTTGGCTCGAGGGGTCCTGACCCAGGTTCGGTGTGCAAGGTTTGCCAACAAACCCCTACACTACTGGCCCTTTCAGCAGTGACCTGCTTGTGCAAGTCAAAGTGTCACCCGAAGTAGTATGGGTGGGTGTTGGAACTAGGTTTCCACACCCTGAGAAAGGATGGGTAAAGCAAGCAGAGCTACACTAGGTCTTGTAATCCCCGATTACCTTGTTCTGCGCAGGGTTAATTAAGTCTCTATTTTCATCCACGTGCACTAGATCTATATTTATATGCTTGTTATTATATCAACACAGTAGTACATAAATAGAACATAATAGATCTAAATCCAAGAGCATAGTATACAGATATTGCGCAGCTTAAGGACAGAAAACGTACAATACAGTAATTATCAATAATTCACATAACAGTACTCACAGATTCACTTCTCTAACAATCTTTCGCATTCATTCATTCATGAATTCCTCCTTAAAATTCCCTTCCCATCCTGCGCACACAGCAACAGGGTCCGCACATAGCTGGAATTGGATCTCCACACACAGAGCCAGCAAGAGTCTATTCCCCAAAACCCAAACAGATAGCTTAAATCACAATTCGCATCAATAGCTCATCATTTCTTATCCTTTACAATACAAAATGCATCATTATTTATAACAATCTAGCCTCGACTTTCCTATGGTCTACAACCCATGGTTTTTGGACCCCTAGTTTTCCCTTTGACCCATTACAATGCGTTCGGGGCTTTGACCCACCCCAAAACCCTTCCGCGAGGCTAAATATAATCAAAAATATTCAAAATGGACCAGTTTAGTAGCTTGTTAGGAGACCTCGTTCCAACAAGTACCCTATTTCTCACTAATAAATCTTTATCTCTATGTTTTCTTCTAATTATGTTTTGAGGATAATTCAATAGAGTATAACCAGTGAAGTATTGGTGAGCCCATTTTTCCTGATTAAAACTTGAGATATTGTCTTTGAAATTTCTTAAAAATTCTGCTAATTAAAGTTGAATTAGAGAATTATATGGTTAGCCCTATCCTCTAGTTTATCTCCAACAGTTGCTTTGAAAGATCCCTTAAGAGTATTCCAAAAGCAGGCTAGGTTAAAAGTCCTTACCTGATCTTAGGCTACTTTTTATGTTTATCTTGAATGTTTTCCTTAAGAATATGCTGAATGCAGGCTAGGTTAAAAGTCTTTACTTGATCTTAGGCTATTCTTTTTTTATTTTAAATGTTTTTCTTTGAGAGTATGTTGAAAGCAGGCTAGGTTAAAAGTCCTTACTTGATCTTAAGTTGCCCTTTGTTTTCTTGTGTGTTTGCTTCTTTCACAACACTTTAAATGTTGCATAACACAAAATCAACTTAAAGGGACCCTTTGATATAGATTACTTTCCCCATGGACCACACTTGAAACTTGTTGTGCAATTAAATCCTTTTGTGACTCCAGAGTCCAATGGATTGATACTGTCTCTTACCTATCCTATCAGCTGAACCATTATTTCAACCTACTCACACCTTTACCCTCCAAAATACTTCCTTCATTTTTATAATTTCAATCCCAACCAAAAACAAAAAAAACCCTTGTACTTCATAACTAGCCTAATATCATATCATAAGCCTTAAATATCATATCTTTGAAAACACTTATATAGAGAGATCCCTCTCTGAATCCAGGAGGGCTAGATCCTAGGATTCCAAAGTGGTTTTTATGTAGGCTCTGCAGTGTTTGTTCTTGCCAATCTTGCAAACCATGGAGACCTAACACTCACCAATCCAAACCCCCATGAATTGTTTCCCCAAAGTCAATATGAGATGTGCAAAATTCATCCCACAAGGAAACAAGATCTCATGCGAAACACCCATTGGTTGCCTAATGTCCCCTCTGAAATATATGACACAAGACACATGGATATTTTTCAGTTCATTAGGCACATGCATACTTCCCATCCTCCCTCCATAAATTCCCATAAAAAGTACAAGCATGTCATCAATGTATGGGAGAAAAACAAAGTACAAACAAACAGCAAGGTGCACATATGGAGGTGGGTCATAGTCCCACATGTGCAACCAATGTAATGCATCTCCTGCCTGCATTAAACCAAGATGTGGTAAGTGGTCTTCCCACCACTTACTTGCAGCCCATGCCATCTCACTGTAACTTAATATGTGAGATATGTTTGGTGCCTTAGGAAAGCACCCATCATGAAACAAGATCTCCCTTTGTCCACTATGGGAGTGGCCAAGTACAGCAAGTGTTGTGGCCCAAAATTTGCCATGATATTTTCAAGATAAAACCCTCCTCCTTGGAGTCATGGCCTGCATAAACAAGGTGGAAGAATGCATATAATCAGAAAAATAAACTTGTTTCACCTGAGCATATTCTTCACCAATAGTCCTCCCCATCAATTTGGAGTGGTGCATAGATCTATCTCCTCCCTCAAGAGGGGAAAGAGAAGGTTGAATTAACTCTCCAATAGAGATATGTTGCTGTCCCATCTCCATAGGGTTCATGCATCTTTGACAATGTTGATAGAGTTCTTCTTCAAAGCCCTCCCAATAGTAGCTCCTCAAGATGGTGTTGTTGAGCTTCATAAGATACTCTTCGCTGTAACAGAACTCCTTATAGGCCCATTGTAGTAACTTCTCCTTGAGCTTGGAGGCTCTAGATAAGAAGATCCTACCATGATTATAGATGACTCCCTCAAGGATTGAACAACTCCCCTCATGCAATGAGTCATCCAGAATCATGCAAGTATGAAGATCCTTGGAATATCCTACCAGAAGTTGGGATTTCCAATAGGGATCTAATGTGTACAAAAATGACAGTGCTGATAATGTGCCAACTGAAATGGCTACCATGTTGCTGCTCTTGTCCTTTACATCCTCCATGTCCAAGGTGTAATTTGGAAGGCCATACCTCCCACTCTTCTCCTTTTTGTCATCTCCCATGCCAAAGGTATGAGATGGAATGTTGTTGTTCATTCCTTGTTGCCCTCCTTGCTCATGCACATGCTTTAGAGAAGAAGGAAGCTCTTGGGAGTTAGTCTTCCATGGAAGGCTATCATTTGTCCAAGGCCTCTATGTCTTGGCCAAAGCATGCATGTGAGACCACCATCTCTCTTCCAGCAGGGAAGAGTGTTCTTCAAACAATTTTGTCTGTTGATTCAAATATTTCCTCCCCTGCTTCATGATGGTGTCATTTTCTCTCCTTGCAGCATATCTCCTCAATGCAATTTGAGAGGTGAGGATAGATAGTGAAGTCAAAGGAAAAATGCTCTCCCTTTCATTTTACCTCCCCCATACTCTCAGCGCTGTAGCATGGTCTCCTAATGCTCTCTTCCTTCTGGGATCTATGGAAGGATCATCAATGCATGAAACAACTCCCATCAAATCTGAATCAGGTGGTCTTCCAGGGGGTCAACACAAGATAAATATGTCTCATGGCTCATTCCCATGTGAACTACTAATGGGAACATAATATTACTACTTCCACTGCGCAAATCCATCTCTAATTTTTGTGTGGAAGTACCAGGATAAGGATAGGTTGGAGCAACTCCCCCATCTTCTTCTTCATTGCCCACCTTCTGCAAGATTTCACAGCCTAAGGTGCTTCTTTGTTTTGTCTCCTTTTCTATCATCATAGAAACATGTTTCTCATCTTTCCGATGAATAAGATCTTGGGGACCTCCTTGTAGAGATACAAGGGCCCTCATAGTGGAAGCAATAGCTTCAACTCCATCTTTCAACAAAGTTATATTCCCTCATGCTATCACAGCGCTGGAGGAACCTTTCAGTTCTACTTCTTCCTCCTAAACAATGGAGTATTCCCCATCAATAAGAGATCCTTTTTATTGATCTCTCATTAAGGAAAGGAAATTCATGTCTTCTTCCTGAGAAGAATGATCTTGCTGAAGTAAGGCCTTTTCCCTTGGAAAATCATGTAGCAGATCTTTACCCCTCCCAGCAATGTTTTGAAATGGAGTTATCTTCATGGATCTTCTCCCTTCATTGAGCTAAAAAAAATTAGGGAAGCCTAAATTCTCCTTGAAACTTTTAGACTGAGATTCATATTCTCAGATTTAGTCACCAAGGGTCTCCTCCTCTGGTGTCTCTCCCTCTTCTTCTCCTCTTGCAAAGAATGCAAGCCTACTATAACGTTGTAGATCATATTGTGTGACTGCATGCTCACACACATTAGATGAAGTAGTGGGGCTACCCTCTTGTGAAAACCTCATCAAGAGATCTGTTGATATTCCATTCCTCACTCCCCTAATTTCTCCCTCCAGCTCATGCAAAGCTTGAGAAAGAATGTTAGAGAACTCTACTCCTTTTATTCTTCCATACAAAGGGATTTCAATGGTGTAATTATTTTTATTTTATCTTCTTCCATGATACCTCTTCTCTCTGTCAGTGAGAGGTTCTCCTCCCTCTGAAGATATATTGGCTCCAAGAATGCACAGGCTATGCCAAAGATCTTGCTTTGATACCACTGTAATATCCCAAATTGGGAACAGCTACACTATTGGGAATATCTTGAGTTATTACCAATGTGGAGCTTCAGAAAATCATGAGCATGAAAATTTAGAACAGCTCATTAGATGTAAAACAACATCTCACCAGCAGATGAAAGAACCTCAGCAAGTATATGGCCGATATTCTCCTTCCCAAGTGGGGAAATGCAGCAATATATGGGTTTTCTACAACAATAAGAGTACCCTAAGGTATTCCAAAGTTTGAGAGCAGCAAGAAATCAACCTTAACTGATGCTAGATGACATATCCTTCATTCTAAGCAACAACAACAACTTTACTTCACGTCTTGACTCAAAAGGGTGGGGAAAAGCACTGATTTATGCCTTAAAATGATTAATTTCAGGGATGTGCATAAAATTAAGGAGGGGTGACAGTTTTATCTTCTAGATTAGGTCATGTGCAACTCCTATACCAAATTTCAGCCCAAACAAATAACGCTAGCTAGGTTAAACAGTTCTCCCACTCCCGAAATGGCTTTAAAATGTTGATTTACCATGACCTAGAGTATGCAGAATGTGACTGAAGCATGTGCAACGTAACTTCTAAAGGAATTAGATGTAAATAAGTATAAAAATCATTAAATAATACCTATGATATGATTATGAAATATATCGGAGAAATACAGAATTTTTACATGGATCAAGGCTTCAGAATGAGACACTACAACACAAGAAAAGGCAGAAAGAGATTTACAGCATAATTTTCATTTTTGAAGCATGAAGTATATTAAAACTCAGATCTACAATAGATCTATAAATAAAATGTTAGATCTATATCATATCTATAGACAAGAAATTCACCTTTATACACTCCCCTTGGGGATCTCAGTAAAACATGAAGGTACAAGAGTAGATCTGAGATCTAAGTCACAGATATGCAAAAGTATTTACAAAATTATAAATAATAACATATACAACAGATCAGATCTGAACTACATGGATTGGTTTTCCAATACATGGATCACCACAGTGAAAGGAAGGATCTAATCACCAGAGATCTTCCTCCTCTAAAATGATGCCAAGACACCCTGCAACTCTGCTTTTGCAAATAACGCAGTAATGGAAGAGGGACTATGCTTTAGGCCCTGGAAAAGCTTTGTCCTGCTGCCAATGTATGGATCTGAAGCTCAAACTGTGGATGCACTCTTCCAGGAGGTTAAAAGACACACTCATTGAGAAGAGGCTCCAATACAAGCTAGATCTTTGCAGATCTAGACTTCCACTTGCTATAAATCACATGGACAACCCAATCCTAAGAAGAATTGTGTTGTAGATGCAAGATGTGGCTTGGAAAAATGTTGGATAGTGGACTAGACAAACAAGACTCCTCCAAGCGCTGCTCAAGGGAGGAGGTGGGAGTTCCTAAATAGGAAACCCCAACAAAGATATGTCTCTTTTTACATAGGCATTGATTTATTCATGATTTTTAGGAGTTTTACATGTCATCCTTCATATTTTATTCATAAACATGAAATGCAAGATAAAATAAGGCAAAATAAGATATTCCCATTAGCTTGGGATAAATGGGAATATTACAGTATGTTATCCATAACTATAATATCTTTCATGGATGTTAGACATAGTAATATGATTTACCTTACATAAATTGTTTCTAAGAGTTTTATTTCACACTCATATTGTGCATTGATACTATTGTACCTAGCAACCCCATGTTTGACCTAGTCATGGTCTCTAATTGGTTTGGCATTCCTAAAATTATTTTTATCTTAAATTAATTTAATATAGTGATTTACAAATAAAATGAATGTTGTTGAAGGCCTTGTAATAGAATACTTCCAAATTTAATGAAATATGTGTTATTGAGTTGTAGAACAACAAGCTGTGAATCTAGATTTACAATCAATGTGCATATGCCGAGATTGATGGCCTCAGTTAATAGTTCAAGAACAACACTATATTCAGCAACATTGTTTGTAGTTTGTCCTAGACAAATACCTTGTAGTTCTATCAATTCACGTTTAGGATCATAGATTACCCAGGCTGCTGAAGAAAAATTCCTGGTACTGCGGGAAGCACCATCCGCGAACGTGACATAAGGGGTAATAGACATCTGCACAAAAAAGCAAGACCCAAATAAGCAAGAAAATGCTCGCAAAGCACACCAAATCAAATCATGTAAAAAAATGAAAAAAAAACCTATGTACACAAATCATGCATGAATGACTCATGCACAATAATTTTTCAGATACAACCCATTTCTGGGTTGTTCTAACAGATGACCTTCATAATCAATGAGCTCATAGGCCCCATTCTGCAATACGCGTTTAACAATGTAAGGCCCATGCCACATGGGTTGAAATTTACCTGCCCCCAACTTATCATGAGCTTGGTCATATAGGAGGACGAGATCTCCTTCAACAAAAGCCTGAGGGGAAACTGATTGGTCAAAATGAGCTTTGACCCACTTTTTCTGTGCTTTAATAACCAAAGCAGCAAAACGGCGGGTTTCATCTAATCTTTCGAGATAAAGGAGACGCTCTTCTTCCGGTGAAGCTTTTGGAAGTAATTCAACAACCAACTTGAGCGAAGGTATTTCACATTCAATCGGAAGAGTGGCTTCCAGCCCATAAACCAACTAAAAAGGGGTGAATCCAGTTGCACTCTTAACTGAGGTTCGGTATGCCCAAAGAGCTGAAAATAACATGAGATGCCAATTAGAGATATGGATCCTAATCGTACGTTGAAGCATAGTAACAAGAACTTTGTTCACTACTTCAACCTAGCCATTGGCCTGAGGATAGTACGGCGTTGAGCTGTTGTGACGCAGACCCAACGTAGAAGTCAACTCGGCCACCATGTAATGTCGAAAATGGGAACCATGATCGGTGATGATGGCTTCAGGGACACCAAACCTAGCAATGATATGATTGAATATGAGTTGACCAGCTGTCTTACCATCAGCGGCAAGTCTAGGCATTGCTTTGGCCCATTTGGTGAAGTAGTCCATAGCTACGATAATATAAGCATGCCCCCCGGCCGAGTGAGGGTTACACATCATAAAATCAATGCCCCACATCACAAAGGGACCAACAATAATGACAGGATGAAGAGGTACATGTGGCACATGCATATTGCGTTGATAAACCTGGGAATCATGACATTTACGAACCGTGACAATGCAGTATTTGAAGATAGAAGGCCAAAAATAACCAGCAGGAAGAATCTTCTATGTAGTGGCATAACCAGAAATGTGACTGCCACAGGCACCACTGTGACAATCATTGAGGACTTTCTCATCTTCCTCGAGGTTCAAACAACGACGGAGAATGGAATCCACTCCGACATGATAGAGGGTATCCCCGACTATACGATAAGGTTGCAAATGATGATGGATGCGTCGACGGGCATCCTTCGTCAACTCATATCTAAAAGTAGAAGTCTGGAGATAAACGATGATATCACTGTAACACGGATCAAGGGTGCTAATAAAGAAAAGCGTATCATCTGGTATATATTCCTCAGGATGAGACGGAGGAGAGTTTGAAGGTAGGGAACAAATTAAATCAGCAAAAACTAATGATTTCTTCGACTTGGCCACAGTAAATTCCAAATCGAACTCTTGGAGGATAACAATCCACTTGGAGTATTTTCCCACCAGCAATTGTCGAGACAATATATAGGTCATGGGGTTGCAATCGAAAATCACAGTCACCATACGCAAAAGAATATAATAACGAAAACACTGAATGGCTTGAACCGCAACAAATTCTAACTTCTCGACGTGGGCATAGCACATCTCAGGGTCGAAAAGGTTACGAGACAGGTAATAAATAACATTCTCGTTACCGTCATCATCGTCTTGTACCAGAACCATGGCAATCGTACTGAAAGAGGTGGCTAAATAAAGGGAAAAATCATGATGATAGTTAGGAGGACGCAACAAAGGAGCGTTGACAAGCAACGTCTTCAAGGCCTCAAAATACTTTCGAGCAATCTCATCCCAATAGAATGGGACACCCTACTTTAATAAATGCGTGTATCCCCGAGCCACTTCTGCATAGTTAGTATAAAACAGCATAGAAAACTAGCCTCACCTTGCAAACTCTGCAACTGATGTAATGAGGATGGAGAGGGGAGATTAATAATAGCCTCAACCTTCAAAGGATCAAGGCAAATTCTGTCTTTAGATACGATAAACCCTAAAATTCTACCGGAATCAACGCAGAAGACGCACTTGTGTGGATTAATCCGAATATTGTAACGTCGACAACGAAGAAAAATTTGACGAAGATGGTCAGGATGGTCTAGATGCTTAGCTAAATGAGCGGGAAGGTCATCCAGATAAGGCTGAACGATGTGTTGAGTATCATGAAAAGCATACGGCATCGCTCGTTGAAATGTAGCCCCAGCATTCTTTAAGCCAAAAGGGAATTTTTTATAGGCTAAAGTACCCCAAGGACAGATAAAGGTAGTCTTATGTTGATCAGTCAGAATAACGTTAATCTGATTGTAACCAGAAAAACCATCCATTAAGGAAAAGATCTCACTCCCATCACAGTCATCAATGATCTAATCAATAAAGGGAGTGGGACAATTATCCTTAGGACAAGCTCGATTACTATCAAGATAATCAACACAGACACGAATAGTTCCTTGCTTCTTATCTACAGTAACAATATTAGATACCCATTCTATCAAAGGAATCAGATAAATAAAACCAGCTCGTAGAAGTCTTTCAACTTCAGCTTTAATGGCGGCAGCTTTTCTAGGGTGCACCGGATCAAGACACTAGCGAACAAGTTTCGAACTGGGAGAAGTAGGAATTTCATGCACCACTATACTAGGATCAATGTCGGGCATTTCTTCGTAGGACCATGCAAATACATCACGGAACTAACAAAAGAGGCTAGTATAAACCTGGACTTCATCAAAAGAACAAGTAACCCCAATATGGATGTTCTCGACAATTCCTGGTTTAACAGAAATGTCAATAGGAATTGTCTGTGTAATGTTACTCAAGCTACCTTCTGTAAAGACGTCATGTGTCAAAATAGGCAATTGAATCAGAGGAGAAGGAACTTGAGCTAAAAAACACTCGAGACAAGTAGACATGGCCTTGAGGACGGGCATAAACGAGGAACGATGATGCCCATCATCCCACAACAGATATTCAAGAGACATAGTTTCCACAATGGCTTCATCAGAAGGAAACATCTCTGTCAACGGATCAAGTGCATCTAAAACACCAAGCCAGGGGGCTTGAGAATAAATTTCAAGAGACATGCTCAAAGGAGCACAATCAGAGGATTGAGGCTCTGAAGTAGCAATGAGTTCACAATAATCAATCTCGATTGGACTCAAAGGCATCGAATCTCCGAAGGAATCAATCTGTTCAACTGAAGGAATAATCCATGGGTCATCAGACCAAGATATCATATGAATCTGAACAATATTAGGAGGAGGAAGAGGAAAAATACCCATGAGGGTAGGATTTTTAAAAATACCTAGCCTTATGCTCTCGTAGGGAGTGGGAATCTTATCCACATACTTAACGTTGTTCTCAGAAGAAGAGGTGAAGAAAGACAATTGATCAACAGAAACAATCTTTCCTTCATGTGGAAATTTCAAAACATGAAAGAGAGTGGACGGAACACACAACATGGCATGAGTCCAACTGTGACCGAGGAGAAGATTATAATTTAGCTTAGCATTGACGACTTCAACCTCGACATTGACTGCCTTCACTTTCAAAGTAATCAATAAACTAGAAAGAACACCTAAAGGCTTTTATTCTCTCCCATCAAACACTTCTACAACATTTGGTGATGAATTCAGAGCTAGAGAACCAATGGCTTTTCAACATGAAGATGACATGATATAGTTTGATGCACCTTCGTCCACAACTGCTCGATGAATATCAAGACCATTAATAACAACTTGAATAATTAATTAGCGCAATCTGATGCGGAAGTCATGGAACGAAATTCTCTAAATCAAAAGCAAGAAGGTTAGCATCGGCAGGATCAATCCTGCAAATTGCAGATAACAAAGCTCTTCGCTGTGATGGATAGCTCTGAAGTACTTCTAACGTGGACATCGTAGATGGCACTTGAGCTAGATCTTCAACAATATTGTAATGGTGAGTGGCACGAGTGTTGGGATTATAAGAAGACTTACGGAGAAAACCTTTGGAAGGTGGTTGCACAACATATTCAGCATTGGGCCTATCAATCTCAAGAGGACCGATAACAGGTGGAGGAAGAGGAGGACCATTAGTGATCTCCTTCCTCATGGCCTGACGGGATCCAGTATAATCTTTCAACTGAGTAGCAATAGAAACAGTACTCGAACCATTCATCATGAACACCTGAGCAGAGGAATGAGGTTGCTCTACCATCTGAGTCTGTTGAGATGGGAAAGGTTCCTTAAGAATGACCGAAGTTCCCTGGGTGCCTTTGAGCAATCGGCTCACTTCGGACCATCGAGTACAGTCTTTGATGAAGTGCTCTTTGTCACAGATTAAAAATGGGTACTTCAATTTGCGTTGAGAACAATCACCAGCACGAGATTTCTGAGAATCCTATTTCAGGGTATCGGCTTTGGCTTTACCTTTACCTTTATTTTTACCTTTAGAAGTATTATCCGTAGGATTGGCATGAACGGCATTAACTTCTGCAGGTTTACTAGAATTCTTAGTAGACTAAGAAATAACATTATTGGAAGGAACGGAGTTCAGCTTCTCAGAGTTTGAAGATGAAGACTTCTGAGAATTCTAAGACACAGAACCAATAATACCATCGACCGATGGAGTCGCTGGTGGTTTAGAAGTTCCAGGTCGGGGAGCATCAGGCAAGATATCATATAATGCGCCAGACTGAGAATACACAAGATCAAGGTACTGGGCATAAGCATTAGCTTGTTCTTCGGTTACACATCCCCCCATAGCTATGTCTTTGGCAATCTGATTGACAAAGGAGGTGGTGAACCAATGAGTTAGAAGCTGATCAGGAATTTCAAATTTGATCATGCGA
Organism: Pinus albicaulis; assembly: GCA_034641835.2. Classification (NCBI taxonomy): domain Eukaryota; kingdom Viridiplantae; phylum Streptophyta; class Pinopsida; order Pinales; family Pinaceae; genus Pinus; species Pinus albicaulis. Next base: position 149,683,880 of record CM076575.1, read on the forward strand.
CGACAACGCCTCCACTCATGAATATGATCCGAGATATGAGTAGCTTGGTCTTGTTTCAATGAAGTAAGGAGGTCCGTCCCGGTCTCATAACGGACTGGTAACTGAAAATGCGTAAGGAATTCCATGGCTAAAGAGTTTAAATCTTGGAAGACACCACGAGATATCTCAATGCACCACTTTGCAGTGGCACTAGTAAGAGTTCGCTGGAAAATACGAAGTCTAATAGAATCATCAACCCAAGAGTTAGAGGAACACCACAAATAGTAAGTCATAACTATAGAAAATATATAAATAATGTGTTATATGTCTAAGATTCTCCTGATCATACACTATTTGACTTCATGCACAATACATAATCTATTCCACCATTGATCATCATGTGCGGAAATTAAATCAATTGCATGCACACATTGAAACCATAAAAATTCACACACATTAACACAGTGTTTTACGGGAAAGCCTGAAGCTAAAAACCCCAACTATCTGTATATAATATATGTCATAGAGATCATGTAACAATCTTCATACAAAGCTTCTCACAAGCTCTCAGTACAATACAATTGCTACACACTAATCAGGTCCTGATCTAGCAAATCCATGCACCGATCTCTGCCACCTGCTAGCCTGCCTATAATATGCAATCCCTGCTGAAGAATGGCTCTGAATGAACTCAAATTGGTCCAGCCTTACTCACGCAATCCTCATTGGCATATCTACTATGTGTTGGATGCAATCAATGCATCACTATAGTCACAACTGATAGTCATCTTTCCCTTTCACCTATCTCTCCACTGGTCTCCACTGAAACTTTCCATGCACTGTAGTTAACTGATGTATTCTTCAGTTGATTATTGAGTTAATATTTAGTGAATTAATTAATAAGTAATTCACACCACTCTCACTAGTTTATCAATCAGTTAGACTAGATACAACTAGCTCAACTGTGTCTAACTGAGTTAAACTGAACACAACTCCACCAACTACTTCTACAACTCCACCAAACTCTATCACATGAGTTCTAACTGAATTCCTCCATGCAATAGCTCAACTTAATCCTCAGGAATAGCGTAATTCCTTCTATCATCTCCTGTGCCACATCTGTGCACTTAACTAAAGTGCTCCAAGATAATAAGTTAATGTTTTGATTCTAAATATTATTAAGAGCTAATAATATTTGACATATCTATTTTTAGACTGGCAATGTAAAAATAGATTCCGCCCAATATGTCTAAAAATAGAAGTCCATCTATTTTTCCAACTTGACCAACCATCCACAAATATCACCCTGCAACTCATACAATATGATCGACATGTCTAAAAATAGACTTGCACCAAAAATAGCCTATGGGCCCACTTAGTGAAGGCGACTCTTTTCACTAAGCTCATCATCTTGTTGCAATCTCAACACTCCCTCTCAACAAGATAGGGATTATCTACCACCTCGATCTTGTCTCTATGGTATTCGAATTTTCTCTTGGTGAGCGCCTTCATCAGAATATCAGCATCCTGACTCTCTGTAGGAATGTATGATAGTAACATGATCTTCCGCTGCACACAATCTCTGATACGATGATACCAGATGTCAATGTGTTTAGATCTATCATGAAATACTGGATTAACTGAGAGTTTGATGCAACTCTGATTATCACAATATATCATAGTAGGATCTAAGTGTGAACCGAACAACCCGACCAAGATCTTCCTCATCCATATAGCCTCACATGCAGCCAAAATTGCTGCCATGTACTCGGCCTCCACTGAACTGAGTGCCATGGATATCTGTTTCCTATTGTACCAAGAAACTGTTGTAGACCCAATACTAAAAATCCCTCCAGATGTGCTCTTTCTGTCCGTTGGGCTCCCTACCCAATCTGCATCTGTGAAGCCATGCAGCTTCACCTCATCTGACTGTCTGTACCACAATCCATATCCTGATGTGCCCCTGAAATATCTCAATACATGCTTCTTTGCCTTCCAAAAGAGCTTGGTAGGCTTAACCATAGCTTGTGAAAGTTGGTTAACAGCATAGCATATGTCCGGTCGTGTATTGACTAGATACATGAGCGAACCAACCAACTGTCTATAAATAGTGGCATCCACTACCTATGCCGATGTAGCATCCACTTTCCTCCAACCACCAGGAAGAGGAGTGTCGATAGGCTTGCATCCTTGAATTTTGAATTTCTCCAGTATCTCCCGGGAATACTTTCCTTGAGACACAAACAGTCCATCACTGCGCTGCCAAATTTCCTATCCCAGGAAATAATGAAGGAGGCCCAAGTCCTTCATCTCAAACTCCTTTGCAAGATCAGCATTGCATGAGAGTATCAACTGTTCATCACCCGTCAGTATCAAATCATCTACATAAATTAAAATGACTAGCAACTTACCCTCCACCACAATCTGGTATAGGTTCAGATCTGCCTCACTCTTGGTGAATCTAAGACTGGTGAAATAACTGTCTATCCGTGTGTACCAAGCACGAGGTACTTGTTTTAGCCCATACAACGCTCTTTTGAGCCTGCACACATGTGACTTGCTATTGAAGATTTCGAATCCTTCAGGCTGCTCTATGTACACCTCCTCCTCAATGACTCTGTTGAGGAACGCAGTCTTCACATCCATCTGACGAATGTGCCAACCCATCTGTGCTGAGAGAGAAAGGATGCTCCGTATGGAAGAATACCTTGCGACAGGTGCAAAGGTTTCTTCATAGTCGATCCCCTCAATCTGTGAGAAGCCCAGGGCAACAAATATTGCCTTGTACTTCTTGTTTGGTCAATTTAGTGTGTCCTAAATAACTGCATTTAATTTTTCAATCCGGGATTCGTAAGCTGATGAAGTGCGGCGCACTATATGTGCAAGATAACCTTTTTCTTAACTTTTTGTCGTTTTTGATTTTCTAAGGTGAGATGGAAATTATAAAATGGAAACAAGTATGGTTATGTTTTTTCAAGGAAATAATATCCTCTATAATGATTTACCAACTTGAAACTGAAAAAAAAAAAAAAAGAATTTGAAACATACAATGACAAAACTTGAAAGGAAATGAAAATGTGTTGCTGAAATGAAAATGTGTTGCTAGTCTAATAAATCAAACAGTGAACTATTAAGCATGAAAACCAAACTATCCTTGCTGCTGTCTAAACACAAAAGAAATTATGCTGAAAGAAATCCAAAAGTTGCAACAAAGTAAATCTAATTCAAATTACATCAACTTATCTTATGATCCCTCATCATTAGTCCAGCTATGATTTTCGTAGGTAACCATAAACAAATTGAGTAACCTGATATCTAACTTGCAGAAAGTAAACTAATATCAAACTACACATTCTGATAGATATTCTCACCATCGATCGAGTGTGGCTTCGGAGGAAATAGCGAAGATGTCATGCACAATTTAATATTTCTAACTTGCAGAGAAAGGAAACTAATATCAAACTACATCCATAATTCAATCCCTCACCATCGATCCAGCTAGTGTGGCTTTAGGGCTCATTGAAGATGTTATGAGAAATTTAATATATCTAACTGAAAGGAAACTAATATCAAACTACATCCATAATTCAATCCTCACCATCGATCATTTTGTGGCTTTCGGAGAACAGCGAGATGTATCATGAGCAGTTTAATATATCTAAATTTAACTACTGAAGCAAATGAGCAAAACTGAATTAAACAAAGCAGTACTGAAATTAAATAGAAACTAAGAAAAGAAAATTAGCAGCAAAACAATGTTAATTCCATGTCATTAGTCAAAACGTTATGCAAATGCCCGGGATGCCTATCTATAACCTGAAACAAGAACACTGATCAGTGATTAATAACATAAAACATGAAGACAGAAATGAAATGGAAAGCATGAAAGTTTATAAACAGAAATGAAGCATATATACCATGAGAGATGCAATGTATAAACATGTGAATGGATTATGGCACAATGAGCTTTAAAGAAATAAAATAAGAACTATACAATAATGCACAGAACCTTGGCGAGTGCAAGGGCCCTCTACACCAGCCTTGGCAACAATCTTCAAGTACGAATTACGTTTGGAAACAGAGTCTTCTTATATTAAAATGCAGTCATAACAGAAAGGTGATATTACGGCACAAGTGCAACGTAATTACATTACAGAGCAGACTAATAAAAACTAACAGAGACTAACTAATATGCGTATACAAACGCGTTATTTATAACAAAGGAAATACAACTGATTCCCTAAAGTTTATGCTGATGGAGAACACGTAGACCATTACGTCCACAGATCTAGGATCATGGCCGTATTAAAGAGTAAATCTATGAGGAGCGGATGTTTGAATTCGGCTATGGAGCCATGTACAGATGTTGATTTGTCTCCCGCAATTCAGAAACGGCCATATGAACCTTCACGTGACACGAAACAGAGTCCTGTCACCGTGGGACTCTACGGTTGACTTCCATTTGGACATCTTTGACCGTAGCCTCCTTTGATGAATTTTCTCGAGCCAATAGGACACGATCCATGTCCACATCATTCCTGACTTGCCCATGTGGCTCGTTTTTCCTGTAGACACCTGTAACATAGAGTTTCACAAAATGGCTGCGGAAAGTTGCAGCAGCTGCGGAAAGTGGCAAGATTCCGCAGCTAGATGAAAAAAATCTAAATCAAACAGCAGACACAAAAATATAGTTAAAAACCATGTTAGATGCTCTTTTTCAATTAATTTACAATGATATTGACAACTTAGGAGGTTCAGGTGGATGAAAAAGGTATAGAAAAGTGTATGGAAAAGATGCAGATTTGAGACTCAACATACCCCCACTATGAAGGTGTTGCATGTCCTCATGCAACCAAAATTTTGATAATCCTTCCTCAGTTCATATGCCTTGACACTTCAGCCAGTACATCCAAACCTCTCCTCTTCTTCCTTGGTGTTTCCAACATCCTAGGCTTCTTCATTAGGCATCTAAATTTGATATTAACCAATGCTCTGCTTAACTTCTGGAATTTCCTTTTCAATTTCTTGTTCTTCTTCTGCCATATTCCCAGATGTAGCATGGTATTATCATGAATGATTTTGTCTAATTTTCCTTGTTCCTTCAATGCCTCATTTTCATTTTTAATGTGTCTATTCAAAAGCTCTAGCTCAAAGATTTCTTGTTTTAGTGATTGGACTAGATCATCTTGTACTGTGTGAGGCTGGATGAACGAAGTACTGGGACCTGTAGCTGCCTTTTCCAAAGATTCTATATAATCATATACTACCTACTGCTTGGGGTCTATATCAGGTGTCATTTTTATTGGGTTGTCCCCAAAATGCCGTGAAGGAGAGTTATCTTCAAAATCTGGCTAAGAAGGGCTCACATCAACATCTTGTTGAGAATGGGATGGACTATGTTCAATGTCTGACTGAGAATGAAATGAACCAGGTTCACTAACTGAATGAGATGGACTATGGTCAGTTGGGGATTGTTCAGATGTTTCCTCTCCTAAATCAATGAAATGAGGACCCTTCATTTGCATTTTCCTCAATTTCCCCTTAAGTCTGCTGCTTCTTCTCACACGCTGTGGTACACTATCTTTTTGTTTTTGTTTTCCTTTCTCTATCTTCTTGGCCATAGATGACTGTTTTTGAAGATAAACTAATCTTTCAGATAACACTTGATGATCTTCTTCTTCAGAAGAAGGGGTTTGATGTATAGCCTCAATATTTTTTCTCTCTTTTGGTGTTATTGGCTTCTTACCCTTGATTTCTTTCTTCTTCCTCTTTGACAGTCTCTCTTCCCTATCAGTTCTTTCAATTGTAGTAGTAGGAGTATTTTGAATTTCATCAATTGTTCTTTTTCTCCTACTTCTTATTGTTGTGCTACCTTCAGGAATTTATTGAGTAGGAGTAATTTGAGTTTCATCATTTATTCTTTTTCTTCTACTCCTTCTTGTTGTACTACCTTCAGGAATTTCCTGAGGTTCCTCAAAGAAATTTCTAACCAAAAATTGTTCCCATGTGTCTTTCTTCTCCTTTAACTCTTTTTCAATCAAAATTTTTACAAGACCGTGGTGATATAGATGTGGTTCTACATCTCCTAAATGCTTCTGAATAGTCACAGACATTTTCTTCAAACTATTGAATAGAAAATATGGGAGATTGAGAGTTTGATTATCTATAAAATTCATCAGCAATCTGGTGTGGTACATATACATGGACCCAAAACGGCCTTCACAGGTAATGAATTTTTGAACAACTAGAAACAAAGTAGCCCATTCCTCTTTCAATGCATGAACAAGAATTCCTCTTTTAAAAATAGTTATGTCCATACCTTGGCTTCGTAAGATTGTTCTCCAGGCTTCATCACTAATGCTTTTATTCTTAAACCAACGCTCACCCTCTTGAATAAGTTCCGTGGCAGATGCTATAGATGCTTCATTGACCACAAAATTAAGGTCTCCAATCTCTACTTCCAAGCCATTGAATGACCTTGTGAATGCCTTTGTCACTTCTTTATGATAACCTCTGAATTTCTGGATAAACCGCAGCCACTTTGCTTTCTTCAATATATCCCTTACTTGCGGATATCCCTCCATGAACTTAGGTCCTTCCGGTTCTTCTCTTAGCAATTTACCCATTCTTCTTTCTGCTCTTCACAAATTTGCCTGCATGAGGGTTCAATGGAAATAGAACGGCTGAATGAACGGAGATGAGCACAATGACTGTGGGTAGATATCAGAGAGTGGGTATACAGACTATAGCGTAATAGAGAACGAAATGGAGTGAGACAGAACAGAGAGGGGTTTTCGTGAGCACGACAGAGATACGGCTGTGAGATTAACAGAGTATAACACATCCGGCAGTGTTTTGAAATTTGGTGGCTGCGAAATAAATGTGAGCACATTTAAACAACGGCTATGGATTTATGCAGCTGTAAGAGTCCTTGGTCAAATCAATTACGTCTCATTGTCACCGGTGGAATATCGGAATTTGAGTGAAGATCGGGGGTTTAATTATGGAACCGTTTGAGAATGAATGTGGGAGGATCATATGGAGATCGTGAAAGGGTTACGGAAGTTGTCAATATAATCATTGCACATAATGGATGGAGCTTATGGTTTAGAACTATATAAAAATGTGTTTTTCAATGCTATTTGAAATGAATTTTACTCATACCTTGGAATCTTTTGCCTTTTCCTTGGTCTTCAACTAGTTGCTCTTCATTGGTGTCTTGAATGCTCCATGTCTTCATAATTGATCCTCTCACCTGCATTTAATTTCATGATTATGGAAATAACATCTGACTATACATTCTTTTGAAAACAGAGTAGTAGCTGCGGAATCTGCTTCTGGCTGCGGAAACTGGAGTCAGCTGCGGAAACAGATGTCAGCTGTGGAAACTGACACAGCTATTATTTGGATGAATGGAGATGAACAGATGACAAATGACCAGATGGAAACGGTCATGAAAAAGAATTTTATTGATGAAATGGAATGAAATAGATAAAATGAAGTGGAATGGAGTGAAATGAAGTGAAATGAAATGGAATGAAGTGGAATGGAATGGAGTGAGTGGTCACAAAATTTGTAAAATGAAAGAGAGATTTTTTTTTTTGGAAAATATAGAGTGTCAGGTGTTCCTGATTTTCACCCTATATTTTCTGTATAAGACTGCCAATCAATGATTGGTTTTCAGGCTTATACAAATTTTTTTTTTTTTTTAATATTTTTTTATTTATTTATTTATTTATTTATTTTTATTTTTTTTTTAAACTGAAAAAGAACAAAAGCTAGGCTGGTGGAGAAGAAAAATTCTTCTGTACCAGCCTGATTGCAGAATTCTCTTGAAACACTATGACAAAATCCTCTTTTGAGAGTGGCTTATGATAAACTTTCAATCTGTGGCCATTCACAATAAGAGGAGTTTGAAACTCATCAATGGTCTTGATTCTTACCGCTTCATTGCTAAAGATCTTATCAATCTCATATGGCCCAAGCCAATGAGTCTGAAATTTTCCTTGAAAATATTTAAACTTGGAATCAAATAACAATGCCCAATCTCCTTCTTGAAACTTCTTCTCTTTGATGTACTTGTCATGCCATTTAGCTCTTTGATATTGAACTAGATCGGTTCCTAAAATTGCTTCTTGTTTGATCTCATATAGCTCATTCAACTGCTCCATTCTATGATTTTGGGCTTCTGATAAGTCCATCCCCAACTGAACTGCTATCTTGAAGGTCTTTACTTGGAACTCAATGGGGAGCAAGACTTCTTTCCCATAAACAAGTTCATAGGGAGAATGTCCTGTTGTATTTCTCCATGTAGTTATGTAGGCCCACAAGGCTTCAGGAAGCCTTTCTGCCCAATCTCTTCTATGTAGATGAACAGTTTTGGTGATGATACTTTCAAGAACTTTGTTGGTAGACTCCACTTGACCATTTGCTTGCGGATGGTAAGGAGTAGATCTTTTGTGCTTGATTTTGTATTCTTCCATCAATTTCTCCACCAAGTTGGATGTGAATTGGCTCCCCTGATCTATCACAATTTCTCTTGGAACACTAAAGCGAGTAAAAATATCCTCATAAAGAAAATGAACAACTGAATTTTCAGTAGCAGATACTAATGCTTTGGCTTCTACCCATTTAGTAACATAATCAGTACAAACCAATATATACTTCTTTTGCTTAGATGGTGGATTAATAGGTCCAGTGAAATCTAAAGCCCATTTTTCAAAGGGTTCAATGAGTACCTGTGTTTGCAATGGAATTTCATTTGAAAGGGTAGGTTTCCCTACTCTTTGGCAGCTGTCACACCTTTTGACATATTGTTTTGCATCTTTGAAGAGGGAAGGCCAATAATATCCTAAAGAGAGGATTTTATAGGCCGTCCTTTTGTCTGCAAAGTGTGCGCCGCATGGTTCATCATGACATGCCTTAAGAATATCAGGCATTTCATCTTCCCTGACACATCTTCTGATCACAAGATCTGGCCCTGTTTTAAACAATTCGTTAGAAATCCATGAATATTTTGAACTCTCCTGAATAATTTTTTCGTTTTTCACTTGGAAATAAATGTGAAGGTAGTTTCCCTGTAACCAAATAGTTAGCAATATCTGCATACCAAGGGGTCTTAATAGTTACTGCAAACAAATATTCATCAGGAAACTTATCTTCTACAGGAGAATCTTCTTTAGTATTTTGAATTCTAGATAAGAAATCAGCTACTGTATTCTGTTTTCCTGGTCTATCCAACACAGTAATATTGAATTCTTGCAAAAGTAAAAGCCATCTTGTCACTCTGCCATTAGTAACAGGTTTGTTCATCAAATATCTAATTGTAGAATGGTCAGTATGAATAAAAGTTTCATAGCCTGTTATGTAATGTCTAAACTTATTAATTGCATGAACAACAGCTAAAAACTCTTTTTCAGTCACAGTATAGTTCAACTCTGTGGGAGTCAAATTTTTACTGGTATAATAAATGGCATAAGGAACTAAATTTTTTGACCCAACACAGCTCCTAGAGCTGTATCTGAAGCATCCGTAGAAATATGGAAAGGGAGTTTCCAATTTGGTCCTCTCAAGATAGGTGCTTCAAATATTCTTGTTTTCAAAGTTTCAAAAGTTGATTGACAATCAGGATCCCATTTAAATTCACAGTCTTTTGTAAGCAATTTGAAGAGTGGAGATGCAATTTTAGTGAAGTTTTCTATAAATCTTCTATAGTAACAAGTAAATCCTAGAAAACTTCTAACATCTCTTTGACAATTTGGAATAGGTAACTTGGAGATGACTTCAACTTTTGATCTATCAACCTTAATCCCATCCCCTGAAATATGATGTCCTAAAACAATCCCTTCAGTAAACATCATAAAGCATTTTCATGGCTTAATGAAAGGTTTGTTTCTTTACATCTTATAAGAACTTTTTCCAAATTTTCTAATGCCTCTTCAAATGAATTACCATAAACTGTAAAATCATCCATATAAACTTCTACACAATCATGGATTAGATCAAAAAAAATTCCTAGTATTGCTCTTTGGAATGTTGCGGGTGCATTACATAACCCAAAAGGAAGTACTCGGTAGGCAAAAGTTCCCCATGGACAAGTAAATGTGGTCTTATCTTGATCTTCAGGTGCTACCTGAATTTGATTATAGCCACTAAAACCATGCAAAAATGAAAAGTACTTTTTACCTACTAATGTGTCTAATACCTGATCGATAAAAGGAAAAGGAAAGTGATCCTTCAAATTTGCTTTGTTCAATTCCCTGTAATCAATGCATACCCTCCATTTACCATTCTTTTTAGGTACTATAACCAAAGGAGAAACCCATCGGCTATCTGAAATCGAATAAATGAAGTTTACATTGAGAAGTTTTTGGAGCTCTTCTTTCACTATCTCCCTAATATTTGGATTCATCCTTCTTTGAGGTTGTCTGATTGGTCTATTGTTTTCCTCAATATAGATATGATGGATGCAAGTCTTAGGATCAATACCTTTCATGTTAGTATACTCCCATGCAAATGCAGTAGAATGTTTTTGCAAGATTTTGGTTAGTTCTTCTTGTTGTGACTTTTCCAAATATTTGTTGATATTCAATGTTTTTCCTGGAAAAATCTCAATAGTAGAACTACCAAACTCTTCCATAGAGTAAAGAGACATTTGTCTTGATGATAAATATTCTATGTCGGATTCCAACTGAAATTGTGTGGGGTCATATTCTGAAGATGTCTCAAAATTTTCTAATGTGTTCAGAATTTGACTATCCTCACTGATTTCAGAAATGGTAAAGACAAGTTGTATAATGTCCTCATCATCGACCCATTCATTGTCTCCTACTTCTGTGATTGCTTTTGCTGGAGGATACAAATTGAATTTCTTTGTCAAATTACCATTAGAAATGTACATGTCCCCAGATCTACAACTAATAAAAGCATCAGTTGTGGCTAGCCAAGGTCTTCCTAAGATAAGTGGGTGCCCTCCTAGATTACTCTTGGGAGTCAAAATCATAAAATCTACTGGATATTCCCAAGAATCTAAGGAGATTGAAATATCTTCTAATACACCATCTGGTTTAATAATTGATCGATCCGCAAGTTGCAGTAAAGTAGGTGTAAAAAGAAAGTTAGGAAGTTTTAGCTGGTCCATAGTCTGTCTACTCATAATGTTGATAGCAGCCCCTAAGTCAATCAATGTGTTTGGAATTTCTATCCCGTTTATATGTGTCTTGACAATTGGACTTCCTGGATCTACATACTTTTGCATGGTAATTTTTCCCATCATAATATCTGCAATTTTTCCTACCAGGTGGATTCTTCTTGTGTCTTTTAGTTTCCTTCCTGGTATTTTGAAACTCAACTCCTTTATTGTTTTTGCTAGAATAGGAATCTCTCGAATGGCTTGTAGCAAGGGAATATTGATACAAACATTCTTCAATTCATCTAGAAAGTCATAGTTAGGCAACAAGATTTGTTTTTCCACCCCCTTGTCAATTTGTAGTCTTTCGGGAAAAGGAGGTGTAGATAAAGATGCAGGTTGCTCAACTATAGGAGTTGTGGGTGTTAGCCTTTCTTTTTCTTTTTGAATGTTTGAATTTTGAAGAGATTCTTCCTCAGAACCCTTATTGACTTCAAGAGAGTCCTCCTCAGAGGTATCTTGCTCTTGAATATCTATAGAAGTTTTTTCTAAAACTCTACCAGATCTGAGTTGTACATCGTTGAGAGGAACAATCATATAGGTAGGAAATTGTTGTCCTTCTACCATGTAAGTATTCTGAGGATTTTTATTGTTAGGATTTGGCAATGGCTGAGCTGGAAGTTGATTTGTCTTTTGTTGGTATGGGAGCATGAGTTGAGGATTTGGATTTTGTTGAGAAGGTTGTTGTTGTGAAAATGGCAATGAAAGTTGTGGATTTGAATTTGGAAGTTGTGGAGCTTGTTGATTTTGAAAAGATGGAGGATATTGATAAAATTGAGCAAATCTCCCATAAGGATTTTGCATCCCTTGTACCCATGGCTGATATGAATTTTGATGTTGGGGACAAGGTTGTTGCCAAGGATTCCAATTTGGTGGGGTTTGAAGATTCATAGGGTTGTTAAACCCTTGAGATTGTTGTCCCTGCCAAGGTCTCCTTGCAACAAAACAGAGAGATTCTACTGAATTTGGATCTTCTTGAAAAACAGCTTTGAGTCCAGGAATTGAAGGACAATCCTTGATCTCATGATTTTCTGAGCAAATCATACATTTTTCTACAACTTTTGCATCCAAGGGACATTCCCTTAAAGCATGTTTCTTTCTACATTTCGGACAAAAGATGGCTAAGGCATCTGTTTCTGCTTTCTGCCTTGTTTTGGATTTTAAGGGTGTCTAGTTGTTCACTAAGGCTCCCTAAGATATAAGTTTTGAACTCATCAAGCATGTTACCAATCTCTGCCCTACTTACTGATCCAGTTGCAGATTTGTTAGCCCTAATAAGAGAAGGATCCCTAGGCCCTTTTCCTGTTTTAGATTTTCCCCTTGAGAGATGGACACATAGTTCTATTATATCACGAAGTGGGAGTTGAGAAATGTCTCCTTTCCCCATCATGTTTAAAATATCTATCCATTCATCTCTAATGGCTTTTAATATGAGGGCTTTCAAGGTTTCATCATCTAAGTTGCTCATCTTTGCTCTTTTCAAGTTGTATTGAAATCTTTCGAGTAAGTCTTCCAAATTTTCATCTTCTTTTTGCATCATTTTGAATACCTCATCCTTGTGATTGGTGGGCATACAATAGTCCAAGTATCTATCCAAAAAATTTTGTTTCATATCATTCCAAGTCCTAATAGATTGAGTAGCTAATCCCATGAACCATTTCAAAGCAGCTCCCTTCAATGTTGAAGGAAACAGTTTGAGTTTTTGAGAATCTTCCATATAATCATAAGTTCGGCACACGACTTCAAACTCAAATAGAAATGTTTCAGGATCCTCACTTCGCAATCCATAAAATTTAGGGAGAACAGATGGTGAGATATTTTTCATCGTTGTATGAGTTTCCTCATCAACTATAGGGAATCCAAACAAGTTGTCTCCTTCCCTATTTCTACCATTATTTCCTTCACCATTGTTGTCTCCATTGTTTCCTCCTCTTCTACCTCTACCTCTACCTCCATCTATTACTTCCTCTGCCATGATAGTTTCTTTAGATTCCTTAAAGTCCTCTATTTCTTCTACCAAGGGAGGATGAGAGAGAGTCTCTTTGTTTTCTAAATGGGATTTAGTAGGTGGTATAGGAGAATCCTCTAATTCATCTGCTCCTTGAATTCCAAAAATCTTAAGGCTAGGGGTAGATGGTGGTGAATCTGGTCTATGCCTTGAAGAAGATGGAGTTGTGAAAATCGAACTCTTGGCTTTAGCTATAAACCTTCCCCTAGAATCTCTTGCTCTATGCATGTCATTTTTTATAATTTTTTTTTTAATTTTTTAAAAAGTTGGTCTAATAATTCTCTTTCTGATCTTCCAAGTCACACTAGGTGCAAGAAGAGAGCATACTTAAGAAATTACTGAACCAATAACTCTCTTTTTTTATCCTCCATATCACACTAGGTGCAAGAGGAGAGCATACTTCAAGAAGTTATCAAGTATTCCCTTATTTTATGATTTTGTTTTTTTTTTTAAGAAATTGGCTACCTAGTTACACTTCCCCGGCAACGGCGCCAAAATTTTTGGTCAATTTAGTGTGTCCTAAATTGCTGCATTTAATTTGTCAATTTGAGATTCGTAAGCTGATGAAGTGCAGCGCACTATATGTGCAAGATAGCCTTTTTCTTAATTTTTTGTCGTTTTTGGTTTTCTAAGGTGAGATGGAAATTCTAAAATGGAAACAAGTATGGTTATGTTTGTTCAAGGAAATAATATCCTCTATAATGATTTACCAACTTGAAACTGAAAAAAAAAAAAAATTGAAACATACAATGACAAAACTTGAAAGAAAATGAAAATGTGCTGCTGAAATGAAAAGGTGCTGCTAGTCTAATAAATCAAAACAGTGAACTAGTGAGCATGAAACCAAACTATTCTTGCTGCTGTCTAAACACAAAATAAACTATGCTGAAAGAAATCCAAAAGTTGCAATAAAGTAAATCTAAATCAAATTACATCAACTTGTCTTCTGATCCCTCATCATTAGTTCAGCTATGATTTTCGGAAGTAACCATAAACAACTTGAGTAACTGATATCTAACTTGCAGAAAGTAAACTAATATCAAACCACACATTCATAATTCAATCCCTCACCATCAATCCAGCTGTGGCTTTCGGAGGTAACTGAAGATGTCATGCACAATTTAATATTTCTAACTTGCAGAAAGGAAACTAATATCAAACTACACATCCATAATTCAATCCCTCACCATCAGTCCAGCTGTGGCTTTCGGAGGCAACTGAAGATTTTATGAGCAATTTAATATATCTAACTTGCAGAAAGGAAACTAATATCAAACTACACATTTCATAATACAATCCCTCACCATCAGTCCAGCTGTGGCTTTCGGAGGCAACTGAAGATGTTATGAGCAGTTTAATATATCTAAATTTAACTACTGAAGCAAATAAGAAAAACTGAATTAAACAAAGCAATACTAAAATTAAACAGAAACTAAGAAAAACAAATTAGCAGCAGAACAATGTTAATTCCATGTCATTAGTCAAAAAGTTATGCAAATGCCCGGGCTGCCTATTTATAACTTGAAACAAGAACACTGATCAGTTAACAATAACATAAAACATGAAAGACAGAAGTAAAATAGAAAGCATGAAAGATTATAAACAGAAATGAAGCATGTATACCATGAAAGATGCAATGTATAAACATGTGAATGGATTATGGCACAATGAGCTTTAAAGAAATAAAATAAGAACTATACAATAATGCACAGAACCTTGGCAAGTGCAGGGGCCCTCTACACCAGCCTTGGCAACAATCTTCAAATACGAATTACGTTTGGAAACAGAGTCTTCTTATATTAAAATGCAGTCATAACAGTAAGGTGGTATTACGGCACAAAGGCAGCGTAATTACATTACAGAGCAGACTAATAAAAACTAACAGAGACTAATCTAATATGCGTATACAAACGCGTTATTTATAACAAAAGAAATATAACTGATTCCTAAAGTTTATGCTGATGGAGAACACGTAGACCATTACGTCCACAGATCTAGGATCATGGTCGTATTGAAGAGTAAATCTATGAGGAGTGGATGTTTGAATTCGGCTATGGAGCCGTGTACAGATGTTGATTTGTCTCCCGCAATTCAGAAATGGCCATATGAACCTTCACGTGACACGAAACAGAGTCCTGTCACCGTGGGACTCTATGGTTGACTTCCATTTGGACACCTTTGACCGCAGCCTCTTTAGATGAATTTGCTCGAGCCAATAGGACATGATCCATGTCCACATCATTTCTGACTTGCCCATGTGGCTCGTTTTTCCTGTAGACACCTGTAACATAGAGTTTCACAAAATGGCTGCGGAAAGTTGCAGCAGCTGCGGAAAGTGGCAAGATTCTGCAGCTAGATGAACAAAATCTAAATCAAACAGCAGACACAAAAATATAGTTAAAAACCATGTTAGATGCTCTTTTGCAATTAATATACAATGATATTGACAACTTGGGAAGTTCAGGTGGATGAAAAAGGTATAGAAAAGTGTATGGAAAAGATGCAGATTTGAGACTCAACACTTCTTGATGCTCCCGTTAGCAGCTTGCTTCCCTTTGTAGATCCATCTCAAACCTACCACTCATTTCCCTTCCGGCCTTGGGACAATCTACCATGCACTGTTTCTGACAATCGAATCATACTCTTCCACTATGGCATCTACCCATGCAGGGTCCTCCACAGCTTTTTCGAAAGAGGATGGTTCTATCTCGATACACTTGCTAATCAGAGCCATGTATCCAATATATCGGTCAGGTGACTGTCTCTTTCTACGCTATGATGTAGGTGCTCCTACAATCTTCTCTGCATCAAGATTCAGTCGCTTAGCTTCTGCAGTGCACTTCCTCCCTCTGATGTTTGGCGCTGCATGAGTGGTTTCCTCCACTCCATGAACCTCCTCTTGTGGTTGATCCACATCCTAAGGCTCATCCTTAGGAACTAATAGCTCCTCATCTGCATACAAGTGTGGCTCCCTCTCAAGCAAACACTTCATGGCTTTCTCCTCATTAAATTTGATATCCCATCGCACAACAGTCTTTCGACTGTCTGGAAAATACACACGTTAATTGTGGGGTTTTTCTATGTACCCCACAAATATCCCAACCTCTGTGGTCGGCTCTAGCTTCTTCCTGGCATCCTTCATCACATGAATGTAAACAGGTGAGCCAAAAATATTCAAATGAGAAATATCAGGCTTCTTACCAGAAAACGCCTCTTCGGGTGTACTCATGCCAAGTACTCTATGAGGACAACGGTTTTGCACATAAACCGCAGTGTTGCAAGCTTCAACCCACAAGTGTATGGGAAGGCCCTGATCATGCAACATCGCCCGTGCAGCACCCACGATCGTTCTATTCTTTCGCTCCGCAACCCCATTCTGTTGTGGGTTATGAGGCGCTATGAGCTCTCTTAGAATTCCTTCTATGCTGCAAAAGTCTTTGAATTCGCCAGAGATGAATTCACCACCATTATCGCTCCTAAGAGCCTTCACCTGCTTCCTCGACTCTTTCTCAACCAATTCCTTGAACTCACAGAACTTTGAGAATGACTCGCTCTTCTTCTACATGAAGAAGATCCATCACTTACAAGAAAAATCATCAACAAAGATCACATAGTACCTGTGCTTTGTTGTCGAAGCTACTGAGAAAGGTCCACACACGTCTGTGTGAATTCTCTCAAGGATCGTCATGGCGTGACTATCCTTCTCATGAAAGGTGGCTTTCACAAATTTTCCCAAAGTACATCCCTTGCACTGATTTGACTATGCAAGTGTACCTTTGGGAAGCCCGGTAGAAATCTGTTGCAAAATTTTCAAAGCGCCATGGTGAAGATGGCCCAATCTCTTGTGCCACAATTCACCCTCATCCCGGCTCGCCACTCCTTCTGTTTTGCCTACCAGTGTTGCACAGCAATCTACCTGCAATTGATAAAGGTTCTTAACTCGAACCCCTATCCTTTGGGTTTCACCTGTTTCCTTACTACGCAGGAAATCCTTTCCCTCGCGAAAGACAACATCATATCGCTTGTCTTCCAACATCGCGACAGAGATCAGATTCTTCTTCAATCCTGGAACATGCATGACATCCTTCAAGATGAAAGGTTTGCCAGACTCCCTCTTAAAGGAAATGGGCCCGATACCAGTCACACTATATCTGTTACTGCCTAAATCTACCTCAGGCTGAAGGAAGGTAGAGTCTAGGGTAACATCAAACCACGCTTAATCTGGTAGCTAGCCCTACCAGATCAGGAGAGGGCTCTCTCCGGGTCAATCTCAGCAAAATTAATCAGTGAGGCTTGAGATGACTTAAAATAAAGGCTGATTTTAGGCTAGGTATAAATATAAAAGAGTTTGATTACATTTTGGGGGTTTTTGTTGGAATCAAAGGGAAAGGCAAATTTTGGGTCTAGGAAATGAGCAGATTTGCAGGGATATGAATGGGGCAAGGTAGGAAATTGTTTTGATGTTTCAATTTTGAATGAATGGATAGCTCAGACCGGTGAGGAGTTGAAGAGGGCAAGAGACATTCAAGAATCCTCTTCAGACAGTTGAAAACATAGAAAATTAAACAAAACTCAAGGTAGAGCACTGCAAATCTAATGAATTCCACCTTTATACTTGTTTGTTTAACTTAAGAAGAAATAAGAAGGAAGATGGTACACATGAAACATCAGTAAACTTACAATCACAGATAGAAATAAATCATCAAAACAAATAGCCACATGAATCCCAAGGAGTTCTTCAAACCCTGATCTATTCCTTTGCCAAACTGCAGAGATGAATGTACAATGATGCTCCAAGCAATCCCAAGTGTCCAACCTCTGAAAATGACTGAGAAAATACAAGATATAGACAATCCTAACTCATTCCCATGCCTCTAGGGGTCAATCTCACTAGTTTAGGGGCTGTTTCAACAAGATCTAAACTAAGAACTGGAAAATAGGCAATGAAACAACTTGCCTCTATAAGATAGGAAACTTATTCATTTAGTTACATTTAACTTTTTGGTGAATGAATCTACTTGGATGAGTAAAAATGTGCCAAAATTACATCAAAGCTATGTAACTACATCAAGTTACATCAATAGTTTCACATTTGGAGATAAAAAAAGTCAAACTGGCCAAAACTGGGCAAAAATCTGAGCTGCTGAGTCAAAAATGAGGAAAAATCCCCAATGTGTCGCGCCCGTTTTCCCTATGCATTGTGCCACTTTGGAGCTGATTTTGAGGGCCTTAACGAAGTCCAAATTGAGCACAAGATATCTTGTTAGAAATCTCTACCTGTCTACCTTCCAACCCAAGTGGAATTTCTGAATTTGGTTTCCATTTGCCCCTCCAAAAATCAAATCTCCCAACACTGCTTCCTTTGTGTCCAAAAAGTGGCAGAAAGTTTATTTTTAAGGTGTTTTTGACCCTTCAGGTAACCCAAAACTTGTCAAAATACTTAAGTAATGGGTAGGCATGCATAAATTTTCATGAAAAATCTAGAAATTCAAAATTTTCTTCAAGAGGAGCTGCCAATTATAAGCGCGCGCCAAGTGGCGCGACGCATCAGACAAGAAAATCTGTTTTAAGGCCAAAAAATTCAAAATTGACAAAATGTGTCCCAAATTTCTTGAAATTTGGGCTGAATGTCCACCATCAAGCACTATGCTGGGCCAAAGAATCTTCGGCCAAAATTTGGAGTCTATCATGCCTTTTACGCCTCCTCGATGCCTTCTTCATTTATGTTGCCTGAGGTGAATATGAGGAGTTTGGTGTCTTTGGTTTTTGTTGCCAAATATGTGATAACAAGTGAGGGACTATGGAGGGATAGGGTGGTGGAAATGATGGAAATAATATACTATTATCAAGTGAAATTGTGAATTAAAGAGTTTGGGGCAGTCACTTGGTTTCTTGGAATAAACTTGGGGTTTGGGGTAAATTTACAAGTGAGATGGGGATAATGGGAATGGGATCGAAATGATTGACTTGAGATACAAGATGAACAGTGAAATGGGATGTTGAGAGAAGATGAACAGTGACATGGGGAAAAACAAGGTGGAGAATGGAAGTATTTGGCACACAACAAGTTTCAAAACCCTAAAGGAGACAATCCTCAAACAAGAGAATAGGGTTTGAGTTTTTGCACTTAAATAATCATAATCAATACCATAAACATGTTCATGTAAAAGGAGAGGTCACATGAACTTACTATAATAAGAAGGGACCGAGTCGATTTGATGAGTTGAAAGACCTAGCAAAAAATTTGCTCTCTTCCATGTGCGTCACGCACCTAACCCAGTGCACTGCGCCTCCCTAATGCGTCGCGCCAGTGTAGTTTTTACACTGTGGTGGCTGACCCAATGCGCCGCGCCTACCCAGTGCATCGCGACACTCAGCCTATGCACCGCGCACCCAACTTTTCCTAGTTTTATTCAATCTTGCTCTTTTTCTTCAACATGACTTTCTCTTGTTTCAATCTTTCTCTTTTGAGTGAAAATAAGCTTTTTTTGAACATGACCAATGAATTATATACATAAAAATTTAATTTTCTCTTCATAAAACTCACTTTTGTAATGTTTACATTGGCACTTTCTTTTCAAGCTCAGTTTTGCTTCATTTTGGCTTTTTGACTGGATGATGTCCTTTCTGTTTGTTCTTGCAGGGAATGAATCTATTGGAGCTCGACAAAGGCAACCAGGGTTGCCTTCTGACCATTATAGGGCATTTTGAAGACCTTATTAATGAAGCCCTAGACCTAATGAGACTAGAAACCCTAAAATGACTCTTTTCCAATTATGAGACCAAACATGACTATACATGATTTTCATGAACAGAAATAGGCCAGCAGGTACAAGACATGAGGGATATGAGTGACAAGACCTTTCTGTCAGATGATCCATGCTCCTAATGGAATGAAGCTGATTGAACTGAATGAGATGTTGAGATTGCAACAAGATGAGGAGATTAGTGGAAAGGAGTCGCCTTCACTAAGTGGGCCCACAAGCTATTTTTGGCGCAAAGTCTATTTTTAGACTATGTCTATTTTTAGACATATGGATCATGTTATATGAGTTGCAGGATGATATTTGTGGATGGTTGGTCAATTCAGAAGAAATAGATGGACTTCTATTTTTATACATATTGAGCAGAATCTATTTTTAGATTGCCAGTCTAAAAATAGATATGTCGAATATTATTAGCTCTTAATAATATTTGGACTCTAAACATTATCTTATCCTCTTGGAGCACTTCAGTTTGATGCCTGGATGTGGCACATGTAGCTGACAGAAGGAATTATGCTATTCCTAGGGTTTAGTGGAGCTATTGCATGGTTGACTTCAATTAGAACTCATGTGACAGAGTTTGGTGGAGTTGATGAGACAGTTAATGGAGTTGTGTTCAGTTTAACTTAGTTGAGCTAGTTGTATCTAGTCTAACTGATTGATACAATTAGTGAGAGTGGTGTGAATTAATTATTAATTAATTCACTAATTATTAACTCATAAATCAACTAAATAATACATCAGTTAACTACAGTGCATGGACAGTTTCAGTGGAGACCAGTGGAGAGGTTAGGTGAAAGAGCAGTGTGACTATCAGTTGTGACTATACTGGTGCATGAGATTTGCACACACATTGATGGAGAAGCCAATGAGGATTGTGCAGTACATAGTGGTGGGATTTGAACCTTGATCTCATGCTTATCCATATTGGATTGCGCAGTAGAGGCTGGCTAACAGGTGGAGCAGATTGGAGCAAGTGATTTGTATGATCTGAGCTTGTGTAGTGTGTAACAATTGGAGATAGTGCTGAGAGCTTGTGAGGAGTTTGTACTATGATTGTTACATGATATCTATCATTATAATATACAGATAGTTGGGGGTTTTCAACTTTAAGCTTTCCCATAAATACTGTGTTTATATGTGTGATTGTTTATGGTTTTAATGTGCGCATGCGATTGTTTATAATTCCGCAAATTGATGATCAATAGTAGAAGAGGTTATGTATTATGCATGAAGCTCAAATAGTGTGTGATCGGGATAATCTCGGTGAATAATTTAACATTTATTCAAATTTCTACATGGTATCAGAGCGATATTGATCATTGGAGCAATTGCAGAACATTGAAGCGGTTGAGTTTTGTGTTGGTGGAATTCGAATTTGCAGCAGTGTTTTTCTTGGTGTCGAAGTTGAGATGTCTTTCAACGGATTGCGATTGGAGTATGCCCTTGAGGGCAACTCAAATTATATTTCATGGAAGGACAGGATGGAGGCCGTGTTAGATGACAATGGGTTGAAGGAGTTCATAGATGCTGAAGTCCCAAAGCCTACTTCTAGCGATGCTGCCGTAATTGAGGCTTGGCAAAAGAAGATAGCAAAGTGTCGAAGGATTCTGTTGGAGGGCGTGAAGGATCACATAGTATCCAGCCTGCATGGTAAGGCTTCTCCATTCTTGATGTGGAAAGCCTTGATAGATTTATTCCAAAGCAAGAGTGACCAGAGGAAGTTGGCGCTCAAGGACAAACTCAGAAACATAAAGATGGAGAAAGGCGACAGTATGCCCAAGTACCTCACGAAGTTCACTCAATGCAGGCGAAGGTGGGTGTTACACGATTTTGGTCATCTAACCTACTATCATTAGATGGACCCAAGTACCATGTAAGACCAATTTTACCCTAAGTAAAATTGCCTTCACTATGTAAAATAACTTAATAAAACACATTTATTAGGTTGTTTATGGTCTAAATAGGAAACCCCAAAAGGAAATATTAAACAAACCTATATTTGTTTGATTTTCCTGGTCATGTTTAACCCAAAACAAAGAAATTAATTAGATAAATCTTTATTTATCTTATTACTTTCTAGGAATAATTATTTAAACCTTATTTAAATAATATTCCTTGTTAAATATGACTAAATCACCCATAAATAATTAAATAAATCATTATTTATTTGATTATCATCCAATCACTTCCTTAAAATGATAAATAAATCATTTATTTATTTATTACTTACAAATAAAGGGATTTGACCCAAGTCAAATACCTTTTCCCTCCAACAAATATAATAAAATATTCCATAAAAGGTGGATCTAGATTTGGTTAATGTTATTTTAATCATGCACCAAGATCTAGAATGACCCAATATTTTGTTATAAATAGGAGGGTTTCTCCTACCATTCTTCACCTTTTGTTGCCTATTAGATCACTCTGGATCTATACTCTTGGTCTGACTTTGAGCCATTATCATTGTCATATTTTCCATTATTTTCTGTGTGAGCTCCCTTCGAGTTCCATCTTTGTCTGGGTTTTCTACACCAAAAGGAGAGAGAAATGCTAGATCTGAAGTGTTGAGGACTTCCAAGAACCCATCCCATTGAGGAGAATTGGAAACACCTTCTTGTTTTCCTCCCAGGTGCCCTTAATACAAAAAATTCTTTCAAAAATTGTTCTTGTCTTGTCTATTGGCTATATGGAGCAAAACCTTCTTTTTACTGCTTAATGTATTTCTATGCATAGATCTGGTTTTTGCGGCTCTTGTCTTGATCCACTAAATACAGATCTGGAGATATTGGTAGCCTTATTTGATGTTAGGGCTATTATTTATGCGTAGCTAAAGTGGTATTTTTTCGTACACTTCGACAGATGTGGAGTACTAACGGGAAGTGTGGGGACGGCTGTGGATGATGAGGAATTGGTGAGCTTAGCTCTCCTTGGGCTTCCGAAGAGTTGGCATTCCTATCAGGATTCTGTCAATGGTCGGGAGAAATTGCCAGGATGGGAGCAACTTTGGTCGGATCTTGTGCAAAAGGATATAAGGCGGAGTACCAGGGATGGATCTTCATCAAAGAACTCTGATGAAGAGAATTTCACTTTGGCTGCCAAAGCAAAGAAGGGGAAGAGCAAGAAAGCTTCTCATTCCGGTGTGAAAGGCAAGAAGCAAGACATGTCCAAGGTGAAGTGCTTTCACTGTCACCAACACGGAAATTATGGCACAAATTGTCCGCAAAAGAAGAAAAATAAGCAGGCTGCTAGATCTGCAGCTGGAGAGGCCTTAGCCTCGCATTTTGAGCTGGATTTTTCGCTAATCACATGCTTGGTCTCAAGTGTGACAGGATCAGTGTGGTTTCTTGACAGTGGTGTGTCTTTTCACATGACAGGAGATCGAGATTTGTTTACTGATCTGGATGAGAAAGATCTTGGAGTGCACATCGAGATGGGCGATGATGGTAGATACAGTGTGACCGGTATCGGTACCATTTCCTTTGAGAGGGAGTCTGGTAAACCCTTCAAATTGAAGGAAGTGATGCATGTTCCAGGATTGAAGAAGAATCTTATCTCTGTGGTGATGTTAGAAGACAAGGGATATGATGTTGTCTTTAGCGAGGGAAAGGCTTTCCTACGCAGTAAGGCAACTGGTGAGACCCAGAGGATAGGGGTTTGAGTTAATAACCTTTATCAATTGCAGGTAGATGGCTGCACAGCAATGGCAGGCAAGGCAGAAGGAGTGGTGAGCCGGGATGATGGTGAGTTGTGGCACCAGAGATTGGGCCACCTTCACCATGGAGCTTTGAAGATACTACAGCAGATTTCTACTGGGTTTCCTAAAGGCACTCTTGCACAGTCAGATCAGTGCAAGGGGTGTACCTTGGGAAAATTTGTGAAAGCCACCTTTCACGAGAAGGATAGTTGTGCCACGACGATCCTTGAGAGAATTCACACAGACGTGTGTGGACCTTTCTCAGTAGCTTCGACAGCCAAGCACAGGTATTATGTGATATTTGTTGATGATTTTTCTCGTAAGTTTTTGATCTTCTTCATGCAGAAGAAGAGCGAGACATACTCAAAGTTCTGTGAGTTCAAGGCACTGGTGGAGAAAGAATAGGGGAAGTAGGTGAAGGCTCTTAGTAGCGACAATGGTGATGAATTCATCTCTGGAAAATTCAAGGACTTTTGCAGTGCAGAAGGAATTCGAAGAGAGCTCATAGCACCTCATAACCCACAGTAGAACGGGGTTTCTAAGCAGAAGAACAGAACAATCATGGGTGCTGCACGGGCGATGTTGCACGATCAGGGCCTACCCATTCACTTGTGGGCGGAGGCATGCAATACTGCAGTATATGTGCAGAACCGTTGTCCTCACAGGATACTTGGGATGAGTACACCCGAGGAGGCGTTTTCTAGTAAGAGGCCTGATATTTCCCATTTGAGGATTTTTGGTTCACCTATTTACATTCATGTGACGAAGGATGCCAGGAAGAAGCTGGAGCCAACTGTGGAGGTTTGGATATTTGTGGGGTACACTGATACGCCCCACAACTGTCGTGTGTATTTTCTAGACAGTCGCAAGACTGTTGTGCGATGGGATATCAAATTTCAGGAGGAGAAAGCCATGAAGTGTTCGCTTGAGAGGGAGCCACACTTGCATGCAGAGGAGGAGCTATTAGTTCCTAAGGATGAGGTTCAGGATGTGGATCAGCCACAAGAGGAATTTCATGGAGTGGAAGAGACCACTCATGCAGCGCCAACCATCAGAGGGCGGAAGCGCACTACAGAAGTTGAGCGACTGGCTCAAGATGCAGAGAAGGTTGTAGGAGCACCTACATCATAGTGCAGACAGAGACAGTCACCGGACCGGTATACTGGATACATGGCTCTTGTGAGCAAGTGTATTGTGACAGAGCCATCCTCTTTCGAGGAAGCTGTGGAGGACCCCGCATGGGTATATGCCATGGTGGAAGAGTATGATTCGATTGTCAGAAACAGTGCATGGGAGATTGTCCCGAGACCGGAAGGGAAATCAGTGGTGGGTTCGAGATGGATCTACAAAGTGAAGCAGGCAGTTGACGGGAGTGTGGAGAAGTACAAGGCAATATTTGTTGCCCGAGGCTTTTCACAGATAGAGGGGATCGATTATGAGGAGACCTTTGCACCTGTCGCAAGGTATTCTTCCATACGGACGATTCTTGCTCTCTCAACGTAGATGGGGTGGCACATTCATCAGATGGATGTGAAGACTGTGTTCCTCAACGGATTCATTGAGGAGGAGGTGTACATAGAGCAGCCCAAAGGTTTTGAGATCTTCAGCAGCGATTCGCATGTGTGCAGGCTCAAGAGAGTGTTGTATGGGTTGAAACAAGCACCTCGTGCTTGGTACACACGGATAGACAGTTATTTCACCGGACTTGGATTCTCCAAGAGTGAGGCGGATCCGAACCTATACCAGATTGTGGTGGAGGGTAAGTTGCTAATCATTGTACTTTATGTAGATGATTTGATTTTGACAGGTGATGAACTGTTGATAATCTCATGCAAGGATGATCTTGCAAAAGAGTTTGAGATGAAGGACTTGGGCCTCCTTCATTATTTCTTGGGATTGGAAATTTGGCAGCGCAGTGATGGATTGTTTGTGTCTCAAGGCAAGTATGCCCGGGAGATACTGGAGAATTTCAACATGCATGGCTGCAAGCCTATCGACACTCCTCTTCCTGGTGGTTGGAGGAAAGAGGATGCTACATCGGCAGAGGTAGTGGATGCCACTGTTTATCGACAGTTGGTTGGTTCGCTCATGTATCTAGTCAATACACGACTGGACATATGCTATGCTGTTAACCAGCTTTCACAAGCTATGGTTAAGCCTACCAAGCTCTTTTGGAAGGCGGGGAAGCATGTATTGAGATATCTCAGAGGCACATCGGGATATGGATTGTGGTACAGACAGTCGGATGAGGTGAAGCTATGTGGCTTCACGGATGCGGATTGGGCAGGGAGCCCAATAGACAGAAAAAGCACATCTGGAGGGATTTTCAGTATCGGGTCGACAGCAGTTTCTTGGTACAGCAGGAAGCAGAGATCCGTGGCACTCAGTTTAGCAGAGGCCGAGTATATGGCAGCGATTTTGGCTGCATGCGAGGCTATATGGATGAGGAAGATCCTGGTCGGGTTGTTCGGTTCACACTTAGAGCCTACTGTGATTTATTGTGATAATCAGAGTTGCATCAAACTCTCGGTTAATCCAGTATTTCATGATATATCTAAACACATTGACATCCGGTATCATCATATCAGAGATTGTGTGCAGCGGAAGATCATGTTACTTTCATACATTCCCACGGAGGATCAGGATGCTGATATCTTGACGAAGGCGCTCACCAGGAGCAAATTCGAATACCACAGGGGCAGGATAGGGGTTGTAGATAAACCTTATCTTGTTGAGAGGGAGTGTTGAGAATGCAACAAGATGGCGGAAGCAGGTGGAAAGGAGTCGTTTCAAGGAAAGGTACTGCCGTTATTTTTGGCACAAAGTCTATTTTTAGACTATGTCTATTTTTAGACATATGGATCATGTTATGAGTTGCGAGGATGTTATTTGTGGATGGTTGGTGCAGAAGTCGGAAGAAATATATGGACTTTTATTTTTGAACTATGTATTGGGGCGGAATCTATTTTCGTTCCGGTCTAAAAATAGATATGCGAATATTATTAGCTCTTAATAATATTTGGACTATAAACATTATCTTATCCTCTTGGAGCACTTCAGTTCGAGTCACGGATGTGGAACATGCAGCTGACAGAAGGAATTACGCTATTCCTAGGGTTTAGTGGAGCTATTGCATGGTTTACTTCAGTTAGAACTCATGTGACAGAGTTTGGTGGAGTTGATGAGATAGTTAATGGAGTTGTGTTCAGTTTAACTTAGTTGATCTAGTTGTATCTAGTCTAACTGATTGATACAATTAGTGAGAGTAGTGTGAATTAATTATTAATTAATTCACTAATTATTAACTCATAAATCAACTAATGAATACATTAGTTAACTGCAGTGCATGGACAGTTTCAGTGGAGACTAGTGGAGAGGGTAGGTGAAAGAGCAATGTGACTATCAGTTGTGACTATACTGGTGCCTGAGAGGTGCACACACATTGATGGAGAAGCCAATGAGGATTGCGCAGTACATATTGGTGGGATTTGAACCTTGATCTCATGATTATCCATATTGGATTACAACGCAGTCAGAAATTTGGCTGACGAATTAGATGATTAAGAAGCGAAGTGATTTGTATCGTCCACGAGCTTGTGTAGTGTGTAACAATTTGAGATAGTCTTTGAGAGCTTGTGAGGAGTTTGTACTATGATTGTTACATGATCTCTATCATTATAATATACGAGATAGTTGGGGTTTTAAGGCTTTAAGCTTTCCCATAAATATTGTGTTTATATGTGTGATTGTTTATGGTTTTAATGTGCGCATGCGATTGTTTATAATTCCTCAAATTGATGATCAATAGTAGAAGAGGTTATGTATTATGCATGAAGCTCAAATAGTGTGTGATCAGGATAATCTCAGTGAATAATTTAACAGTTATTCAAATTTCTACATGAGACACCTAAAATGAAATGCAATAAGAGAAATTTATCTCTGACGGAGGGATGAAGATACCGACTCTAACAGTATCTACCACCATCGACCATCTCGATGTGCACTCCAAGATTCTTCTCATCCAGATCAGTAAACAAATATTTGTCTCCGGTCATATGGAAAAATCCAGCTCAAGCTAAGACCAAGCATGCGATCAGCGAAAAATCCAGCTCAAACTGCGAGGCTAAGGCCTCTCTAGCTGTAGATCCAGCAGACTGCTTATTTTTCTTCTTTTGTGGACAATTAGTGGTGTAATGTCTGTGTTGGTGACAGTGAAAGCACTTCACCTTGGACATGTCCTGCTTCTTACCTTTCGCACCGGATTGAGAAGGATTTTTCTTTCCCTTCCCTTTCCTTGCTTTGGCAGCCAAAGCGCAATTTTCTTCATCCTCATTCTTCTATGAATATCCATCCCTGGTACTCCACCTTATCTCCTCCTGCACAAGATCCGACCAAAGTCGCTCCCATCCCAGCAGTTTCTCTCGACCATTGACAGAGTCCTCGTAGGAATTCCAACTCTTCGGAAGCCCAAGGGGAGCCAAGCTCACCAAGTCCTCTTCATCTACAGTAACCCCCACACTTCCCAGCTCATCCCTGCACTGGAAAAACTTCGTGAGGTACTTGGGTATACTTTCACCTTTATCCATTTTTATTTTCCTGAGCTTATCTTTGAGTGCCAACTTCCTCTGGTTGCTCTTGCTTTGGAACAAGTCTGTCAAATATTTCCACATCAAGAATGGAGAATCTTTACCATGAAGGCTGGACACTATGTGATCCTTCACACCTTCCAACATAATCCTTCGACATTTTTCTGTCTTCTTTTTCCATGCGTCAAGTGCGGCAGCATCGCTAGAAGCAGGGTTTGGAATTTCTACATATATGAACTCCTTCAACCCATTAACCTCCAGCACCGCCTCCATCCTGTCCTTCCGTGAAATATAATTCGAGCTTCCCTCAAGGGCATACTCCAATCACAATCCGTTGAAATACATCTCAACTTCGACACCAAGAAAACACTGCAGCAAATTCGAATTCCACCAGCACAAAACTCAACTGCTTCAATGATTTTCAATTTCTCCAATGATCAATATAGCTCTGATACCATGTATAAATTATATAACTAATGTGTTATATGTCTAAAATTCTCCTGATCATACACTATTTTACTTCATGCACAATACAAAATATATTCCACCATTGATCATCATATGCAGAAATTAAATCAATTGCATGGACACATTGAAACCATAAAAATTCACACACATTAACACAGTGTTTTACGGGAAAGCCTGAAGCTAAAAACCCCAACTATTTGTATATAATATATGTCATAGAGATCATGTAACAATCCTCATACAATGCTTCTCACAAGCTCTCGGTATAATACAATCTCTACACACTAATCAGGTCCTGATCTAGCAAATCCATGCACCGATCTCTGCCACCTGCTAGCCTGCCTCTACTACGCAATCCCTACTGAAGAATGGCGTTGAATGAACTCGAATTGGTCCAGCCTTGCTCACGCAATCCTCATTGGAATCTCTACCCTGTGTTGGATGCAATCAATGCATCACTATAGTCACAACTGATATAGTCATCTTTCCCTTTCACCTATCTCTCCACTGGTCTCCACTGAAACTATCCATGCACTATAGTTAACTGATGTATTCTTCAATTGATTAATGAGTTAATATTTAGTGAATTAATTAATAATTAATTCACACCACTCTCACTAGTGTATCAATCAGTTAGACTAGATACAACTAGCTCAACTGTGTCTAACTGAGTTAAATTGAACACAACTCCACCAACTACTTCTACAACTCCACCAAACTCTGTCACATGAGTTCTAATTGAAGTCCTCCATGCGATAGCTCTAGTAAACCCTCAGGAATAGCATAATTCCTTTTGTCAGCTCTTCTACCACATCTCTGCACTTAACTGAAGTTCTCCAAGAGAATAAGTTAATGTTTAGAGTCCAAATATTATTAAGAGCTAATAATATTCGACATATCTATTTTTAGACTAGCAATCTAAAAATAGATTTCACCCAATATGTCTAAAAATAGAATTCCATCTATTTTTCCAACTTGACCAACCATCCACAAATAGCATCCTGCAACTCATAGAATATGATCGACATGTCTAAAAATAGACATAGTCTAAAAATAGACTTGCACCAAAAATAGCCTGCAGGCCCACTTAATGAAGGTGACTCTTTTCACTAAGCTCATCATCTTGTTGCAATCTCAGCAATAACATGTGCTTGGGGGTCTTCACCAAACTTTCCCTAAAATTTAGGACAATCACTAGGAATATTGGTTGGAACTAGAGGCCAATATGGGTTATGAAGAATAGGATTGTTCGTTAACTTTGACACATCAGGTAATTCCAACATAGCAAGAAATGGTAATTGGGTATTGAAAGTCATCAAAGGTCTTTGATAAGGACTTGCATGTACATTCCACCCAATCCAAGTAGGATTCTATCCCCATTCATTCTGTCCCGGAGGATTTGGATCATAGGGATTAGAATTAGCAGGATAAGTCAGTTGATACTAGGGTTGAGGACCAGGATAATGGGTTGTAGTAAACCACTGAGGTCCTTGCTGATTAGCGTATGGAGTTTGTTGTGGAATGTAAGCATGAATTTGAGGTTGATGATAGACAGGTTTATTTTGAGGGTAAGGAATCTGAGGTGCAGTATATACTAGTTGATATGAACCTTGAGGGTAGTAAGCACCTTGCGGTTGAGCAGGCGGACCTGGCTGAGCAGGTTGAGCAGGCTATTGAGCGGGTAAACCTGGTTGACTATAAACAGGTAAAACAGGCTGCTGAAATGATGGAACTGGTTGAGGAGCAGTTGGAATCAATTGTTGAGCAGGTTGAACCGAGTACTCAGGGCCACTGAGTTGGCCTTGTGGTAAAGGTTGGCCAGATGGTTGTGATGGACCAGGTTGTCCCTGATGACCAGGTTGACCCGAAGAAGGACCATAGGGTTGTCATGGTTTCACAACATGTTGGCCATACTGAACATGTGACTGTGGTTATGGTACAACAAGTTGTTCCTGTGGTAAGTAGATTTCCCCCTAGGAGCCTGAGATAACCCTAGTTGATTCAGAGGTTGACCAAACAGACCAGAGGGTTGTCCATGTTGGACCAAAGTTTGACCTTGTGAATTTTTGCCTTGTGGACCATATGGTTGTCCCTATGGACCAGAAGCAAGGCCCTGCTAAGCTAAAGGTTGTCCTGAAGAAATTTGTCCTTGCAAGCCAGAGGGTTGCGCAGGCAGGGTAGATCCCAAATGAGTAACAGTCTGATAAGGATCATAAACAGCCTGATAAGGATCAATAGGAGGCAAATAGACCAGATTACCATACACATCATAATGGTGCAGATATATATATACGGGATTACCAATATCATCATAGTGATGGAATCGAGGATTACCAGGAGCTTGAGACCGCTGAGAACCCTGAGAACTCTGCTGCTAAACAGCCAACAGATATTCTTCAAAAGTAAGACCACCAGGAATCACAGGAGTAGTGGAAACAACACTAGAAGCAGGTGGGGCCTCCACGGCACTAGATTGTGATCTAGTAGGACCGAGATTAAAAAACCAAGTTGGATTGAGGAAAATAGACCTGCGAGTGTGAAAAGATCTCGATGACTGATGGGTAACAACAATTGTGGATGAAGCCACACAGACTGTCAGTTGGACTGGAATAGATGTAACAGTAATCAACAACCAGGTGTCGAAGGCGATAGTCCTAATGAAGGTAAGACCGAACTCTGAGAAGGAGTTACTGTACTGTATTGCATAATGGAGGCAACTCCAGAAACAATTTGACTCAAGGACCGATAGCCAGGCCGAAGTGACACCGATGCTGGAGAAGACTGAGTAGAAACATGAGGGATATCTTCCAAAAAAAGCCGATATTCTCCTGTGGAAACAGTGATTCCTTCACTACCAACAGGACTAGATTAAACCATTTCTGACTTTGCCATAAGATCTTCAAAAAGACTATGGGGACTAGGAGGCACAAAAGCAGCAAAAAATGGCGAGCCCGATGTAAGAGGAGGAAAATCTCCTTCTTCCACAAAACTAGACCAAACACCAAAAAGGGGCCGATTGAACTCAACTAGCTCTTCAGGAGGAGATCGAGTAGCAAGAGGCAGGACAGACAAGAGAATAGGTTGCGAGATATCGACAGACCTAGTGGGCTGAGGAGATTCGAAAGAAAATTCCAGGAAATAAATACCACTAGGAGGCAGTGAAGACGACGAAGCCGGTAGTTCTACCACCGTGACCATATATCAAAACATAAAGGGAAAAATAAAACCAATTGAGGACTCCAATATCAAAACCAAGGAAAAACAACAGGCCAAGTAATAAACCTTTAACGTTTTGTGATCGTAGGTGATTAATTTTATGAAACTAAAACCATATTTTACTATTTCATTTTTAAAGAGTTGAGAAATAGGCCAAAGATGACTCTAGTCACTTTCACTTTTAAACGAGCATGAAAGGACAAGTGCTCAACGATCTTTTCTCTTTTTAAAGAGTCATGAAAAGATCAAAATGACTACTCTGGAAGACTAAGCAAGAGGGTATGCCAAGTTTCCGTGAACTGCCATATACACCTTGGTGATCAAATGAAAGAGAAATTACCAAGGACTTGACGTGCGTGCAGGTAGTCTCCCCGAATGATGTGTTCGGTGAATCATAGTTACAAGGCGGCAGACTTGGCTTCCTATGGATAAAAGGATTGCAACCTAGAAGGGTCTCCCTTTATATACTCGATGGTATGGGGAGCAAAATTTCATACTAGCACTGTCTTAAGCCAAATGGTGAATGACAGCTACTAGGTTTTAAGACGCCAGAACACGTCTCTAGCCTAGACCACTAAAAATGTTTCATTAGGTTTCAATGCTTCCTTAGGTTAATTAAAGAATTTTTAAAGTTGATCTTGAATTACATTTCAGTTTTAAGGTCATATCGATGTTGGATCTCAAAAAATCCCTAAATGCAAGCTATATGCAAATGAACATCATTTCTTATTCAATGAATGCTAGTTATGAGAAGGATAGAAATCTTTCAAACAAAAAGCAAACAAGGAGATTATTTGGAGAAATCCACTGATGCATCTAGCAGAATATGAAATGAAACTCTTTCCTAGATAATCAGATGCTAGTTATGCAAAAGAGTATTTCACTTTCAATGCAAGAAAGAATGAAAAATATGTTTTTTTTTTTTTTTTCAATTAAAATAAGTACATGATGCACTAATTACATGAAAAACAAAAACAAACACTATCTTAAGTGTTGGGTAGGAATTTAAATTGAATGACTCAATAGATCACAAAACAAACACAAGAAATCACTCAAATTTAATGTCGCAATCTTTCAAACCAAGAGACAGTTTTCAAAATGATCCAAAACAAGCAATGTAATCTATGCTTAGAGAAAAAGGGCGAAGAACCAATCAAGAAAATGAAATGACTCTGCAACCAAGACAATCACTCAAAATATCAGGAAAACTGAGTGCAATCAAGCCACGAATGGGACTGAAAACAATCAAATCGACTCGAGTTTTTAACAGAAGGCTCAGTGCACAAGGACACCTAAAAACTCTAAGGCCTCAACTGACACTGATAGGAATATGGACAAACAACTGAGAAAAGCAAGTCGACAACAATTAACACAATCCCAAAGGAAAAATCATGCATAGAAAATAACCCAGAAGCAAGCACAATTGGCCAAAAGACTCATCAAGGAGGTCAAACCAATTCCTACAGGGGTTGGCGTGACTATATGGCTGTAATCTGTGCCATACAGGGGTTGGTGCAACTGCAAAAAGAGAAACCTGCACCAATTGGCGTGATTGTTCAGAGAAAAATCGCACCAAGCCAGGTAAATATGGGAAAAAGAGGAAAAACCAAAACCTAATGAGCAGAGGTCAATCTTGACACGCTGGAGCTAAGAAAAGGATAAAAACTAAACAAGGAAACTAGAAAAAATAGATAACTAAAGCAATAATTGAAACTGACTCAACAAAAATGAAATCACAAACTCGCACTCTTATAATCCCCAGTGGAGTCGCCAATTTTTTATGGAGGTAAATCCTCTCTGTGAACAAAGACGATCCCTGTAGCCCTAGAGTGGGTCTAGAAACACAAGGATACACTAAATTGTTGCTTCCTAATTATTGAATGAACAAGGGAAATGGTAGATTGACCTACCTATAATCCAACGTTGTCGTTGTTGCTGTAGTAGTGGTGGCCTCTCGCGCCTACTTCAGCAAGTCACAATCCATTTGCCATTACGCTAGGATACCTGCACAAAGAAAAAGGAAACAAGAACAACATACAAGATGACAACATTCCATTCATAAATATTAACCAGTCAAAGAGGGCTAAACATATTGCGTTAAACAAACATTATAACACAATAGTGGAACAAAATAGTAGTCTGCATGTATATAAATTAATAGAAGGAAGAGTTACAACCGATGCTTTGACGTCGCAGTCTCCTCCAGCGGGGTTCAGGCGAAGCGCGTCTCAGATGCTCGTCAGGGAATTCAGATGGGGTGAAGGCATGGACTCAAGCTCTCCTCAACGTAATTCCTTCTATTTATCTTATCTAGTCATTCAGCTATAGTATCAGTTCTCCAAGTTCAGCTAGCTTGTTCTAAGAGAGATAGCTTCTTTTATAGAGGAAAAGGAGGAGGTTGGGATCCCTACAAAGGTGGGAGAGAGTCCTATCCTTTAGGAGAGTTCCAAGGGAGGTGGAAACTACTAAATAAAGGAGGGAGTATGTGGTTGTTTCAGTTCAACCACTCCCTTTGACTCATCCTAGAGGTGGTTGGAATGGAACCTTCGCCTCTATTTTTTTTTTTAAATCCATAAACAGCTTGGCGTGGGTGCTTAACTAGGATAGAGTGCCAACTGGCGTAGGCTCAGGGTTAATTTTCCAGCTCGGTGCGGGAGTATAATTGGCTACTCGCACTAACTTGGCAAAAGCAAAGGTTTTTACAGTCCTGCTAAGAGAATTTTCAACAGAAGGAATGTTACTCTCATGCAAAGGAATGCAATGATGGTTTTTGCAAAGCATGACACTTCTTATAAGTCACAGAAATGGCCCTCCAATGGGCGAGATGGGGATTGCAGGGATAGTGACAAAATTTTGTGTAACACCTTTGTAGAATACCATCCTCCCTAAACTATTAAAGAAATTTTCACTTCATGAAATGTTGAATTGCACCTCCAATGAGATCTCTTAATGAGATTCTCTTTTCACCAAAGGCCCTCCAAAAGCACTGAAGTTTTGGATCTGATGCAGGTAGAAGTTTCTCTTTGAGATGTGAGATGCTCATTGAGAAAGGGTCATCTAGAAAGGAGAAAGGATTTCTCATCTTAGGATGTCTACCATTTATCATCTTTACCTCCATTGCTTCATGATTGAAGCTACCTTCAGAATGCTCCAAGAATGATGGGGCCTCTTCATTTTCACAGCTACTAAGTGACAGCGTTGTAGATCTGCATGGTAGTACATGTGTTGTCTCAAAGCAAGGTACAATACTGATCTCACAACAAGTTATTGTACAAAGGATCATCTCTAGCCCATTTTCTGAAACTCTACACTTCAACTCAAAGGGTTGTATGTAGCTCAACAATGATGAACTGGGATAGTTTTTACTCTCCTCCTTGATTAGATCAAGGGTCCTATGTGATGTGATATGTTGCTACCTCAAATCAACATTTTGTTCTAACCCTTGGTTATGCATTGGCCCTGATGGCATGTCCTTATAAGTTTTAATAAGATCTATTGAAATAATATGTGATCAATTTTCGTGCATACCTTGGATCAACTGATGTGTGGAAACCTCTTGCCAGAACACAAGAGTTCCTCGAGTTGGGAAAATAGTGTCTCCAACTGCTGGTAAGAGTGATCGATGCTCTTATTTAAGTGTACCAGCGCTGGAAACTTTCTCCTCTTCCTCATGCATCTCTTGAATCATGCATGAGACTCTATGTGTCAAGAGCTCAAGACTACCTTACAAAGTTGCAAGTGTCTCTTCTCCAGATGCAATTACTTCTGCAGTTGGTGGTGAATGTAGTGACTTCTTGTCCAGAGTCACAAGATCGACATCCTCCTTTGTTTCCTTAGGGAATTTCACTTTGTGACACATCTCTGGTTTTCTCACATCAAATTCCTTCCTCAACTTGTGAAATAAATCTGAATATTTAGCCACCTTTGCATGCTCCATGTGACCAAACCACTAATCATTAGCTTCATCTGAAAGATGAAGTGCTGCAATTTGAATAGCCTCTCCTTCAGCTACAGGATGTAGCCTGAAAAATGCATCTAACTCTCTTCTCCAATCCTTAACAGTGTTTGAGGAAGATCCATAAAATGTAGGCAAATAGAATCTATTATGCCTCTTTCTTCTATTGCTACTATAGGATCCTCTTTCTTCTATGATTTTGAAGAATTGTTGGAGAGTTAGCTTCTCCTTGAATACTCTAGGCTATTATTTGTACTCTTCAAGATATAGACTGAGATTCTTATGAGTCTCAGGTTCATTCCTTTCTTCATTTCTACACCTTTCACCTTCTCCAAAGAAAGTGGGCATAGTGGATTTATGAGGAGATCTATGATTCTCCGGTTTTCTTCTTTGCTGATAGGAAGTGCTTGGACCTTCCTCATCACCTCTTCTTCTTGGATCTTTTTTTTGTCCTTCCTTGTTCATTGGATTGACCTCCTTGGATAGATATTGTATGGATCTAAAGAAGGGAGTGGAAAAATTATCATCCTCCATGATAGATCTCATTTATCTGCTTCTTCTTTTGATGTAAAAGATGAAATGTCCACAATCTGAGCCAAAGATCATGCTCTAATACCACTGTAGTATCCCAAAATGGAGAATGCAGTAATACTAAAACACAATATGAGAACTGTAGAAAAGTAAAAAATAAATCTATATACACATCAGAATGCATAGAAATAGCTGAGTCATTTTATTATATTGGAGGTGCAAAAAATCAAGTACAATAGTGCTCAAAATATGAGACACTCAAGCCACAAGAGTATCCTACAATGGCCCTGCAATGATATCCCAAAAGAGACTGCGTAACTACTGCTCTACTGGAAGGTAAACTGCACTGTCCCTGCTGCAATTATAGGGACTATAACTTCTTGTAAGATAGAAAGTTAGATCTAGGCAGAATAAGAGCTCCGATGATGCTGAAATTATAGATCTGGGCTCAATGATGGATTCCCAAGATAACCCAGAAGGGATTTCTCAGATATGTAAGTCTAAGAAAACCACCCTCTTAGGGCTTCACATGTATGCTTCTGTGAATGCAGATCTAAAGCTAGATCTGATGATATGATCGCTGCAATGATGTACAGTCAGATCTATGCAAGAAGGGTTGATCCCTTCTCTAGATCCTTGGGCTAAAAAGCTCAAAATCTAGCTCCTCCGATCTCCTCCACTGAAAATAGTTGTTGTAGAAACAACAACTTTAGAAAACTGCGTTGTCATAGAGGGAGGCTCAATAGCCTACTACTAGATATGTCAAATAAGCTCCCGAGTGATGGAAATAATAGATCCAATGTGACGAGGTGATCCCTCACAGGATTTCCAGCTGAAATACTGGAAACTTCCTTCCTCCAATAGATCTACAGGACTGAACTACGCAATCCTTGAAGGGACTGCTGCTGCATGGAGGTAAAACCCAATGGCCTAAATGCCGGATGTATATTTGTTGCTCCTGAAAGGCTAGATCTGAAGAACAAAGTGGTAGGATGAATCCTCCACTAGTTTCCTAGCTGAATGCTAGAAACAACCTCCTGAAGATGGCACTAATGCCTAATATGGAATAAAGAACAATCCTCTTCCTTAGAGATCACTCAAATAAAGAGGTGGGATTCCCACTTGGGAACACCCTACAAACTCTGCTAAACAACCCAAGTCCACATAGAAATTTCCTAAGAAAAATCAAGATATAAACAGATCAAGAAATGAATAATCCAAATCATCCCTTCCATTGTGCCTTCACCTTCATGATATGCATGAGCCTTCCATAGCCTGGGCCCACTCTAATACCGCGTTTTACATGTAGACAAAAGTCCCCAAGGTTTACTGCGCTATTGATCCATGTTCTCCATCATGTTCACATGGGGTGATTACCCCCTCCATCATGTCTGCATTAAATGCATCACTTTCTCCACTATCTTATCATAAATGCTTCATGATCTTCTTGAATGCACTATGATCTCAGTTGACCTTATCAAATATCCTCATGATTTTACATTTAAGATCCATGATCTTATGTGACTGATTCATCATCCATAATATATCTCATAAATGAGACATGATCTTCATTAATGGAGATGCTCCACTACTCCATGATTCTAGATCTAGATCTAAAATATGCACATACACACATTAAAAGTGGATTTTATTCATCTTTGAGGTTTGTGGGTCCCTCCACCCTTTTATTTACTTAATTTATTAAGAAAATCAAGGACTCTAATATTCCAAATATGATGTGAAAATTTGGGAATATTACAGTCTCCTAATTACACGTCCCCGACAACGGCGCCAAAATGCTTAGTCAATTTAATGTCTTAAATTTCTATCATAAATTATCAACCGAGGTTAGTAATCTAATGAAGTGTGGTGCACTATATATGCTTAGATGGCCTTCTTTCTTACTTCATTGTGTATGTTTTATATTGTTTTTTGGGTTTTGTATTTTATGTCTAAAGTTAAGAACCAAAATTGATCTAAGAAATGAAATCTATGTTTCTAAATGAAATATTTAATTGCTAGTGAACAACCAAATCTAAATAAATTTTAATGATGAAAACTTAACCTTAAAGAAGAAAGAAAATGAAATGTTATTTTTATTCTAAGAAAAAGAATTGAATTACAAATTACTTTTAATGAAATGAATGAAATATGAAATCTAAAAGAAGGAAGAAAAGGAAATGTTGATTAACTAATCTAATTTGCCTAAAAATAAATCAAACTTTGAATGGTTTAAATTCTAAGTTATGTTAGACTTATCTAGGCTGGCTAAACATCTATGGAAAGTATCTAATTAAAAACAAAGCACTATTCTAAATATAATTTCATTCTACTGATATTTAAATGACAGGAATGAAACCATTTTCTACCTTATCCATTGAAAGCATTGATTCTATGAAAACATATCATTTGATCTATTTCAAAACACAATTATAATCTAACTATGTCCTAGTTTTAATTCTAGGAATGATTGAAAGATAAATTTAACTAATTCTATTCTACATTCCATGGAACGAAAGCATAAATTCTATTGCCAAGAAATAAAATGACTATACTGATTGAAATCAAAAGAAAGCAAGAAATGACAGAGTATCTATTGCACAAAACATTTTTATTTTTTAAACCTATGGCAGGGGTATAATTGAATGTACGAATCTATTCAATTGGAAAATGACAAAGTCACATTCTTGAGC
The DNA here is from genome assembly GCA_034641835.2 of Pinus albicaulis. Taxonomy (NCBI): domain Eukaryota; kingdom Viridiplantae; phylum Streptophyta; class Pinopsida; order Pinales; family Pinaceae; genus Pinus; species Pinus albicaulis. The sequence goes on from CM076575.1 coordinate 149,722,965, forward strand.
TGATTCAGGTGAGCATAAGATACAACAGTCAACTGTAAATGTAAACAACTTAATTCAGGAAACAATTTAAAACTAATTGACATGAAATTAAACTACAAAACAATGAGCAATTTAAACTACAAATAGACAAGAATCTAAATATGAAATAACTATAGGTTAACAATGAATTGACAAGAATATAACTACGGATCAATAGGAAATTAAACTATGGAATTGACAGAAAATTAAACTACAAGAAAACTATAAAAACCCCCTTTCTGTGTAGGGGCCCTCTGCAAAATAATGAGTATGAAATCTATTTAGACTATCCGCGCATCAGAGATCTAGAAATGGTCTTCTTTATTAGCAAAATAGAGTTTGAAATCATAACACCGAATTATCACAGAAATTAAACCTATTCTCGGTTTCAACAAACTAGTATTTATACAGGTTTTTCAATTAATTGTTTGAGGCAATTAGAAAAATAAAACTAAAATTAGAAGTCTATTTAGAAGAAAATTCTTCATGGATCTCTCTTGATTTGCTACGTAAGAGAAAATTGAGAGTCTTTAATCCGCTGATCTCATTCCTTGACTGATCTTTGACCGCAAGCATAGGCACGTTTCCTTCTTGAATTCGAACAAGTAAGTGGGATACAATCCATGTGTGGATCATTCTAGAGATACTCATATGACCTACTTCTTCATTTACTTCTCAAAACCTGTCAAATAAAAATGGTGGCTACTGAAACAAAGGTTAGCTACAGAATTGCACGAATTCTATAGCTAATTACAGCAATTCATCTAAATAATAAGAAACATTATAATATAACGTAGAGATCATATAAATGCCTTCTCTGATGTGGAATATGTCAATCATCATTGATTGAGTTCATGAGTTTGTGAAAAAAGAAGAAGAAATGATAGAAAATGGTGTCAAATTAGGAACAGTTTTGAGGTTCAACATCATATACCATCGCTAACCCTTCGCGCTCTATGGTGGAGTAATTTTGTTCTATTTTAGACAACTTCTGGCTTGCGGAAGCAAGAGAGTGATCTAGATTTCCTTCTCCTAGCTGTGCTAATACAACTCCCAAATCTATGTAGGATGCATTGACATGTACATGGAACTCCTTCTTCCAATTTTGAAAAACTAGAATTGGTGCAGTGACCATATTTTCCTTCATCACATCGAGGCTCATATGAAAGTCATCATCCCAACAGAACTTTACATCCTTCTTCAAGATTTTTTCCATTGGCCTAGTGATTTGAATGTAGGCCTTTATGAACATTCTATAATAACCTGTATGGCTGAGCGTCATGCATAGCTACTTCACATTCGTTGGTGGCTCCAAATTTATAATCACAACGATCCTCGCAGGATCTACCATCAATCCCTGCTTGCAAACAATGTTCCCCAACAATATACCATATGACACACAAAAAATACATTTCTTCTAATTCAAGGAGATTTGATACTTTCTATAGGTATCTAACATCAAGGTCAGACTAGAAACATGTTTCTCTAACAATCAAAAGACTGTCTAGTCATCAAAATACACCTCCAGAAATTTGTGTTAGATTCTTTAAATGTCACGATGGCGACTCTGGAAAATATTGTCGGTGCATTCCTCAAGCTAAATTACATGCACGTGTACTGAAATGAGTCCCACTTAGTCACGAAGGTGGTGTTTCTCCTATCTTCTCGCGTGATCCCTATCTGACGATATCTTTAGAACCCATCTGTAAAGGAGTAGGCTTCCCGCCCTCCCACATTCTTCAAAACTTCATCAGTGAACGGTGTCAAAAATGGATCATGGACACATGCATCATTCAGTTTTCTTAGATCGACACACATCCTTAGTTCTCCCTTGGTATTTTTCTCCTGGACCACCATATGGCTAACCCACTCAGATTCTTCTATTTGTTCAAGAATGCTAGCTGCAAGCATCTTGTCGAGTTCTTTCCTTACTTTATCTTTATATTTTGGGTTCAAAAATATAGGCGTTGTTTGACCGGCTTCGCATCGAGCTTCAAAGTAATGTGCATGACTCCAAGATCTCCTACAATTCCTTTTAGCTCAAAGAAATTCGTTAGAAATAACTCTTTCTACTGATGAAACAATTCAGTGACCTTACTCACCGTATCATCATCCCAGTAGTCTCCAATATTCGCAAACATGGGCTCTGCTTTTGAGCCTATGTTAATTTGTCGAATATTTACAGGTTATGCTATGTCAGGCATGTCTACTTCAGGACCTGCAACCTCGTGTTGTCCTTCAAATTCATAAATATTGACGTTGTGTGGATCCTCATCGTCGTCCTTTGCAGTCACCTTGTAACATTCTCGTGCTAGTTCCAAGTGTGCAACCCAGTCAAGATGTATCAAAGTCGATGGATCAGATTTTATTCAAAATATTCCTATTCTGACTTCCTGAAGAGAGTCATTAATGCAATCCCAACCATTTGTGAAGCTATAGGTCAATAAGAACCCTTCAGTCATCTCGTACCAATATGTGGTGCCATGGTGCAACTATGTTTCAAGATACCACTGCTGAGGGATTATATCCAAGGTGTGGAATAATATGTTTACCCATTCAGGTTGAGTTTATTAACCCCAGGTCTTATTCCAATGAAACAAATTCTTGTGAGGATCATCCTTACAATTTTACTTCTCTGTTATCCTAGTGTCTTCATGACCAACCTGAGCCTCATCATTCTGCAATATTCCTTCCATTCTATGAAATTTTCTCTATGAAAACCCCACCACCTGGTTGGGGTGGACTTCAAAGTGAAGTCCAATGCTTCATATCGCTGCTCTTCGGGCACCTTCTTCTCAAACTCATAAAGAAATAAATTAATATCCCAAGTGCCATAATAATAGGGCAAGTCACGTAGCTCTGATGTAAAGCAACGAAGTGATCTAGTAATTCTATTACACCACTTAGTAGAAACTTCATGCAATAGGTTCTGCCAATTATTCATCGGATTCTAAAACACAAGAGATATCGCGCTCCAAACTTATCCTTCCATCAGCGATTGGATTGATCCAATATTCATCATGCGCAATGATCTTATATATTTTGTCAATGTCACCATATTCATTCTGAACTATTTTTGTATATCACATGCCTTCAGTGGGTTCCAAAGGGACAACAACCCTAGTACCATTATTTTCAAACAACAACTTCCTATTCTTCAGATTAATTATGGCATACATATCATAAGCCCAATCAAATCCCAACAAAGCAGGATACATATTTATATCATCAACAATATCAATGACTTTGAATTCTGATAACACACTTGCACCATCAATTTCTACTTCCACGCCATGCAATTGACCCATAGGAATATTTTTTTGTTGATTTGCCATTCTTAGCTGAATTTGCGACCACTGTAGCTTTGGTCGTCCCATTCGTTCTGATGTCTTCTTTGGAAAAACATTTTCATCCGATTTGAGGTTAAGAATGACATGTTAAATTTCATAATCACCTATCTTTATAGTTAACTGCATTTCTCTGATAGTTATATTATTTTTTCTATATACCTTGCTCACTGCGCGTTGTTGAGGTTGTGGCTCTTCTTTGTCAGCGCAGTTTTCAATCAACGCCTACAATCCTTCCATAACTTTTTGATCCCTTAAAAAATTCATAAATGTCTGCATGCAAAAATGAATTTAGAATGGATGGATCAACTTCCTTTGTTTCAGTAGTCTCCTTGGGTTTATTCTTCTACAGAACTAGTTGTTGATCTTGAAGCTCTAGGGCTTATAAATTTCTTCTTCACTTCCATGAAGTTTTTTCTTTCGTGTTGTACATCAAACCCATTATTATTTTTCTCTAGATTTCTGGACCCATGTATCCTCCTTATGTTTATTTCCTTCTGCTTTGTCTTCTCCAGTATTTATACCTCTTCGTGTCACTATGTTAACACTTAGATCTTATTCGCGCGATTCAAATCTCATCATCTGTATGTTCTCGGCAGGTTGTTGATTGTGGTTTTCTTGTATTTTAGCCAATAATGTAGGAAAATATTCTATTTCATGATTAAATGTGTGAAAATACTTACAAGATACCACAGTCTATTCTGAAAATCCTTGGCGAAATGTCCAGTTTGACCACAATTATAACATATGATCTGTCCATGACCTCATCCAGTGCCTCCTTTGTGGCCACGCCCTCGGCCTTGGAAACCTCCACGCGTTTTTGGCAATCCTAAATCTTTGCGTCCTTCGACTTGTATTTCGTACACCCCAGGAATATTTTGCATCATTAAATCATAGCTCCGATAGTTCTTTTCATCATGTCCCACCAAGCTACAGAATTTATAGAAAATTACTTCAGCGACTCGAAAAAATTTTACAGCAAATTACAAGGTTTTGGCTTGAAACCTGGAATAGGTTTCACCAAACATTTGATTCGACACTTGGTCCAGGCTTCAATGGACTTGGCATCCCAGTACCCATGTACTATCTATAGACAGGACACTAATCCTTATGGTGGCCCTCCGCTTTGCACTTTATGCACCAAACTTCTGAGCGCATGTCATACCAAACCTATTTTCCCTTCTTTAGGTCCTAGAGTTCCATATGTAAGCTCGCCAACTAGGTCTAGATCTGCTGAATCCCTATGTTGGTATCTGCTACCCGCGAAGATTCTAGATTCATCACAATCTCCAATGCTTCCACTTGGGTTGCGATCTTTTGCTGCGATAGTGGTAATCTAAGGTGTGGTAACAATGTGGCTATAAACCATTCCTTGTGCTTCTCATCAGGTATCTCAAAGCTGACTTGACTTAGAAACATCTTAAACCTTTGATATACATCCCACACAATTTCAGTGACTAATTTTTTTATCTCTTTGATCTCTGTAATACATTACGACTGTGATTTTGGCTTCCTAAATTTAGCATTCAGTGCAAGCTTTATCTGAGGAAATGTGGCATTCTGGATATTCACAGAGTACATCATATACCAAGACAAGGCTCTTTCCTACAGCATTGTGACCAGCTGCGCTTTCTTCATATTCTCATCAGTGATGTTAAGAAATCTCCACACTACTTCTACAACAAACCAAAATTGCTTGGGGTCATCTAATCCCTTGAAAATGGGCATCTTCATTGTATGAACAAGGCAGGTGGAGGTGGAGGTGGAGGAACAATATGGGGATGGGTTTTGATGGGAATGGATGGTTGGGGAAGCCCAACAGCACTCTAATGATCTCCAAATGCTATCAACACACTTCTATGGGTCGCATGATTGTTTTCTCCTTCTTCGCTTTTAGACACAAACAATGGACTATACTCAGACTCAATATAATTATTTTTATCTACCCTAAATCTCTTACCACATCGCGTAATTCCAGTCTTTCTTTCTCCGAACATCAATCAGATTGCATTCGCAACACAACCTTTCCACATGTTGGAGAGGGGTCCCCTGAGGCACAATTTCCAATGTCATTTTGTATAATTTTGTATGTGCGCGTTGTGCAAAGGGAGTCAAGGGACTTTGGGTTGGGTCAAAGTCCCCAATTTTGATGTAAATGGGCTTAATGGTACACTATTGGCCTTAAACCATGGTTTGAGACCATAGTATCTATGCACTAGGAGAATATAAATATATAGATTGTGTAAGCTAAGTAGTAAGAATTAAGCTCATGATATTGATGTTTATGCATTTGTAATACATTGTAAGGGTTGTCTAGGTTGGGTTAAGAGGCTCCTGCTCGCTGTTTGCGCGAAAACCTAGTCCTAATTTTGTGCAAACTCTGATTGATGTGTGCGCAAATATTTTTGTAAGGGAAATATGATGTATTGAATGACAGATCTGAAGCTAATAGAAAGGACAGTTTTTTGCAAGTTTACTATGTTGTGCATCTGAGTTGTTTACTGCTTATGCTCTATTAAGATCGAATTATGTGTCTTACTTATTGATGATTACGCAAATATTTCTGATATGATTATGAATTCTTATGGATGGTTGATAGTTATGTTTAAGTATTTGCATTGTTTAAGCTCTGGATCTGGTTTTTTTCTATTTAACTAAGGCAAACATCGACTCTTTGTTATTCTACTAAAGACCGTGCATTCTCTGTGATTCTGATATATATTGTTGTGCGCATCCATTTACCATTAGTATAAGTTTGAATTAGGTTTTGCTGAGGATCACTTCATTATTTTCTCCCTCATGGTGCGGAAACCTAGTTCCATTACCCCCCCATACTGCTTCAAGTGAGACTTTGATCTGCACAAGCAAGACATTGCCGAAAGGGCTAGTAGTTGGAGGGTTTGTTGGTTTATCCATAAACTTTGGACCTGGGTCAGGACCCCTCAAGCCAACAAATGGTTCTATTTCTAGGACCAGGATCATTTTGAGGGATATTTGATGTTGTGGCATCCGTCACAAAACAAATTACAAGATTGGCTAGATAGAAATATCCTTGAATTTGCGCTCCAAGAGAATAGAAGTACTAATGTATCTGATGAGTAGTGGGTACAAAAATATATTTATACAAAAGTTGATGAAATATCTTTTTTTCCTTTGCGCACGAACTACAGGAGTGGTTGTCGCACTTATTTGAATTCCATTACTACATAAAATACAACATAGTCACTGAGTGTACTCCTGAATTGATCCATCAAGTAGAGAAGTTTGATAATAAAATCACTTGCACGGTAGATCATTGGATCGACCACCTCTTGGGAGGATTTGTGACTGAATTTTCCATTGATCAATTTGCATCATATTCTGAAGCAGAAAGAAGGTTTTTCGAAGGCCCCAAAGGTAAGTTCCTGTGCTCAATGAAATTATTGTTGAAAATGATATTGTGTGAACGAAGTTGTATGTGCGAACATACTGCTTGAATGCATCGAAGAGGTCCAACTGCACACAGTGAACCGGAACAAGAAACTCTAGCTTAAGTGACTCTGAAGAATAAATTCCATCACACAAGAAACCCTTGAGCCTATTTCGAACTCCATCCACTCCATTTCTAAACTCACATCACAGGTAACCTACTCCACTGCGCAGTCCATCTCTGCCACCACCTCCATCTCCCCCTGAAGTAGATATGGTTGCATCAATGAAGTGGTCCTCATCAAAACTGCATGCAAACTTATAATAATGGTAAAAAAATGTGCGCAAAAATATATAGCAGAATCACAAAGAATTCACAGTCTTTAGTAGAATAACACAAAGTCGTTGTTGTCCTTAGTGGAGTTAAATAGAACATAACCAGATCCACATCTTAAATAATGAAAATACTTATCAACCATCAATAAGCATTCATAATCATATCATATATCCTTGTGTAATCATCAATAATTAAGACAGATAATGTGATCTTAACAGAACATAAGCAGTAAACAAATCAGATGCATAACACAGTAAACTTGCCAAAAAAAGTCCTTTCTATTTTCTTCAGATCTATCAATCAAAACATCATCTTTCCCTAATAAAAACCTTCCGTGCACACAGCCAGCAGAGCCCACACACAGCCAGGACTAGGTCTTCAAGCACACAGCTAGCAGGAGCCTCTTAACCCAACCCTTACAACGTATTACAGATGCATAGACATTAATATAATGAAATTAATTATTACTACTTAGCTTAGACACAATTTATCTAATTATATTCACCTAGCGCGCAAATATTATGGTCTCAAACCACGGTTTGAGGTCCACAATTTACCATTAAGCCCATTTACATCAAAAATGGGAACTTTTACCACCCTAAAGCCCCTTGACTCCCTTTGTGCAACGCGCACATACAAAATTATACAAAATGACATCGGAAATTGTGCCTCAGTGGACCCCGCTCCAACACCACACAATAGCATCTTAACCCAGAGCTTCAATGAGTTTAAGTAATTACCTCACAAGCCTTTGAAGCATATGTGCTTGGCTTCACTGTAGGACACATATGTACCAATCGTGAACTCAGTAATAGAGCCTCCAAGGATATTATCGATCCAATAGTCCACAACCCTTGAGATATTTTTTTTTTGTCTCCTTGAGTCACTTAATCAACTCTGGGTTTCACGAATTAGGCCTATTGTTGAAATGGTTTGTATTCTCAGCAAATTGGGACAACCACTCATACAACTCTTTAGAAAACAACAAGAAAAACATCATGTGCTGATCTGTGAAGATATACTTCTCTAACCACTTTTCAGGTCAACACAACAGTACATAAACAGAACATAATAGATCTAAATCCAAGAGCATAGTATACAAAAAGTTCGTAGCTTAAGGACATAAAACGCATAATACAGTAATTATCAATAATTCACATAATAGTACTCACAGATTCAGTTCTCTAACAATCTTTCACATTCATTCTTTCATAAATTCTTCCTTACAAATCCCTTCCCAACCTGCGCACACAGAAGCAGGGTCTGCACACAGCTGGACTTGGATCTCCGCGCACACAGCCAGCAATACTCCATTCCCCAAAACCCAAACAGATAGCTTAAATCACAATTCACATCAATGGCTCATAATTTCTTATCCTTCACAACACAAAATGCATCTCTATTTATAACAATCTAGCCTCGACTTTCCTATGGTCCGCAACCCATGGTTTTTGGACCCCTAGTTTTCCCTTTGACCCATTACAATGCATTCGGGGCTTTGACCCACCCCAAAACCCTTCCGCTAGGCTAAATATAATCAGAAATATTCAAAATGGACCAGTTTCATAGCTTGTTAGGAGACCCTATTCCAACAGTCCCCGAATACAATCTTGTGACTCGTCCTGAGTCACTGCAGTGGTGCGGCTTTGATTTGCGTGCGCAAGGTAGCCAGAGTGCGGAGGAGTGGTGGGAGCACTTCCTTACTCTGGGCCACAGCTCGTTGCGCAATTTTGACTAGTTTCAGGGAGACAGGGCCATCTAGAGCCGCGGTGACCCGTTCCAAAAGTCAGTGGAGGCACGCAATGGCAGACTGAGCATCTTCGGCGAGCTGAAGTGCGGTGTCATACCATGGTTGAAACCGTTTTTGAATAACATGATTGTTGTGGCAAAGGTTCTCAATCCTGTCTAATATGGCTAGATGCTGCGAGGAGATGGTGGAGGGTGAGGAGGCTCTGACTTGGTCCAAAGCATCTTCTGCCTGCTGTAATTTCGTCTGGACATGTTGAAGCGTGGAATGGTGGCACACTGTCGTCCATAATTGTGTAGCTGTTTCGACCAATTATGCGCCCTGCGTCAGCTGCTCCTGGATAATACACATTATGTCTGTGACCACTGCAATTCGCTGGTCCCGTACTTCAAGAGGTATGTCATACTGTTGTTGCGTGGCCCGGTCATGGTGGCGAACTTGATGCAACACTCTGGTGTACAATCCTCGTAGCTCTGTGCAATATAGCTCTGCTAAATCTAGTTGGATGTCCCCGGTAGTTGGATCGTGGGTGTTGACTAGGGCAATGCGAGGGAGTGAACACACATTGCTTCTACTAGGCAGTATTATGGAGCTACGGAGAAGCCACAGCATGTCCCTATATCACAGCATTTATTATGTGCATGGTTCGTAGACAATCCTTTCTGTCGGGAACCCGTGCTCACCCCGATGGCTGCACTCAGCATTCCTAGGCTCTCTGGTTTGGTCCATCCTAGCAAAATGAAAGCAGACAACCCAGAGAATGTTAATGAGTGAAAAAAACCTGTACGCAGATAGCAGGAACATGTTGTAGGGTGAATAAATAGCCTGGTGAGTAATTATCCAGCCATCCACACACCGTCCGGAGCTATTTAATGGTGGAGTAGCCCATTCGTGAGACTGACCATCGATCAGGTAGATCAATCTTACCATAAATGGCTGCATTGATGATCTGCCACCAATTGTGCGTACTTGTAAGATCCCTTTTTTATTAAATCAGGATGTGTTGACGGTCATCCTATGTCCCTGAGGTCATTTCCACAGAATGTCAGACCACGAATGATGCATGTATGTCATTTGCGTACCCTGAATGAAGGTCGACGCGAGATGTGTCTGCAAGTTGGCCATCAGTATTTTCAAGCCATGTGCTTTGCCCTTCGTTGGAATTTCCTTGCACCAGAGGGCTGCGTCATGTGTCATCATGCCATTTATTACTTGAGGCGTCCACAAATTCTTCAAATTATACGTGGGTCTAGGCAGGTCTGTAACCCGACACATGCCTAGGTCAATGGTACCCTGGCAAGCCTATCCATGCAAGGCTTGATTGCATCCTTGAGTATTTTATGTCAGCAATTTTCTGTGTAGGTTGATTGACCTCGGAGTCCATCTAGCAACTGGGGTCCCTATGCGCAGGATCACCCTTCTCCAATACTTCTCCTTGCGTAGAATACTGGTCCTTGCGTAGATGCTCCACGCAGTGTTATTGATAGTGCCCCTAGCCTGTTTTCTGTGGGAATCTTAGGTTCAGCCATCTTCTGACTATCATCTGCGTCCTCGTGGCAGGGAAGGTTCCTTTCCATGGTAGAGATGCGCCGAAAATTCCTAACAGTCTGAAGACATCGGAGCGCTGAAAATTCGTACAATCGGCCTTGCCAATTTTCCAGCTCCTCATCAGAGTCAGAAAAACATTCACTGTCCTTTTCCCAGCAGAGAATTCCTTCATCCGTGGGGTTAACCCGATCTTCATCCTGTGCAGTTAATTTATAAATGTGATCTAATTCCTCCTCCTCATAGGCTGGCTCTATATATCGCACACCTTCTTCTGGATCTAGTGGTACTATGACACGTGTATCTTTGCTTTCAATCACCATTTTTCACTTCTTGAGATTGATGATCCCCCCCATGTCAATTTCCTAGTCTAGTCCAAGGAGCACAGGGTAGGGATCTACATCTTCCACAATTTCTATGACTTCAAAGTCAGCTAGGACCCTTACCCTTGTGATGTCAACCATGACTTTTGGTAACCTCCCTAGAGGGATGATTTTTTTTTGATTGGCCATTCGCAACTGGATGGTGGACCATTCTAATTTAGGTTCTTCCATTCGTTACCATGTCTGCTTTGTTAATACATTCACATCTGCCCTCAGATCTAAGATAAACTGATCCATCTCATAGTCACCAATCTGCGCAGTCAATCGCATCTCTCTTCCAGTGCGCTTCTTATAGCTGTATAGTTTGTGTACATCCTTGGTTTCATGGATCAAATTGGTCTGAACTACGTAGGTATTCAATAGTGCTTGGAGATTTCCTATAGCCTGCGGACTTCGCAGTAGCTTCAAACATGCCTTTAAAAAGGGCTCAAGCCCTTCCTCTATCTAAGGTTGCATTGGCGGTGGCGTGGGGACTATCAGTGGTGTTTGTTCTTTGATAGACACCCCTTCCTGGGAGGCAAGCTCCTCTTTTTCTCCCTAGGTGACCAGCCTGCTACATGTCATGACTTTTACACAGGGATCTGCCTTTCTTAGCTCATATTTAACTCTTTGTATGTTCTGCGTAGGGGTGGGCTACTTTTCCTGCATCTTGGCTATTAAAATTGGGTAGTCTTCTACCTCATGGTCCAGCTTCCTACAATATTTGCATGATGGCCTAGTGGGATTTGGGAATTCTCTGGAAAAGTGCCCTATTTCCCCACAGTTATAACAGACTAGCTGCCCACATCCTCGTCCTACGCTTCCTCCCTGACCTCCTCTGCCTCGGGCCAGTGATCCTCCAAAGTGTGCAGAAATTCTTGGTAACACAGGGTACGATTGTACCCTATATAATTTCCCACAATCCATCATTGAGTCCTAAGTACAACATTTTCGCTCATCATGTCCCACTGATCGGCAGAATCAGCACCATTGTTGCTTTAGTTCTGGGACATATGCACCTAGCCGAGGGCAATGGTTCATATCATGCAGTCCTGCTACCCGAAAATCATCACACCATAGCATAGGTCTGCTTGAACCTAGTCGTAATAGGACAGGTTCCGTACTTGCCCCTGGGCGTACCGGACTAGGTCCTCCTGCTTACATGTAATCCGTTAGCAGAGGGAACTAATCCTTCCTATGGCTAGAAATCCGGATTCGTATGCACCAGAGATCTACGCAAACTTCCTTTCCTCGCTCTTTTCACAGGTTTTGTATCTCGATATGCATAGCCCCAAATTGTTCTTGGATTTGTTGCACCCCTGCTGACGTATCCTCTCAGGGGGCAGCCTCCAGTTTCATAGCAACTTCCACAGCCTTCTCCTATGACTCAAAGGTCTGATGACTCATTGGCGTGCGCAGATGAGGTAACAACATAGCGATGAACCATTATATATGTTGTCTATCATCATATTCGAACCCTCCTTCCCTGATTTCTTTCTTCAGTCATTGATCAGCCTCCCATACTGACTCAGATGCACCTTATTTGAAGTCCTTTACTTCTGCTACCAACTGGGAATAAGATTTCAGCTTCCTGAACTGGTGCTTCAAAGTGCCCTTGATATCTTGAATAGATGCACTCTCATTATGGGCAATATACCGCATATACCAGTCCAGGGCCCTGTCCTTGAAGGCCAATGAAAGCTGCACCCTTACATTCTACGCAGTCCATACAGAGTCTGCAATGAACCAAAACCGGTCCATATCCTCTTCTTGTACCCCCCTGAAGGTAGGTAGTTTCAGATGCACAGCCATATCATTGTGTAGGGAGGGTGGCGGTATAGGTGAATTCTTACCTTTACGCGGCCTAGGTGGCGATGTGGCTGGGGGATATTACTCAGCTGGTTTCTGCAACCAATTGTAGGCAGATCGCCCTCCGTCAAGGTTGTTCCGATAGTATTTACCACTGTGTGTTGCGCTCCCGTCTAGATCGGAGGTCATTCAGTCAGTATGACTACATAGAATACTCTTTTCGCACAGTAATTTCTTGATCAGCAACAGTAACATCCTCAGAAATTTTCCCTAGAACCCTTTCAAGAATCGTCGTTCAGCCTTAGAGTATGATACAAACTGATCAATGGAAAATTCTGTCACAAATCCTCCCAGCACACTATCCACCCAGTGATCCACCGTACATGTGATAGTATTATCAGTTCTTTCCAGCTGCTCGAGCAGCTTTGGGGTCCACTGAGTGACTCGCTCGTCCTTCCAGCACATTTGGAATTCCACAAGTCTGGCCAGCCACTCCTGGACTTAAATTGCAAAGGTTATAAAGAATATTTCGTAGCTTTTAGTAAGAATGTACCTATTTTTCCACCTTTCCACTGTTAACTTTTCACTGTGATTTTCTTCTATTGTGAACTCTTGGATCTGTCTTTAGAACCAGTCTTCGATCTCTTTTCTTTCATGCTTCCAGTATTCTCTTGTCATTGCCCAATTCCTCTCTCAGACTTATTTCGATCCCAGCAATGGAACCATTTGTTGGCTCGAGGGGTCCTGACCCAGGTTTGGTGTGCAAGGTTTGCCAACAAACCCCTATACTACTGGCCCTTTTGGCAGTGACCTGCTTGCGTAGGTCAAAGTATCACCCAAAGTAGTATGGGTGGGTGCTAGAACTAGGTTTCCACACCCTGAGAAAGGATGGGTAAAGCAAGCAGAGCTGCACTAGGTCTTGTAATCCCTGATTACCTTATTCTGCGCAGGGTTAATTATGTCTCTATTCGCATCCATGTGCACTAGATCTATATTTATATGATTTTTATTATATCAACACAGTAGTACATAAACAGAACATAATAGATCTAAATCCAAGAGCACGGTATACAGATATTTCACAGCTTAAGGATAGAAAACGCACAATATAGTAATTATCAGTAATTCACATAACAATACTCACAGATTCAGTTCTCTAACAATCTTTCGCATTCATTCATTCATCAATTCTTCCTTACAATTCCCTTCCCAACCTGCGCACACAGCGACATGGTCCGCACACAACTAGACTTGGATCTCCATGCACACAGCGAGTAGGAGTCTGTTCCCCAAAAACCAAACAGATAGCTTAAATCACAATTGGCATCAATAGCTCATCATTTTTTATCCTTCACAATACAAAATGCATCTCTATTTATAACAATCTAGCCTCGACTTTCCTATGGTCTGCAACCCATGGTTTTCGGACCCCTAGTTTTCCCTTTGACCCATTATAATGTGTTCGGGGCTTTGACACACCCCAAAACCCTTCCTCTAGGCTAAATATAATCAAAAATATTCAAAATGGACCAGTTTCATAGCTTGTTAGGAGACCCTGTTCCAACAAGTACCCTATTTCTCACTGATAAATCTTTATCTCTATGTTTTCTTCTAATTGTGTTTTGAGGATAATTCAATAGAGTATAACCAGTGAATTATTGGTGAGCCCATGTTTCCTGAGTAAAACTTGAGATATTGTCTTTGAAAGTTATTAAAAATTCTGCTAATTAAAGTTGAATTAGAGAATTATATGGTTAGCCCTGTCCTCTAGTTTATCTCCAACAATTGCTTTGAAATATCCCTTAAGATTATGCCAAAAGCAGGCTAGGTTAAAAGCCCTTACCTGATCTTAGGCTAATTTTTATGTTTATCTTGAATGTTTTCCTTAAGAATATGCTGAAAGCAGGCTAGGTTAAAATTCCTTACTTGATCTTAGGCTATTCTTTGTTTATTTTAAATTTTTTTCTTTAAGAGTATGCTAAAAGAAGGCTAGGTTAAAAGTCCTTACTTGATCTTAAGTTGCCCTTTGTTTTCTTGTGTTTTTGCTTCTTTCATAGCACTTTTAATGTTCCATACCACAAAATCAACTTAAAGGGACCCTTTGATATAGATGACTTTCCCCATGGACCACACTTGAAACTTGTTGTGCAATTAAATCCTTTTGTGACTCCATAGCCCAATGGATTGATATTGTTTCTTACCTATCCTATCAGTTGAACCACTCTTTCAACCAAATCGCACCTTTACCCTCCAAAATACTTCCTTCATTTTGATAATTTCCATCCCAACCAAAAACAAACAAAACCCTTATACTTCATAACTAGCCTAATATCATATCATAAGCCTTAAAGATCATATCTTTGAAAACACTTATATAGAGAGATCACTCTCTGAATCTAGGAGGGCTAGATCCTAGGATTCCAAAGTGGTTTTGATGTAGGCTCTATAGCGTTTGTTCTTGCCAATCTTGCAAACTACGGAGACCTAACACTCACCAATCCAAACCCCCATGAATTGCTTCCCCAAAGTCAATATGAGATGTGCAAAATTCATCCCACAAGGAAACAATATCTCATGCGAAACACCCATGGGTTGCCTAATGTCCCCTCTGAAATATATGACACAAGACACATGGATATTTTTCAGCTCATTAGGCACATGCATACTTCCCATCCTCCCTCCATAAATTCCCATAAAAATTACAAGCATATCATCAATGTATGGGAGCAAAACAATGTACAAACAAACAGCAAGGTGCACATATGAAGGTGGGTCATAGTCCCACATGTGGAACCAACGTAATGCATCTCCTACCTACATTAAACCAAGTTGTGGTAAGTGGTCTTCCCACCACTTACTTGCAGCCCATGCCATCTCACTGCAACTTAATATGTGAGATATGTTTGGTGCCTTAGGAAAGCACCCATCATGAAACAAGATCTCCCTTTGTCCAATAGGGGAGTGGCCAAGTACAACAAGTGTTGTGGCCCAAAATTTTCCATGAGATTTACAAGATAAAACCCTCCTCCTTGGAGTCATGGCCTGCATAAACAAGGTGGAAGAATGCATATAATTAGAAAAATAAACTTGTTTCACCTGAGCATATTCTTCACCAATAGTCCTCCCCATCAATTTGGAGTGGTGCATAGATCTATCTCCTCCCTCAAGAGGGGAAAGAGAAGGTTGAATTAACTCTCCAACAGAGCTATGTTGCTGCCCCATCTCCACAGGGTTCATGCATCTTTGACAATGTTGATAGAGTTCTTCATCAAAGCCCTCCCAATAGTAGCTCCTCAAGATGGTGTTGTTGAGCTTCATAAGATATTCTTGGCTGTAACAGAACTCCTCATAGGCCCATTGTAGTAACTTCTCCTTGAGCTTGGAGGATCTAGATAAGAATATCCTACCATGATTATAGATGACTCTCTCAAGGATTGAACAACTCCCCTCATGCAACGAGTCATCTAGAATCATGCAAGTATGAATATCCTTGGAATATCCTACCAGCAGTTGGGATTTCCAATAGGGATCTAATGTGTCCAACAATGACAGCGCTGATAATATGCCAACTAAAATGGTTTCCATGTTTTTGCTCTTCTCCTTGACATCCTCCATGTTCAAGGTGTAATTTTGAAGGCCATACCTCCCACTCTTCTCCTTTTTTTCATCTCCCATGCCAAAGGTATGAGATGGAATGTTGTTGTTCATTCCTTGTTTCCCTCCTTGCTCATGCACATGCTTTAGAGAAGAAAGAAGCTCTTGGGAGTTAGTCTTCCATGGAAGGCTATCATTTGTCCAAGGCCTCTATGTTTTGGCCAAAGCATGCATGTGAGACCACCATCTCTCTTCCAGCAGGGAAGAGTGTTCTTCAAACAAGTTTGTATGTTGATTCAAATCTTGCCTCCCCTGCTTCATGATGGTGGCATTTGCTCTCCTTGCAGCATATCTCCTCAATGCAATTTGAGAGGTGAGGATAGATAATGAAGTAAAAGGAAAAATGATCTCCCTTTCATTTTACCTTCCCCATACTCTCAGCGCTGTAGCATGGTCTCCTAATGCTCTCTTCCTTCTGGGATCTTCTGAAGGAGCATCAA
Source organism: Pinus albicaulis (assembly GCA_034641835.2). Lineage (NCBI taxonomy): Eukaryota > Viridiplantae > Streptophyta > Pinopsida > Pinales > Pinaceae > Pinus > Pinus albicaulis. Next base: position 149,739,632 of record CM076575.1, read on the forward strand.
TGCATGAAACAACTCCCATCAAATCTGTATCAGGTGGTCTTCTAGGGGGTCAAAACAAGATAAATATGTCTCATGGCTCATTCCCATGTGAACTACCGATGGGAACATAATATGACTACTTCCACTGTGCAAATCCATCTCTAATTTTTGTGTGGAAGTACCAAGATAAGGAGAGGTTGGAGCAACTCCCCCATCTTCTTCTTCATTGCCCACCTTCTGCAAGATTTCACAACCTAAGGTGCTTCTTTATTTTGTCTCCTTTTCTATCATCATAGACACATGCTGCTCATCTTTCCCATGAATAAGATCCTGGGGACCTCCTTGTAGAGATACAAGGGCCCTCATAGTGGAAGCAATAGCTTCAACTCCATCTTTCAACAAAGTTAGATTCCCTCCTGTTGTCACAACGCTGGAGGAACCTTTCAGTTCTACTTCTTCCTCCTCAACAATGGAGTATGCCCCATCAATAAGAGATCCTTTTTCTTGATCTCTCATTGAGGAAATTACATTCATGTCTTCTTCCTAAGAAGAATGATCCTGCTGAAGTAAGGCCTTTTCCCTTGGAAAATCATGTAGTAGATCTTTACCCCTCCCAGCAATGTTCTGAAATGGAGTTATCTTCATGTATCTTCTCCCTTCTTTGAGCTAAAAAAACTGAGGGAAGCCTAAATTCTCCTTGAATATTTTAGACTGAGATTCATATTCTCTGAGGTATTCACCAAGGGTCTCCTCCTCTGGTGTCTCTCCCTCTTCTCCTCTTGCAAAGAATGGAAGCCTAATGTAACGTTGTAGATCAGATTGTGTGGTTGCATGCTCACACACATTAGATGAAGTAGTGGGGCTACCCTCTTGTGAAAACCTCATCAATATATCTTTTGATCTTCCATTCCTCACTCCCCTAATTTCTCCCTCCATCTCATGCAAAGCTTGAGAAAGAATGTTAGAGAACTCTACTCCTTTTATTCTTCCATACAAAGGGGTTTCAATGGTGTAATAATTTTTCTTTTGTCTTCTTCCATGATACCTCTTCTCTCTGTCAGTGAGAGGTTATCCTCCCTCTGAAGAAATATTGGCTTCAAGAATGCACATTTTGTGCCAAAGATCTTGCTTTGATACCACTGTAATATCCCAAATTGGGAACAGCTACACTATTGGGAATATCTTGAGTTATTACCAATGTGGAGCTTCAGAAAATCATGAGCATGAAAATTTATAACAGCTCATTAGATTTAAAACAACATCTCACCAACAGATGAAAGAAGCTTAGCAAGTATATGGACGATATTCTCCTTCCCAATTGGGGAAATTCAGAAATATATGGGTTTTCTACAACAATAAGAGTACCCTAAGGTATTCCAAAGTTGGAGAGCAGTAAGAAATAAACTTTAACTGATGCTAGATGACATATCCTTCATTCTAAGCAATAGCAACAACTTTACTTCACTTCTTGACTCAAAAGGGTGGGGAAAAGCAGTGATTTACGCCCTAAAATGATTAATTTCAGGGATGTGCATAAAACTAAGGAGCGATGATAGTTGGATCTTCTATCTTAGGTCATGTGCAACTCCTATACCAAATTTCAGCCCAAACAAATAACGCTAGCTAGGTTAAACAATTCTCCCACCCCCGAAATGGCTTAAAAATGTTGATTTCCCATGACCTAGAGTATGCAGAATGTGAATGAAGAATATGCAGCGTAAATTCTGAAGGAATTAGATGCAAATAAGTATAAAAATCATTAAATCATACCTATGATATGATTTATGCAATATATCGGAGAAATACAGAATTTTTACATGGATCAAGGCTTCAGAATGAGACACTGCAACACAAGAAAAGGTAGAAAGAGACTGACAGGGTAATTTTCATTGATGAAGTATGTATTAGATTAAAACTTAGATCTATAGTAGATCTACACATAAAATTTTAGATCTATATCAGATATATAGACAAGAAATTCTCCTCTATACACTCCCCTTGGGGATCTCAGTAAAACATGAAGGTACAAGAGTAGATCTGAGATCTAAGTCACAGATCTGCAGAAGTATTTAGAAAATTATGAATAATAACATATACAACAGATCAGATCTGAAATACATGGATTGGTTTGCTAATCCATGGATCACCACAGTGAAAGGAAGGATCCAATCACCAGAGATATTCCTCCTCTAAAATGATGCCAAGACACCCTGCAACTCTGCTTTTGCAAATAACGTAGTCATGGAAGAGGGACTACGTTGTAGGCCCTGGAAAATCTTTGGTCTGCTGCCAATGTATGGATCTGAAGCTCAAACTGTGGATGCACTCTTCTAGGAGGTTAAAATACACACTCACTGAGAAGAGGCTCCAATAAAAGCTATATCTTTGCAGATTTAGAGTTCCACTTGCTGCAACTCACATGGACAACCCAATCCTAAGAAGAACTGTGTTGTAGATGCAAGATGTGGCTTGGAAAAATTCCAGATAGTGGACTAGACAAACAAGACTCCTCCAAGAGCTGCTCAAGGGAGGAGGTGGGAGTTCCTAAATAGGAAACCCCAACAAAGATATGTCTCTGTTTACATAGGCCTTGATTTATTCATGGTTTTTAGGATTTTTACATGTCCTCCTTCATATTTTATTCATAAACATGAAATCCAAGATAAAATAAGGAAAAATAAGATATTCCCATTAGCTTGCGCTAAATGGGAATATTACAGTATGTTATCCATAACTATAATATCTTTCATGGATGTTAGACATAGTAATATGATTTACCTTATATAAATTGTTTCTAAGAGTTTTATTTCACACTCATATTGTGCATTGATACTATTGTACCTAACAACCCCATGTTTGACCTATTCATGGTCTCTAATTGGTTTGACATTCCTAAAATTATTTTTATCTTAAATTAATTTAATATAGTGATTTACAAATAAAATGAATGTTGTTGAAGGCCTTGTAATAGAATACTTCCAAATTTAATGAAATATGTGTTATTGAGTTGTAGAACAACAAGCTATGAATCTAGATTTACAAGCAATGTGCATATGTCGAGATTGATGGCCTCAGTTAATAGTTCAAGAACAACACTATATTCAGTGACATTGTTTGTAGTTCGTCCTAGACAAATACCTTGTAGTTCTATCAATTCACCCGTAGGATCATAGATTACCCAGGTTGCTGAAGAAAAATTCCTGGTACTATGGGAAGCACCATCCGCGAACCCGACATAAGGGGTAATAGACATCTGCACAAAAAAGCAAGACTCAAATAAGCAAGAAAATGCTCACAAAGCACACCAAATAAAATCATGTAAAAAATGAAAAAAACACCTATGTACACAAATCATGCATAATACTTTTTGAGATACAACCCATTTCTGGGTTGTTCTAACGGATGACCTTAGTAATCAATGAGCTCATAGGCCCCATTCTACAATACATGTTTAACAATGTAAGGCCCATGCCACATGGGTTGAAATTTACCTGCCCCTAGCTTATCATGAGCTTGGTCGTAAAGGAGGACGAGATCTCCTTCAATGAAAGCCTGAGGGGAAACTGATTGGTCGAAATGAGCTTTGACCCACTTTTTTTGTGCTTCAATAACAAAAGTAGCAAAGCGGTGGGTTTCATCTAACCTTTCGAGATAAAGGATACGATCTTCTTCCAGTGAAGTTTTCAAAAGTAATTAAACAGCCAACTTGAGCGAAGGTATTTCAAATTCAATCGGAAGAGTGGCTTCCAGCCCATAAACCAACTGAAAATGGGTGAATCCGGTTGCACCCTTAACTGAGGTTCAGTATGCCCAAAGTGCTAAAAATAACATGAGATGCCAATTAGATATATGGATCCCAATCGTACGTTGAAGCATAGTAACAAGAACTTTGTTCACAGCTTCAACCTGGCCATTGGCCTGAGGATAGTACGGCATTGAGCTGTTGTGACACAGACCCAACTTAGAAGTCAACTCAGCCACCATGTAATGCCGAAAATGGGAACCATGATCGGTGACAATGGCTTGAGGGACACCAATCCTAGTAGTGATATGATTGAATATGAATCGAGCAGTTGTCTTACCATCGGCGACAAGTGTAGGCATTGCTTTGGCCCATTTGGTGAAGTAGTCCATAGCTACGATAATATAAGAATGCCCCCCGGCCGAGTGACGATTACACATCATAAAGTCGATGCCCCACTTCACAAAGAGAACAACAGTAATGACAGGATGAAGAGGTACAGGTGGCACATGCATCTTGTGTTGATAAACCTGGCAATCATGACATTTACAAACCCTGACAATGTAGTATTTGAAGATAGAAGGCCAAAAATAACCAGCACGAAGAATCTTCTATGCAGTGGCATAACCAGACATGTGACTGCCACATGCACCACTGTGACAATCATTGAGGACTTTCTCATCTTCCTCGAGGTTCAAACACCGACGGAGAATGGAATCCACTCCGACATGATAGACGGTATCCCCGACTATACGATAAGGTTGCGACTGATGATGGATGCGTCAGCGGGCATCCTTCGTCAACTCATATCTGAAAGTAGAAGTCTGGAGATAAACGATGATATCACCATACCACAGATCGAGGGTGCTAATAAAGAAAAGCATATCGTCTCGTATATATTCCTCAAGACGAGACGGAGGAGAGTTTGAAGGCAGGGAACAAATAAAATCAGCAAATACTAATGATTTCTTTGACTTGGCCGTAGTAAATTCCAAATCAAACTCTTGGAGGATAACAATCCACTTCGAGTATTTCCCCCCAGCAATTGTCGAGACAATATATAGGTCATGGGGTTGCAATCGAAAATCACAGTCACCATACGCAAAATAATATAATGACGAAAACACTGAACGGCTTGAACCGCAGTTAATGCTAACTTCTTGACATGGGCATAGCACGTCTTAGGGTTGAAAATGTTACGAGATAGGTAATAAATAACATTCTCATTACCTTCATCATTGTCTTGTACCAGAACCATGGCAATCGTACTGAAATCGGTGGCTAAATAAAGGGAAAAATCACGATGACAGTTAGGAGGATGCAACAGAGGAGCATTGACAAGCAACGTCTTCAGGGCCTCAAAATACTTTTGAGCAATCTCATCCCAATAGAATGGGACACCCTACTTTAATAAATGCGTGTATCCCCGAGCCACTTCTGCATAGTTAGTATAAAACGGCATAGAAAACTAGCCTTACCTTGCAAACTCTGCAACTGAAGTAATGAGGATGGAGAGGGGAGATTAATAATAGCCTCAACCTTCAAAGGATCGAGGCAAATTCCGTCTTTAGATACGATAAACCCTAAAATTCTACCGAAATCAACGCAGAAGACGCACTTGTGCGGATTAATCCGAATATTGTAATGTCGACAACGAAGAAAATTTTGACAAAGATGGTCGGGATGGTCTAGACGCTTAGCTAAATGAGCAGGAAGGTCATCCAGATAAGGCTGAATGATGTGTCGAATATCATGAAAAGCATACTATATCGCTCGCTGAAATTTAGCGCAGGCATTCTTTAAGCCAAAAGGGAACTTTTTATAGGCGAAAGTACCCCAAGGACAGATAAAGGAAGTCTTATGTTGATCAGTCAGAAGAACGTTAATCTGATTGTAACCAGAAAAACCATCCATTAAGGAAAAGATCTCACTCCCATCACAGTCATCAATAATCTGATCAATAAAGGGAGTGGGATAATTATCCTTAGGACAAGCTCAATTAATATCACGATAATCAACACAGACACGAATAGTTCCTTGCTTCTTATCTATAGTAACAATATTAGATACCCATTCTATCAAAGGAATCAGATAAATAAAACCAGCTCGTAGAAGTCTTTCAACTTCAGCTTTAATGGCGGCAGCTTTTCTAGGGTGCACCGGATGAAGACACTAGTGAACAAGTTTCGAACTAGGATAAGTACGAATTTCATGCACCACTATACTAGGATCAATGTCAGGAATTTCTTCGTAGGACCATCCAAAGACATCACGGAACTCACGAAAAAGGCTAGTATAAACCTGGACTTCATCAAAAGAACAGGTAACCCCAATATCGATTTTCTCGACAATTCCTGGTTTAACGGAAATTTCAATAGGCATCGTCTGTGTAATGTTACTCAAGCTACCTTCTGTAAAGACGTCATGTGTCAAAACAGGAAATTGAATCAGAGGAGAAGGAACCTGAGATAGAAAACGCTCGAGACAAGTAGACATGTCCTCGAGGACGGGCATAAACGAGGAACGATGATGCCCATCATCCCACGGCAGATCTTCAAGAGACATGGTTTCCACAATGGCTTCATCAGAAGGAAACATCTTTGTCAACGGATCAAGCAAATTTAAATCACCAAGCCAGGGGGCTTGAGAATAAATTTCAAGAGACATTCTCAAAGGAGCACAATCAGAGGATGGAGGTTCTGAAGTAGCAATGAGTTGACAATAATCAATCTCGATTGGACTCAAAGGCATCGAATCTCTGAAGGAATCAATCTATTCAGCCGAAGGAATAATCCATGGGTCATCAGACCAAGATATCATATTAATTTGAATAGTATTAGGAGGAGGAAGAGGAAAAATACCCATGAGGGTAGGAATTTTAAAAATACCTAGCCCTATGCTCTCGTAGGTAGTGGGAATCTTATCCACATACTTAACATTGTTCTCGGAAGAAGAGGTGAAGAAAGACAATTGATCAACAGTAACAATCTTTCCTTCATGTGGAAATTTCAAAACACAAAACAGAGTGGACGGAACACACAACATGGCATGAGTCCAACTGTGAACGAGGAGAAGATTATAATTAATCTTAGCATCGACGAATTCAACCTCGACATTCACTACCTTCCCTTTCAAATTAATCGGTAAACTAGCAAGAACACCTAAAGGATTTTATTCTCTCCCATCAAATGCTTCTAAGGCATTTGGTGATGAATTCAGAGCTAGAGAACCAATGGCTTTCCAACATGAAGATGACATGATATATTTTGATGCACCTTCGTCCACAACTGCTCGATGAATATCGAAACCATTAATAACAACTTGAATAATGAGCGCAATCTGATGCGGAATTCGTGGAACAAAATTCTCTAAATCGAAAGAAAGAAGGTTAGCATCGGTAGGATCAGTCCCGCCAATTGCAGATAACAAAGTTCTTCGTTGTGATGGACAGCTCTGAAGTACTTCTAACACGGATGGTGCCTGAGCTAGATCTTCAACAATATTTTAATGGTGAGTGGCACGGGCGTTGGGATTATAAGAAGACTTACGGAGAACACCTTTGGAAGGTGGTCGCACAATGTATTTAGCACTGGGCCTTTCAATCTTAAGAGGACCAATAACAGGTGGAGGAAGAGGAGGACCATCAACGATCTCCTTCCCTGTGGCCTGACGGGATCCAATATAATCTTTGGATTGAGTAGCAATAGAAACAGTACTTGAACCATTCATCATGAACACCTAAGAGCCAAACAGGACAGAGGACTGAGTTTTCTCTACCATCTAAGTCTGTTGAGATGGGAAAGGTTCCTTAAGAACGGTCGAAGTTCCCTGGGTGCCTTTGAGCAATCGGCTCACTTCGGACCATCGAGGACAGTCTTTGGTGAAGTGCTCTTTGTCACAGATTAAACAAGGGTACTTCGGTTTGCATTGAGAACCATCACCAACACGAGATTCTAAGAATCCTATTTCGGGGTATTGGCTTTGGCTTTACCTTTACCTTTTTTTTTACCTTTAGAAGTATTATCCATAGGATTGGCCTAAACGGCATTAACTTCTACGTGTTTACTAGAATTCGTAGTAGACTAAGAAGCAACATTATTGGAAGGAGCGGAGTTCGGCTTCCCAAAGTTTGAAGATGACGACTTCTGAGAAGTCTAAGACACAGAACCAATAACACCATTGACTGATGGAGTCGCTAGTGGTTTAGAAGTTCCAAGTCGGGGAGCATCACGCAAGATATCATATAATGCGCCAGATTGAGAATACACAAGATCAAGGTACTAGGCGTAAGCATTGGCTTGTTCTTCGGTTACACATTCCCCCATAGCTATGTCTTTGGAAATCTGATTGACAAAGGAGGTGGTGAACCAATGAGTTAGAAGTTGATCAGGAATTTCAAATTTGATCATGCGACGACAGCGCCTCCACTCATGAATATGATCCGCGATATGAGTAGCTCAGTCTTGTTTCAATGAAGTAAGGAGGTGTGTCCCGGTCTCATAACGGACTGGTAACTGAAAATGGGTAAGGAATTCCATGGCTAAAGATTTTAAATCTTGGAAGACACCATGAGATATCTCAATGCACCACTTTGCAGTGGCACTAGTAAGAGTTCGCTGGAAAAGACGGAGTCTAATAGAATCATCAACCCAAGAGTTAGAGGAACACCACAAATAGTAAGTCATAACTGTAGAAATTATATAACTAATGCGTTATATGTCTAAGATTCTCCTGATCATACACTATTTGACTTCATGCACAATACATAATCTATTCCACAATTGATCATCATATGCGGAAATTAAATCAATTGAAAGCACATATTGAAACCATAAAAATTCACACACATTAACACAGTGTTTTATGGGAAAGCCTGAAGCTAAAAATCCCAAATATCTGTATATAATATATGTCATAGAGAGCATGTAACAATATTCATACAAATCTTCTCACAAGCTCTCAGTACAATACAATCGCTACACACTAATCAGGTCCCGATCTAGCAAATCCATGCACCGATCTCTGCCACCTGCTAGCCTTCCTCTACTGCACAATCCCTGCTGAAGAATGGCTTTGAATGAACTCAAATTGGTCCAGCCTTGCTCACGCAATCCTCATTGGCATCTCTACTCTGTGTTGGATGCAATCAATGCATCACTATAGTCACAACCAATAGTCATCTTTCCCTTTCACCTATCTCTCCATTGGTCTCCACTGAAACTTTCCATGCACTGTAGTTAACTGATGTATTCTTCAGTTGATTAATGAGTTAATATTTAGTGAATTAGTTAATAATTAATTCACACCACTCTCACTAGTGTATCAATCAGTTAGACTATATACAACTAGCTCAACTATGTCTAACTGAGTTAAACTGAACACAACTCCACCAACTACCTCAATAACTCCACCAAACTCTGTCACATGAGTTCTAACTGAAGTCTCCATGCAATAGCTCCACTTAACCCTTAGGAATAGCATAATTCCTTCTATCAGCTCCTGTGCCACATCTGTGCACTTAACTGAAGTGCTCCAAGAGAATAAGATAATGTTTATAGTCCAAATATTATTAAGAGTTAATAATATTCGACATATCTATTTTTAGACTGGCAATCTAAAAATAGATTCCGCCCAATATGTCTAAAAATAGAAGTCCATATATTTTTCCAACTTGACCAACCATCCACAAATAGCATCCTGCAACTCATAGAATATGATCGACAAGTCTAAAAGACTTGCGCCAAAAATATGCTTTCTTGGCCACTTAGTGAAACCAACTCTTTTCACTAAGCTCATCATCTTGTTGCAATCTCAACATACTCCCTCTCAACAAGATAGGATTATCTTCCACCGATCTTGTCTACAGCAAAGTGGTTCAGCTACTCTGGTGATGCCTTTATAGAATATCATCTTATTCTTCGTGCCTAGAATAACATGACCATCAACATGATCTTGGGCTGCATACATCATCTAATATGACATCTAGAATGTCAATGTGCTTGGTCCTATCATGCATCTGGAACAACGTTGTTGGTCACTTCATGTTATCACAATATATCACAGTAGGATCTAAGTGTGAACCGAACAACCTGACCAAGATCTTCCTCATCCATATAGCCTCGCATGCAGCCAAAATTGCTGCCATGTACTTGGCCTCCACTGAATTGAGTGCCACGGATCTCTGTTTCTTGCTGTACCAAGAAACTATTGTAGACCCGATACTGAAAATCCCTCCAGATGTGCTCTTTCTGTCCGTTGGGCTCCCTGCCCAATCTACATCTGTGAAGCCATGCAACTTCACCTCATCCGACTGTCTGTACCACAATCCATATCCTAATGTGCCCCTGAGATATCTCAATACATGCTTCCCCGCCTTCCAAAAGAGCTTGGTAGGCTTAACCATAGCTTGTGAAAGTTGGTTAACAGCATAGCATATGTCTAGTCGTGTACTGACTAGATACATGAGTGAACCAACCAATTGTCGATAAACAGTGGCATCCACTACCTCTGCCGATGTAGCATCCTCTTTCCTCCAACCACCAGGAATAGGAGTGTCGATAGGCTTGCAGCCTTGCATGTTGAACTTCTCTAGTATCTCCCGGGCATACTTGCCTTGAGACACAAACAGTCCATCACTGCGCTGCCAAATTTCCAATCCCAGGAAATAATGAAGGAGGCCCAAGTCGTTCATCTCAAACTCCTTTGCAAGATCAGCCTTGCATGAGAGTATCAACTGTTCATCAGCCATCAGTATCAAATCATCTACATAAAGTACAATGATCAGCAACTTACCCTCCACCACAATCTGGTATAGGTTTGGATCTGCCTCACTCTTGGTGAATCTAAGACCGGTGAAATAATTGTCTATCTGTGTGTACCAAGCACGAGGTACTTGTTTCAGCCCATACATCGCTCTTTTGAGCCTGCACACATGCGACTCGCTGCTGAAGATTTCGAATCCTTCAGATTTCTCTATTTACACCTCCTACTCAATGACTCCGTTGAGAAACATAGTCTTCACATCCATCTAATGAATGTGCCAACCCATCTGCGCTGAGAGAGCAAGGATGCTCCGTATGGAAAAATACCTTGTGACAGGTGAAAAGGTTTCTTCATAGTCAATCCCCTCAATCTGCGAGAAGCCCCGGGAAAAAAATCTTGCCTTGTACTTCTCGATGCTCCCGTTAGCAACTTTCTTCACTTTGTAGATCCATCTCTAATCTACCACTGATTTCCCTTCCGGCCTTGGGAAAATCTCCCATGCACTGTTTCTGACAATCGAATCATACTCTTCCACCATGGCATCTACCCATGCAGGGTTCTCCATAGCTTCCTTGAAAGAGGATGGTTTTATCATGATACACTTGCTCATCAGAGCCATGTATCTAGTATATCGGTCAGGTGACTGTCTCTATCTATGTTATGATGTAGGTGCTCCTACAATCTTCTCTACATCAAGATTCAGTCGCTCAGCTTCTGTAGTGCGCTTCCGCCCTCTGATGTTTGGCACTGCATGAGTGGTTTCTTCCACTCCATGAACCTCCTCTTGTGGCTGATCCACATCCTGAGGCTCATCCTTAGGAACTAATAGCTCCTCATCTACATGCAAGTGTGGCTCCCTCTCAAGCGAACACTTCATGGCTTTCTCCTCATGAAATTTGATATCCCGTCGCACAACAGTCTTCTGACTGTCTGGCAAATACACACGATAGTTGTGGGGTGTTTCTTTGTACCCCACAAATATCCCAACCTCTGTGGTCGGCTCCAACTTCTTCCTAGCATCCTTCATCACATGAATGTAAACAGGTGAGCCAAAAATATTGAAATGAGAAATATCAGGCTTCTTACCAGAAAACGCCTCTTTGGGTGTACTCATGCCAAGTACTCTATGAGGATAATGGTTATGCACATAAACCGCAGTGTTGCAAGATTCAACCCACAAGTGTATGGGAAGGCCCTGATCATGCATCATCGCCCGTGTAGCACCCATGATCGTTCTATTCTTTCGCTCCGCGACCCCATTCTGCTGTGGGTTATGAGGCGCTATGAGCTCTCTTCAAATTCCTTCTGCGTTGCAAAAGTCTTTGAATTCGCCAAAGATGAATTCACCACCATTATCGCTCCTAAGAGCCTTCACCTGCTTACCCGACTCTTTCTCAACCAATGCCTTGAACTCACAGAACTTTGAGAATGTCTCGCTCTTCTTCTGCATGAAGAAGATCCAGCACTTACGAGAAAAATCATCAACAAAGATCACATAGTACCTGTGCTTTTCTGTCGAAGCTACTAAGAAAAGTCCACACACGTCTGTGTGAATTCTCTCAAGGATCGTCGTGGCGTGAATATCCTTCTCATGAAAGGTGGCTTTCACAAATTTTCCCAAAGTACATCCCTTGCACTGATCTAACTGTGCAAGTGTACCTTTGGGAAGCTCAATAGAAATCTACTGCAAAATTTTCAAAGCGCCATGGTGAAGATGGCCCAATATCCTGTGCCACAATTCACCCTCATCCCGACTCACCACTCCTTCTGCTTTGCCTACCATTGCTGCGCAGCCATCTACCTACAATTGATAAAGGTTCATAACTCGAACCCCTATCCTCTGGGTTTCACCAGTTTCCTTACTACGCAGGAAATCCTTTCCCTTGCTAAAGACAACGTCATATCCCTTGTCTTCCAACATCGCCACAGAGATCAGATTCTTCTTCAATCCTGACATCCTTCAAGATGAAAGGTTTTCCAGACTCCCTCTCAAAGGAAATGGTCCCGATACCAGTCGCACTGTATCTACCATCATCGCCCATCTCGATGTGCACTCCAAGATCCTTCTCATCTAGATCAGTAAACAAATCTTTGTCTCCAGTCATATGGAAAGATGTGCCACTATCAAGAAACCACACTAATCCCATCACACTTGAGACCAAGCATGCGATCAGCAAAAATTCTAGCTCAAACTGTGAGGCTAAGGCCTCTCCAGCTGTAGATCCATCATCCTGCTTATTTTTCTTCTTATGTGGACAATTAGTGGCATAATGTTCGTGTTGGTGACAGTGAAAGCACTTCACCTTGGACATGTCCTGCTTCTTACCTTTCGCACCGGATTGAGAAGGATTTTTCTTTCCCTTCCCTTTCCTTTCTTTGGCAGCCAAAGCGCAATTTTCTTCATCTTCATTCTTCGATGAAGATCCATCTCTGGTACTCCGCCTTAGCTCCTCCTGCACAAGATTCGACCAAAGTTGCTCCCATCCCGGTAGTTTCTCCCGCCCATTGACAGAGTCCTCCTAGGAATGCCAACTCTTTGGAAGCCCAAGGAGAGCCAAGCTCACCAAGTCCTCTTCATCTACAGTAACCCACACACTTCCCAGCTCATCTTTGCACTGGACAAACTTCGTGAGGTACTTGGGTATACTTTCGCCTTTCTCCATTTTTATTTTCCTGAGCTTATCTTTGAGCACCAACTTCCTCTGGTTGCTCTTGCTTTGGAACAATTCTATCAAAGATTTCCACATCAAGAATGGAGAAGCTTTACCATGAAGGCTGGACACTATGTGATCCTTCACACCTTCCAACAGAATCCTTCGACATTTTTCTATCTTCTTTTTCCATGCGTCAAGTGCGGCAGCATCACTAGAAGCAGGTTTTGGAATTTTTGAATCTATGAACTCCTTCAACCCATTAGCCTCCAGCACCGCCTCCATCCTGTCCTTCCATGCAATATAATTTGAGCTGCCCTCAATGGCATATTCCAATCGCAATCCATTGAAAGACATCTCAAATTCGACACCAAGAAAACACTGCAGCAAATTCGAATTCCACTAGCACAAAACTCAACCGCTTCAATGATTTTCAATTGCTCCAATGATCAACATAGCTCTGATACCATGTATAAATTATATAACTAATGCATTATATGTCTGATATTCTCCTGATCATACAATATTTGACTTCATGCACAATACATAATCTATTCCACCATTGATCATCATATGTGGAAATTAAATCAATTGCATGCACACATTGAAACCATAAAAATTCACACACATTAACACAGTGTTTTACGGGAAATCCTGAAGCTAAAAACCCCAACTATCTGTATATAATTTATGTATATATATCATGTCACAATCCTCATACAAATATTCTCACAAGCTCTCAGTATAATACAGTCGCTACACACTAATCAGGTCCTGATTTAGCAAATCCATGCACCGATCTCTGACACCTACTAGCCTGCCTCTACTGCGCAATCCCTACTGAAGAATGGCTCTGAATGAACTCGAATTGGTCCAACCTTGCTCACACAATCCTCATTGGAATCTCTACTCTGTGTTGGATGCAATCAATGCATCACTATAGTCACAACTGATAGTCACCTTTCCCTTTCACCTATCTCTCCACTGGTCTCCACTAAAACTGTCCATGCACTGTAGTTAACTGATGTATTCTTCAGTTGATTAATGATTTAATATTTAGTGAATTAATTAATAATTAATTCACACCACTCTCACTATTGTATCAATCAGTTAGACTAGATACAACTAGCTCAATTGTGTCTAATTGAGTTAAACTGAACACAACTCCACCAAACTCTGTCACATGAGTTCTAACTGAATTCCTCCATGAAATAGCTCCACTTAACCCTCAGGAATAGCGTAATTCCTTTTTTCAGCTCCTGTGCCACATCTGTGCACTTAACTGAAGTGCTCCAAGAGAATAAGTTAATGTTTAGATTCCAAATATTATTAAGATCTAATAATATTCGACATATATATTTTTAGACTGGCAATCTAAAAATAGATTCTGCCCAATATGTCTAAAAATAGAAGTCCATATATTTTTCAAACTTGACCAACCATCGACAAATAGCATCCTGCAACTCATAGAATAGGATCGACATGTCTAAAAATAGACTTGCACCAAAAATATCCTGCGGGCCCACTTAGTGAAGGCGGCTCTTTTCACTAAGCTGCGCTTGGGGGTCTTCACCAAACTTTCCCTCAAATTTAGGACAATCACCAGGAATCTTGGTTAGAACCAGAGGCCAATATGGGTTATGAAGAATAGGATTATTCGCCAACTTTGACACATCAGGTAATTCCAATGTAGCAAGAAATGGTAATTGGGTATTGAAAGTCATCAAAGGTCTTTGATAAGGACTTTCATGTACAGTCCACCCAGTCCGAGTAGGATTCTATCTCCATTCATTCTATCCTGGAGGATTTGGATCATAGGGATTAGAATTAGCAGGATAAGTCAATTGATATTGGGGTTGAGGACCAGGATATTGGGTCGTAGTAAACCATTGAGGTCCTTGTTGAGCAGCGTATGGATTCTGTTGTGGAATTTAAGCATGACTTTGAGGTTGATGATAGACAGTTTGATTTTGAGATTAAGGAACCTGAGGTGCAGTATATACCAGTTGATATGAACCTTGAGGGTAGTAAGCACCTTGCGTTTGAGCAGGCGGACCTGGCTGAGCAAGTTGAGCAGGCTGTTGAGCGAGTAAACCTAACTAACCATAAACAGGTAAAATAGGCTATTTAAATGATGGAACCGGTTGAGGAGTAGTTGGAATCAGCTGTTGAGCAGGTTGAACTGAGTACTGAGGGCCACTGAGTTGGCCTTGTGGTAAAGGTTGGCCAGATGGTTCTGATGGACCAGGTTGTCCCTGATGACCAGGTTGACCCGAAGAAGGACCGTAGGGTTGTCTTGGTTTCACAACATGTTGGTCATATTAAACATGTGACTATGGTTGTGGTACAACAAGTTGTTCCTGTGGTGGGTAGATTTTCCCCCCAGGAGCCTGAGATAGCCCTGGTTGATTCAGAGGTTGACCAAACAGACCGGAGGGTTGTCCATGTTGGACCAAAGGTTGACCTTGTGAATTTTTTCCTTGTGGACCATATGGTTGTCCCTGTGGACCAAAAGTAGGGCCCTGCTAAGCTAAAGGTTGTCCTGAAGAAATTTTTCCTTGCAAGCCAGAGGGTTGTGCAAGCAGGGTAGGTCCCAAATGAGTAACAGTCTAATAAGGATCATAAACAGACTGATAAGGATCAATAGGAGGTAAATAGACTGGATTTCCACACACATCATAGTGGTGCCGATATATATATATACGAGATTACCAACAACATCATAGTGATGGAATCGTGGATTACCAGGAGCCTGAGACTGCTAAGAACCCTAAGAAATCTGCTGCTAAACAGCCAACAGATATTCTTCAAAATTAAGACCGCCAGGAATCACAGGAGTAGTGGAAACAACACTAGAAGCAGGTGGGGCCTCCGCGGCACTAGATTGTGATCTACTAGGACCGAGATTAACAAACCAAGTTGGATTGAGGAAAATAGACCTGCGAGTGTGAAAAGATCTCGATGACTGATGGGTAACAACAGCTATGGATGAAGCCACACAGACTGTCAATTAAACTGGAACAGATGTAACAGTAATCGACAAACTAGGTGTCGAAGGCAATAGTCCTAATGAAAGTAAGACCGAACTCTGAGAAGGATTTACTGTACTGTATTGCACAATGGAGGCAACTCCAGACACAATCTGACTCAAGGACCGATAGCCAGGCCGAAGTGACACCGACGGTGGAGAAGACTGAGTAGAAACATGAGGGATATCTTCCAAAAAAAACTGATATTCTCCTGTGGAAACATTCATTCCTTCACTACTTATAAGACTAGATTAATCCCTTTCTGACTCCGCCGTAAGATCTTCAAAAAGACTACGGGGACTAGGAGGCACAACAGCAGCAAAAAATGGCGAGCCCGGCATAAGAGGAGGAAAATCTCCTTCTTCCAAAAAACTAGACCAAACACCAGAAAGGGGCCAATTGAACTCAACTAGCTCTTCAGAAGGAGATCGAGTAGTAAGAGGCAGGACAGATGGGAGAATAGGTTGTGAGATCTTGGCAGACCTAGTGGGCTGAGGAGATTCGAAAGAAAATTCCAGGAAAGAACTACCAGTAGGAGACAGTGAAGATGACGAAACCAGTAGTTCCACCACCGTGACCGTATATCAAAACATAAAGGGACAAATAAAACCAATTGAGGACTCCAAGATCAAAACCAAGAAAAAACAACAGGCCAAGTAATAAAACTTTAACGTTTTCTGATCGTAGGTGATTAATTTTATGACACTAAAAGCATATTTTACTATTTCATTTTTAAAGAGTCGAGAAATAGGCCAAACATGACTCTAGTCACTTTCAATTTTAAACGAGCATGAAAGGACAAGTGCTCGACGATCTTTTCTCTTTTTAAAGAGTCATGAAAAGATAAAAATTACTACTCTGGAAGACTAAGCAAGAGGGTATGCCAGGTTTCCATGAACTACCATATACACCTTGGTAATAAAATGAAACACAAATGACCAAGGACTTGAAGTACGTGCAGGTAGTCTCCCCAAATGATGTGTTCAGTGTATCATGGTTACAAGGCAGCAGACTCGGCTTCCTATGGATAAAAGGATTGCAACCTAGAAGGCTCTCCCTTTATATACTTGATGGTATGGGGAGCACAAGTTCGTACTAGCACTGTCTAAAGCCAAATGGCGAATGACAGCTACTAGGTTTCAATGCTTCCTTAGGCTAATTAAACAAGTTTTAAAGTTGATCTTGAATTACATTTCAGTTTTAAGGTCCTATCGATGTTGGATCTCAAAAAATCCCAAAATGCAAGCTATATGCAAATGAACATCATTTCTGATTCAATGAATGCTAGTTATGAGAAGGATAGAGATCTTTCAAACAAAAGCAAACAAGGAGATTATTTGGAGAAATCCACTAATGCATCTAGCAGAATACGAAATGAAACTCTTTCCTAGATAATCAGATGCTAGTTATGCAAAAGAGTATTTCACTTTCAATGCAAGAAAGAATGAAAAATATGTTTTTTTTTTCAATGAAAATAAGTACATGATACACTAATTACATGAAAAACAAAAACAAACACTAGCTTAATTGTTGGGTAGGAATCGAAATTGAATGACTCAATAGATCACGAAACAAACACAAGAAATCACTCAAATTTAATATCGCAATATTTCAAACCAAGAGACAGTTTTCAAAATCCAAAACAAGCAATGTAATCTATGCTTAGAGAAAAAGGGCGAAGAACCAATCAAGAAAATGAAATGACTCTGCAACCATGACAATCACTCAAAATATTATGAAAACTGAGTGCAATCAAGCCACAAATGGGACTGAAAACAATCAAACCAACTCGATTTTTTAACAGAAGGCTCAGTGCACAAGGACACCTAAAACCCCTAAGGCCTCAACTAACACTGATAGGAATATGGACAAACAACTGAGAAAAGAAATTCGACAACAATTAACACAATCCCAAAGGAAAAATCATGCATATAAAATAACCTAGAAGCAAGCACAATTGGCCAAAAGACTCATCAAGGAGGTCAAACCAATTCCTACAGGGGTTGGTGCTACTATATGGCTGTAATCCATGCCATACAGGGGTTGGCGTGACTGCAAAAAGAGAAACCTGCACCAATTGATGTGATTTTTCAGAGAAAAACCGCGCCAAGCCAGGTAACTATGGGAAAAAGAGGAAAAACCAAAACCTAATGAGCAGAGGTCAATCTTGACACTCTGGAGCTAAACAGAGGATAAAAACTAAACAAGGAAACTAGAAAAAATAGATAACTAAAGCAATAATTGAAACTGACTCAACAAAAATGAAATGACAAACTCGCACTCTTATAATCCCTAGTGGAGTCACCAATTTGTTATGGAGGTAAATCCTCTCTGCAAACAGAGACTATCCCTGTAGCCCTAGAGCGGGTCTAGAAACATGGGGACACGCTAAATTGTTGCTTGCTAATTATTGAATGAAGAAGGGAAATGGTAGATTAACCTACCTGGAATCCAACGCTGTCGTTGTTGCTGTAGTGGTGGTGGCCTCTCGCGCCTGCTTCAGCAATTCACAATCCGTTTGCCATTATTCTGGGATACCTGCACAAAGAAAAAGGAAATAAGAACAGCATACAAGATGACAACATTCCATTCATAACTATTAACCAGTCAAAGAGGGCTAAACATATTGCGTTAAACAAACATTATAGCACAATAGTGGAACCAATCAGTAGTCATGTATATAAATGAATAGAAGGAAGAGTTACAACCGATGCTTTGACGTCGCAGTCTCCTCCAGCGAGGTCCAGGCGAAGCGCGTCTCAGATGCTTGTCAGGGAATTCAGACGGGGTGAAGGCATGGACTCAAGCTCTCCTCAACGTAATTCCTTCTATTTATCTTATCTAGTCATTTAGCTATAGTATCAGTTCTCCAAGTTCAGCTAGCTTGTTCTAAGAGAGATAGCTTCTTTTATAGAGGAAAAGGAGGAGGTTGGGATCCCTACAAAGGTGGGAGAGATTCCTATCCTTTAGGAGAGTTCCAAGGGAGGTGGAAACTACTAAATAAAGGAGGGAGTATGTGGTTGTTTCAGTTCAACCACTCCCAATGACTCATCCTCGAGGTGGTTGGAATAGAACCTTCACCTCTATTTTGTTTTTAAAAATCCATAAACAGCTTGGCGCAGGTGCTTAACTGGGATAGAGCGCCAACTAGCGCGGGCTTAGTGTTAATTTTCCAGCTCAGCGCGGGAGTATAACTGGCTACTTGTGTCAAGGAAAAAGCAAAGGTTTTTACAGTCCTGCTCAGGGAATTGTCAACAGGAGGAATGTTACTCTCATGCAAAGGAATGCAATGATGGTTTTTGCAAAGCATGAAACTTCTTATAAGTCACAGAAACGGCCCTCTAATGGGAAATATGGGGATTGCAGGGGCAGTGACAAAATTTTGTGTAACACCTTTGTATAATACCATCCTCCCCAAACTGTTGAAGAACTTTTCACTTCATGAAATGTTAAATTGCACCTCCAATGAGAGCTCTTAATTAGATTCTCTTTTCACCAAAGGCCCTCCAAAAGCACTGAAGTTTTGGATCTGCTGCAGGTAGAAGTTTCTCTTTGAGCTGTGAGATGCTCATTGAGAAAGGGTCATCTAGAAAGGAGAAAGGATTTCTCATCTCAGGATGTCTACCATTTATCATCTTTACCTCCATTGCTTCATGATTGAAGCTACCTTCAGAATGCTCCAAGAATGATGGGGTCTCTTCATTTTCACAGCTACTAAGTGACAGCGTTGCAGATCTGCATGGTAGTACATGTGCTATCTCAAAGCAAGGTACAATACTGATCTCACAATCAGTTATTGTACAAAGGATCATGTTCAACCCATTTTCTGAAACTCTACACTTCAACTCAAAGGTTTGTATGTAACTCAACAACGATGAACTGGGATTTCTTTTACCCTCCTTGATTAGATCAAGGGTCCTCTGTGCTGTGATATGTTGCTGCCTCAAATCAACATTTTGTTCTAGCCCTTCGTTATGCATTGGCCCTGATGGCATGTCCTTATAATTTTTAATAAGATCTATTGAAATAATATGTGATGAATTTTCATGCATACCTTGGATCAACTGTTGTGTGGAAACCTCTTTCCAGAACACAAGAGTTCCTCGAGTCGGGAAAAGAGTGTCTCAAACTGCTGGTAAGAGTGATGGATGCTCTTATTTAAGTGTACTAGCATTGGAAACTTCCTTCTCTTCCTCATGCATCTCCTGAATCATGCATGGGACTCTATGTGTCAAGAGCTCAAGACTACCTTGCAAAGTTTCAAGTGTCTCTTTTCCGGATGCAAGTACTTCTGGAGTTGGTGTTGAATGTAGTGACTTCTTGTCCAGAGTCACAAGATCGACATCCTCCTTTGTTTCCTTAGGGAATTTCACTTTGTGACACATCTCTGGTTTTCTCACATCAAATTCCTTCCTCAACTTTTGAAAGAAATATAAATATTTAGTCACCTTTTCATGCTCCATGTGACCAAACCACCAATCATTGGCTTCATCTGAAAGATGAAGTGCTGCAATTTGAACAGCCTCTCCTTCAGCTATAGGATGTAGTCTAAAAAATGCATCTAACCCTCTCCTTCAATCCTTAACAGTGTTTGAGGAAGATCCATCAAATGTAGGCAAATAGAATCTATTATGCCTCTTTCTTTTATTGCTACTATAGGATCCTCTTTCTTCTATGATTTTGAAGAATTGTTGGAGAGTTAGCTTCTCCTTGAATACTCTAGGTTGTTCTTTGTACTCTTCAAGATATAGACTGAGATTCTCAAGAGTCTCAGGTTCATTCCTTTCTTCATTTCTACACCTTTCACCTTCTCCAAAGAAAGTGGTCATAGTGGATTTATGAGGAGATCTATGATTCTCCGGTTTTCTTCTTTGCTGATAGGAAGTGCTTGGACCTTCCTTATCACCTCTTCTTCTTGGATCTTATTTTTGTCCTTCCTTCTTCATTGGATTGACCTCCTTGGATAGATCTTGCATGTATCTAAATAAAGGAGTGGAAAAATTATCATCCTCCATGATAGATCTCATTTATTTGCTTCTTCTTTTGATGTAAAAGACGAAATGTCCACAATCTGAGCCAAAGATCATGCTCTGATACCACTGTAGTATCCCAAAATGGAGAATGCAGTAATACTAAAACACAATATCAGAACTGTAGCAGAGTAAACAATAAATCTATATACACATCAGAATGCACAAAAATAGCTGAGTCATTTTATTATATTCGAGGTGCAAAAAATCAAGTACAACAGTGCTCAAAATATGAGACACTCAAGCCATAAGAGTAGCCTAGAATGGCCCTACAATGATATCCCAAAAGGGACTGTGTAACTGCTGCTCTGCTGGAAGGTAAACTGCACTGTCCCTACTGCAATTATAGGCACTATAACTACCTGTAAGATAGAAAGTCAGATCTAGGTAGAATGAGAGATCCGATGATGCTAAAATTATAGATCTGGGCTCAATGATGGATTCCCAAGATAACCCAGAAGGGATTTCTCAGATATGTAAGTCTAAGAAAACCACCCTCTTAGGGCTTCACATTTATGCTTCTGGGAATGCAGATCTAAAACTAGATTTGATGATATGATCGCAGCAATGATGTACAGTCAGATCTATGCAAGAAGGGTTGATCCCTTCTCTAGATCCTTGGGCTAAAAGCTCAAGATCTAGCTCCTCCAATCTCCTCCACTGAAAATAGTTGCTATAGAAACAACAACTTTAGAAAAATGCATTGTCACAAAGGGAGGCTCAATAGCCTACTACTACATATGTCAAATAAGTTCCCGAGTGATGGAAATAATAGATCCAATGTGAGGAGCTAATCCCTCACAGGATTTCCAGCTGAAATACTGGAAACTTCCTTCCTCCAATAGATCTACAGGACTGAACTACGCAATCCTTGAAGGGATTGCTGCTGCATGGAGGTAAAACCCAATGGCCTAAATGCCGGATGTATATCTGCTGCTCCTGAAAGGCTAGATCTGAAGAACAAAGTGGTAGGATGAATCCTCCACTAGTTTCCTAGCTGAATGCTAGAAACAACCTCCTGAAGATGGCACTAATGCCTTATATGGAATAAAGAACAATCCTCTTCCTTAGAGATCACTCAAATAAAGAGGTGGGATTCCCACTTGGGAACACCCTACAAACTCTGATAAACAACCCAAGTCCACATAGAAATTTCCTAAGAAAAATCAAGATATAAACAGATCAAGAAATGAATAATCCAAATCATCCCTTCCACTGTGCCTTCACCTTCATGATATGCATGAGCCTTCCATAGCCTGGGCCCACTCTAATACCACGTTTTACAAGTAGACAAAAGTCCCCAAGGTTTACTGCACTATTGATCCATGTTCTCCATCATGTTCACATGGGGTGATTACCCCCTCCATCATGTCTGCATTAAATGCATCACTTTCTCCACTATCTTATCATAAATGCTTCATGATCTTCTTGAATGCACTATGATCTCAGTTGACCTTATCAAATATCCTCATGATTTTACATTTAAGATCCATGATCTTATGTGACTAATTCATCATCCATAATCTATCTCATAAATGAGACATGATCTCCATTAATGGAGCTGCTCCACTACTCCATGATTCTAGATCTAGATATAAAATATCCACATACACACATTAAAAGTGGATTTTATTCATCTTTGAGGTTTGTGGGTCCCTCCACCCTTTTATTTACTTAATTTATTAAGAAAATAAAGGACTCTAATATTCCAAATATGATGTGAAAATTTGGGAATATTACAGTCTCCTAATTACACTTCCCCGGCAACGACGCCAAAATGCTTAGTCAATTTAATGTCTTAAATTTCTATCATAAATTATCAACCGAGGTTAGTAATCTGATGAAGTGTGGTGCACTATATATGATTATAAGGCCTTCTTTATTACTTCGTTGTGTATGTTTTATATTGTTTTTGGGGTTTTGTATTTTATGTCTAAATTTAAGAACCGAAATTGATCTAAGAAATGAAATCTATGTTTCTAAATGAAATCTTTAATTGCTAGTGAACAACCAAATCTAAATAAATTTTAATGATGAAAACTTAATCTTAAAGAAGAAATAAAATGAAATGTTATTTTTATTCTAAGAAAAGGAATTGAATTACAAATTACTTTTAATGAAATGAATGAAATATGAAATCTAAAAGAAGGAAGAAAAGGAAATGTTGATTAACTAATCTAATTTGCATAAAAATAAATCAAAATTTGAATGGTTTAAATTCTGAGTTATGTTAGACTTATCTAGGCTAGCTAAACATCTATGGAAAGTATCTAATTAAAAACAAAGCACTATTATAAATCTAATTGCATTCTATTGATATTTAAATGACTGGAATGAAACCATTTTCTACCTTATCCATTGAAAGCATTGATTCTATGAAGACAGATCATTTGATCTATTTCAAAACACAATTATAATCTAACTATGTCCTAGTTATAATTCTAGGAATGATTGAAAGATAAATTTAACTAATTCTATTCTACATTCCATGGAACGAAAGCATAAATTCTATTGACAAGAAATAAAATGACTATATTGATTGAAATCAAAAGCAAGCAAGAAATGACAGAGTATCTATTGCACAAAACATGTTTATTTTTAAAACCTATGGCAGATGTATAACTGAATGTACGAATCTATTCAATTGGAAAATGACAAAGTCACATTCTTGAGATGATTCAGGTGAGCATAAGATACAACAGTCAACTGTAAATTTAAACAACTCAATTCAAGAAACAATTTAAAACCAATTGACATGAAATTAAACTACAAAACAATGAGCAACTTAAACTACGAAAAGACAAGAATCTGAATATGAAATAACTATAGGTTAACAATGACTTGACAAGAATATAACTATGGATCAACAGGAAATTAAACTATGGAATTGACAGAAAATTAAACTACAAGAAAACTATAAAAACCCCATTTCTGTGTAGGGGCCCTCTGCAAAAGAATGAGTATGAAATATATTTAGACTATCCATGCATCAGAGATCTATAAATGGTCTTCTTTATTAGCAAAATAGAGTTTGAAAGCGTAACACCGAATTATCACAGAAATTAAACCTATTCTCAGTTTCAACGGACTGGTATTTATACAGGTTTTTGAATTAACTGTTTGAGGCAATTAGAAAAATAAAACTAAAATTAGAAGTCTATTTAGAAGAAAATTCTTCATGTATCTCTCTCTATTTGCTACGTAAGAGAAAATTGAGAGTCTTTAATCCGCTGATCTCATTCCTTGACTGATCTTTGACTGCAAGCATAGGCACGATTCCTTCTTGAATTCGAACAAGTAAGTGGGATACGATCCATGTGTGGATCATTCCAGAGATACTCATATGACCCACCTCTTCATTTACTTCTCAAAACCTGTCAAATAATAAAGGTGGCTGCAGAAACAAAGGTTAGCTACAGAATTGCACGAATTCTGTAGCTAATTACAACAATTCATCTAAATAATAAGAAACATTATAATATAACATAGAGATCATATAAATGCCTTCTCTGATGTGGAATATGTCAATCATCACTGATTGAGTTCATGTGTTTGTGAAAAATGAAGAAGAAATGATAGAAAATGGTGTCAAATTAGGAACAGTTTTGAGGTTCAACATCATATACCATCGCTAACCCTTCGCGCTCTGTGGTGGAGTAATTTTGTTCTATTTTAGACAACTTCTGGCTTGCGGAAGCAAGAGGGTGATCTAGATTTCCTTCTCCTAGTTGTGCTAATACAACTCCCAAAGCTATGTAGGATGCATTGACATGTACATGGAACTCCTTCTTCCAATTTGGAAAAACTAGAATTGGCGCAGTGACCATATTTTCCTTCATCACATCGAGGCTCATATGAAAGTCATCATCCCAATAGAACTTTACATCCTTCTTCAAGAGTTTTAACATTGGCCTAGTGATTTGAATGTAGGCCTTTATGAACATTCTATAATAACCTGTATGGCTGAGCGTCATGCATAGCTGCTTCACATTCGTTGGTGGCTCCAAATTTATAATCACAACGATCCTCGCAGGATCTACCATCAATCCCTGCTTGCAAACAATGTTCCCCAACAATATACCATATGACACACAAAAAATACATTTCTTCTAATTCAAGGAGATTTGATACTTTCTATAGGTATCTAACATCAAGGTCAGACTAGAAACATGTTTCTCTAACAATCAAAACACTGTCTAGTCATCAAAATACACCTCCAAAAATTTTTGTTAGATTCTTTAAATGTCACGATGGCGACTCTGGAAAATATTGTCAGTGCATTCTTCAAGCTAAATTACATACACGTGTACTGAAATGAGTCCCATTCAGTCACGAAGGTGGTGTTTCTCCTATCTTCTCACGTGATCCTTATCTGACGATATTTTTAGAACCCATCTGTAAAGGAGTAGGCTTCCCGCCCTCCCACATTCTTCAAAACTTCATCAGTGAACGGTGTCAAAAATGGATCATGGACACATGCATCATTCATTTTTCTTAGATCGACACACATCCTTAGTTCTCCCTTGGTATTTTTCTCCTGGACCACCATATGACTAACCCACTCAGATTCTTCTATTGGTTCAACAATGCTAGCTGCAAGCATCTTGTCGAGTTCTTTCCTTACTTTCTCTTTATATTTTGGGTTCAAAAATATAGGCGTTTTTTGACCGGATTCGCATCAAGCTTCAAAGTAATGTGCATGACTCCAAGATCTCCTACAATTCCTTTTAGCTTAGAGAAATTCGTTATAAATAACTCTTTCTACTCATGAAACAATTCAGTGACCTTACTCACCGTATCATCATCCCAGTAGTCTCCAATATTCGCAAACATGGGCTCTGCTTCTGAGCCTATGTTAATTTGTCGAATATTGACAGGTTATGCTATGTCAGGCATGTCTACTTCAGGACCTGCAACCTCGCGTTTTCCTTCAGATTCATAAATATTGACATTGCGTGGATCCTTGTCATCGTCCTTCGCGATAACCTTGTAACATTCTCGTGCTAGTTCCAAGTGTGCAACCCAATCAGGATGTATCAAGGTTGCTGGATCAGATTTTATTTAGAATATTCCTATTCTGACTTCCTGAAGAGAGTCATTAATGCAATCCCAACCATCTGTGAAGCTATAGGTCAATAAGAACCCTTCAGTCATCTCGTGCCAATCTGTGGTGCCATGGTGCAACTATGTTTCAAGATACCACTACTAAGGTATTATATTGAAGGTGTGGAATAATATGTGTACCTATTCAGGTTGAGTTTATTCACCCCAATTCATAGTCCAATGAAACAAATTCTTGTGAGGATCATCCTTACAATTTTACTTCTCTGCTGTCCTAGTGTCTGCATGACCAAACCTGAGCATCATCATTATGCAATATTCCTTCCATTCTATGAAATTTTCTCTATGCAAACCCCACCACCTGGCTGGGGTGGACCTCAAAGTGAAGTCCAATGCTTCATATCGCTACTCTTCGGGCACCTTCTTCTCAAACTCATAAAGAAATAAATTAATATCCCAAGTGCCATAATAATAGGGCAATTCACATAGCTCTGATGTAAAGCAATGAAGTGATCTGGTAATTCTATTACACCACTTAGTGGAAACTTCATGAAATAGGTTCTGCCAATTCTTCATCGGATTCTGAAACACAAGAGCTATCGCGCTCCCAACTTATCCTTCCATCAGCGATTGGATTGATCCAATCTTCATCATGCGCAATGATCTTATAGATTTTGTCGATGTCACCATATTCATTCTAAACTAGTTTTGTATATCACACGCCTTCAGTGGGTTCCAAAGGGACAATGACCCTAGTACCATTATTTTCAAACAACAACTTCCTATTCTTCAAATTAATTATGGTGTCCATATCATAAGCCCAATCGAATCCCAACAAAGCAGGATACATATTTATATCATCAACAATCTCAATGACTTTGAATTCTGATAACACACTTGCACCATCAATTTCTACTTCCACGCCATGCAATTGACCCATAGAAATATTTTTTTGTTGATTGGCCATTCTTAGCTGAATTGGTGACCACTGTAGCTTTGTTCGTCCCATTCGTTCCCATGTCTTCTTTGGAAAAACATTTTCATCCGATCTGAGGTTAAGAATGACGCGTTAAATTTCATAATTGCCTATCTTTACAGTTAACTACATTTCTTTGCCAGCTATATTATTTTTTCTATATTCCTTGTTCACTGCGCGTTGTTGAGGTTGTGGCTCTTCTTTGTCAGCGCAGTTTTCAATCAGCACCTACAATCCTTCCATAACTTTTTGATCCCTTAACAACTTCATACATGTCTGCAAAAATGACTTCAGAATGGATGGATCAACTTCCTTTGTTTTAGTAGTCTCCTTGGGTTTATTCTTCTACAGAACTAGTTATTGATCTCGAAGCTCCAGGGCTCATAAAATTATTCTTCACTCCCATGAAGTTTTTTCTTTCGTGTTGTACATCGAACCCATTATTATTTTTCTCTAGATTTCTAGACCCATGTATCCTCCTTATGTTTATTTCCTTCTGCTTTGTCTTCTCCAGTATTTATACCTCTTTGTGTCACTATGTTAACACTTAGATCTTATTCGCGTGATTCAAATCTCATCATTTGTATGTTTTGGGCAGGTTGTTGATTGTGGTTTTCTTGTATTTTAGCCAATAATGTAGGAAAATATTCTATTTCATGATTAAATGTTTGAAAATACTTACAAGATACTACAGTGTATTCTGACAATCCTTGGCGAAATGTCCAGTTTGACAACAATTATAACATGTGATCTGTCCATGACCTCATCCAGTGCCTCCTTTGTGGCCACGCCCTCAGCCTTGGAAACCTCCACGCGTTTTTGGCAATCCTAAATCTTTGCGTCCTTCAAATTGTATTTCGTACACCCCAGGAATATTTTGCATCATTAAATCATAGCTCCAATAGTTCTTTTCATCGTGTCCCACCGAGCTACAGAATTTATAGAAAAATTACTTCAGCGACTCGATAAACTCTTACAGCAAATGAAAATAGTCTGTGGGGTGCTGGGTTGCAACCTGGAATAGGGTGCACCAAAAATTTGATCCGACACTTGGCCAGCACTTAGTCCAGGCTTCAATGGACTTGGCATCCCAGTACCCATGTACTCTCTATAGATAGGACACTGATCCTTATGGTGGCCCTCCGCTTTGCACTTTATGCACCAGACTTCTGAGCGCATGTCATACCAAACCTATTTTCCCTTCTTTAGGTCCTAGATTTCCATATGTAAGCTCGCCAACTGGGTCTGGATCTGCTGACTCCCTATGTTGGTAT
This sequence comes from Pinus albicaulis, assembly GCA_034641835.2. Lineage (NCBI taxonomy): Eukaryota > Viridiplantae > Streptophyta > Pinopsida > Pinales > Pinaceae > Pinus > Pinus albicaulis. The sequence goes on from CM076575.1 coordinate 149,768,136, forward strand.
CTGCTACCCGCGAAGATTCTAGTTTCATCACAATCTCTAATGCTTCCACTTGGGTTGCGATCTTTTGCTGCGATAGTGGTAATCTAAGGTGTGGTAACAATGTGGCTATAAACCATTCCTTGTGCTTCTCATCAAGTATCTCAAAACTGACTTGACTTAGAAACATCTTAAACCTTTGATATACATCCCACACAATTTCAGTGACTAATTGTTTTATCTCTTTGATCTCTATAATACATTACGACTGTGATTTTGGCTTCCTAAATTTAGCATTCGGTGCAAGCTTTATCTGAGGCAATGTGGCATTCTAGATCTTCACAGAGTACATCATATACCAATACAAGGCTCTTTCCTACAGCATTGTGACCAGCTGTGCTTTCTTCATATTCTCATCAGTGATGTTAAGAAATCTCCACACTACTTCTACAACACACCAAAACTACTCGGGGTCATCTAATCCCTTGAAAATGGGCATCTTCATTGTATGAACGAGGCAGGTGGAGGTGGAGGTGGAGGAACAGTATGGGGATAAGTTGTGATGGGATTGGATGGTTGGGGAAGCCCAACAGCGCTCTGATGATCTCAAAATTCTATCAACACACTTATATGGGTCGCATGATTGTTTTCTCCTTCTTCGTTTTTAGACACAAACAATGGACTATACTCAGACTCAATATATTTATTTTTATCTACCCTAAATCTCTTACCGCATCACATAATTCCATTCTTTCTTTCTCCGAACATAAATCAGATTGCATTCGCAACACACCCTTTCCACATGTTGGAGAGGGGTCCCTTGAGGCACAATTTCCAATGTCATTTTGTATAATTTTGTATGTGCGCGTTGCGCAAAGGGAGTCAAGGGGCTTTGGGGTGGGTCAAAGTCCCCAATTTTGATGTAAATGGGCTTAAGGGTACACTATTGGCCTTAAACCATGGTTTGAGACCATAGTATCTACGCACTAGGCGAATATAAATATATAGATTGTGTCTAAGCTAAGTAGTAAGAATTAATCTCATGATATTCATGTTTATGCATCTATAATACATTGTAAGGGTTGTCTGAGTTGGGTTAAGAGGCTCCTGCTCGTTGTTTGCGCGAAGACCTAGTCCTGATTTTGTGCAGACTTCGATGGATGTGTGCGCAAAAGGGTTTTGTAAGGGAAATATGATGTATTGATTGACAGATCTGATTGATATATCTGAAGCTAATAGAAAGGACATTTTTTTGCAAGTTTACTATGTTGTGCATCTGAGTTGTTTACTGCTTATGCTCTATTAAGATCGAATTATGTGTCTTACTTATTCATGATTACGCAAATAAGTCTGATATGATTATGAATGCTTATTGATGGTTGATAGTTATGTTTAAGTATTTGCATTTTTTAAGCTCTGGATCTGGTTTTGTTCTGTTTAACTAAGGCGAACATCGACTCTTTGTTATTCTACTAAAGACTGTGCATTCTCTGTGATTCTGCTATATATTGTTGCGCACATCCATTTACCATTAGTATAAGTTTGCACTCGGTTTTGCTGAGGATCACTTCATTATTTTCTCCCTCATAGTGCGGAAACCTAGTTCCATTACCCCCGCATACTGCTTCAAGTGAGACTTTGATCTGCGCAAGTAAGACATTGGCGAAAGGGCCAGTAGTTGGAGGGTTTGTTGGTTTATCCATAAACTTTGAACCTGGGTCAGGACCCCTCAAGCCAAAAAATGGTTCTATTGCTAGGACCAGGATCATTTTGAGGGAGATTTGACGTTGTGGCATCTGTCATGAAACGAATTACAAGATTGGCTAGATATAAATATCCTTGAATGTGTGCTCCAAGAGAATAGAAGTACTAATGTGTGTGATGAGCAGTGGGTAAAAAAATATATTTATACAAAAGTGGATGAAATTATCTTTTTTTCCTTTGCGCACGAACTACAGGAGTGGTTTTCATGCATAGCTAAATTCCATCATTGCGTAAAAGATAACATAGTCACTAAGTGTACTCTTGAATTGATCCATCAAGTAGAGAAGTTTGATAATAAAATCACTTGCACGGTAGATCACTGGATCGACCACCTCTTGGGAGGATTTGTGACTGAATTTTCCATTGATCAATTTATGTCATATTCCGAAGTAGAAAGAAGGGTTTTCGAAGGCCCTAAAGGTAAGTTCCTGCACTCACTGAAATTATTTTTGAAAATGATATTGTGTGAATGGGTTGTCTATGTGAACATACTGCTTGAATGCATCAAAGAGTTCCAACTACACACAGTGAACCTGAACAAGAAACTGCTAGCTTAAGTGACTATGAAGAATAAATTCCATCACACAAGAAAACCTTGAGCCTATTTTGAACTCCATCCACTCTAGTTCTAAACTCACATCACAGGTAACCTACTCCACTGTGTAGTCCATCTCCGCCGCCACCTCCACCTCCCCCTGAAGTAGATATGGTTTCATCAATGAAGTGGTCCTCATCAAAACTGAATGCAAACTTATACTAATGGTAAACAAATGTGCGTAAAAATATATAGTAGAATCACAAAGAATGCATAGTCTTTAGTAGAATAACACAAAGTTGTTGTTCTCCTTAGTGGAATTAAATAGAACATAACTAGATCCACATCTTAAATAATGCAAATACTTATCAACCATAAATAAGCATTAATAATCATATCATATATCCTTGTGTAATCATCAATAAGTAAAACAGATAATGTGATCTTAACAGAACATAAGCAGTAAACAAATCAGATGCATAACACAGTAAACTTGCCAAAAAAATTCTTTTCTATTTGCTTCAGATCTATCAATCAATACATCATCTTTCCCTTATAAAAACCTTCCGTACACACAGCCAGTGGAGTCCACACACAGCCAGGACTAGGTCTCCAAGCACACAGCTAGCAGGAGCCTCTTAACCCAACCCTTACAATGTATTATAGATGCATAAACATCAATATAATGAAATTAATTATTACTAATTAGCTTAGACACAATTTACCTATTTATATTCACCTAGCGCGCAAATATTATGGTCTCAAACCATGGTTTGAGGTCCACAATTTACCCTTAAGCCCATTTACATCAAAAATGGGGACTTTGACCACCCTAAAGCCCCTTGACTCCCTTTGTGCAACATGCACATACAAAATTATACAAAATGACATCGGAAATTGTGCCTCAGGGGACCCCGCTCCAACACCACACAATAGCATCTTAATCCAGAGCTTCAATGAGTTTAAGTAATTACCTCACAAGCCTTTGAAGCATATGTGCTTGGCTTCACTGTAGGACACATATGTACCAATCGTGAACTCAGTAATAGAGCCTGCAAGGATATTATCAATCCAATAGTCCACAACCCTTGAGATATTTTTTTTTGTCTCCTTAAGTCGCTTAATCAACTCTGGGTTCCACGAATTAGGCCTATTGTTGAAATGGGTTGTATTCTCAGCAAATTGGGACAACCACTCATGCAACTCTTTAGAAAACAACAAGAAAAACTTCATGTGCTGATTTGTGAAGATATACTTCTCTAACCACTTTTCAGCTGATAGAAGCAGATTTCTATTTTCTTTCACTGCAAATTTATGCTCTTTCAAATCTACCGAGTCTTGAATATCTTTTCTTGATGGATGCCACATCCACATATCCCTCAGTCAGATCCTGGTCCTAGCAATGAAACCATTTGTTGGCTTGATGGGGCCTAGACCTAAGTTTAGATATGGCTGTGCAAACCTAGAAAACCCACTATTACCGGCCCTTTCACCAATGATCTACTGTGCAAACCAAAGTCTTACTCGAGGAAATATTATGGGATACTAGAACCAGGTTTCTGTATCCAAAGGGACTATGGAGTGTGGCTTTAGGGCTTATTTTCTCTTTAGCACTTATCATAGATTCGCAAAACAAATATGTTAACTATGCAGTCGTTGTTCAATACTTCTAGTTAACTAGATTTTAGGCTTTGCAATGCAAATATATGTAAAAACCCTAAATCAACATAGATAATAGAAAAATAACAGATAAAGAAAACACATAAGTAAACAGCACAGATTTGTCCTCAAAATCTTCTTTTATTACTTCATATCTAACACTTTCCACCCTACGCACTCAGTTGTAGAATTTCTAAGATATTTCCGCACTCAGATGTAGGAGCCGTCCCTTTCACACAAAACACAAAATACAAACTCAATACAACCTTACATCCAAATTCATTCTATGATCCATTCATGAGTTATCAACTTCTTACTTCTAAACTCCTTATATAGTTATCTCTTTTACAATACCATGGTCCAAAAACCATGGGTGGATCTCTAAGTATATACAAAGTATTCCCCATCCCTTTACAAAATAAGAGACTGTAACCCACCCCAAATCCCATAATACTCTATTACATCTGCACACCTCGTACTCTGCTCCTCCAAACAAGGAGTCTTTATCAAAATCTTCAACCTGGGGGTAACCTGTCGAATAATCCCTTTCTTGCTGAGAGGGAGTATTGAAAATGAAACAAGAAAGTATCAATTTTGATGTTTCCTTAATCAAATTGAGGAAATTATAAATTCCACATCAATAAGAAACTTGAAGGAGTTAACTGAGGTGACATGGTCTTGTCACTCAGTTAAAAACACATAATTTCAGTTAATGAGTTCAAGTTTAGTTTTCTTGTTTTTATTCCTAAATAATAGGATTCTAGCTAAGTTAATTCAATTTAAGGGCATGAATTTCAATTATATGTAATGACTCCTAAATTTTATAAGCCTAGGTTGAGTTAATTTCAGTTGTAACCAGTTAAACTAGTTCTAACTATTAATACAACTAGTTAGTGGTCAATTAAGTAGTGAGAGATAAATCTAACTCAAACATCATCTATTTAACTAACAAATAAGCTAATAATTAGCTCATGCATACAAATAATTCGAGTTTCCTATTTGTGGTGAAGTTTCCAAGGCAATTAACCAGCAGTTGTAAACTATTTGGGTGTACAAATGGTGCATGATTTTAGGTGGACCATACTTGGGAATTGCACAATGGATTAGAGAAATTTCCTATTTAATATGAACCTAATTCCTCGAGGAATAACGCAAGGAAATAGGAGCTTGGAGGCTTGGAAAAGTGGCTAAGTGTTGGCCAAATTCATTCAATTAGGCAGATGATAGAAAATACGTGTGCAAGTTGAGCTCAAGGTTGAGCAGAGCATATTGTATTCATCCATATTCTTTGATTAATTAAATATAGATAGTAAGGGGTTTTGAGCAATTTCTTACCCTAGATATATCTTTGTGTATGTGTGTTAAATCTTGATGCATGTTATTGATTTTTATTCTTGATCATGAATTTACTTCCACGGATTATTAGAGTAGATTTGAGTCTTATGTTTTAGTAAATTTCATGAGCAGTTTGAATCTACAATTAAAATTATACACTTCACAATCCTCCTATGTGGCCTTTTGCTTCTTAATGTGCAGACTAGGTCTTCAACACTCTATCTTTGCATCTAAGTCTTCATTTTTCTCATTCATAAAAGAATTTTCTAATACAATTTAAGTTAACATAGTCTTCTGAATGGATGTATTTCTCTAAGAAATGTGGTATCCACACTTTTGGCACTCTTAAGTTAGTGCGAAAAAAATTGAACTATTAGGGAAGTGAACTATTGATGACGTGAGTTAACAATCTTGGATATATTACTTAGTTATTTTGGGTATTTTTTCCATTTGATGGCCTTATAAAATTGAGAGAGGCATGTTATAGTTCAAGGAAATCCAACTGTACAACAAAAAAAAGAATTGTTTTGGTATAGAAACTTATTATTTTCTTAATTTGTTTCACTTTTTTCTAGCTACTAAAATTATTTGCATACTAAAGCTTCATTCACAAATTGTAACAAGGGAAACATTTGCAGTCCCATGAGCCCTAAATAAATCACTTATAGAGGTAAATAGTTTCAATTCTACAACATATCTACATCTTAATTGGATTTGACTTTATGGATTGTAGTGTAAATTCAAAACGGGATAGGTTTAATTTTCACAAGTCCAAAATAAAGAGAAGAGGGAATGGTAATATTCCAACAAACACTCCTTATTTGAGGAAGACAATGATATTCACAAGCCATTCTTATGAAAAATTATATCATCTTGAATGAATTGAAATATAATTTGGATTCATTAGAAACACTCGAAGACATAGTCCGAAAATTAAATGAAAATACCTATTTTGTATCTCTAACTAAAGATGTAAATTTGGCCCAATAAATGCATGTTTTTTTTATAAGGATGATCAATGTTGTGGGAATATATATTACTTGATCGATGAGTCTTAAGAAAATTATGAGATTTATTTGGACAGGAGATGCTAATGTAGAAATATGCAAAGCTATCTAGATTGGAATGGATTTGATTTTGTACAATTATACAAATGAGTGTTTGGAGATACCTTGGTTCAAGAAGAAAATGAAACAATAATATCAGATGCCTAAACAATGACCCATCACTAGCAAATTGAGAAATCAACTTAAAGGAATGCATCTACAATCCAAACATTTTTTTCCAAATCCACGGAAGAGTAATGCCATAGGAAGATGCATTACATGACTGAGGAGTCTTAGGGAAATCACGGGAGGTATTTAGCTTCTTTAATGTGTTAGAATGAATAATTATGTTGCAGAGGATCTGGCCAAAAAAGGTGTAAATTTGGATGCGTGAGTCCTAATGAGAAATGATATGTCTTCCCTTATAAATATTCCTTAACTGTGGATCTGATATGCACTGTAAATTTTGTCTGTATCTATAGGTATTTTGGAGAATCTACACCTCCAAAGACCTTGTGCCATTTAGGATAGTAAAATGGCTAATAGATACTGAGAACAAATATTGCTGTGAGGTTACAAGTATAATTGGCCTCAAAGGATTTTCATTGTACTCACATACTGTACAGGTCAGGATCTAGGCACAAATTTTGATTTAATATAATATTCTCATCACATTTAAAAAATAAAAAAGTACTCACACAATCCAAATACTATTTCACATTTAAACAAAAAAACATATTCCAACTGTTTATGTCATTTTATGTTTTGACTTTTTTACACATTTTTATGGGTCACCCATCAACTCCATACTAAGCAAGGAAGGAGTTAAATATATCCTTATGGAGCAAGAAATTACAAGTAAAAAATGTTTATACCTTGTGTTAAATTTATGATGAGCACAAAGGTATTATATATTGTCCTTCTAATAAACACAACACAGTTAAAATGTTTAAAATAACTTGAAAAATGTTGGGCACTCGAGGGATTCAAGAGTACAAATAAAAATTTGTGTGCCAAAAGGCACTTTCTACATCCTAAGATGAGGGAGATGTGAAACTTCATGTTGAGCATAGAGAGAATTAAATATTTTCCTCAAACCTAGTTATACAAAATAAATTTGGACAAAAATATTTAGATCTACACCTTAAATAAAATAATTCTATATCAATTTTATACATAAAAATATATTGATAATTGAAAATAAAAAAAATATTATAATTAAAACATTTCAATAATGACCTATTTAGTATGAGGTAGATTTGTAATCCTTTTTGTACTTAAGATATAAGTGACACATAACACACATATATGTATAGTGTATGTGTGTGTGTGTCAAATTTATATCGAGTATTAAAATAATCTCTCTATAGAGAGAGAAGAGATGTGTAAATTTTACGCAGACACTAATGAGAAACCAACTTAATTTTATCTTAATTTTCAAGATATATAATTTTTTTAAGATGTTTTTTCCTTAAAATTGATTTAAAAAAATTACAACTAAAAAAAATAAATGGTTTTTTTCACACCATAAATTAAAAATATAATAAATTTATATAAATATTAAAAATAAATTTCAATAAAGACTTGCCCTCTAAATATAAACACCACGTTGCAAATAGCTCAATTTAAAACTCTAATAAGTTGCCAAACATTTTTAAGATGAGGAAATATTATGCAATCAACCACGTTTACCCTTTACGTAACAAGATTTGTGTTAGTCATTAGTATTTTTCACTATCTTTGGATGACTATAGGATGGTTCTAGCTTTCTGAAAACAATATTCTTTGAATATTTTGAGTTTCAGAAATCTCACTGCCTTCATTATCCTTATAAACCTATTTTCACTATTCCTCATTTGGTCTTCTCAAAGTCACCATGTTGCTCCTTAAAAACTCCTTATGGGCTTATATCCCTCATTTTCATCCTCCTTCCCTGCCTATGACCTCGTTGCCCTATTTTCCCTTGTCACTAAACTCCACCCTCTCTCTAGGGTTTCCTGCTGCTAACTCATTCCCATGTCCCTTTGGGCATAATAACCTATAACAATACTCTATTTTCACTTAAATATCTCCAAGCCAAATTTTAGTCTAAATCAGGTCAAAGGACACCTCCACTAGGTCATTAGGGTTTTTACATTGTTTAAGGTTAGCCTTGGATTTTTTAGGCACTGCTTTTCCTTTGCTAGAACCTAGCTTAGATGTAATAGAATGTCAAGGCATGGTTATTCAAGAAGGACCTAAAATGTCCAAGGAAGATTATCTTCTCAGTTCAGAACCAACAAGTGAGAAAAATGGAAAAATTTTAGCACTTAGGAGTGTTAAAAGATTTATCAGTAGAAAGGTACTAATGATGTAGACTATCTACTCTAGAATGAAAAAAACTTATAGCAAGGGAAAGAGGAAAAATTTGGTCTTGTAGATGACTAGGGTTTATAAATTGGTTGGTCCATTTGAGTGCCAAAGTAGTGATCACTTGCAAAAAATGACATGGAGGAAGCACACAAGGCCAGTTTCGCTTCAAATTATGTTTTTGAACAAAAAAAGATGAATTTGACAAACTTGAGAGAATTTTTTGTCAATCATAGGTAAAGGAAGAAAAACCTCCTTCATATTTTACACAGGTATCATGGTTTGGGAGAAATGTTAAATTTACAGGTGCTACAAGAGTTTTGATGCACTTCTGGAGTGACCTTGGGAAAATCAAGTTTTCTCATAGCTGGAGTGTCCAAATGACTTGCTTGATGAGTCAAATTACAACTAGACTGGAAGAACTTTCCAATGAGCTATCGTGAGCTCAAATTGGAGTTGAGGAAGGCCTCCAAAAGTTTCTTGCACCATCACTCTGCATTTCTGCACCATCATTCAGCACTTTTTGACTAGTCTTGGGAGAATCAACTTTTGACAAGTCAAAAAACTCCAATCAGAAAAAAAAAAAAAAAAAAAAAAAAAAAAAAAAAAAAAGTACATTTGGAAATTAGACTTCAAGATCTTTCCAAGGAGCTATCTTGGGCCCAATTTGGACACCAGTAATACCTCAAAAATTGGTCTGCAAAAAAGTGATGTGTTTTTTCATCCTAGCATTGCACATTCATAACTTGGCATTGCGCGTTTTCACCGGTGCTGCGCGCCTAGAGCTTGGCACTGCACCCTTGCCAAAGAGAGTTTCTAAGCTTTCCAACCACTCAAATCACATCAAATTTCCTTCAAGTCTTTGCCAAAGTCTTCCAAGCACCGATAAGAGTTAAGTGCATACCATAAGTCCCATTTTTTATACCATTTGGTGAATTATTAATCAATTGAAGTGAAACCCTAGAAGAAACCCTAAGTTTTAAGCTTGAAATCACTGTTTTACCATTACTCCATCCTCCTTAAAGAAAATCAGTCATAAATAGGAGTGATTACATTGCTTAATGGTTTTCATTGAGTTAGTTTGCCTCCTCACTCATTTCCTACACTTATACCCACTCACTGATTCCCTTCATTTGAAAAACTTCCTTTTCATTACCCTCCCTTCATCTCATTTCACATCAGCCCTAGGGTTCTATAAAACAAATTTTAACATGTATGAGGAATAAGATAGTGGTATGGAGGCACAAATTCCAAGGAATATCTTCATCATGAGCAAGAGAGAGAGATTTTAGCAGGTGGACTTGGATGACCAAGATGATCATGAAGCCTCAAAGCTGATCATCAAAGAGAAGGATGCCATGATCAAAGAACTATAGGACAACATGGAAAAATCCCAATCTGTCATATCATTCTTAGAAGAAGAGAACAAGGAGATAAAGGAAAAATACATCAAGGGCAAGGAAATGATGGCACCTGATGACTCTGACCATTATGATACTCAAACCATCAATTCGAGACCAAAAACAAGAGGTCTTCAGAGAGCTTTGGAGCAAGAAAAACATGAGGCAAAGAAACTTAGTTTTGAGGAAAATATTGCTAAGGAAGTTGAAGATGACAGAGAGGTATCGATAGACATAGTTAACCTACACCTTTATAATCTCCTCCATAAGGGAAACAAATACAATGAGATGCTCAGACACATGTCCAACAAGTACATCACTAGAAACAAGGTCTGCTACATCAAGCTTAGGAAGTTGAAGAACAAATTGAAGGAAACCCTAGCCAAGAAAAAGGAGAAGGAAAAGCTTAATATTCTTGCTGGCGTATCCCTCCAAGCCTATAAATCTTCATCATCAAGCTAAATTCCAAATTTGGCACATTTTTGCACATTTTTTATTTTTTGACAGTTTGACTTGTAGAAATTAGGCCAAACGTGCAGCGCCACTAGCGCTGCACTATTTTTTGGAGCACTAAAATGGGAAAAGGTCAATATATTCATGTTCCTCATACCAAGGAAATCATTCTCAAAAAAAATCAGACCATTTGGAGTAAAACTGGTCCCTCAAAAGGGCCAAAAACCACCAAACAATCACCTTTCTACCCTCTTTTCAGTATTGGCGCTTCGTGTTTAGCACTCGTGGGAGAAGTGATTTTTGAAAAGTAAAATGGGCACCATTTTGAAAACAGAAGGCGTATATGGAAACTAGATAGGACAGGCTTTCGAATGACCTATCATGGAGCTCATTTGGACACTAGGAAGGTCTCCAAAAATCAACTGCAAAACAGGCAATATTCCCAGTCTTAGCGTTGCGCGTTTGCCAGTAGCACTGCGCCCTCAGCTAGTGGCATTGCACCCTTGCCAGAAAGTAAAAAAAAGACACTAGGAGTTATTGTAAAAATTATTGAGTGGCCTTAAGGTCAAATTCTTCCAAAATTAGCTCAGTAGATATGTTAAATATTATTATTGCAATGAATGAGTTTTAGATATTTTTTCCTTGGGCCTTGCATGGTCTCAAAGGTAAAAATGCCTTAAATATGTAATAAATGACTTCTAAAACCATAGCTAGGGTTTCACCTCCTCATTTTGCACTTAAATACTGCATGTATGCTTCAGTTGTTGGTGGGTTGATTATTGAGATGAATATTACATAGACTTGGAGTTGTGAAGAAATTGGCTTTGGAGCTTTGAGACTGTTTTGGATTGAATGTCAATGAAGAAAGTGCATTCATAGGATTCAGAAACATGTTTAATGGTGATGTTGTTCTAATTTAGTAATTGTTTCCTTCTGTTTTCATATTTTTTCATCTTTTCTCTTGCAATAGAACATAAAATTTAGGTTAAGATATACTGCTAGAGGCACCTTAAGCCTATCTACCTTCTATTGTTCAAATGTTTTCCTCTGCTAGGTCTGATTGGAGAAATCTTGATTTCTCTCTAGTTCCACTTAGCTAGTTATCTTGAAAATTATTTAATGGAGTCAAGATAAAGAATTTTATGGTATGTTATGTCCTTTGGTGTAGATTAAAACATTTTTTCAAGGTTTTCTTTGAAGTTTACTAATTAGGGTTTGGCTGAAGAAGTTTATGGTTTTCCCTGTCCTTTAGTCCATCTTAAATAGTCACGTTGAAGGTATTTATAGTCTGATTAAAGAATTTAGGAGTTCCCTACTCTTTGATCGTCACTTATATGTTATCTTAAATCTTTCTCTGAAGGCAAATTTCTAGAGAAATTAGGAGTTCCCTACTCTCTAGGGTTTATTGGATTGTTGTTTTAAATTTTACTTGGTAAATTCTGGTCACATAAATTTATGGTGCGCCCTATCCTTTGATTCTTTCTTAAGCATAGTGCTCTTAAAGACTCTGTTGGAATGGGGTCTCCTAACAAGCTACGAAACATGTCCATTTTGGTTTTTTTTTTTATATTTAGTAGAGCACAGGAGATTTGGGGTGGGTCAAAGCCCCGAAAAGCATTGTAATGGGGTTAAAGGGTAAACTAGGGGTCCGAAAACCATGGGTTACGGACCATAGGAATGTTAAAGCTAGATTTTTATAAATAGAGAGGCATTTTGAATTGTAAGAGGCAAGAATTGGCTAAGCTATTGATGCAATCTGTTGTGTAACGATTGGTTGGGGTTTTTGGGGAACGGACCCCTACTGGTTGTGTGCGCAGAGATCCTAGTCTAGTTGTTTGTGGACCTTGTTGTTGTGTGCACAGGCTGAGAAGGGAATTGTAAGGGTAATGAATGAATGAATATGCAAGATTATTGGATCTGAATCTGTGAGTACTATTGAATGAATTGTTGATAATTACTGTGCTATGCCTTTCTCTGTCTTTGCACTATGAAGGTCTATATATTGAATGATTGGATCTATTCTTCTTTGGTTATATTATGCTGCAAAAGTCTGTGTATTAAAGTAAATCTAGATCTGTTATGTCTGGGTATGTAATGTTGTGTTAAGGGTATGAAAAGCTTCTAATTCTAGATCTAGTGCACGTGGATGCAATTGGACATATACTTGACCCTGCACAGAGATAATCTGAACAAAGCGCAGCCCTGCTTGCCTTACCCTTCCTTTCTCAGGGTGTAGAAACCTAGTTCCAATACCCACCCATACTACTTCGGGTGAGACTGTGACCTGCGCAAGCAGGTCACTACCGAAAGGGCTAGTAGTATAGGGGTTTGTTGGCAAACCTTGCACACCGAACCTGGGTCAGGACCCCTCAAGCCAAAAAATGGTTCCATTGCCGGGACCCAAAGGGAGCTAAGAAAGTAGTTGGGTATTGGTAGACTAGAAAGGAACTCCTAAGGAACCATGATGGTGCACTTATAACTACCTACCTTCAAGGGGGTAGGAGATGAGGACATGGACCGATTTTGTTTTGTTGCGGACTTTTTCTAGACTGCGCAGAACGTAGCAAGTGACACGATAAAAAGGGTCCAGCTATATTTAGCATTCGAAGATAGAGCTCTGGATTGGTATATGTGATATGTTTCCCAAAATGGAACCACTTCCATTCAGGATATTAATAATGCTATGAAGCAACAATTCCGCAAACCAAAGTCCTACTCCTAGTTAGTGGCAGACGTAAAAGACTTCAAGCAGGGAACGTCTAAGTCAGTCTGGGAGGCTGATCAACGGTTAAAGAAAGCAATCCTGGAAGGTGACTTTAAATACATCAACAAACAGCACACAAAATGGTTTATCGCTATGCTCCTACCTCACTTATGTACGCCGATGAGCCATCAGACTTCTGAATCGCAAGAAAAAGCCCTGGAAGCTGCCATGAAACTTGAAGCGGCGCCTAAGGATGATACGAGGGAAGGTGTACAACAAATTCAGGAGCAACTCGGGAACATGCATATGGAAATATAGAGCTTACGAATGGAACGAGGGAAAGGGGGTAACCACGGACCTTTGGTGCGAGGATTGTCGAGTGGCAAGACTACATGATACAACCCAGTGTCCACGGGTCAATAGAGGTGAATTGAAGCAACAATGGTGCGGGTTCTGCCAATCTATATGAAATGATGAGCAAAACTACTGCACATATGACGTACTGGTAGACCGGGGAACCCTTTATAGGGTAAAATCCGATCTTGCATCTCTGATATCCCCCGCGAGCTTTGGTGGCTCCCCTGCACAGGGCAGGGGGGGCGGGGAGGAAGTGTCGGACGAGGACGGGGCCAAATAATCTGCTACAACTGCGGAGAAGTAGGGCACTTTGCCCGGGACCGCTCAAATCCCACTAGGCAGACCTATAAATACTGCCGACAGTTGGACCATGAACTCGAAGACTACCTGATTTTGCTAACAAAGATGAAGGACAAACAGTCTACTCCCACACGAAATATACAGAGAGTCAAAACGGAGCTAAGGAGCATAACGCGTAGCATGGTCACCCAGAAAGCAAGCGAGGAGCTTGTTGTTCGAAAGGAACCACTGTAAGCCCCTACACAATTGCCAGAAGAAGAAGTTGAAACCTTTTTAAGGGCATGCCTGAAGCTCCTACGCAGCCCGCAGGCGGGAGAAATTCTTCAAGTATTACTGCAGGACTACATAGCTCAGCCTAGCATGACGACTAAGGTTAAGGAAGTACACAAAATACACAACTATAAGAGGTGCACAGGGGGAGAGATGCGCTTGACTGCACAGATTGGTGACTATGAGATAAATCAAGTTATCCTTGATCTTGGGTCTGATGCGAATGTCTTACCAAAACAGACCTAGCAACGAATGGGAGAACCTAAACTAGACTGGTCCACCATCCAACTGCAAATGGCGAACCAAAAAAAAATCATCCTGCTGGGATGATTGCCAAGGGTTATGGTTGATATCGCAGGAGTAAAGGTCTTGGCTAACTTTGAGGTCATATAAATTGTGGAAGATACAGACCCCTACCCTGCGCTCTTGGGGACAGACTGGGCTATCGACGTAGGAGGTATCATTAATCTAAAAAAACACAGCATGGTGTTTGAGAAGAATGGGACCTGTGTAATAATACCACTAGATCCCACTGAGGGTGCACGGTATACCGAACCAGCATATGAAGATGAGGAACTCTATTACATCTACAAGATAACAACATAGGGCAAGGACCGGGATAATCCTACAATAGATGGAGTATTCAACTGGGAAAAGAGAAAGGAATACTTTTATGATCCTGAGGAAGAACTTGAGAAATGGCAGACCCAGCTACATGATGTTTCGACTCTACGATGCCCTCGAACTGAAAGAAATCTCTACTGCATCACTTCAGAGGTAAGGGACCTTCCCCACTTTGATGGGTCTAGTACTGTCTAGGACTTCATAAGAACATTATAAGCTAAGGTACCCAAGGATCAATGACTCTGGGCGCTAAATCTGGCACTACACGGCACACCGGCCCAATGGTGGGATACCCACAAGAAAGCTTTCCCAAACTAGGAGATGTGTCAGGATCGGATGGTGCTATGATTCACACCCCCTGTTGATGTACGCACGAAGATATTCCTAGGGCCCATAGATCCCCGTGCACATCTACGTCTATGGAAAACCAAGTGGGCCAATCGAACCCCAGACGAGTGGATCCATCTGTTTATACATGCCCTAGGCCCCATCCCCACTACTTAATACTTAGATCTTGAATTACATCAGAGGACCCGCCATTGGGAGATATTAAAAGAGGACTTCCTCAGAACATCGGGACTTATTGGGGGAACATAAGCACTTGATGAAGCCTTGCAATACATTGATGTGTTCGTCTTTAAGAAGCCTCACCCTCACACCCCGCCAGCCATTATGACATGGGAGGCCCAGATGCAAGACATAGTCAACTGCTAGAGCTTGGCGATTAATGAAGAAGAAGAGGACCCACGGAATCTCTCTGTTCCGAAATCTGAAGGGGAACATGCTATTCTCGGACCATCGCTTGCCAATGATGATGTGACGCAACCTCTCCGGTTACACGAGGTTAATATTGGGACAAATGAACATCCTAAACTGGCGAAAATTGGGGACTATTGGGATGAAGGCACTATGGGAAAAATTACCGAGCTACTCACGGAGTACCAGGACTTATTCTCGACAAATTTCTCTAAGCTCAAGGGAATCATAGGGGACCTTGCCATTATGCAAATCAATCTAAAGCCGGGGGCACAACCTGTCAGCAGCGACCCTACTAGTTGAATCATAAATATAAACAAAAGGTCAAAGAAGAGTTGGACAAAATGTTGACCGCTGGTATCATTGAACCATTTGAATAGTCAGATTAGATCAGCTCGATGGTCATTCAGGAGAAAATAATGAAAGGAGAAATACGTATCTGTGTGGACCTTCGAAAACTGAACGATGCCTGCGTTCACGACCCCTTCCCTACTCCCTTCTCCGATGAAATCTTGGATAGCATGGGTGGCCAGGAGGCATATTCCTTCATAGATGGATTCTCGGGATACCATCAGATCAAAATTGCACCAGAGGATCGCAGTAAGACCACCTTTGCCATTGAATGGGGCTCCTTCCAGTACACGGTCATGCCCTTCGGTCTTGAGAACGCACCTACTATGTTTTCAAGGGTCGTAGTGGCCGTATTCAAACAAATTTATCCATAGGTTTCTGGAAGTTTACTTTGATGACTGGACGATGTTTGGCTTAGTGAAATATCATGTCTCAAACTTGTGATTAATGTTGGATGCATGTCGAAAGCACCAGATCTCCCCCTAATGTCAAAAAGTGCATCTTATGCGTACCGTTCGGAATCTTGCTAGGGCATATAGTCTGTCGGCAGGGTCTGATGGTTGATCCTACGAAGATAGCTGTAATTATCAACCTGGCAGCCTCTACAATGGAGAAACAGTTGCACTCCATTCTCGGTCACACAGTATATTACAGGAAATTCATTCAAGGATATGCCCTAATCACAGCACCCATGGAACAACTGCTAAAGAAAGATGTCTCTTTTTTTTGGAATGATGAATGTCAGAAGAGCTTTGAACTGCTCAAAGAGAAGATGGTTTCTGCGCCCATACTGATATTCCTTGACTGGTCCAAAGAATTCCATGTGCATTTTGATGCATCAGGTATTGCCTTGGGTGTGGTCCTTACACAGCCTGGCAAAAGGGACATTGATCAAACAATTCAAGCTTTGAACAATGAATTCCAGATCCACCACGCCAAGAGTACACCATACCATTCCCAAGCTAATGGGACGGTGGAAGCTTTCAAAACAAATTTGGAACAGGCACTAACGAAGGTTCGCAATGCCCATTGTAGTGACTGGGACATTCGCATCCCCTCGATCCTATGGGTTAATCGAATGACCTGCAAAAATGTTTTTGGTAGGACACCTTTCCGAATGGTCTATGGAAAGGATGCCATCATGCCCATAGAATACGTTGTTCCTAGCCTACGCATTGTAGCATTTACAGATATGGCAGACTCTGATATCATAGAAGAATGCCTGGCACAACTAGTAGCATTGGAAGAAGATCGGTTCATTGCTCGGTTTCAACAGCAGATAAAAAAAGCTAGAAATAAAGCCTGGCATGATCGACATATTTGCCAAAATAAATTTGTCACAGGTGATCTCGTCTTGCTATACGACAGCCACTTTGCGAAACATCTTGGAAAATTTCGACAGCACTGGCTTGGTCCCTACATCGTTCAAAAGGTTACGAATGGCGGTGCAGTGCAGTTAGCTACGCTGCGCGGTGACCTCCTCCCTGGTTTTGTCAATGGAGGATGAATGAAACCATATCGGGCTACAAATCATGAGGACGCAGTTGTACCGTGACTCGGGACAAGTCACAAGATTGTGTTGGGGGACTGTTGGAACGGGGTCTCCTAACAAGCTACGAAACCAGACCATTTTGGTTATTTTTGTTATATTTAGTATAGCGCAGGGGTTTTGGGGTGGGTCAAAGCCCCAAAAAGCATTGTAATGGGGTTAAAGGGTAAACTAGGGGTCCGAAAACCATGGGTTGCGGACCATAGGAATGTTAAAGCTATATTGTTATAAATAGAGAGGCATTTCAGATTGTAAGAGGCAAGAATTGGCTAAGCTATTGATGTGATCTGTTGTGCAATGATTGGTTGGGTTTTTTGAGGAACGGACTCCTGCTGGCTATGTGCGCAGAGATCCTAGTCCAGTTGTGTGCGGACCCTGCTGCTGTGTGCACAGGCTAGGAAGGGAATTGTAAGGGTAATGAATGAATGAATATGCAATATTATTGGATATGAATCTATGAATACTATTGAATGAATTGTTGATAATTACTGTATTATGCCTTTCTCTATCTTTGCACTGTGAAGGTCTGTATATTTAATGATTGGATCTATTCTGCTTTGGATATACTATGCTGCGAAAGTCTGTGTATTAAAGTAAATCTAGATTTGTTCTGTCCGAGTATGTAATTTTGTGTCAAGGGTATGAAAAGCTTATAATTGTAGATATAGTGCACGTGGATGCAATTAAACATATACTTGACCCTGCGCAAAGAATCTGAACAGAGTGCAGCCCTGCTTGCCTTACCCTTCCTTTCTCAGGGTGCAGAAACCTGGTTCCAGCACCCACCCATACTACTTCGGGTGAGACTATGACCTGCACAAAAAGGTCACTGCCGAAAGGGCCAGTAGTATAGGGGTTTGTTAGCGAACCTTGCACACCAAACCTGGGTCAGGACCCCTCAAGCCAACAGACTCTTCTTGTTATAGTATATGTTAAAGGATTCTTAATTTCCCTTTAAACCTACTAAATTCACAATCTAATGTTCATTTTACACTCACACAAGCTACTAAGATCCATTTGGCTTTGTTAACTTGCCCTATGAAACAACCTTGATTTATTTTTATACTTTTCAAGCCTTTCACAGACCCCATATCCCAATGTTTTGAATTTCTCTTACTCTATCTGTTCTACTTAACAAGCAACCTAACCAAACAAAACAAAACAAAAAACCCTATCATCATAACTAGCCTAAAATCAACATCCTAAATCAAACAAGTCATATCTTTTATCAAATATAAGGAGATCCCTCTCTGAGCCCAGGAAGGCTAGGTCCTAGGACCCCAAAGTTGGTTTGATGTTACCCTTGTCTATTTGATCTTGCCAATCTGACAAATTATAGGGACCTAACAATTTTTTTGCTTAAAATTTTAAGATGTTTCGAGAATGTTATGCTTCAGCCAAGGAAGAGAAGCCACATGCATCGTACGATGGAATTTGAAACCACATGGAACCCGGATGGGAACCCGAATGGACTGTAGAACGAGATTTGTGTCTGCCTGAAAACCCTAAGCTGAGCACTGACTGCATAAGACAAAAGCATGGTGCATCTATTCGATATGTTAGTGCTTATGATACCCATTCTCTTAGATTTATGTATAAATAGAGGGCAGAAGATAATCCTGGGACAAACCAAAGGTGATTTAACATCTCCGACGACCCCCTCCATCCCCCCTCTCCATGCCATTGCATCACATATGGTGCGACATGCCATATTTATGGTATCATATGACATGCAAGATATTCCCCGTTGTATGTGAACGATTAGACATAGTAACATTAATGTAATATTTCTCTTTGGCCAAGAAAATTTGAATTTGATTTTTTTGTGTTTGGTGCTCATTTGAATTTCAAATTTACCCCGCTCATCTTCAATTGTTTCAAATTCAAACATTCATTCCTTCAATTATTTTCGACATGGTGCGATGGATATCTATCATAGGAAGAAACAATATCGAGAGAGAGATCCTGTCTCCCATGGTTCTTAGGAACATCAAAATATACAGAGGCTCCTCCCTCTGTACAAACTCAAGATGTTGGGCAACAAAAAATTTGAAACTTCATGAAATCATTGATTTTGAATAGGTGATGGACTGCGCATATAAGAGTGTACAATATTATGCAGTACACTAACATGACTGGATGTCATATACTTTGTAACATTCGTTGTCTAAAAAGATGAAACCTGAATGAAACTTCTTGGGTTTTAGAAATCTCAGGATGCATGGTAGTGGAACAGATTCAGTGTAAATCCAATTGCCTTTGTTGGAGTTGATTTCCAAGAAGAGGATTCATATAGGATTAAAAAACAATCAATGAACCTTTATCTAAATTTTGGCATGGTCGTCATTGTTAAATTAGAATCTGATCTTATTGACTACATATGAGTCTAATTTTTTAAGTCACTGAAATGTGTATATTGGTAAGGAAGATTAAAGATATCATAAGTCCTTTTGAGAGCGACCGAGATTGAATTTATTTCTTTCTACAATGTAGATATTTGTGAGAATATCAAATGTTTACAAGATATATGAATCACTATTAGATTTTCTTTTACTATCGCATCGTCCATTTTGCTGTAGCATCAAATGTCATTAGACTTGTTCATATAGTTAGACTTTTGAAATTCTAGCTAATTCTAGCCTCTGTTATAAACTTCAATAAGGACATGTTTACATAATTTCACTTTAGATTTGTGATGACATAGACACCACAACATTTCATATCAATTATAATGTAGATTTGTATCAGTTTTGATTTATTTTATTTCGAGTTTCTATGTTAGATAAAGAGATGTGATGTTGTAGTCATGTGGATTTAGATTAATTATTATGAAAATACTATTTTTTAAAATCAAATTTATAATTTGTTGTCTAATAATATGTAAATATTTTTATATATTAATTAATTCTAATTAAGTAATAATTATAAAAATAAATGTATTAATATTATTTTTTTAAATTCTAAATTTATTATATAATTATTTATAAATATGATGAGAATAATAGTTATTCTGTCCATTAAGATTCATATGGTAAGTGGGAGATTACTCAAAAATCCTTTATAATTTATTATTATGTTTAAAAAATGCTGAGAGAAGCATTCCAATTTTATCATATTCTTATCGACTTAAAAAATTCAAGAAGATTGGTGTAATTTTTTTTTGAAAAATAGATTGAATGTGTGTAAAAGATGAACAATTTAAAAGAATGTTTTTCATTTTCAACCCTCTTCATTTAACTACAAAGTTCCATAATTTGTTATTATTTTAACAATGTTCACTTACCTCTTGACATTGAACAAGATAGATAAATATTTTCTATTTTCATTATTGAAATTGATAACCTTCTTATAATATCTTAGTTTAATTTTCCTCTAAGTATTTATCACCTAATAATTCCTCCTAAAATTTTGAAAATTTCATTTTCTTCATATTTCTATTTTGATTCCTTTGTTGTGTTTTACTTTTCATAAGCTTTCCATTGGTTCAAGTTTCATCTCATTTGGTTACACGGTTTGAAAATGGTGCCCATCCCAAGTTTGATAATTTTTACCGTCAAAGCTAAAAAAATGTACAAAATGTATATTATTTTAATTTTTTACAATTAATTGTAAATATTGATTTTAATTAGTTATTTCTAGCCAATTCATTTTTATTAACTGTCCTACAAAATCACCATAATCAAATTGTAAAACAATTAAAATTATGATGCTTTCGGATTTTGTAAATATATGTTAAATCTTAATTTAAAATTAAGAAATCCAAAATCTCAAAATTGCAAAATAATTGTAGTTTATTTTGTTGAATTTTTGGGCCGAGAAGCGCACTCTACAGTCCAATATGACCCGATGTTTAAGTATGTCGAAAGCCAAAATTAAAAAACTAAAGAAAATAAAAAAATAAAATCTAAATAATGACCCAAATAAAATTAAAAAAATAAAATCTAAATAATGTCTGCTTAAACAATGACTTACATAACTATATAAATAAACAATAAAAATTCATAAAAAAATAAATTTTGACAATATAAATTTAAAATACTAAATTTGGGAACACTAAAAAAAGGATATGGTTAATAAAGAAAAATATAAATAAACTAGAGGTATGGTAAATAAATAAAACCCCCTTTTATATTTACTCCATAAACCTTTTTATATTTACAAAAACTCAAAAAAATTGTTTTGTTTAGGTAAAGCTTATAGGCCAAATAACATGGGACAAATTATTATTAATACCATGAGCCAAATATCATATTTATAAAAGAGGTATGGTAAATAAATTTAAATATAAAAGAGGCATAAATAGGTAAGGTAAATAAATAAAAATATATCTCATCTTCAGAGTGAGTATGACCTCGGTGTGTAAGTATGTCGGAAGCCAAAACAAAATTAAAAAATTAAAAAAATTAAAAATTAAAAATAAAATCTAAAAAATGTCGGGTTACATAACCATATAAATAAACAATTGAAAATATATTAAAAATAAATTTAAACAATATAAATATAAAATATGAAGAGGTTTATGAACACTAAAATAAGAGATATGGTAAATAAATAAAAAAGGAGATATGGTAAATAAATAAAAATATAAATAAACTAGAGGTATGGTAAATAAATAAAACCTATTTTTATAGGTACTCGGGAGGTATGGTATATAAATAAAACATATTTTTGTATATAATCCATAAACCTCTTTATATTTACAAAAATTTAAAAAAGAGATTTTATTTAGGTGAACCTATGGGCTAAATACCATGGGACAAATTATTATTAATACCATGGGTCAAATACCATATTTATAAAAGAGGTATGGTAAATAAATAAATATAAAAGAGGTATAAAAAAGTAAGATAAATAAATAAAAAGAAATAAAAAAATATATATAATAGGATTAGAAATCAACATATAATTGTATATGAAGTCTATGGGCCTAATACCATGGACCAAATTATTATTAATACCAGAAAAAAGAAGTGAAAAAAATGAAGAATACTACCAAACTTATATATATATATATATATAATCCAATATTCATATTAATATATTATAATATTAATATTATTAAATTTAATAACTTTATATTAATACAATATCAAATTTTTTATATTACAGTATATATTAACTCTAGATATATATGGGAGTGAAGGACAAAGACATATGATAGAGGTGTAGAAATAGGGGGTGTGACAAGCGAGAGATGGAGATAAACTGAAGGAGAGGGTAATGGAAGAATGAAGGGAGAGAAAGAGACATGAGTGAGAGAGGTAGAGGGAGACATAAAGATGGAGAGAGGTATGGAGGGTATATATAGAGAGAGAGAAAGCGGAAGGGAGAGGGAAGTAGGAGAGAAAATAAGAGAGAGGAAGGAGAAGAGAGAGGGAGGGATAGAGATATGGAGTTGGAGGGGAAGAGAGGGAGGGAATAAGAAAGGTATAGAGAGTGAGAAGTGGAGAGAGAGAGAGTGACAAGGGAGAGATGGAGAGAGAGTGTGTACTTTTAGGGATGAGATAAAGAGACATAGGAGTGACAAGGACAAGGGGTAGAGAAGGAGAGAGAAGGAGAAAGGGAGGAATATAGTAACATAATTGGATAGATAGATAGAGTGATGGGGGAAGAGAGAGGATTGAAGGGAAGAGAGAGAGAGAGAGAGAGGATTGAATGGAAAATAGGGAGTGGGAGAGGAGGATGGAGAGAAAGGGGGAGAGAGAGGACTTGAGAGGGAGGATTGTAGGGGGGAGAGAGAGAGAGAGAGAGAGAGAGAGAGGGAGATGGGTGATGCGAGAGGGAGGTAGGAGAGAAAGGGAGAGAGAGGAAGGAAAAGAGAGGGGACTTGAAAGAGAGGAGGAGAGAGGGAGGGATAGAGAGATAGAGTTGGACGGGGAGAGAGGGAGGGGTAGAGAAATGGAGTTGGATGGAGAGAGAGGGAGGGAAAAAGAAATACATAGAGAGTGAGTAGTGGAGAGAGAGAGGGAGTGACAAGGGAGAGATGGAGAGAGAGTGTGTATGTTTTGGGGTGAGATAAAGAGACAAACAAGGAGAGATGGAGAGAAGGGGGGGAGAAGGAGAGAGAAAGTCATATAGTAGCAAATTTGGAAGGTGAATATAAAGAGAGAGAGATGGGAGAGAAAGTAAGAGAGAGAGTGAAGAGAGGTAGGGAAAGAGATATGGAGATGGAGGGGGAGAGAGAGGGAGGTAAGAATAAAAACATAGAGAGTGAAAGGTGGAGAGGGAGAGAGAGAGGGAGCGATAAGGAATATGGAGAGAAAGGCAGAGAGGATAGCAGGAGGGTAGACAAATATAAGCAGGGGAGAGGGAGGGAAGGGTAAGAGAGAGATGGAGAGGAGGGGGAAGTGATAGATAGATATATTAGAGAAAGAGAGTGTATGTTTTGGGGTTAATATAGAGAGATAGGGGGAGATATAGATGTAGATGGAAGGTGAAGAGAAATAATAGATAAATGGAGACAAGGAGGAACGAACAAAGAGACTAATAGATATGGAGTGAGAGAGTGTGTGTGTTTGGCAGGGTGAGATAAAGAGACAAAGAAGGAGAGATGGAGGTAGATATAGATATATATGGAGAGGGGACGGAGGAAAGAATATTTCTTGCACTAGATGCATTGATTTTAGTGTAGATGGTGATTTCTAATCATATTTGATTGCTTGCACTAGATGCATGATTTCAGTGTAGATGTTGATTTCTAATGGTATTTGATTACTTGCACTAGATGCATTCATTTAAATGTATATGATTTCTAATCCTATTTTATTTCTTGCACTAAATGCATTGATTTCAGTGTAGATGGTGATTTCTAATCCTATTTGATTTATTGCACTGATGCATTAATTTCAATGTAGATGTTGATTTCTAATTATATTTTATTGTTTGCACTAGATGCATCGATTTAAATGTAGATGATTTCTAATCATATTTGATTGCTTGCACTAAATGCATTGATTTCAATGTACATGGTGATTTCTAATCATATTTGATTGCTTGCACTAAATGCATTGATTTCAATGTACATGGTGATTTCTAATCATATCTGACTGCTTGCACTAAATGCATTGATTTCAATGTACATGGTGATTTCTAATCATATTTGATTGCTTGGACTACATGCATTGATTTCAATGTAGATGTTGGTTTTTAATCCTATTTACCTATTTTCACTAGATGCATTGATTTGATTGTAGATGTTGATTTATAATCCTATTTTATTACTTGCATTAGATGCATTGATTTTAGTGTAGATGTTGTTTTCTAATCTATTTGATTTCTTGCATTAGATGCATTTATTTCACTCTATATGTTGAATTATGATTTGATGTAATTGGATGTATGATGCTACATTAATTTTAAAGTCATTGGATTAATAGTGTGCATTGATTTTAGTGTAAGCACAAAAAATTATTGGCAATGTACATTGATTTCTATATTACAGTGATTTAACCTATTAATATTGGAGAGCAAGAGAGACAAGGTATGATGTCTACTACAACAACTCGAGCTAAATATTTAAATGGTTTACGATTCCAACTGTCCTTTTCATATAATCGATATGAAAAGATGACAAAACTAACAAGGGTAAAAATAATAAGAGTAGACGAAAATAGTTTGAGATTGATCATAATGAAGACTTTTTGTAATTAACTACATTCTTATTATTCACATTTTCTATCATTCAATATTATTATATCTTCACTTTGCATTCAAAATTTTAATTTCATCATTAAATTTATTTTACAATATTTATCATCTCAACACACAGAGGTAACTAAGAAAATTTAAAATTAAAATGAATCGATAAATCTTAGACAAATTTATTATATTTAAAAAGGTTATATTAATATTAGATATATACATATTATTGATAAAATTAATCATATGTTCCTCATATTATCAATAGATTTTTTTTGGCCGCACACAACTGAAACTAGTGTAAATCCATTAACTCTAGATCTATCAAGCACCGAGAGGGATCAAATCTCTCGAGGTGCAAACCTTACTTCAAGTTTTGCATTCAAAAAAGATGTTTTCACCATGAGAAATTTAATCCCTCTCGACACTGAATAGATCTGAAATTAAGATAAATCTACATTGATTAATACCAGATAATTATAATTTATTTTAAAAAAGACCTAGACTGCACTTCACCTTATACCTCCCACTCCAACATTACTCTATCCCGATATACCTCATTCATCCCTTAACCTTGTGTTATATCATAACTTTCATTTTAAAAAAACCTTACAATATTACAAATACCTACAATGATTCATGGTTCATATCGGATATAAGAACTCTTATGATATAACCTTCTCTTATGCCCGATGTACATCAAGCTTTTTCATAAAGCCCAGTGCTCTAAATTCCTCCGATGCCTAACGTTCTTCATGAATTTGGCTTAACTCTTTGGTTATTGTTTTGATAAGAAAAGTGTGGTGTAATATCGATTTGATATAATAGTTTATTTTATTAGTATAATATGTTGGGTGTTATATATTGTTAAATATAAATTAATAGGTAATAAATTAATTTTAATTTTAATTTTAATTAAAGCTTTTATGTTTTACAATTTGTAAATTATTTAATTTTAATTAAGTGTAGTTTAGTTTGAAATTAATTAATTGTAATTATGATTTAAATTAATTTAATATAATTAATTATTTTTTTAATATAATATTGGATTAAATTTTTAATTAAACTTTTTAAATTTTAGTTTTGGCAATAAATTTTCTAGAATTCTCGCAATTTTGACATTTCAACTCTGGAAGCTCAAAATTTGAGTTTCACTTGGCCAAAAGAGACCAAGGATGCTTGTTAGATATATCAAATCATGGAGAATATCTTTGAAGTGGTTGCATGACCAGATTGGGTAATTAAATGAGTCTAAAATTTAGTAGAAAATTAAGCTCCAAATTTGTAACCAAAATTAATTTTCTAAGTTTAATTTTTGCATTTTCATTTTCTCAAACCCTCTGGTGATTCAAGATCCATTCGATTATGTTCTCTTTGACCAATAATATATTTACAAAATGGAAAACACAATTATTTATTCATTTAATTAAAATTTGATTAGAGAAGTTTGTTTTTCCATATTTGGTATTTTTTTTTTTTACATTTTAATTTAATTTTGATTGGTTTTTGGCATGAGAACAGTTGAGGAAAAGAAGATTTGGATCAATAGAATTGCACAAGCTAGAGAAGAAAAATAATTTTGACCAGTGAAAATTGTTGGAGCAAATTTGTTTTTCAAGAGCCCTCCTATTTGGAATTCATTTTTGTAATTATAAATAGTGGATTGTTTAATAGAGAAGGGGGTTCCTCTTCTCTGCACTAAGGAATTATGAAGCACTATTGTAAGGTGTTAGTCATCAGTATTTTTCACTTGTTGGTAATGACTAGTTGTAACAACCAAGTTTTCTAGCAGCTGATCAAAAATTTGTCAAATTTGCCAGCTGGAAAACACCCATAAACTTTCTTTGCCTTCTTACCTTTCAGTCCGCCCATGACGAGATGAAACCTCATTATCAAGTCCCACCTAGCCTCAGCCATACTAGTTTGCCCATCAACTCTAAAGAAACAATCCAAATCTGTCCAAAAAGTCTCCCCTAAGTTAGGAAGTGGCGCTTTAGGCATTTCTCCCTTGGAAAACTATCCTAAAGCCAAAGAACCTCCATCTGCTATAGACCAGTCATAACAGACCTTCCCATTCTATAAATAAAGTTGGTTACAGCCATAGGTCGTGCCACTAATACACCCTCAAGTCTCAGCAATACATGGACCATAAGTCAAACTGATTCTAGGTGTTTTTACAGTTTTTTAATGGATCTTTCAAGGACAGAGGCATACCAGCATCTCAGAAGACAATATTTGGCTCCACGTGAGAAGACAGTTGCTTCTCAATGTGATCTTGAGCCTGGGATGCAGCCAAAGAGCAGAGATTTTTTCATTAAGCTCTTGCGATCACATTCAAAGCCTGAAAGGACAGTGAAAGGAAAAATAGCACTGTCAAAGGGCTGATGATATGACATGACTGAAAAACCTCCTCCATCTATAAGCAGAGGGTTTGAAGACTGAAGAACCTCCTTCATTTCACAAGAAGAGGGTTAGGAGCGCCTCCTTCATCTATAAGCAGAGGGTAAATGGACAAAGTTTGATTTTAAGAGTTGCACTAACTGTAAGACAAATTTTTTGATGAACAGTGAGATAGTAAATAAGGTTTTCTGAAGTAAAATGATGATTAAAGGCAGAGGCAAAACAGTGGGCTTTAAAAATTATTTGCATAAGTTCACTATTATTTGAGTTACAATGTGAAGCTAACAGGTTCATCATCATTGAAGAAATATTGTGAAAGCAGATAGTCAAAAGAGTCAAAGTGTCTTGGTCCCAAACGAACCTCTGCCATCATGACCAAGGGAAACCACTAAGAGTGATGACTGCTTTTCAAAAGGTACTATCCTTCCTATTCATAGAAAAATTTCTTTCAAAATTACTCATCATACTGGACAGGAGGCGATTTGAGCTTAGTTTTCCCATAAATGCATTGCAAATAAATACACAAGCTCACAAATATGTAAGAAAGATTATAGCATGAGTTTCAAGATTCTAGAACAACATTCAAAACCAATAATGCAGGCCACTGTCACAAATTAAGGCATTCATCTTATGAAAATAGGTCAAAAGTACCTTGTTGATGCAGTTTAAGTAGAGAAGAATTTTTCAAAAGAAATGTCCTCTTGATGGACAGATGATTGTAAAACTCAGGTGAATACAACTAGGCCTCAATCACAGTTAAAGAGAAACATCATTTGGAGGATATATCTATAGTCCCTATATGGGTTCAAAACAAATTTCCCTCTCACAAGTAGATATGATCATAAGGAACAGAAGCTGCCAATCAAGTCTTAAAGAGATAGGCCATCTCCTTGCAAATGGAAAAATATGCTTCATCAATCATTGGTGTATTGTTGAGTGGATTTTCCATGTTGAAAATATCACTAAAGGGTCAGCAGTGGCAAAGGTTACTTTTCAAATATGTAAACACAGTGAACAGAGTTTGACCCTTGGAATGATTTTATTATAAGAGGAAAAGAGTCATAGCTATTACAACTGTTCAATTAGTACGCATAGACCTTTTTACCAACGCTATTCAAAATGTGGGCCCTTCATAACACATTCAAAATCATTTTGTTTTCTTTTCAAATCGAAAAAGGCAATGGTTTAAAGAGAGAAGTCTTCCAAACCCTCGCAAATTCAATTCAAGGGTAGTTGGCTTCTTTGCGTTCAAAAGGATAGAGGGGCCGTTGTAACCCCTTTTAAATCTCTCAAAAACACAAGACATCGATCCCCTCTTGCTATTCAATAGACCTGAAAATGAGTTTTTGGGCAAATTCATCAATTTTTCAGGCTTAAAGACCGCGCGGCGCGCCTGTACACTTGCGCGGCGCATTCAGGAGCAATTTTACAAAGGGAATACATTGTGGCGCGGCGCGCCTGTAAGCGCTGGTCATGACGACCCGACAGTGACCCAGCAGCTCTCCTTTGCGTGGCGCTTTCCTTTACAAACGTGCCGCACACCTGTTGATGGTTCATACACCTCCGAAATGTGTTGAAAATGGCCCAAAATCCTCAAACAACGCCATCATCGTTTTCAAAGGTATTTTATGTGCCTCCTTGCTCTTTTCAAAACTATTGAGTGGTGGAAAAAGGGATGAAATTCATAGTGTAAATCATAGTGTTGAGTTTTTTAAGGGAGAGGTGTTTTATGTTGGAAACTCGAAATTTTTGTGTTGTTGTTTGCCCAAGGTGAGCCTAGTAAAATTGGTGCATTTCTATTGATGTAAAAATCCCAATAACTGCCCTCAAAACAATGATGAAAGGTAGAGGCACTGTTTAAAGGCAGAAAAACAGTATTAGAACAAATGAAACAAGGAGCCTAATTTCAACTACAATGATCATTATATGAGTGCTCTTTTATTTTAGAAGTCCTCCTTGTGGTGAAGAACAGAGTCAGGGCTGCCAAATTTGTCCATAAACAAACTTTAGTGTATAAAGTTGTAAATTTCCATTTGGAGGTATTGTCAAAATCTGTGTGAGGAATAGTGTATACAAGAGCAGTGTATTGATTGTGAGGAGTTTTTGCAGTTTTTCTGCTACAAAGTTGTATGTTCTCACACCAAAAACACAAAGAGCTGGGTAACCTTACCCAAACACAGTGACCCTTTGACTGTGTGTATCTTTTGTTGACTTTGTACTTGTTTTTTAAAATTGTTTATTGATTGGCATACCAAGAGAAATGGCAATGTTTTGGGAGGAAAAGAGACCTAATATCACAGAAAAATCTCACACAGCATTTGAAACCAAATTTACCTTGATCAAACAGTGATTGACAGAGAAGGCAGAGTTTTGTTTGAGAACACATTTCAAGAAATCATTTTTGAGGCAGTTTGGTTTTGCAGAGAGCATCTATAACAAGATGCCTCCTAGGCAGGATAGTAGGAGTGGATTGCATAAGAGATATGAACCTATTTCCATTGAAAAAGTGAATGCACACCCAACAGTCTTGTTCAATTACCATGAGGTCGGGTGCTTATATTTTTGTCAAAGGGTGCAAGAGGTGAAGAGTTTTTCTCCTTTGACACACCTTTGCATTTTGAGGTTTCAAGATAAGCATTTCCAATTGGCAGGCCTTGACTTCAAGTTCTCCCCAAGATCCATCTCCAAAGCCACTAAAATACCCTATATTGGTGAGAAATGGTTTAAGCAAAACCATTTGGACTCAGATGATTACAAACCCTTCCTAAAGCCTGAGCACAGAGAATCATGTCCTTCTATTTTCCCTTTCTCATATCTTTTAGCCAGATACGCCCCTCTCATGAAGATTATTATGAAGTACTTCACTTGTGAGGGAAGATTCTCCCGAATTTATGCATATCACATTCGACTGCTCATGCATTTCACTAGATCCAGATTGCTAAATCTTCCTTTCTTCTTACAGAAAAGCATTGAGAAAATGGCCTCCACTGTCCAGAAGAAGCCTCCTTCACAGCAAATAGCCTGTCTCTTCCATCACTCTCTCATCAAAATCATCATTCTTCATCATCTTGAAAAGAGAGAGGTCGCTTGGGATGTTTTCATCACTCATCTGGATTTCTCTACTGTCCCTCCAGTCCATACATACCCTACATCTCCTACTCATCACCCATCGCCTTCCTCTAGCAGACCTATTCCTAAAAAGCTCAAATTTACTACAGAACAAGTAGAAGAGCCCGAAGAGGGAGAAGAGCCTGATTATGATGATGAGGAAGAGGATGAAGGGCAACAGCATGAAGAGCAGCATCACAGTGATGATAAACAGCAGCAAGGGGAGGAGGAAGAAAATGTTGAACAGCAGAATGACAATGAGGGTGAGACAAGGCAACAGCATGAAGATAATGAACAAGGACAGGAAAGGGATGAACAGGGGCAGCCTTGTGAGACAGAGCAGCAAGGGCAGCATGATAGTGATGAGCAAGGGCAACCTAAAGAGGACACACAGCAGCCCTATGAGACAGAGCAGCAGCATGAAGATGATGAACAAGGGCATGACAGTGATGAGCAAGGGCAGCCAAAAGATGATACACAGCAGCCTCCTTAAGAAGAACAGCAGCCTCCTCAAGAAGAACAGCAAACTCAAAAGGAAGAGAAGCAAGGTGACAAAGGTAAAGGGGCCATGCCCTCTTCTCCTAAAAATGCCAAGCCCCGGACAGCAAAGAAGAGAGTGCCTAGAGTGGTCACTCCAAATGTGACAAGGGCTCTCCGAAGTAAAGGAAAATTGCCAAAGAAGCCCATCATTGATTTTCCTAGGAGGAAGAGCACTAGAATAGCCACCCAAAGCAAAGGGAAGGGTAAGGAAGAAGGCAATCATAAACAAGAGAGTGCATTCGATATCATCCCAATCCAAAGCGATGATAGTGATAATGAGGCCCAGATTCTAGAAAACCTCTTGATCCATAGAGAAGGCCAAATTGATGCTTTAAAGGATGATCTTCATAGGGCAAGGAATTTCAATCAATTTTTGCAAATCCAAAATAGGCAAATGAGTGTCCATATGGTTGTTTATGAGACATGGGAAACTAAGTACAAGAAGGAGGCCTCCAAAGCCCAAGCAAGGTTGGAAGAACTCATGGGCTAGTTTGATGAAAGTGAAGGAGAAGATCAGCCTAAGTGAAAGAGGCCTAGAACCATGGGGCTTAAAAAGGCCCTTGAGAAGCAAAAAGAAGAGGAAAATGCCCTTCTCCAATCTACCCCTCTCACTGCATTGTTTGAATAGGAGATAGAGAACAATAAGGAGGCATGGCTTGAGAGAGTAAATGACCACTTGGAAAGGAAATTGTAGAAGGCAAACAGGGATTTAGACCTTCAAAGGAGAATGACGAGGCATTACAAAAAGTTAAATCAGTTTGTCTGGCGCAAGTTGAAGGCTGCTCAAGAAAAGCTCAAGGAGGCTAAAGGGAAGCGCCCGGCACGGAAAGTGAGGAAAAACATATCAGGACTTCATATTTTGGCCTCTGCTTCACAACATGTTGCTAAGAACCCTTGAGGGTCACGCTCACCAATTTTGGGCGTTTTTTCGACATATTTTGGTTTTTTTGGCATTTTTGGGTTTTTGGTCAAAACTCATAAGCTTCGCCATTTCAATTTGGGGGATCAACAAAGGAGGAGAATGGTATCATTGGATGCCATAATTTCAGGAGCACACACTCAGCGATTTTCAGGACATTTGAAGATCATTTTCTCCCCCGAAATGGCGAAAAATGCCCACTTTTTCTACACTCTGCCCGGTCTATCAGCAAACCTTATTTTTTGGTTTTTTACACACAGGCCTATTTTTGGAGGACTTCCAGGCATCAGATTGAGAAAATTCTAGTTGCTCCAGAAATTAGACACTCATATCTTTCAAACAAGCTATCATGAGCCTCGTTTCGATATCGGGAAGGCTGCCAAAAGTTGTCGGCAAGTCAGGGGACCTTTTGCTGATGTAATTTTTGAGTATTTTTGTAAAAATTGAACCTTTAAAAACTGCTTTTTCCTCATGTGCGTTTAGCTATTTTTGCACATGAGAAGTTATGAAAAGTCAATTTATTTCCCTATTTTAGCATTTTTTAGATATTTTATGAGATATTTTGTGCCTTGGGCTTTGCAAAGCCTCAAGGACAAGATTAGATATTTTGAATAGGCCAATGAGAGTGAAAATTGAACTAAGAGGTTTTCCTCACTTGAGCCTATATATTCCAAAGGCTTTCATTGTAAACAAGGCTAAACTTGATGATAGAAGCAATATATGGTCATATAAGCTTTGGAAGAAATACTTGTCTCATGCTCTTGGATAGTCTCTTGGATGTTCTTGGATGATGAAAGAGGATTGTTGTTGGCTTCCATGACTTGTTAGAATGGTATAGTGTCTCTTTCTTTGTTTTGTTTTCTAGTTTTCATTCATGAATCCATGTTTCTTCCTTGCTATAGATCAGTAGAGAACAAATTTGAGACATGCCCTTGGAGGCACCTCAAATTTCTTGTTTCTTCATAGCTTCCATGTTTTCTTCATCCTTAGTCACATTAAAGAATTCTTGATTGCTCTTTAATAACTTAAGGATATTGTTGCTTATTTCATTCATGGTTTTATGCATGCTAAGTATGATTTACGGTATGCCCTGCTTACTCATGGCTAGCCATAGCTCCATCCATGAAATTTCTCTTTGACTGATTAGATTGTCATTTGTTGAACCAAGGAGGTCTTGTTTCGATCTTGCCCTTTGCCTAAGACTATGCAATCTTGTTTTCAAAGTGCCCAATAACTTGAAGTACTATGTTTAGGCATTCCGGCATAGTGATTTGAGTTTTTTGTCTCTCTTTAGTGTATTTCCCAAAATTCTGATAGCCATTTCCCAAAGTTAAAGAGTTATATATCTCTATGCATGGCTTGAATGTTTATTTCTATGTATTGATTAGCTTATAGTTACATTTATCATGATTAATGGTTT
This sequence comes from Pinus albicaulis, assembly GCA_034641835.2. Taxonomy (NCBI): domain Eukaryota; kingdom Viridiplantae; phylum Streptophyta; class Pinopsida; order Pinales; family Pinaceae; genus Pinus; species Pinus albicaulis. The sequence continues at coordinate 149,801,589 of CM076575.1, forward strand.
TCCCTACCATGTTTATGTCAGCTATTAAACTAGTTATGCTTGAAATCCTTTGTTGTTCCCAAACTTGATGTCCATTTTATTCCATTTTTCCCAAAGATCCTTTCTACCTCGAATCAAATCGGCCCTTCAACAGCCTTGTATCACCATCTGATAGCTTTCTTGACCTTTTCGACCCCATAGCCCAGTTGATATGACATTTTTTTACCTATCTTATATCTTTGATCAGTTTCATCCCTCACAATCTAAAAACCAAAACCAAAAAACCTACTTCATAACTAGCCTAAAATCAGAACACAATAAGCAAACACACAGATATCCCTTACACATATAGAGAGAGCCCTCTCTGAGTCCAGGAAGGCTAGGTCCTTGGGCTCCAAAGACTGGTTTGATGTTACATTTTCATTTGGCTTGCCAATCAGCCAAATCATGGGACCCTAACATAATGGCGATCAAGGTGGGACTCTGAGTGATAAACAAACTTAGTTTCCCTAAATCTTTAGAGACCTTTGAGAATACTATCTGGCTGACTTATCCCACCGCTCACTAACATAACGGCGATCAGGGTGGGACTAGCTGAGTACATAACAGTCTAGCAAAATCTTGTAGATTCATTAGTCTTCAAAACTTAAACAGGCAAGCAGTCCATAAAACCATTTAGAGTAAACTCTTTTTGCTCTTGCCACCCTAGCAAAGTGATGAAACAAGTTTAAAATACTTTAATAAACCATAGGTTGCACATAAAAACTCAAAAAAACCCCAAAAAACTCCCTTAGATTGGTTTTTGTCAGTATTGGTGGTGGACCATACACATATACCTCAAAACAACTAAAAATCCACCTGGCGACTCCACTAGCCTTCAGTAGGCCTTACTACTTTGCTAAAATTTAGAATACTATCCGATCGACCTATCCCACCACTCACTAACATAATGGCGATCACGGTGGGACTCTGAGTGATAAACAAACTTAGTTTCCCTAAACCTTTAGAGACCTTTTAAAATACTATCTTGTTGACTTATCCCACCGCTCACTAACATAATGGCGATCACGGTGGGACGCTGAGTACATGACAGTCTAGCAAACTCTTATAGACTCTTTAGTCCTTCAAACATTAAACTCAAACCATCAGCATATAGAATCATTTAGAGTAAACTCTTTGTTTCACCATCTTAGCAAAGTGATGAATCAGTTTTATAACACTCTTACAAACTAGGTTGTACATAAAAACTCAGAAAATCCCAAAAAACTTCCTTAGATTGGTTTTTGACAGTATTGGTGGTGGACCATACACATATACCTCAAAACAACTAAAAATCCACTTGGCGACTCCACTAGCCTCCAGTAGGCCTTACTCCTTCACTAAACTCTAGGCTACTATCCAATTGAGCCACCTCATCGCCCTGAACAATAGCGATCGGTGGGTTTGGTCACTTGTCTGATATCCCTTAGGAACTCTCAAAATCTCAGTCAAACTTAGAAGAGTAGAATTTGGTTGCCTCACCATCCTAGCAAAATGATGACTCAGCTGTAGGACACTCTTACAAACCTTAGGACTACATAAAAACTTAGAAAAACCCCAAAAAAACTCCCTTAGATTGGTTTTTTTCAGTACTGGTGGTGGACCATACACATATACCTCAAAACAATTAAAAATCCACCTGGCAACTCCACTAGCCTCCAGTAGGCCTTACTACTTTACTAAAATCTAGGCTACTATCTGATTGAGCCACCTCATCACCCTAACATAATGGAGATCACGGTGGTACTCTGAGTGATATACAGACTTAGATTCCCTAAAAATTCCAGCAGCCTTAAGAATACTATCTAATTGACTTATCCCACCGCTCACTAACATAGTAACGATCATGGTGGGACCTTTCGAGTTAGTGATAATATAAGTACACCTTAGAATTCTCGAAGTCTCAATCAAACTTAGAAAACTTGGGTGTTGTTTGAAGAGTAGAAGCTAGCTCTTTCACCATCTTAGCAAAATGATGATTCAGTTATAGGAAACTCTTCCAAACCTCATAGGCAAATAAAAACTCAGAAAACCTCAAAAACATTCCCAGATTGGTTTTTCCTAGTTATTGGTGGTGGACCATAGCTACATCTCTGTAAAAACAACCAAGTTCCACCTGGCGACTCCACAACTCTCAATATACCTAAAGACTCCACTGGAGGAAGAACCTAAAACATGACCGGTCATCCTAGAAAGAAAAAGCACTCTTGCAGGAGGCCTTTGGGTTGGGTTCAGAAATTGTTGTCTTTGTCTATATTAATACTCCCTGCTTTGAGCACGATCGAGAATACACGGTGATCTGTGGTAGTCTGGTGGAAATTTATGATCCTAGGCTTGAGCCTCAGAACTGAAGTAGAAGCGAGGCTTGCACTGTGCTTTTGAGTTACTGTGACCTGGCAAAAACATGAACTCAGCCTGCTACCTTTCCCACTTTGGCTAAAACCTAAAATAGTCATAAATCTCATTTACACTACCTATATCCACAAAGGTCCCAAAAATATACAAGCCTCTGGTTTTACCTCCCATCTTCCAAGCCCTTCCTGCAAATCTTCAAAATAAATTACCCAGATTTGATGGAGAAAGCTCCAAAGTCACCGCTGAAGAGCACGTCCAAAATCTTGAGGATTTACTTGACCTTTATGAAATATAAGAAGATGATGTGTGTATTATAATGTTTGCCTTATCATTACAAGGAAAAATTAAGAGTTGGTTTAAAAACCTTCCAGCTGCAAGCATTACCAATTTTCATCAGTTCACTCAAATCTTCCTAGATAGGTGGGTGGTCATGGGTAATAAAGTTCTCATCATAAAGGAATACAATCAGTTAAAAATACAACCAGGGGAGACAATACAAAACTTTTCAGCCAGGTTCAATAAAGTATACCATGCAATGCCTGCTAACATAAATCCACCCCTCGAATGTGCTCTCTTGCACTACCCAGATTCTTTTGACCCAGAGATGGTTTTCCGGATAAGAAATAAAGATCCTTTGACCCTAGAATAAATGCAAAGGATAGCAGTTGATGTAGAATTCAACATACTAAATGGGGAGGCACAGCTAAGAATAATAGAGAAAGACAAAGCAAATCAAGAGAGAATAATATCTTCAGAGGAAAAGTTGAAAATTTTGGTATGTATGTTCAGAAAAATAGAGCATCTACTTGATAGGAAAAGAGAAAAACACAAATTTAAGGTTAACACTGCTTATTCAAACCAACCTACACTTCTTCCTCAAGATGAACACACTAGACTATTACAAGACAAGAGTTATAAACAAAATGTGCCTAATGGGAAAGTTGCAAATAAAAACATAGAGGAATGCTCTAAAGAGACTATCAGCCATTTTGAAATCACAGATTATGAAATGGAAGAAGAATCAAAACCTTTAGGTTCTCTACCCTTATGCTTTAAATCATTCCATACTTTGAAAGAAAATTTGCATCCTAAAGATCTCTCAGCAGTTATTCAGGAAAACCCTGCTCAAGTTAACTCTCACCTAAATCAAGAAGAGTTGATTGAAGAGGAATTAAAATCTAAGATAGAAGATAAATCAAAACCTGTAGGATCTCTACCTTTATGCTGGGAGTCATTTGAGTTCATAAAAGCAAACTGGCCTCCTCAGAATCCATCTGAGGAAACTCATGAATCCCATGTTTATTATCCCAAGCATCAAGAAGAGTTGAGTGAGGATGAATTCAAATCCGAAATAGAAGATAAAGCAAAACCTGTAGGATCTCTACCTTTATGCTGGGAGTCATTTGAGTTCATAAAAGAAAATTGGCCTCCTGAAAATCTATCAGAAAAAACTCATGAATTACATGCTAACTGTCCTCAACATCACAAAGAATTGGTTGAAGATGAAAACAAGCAAGAAATGAAAGAGAACCCATAGGATCTCTCTAAGGGCATAAGTGATGATTCATCATCTCTCACAGGTGAAGCCCAAAAAGACACTCATCCTTCAAATCATATTTCCCAAGAGAAAGAGGATTATTGTAGAGAAATGAAATTGCCTCCCTTTTTAACTGAAGAGGAAATAGATCAACTTATAAACATGCAGACAGCCTCTGAAACTTCATATAACCAAAACTTTGTTGATCTTTCCCATGTTAATCTTGCATATCATAAGTCAAAAAATAGATTTGTAAATCAATTTGAAGAAAAGCAATCTGATAGTCCAATATGCATGGCTAGTGACATTACTTATGATTCTCCAAGGTTTGATCAATATGTTGATGATTATGATTTCCAAACAGAAGCTAACTTTGCAGAATACTCAGTTTTTTATTTTTGGGAGGAAGCTTAGTTTCATAAAATTGAGAAAATTGAGCAGCCAATACAGGTCATCTATGACACTGATGAGGAGAGCCTTCAGAGTTTAGAATTAAGTGAAGAGTCTCGGACTCTTTGCTCTACTTCACTTCAGTCCACCAGAGATAGCATTCACATAATTGGAAATCAACAGTCTTTCAGCTTTGATGATGAGGTTGAGGAGGATGATGAAATTCTCGAGCATGTTGTAAATGAGAAGCCTTTTCTTGAAATGGTTGTGGAAATCATTTTGGACATGGAATATTCCTTAACTCCAGATTTGCAGCCACCAAGTTCCATTGAGTTACAAATTGCAGATGAAGAAATAGATGTTGATAAACACATAAGAGTTGTCACACTATCCTTTCAAGATAATTTACTGTCAAAATGTATCCCTTCTCATCAACCTAATGACCTTCACACATTTTTCAGTCCACTTAATCAGAACACATCAGCTTGGAAAGAAAATTACACTGCAATATATGATGAGTTTGACAGTTCAAGTGATCGTGAGCAAGGGGAAGAGTTGCTTTACCAGGAGAGTCCCAAATATAGCCAAGTGGAAGAAAGAGTAGTCTTGAATGAAGCCTATATATCAAATCCTCTAGATCAGGTATTATTCCAGGATCCATTTTTTGTTTTACTTGAGAAATCTGAAGGAGTAGTGGTTTCTATCATGAACAAGTTGCTACCAAGAATGAGAAAAAACTTAAGCACTACTGTCTGAAAACAAGCCAAATGGGAGTGGCCTTTTCATTACTTCAGCATCATGAAAGAACTAAACCAAGATCAACCATGCAATCATCTACTTGACTGGGTATATTGGAAAGAAGAGTTCACCAAATGAATGTATGTTGTGTATAGTTTAGACTAGGATAGACAGATAGCTGTGAAAAATAAGCTCAGCCTTGTGAGCATCTTTTCAGCTTTAGATTGTTTGAAGAAAAAGTGAAAAAGAAGAAAATTCAAAAAACAATAGAAAAATAGAAAAAGAGGGCGGTTTGAAAAATAGAAAGAAGGCCTCGTGTTCAAAAAATAGTCATTCGGAAAGTGCGCAAGTCTAAATGTCGCTGCTAATGCTCAAATGTCTTGTTCAGTTATCTAGCCTAATCATAAATGAACATGTTTTAAATTTATTTGCTGATAAGTTAGTGAGTGGAAAAGATGGTCAACATTGTGTAAGCTTGACTTATCAAAGAGAGTAGATTAGGAAAATGTACTGGTTCCACACGCCCAAAACAGAACCAAAGAGGGAAGCGGGGATGAAAAACAAATTGTGCATCTTAGCCCTGTTTTTCCTAGTTTCCATTTTATGCAAAATAATATTTGTGTTCAGCTTGTCTTTCGTGCCGCAAATACATGACAAATCAGACTGTCTAACCCTGATTTTATCATCATTTCAATTTCGTGTTTTATATTAGAAAACAAAATCCTGTCAAACAGCTTAACCTTGAAAGTTGATCTAGCGTAGGTAGAGTAATGAAGGAGTTCATCAGTTTAATCTGAACTCCCGGCAAATATAAGTGTAGAATTAGATAGGTTCATTTTCCAAAAAGAAAAAATATATATTTTCAAAAGGGTTGCTAGTCCAAATGCACCCAAAATAAGAAAAAAAATGTTAGGAAAAATAGTGGGGTAGGTAGAATTATCATCAATGCTAATCATGCTATAATTTTTCAGAAGTAGCATCAAAGAGGAATGAAATTTGTGCCAATGGGTAAGGCACTGGTTTTCATAAGCCAAAGATCTGAAATTCTGGACACCTCCAGAAAAGAAGCTGCCCTCCCCAAATGGAGCCACTGTTAGTCATCAGTGTTTTTCACTTGTTGGTGATGACTAGTTGTAACAGCCAAGTTTTCTAGAAGCTAATCAAAAATTTGTCAAATTTTCCAGCTAGAAAACACCCATAAAAAAAATTTTCCTTCTTACCTTTCAGTCCGCCCATGATGAGATGAAACCTCATTATAAAGTCCTACCTAACCTCAGCCATACTAGTATGCCCATCAACTCTAAAGAAACAATCCAAATCTGTCCAAAAAGTCTCCCCTAAGTTAGGAAGTGGCGCTTTAGGCATTTCTTCCTTGGAAAACTATCCTAAAGCCAAAGAACCTCCATCTGCTATAGACCAGTCATAACATACCTTCCCATTCTGCAAATAAAGTTGGTTACAGCCATAGGTCGCGCCACTAATACACCCTCAAGTCTCAGCAATACATGGACCATAAGTCAAACTGATTCTAGGTGTTTTTACAGTGTTTTAATGGATCTTTCAAGGACATAGGCATACCAGCATCTCAGAAGACAATATTTGGCTTCACATGAAAAGACAGTTGCTTCTCAATGTGATCTTGAGCCTGGGATGCAGCCAAAGAGCAGAGATTTTTTCATTAAGCTCTTGCGATCACATTCAAAGCCTGAAAGGACAGTGAAAGGAAAAATAGCACTGTCAAAGGGCTGATGATATGACATGACTTAAAAACCTCCTCCATCTATAAGCAGAAGGTTTGAATACTGAAGAACCTCCTTCATTTCACAAGCAGAGGGTTAGGAGCGCCTCCTTCATCTATAAGCAGAGGGAAAATGGACAAAGTTTGATTTTAAGAGTTGCACTGACTGTAAGACAAATTTTTTGATGAACAGTGAGACAGTAACTAAGGTTTTCTGAAGTAAAATGATGATTAAAGGCAGAGGCAAAACAGTGGGCTTTAAAAATTATTTGCATAAGTTCACTATTATTTGAGTTACAATGTGAAGCTAACAGGTTCATCATCATTGAAGAAAGATTGTGAAAGCAGATAGTCAAAAGAGTCAAAGTGTCTTGGTCCCAACTAACCTCTGCCATCATGAACAAGGGAAACCACTAAGAGTGATGACTGCTTTTCAAAAGGTATTATCCTTCCTATTCATAGAAAACTTTCTTTCAAAATTACTCATCATACTGGACAGGAGGCGATTTGAGCTTAGTTTTCCCATAAATGCATTGCAAATAAATACACAAGCTCACAAATATGTAAGAAATATTATGGCATGAGTTTCAAGATTTTGGAACAACATTCAAAACCAATAATGCAGGCCACTGTCACAAATGAAGGCATTCTCCTTATGAAAATAGGTCAAAATTACCTTGTTGATGCAGTTTAAGTAGAGAAGAATTTTTCAAAAGAAATGCCCTCTTGATGGACAGATGATTGTAAAACTCAGGTGAATACAACTAGACCTCAATCATAGTTAAAGAGAAACATCATTTGGAGGATATATCTACAGTCCCTATATGGGTTCAAAACAAATTTCCCTCTCACAAGCAGATATGATCATAAGGAACAGAAGCTACCAATCAAGTCTTAAAGAGATAGGCCATCTCCTTGCAAATGGCAAAATATGCTTCATCAATCATTGGTGTATTGTTGAGTGGATTTTCCATGTTGAAAATATCACTAAAGGGTCAGCAGTGGCAGAGGTTACTTTTCAAATATGTAAACACAATGAACAGATTTTGACCCTTGGAATGACTTTATTATAAGAGGAAAAGAGTCATATCTATTACAACTGTTCAATTAGTACGCATAGACCTTTTTACCAACGCTATTCAAAATGTGGGCCCTTCATAACACGTTCAAAATCATTTTTTTTTCTTTTCAAATGGACAAAGGCAGTGGTTTAAAGAGAGAAGTCTTCCAAACCCTCACAAATTAAATTCAAGGGTAGTTGGCTTCTTTGCATTCAAAAGGATAGAGGGACCGTTTTAACCCCTTTTAAATCTCTCAAAAACACAAGACATCGATCCCCTCTTGCTATTCAATAGACCTGAAAACAAGTTTTTGGGAAAATTCATCAATTTTTCAGGCTTGAAGACCGCGCGACGCGTTAAGGCGCAATTTTACAAAGGGAATACATTGTGGCGCAGCGCGCCTGTAGCAGCGCGCGGCGCACCTGTAAGCGCTGGTCACGATGGCCCGACAGTGACCCGGCAGCTCTCCTTTGCGTGGCGCTTTCCTTTACAAGCGTGCCGCGCACCTGTTGATGGTTCATACAACTCCGAAATGTGTTGAAAACGGCCCAAAATCCTCAAACAATGCCATCATCATTTTCAAAGGTATTTTATGTGCCTCCTTGCTCTTTTCAAAACTGTTGAGTGGTGGAAAAAGGGATGAAATTCATAGTGTAAATCACAGTGTTGAGTTTTTTAAGGGAGATGTGTTTTATGTTGGAAACTCAAAATTGTTGTGTTGTTGTTTTCCCAAGGTGAGCCTAGTAAAATTGATGTGTTTCTATTGATGTAAAAAGCCCAATAACTGCCCTCAAAACAATGATGAAAGGTAGAGGCATTGTTTAAAGGCAGAAAAATAGTATTAGAACAAATGAAACAGGGAGCCTAATTTCAACTACAATGATCATTATATGAGTGCTCTTTTATTTTAGAAGTCCTCCTTGTGGTGAAGAACAAAGTCAGAGCTGCCAAATTTGTCCATAAACAAACTTTAGTATATAAAGCTGTAAATTTCCATTTTGAGGTATTGTCAAAATCTGTGTGAGGAATAGTGAATACAAGAGCAGTGTATTGATTATGAGGAGTTTTTGCGGTTTGTCTACTACAAAGTTGTATGTTCTCACACCAAAAACACAAAGAGCTGGGTAACCTTACCCAAACACAGTGACCCTTTGACTGTGTGTATCTTTTGTTGATTGTGTACTTGTTTTTTAAAATTGTTTATTGATTGGCATACCAAGAGAAAGGGCAGTGTTTTGGGAGGAAAAGAGCCCTAATATCACAGAAGAATCTCACACGACATTTGAAACCAAATTTACCTTGATCAAATAGTGATTCACAGAGAAGGCAGAGTTTTGTTTGAGAACACATTTCAAGAATTCCTTTTTGAGGCAGTTTGGTTTTGCAGAGAGCATCTATAACAAGATGCCTCCCAGGCAGGATAGTAGGAGTGGATTGCATAAGAGATATGAACCTATTTCCACTAAAGAAGTGAATGCACACCTATCAGTCTTGTTCAATTTCCATGAGGTGGGGTGCTTAGATTTTTGTCAAAGGGTGCAAGAGGTGAAGATTTTTTCTCCTTTGACACACCTTTGCGCTTTGAGGTTTCAAGATAAGAATTTCCAATTGGCAGGCCTTGACTTCAAGTTCTCCCCAAGATCCATCTCCAAAGCCACTAAAATTCCCTATATTGGTGAGAAATGGTTTAAGCAAAGCCATTTGGCCTCAGATGATTACAAACCCTTCCTAAAGCCTGAGCACAGAGAATCATGTCCTTCTATTTTCCCTTTCTCATATCTTTTAGCCAGCTACGTTGCTCTCATGAATATTATCATGAAGTACTTCACTTGTGAGGGAAGATTCTCCCGAATTTATGCATATCACATTTCACTGCTCATGCATTTCCCTAGAGCCAGATTGCTAAATCTTCATTTCTTCTTACACAAGAGCATTGAGAAAATGGCCTCCACTATCCATAATAAGCCTCCTTCACAGCAAATAGCATGTCTCTTCCATCACTCTCTCATCAAAATCATCATTCTTCATCAGCTTGAAAAGAGAGAGGTCGCTTGGGATGTTTTCATCACTCATCCGGATTTCTCCATTGTCCCTCCAGTCCATACATCCCCTACATCTCCTACACATCACCCATCGCCTTCCTCTAGCAGACCTATTCCTAAAAAGCTCAAATTTACTACAGAACAAGCAGAAGAGGACAAAGAGGGAGAAGAGCCTGATCATGATGATGAGGAATAGGATGAAGGGCAGCAGCATGAAGAACAGCAAACAGAGGGTGAAAGGCAGCACCATGAAGAGAATCATCACAGTGATGATAAACAGCAGCAATGGGAGGAGGAAGAAAATTTTGAACAGCAGCATGACAACGAGGGTGAGACAGGGAAACAGCATGAAGATAATGAACAATGACAGGAAAGGGATAAACAGGGGAAGCCTTGTGAGACAGAGCAGCAAGGGCGGCATGATAGTGATGAGAAAGGGCAGCCTAAAGAGGACACACAGCAGCCCTATGAGATAGAGCAGCAGCATGAAGATGATGAACAAGGGCATGACAGTGATGAGCAAAGGCAGCCAAAATATTATACACAGCAGCCTCCTTAAGAAGAACAGCAAACTCAAAAGGAAGAGAAGCAAGGTGACAAAGGTAAAGGGGCCATGCCCTCTTCTCCTAAAAAGGCCAAGCCCTGGACAGCAAAGAAGAGAGTGCCTAGAGTGGTCACTCCAAATGTGACAAGGGCTCTCCGAAGTAAAGGAAAATTTCCAATGAAGCCCATCATTGATTTTCCTAGGAGTAAGAGCACTAGAATAGCCACCCAAAGCAAAGGGAAGGGTAAGGAAGAAGGTAGTCATAAACAAGAGAGTGCATTCGATATCATCCCAATTCAAAGCGATGACAGTGATAATGAGGCCCGGATTCTAGAAAACCTCTTAATCCATATAGAAGGCCAAACTGATGCTTTGAAGGATGATCTTGATAGGGCAAGGAATTTCAATCAATTTCTGCAAATCCAAAATAGGAAAATGAGTGTCCATATGGCTGTTTATGAGACATGGGCGACTAAGTAAAAGAAGGAGACCTCCAAAGCCCAAGCAAGGTTGGAAGAACTCATGGGTGAGTTTGATGAAAGTTAAGGAGAAGATCAGCCTAGGCGAAAGAGGCCTGGAACCATGGGGCTTAAAAAGGCCCTTGAGAAGCAAAAAGAAGAGGAAAATGCCCTTCTCCAATCTACCCCTCTCACTGCATTGTTTGAACAAGAGATAGAGAACAATAAGGAGGCATGGCTTGAGAGAGTCAATGACCACTTGGAAAGGAAATTGGAGAAGGCAAACAGGGATTTAGACCTTCAAAGGAGAATGACAAGGCATTACAAAAAGTTAAATCAGTTTTCTCGGCGCAAGTTGAAGGCTGCTCAAGAAAAGCTCAAGGAGGCTAAAGGGAAGCGCCCGGCACAGAAAGTGGGGAAAGACATATCAGGACTTCAGATTTTGGCCTTTGCTTCACAACATGTTGCTAAGAACCCTTGAGGATCATGCTCACCAATTTTGGGCGTTTTTCGACATATTTTGGTTTTTTGCCATTTTTGGGTTTTTGGTCAAAACTCATAAGCTTTGCCATTTCAGTTTTGGGGATCAAAAAAGGAGGAGAATGGTATCATTGGATGCCATAATTTTAGGATCACACACTCAGCGATTTTTAGGACATTTTAAGATCATTTTCTCCCCCGAAAAGGCGAAACATGCCCGCTTTTTCTTCACTCTGCCCGGTCTATCAGCAAACCTTATTTTTTGGTTTTTTACACACAGGCCTATTTTTGGAGGACTTACAGGCATCAGATTGAGAAAATTCTAGTTGCTCCGGAAAGTAGAAACTCAGATATTTCCAACGAGCTATCATGAGCCTCGTTTAGACATCAGGAAGGCTGCTAAACGTTGTCGGCAAGTCAGGGGACCTTTTGCTGATGTAATTTTTGAGTATTTTTGTAAAAATTGAACCTTTAAAAATTGTTTTTTCCTCATGTGCGTTTAGCTATTTTTTCACATGAGAAGTTATGAAAAGTCAATTTATTTCCCTCTTTTAGAATTTTTTAGATATTTTATGAGATATTTTGTGCCTTGGGCTTTGCAAAGCCTCAAGGACAAGTTTAGATATTTTGAATAGGCCAATGAGAGTGCAAATTGAACTAAGAGGTTTTCCTCACTTGAGCCTATATATTCCAAATGCTTTCATTGTAAACAAGGTTGAACTTGATGATAGAAGAAATATATGGTCATATAAGCTTTGGAATAAATACTTGTCTCGTGCTTTTGGATAGTTTCTTGGATGTTCTTGGATGATGAAAGAGGATTGTTGTTGGATTCCATGACTTGGTAGAATGGTATAGTGTCTCTCTCTTTGTTTTGTTTCCTAGTTTTCATTCATAAATCTATGTTTCTTGCTTGTTATAGAACAGTAGAGAACAAATTTGAGACATGCCCTTGGAGGCACCTCAAATTTCGTGTTTCTTCATAGCTTCCATGTTTTCTTCATTCTTAGTCACATTAAATAATTCTTGATTGCTCTTTAATAACTTAAGGATATTGTTGCTTATTTCATTCATGGTTTTATGCATGCTAAGTATGATTCACGGTATGCCCTGCTTACTCATGGCTAATCATAGCTCCATCCATGAAATTTCTCTTTGACTGATTAGATTGTCATTTGTTGAACCAAGGAGGTCTTGTTCTGATCTTGCCCTTTTCCTGAGACTATGCAATCTTGTTTTCAAAGTTCCCAATAACTTGAAGTACTGTGTTTAGGCGTTCCGGCACAGTGATTTGAGTTGTTTGTCTCTCGTAAGTGTTTTTCCCCAAAGTCTGATAGCCATTTCCCAAAGTTAGAGAGTTATATATCTCTATGTGTGGCTTGAATGTTTATTTCTATGTATTGATTAGCTTATAGTTACATTTCTCATGATTAATGGTTTGCCCTACCATGTTTATGTCAGCTATTAAACTAGTTATGCTTGAAATCCTTTGTTGCTCCCAAACTTGATGTCCATTTTATTCCATTTTTCCCAAAGATCCTTTCTACCTCGAATCAAATCGGCCCTTCAACAGCCTTGTATCACCATCTGATAGCTTTCTTGACCTTTTCGACCCCATAGCCCAGTTGATCTAACATCTTTTTACCTATCTTATATCTTTGATCAGTTTCATCCCTCACAACCTAAAAACCAAAACCAAAAAACCTACTTCATAACTAGCCTAAAATCAGAACACAATAAGCAAACACACAGATATCCCTTACACATATAGAGAGAGCCCTCTCTGAGTCCAGGAAGGCTAGGTACTTCGGCTCCAAAGATTGGTTTGATGTTACACTGTCATTTGGCTTGCCAATCAGCCAAATCATGGGACCCTAACATAAGGGATTTTTATTTTTAGATGATGGGAGAAAACTCAATATAGGTTGGGATTTGTCTTTTTCAATTCTAAACTTTGTATTGGGAGCACAACTTGCACTATTGCATCTCTTTCTTTTAATGGCAAGGCTTATGATTTGAGAAAGATTGTTGGAGATCAAATCAAGGAAGGAAGCACGAGACCAAGTTATAATTAATTTGTATTTTAAATACTATTATGTTTAATGCAAATTCCATATTTTTTAATGGAAGACCTGTGTAAAAATGTTTAAATTCATATATGGATCTATCTCATGTGATTTTTACCAAAAGATTTCTGACAAAAAAATAAATTGTTTTTCATGTTGAGAACTATTGTTTAATGTGAAGATGAAGGTATTTTGAATTAGCTATCTAGTTCATTAGCTTCGTAGATATGTTGTTAATTTTCTCTTTTTCTCTTATACTTAAATTAGATTTCTGAGTAACTATTTACTCAGAAATTTTCTCTATGAATTCAATATAGTTACCAATAACATTTAGTGGACTATTTCCTAATGTTATTGGTTAATCATTTAATGTTAATAGGTCTCTGAACATAGCATGTTTAGGTAATTACAATATCAGCTAGTAGAATTATTTCATTAGCCATATATTCACCTAAAACCAAGCATGTTAAAATATTAATCATTTAATTACTTTGCTCTCGTTTGGGTTAGATACACATATTTCTAATCAATATAGGGTTATTATTTCTTTTTTTGTTGGGGCTTTTGTTTTGAGTAAGACAATTTTGAGTTGCAGAAGGCCAAGTGGTGATAATAATAGGTGGCAGAGAACCATTATGAAAGGACAGGAACCATTGCGGTTGCGAAGAATATACAGACATGTGGTGGAGCATAGATAGGTAGCAGCACAGATGGTAGAAACAAGGGACAATGAATAAAAATAAGGACTCCCAGAGGTAGAGCCAACCGCAAAAGGAGACAGGAAGCAGCGGAGCGCAAGAAAACAACCGAGCGAAGAAGGGGCAAAGACTGACAGTGCTAGTCGGCAGAGGTAGATAAGAAAGGGAAAATAAAGTTCGCTAGGTGTTCGACGAATGGGAAGTTATTCTGGGAATAATATAGAGTTTTGTATCATGGGAGCTCTGTGGAACCTGAAATATATTGTGTTGTATTATGCTGAACTCTGCGGAGTATAATATGTAATGTGTTGATGATATAATATAAGAAATTAATGCCCGGTTGTGGATTATATGATGTGTATGAAAGTTATCTTCTTAGTTGTTTGTTCAGTGATTTCAAAATTTTTGATATTATTTTTGGTAATTTCTAAATGGTAGCTTGTGTCTTGATTCATATGCGATGAATGTGTTTTGTGTAACTTTAATTTTTGGTTAGCTGTTAGTAGTCTCTCTTCAATAATATGGTTCTATCTCTTTATCTTAGTAAGGTCATTGCACACCTCGGGTGAGACTCCTTGCTCTCTTGGGCAGGGTGAAAATGATGGTGTTTTCCTAGACTACAATGGAATCTTGTTGGAACCAAGCTTGAACCTGGGTCTTGCCCATAAGTCACCCTTTTCCACCAACAAATGGTTCCGTTGTCGGGACCTAAAAACTTAATAAAGAGCTAGATCATGGTATCGAAGATCTACAAAAGGTAATTGCGTAACTGGTGGGATAATCATGTAGATCAGTTCATATCGCAACAGGCGGAGCTCCGACATCAAAAGGAAAGGACTGTCAAGGATCAAGTTTATTTTCTGATTCGATGAGTGATTTGTACGAAATTTTCTGGGGAAAATTTCCTTAAGAGCTCCATAACTGGTTACAAAGACTCTAGATTAAATCACTTTCTGGAGGATTGCATCGATCCTGTCGCAGTTGGACGCATACAAACCTGGCGGAATTACACAGAATAGATACGAAGCTAACCCAAGCAGTAAACTTTTGGGTGCATACTACCTTGGAGGGATACATCGTAGAGTTCGCAGCTGAATGTTATCAATATTTTACAAAAGCAGAAGTTATATTTAAATCTGGGTTGCGGGGAAAGTTGTTGAAAGAAATTATGTTGTGGATTAAAGCTTTAATGGTGGACGAGGGTCTAATTCTTTTCCAAAGTCCTGCGATGGAATCTTAAACCTCCAGTATTGGGGGAAGGACCTGAAGGAGAGATAATAAAAACAAGGGAAAAAGGGGAATAGGGATATGGACGTTGGGACCTCCAGTAGGTTGACAGAGTTAAAAGAACATTGGAGGGCACCAACGGCTGAGAAGTGGTGGGAAAGGGAAATACAGGAGTTTAAGAAGCAGAAGAGGATTACACATCAAGGAGAAGAGGAGTCGTTGATGATAGGGAGGAGAGAAGATGAAGTAGGACCCAAAGGAATGGACGGGTCCACCAAGTAAGCTAGACATGTTCACAGGAGCCCATCCCGAAGAGAGAAGGGAAAAAGGTCCAATGAAGAGGAGGACACACACCCTGAGGATGAGTCTGATGTTGAGCTGCATGTTGCGATGGAAAAAATGTTCCAAGAGAGGCTGATGACCATAACACAAGGTAATATTATTCCCCAAGTTTCAAGTATCACTTGTCCTAAACTTCCCCTGGTACTTTACCACCTGCCAAATAATTTTTTGATAAATTTGCAAAATCCTACCAAGTTGTATAGTGTTTAGTCTAAAGTGTAGATAGTCGCTAGCAGTAGTACTGGTAGCAGAATTTCTCATCCAGGAAGTAAAGGATTCATATTAGTTCCACCCACACAAGTAGAAATGGCAAGATCATTTACTTGATATCCAAAATTTTCTAGAAAGGGTAATGATGATGTAGAGCAACATTGGTATTTGTGCGAAGAAATTTGGAGATCTCGTCAAACACCAGATGCAGTTAAATTAATTTAATTTCAAACCACGTTGAGGGTAAGAGCATTAAGATGGTTTATCAAATGGTTGGAAATACATCAGAACCTAGTTATAGATGATGTTAAAATAGAGTTTGTACAAGAATTCAAGCTCCCTCAAACTAATCAACAAGGATTGTCCAAACTTTGGGAGATTAAATAAAGAGAAGGAGAAACAACCTGGAATCTAATGAGAAGGTTCAAATATTTAATCGGGAAACTGAGTTACCCGATTGATCCAAATCACCAACGGGATTGATCCATTAAAGCACCATTATCCTTGACAAGAACACCATTGACCAAACAAAATATTAATACCCTTCAAGATGCACTAGAGAAAGCAATGACGATAGAAGAAATGGTTGGCTACCTACAGGATTTTAGGGGGGGAGTAGCCGCCTAGGATCCGTCCATATTGGGATTTCAACATCAAATAGAAATTTTGACAGAAAATCTCAAAGATATTCAATCGGCATGACCAGCGCGACCTAATGTTTGGTGTACACATTTTCTGTTGGAAGGACATTTGGTTACAGAGTGCCCGAGGTTGCGGGGAGGAAATATTGGGACTTCGACGGCAGGAGCGCAAGGAACGCCACCAGTGGGAGGAGTTGTGCAAGTAAATACTCAAGGACTGTACCAGGCACAACCCTATTTCTCGGGTTTTCCTAACCAGCAAACACAGATGGCAATAGAATACTGTGAAATATGTAAGGGTATTAGTCATCCTCCGCATTTAGGCCCAATATTACAAAAATATTCAAATGTCCCAAATAATGTCTACTGTTAATTATGTGCTTCAACAACTCATCATACAGAGCAGTGCAGATCCATGGATGCATTAGCAGACCGAATGGATAGATCATCTTACCGAGTAAATGAAACTCTGAGAGGATGATGAGGATTAGGAATGTGAGGGGACAAGACTGGAGGAAGAGGAACTTTGAGATGTTACAATTGTGATCAAGAATGCCATGTAGCGAGAGAGTGTCCACTAGCAAGATGACCATGGTGTTCCCAGTGCAGAGTGAATGCACATGCCATTGAATATTGTCCGGAACTAATCAAAAGGCGGGAAGAGAGAACTAGGCAACAAGGAGTCAATTTGGTCAATGTAGAGCCAAGAGTATTCGAGACACAATCTCTGTTGAGTGTGGCCCTAATAACCCGAGGAGGGAAGAAAACCGGGGAGGACACACGAGAGATGGAACCAGAAAAACTAATCAAACCAGCATCCCCAAAGAATTTCTTTAATCCATAGCAACAAAGGTATTACTTTAAATAAGCACTAGAAACATTCTCGAAGTTGGAGATCCACAAGGATATGGAACTAATGTAACCAACCAAGGAAGGAGGGAAGATGGCTACCACAAGTAAAACGATAAAAAAATGGTTCTGATTGTTCTTAAAGATTGTAAATGAAGGACATATGATGGAGCAGTTAAAGAAAAATCTGTAAACAGTAGTAGAAGGACAGACGGAGCATGAGGATGAAATTAACACTAACCTTCCAGAAAAGTATATAAGGAGAGTGAAAATAAACAAAAGAAGAACGGGAAAGGAATTTCGCATAAATGCTCAAAGTTGTGTGATTTCAAATAAGAGACACAATGTTGGATCTAGGATCAGATGTGAATATTCTACCTAGAAATACATGGGAAGCATTAGGAAAGCCAAAGTTGTTTTATTCCCCTATACAGCTAACAATGGCGAACCAATATTGCATTGTACCGGTGGGAAGGGTGGAAGAGGTTGAAGTAGATGTCGTGGGAGTACAAACTTACATAGATTTTGAAGTGATCGACATTATGGGAGATAAGGATCCATACCTAGCCCTGTTAGGGATAGATTGGGCATTTGAAAACTATGCAGTTATTGATTTGAAAAATGGGCTTATGATATTCGAAGACGATGAAGTCGGAGTGGTCCAACCATTAGATCCATATCATGGACCCTGATATACAGAAACCGTCGGGACCAAAGAAGATGTAGAAATTTTCGACCAACTTTATCAAATGACATTAGGCAAAAGAGAAGATTGCATTAACCCTACAGTAGGAGGAGCAGTAAGTTGGCGAAGTGTTCAAAGTTCCGATGTAGGATCAGAAGTTGCATGGGATTGGAAGGAAGGCATATACGAGATCAATACCAGAAGATGTGTTGTTATTCGTGGAATTAACGGATCGGCACAGAGGTAAGGGGTCACCCAACCCTTACTAACAAGAAAACTGTGAATACCTTTCTTAGAAAAATTGAAGATAACGTGCTAGGGGAGCATATGGTTCCCTTCATGGATGTGGCATTACAATCTACTTCAGCAAGGTGGTGGGAAAATCACCGCAAATATTTTCATAGATGGGAAGAGGTAGAAAAGGCACTAAAAATGATATTTCAAGTGTCTTTAGGACCACAACTAGAAGAGAAGTACACAGGAGTTTCAGATCCCCATGTACATATAAAAATTTGTGAGTACAAGTGGGAAACGGAGAGATACCCGAAATATTTGTGGGTGCATACCTTTATACATTCATTAGATACCATCCCGCAAGCTTGGTACATGAAAGAAGAAAAGAAGAGGGAAACAAGTAGTTGGGAGACAGTAGAGAAAAGTTTTACACATAGTTTCTCTTTCAAGGGAGATAGTGAACAGATTACAGAGACCTTGCAGGCGATCAAAGGAATTCTATTATGTTCAGAACTTTCAAAAGCTGAAGAAACACTTGTGTTAGATCAGATACCCAAGTCTAATTATCAGGAAGCAGTAGCATGCGGGAAAATAGACCAGGGAATAGATGATGATGATTTGGAAAATGTCAGACATTTTTCATTCAAAGAAAAGGAGGGAGAGCGTGAAATAAAAGAGGAACCTACCATTGAAGGAAGTCACCTATTACCCCTAAGGACAAAGAAATAGAATATTTGGATTCAAGAGAAACCCAAGTTAGCATCTATAGGGGACTATTTGGATGAAGAGGCCACAAAGGAAATATTTGATTTTCTAAAGGAATAAAAGGATTTATTATTGTCTTATGTATAAGAGCTAAAAGGAATCAAGGGAGATTTGGAGGAGATGTGGATAATACTGAAACCAAATGCCCTACCAGTAAAGAATAAACCATACTTCCTGAACCCAAGGGTGAAAGAGAAAGTTAAAGAATAAGTAGACAAGATGTTGAACGCGGGATTGATTTTCCCAGTTAAGGAGGCAGAGTGGGTTAGTCCAATAGTGATACAGAATAAAAAGGAGAAGTCAAGAATCAGGGTGTGTGTAGACTACAGAAGTCTAAATAATGTGTGTATCCACGATCCTTTCCCAACACCATTCAGTGATGAATTCCTAGATAACGTGGTGGGAAATGAATCATATTCATTCACAAACAGATTATCTGGCTATCATCAAGTTCGAATAATAGAGGAGGATAAAAGAAAAACCGCGTTCACTACTGAATGGGGATCGTATGCTTATCACGTAATGCCCTTTGGGTTGAAGAATGCACCAACGGTATTTTCAAGAATAGTGATAGCAACTTTCAGAGAGTATATCCACAAGTTTCTAGAAGTGTACATGGATGAATGGAAATTATACAGTTTTTTGAAGAACCACGCAAGCCTCCTTCGGATAATGTTCTACTATTGCAAATAGCTTCAAATCTCGATAAACCTAAAGAAGTGCATATTCGCAATACCATTCGGAACATTACTAGGCCATGTGGTCTATAAAAGGGGAGTATGTGTGGACCCCACCAAGGCGGCAGTAATTGTAAAAATGGACGCCCCAGATAATGTTAAACAATTGAGATCATTTCCTAGACACACAAGATATTACAGAAGGTTTATCTGCAACTATGCTCGGATAACAGCACCACTGGAAAAGTTGTTGTGGAAGACAGAATTGTTTACATGGAATGAGGAATGCAGCAGGGCGTTGGACACGCTAAAGGAGAAATTTTCAAGCGTGTCCATTTTTACTCATCCTAAATGGGATAAACAGTTCCATGTGCACATTGATGCTCCAAGCATTTCATTGGGGGCCGTGCTAGCACAACGAAGAGAAACCAACATAGACCACCTGGTATATTTTGCAAGTAGGAAGTTTTCGATGGCGGAGAATAATTATACAACAAATGAAAGAGAAGCTTTGGAGATGGTCTACTCCATACATAGATTATGACTCTATTTTCTTGAAGGTACTTTAAATTTTTTACAGATCACTCTACATTAAAATATTCAGTAAACCTGTTCTAGAAGGCAGAATCTATAGGTGGCTTCTACTTTTCCAAGAGTTTACTTTTTAGGTCATAATAAAGCTGGGGAGACTAAATGTCGAACCCGATCATCTATCAATATTGGAGCTTGGGTAAAATGGAGGACCACTTGATGACCATCTACTAGATGCAGATCTCTTCCGAATAGAAGTCTTCCTCGATTATCTAGAGCAAATAGCCATATACCTAGCTACAAGACAATGCCCAAAAGAATATACAGAAACTCAGAAAATGCATTTGGTCGTTATAGTAGTTTATTACCAACTCATAGCATGTCAATTATACAAAATGGGTCTGGATCAAATACTACGAATATGTGTATTAGACCACGAAAGAGCAGATATCTTGTGGGAATGTCACAATGGAGTTGCGGGAGGACATGTGGGAGAAAATCCTACCTCAAGAAAGATATTGTATGCAAGGCTATGGTGGCCTACAATGCACATGGACAACAAAGAGTACGTGAAGAAATGTGATGTTTTTCAAAGAAAATGGAAACCTTCACACTGCGACGAACTACCCCTGTAGCCCGTAAGAGCAACGCAGGTATTTGAAAAATGGGTTGTCCAATTTGTAGGTCCCATTACACCAGTTGCGTGCCATTCACAAGCAAGATACATAATCACCGCAACTGAATACCTTACTAGGTGGGCAGAGGTGGCACCAATGAAGGATTGTACAGCAGTTACAGTAGCTAGGTTTATCTTTGAAAACATCATTAGCAAATTTGGTTGTCCAAGGAGCCTCACAAGTGGTCAAGGCACATATTTTATTAATGCTATAGCCAAATCATTACTGGAAAAATTCATGATACAACACCAAAAGAGCAGTCTGTATCACCCACAGGTGAATGGAACTGTTGAAGCTTTCAACAAAATCTTGGAAAAGGGCTTAACCAAGATCTGTAATGCTAATCGGGATGACTAGGACGAAAGAATACCAGCCACATTATGGGTGTACAAGACTATTGTAAAACGATTGCACAACCAGACACCATTTCAGCTTGTGTACGAGAAAGAAGCAGTGGTACCAGCTGAGTTTATTGTCCCCAATCTATTAATTGTTGCAACAACACAAATGACCGAAGCATAATCCATCTCAACATGCCTTCATGCACTACAGGAATTAGAAGAAGAAATATTTCTTGCAGATCTTCATCAAACATTGGAGAAACAGAGATAGAAATCCTGGCATGATTGCCACATCGAACGGAATACATTCAAGATTGGTGGAAAATTACTGCTCTATGACACCAAGTTCCAGAAATTCCCAGGAAAAATCCAAATGCATTGGATGGGACCGTTCTACGTCATAGAGATCTGTGACTCATGAGTGGTCAAGCTAGTGCAACTGGATGGAAGATACTACCAGGTTGGATGAATGGTGCACCCCTGAAAACCTACCATGAATGAACAAGAAAATTTTAATTTCAATAACTCTTGCACCCGATAGGAGTCAATAACTCTCTCACAACCAAGATGAGTCAATAGGTCAGGATATCAGTCAGTTAATAAAATAGGCTAGTTTCTGTTGATATGTTAGGAGTCTCAATAAAATAAGTTTTATGTCGCACACATTCAATCGTCACCCTGTTGCAGCATAGGGACCATACTGCAACCAATTATGGTCAGGGGGTGGGGCAAGGGGTTACAGTGACTGTACGAACAAGCGTGTTAGCCATCATTCAATCATAATGAGCCATCATATAGGTGTCATTTCATAGTGTAAGCAAAAATTTGAAAATATTTTCCGTGATTAGTAACACCATTCCGTAATAAATTTTCCACATCAGGAAACAATTATTAGCCATCATGTCTGCCCAATTTTCGAAGCCACCATCAATAGCATCAGATTCCACCTCATCCGAATAACTAACCACATGATTTTAGCCGCATACGGAGCCAAGGAAAATTAATTATTCATGCAGTCGCATCAACATCCTCCATGCCAGCATTCCTACTTAACCTGCATGGAGAAGGGAAAAATCAAAGTGTTGGAAAATTATGAATTGGAAGAAAAGGAAACTGCTATAACAGTTAGCCATACTATAGTAGTAGGAGATCAAAACTGTATACCAACAATATTACTGGTATATTGTAGGAGAGGAAGGATGACGAAGATGGTAGTTTCAGTGGTTTAACCAGAACTCGATGGGAGAATTCAAAAATTAGAGCCACTGGTAGGCAGGCATGATAACGATACCTTGATAGAAACATATATTACTGACTCTTTCCAATTTCTAGATCTAAAGAGGTAGGTATATATTGAGAACCATGTAAAGGATGGGGGAAGCGAAGTGGAAATATTCCACCCGGACTTCAAAGGCATACAGAGGACCACAATCTTGCACTTAAGAAGCTTACAAGTGGTCGGCACGACAAGAGTAGCGATGCAATGTAAAAAACTTCTCATCAACAAGATTCATAACAGTTTTCTTTGGCTCGGAAGAGAAATTCCAATTCACGCAGAGGATATCCACAGGCTTACCAGATTATCAACAGCAGGAAATGATGTATTGACTGCTTTTCAAAATACATCCAAAAGAGCGAAGAAAATAGGAGACTACGACTATTACAGGAAATATGAGATCAGAAGAAGAGGAAAGGGGGAAAAGATATATCTTATCAATGTCCCGATTGTTAGATTTGCATGTTATTTAATTTTAGGGAAGACAATGAGACACTACACCAAGGAAGAGTGTACCCTCGACACTATATCAGTTGCGGAGCATTGTATACAGGGAGCACAGTTAAATTGGTGTGCCTTCTTGTTGCAAGAACTATTCTAAACTTGTGAGGACAATTTCAAGAGAGCTACGTGATTTATATATGGGTACTTGATCATGGCTTTGGCTATGTGGAAGTGGAGTCCACTAGGGAGATGGTTGCTTGCGGAGGTAAGTGAAGATCAACCAATGGCTCTCAGGTACACCCCATGGAGAGTGTTTGGGGACCCTAGAAGCAAAGATCAATGAGGAAGAATTCGTAGAATGGTACAGAAAAATGCTAGACATTTTCAAAACACAGCAGAGAGTCCCTAGGACTCTACTATATAAGTATTCTCATCAAGTATGGTTCGGCATCTCACACAGCCACACATGGATTAGACCCGACTATGTTATGGCTGAAACCTTTCATAAGAAACCATTGAAATTTCAACTGGTGGAGGAATATTTCCACATGGAAGCCTCATCTTGGTCGGGAGCAACAGCAGAAATCAGAGATGGAGAGCTCAAATACTCTTTCGTCGCTATGCTTCCGCACCCTCTACTAGGAGAGATGCCAAAAGAAACAGGCAAATGATATCACAATTGTAGCTCTAGACATTGATATAGAAGTTGGACACTCAGGTACAAAATTTCAATAAGGCAATGGGAAATATCAAAGCAAATTCCACTGCATTTCCTTCATTTTCTGAATTTCAAACACTTAATTTCAGGTCTCCATCATTCAAAACCACGCATGTCGACAAGGTGGTAAGTGAAACAAACCCCATAATGAAAACATGGCAAGAAGCGATCATTGAGTTCATGGAGCTCAGGACAGAAGCCATGAAAAAGGTTCCGGAGTTGGGGCCTTTTTTAGAGGATGGGGAGTCAGAATAGATGGAGCTAGAGAAGGAGATAGCCAAAGAGGATTAGCCAAAGGCAGCAGCCGATGGTCAACTCGAGACTGCAACAGCAGGAGAAAATTGACTCAGGACGAGTCAATAGCTTGTGGTCAGGGCCTGTTGGGGCCTTTGTTTTCACGAGTAAGACAATTTTGAGTTGTGGAAGGCCAAGTGGCGGGAAGAACAGGTGGTGGAGAGCCAGTATGAAAGGAAAGGAACCATTGTAGTTGTGGAGAATACGTTTATTGTGTGGTGGACATATTGTGCAACAACACAAATCAGGACACGAACAAGGGACAAGAACACGCAGAACAAGTAAAAGGACTCCCAAAGGTAGATCCAACCACGGAAGGAGACGGGAAGTAGTGGAGCGCAAGAGAATAGTCGAGTAAAGAAAGGGCGAAGACTGACAGTGCCAATCGACGGAGGTAGATAAAAAAAGGAAAAGAGAGTTCGCTAGGTGATCGATAGATGGGAAACTGTTCTAGGAAGAACATAGATTTTTGTGTCATGGGAGCTCTACGGAGCCTGAAATTTATTGTGTTGTATTACGTTGAACTCTGTGGAGTACAATATGTAATGTAATGATGATATAATATAAGAAAGCAATGCCCCGGATGCGGGTGCTACGATGGCAAAGGAGTGTGAGAGGACAGGAGCTACCGGACGGGAGGCCACTTGCCATCCCTCACGGCAGCATTGACTACACCTGTCCGACCGAGCTCGATGAGCCAGTTTTATCTGTCAGCAGTTAATTCAATCCCGATTGTGTTTAATGGAGTATGCTCTGAAGGCGATACTTATCATCCTTGAGGCGATTCGAAGCTGCCTCGACTACAGAACCCATATCTCGCACAAGATTTGCAAGATTGGTAATTCAATGCTGCATTTGGAGAGTTGCAGATTGTGTTCTTTAAACGCCATGGAGACGCTTGCCCCCCAACCGTTGAACGCGCATTGCAATTCTGCTCTGGACAGAGCCACCGATCGCACCTCCACTGGTAAGCGTAGTCGGCTCACTTGCTGTCTGCAGGCTGATGACAACTTACACATTTCTGTAGTTGGCCCGTGTTTCCTTGCGACTGTTGTGCTGGGCATCCCTCCTGCTACGAGCTCTCAGGTTCCTCCGAACTCCAGTCCTGCTAATTCTGCAATAATGCCAAGGTTGAGGCAGAGAATGAGGTGCAGGAGGGGGCCTTCGCGCTCTGCCAGAAGGTCATCCCCCTCTCCTTCCTCTTCCCCTTCGGACTCCTCTAATCACTCTGACAGTCTCCCTCGCCTCCTCCAGGGGCGTTTGCTCCGTTCTGGACGAAGGTTGGATTCTCCTTCTGGAGATGCGCTGCCCGCTCAGTCGCATACTGCTCTTTTCTCATTTGATTGTGCTTTGAACAAGCCTCGTGTGACGATGGCCATCTCCGTGGTCTTCTTGGAGGAGCCAATTCCGGAGATTCCGCCTGAGGATCCTGATCCTGACGCCGGCACTCACATGAACCAGATGCAGCATAGCGCGGGGGGTCAGCCTGAGGCTTCCGGGGCGACTCTGCAGGCGGACTCTGTTCGTGTTCAGGCTTCGGTCGCTGAGGCCACTCACCATAATGAAGAATTCCCCCATGTTCACAACAATCCAGAAGACTTCAGCTGCAGGATTGAAGAGGTTCCGCCGGATGAGTAACTCGTCTCTCCTTGCTGGTTTCTTTTGTTTTTTCTCAACCCTCTCGGAGGGCCTGTTTTGCTATACCAATGCCTATCTCAATTCTGGTCCATTTTTTGTAAAAAATCAGTTTCAGTCCGTTCTATGGTCTAGTCATGTTTGGGACCAGTGTATTAGCAATGCATATGGTTACAAATCCATGTCCTTCAAGCTCGATCCCCTGCGTGGGATTTTTTATGTTCTGGGTTCTTCAAGATGGCGCCCCTTGCAGGGCTGCCCAAATCTAGTCACTGTCAGCCTAAATTGCCTCTCTGAAGGCACAGACATGGCCTCGGCCAGTTGTACATTATTTTCTTACTGATAATAGATTAATTTAACTTAGCAAAAAAAAAAATATAAGAAAGCAATGCTCGGTTGTGGATTATAGATGTGTATTACAATTAGCTTCTTAGTTGTGTTAAAAAAATTTATGTTCTTGTTGGTAATTTCTAAATGGTAGCTTGTGTCCTTATTCATATTCGATGAATGTGTTATGTGTAACTGTAATGTCTGGTTAGCTGTTAGCAGTCTCTCTTTGATAATATGGTTCTAGCTCTTTATATTAATAAGGTCACAACACACCTCGGGTGAGACTCCTTGCTCTCTTGGGTAGGGTGAAAATGTCGGCGTTGTCCTAGACTACAGCGGAATATTATTGGCCCCGATCCTAAACTTGGGTCTTGCCCAAAAGTCACCCATTTTCACCAACATTTTTACTTGCATTCTAGTATTAGTTTTCATTTTGATTAATCATTACATTTCTAGAAGTCCTCTTATTAAAGAGACAAATTTTAGTTGTGGCTTGGTTGAGCCCTAGATCAGCTTAAGGATCACTTTCTTTCCTGAGCTCAACAAGAGGGTTCATATGATGTCTCTTCTCTATTTGTAAGTAAAAGACATACTTTAGTCCAGCAGAGATAAAAAGAAGGTAACTAGAACTAGTTTAACCAGTTGGAACCACCATTTCAAACGGAAAAGGGGCTTCTTTAAGTTCCCAACCAGGTTGTTAATTTTGAATAGTCATTTCGGGCCATCAACATTTTTGGCACTAGAAGGAGGGCTGACAACTGCTTGTCTTTTGGGTTTTTGTATTTTAAAGTTTTTATTTAATCACAATGGCTCCTCCCAAACTTCCAATTTGGAGTTGTATCTCTGGACGTGAATCTGTCAATACTCCACTGGAAATAGTAATACACTTGTCAAAGGTAAAATTTAATGGTAAAATAAATGCTTCTGCATTTGATCATGCCTTACAGTTTATTCGAATTTTGCAAGTTATATTTTTCATGATATTGATGAAGGTATTTTATGTAGGATTTTAACTCTTACATTCTCAGGAAAAACCAGAAACTGATTTCAATCTCTTCCAGTTGCCTCTATTCACAGTTGCAATCAACTTATCACAACTTTCCTTTATGAATTTTACGGTTATGATTATGAATAGGTATGTGATGAATTTGAAAATTTATGAAGGTTTGAAAATGAATCTTTCATAGATTTTACTATTAGATTTCAATTAAATTGTTTTAGATTCAAAATTGAAGATAAACCTTTGTAGGATGAATTGTTGGATTGGCTTAAATATGTTTGTTGGCTTCCTTGCATTCTCAATCCATATGAAACAATTACAATATTTTATCAATCTTATTCAAACTTTATTAACATAATTGAGAATTACAATATGGAGGCGCATACCAATCATGATGGAGTTGTCTCTAACATGTATGATCAATTCATTCATTTATTTCACACCTCTTGAAACATTAATGTGGAGAATGGTAATCTCTCTCATGTTAATGAAACATAGTCACAAATCTTGGAAAATTTTAGTAATCAAATGCAAGAAAATATCAACAACAATCTTGGTGAATTAGCTACAATGAAATCTGAAAATTAGTATGAAATAAATTCAGGAAATTAGTTAACAAATCAGCAAGCATAAGTAGAAATAAAAGATTATAATATACAATTTGCTGCAGAAATTTTTGAATTATTTCATAATGATCAAATGCTAAATTCACGACATCCAAACAAAATTCTTCAAGAAATCATAGTTAGCCAATTGAATGATCTGTAATCTGAAATTTAGAAAGGAAAAAATTCACAAGAATACGCAAATAGAGATATTTTCAAATTCATTTCTTTTGATTCTCATTTTTACCTCTATCCTGATATATTTTTTTTATAGAAATTTATCCCTTCTTTTCATTAATATTATTCTAGAAAACAGAGAGGTAGATTTAAATAAATTTCCTATTAGTTTTTATCAATATAGAGAGACAATTAATGATCATTCCTCTGACATTAATAAACATGTGCTCTATATTCCTTCTTTTTTTGACATATCGGATAAAAATAAAGGGAATACTAATGAATGTCATGAAATCATTTATGATGACTGCTTTAACATTGAGGATGCTTATTTGTCTCCTTCCCTGTTAAATCCTTAGGTTTTAAATCAAACTATACTTCAAAAAGAAGTGAAACTCAATACATAAATTGTTCCAAATAACTCTCATTTTCAAACATTCAATCATACTCATGATTTCAGCATTCAGGAACCCATCCCAATCTATGACTATTATGATGATCGAGTTCTCACTCCTATTCATAGTCTCAATCCTCTCTCTATTTCACAATATAGTGTTGGAAACAATTCTAACTGAATTATTCTCTCCAACTCTTGTGAAGAGGAAATTACTTCAAACCAGTCTCAATTGTGTTCTAACAATAATTGTATTTCTACTATAAATAGTGATTTTATTTTGTTATTTTCCCTTCACTTTTTTTTTTTTAATTTCATATTTGTTTTCTATTTTTATTTTTTCAGTATTTAGATATTTTATGCTAGCATATTGCGCATTTCAGTATTAGACACTCAATTGATGCATTGCATGAATGGGAGAATGAAGTTTCAAATCATAATCATGAATATCAAGAGTTGTTTCTCTTCCAATTCCAATTGATGTTAATCTATTATCACTTTATCAATTCCTCTCAAAAGAAGCGCCAACAAGAGAGTGTATCTTCACAATATGACCAACAATATAATTCAATTAAAGATCTTCTATTGAGTCTATCGAACTTCCATCCATATTTCATTAGCACATTTGAAAGACATTTGGAAAGTTTTCGTACATTGAAGGTTGTTAATAATTTAACATATGTACATAAGAATGAAAATTTCATGCAGGCAATTGTATCTAAAAATGCATTTCCACAATTTGTCTTGTTATTCTCTCTTTTGAACCTATTCCAATCATTAATGGAAACCCGTCCAGATTTCTATGATCTAATTGAAATTCAGCTGGAAAGGACATTTCAAGAGACAGTGATTGTAAATAAGCTGCTTCTTGTAAATATGTTAGCAATTAGTGTACATACTATATTCAATTTTCTTTTCTTTTCTTTTAACTATACTCTGGTTACTAATGTTTGACCTATACATACATACCGGAAAAAAAAAAAAAATATTCTTAAATGGTTACATTGGAAGTATAACTATACCTAGTTACATTTTTCGTTCATGAAGTTAGAATTAGGAATAGAATAATTTAGATTTAGATTCATTTTCTTGTTTGTATTTATTTCATTACTGTAGTTTTTTTTTTTTTAATAAGCATGTAATGAACCTATTATGCTTCCTTTCTCCATTCTCCAACAAAGAGTGTTTGAAAAATATTATTTCTCAAATTATGCTTATGCTACGCTTTCTTATTCTTCTTAGTGAAGCTTCATCACATTGTTGAAATATGCAAATAAAATCAGGAAGGATGAAGTTCTAAAAAAATATTTACAATCGAGCATTCTTGAAAAAATCAATTTTAAATTCATAAAGAATTACTACATGATCACTTTCACACTATTGTCATTAAATATAAATATGAAGCAGATGCAAATTGATATCTCATTACTTAGAATTTTAATTTAGATTGAATAAGTAGATGATTTTGAACGTATGGAAATTTTGAGAAAATGCATGGAATAAATTGAAGATTCATGAGGTAAACTTGCAGTCAATATTCTTCCAGGTATGCATTGACAGGTTCATATTCATATGTTATCAATTTCTCTTTTCATTAATTTATTTCTTATAAATCTATTTTTGTTCTTTTGCAGGTCTTCTTCATTAGATTTATTTGGAGACTTGATTTTTAAAAGAAAATCCAATTAGCTTTAGAACAAAGCAAGCAATCAAGTCTTTTCTATTCCACAACATGTTCAAGGAAGTATTTTCTTTCCCATCAAAATTTTTGAATTACATGTTTCTGCTTCTTTTCATTTTTCTTTTTGCTTTACAAATTGCGAGATGAGTCAAGAATCGTATTTTGTCTCTCATTGGTGTAGCTAAAACGAAATTCTTAGACTCTTTATTGCTCATATTTGCTACAAGCATAGAAAATTGCAAAAATCTTATAGCAAATTATATTTTCCATGGTTTTATCTCTGCCTGTTCTGAATCTTACATTTTCCGATTGAGTTATAACTTTTCCATTTGCACTCATTCATTTTACATCTGCTTCAGTGACATTTTTTCTTCTACATTGATGCACGACCTCTATCTAGTAATTATTGGAATCTCGATATTCTGTTTTTTCACTTTCTGATACATTCCCTCAAGATTTCAAACCTTCTATCTTATCAGAATCTAGGGTTTATGTTATATCCGAACCATTTGAAAACACTGTTTGGGGAATTTCTCTGAGATCTACGAGACCTATTTTATTTTCCTGCTCAAATTCCTTGATCTCATAATCTAGTAGAATTCATATTAAACTATTACCATATCTAAGTTCTGATATTATGTTTTTTATCCAATATTCATTATAGGCTTCCTTTTATCAGAACTCTTATTTAAAATATTTACAAAAAATATTTATATAGGGACTTTCGTTACCAGAAGCGAAGATCAATTAAACCTCTGAAAAGGAATTCCGCCGAAAACATTTAAATAACAAAGGATTTATTTATCGGAGAATTGTTCTCATTTCGGAAGTCTTGTTTATAAGAGCTCTTACCTTTCATTTTTATTCTCTTAGAATCTCAGAACCTTAGGATATCGGGTTGTTGTCATTAATCAATTTAAATTTCTTCCCGAAATTTCCTTTCCACCTCTTCTCATTTCGGAACTGCAGAATATCGAGTTAAGTATCCTCGTAGGGATCTATTCAATTAATTCTAATCTTTTACTATGCTCACATGAATTCCTATTTGATTATCTTTGTATTTAGATAATTACGTTCATGTTATCATGGTGGTCAAGAGCTTGGATGTATTTTAATTATGGATTCACCAAATCCAAGTATTCATTCCTCAAGATGATTTTGTGACTTTTGGGATATATATTTTCCATAGTGTGTGCACATGGGCCTCTTTTTATTCTTCTCAGCAATCTTCTTGGCTAATGATAAATTTCATCACTTATGGTTCATTTACATTTTTTTACTATTGGATGTTCATTTCATCACATCATCTCAATCATATCTTAGTGTGCACCTTTTTTCTTTTCAAAGACACTCTTGAGTGGTCTCTATGATAATGCAACTAGCTGGTAAAGAAATTTGGAACTAGTAAAAGTAATGGATCATGGTTAATTCATGTTTGAAGTCTCTTTTGTTTAAGTTTTTGATATATCATTCCATATTTAGCATGAAAATTTTCAATCCCTCTCCTTGTCTTCACAAACCCTTATCACATAGATTAACAATTGGTCTTGATTTTTGAGAGTTTATGAAATCTCGGAGTATATATGAAATCTGAAATATAAAGAAAAAAAGTACTGTTGCAATTCTTAAGAGAAACACATCTTTAGATGCCATGTAATTCTCATTTCTGATGGATTCGATTTACTTCAAATTCCTTGAACATGAGAAATCATTATCTTCCTAATTTTAGTACTTGCTTTAATTTAGTCTTAATAAGTCATGATTTTGGGCTAATGCAAACTACATTGAAAGCCACTTCTTCATACTTTTACTTCCAATTAAAAGAAAAAGTTACCTTTTGTTGGAGAAACTCGATTTCTCTCAGGTAAAATATTAAACAAAATTCTCCAGTGGTAAGTTTCATATGCCCACTTTCATTATTTTTCTTCTCTTTACATTTTGGTTCATATTTGTTTTTAATTTTACTGATCTTGAACTCTGTTTTGTAGGGCTTCATAATCCTTTTTCACACCCCTGATGGCTTAGATTGGGAACACATTCTCTTTATTGTTTCATTTGTTTTGAAGCAGCAGTAATGATTGTTCATCAAATCAGCTAAACTAGGGAGTTTGAGAACCTTTAATCTGTTTCTAAAACATTTATTTTATAAGAAAATGGTTATGATGTTTTTATGCAGGATTTGTTTTGAAACAAGAAAATTTGCAGCAGACACAGATTTCTCATCTGGATTAATTCTACCTCATGACTTTTATTTCCCTTACAGTTTAAAATCTTAATTGCTTGTATCTCTACAAGATAAAATCATTAAAATCTTAACATGAGACGAACTCACATGGTTATCTTATTTTACTCTTTTGTTGATATATTTGTATAATTAATTTTGTTGGGGTTTGTCTTTTAAATTTGGGATTTTCTATCAACTTTTCATTTTCTCATTTCTATATTTTTGGAGTTGTTTCTTTTATTTTTCATTTCTATTTCTATTTCTTCTTCCTTTTTGTCATTACTTATGGTTTGATTTTGGTGACTCTGCTAATATTTATGTGGAAGACATTTTCTTTACCCAACATTGGTTTGCAAACATGGGAAATTTTTACTTTGTCAATTTCATGAGTTTCATTTACTATTAAAGGTATATCTTTATGGAACCATAAAGCCCTCTTGCTTTAAATATTTTTCATGGAGGAACACATATCCTTTCTAAGTGATATAATTCATCTTTTCAAAGAAATAATTGATTTTAGTTTAACTCAAGTACATCATAAAATAATTCTTCATATATGCTTATAAAAAGAGTGATCAAAAGAGGAAGCATGGGAAATACAAGTAAACCCCTGGGGGCTATGGACGCTTGCTGACAGTGGGGAAATACATGTATTTCATAGACAACTACGTTGGGTACTGTTTAGGCTCGTTGGGAGAAAAACTATGTCAGAGACCAATCATAACAATGGATATATGCGTTAAAAAAACACTCTTATTTGTACCTTCTTCTATTTTTCATACGAGATAATCTTAAAATATTTTTTTCCGAAAAATTGGATTCATGATTATACTTAGTCTACTTTGAGGACTTATCTTTTCGAACTCATATTGCTTAATTTATTTTCGTGGGACCTATAGAACTGTTTTATTGTTTAGGGGTTTAATTGAATTCCTCACTTTTAACATTTGGGTAAACTGAAGCTCATTAACTTTTTAACCAGAGATAATTGATTCTTCCCGTGTGTCATCATTTTTGAAGTGAAAAAACAACCCCCCATTTTTTACTTATTTATTTCAAATAATGGGGACCATTTTCATAAATTTTGATCAATTCGTTTTTTAATATTTTAGTTTGGTAAGTGTTCCATTGGTTCTCATTTAATCTCATTTGGTTACACAGTTTGCAAAATTATCATCCAAAGATTGATAATTTTTACCGCAAAGGCTAAAAAATGTAAAAAATGTATATATTTTTTTTGTAAATTAATTGTAAATATGGATTTTTAATTAATTTTTCTAATTAATTTATTTTTCACTCACAATTCTACAAAATTAGCATAGCCAAACTATAGAACAATTAAATTATGATGCTTTATGATTTGGTAAATCTACATTAAATCCAAATTTAAATTACAAGATTCAAAATCTCAAAATTGCAAAATAATTGTAATTCATTTTATCAAATTTTTAATACCAATTAATTATAATTTATTTTGAAAATAACTCACAATACATGAGATCACCTTATACCTCCCACTCCAACCGTATTCTACTCACGATATACCTCATTTATCCATTGTCCTTATGTTATATCATATCAGAACTTTCATTTAAAAAAACTTACAATATTACAAATACCTCTGATGGTTCATATCTGAATATCGAAACTCATACGAAATAATTTTGAAATTGTCACAATATAACCTTATCTCCAATAGCTGACATACATCAGAGATTTTTCATAAAACTTCCGATATGACATGGCTAAATATCTTCGATGCTCTAAATTCCTCATATGCCTAACATTCTCCATGAATTTGGCTTAACTCTTGGTTATTATATTAGTTTAATATGTTGTGTGTTATATATTGTTTAAATATAAATTAATATGTAATAAATTAATTTTAATTTAATTTAAGTTTTTATATAATTTAATTATGTTTTACAATTTGTAAATTAATTAAATTAAGCGTAGTTTAGTTTAAGATTAATTAATTGTAATTATAATTTAATATAATGGATTGAATAATTACAATTGAACAATTGTTAATTAAATTTTTTAATTTAATATAAGATTATATTTTTAATCAAAATTTCTTAATTTTAGCTTAGGTAACAAATTTTCTAGAATTCTGGTAATTTTGACACTTAAACTTTCAAAGCTCATAAGTTGAGTTTCACTTGGCCAAATGAGACTCACGACAACTCGCTAGATAGATAAAATCATAGAGAATATCTATGAAGTGGTTGCATGACCAAATTTGGTCATTAAATGAGTCTAAAACTTCATAGAAAATTAAGCTCCGAATTTGTAAACAAAATTATTTTTCTTAGTTTATTTTTTGCATTTTCATTTGTTCAAAGACTCTGTTGATTGCAGATCCATTTGATTATTTTCTCTTTGACCAATAAGATATTTACAAGGATCAATGGAAAAATCATATTCCTTTTTATTTATTTATTTATTTATTTAAAATTTGATTGGAGATGTTTGTTTTAGAGATTTGGTATTTTTTATGTTGATTTGCATTTTAATTTAATTTTGATTGATTTTTTGCAAGAGAACAGTTGAGGAGATGAGGAAGAGAAGATTTGGATCAATGGAATTGCACCAGCTAGAGAAGAAAAATAATTTTGACCAATGAAAGTTGTTGGAGAAGATTTTTTCTTCAACAGCTCTCCTATTTGGAATTCATTTTTGTAATTATAAATAGTGGATTGTTTAATACAGAAGGAGGCTCCTCTTCTATGCACTAAGGAATTTTGAAGCACTATTGTAAGGGATTTTTAGTTGTAGATGAGGGGAGAAAACTCAGATCTGGGTTATTGGGATTTGTATTTTTCAATTCTAGACTTTGTATTGAGGGGCGAGCTTGCACTATTGCAGTTCTTTCTTTTAATGGCAAGGCTTATGATTTGAGAAATATTGTTGAAGATCAAATCTAGGAACATAGCAAGAGACTAGGTTTTAATTAATTTGTATTTTAAATACAATTATGTTAAATGAAAGTTCCATGTTTTTTAATGGCAGATCTATGAAAAAAAATTTGCATGTTGAGCACTACTGTTTAATGTGAAGATTAAGGTCTTTTGAATTATATATCTAGTTCATTAGCTTCGTAGATCTTGTTAATTTTCTCTTTTTCTCTTATACTTAAATCAGATTTTTGAGTAATTATTTACTCATAAATTTTCTATCTAAATTCAACATAATTACCAATAACATTTAGTGGACTATTTCCTAATGTTATTGGATAACCATTCAATGTTAATAGGTCTCTCGACATAGCATGTTTCGGTAATTAAAATATCAGCTAGTAGAATTATTTCATTAGTTAGATATTTCATTGAATTATTTTTCTCTTGATTGGGTTAGATCTACATCTTCCTAATCGAGATAGGCTTAGGATTTCTTTCCTTTTGCTTGTATTATAGAATTAGTTTGCATTTAGATTAATCATTACATTTCT
This sequence comes from Pinus albicaulis, assembly GCA_034641835.2. Lineage (NCBI taxonomy): Eukaryota > Viridiplantae > Streptophyta > Pinopsida > Pinales > Pinaceae > Pinus > Pinus albicaulis. The sequence continues at coordinate 149,837,122 of CM076575.1, forward strand.
AGAAGTCCTCTTATTAATGAGGCAAATTTTAGTTATGGCTTGGTTGGGCCCTAGATCAACTTTAAGGATCATTTTCTTGTCTGAGCTCAGCAAGAGGGATGATATGGTGTCCCTTCTCTATTGGTAAGTAAAAGACATACTTTAAGCTAGTAGAGATAGAGAGAAGGTAGTTGGACCTAGTTTAACCAGTTGGAACCACCATTCCAAACAGAAAAGGAGTTGCTTTAAGTTCCTTACCAGTTAGTCTCCCTTATAATGTTGAATGGTCATTTTTTTCCATCAACACACTCATAAGAATTATTCTGTCGATTATGAATTTAGCCTTGATCTTATCCACTTCAGGTATGTTATACATCCTTTCTCGCATATTAGCAATTCCAATGATAAGGTCCATGTGTTAATTTGTATCACATCCTTTTCAAACTTAATAAGATTCATGTGAAATCCTGAAGGAATAATTTTAACACCATGTTGCAGTGTGTTGATAAATTTATTAATTAGTCCAACCTCATCATCATATAATGTATAAGGGTTCACATTTGTAGCTTTCTTAGTTATGACAATGTTCACTCCTTCTACTCGCTTAAAAACTAGAATATGTGCTTTTTCAAACACTTGATCTAATCTCTTTGAATTTGAATTTTAAGCCTAGATAGGGATGGGAATGACATAGATATCAGATTTTAATAGTGAGGCTGCAAGAATTAGGGACATGTGACTGGGATCACGGGAAGTAAATTCCAAGGTCTTTGGGAAACAAATGGAAAGGTGAAAGTATATTTCTTCACATGATTTCAAAAATTATCCTCAAACTTTATTATATCCCAAGAGACACAATCTACAAATCTTAAACTTCTTTATGAAGTCAAAAAATCAACAACGGATTATAATTTTTCAGACTTGAGAATCCCCTGCAAACTTGATTATTGTTATGTATTCTTCTAATTTGGAAAGGAAAGAATTTTCTTCAGCTAGAGTTTTGTCTAAGATACCTTCAAATTCAAACCTTTCTTGTGTGAGAAAATGGTGAATATTATGTGAAAATAAGTGAAAGGTGCACATTGGTGCCTGCTTTTCAAGGGATCTCATGATGCTCCATAGTTCTTAGTCAAGTGAGAGATAATAATTTGGGTGTTTCACTTGGTTCCCATGACGATACCATGTGTATTAGCTTCCTCATGTATTTCCTCGTTGTCTCCATTATTTCAATTAAATCTAACCAATAGAACGTCTCCGATTCAACAAGTTGTGTCATCGTTCTTCTTCATTTTTACCTTGTTCTTCAATAATTCGTTGCACATATAGAGTTCCCACTCATTTGGTCCATTGATGAGGTGGACCCAAATTATTTGGGGGAATTTGAAACTAGCTCTTATGCATTGCATTGGTATAGTGCATTGGTTGTAATTTGTCATCCAGAAGACCTGTATCTTGAGCATGTAAATCCATCTTGGTATCTTCTTTTTTTCTTCTCCACACCTTTGTGAAATTTTATCTATGCTTGGTAGGGGTATTTTATTCCTTGATTTATTTAGGGAAATATTCATGTAACTTATACAGTAACATGCTATGTGCCCATAATTGTGGCATTTGTAGCATTCTATATTGTACTTGAATAAGGGGCTGAAATAATTATAATTTATTTTGATGTATCTAACAATACCTCTGATTTTATTACTTGCAATTTTATGAGTCTAGAGATATGATAAGGTCCTCTACAATCGTTATTGGCATAGGCTCTACAATCCCTAGCTTTATGTCCTAGGTTTGTACATGAAAAACAGTAACTAGGAAATATGGTTTAGTACCTATCTAAGAAGGATTGTCTTGATGAAGCAACTCTTCTGAAATTGTTCCACTTTGGAGAGGATTATATTATTTTATTAACTTTGTCTCTTATGACACTACTTCTTTAGTTGTGTATGGACCCATAAACATCATCAACATAGCTTATTGGTGTATTAGCTCTTGCAATCTCATCCTGATTTCTTCCGTTGCATCCACTATGGTTCGGATTTGAAGAATATTAGAATAACCTACATACTTTTCTTCAATTTTATTTTTGAGTTACTTAAGGCTTGCAGCTTCTTTGTATGAAATTTCACCCACATAACCAAGACCTATTTTTTCATATGGTGATATTTTTCCACTGAGAATATCATCCAACATTTAAGAAATTTTCAAATTTTTGTTGATATTTTCTACTTCATTGCTTAATGAGACAATCTCTGCTTCAAGTTTCTCATATTTTTTTTCCTTTTCTTTTAATTGGATTTTTGTCACTTCGTATGTTATCTTTGCTTAGATGGATTTTCAAGGAGATGAATTTTTCACATTTTTTTCATACTCTTTTTTTTAAATCGACTTCTGCGTCTAAATTCTCATAGTCCTCAGCCTTCTCCTTCAACTAACTTGACAACATTTCTTCTGTCTCTACTTCTTTCTTTGCTTGGCATTTCAGGATAACAAGTTCAATTTCATCATTGTTGTGATTCTTATTTTCAAGGATTTGAAACTACTCTTTAAGCCTTATATTTTCTCCCTCCATCCTCACAAATTATGCTTCAACATCAATGGTGTAATATTATTCTAGATCTAATTATCTTTTTTAATCGCCTTCTTCTTCTTTACAAGGTTTTATATTCAGGTTTATGGAGGAGACTCATTTCGGGAGTTTGGAATCACAACTTATTGAATTTTCCATATGTTTTTGTGAGATCTACCTTCCAATTGTTAGGTTATGTTTGAAGGAACCCGCTCTGATACCAATTGTTAGATATCTTGAGAGGGGGTGAATAAGTTTTTTTTACTTTTAACAACTTTTCACTTAGATAATCTTAAAACTAAATTTTCATTACATAATAAATCATTCAAAATGTATGAACACAAAGATAAAAGTGCAAGTCAAAACCTAAATAAGCCTAACATGCAAAAAAAATATTCAATTTATTACAACTAGTTGTGAGGGCACCAATCCTCAATAATCAGCAACTTAAAACTTGCATAGGTGATGCACGAGCATCCAAGCTTCCCAAACCCATTAATCCTTTTGAAGAAAATATCCAAGAGGGTTTCAATTTTGAAAAGGAATTTTAATTCTTTATTTGTAAATAATATTAGTTTCTTAATTTTTTATAGAAAGTATGAGTGATAGTTTTGGAAAATCTATGGATAGGTAAAAAAATTTCCATAAAGCAAAGCAAATATGCCTTGAAAAACATTATATATTTAGGGAATAAATCATGGAGTGATTTATGGATCTAGGATAGTCTAATTTATTTATAAAGTTGTATTTAACCATTGTAAGCCTAAGGGAAAATTGAATGGCCAAATGAATGTGAAATGAGGCCATGGAGAGGAATGAGAGGTTCTAAGTAGATGTGTGTACAAATTATGTTAATGGAATGAAGTTTTCATTATATGATTGTCTCAACATGCTTTTATAATTCCAATTTGAATGTATTAATTTAGAATGAATGGTATGCAGTGAAAATATATCATATGAAGGAAGTAATTCATGTTATGGGAATTGAGGTAATTGAGTAAGGGAAGAATTTGGTACATGCTTAGATATTGTGTGTGTGTGTGTTTTTTTTTTATTGTGGGATCATAGAACTAGATCAAGATGTGGTTAAATTTGTATGGGAACGTTGATTTCAGTGTTGCATTGACATCCCAGAAGTAGGGAAGTTGGAACTTACAAGAAAAAGTGAATTTTCCTGCATTAAGTGGTATGAGAGTAGGTAAGCTCTTTAGAGGAAATTTAGAACTAGCATAATCACAGATTTGAAGAACCTAATTGAGGTAAATTGTTTGATTTGAAATTTATATTGTGATAAAGGATTGATGAATGTATGAATAAGCTCTGTGAAAAAATAACATAAACGTAGAAAAAAATCCTTAAGTTCTTTAGAAGGAAATCTACTTGGATGGAAGTAGAAAAATTTTGGCCTAAGAAGAAAAATCTGAAGGGAAGCATGTCTTACTGATGTGAAATAAAATTGTACAAACTGCAATAGTAGGGAAGAATGATTGGAGGAAACTAAGGTAGAATTGTATGTTCATATGAGTTCAAACCAGAGGTAATTTTGTATTTTTGTTTTCAACAAATTTAAAGAATATTTTTTTTATTATAGGTAGTAGTGATGAGGATGAGTATAGAAACAGGACTGTAACCAACAATATAGGAATTTCTTGAAGAATTGTGAAAATAAACTTTATAAATTCCAAATGAGGTTGGAAGGAGGAAAAGTGAATTTTTCTCAGAGGGAGTGAATATTTGCATAAGCCTAGAAGGAGCATAGAAGCTCAAGAGGTTCTAAAGGAGAGAAAAAAGGATACCAAAAGGCCAAGTTGAGAGATAGCTTGGTAAATTATTTTAACATATTAAGGTGTAAGTTGTTATTGTAGAGGCTTGGGTGCAATTTACAAGTGGAGAAGGTAAAGTTCACAAAGGAAAAGAGAATATGACTACTGATAATATTGAAAAAATATTTAGGTGTAAGCCATAACAGAGCAAGGGAAGATGCAAATGAAAATGGCATAAGAAGGAGGATGATTGGTGAGGAGTTTTATATGGAATTCATTGAGATGAGAGTACAATTGAATGTACTAAAGGAAATTATACATGAAGGTGAGGAATACTAAAGATGCAGATATATTTTGCAGAAGAAGGTGAAATGGCACAAGTTGTAGGTTAAGTTGAAGCACAAGTTACGTGCTTGGTTGAGGATATAACTCAAGGCAACAGAGATGGAAGTTCACTATTGTGAAGCTGAATAGGGACCAATCCTTGGTGAAGATGATGATGAAGAAGTTGATCAGATCCAAGAATCTCATGTTTTTGAAACCAATGAAATTTTTATCCATGCATGTGTTGCAGGTACCAAAGGTGAAGGACAGTCACTAAGAAATGTCACAAGGTTAGACGAAGAACAATTACAATAACATGTTATTTAAATAACAGGGACATGTTTGTTTATGAAGACAACCAAGAGAAGGATCGAAGTGATGAAGGACAACATTCATATATAATGTTGATGAAATTTGATTAGGAAATCAAATTGTTGGAAAAGATGCTAAGAGAACCCGAGAGTAAAATTTTATCTCATTCAACACAAGGGATGATTTTTATAAGAGGCTTGTTGAGAGTCTCATATATTGTTTGAAGAAAGAATATCAATATGGGGATTTGATGATTGAGCCTAGAAATCCTTATATTTTTAAATCTAATAATTGTTGCAGGTTATGTAGGTAATGAAGATGGATATTTGCCTCATGAAGGAAATAGGAATGAAATACCAATCAATGGAATTTTGGGTGAATTATTATTCTAGAGGAAAGATATGTGGACTTCAAGGAAGAAGAAAAATTGTTGGAAGAATAGTCAAAAAAATACATGATTGATAAGTTTCCAAATTCAGTTCAAGGTAATTTTACTTATGTGTGTGAAGAGTTGAAACTTCTTGAGGAGAGATTAGTAAATCAAAAAGTGCATATTCAACTTGTAAAGTTTGGCTATAATAAGATGAAATTGTCTTTAAAGACAATAATGAGGAGGAAGAGGTAATGCATGAGCAACAGATAGTGAAACAGATTTATAAACCAGAATTTGGTAAGAGTCCTGAAACTCATATGCACAAGGAAGATATGCAATAACATGAAAGAGATGAAAGTAAATAACAACGGTCAAGGACAAAATTAGATGAATAATTTGACAAGTTTTGGATGCTAATGAAGAGGATGTCTAGGAGAAGGTACAAAAAGAGAAGGACAACTATCAGAAAAGTACAATTGGCTGAGAGGCTTTGCATCAATAAATCAAATGGAATATTGCAGAACAAATTTTTGGATCCAGGAGGACTATTACATCAAAGGCTTATGACCAAGAGGTCATAAAATTTTCTCCTTTGGGAGTATGATTCCCAAAGGCATCAATAGTTTTGAAGAAAAATCTCAAAAGGGATTTCAACATTGAAAAGGAATTATGATTCCTTATTTGTAAATAATCTTAGTTCCTTTAATTTTTATAGAAAGTATGAGTAATAGTTTTAGAATAACTATGGATAGATACGATTTTGTCCATAAGGAAGAAGAAAATATGCCTTAAAAATCATAAGATATTTAGGGAATAAATAATGGAGTTATTTATGGATCTAGGAAAATATATTTTATATCTAAAGTTGTAATTAATCATTGTAAGCCTAAGGGAAAATAAAATGGCCAAATGAATGTGAAATTAGGCCATAGAGAGGAAGTAGAGGTTCTAAGTATATGTATGTACATATTATGTTAATGGAATGACTTTTCCATTATATGATTGTCTCAACATGATTGTGTAATTCCAATTTGAATGTATGAATTCAAAATAATGGTAGATAGTGAAAATATATCATATGAAGGAAGAAATTATTATTATGGGATTTGACACAATTGAGTAAGGGAAGAATTTGGTACATGCATAGATATTTTGTTTGTTGTTATTGCAAGATCATAGAACCAGATCAAGAAGCAGTTAAAGGTGTATTGGCACCTTGTTGCCAATAGTGCATTGACATCCCAAAAGTAGGGAAGTTGGAACTTGCAAGAAAAAGTGATTTTTCCTGCATTAATAGGTACCAACCTACTAGAGATTTCAATCCCCTATGTAAGCTCCAACTTAGAAACTTAGTAGGAACCAACCTATAGGAGAATCCAATCTCCTTATGTTATGTAACCAAAGCACAAAATAGAAGAAAATATATATCAATGACTTGAAAATAAGCCTCTTTGAGGGGGGGACATCCTTTTACATCACATAAATAAAAAAATTCTTGGATGATTCAAATGACAATTCCTCCTTGCTATATATAAGATTCTAAAGGGTCAAAATATAATTAGGTCCTATATAGCAATAATAACGTAATGGCTCAACAATAAAAATAGTGGGTTTCTATGGGGCACAACAATAACAATATGGGGGTTTCACTAGTATTATAGGTACGTAACATGCTCCTCTCCTCCAAAAAAGTGTTGTCCTCAATGCTTGAGTTTTTCTGGATGCTTCTATATGAAACACACATCCTCCCATGTGGAATATTTAGTAGGTAATTTCTTCCACTTAATGAGATACGCTAAAATTGATTGAATTTATATTCTCATATTCTTTTTTTTTATTGCTTCAGGTTCCAATATCATTATTCCCTCCTTGTCAATTTTTAGAATTATAGTTTTAACTGAGAGCTTGTCACCTATAATTTTCTTTAGGCATGAAACATGTAAAACTGGGTGCACTCGCAAAGATGCAGGCAACTCCAATTTCTATTCCAAGTATCAATCCTTTGCAATACCTTGTAAGGGCCATAGTACTTGGGTGGTCATTTATTATCCTTCTTGTCTTGCTTGAGGGACATTTGTTTCTATGGTTTTAGCCATAAAAATATCTAATCTCCCACATAAAAACTTCTTTCACTACAATGTCGATCTACCTGTTGTTTCATTTGATTTTGCGCCATAGTTAGGTTATCCTTTAATATTTGGAGAACTTGTTGTTGATGCTCAATGTGATATAATTCCATTGCATGAAACTTGGATTTTTTTATGTGTTGTGGAAGCAAGTGTTATACCAACATTCTTCCAGAGGTAACCACTTGACAGATTGTATTTTTTTATCAAATACAATTTTTTCCCATAATATTGAGGATGATAAGATGAGTTATGAGCTAATTGAGTATCAAGACAAGAAAATAATTATGTCCAAAAATTTCCAATGAAAATGGGATCTTTGTCACTTACAATAATATTTGGGTTTCCATGTAGCTTTTGAATTATTTCCACAAATGTAGTGTGACTATATTGGCTTTAAAAGGATGAGATAGTGCACAAAAGTGTGCATACTTGGTAAGTATATCAATTACCACCATGATGACACTCTTTCCTTCGGACTTGGGTAAAATTGTGATAAAATCCATTGATACTTCCTCCCAATGCTGACTTGGAATGGCTAACAGTTGTAAAAGACTCGGGACATTAATTGTCTCAACTTTATTTTGTTGGCAAACCAAAAAATCTGCCACAAAATTCTAAATATCGAATTTAAGTCCATTTTAAAAAAATTATTTCTTGACCCTATGGTAAGTTTTTAAAAATACGAAGTTCCCTCCTATAGGAGAGGTGTGCAATTCCAAAATGACATTTTGTTTGAGTTGGGAGTTCTTACATATATATAAGAAATATTTTTACCATAATGAATAATTTTTCTAAATGAATGTATCAGATGCACTATGAGATCAAACATAGGTTATGCAAATTTAAAAAAATAAGAGTATCATCAAACATAGATGCAAATTTAAAAAAATACACACCTTTTTTTCTTTATTTTTGGAGCTCTATATTGAAACTATCATATCTCTATAATTTAGGCCTCCCAAGGTTTGAAATTGTTTCTTTTGGTATCTCTTTTTGCATTCTTTCCAACCCCACCAATTAGACCAAGAATGGATTCTTAAAGACAAAGTTATGCCAATTCTCTCATGATGATTTCATTATGGTATGATTCAGTAGATAAAACTTGTGTGGGATGTCGTGTGTCATTGTTTTAACCTTCAGCCATGAAAACCATACCCAAGAAACTGCAATCCATGAATTTCCATTAAATTTTTATGAAATTCAATTTTGATTCTTGAAGAGAAAGTTGTGATGATTTTCCCTGGAACATGTGTTTGAGACTAAATTCTGAAGCATACAAAAACCCTAAATTCCTCAAACCATATCTTCAAAAATATAGTGAACCAAGGTCTGAAATCGCATCCATATTTTCATAAAAATTTTGCCTCCATGTGATATAAATTTCATCTTTTGAAGCCTAGTAGAAAAACACTTATAGTGAAATTTCCAAGATGGCATGTTTGAACCAATGGAACCCAAGGATCTAGAGCTCTGTTACCAAATTTTATGTATCCAGATCACAAAACAAAAGAAAAGATAGATAAACAACTTGAATATAATCCTATTCAAGGGAAAACCTTATTTTACATTACATAAATGAATAACTCTTGGATTTTTCAAATGAAAAGACCTCCTTGCTATATATAGGAGTCTAAAGGGTCAAAATATAATTACGTCCTAAATAAAAATAATAATGTAAGGGTTCAACAATAACAATAGTGGGTTTATATGGGATACAAACATAACAATATGGGGGTACACTAGTATTACAGGGACCTAACACCTTAGCTAAGCACCAACCTACTTATTCAATTTGTCCCTTGTACCCGTCAACAACAATTATTGTTCTCCTTTGTTTGATGGGAAGCCACAATCAAAGATGTGCAGCAACAGGCTTCATAATACTCCTTAGTATCTCCACAACATTATTTTTCCACTTCATTGGTCAATCATTCCAACTATCCACAACCTTATCCTAGTTACACACTTTTCTTCCATTGTTCCACCCTCTTTCAGATTTCAATATTTGTTACAAATTGTTGAAAAATGCAACAAGAAATTCCCAATTTGATTTTGTCTTGTTTAAATTGAAAAAATTCAAATTTCCACATCAAAAGACAACTTGGATGTAGTTAACTGAGGTGGCATGGATCTTGTCACTCATTTAGCTAAGTAAATTTGAGTTAGAGGAGTTAGAGTTTATTTAAGCATATGTGATTACTATTTTGTAGCAATTAAGATCAATTATTTCAAGTTTTTTTTTCAATTAAACTAGTTCTAACTGTTGGAGGAAATAGTGGAAGGTCAGTTGTGCAATGGGACTTCATTAAAACTTAGTGATCATCTAATTAATTGATTAATCAACTGAAAATAGCTAGTGCATGCAGAGAATTAAATTTCCCCATTTCTGGTGGAGATTCCAAGGTAGTGTAAGATCATTTGTAGACTAGTATTAAGTGTACAGGAGTTAGATGCAGTCAGATGCTGAACAGAAGGAATTGTGCACTCCATTTTGGAGGAATTCCTAAATAATGGGGGCCTAATTTCTCAAGGAATTGTGCAAGGAAATAGGGGTTCAAGCATAGGCTGAAATTGACTAAGTCTAGGCCAGAGCTTCTTAGTGAGAAGAGAGATAGTTTATTCACTTGCAGGTTGTGCTCAGTTGAGAAAAGAAATTATAATACATCTTTATTCATCATATTAATGCAAGCAAGAATTGGGGTTTTTAGCAGATTTATTCCCCCCAAAAAAATATTGTGTACATGTGTGTTATTTTATATTTCACGTATGAGATTATTGTTATAAATTGTGAATTGAATTCCACAAAGTAGTAGAGTAGTGTTGTGTCTTGTGATTTTGATTTAAAATTCATAAGTTGTTGCAAATACACATCATAATTTCTACATGGAATCAGATTAGGCTTCACATTAGAGAAGGAATTTTGAAGTTGTTTCTTAGGCAATCGGATTTGAATTTCAGTGGAGTAGGATCTCTTCAGAGCTGAGAAGATGGCCTTCAATGGACTGATGCTAGAGTATTCCTTGTAAGGAAGCTCTTATTTTATCACTCCACCAGTTCTCTGAAGGCTAAAAATGAGACAAACAAAGGTAACCACATACCACTTTGACCTAGTAGATAACCCTACCAGGCTGATATGGCTCTCTCGATGAGATCACAGTCAATTATTGGCTATGATATGAAAGATATTAGGATATTTATGAGAGGCTCATGCAGGTTTTGAGTGTTTTGGGGTTTGATGTTGGATCAGGGATGAAACCAAGTAGCTAGGTCTAGGTATCAAAGGATTTACAACAAAAAAGATATAAAAGAGCAAGGAAGAAGTGGATCTATGATGGCTTTAGGTTTTTGTAGGTATGAGAGGGTCTGAAAAATTAGAGGGATTACATGAGAATGTTCAATCATGAATTCATTAAACTGGAGGCATGAAAGACAAAATGACATTTCCATATAAACATAGCTAAATCAATAGAATTTTGTTTATGACCTGTAAGGAAAGCCACTAAAGATACAAGATATGGATAGAGGAGCTATATATAATTGATTAAAGACTATAATAGAGAAAATACATGATCATAAACTCTCTGCGCATGAATTCCAAGATAATAGTTGTAACTGCATCCTTTGATTTCTGAATATGAAAGTGAAAGTACAAGCTACAAGATTACAATCCTTTGATGTAAAACCAGTCAAATGACTCTCAAAATGATAGATATAGACCAAGAAAACCTCTCCCCTCTCTCAGGAATCGAATTTTCTCCAAGAAAAACTAAATTCATGCACCTATTTAATGTCTACTAGAAGCAAGGGAGGTTACCAAACTGACTTCCTCCTTTTTTGAACCACTTGAGCTAATTCCTCAAAGATTTTAATACATGATAAGACACTTAAATAACACAAATTAACCATAGTTACATTTAATTTTGACAATTTATCCTATATCATTCACCCCTCAAATTTTTACCACATTAAATTTACAAATTACATAATTACAATGTAAATTTCTAGAAATTTAGCAGGTTTTTTGCATATGTGTAGCGCGCTGTTGGAGGAGGTTTTTGAGTGTCTTCCTGAACTCCAAATATGACATTGATACATGTTATGGATATCTTGGAGATTTTAGTTGTATTTATCATATTTAAGCATGCAAAATTACCTTTTCTTGGCTGAGATATATTCATTTTCCCAAGACTGCTCCAGATGTGAAGCAAGGGGTCCAAAGCAGTGGTAGGAACCTTTTTTTGGGCACTTTTTTTCATTTTTTTGAAATCTGTGTTGGAGATCATAAAACAAAGGAAATGGGTATGAATTAAAGGCCATAAAATTTCCAAAAATGTTGATTTTTTTCATTTGGATGCACTGAGGAAAAGTGTATCATGAACTCGCTGCACATCTGGGATCACCAAAATTGCCAAAAAACTCAAAAATTCACAAAATCGAAAAATTTCTTCAAAACTCTTCAAAATTTGTCCAAGAATGCTCCATGAAGTCTTGATTTGATGTGCTATAATATTAGGGAAGAATCAAAAATAAATTCTATGTTTCCCTTCTCCTTTTGGCTGATTAGGGTTTCCTTAAGTTTTGCTTGCAATTGTTTGACTTTGACATTGCAAATCTGATTTCTTGTGTAGTAGTGGGCAGCCATATGCCTTTGCATCTTATTTTCTCTGTTGGATTTTTCAAGGAGCTTCTATAAGTGAAAATTCACTTTGTCAACCCAAAACTCTCTATTTTCATTGATTTCCATGGTTATCCTTTCTTCAAAAGTCAAATCTTCATCTGGTGGATTTTTTTCTCTTTCTTTTGAAGTGCCCTCTTGAGGCCCATGGTCCTTGGAATTTTCCTTGTCACCTGTTCCTCATGCTCATCTGAATATTCATTTTCAACCACTGATATTCCCTTCACATCTTGCATCCTATTTTTAAACTGATTCTTCTCTAAAAGTAGTTGTTTTACCTTCAACTGATTTTTTTCCTACTCCAAGAATGAAATTACAAAATTATCCCTTGTCAAATTGTCCTTTAGCTTCTTTATCTCAACATATTTTTCTTTAATGACCTTTTCTAGGGTTTCATTCTCTTCATTGGCCTCCAATTCCACTATTTCAATGTCATGATGGATGATCTCCTCATCATGCAAAGATGCCTCCTGATGTAATGGTGTTTCTTGTTCTATTGATGCAAGCTTGGACCCTTCCTCAATTTTAGGAGAAAACACAAGCCTCCTTCCTCTTGCATAGGTTTTGGTCACTTATTCTTTGGTTTAATTTGCAACTGATTCCTTTGGTGATTGAGCTTCCAACATATTTGATGAACCCACCTCTTGCATTGTAGGTGACATGGTTTGTTGCTGGCTAGGTGAACTAATAGCAGGCATGAGCAAGCCTACCTCAACGAAATAATCCCATGTCATGTTATTTTATGATAATTGATGGAGAACCATAACATTTATCAAACTATGATTAAAAAGGCTAGGGTGATGTTCTTTCCCTTTCACCTGCACCTTTTCCGACATTTTACCTATCCTCCTATACAAGAAATTATACAAATTGAGAGATTTATCAGTTGTGAAGTGCATGAGCAGCTTTATGTGATATTGGCAGAGTCTTGAGAACCTTCCTTTACATTTGAAGTATTTTATGATCACTCTCATCAATGGACCATACTTCTCAAGTAAGTATCTAAGTGGAAAACATGTGAAGGATAATTTCTGTAATGTGATTTTAGGTAGGGTTTGTACTCTTCAATGTCCAAATCCATACCCTTGAAACAGTTATCTCAATGATTAGGTATGCCTATGGCTTGAGAGGTTCCATCCACCGAAACTATAAAGTCTACCCCTGCTAAGGTAACTTTGTCTCTTTTCAATGCATTGGAAAAAAAGTATAGCGAGTTGATCATGATAGCCAACCTCTTGGATCTTCTTGCAAAACTCAAAATAGTTCAAATCTTCAAAAAATTTCTTCATGAAGGGAGAAGAAATGATTTCTTTGATACTTGAAGTTTCAAACCTCAAAACCTTTCCTCCCTTGTTATATTTTTTCCTTTCTGAAGGTGAGGGATCAGTGTCCATAATGAAACCCTAGGTGATAGGAGGGAAAACCATAGGCTTTAAGGTTGTGGGTAGATGAAGCTCTGATGAAGTGTATTTTAAGGTATATGAAGAAGAGTTTCAAGGTTTTACCTTATCAAATGAAATATGGTGACTAGGAGACTAAAAAAGCAAGAAAACGCTAGAGAAGGTATTAGCTTGAATCTTAGGAAAATTTGATGCAAGGTTTGAGATGAATGTTGTTACTTACTTCTTTTGATCTTGTAGAACCTTTTTTAAGAGAAGAAAACCTTTGGAAATGGTCGTGCTTCATCCCACAAAAAGATGTGTGTTTTACCCAGATGCGTAGCATAGTCTTCCTGTGCGCAGCAAAAATGTGCAGCGAGGAGCTCCTTTGTGCAGCGTTTTCAGCCAAATGCGTAGCGCAATCTTCCTATGCACAATGAAGTGTTGTTGTGTGTGTCGCCTTGTCCAGATGTGCAGCAAAATGATGAAAATTTCCAATGAGAGGCAAAAAATCAATTTTCTCGGCAATGGGAGAGGGGAGATCAATGGTAGGAGGAGAGATGAGTGCAAATAAATTTATCCTTTGTCTTTTTTTGCTTTTATAAACTGTGTTGACCTATTTTGAGTGAGGATGGGACCCACTTGTCATTTTCTAGGAATGACTTGAATTTTTGAACCTTGTAACTTCGAAACTTTGTAGCTTTTGGAACCTTCAATTACTGCTTTAGAATTTGAAACTTATTACATAATATGAAAAATAAATTACATTTTGAAACCAAATTCATTGAACAATTTCACCTATTACCACTCCTCATTTGACAAATTTATGCATGGAATGACAAATTTGGTGACTGACACCCTAATGACCTAATGGAGACATTGAAATGAATGAAATCATGATGATTTTCACTAAAGTGATGATGATGATATTTTATTTTGATTGTACACTTAACTGAGTGATGACAAGGACCGACATGTGAAATTTTTGAAAGGAGTGGAAATAGCCCTAGACACATTAGCCAGTGACCAATTTTTTTTTAAGACCTAATGAAATGACAAAAAATTGATTTAAGAACCTAACAAGACCTTGTAAGAGCATATTTGATCATTGGTTATAGGTTGAACAGACGGACACTAACATTGGCTCCAGCTAGGGATGGCATCACCTTGGAGGTGTTAAGAAAACCATACACCGAGTAACCTTACCATTGCGCATGGAGTCAAAAATCAAAAGAAGAGACTTAATATTGAAAAATAACTCAAAATTGAACTGGCTTAGAATAAAAAAAAACTCACTGAGCTTAGATGGCAGCTTATCATCGAGACTTGAGGGCGTTCAAATCTTGATGACAACTACCTGCCTGCTGAAGACATATGTACAATCATGTGAAATGTTCCTTCCAGTCTAACCAATCCAACAGATGGCTACTTATTTGAATTATTCTCTCACTTTCCTCGAGTAGGCAGAAAAAACAAAAGATAGGCAATTCCGAGTGTTCACTAAAAATGTCTTCATGATCCATAAATTAAAGAAAATATATCATCCCTATTGACTACAAAAAATCAATGTAAGGATCTTCAATAACTTGAAATGTTACCATGTCTTGAGATCCAACAAAAACACAAGCACACCCTTCATTCTAATATGTAAGTACACTTGGTTGGTTATCCATAGGAAGGAATAGGGAAGTATGACTTTCTGTTATCTGAGTGTTGGTTGTAAATTCCTGAAGCATGGGCAACTCTGATTCTATCTCTAACATACTATCTCTCTTGGACTCACTCTTCTTCCATTCATAGTCTAAGTCATATTTGAAAAAAAAACATTCTTCAATATTGTTTTTTTTTCCACAGAAAAAAAAAATCAGCAACTTTTTATTTATAAAATGAAAAGTTACATGAAGCATATGTATTTAAGCATTTCAAAAATTGCCCATTGGGCTCATGTGCTCTCGCACACAATGCATCGTAGTGAGGCTACATTGCATTCAGAGTAAAAATTATAAAAGAAAATGAAAAAAGTGAACCGGTAGAGAAAAGAAAGCAGAAAAAACTATCAACCGCTAGATAGTGGGTAAATGTCCCACAAATCAGGTTTTTCTCCCTTCTTCTCGACCTTGCGCCACTCGCCCTGAGATGGCACACAAGTGGCAAGAAAAATCTGATTTTCTGCTTTTTGGGTTCCTGTATCCTTGTCCAAATCTGAAGTTTCTAATGGATGATGTCGTTTGATCCCTCCACTACCTATGTCATTGGTATTCCTTTCTGTTTGAATCACCTAAAATTGTGGATCCAATTGTGGATCCATGAGTGTTGTTGTGTCCTTTTTTTGTACTTCTGGTTCCTGAGTAGGTTGTTTACTTTCCGTAGGAGCTGGTTTCTCTTCTTCTTCTGACTTATCCTCCTCTGAATCTGGAGGGGGAAAATGCCAGCCTTTCCTTTGCTTCCCTTTCTATTTATTTTTGCTATTTTCTTTCTTAGCTTCTAGGCATGTATTCTGTAGATGTCCTGTCATCCTACAATTACTGCATATGAACGCAGTATTCTCATAATCTAGTGGTTGCAACCTATTTTTTTGCTGATAGATCAACATAATGTTCTCCGGTAATCCTTTGCTTAGATCTACCTCGACACAGATCCGGGAAAAAGTGTAGATTCTATCTTCTAGTCTTTCCATGTCTTTTTTAATATACCGCCCAATACTATTCCCAATGCTCTCGAGGACCTAATCATTCCAGAAATGAAGAGGGAGGTTGTATAATCTCACCCATACTGGCAGTCTAGATACTTTCATAGTATTTGGGTCAGAATCTGGAAACCATGGAGTGATAAAAAGCCCCGTGGATCCCTAAAACCAAGGCCCCTCTCTAATGATAATATCTCTTTCCTCCGAGGAATTAAATTTCACAATAAAAAACCCCTTGTAACAGAGGTGTATTTCACATGCAAGGGTCCATCCAGTGAAGATCCAATGGAAAAGGTCCATAGGTTTGGGCCAGAAGTAGTTGAACTGACATATTAATGCATGGGCTTTGTATGTCTTTACATGCTCCTCTATTGCTGAACTGTTGATTTTTAGTGCTGGAGTTTGTTCAAGTTGTTCTACTATGTATGGCCTCAGAGCATTTCTAGATTGTTTTGGAGGTGAGCCTACAGCTTTTTTTCCCCTGCAGAATGTTTTTGTAGGATGGGCCTCCATTTTTTTGTTGTTGGATGAGGGGTTTTTTTGCTTTATCTCCCCCTACAGATCTTGATGTGCCCTGATTCACGGCACCCCCTCTCAGACGCAGATTTAGGGAAATAGTCATTTCTGTCTTTATGGCATAGTCCTTCAAGAGCCTACAATCCTGAAGAGAGATGTGTCCATTGACTAGGTGTTGAATCGGTACTGGGTACCCCATCAGTCCCCATATTTTTTGTTTTAGTTGCAGAATAGAGTAGTCTTCGTGTACCCAGACTAACTGAGACTTACCCACAGGGGGTTTGATAAAAATTTGAAAGGGACTAGATCTCAACTAAAACAAGGGGTTACCTATTATTTGGGGATCAAAGATCGTATGGTTTGTTGAAGAGAAAATGAAAGGCACTCCCTTCTCTTGCCGTTAACACACCGTCTCTGCCTCCCCTTTCTTTTGATTCGGCGAAGGGTTCTGCTGATCAGACTTGGACGCCTCTATTCTCACCGTAGGCATTGAAAGAACCGTACATCTTAACACAAATTTCCTGCCATAGGCAACCAAGAATCTCACCAAAAGCAATGATCCCATACCGGAGCTTATCCCGCCTCCAACCACACAAAGAAACGAGAACCCTTGAGTTCCTTTACGATTTTCAGTAGAATTTCTTAACCAAAATGGCCAGATCTCCCCACCCGCCATGAAATGTCCGTAAACAAGCACATTGGTGGCGTCTTCTTTACTTAATGTGAACTAATCGAGATGGCTTCGGCGGCAGATTTCCATTGATCGAGGCACATCGTGGACTGATGGCCCTAGGCCTGGAAATGCAGCTCTCAATCTATGATTATCTGCCCGTGGGGCTAGGATCTAGAGCTCAAGTCCATGAGGCAACAGCAGAACAACCTCTCGCACCCCACTTGCTTCTGATGCAGTCAGATCTGGTTTGTGAATGGCGGTAACAACACGGCGATAAACCCTTACTGAGACTGTGCTACCAGGATCAACGTGCTTGACGGTGGCAAGGTTTGGCAGGACCCTAGTTGAAACCCTAGCTGAAGCCATCCTCACTCTTCCCAAACTTCAATATTGTTAAACATGACAGCCTTGTCCTTTTCATGAAAGACAACAGTATCTGTTAGATTATCTCTTTGCAATAAATCATCATCACAAATTGGCTTACTCACAACAACTTCCTGTATACTTTTATCAGTCTCATGATTGTCATCATTTAAACTCAAATTTTCATTTTCAATAATGGAAGAAGTTTCACTAACACATTATTGACTATGTGAACACTGTAAACCTGCATTAGCTTGACCTTTAACATGACTTTTCAGGAGCTGATCTATTTCATCTTCACAAATAGGAGAAACTTGAGTTTTATAGCAGTTAATATTGGCTTGATGATTTTCATTTTTAGGATCGGGAATAGTCATTTATCTTTTTTGGTCCTAGACTGTTTCATCCAAAGAGGAAGTTATTGATTCTTGTTGGGAGGAAAAATCATAAAGGACTTCTATGATCTCATCATCTAGACACTCTTCATCCCCATACAAATTTTCAAGAAACTAAATGAAATTTTCAGAAATCCCACAATAACTATCTATCATAGACAAGGAAGAATTAGAGCTTTGATAATGTTGAAAGAAAATTGAATGAAAGTCCTTTATATAATATAAATTGTTAGATGGTAGACTCTCATACCATGATCTCAAATTTTCCTCCAAGGTAGCCATGAACATATTCATCATGCAATCTTCATGAAACTCAATCTTTAGTCTGTGAATATGAAAATTAAATCTGACCAAATGAAAACTTGCATATTCTCCATCCTGACCTTTAAATTTTGGCAGCCTTGTTTGCCAATATATACAAGGAATACGGTTCGGAAAAATAGGAATATGAGATCGATTCATAGGAGCATACCTTCGAGTAGTTGAATCCATCTTGAAAATAGTGAGCTCACCAAGAATTTATTCAAACTTCCGGTTCTTGAAAAGTGGAGTCACCATGAAAATTTTGAACCTTTGGATTCTTCGACACTGGATTCACCAAGTGAAATATGCACAACCTTCTTGTGCCTGATCACTATTCACCATTAGCAGATAGATATGATCCTTGTTTTTCTTTCCCAGGGAAGATCTGTCACTTTGTTCCCCGGAAACGGTGCCAGAATGTTAGCACTCCACCAGTTCTCTGAAGGCTAAAAAGGAGACTGAAAAATGTAACCACAGACCACGTTGACCTAGTAGCTAGCCCTACCAGGCTAAGAGAGCTCTCTCGATGAGATCACATTCAAGGATTGACTATGATGTGAAGGATATTAAGCTATTTATGATAGGCTCAGGTACGTTTTGAGTGTTTTAGGTTGATGCTGGATCAAGGATGAAACCAAGTAGCTAGGTCTAGGTATCAAAGGGTTTACAGCTGTAAATATATAAAGGAGCAAGGTAGAAGTGGATCTATGATGGCTTTAGATTATTGTAGGTATGAGAGGGTCTGAAAAATTAGAGGGATTTAATGATCACGGTTCAATCATGAATTCATTAAACTAGAAGAATGAAACACAAAAACACATTTCCATATAAAAAAAGCTAAATCAATAGAATTCTACCTATGAACTATAAGGAAAGCCATAGAAGATACAATATATGGATACAAGAGCTATATATCATTAATTAAATACTATAACAGAGAAAATAAATGATCATAAACTCACTACACATGAATTCCAAGATAATAGTTGCAACTGCATCCTTTGATTTCTGAATATGAAAGTGAAAGTACAAGCTACAAGATTACAATCCTCTAATGTCCAACCAGTCAAATGAAACTGAAAATGATAGATATAGTGATGCAGCCAAAAACTCAAGATACACTCTTGACATTCAAATATTATTTGGATCAAAAACAAAATTTGTTCATGGAATGTAATTTCACATTCTATGAAATCTTATTTCTCTTCTGCAATGACTTGTGTAAGAGTTATATCAACTCTCTTTCCTCCACTCCAAACTTCTAAATGAACTAGTTTCTTTCTCTCATCTTCTTATTTCCATATGAAAACTTTTCTTTCTACATCTCTAGAACTTGCATGCTCCCTCATATTTTCATAACCAAATATATCTCCAAAATAAGTTTTCCTTCTACCTTGAAAAACCCATTCAGCAGTTAATAATTCAAAATCAAAAACATATTACATTTTCAACCTTTTTCCTCATTATTTTTGCTCCATTTTTTCTCTGATGTGTCATCCCCTTGATGTGCATATGCCATGTCTGACTTATCATATCCTCCTTCATACAGTTTTTCCTTGGAATAGTCTTCTTTATTTCTACTTTATTTTGAATGATATCTAATTTATGAATTCCATTCTTTGTTATTCTTTTTGGCCTTCCTTCCTTTCACATTTCTTTTCATTCTTTCATTTTCTCCCTTACAAATCTGTAAGCCACTAAGTTGCTTTTTCCATCCCTTTTTTTTTTCAATCAAAATATGCCAGTCTCTAACTTTAGAAGCTAAATTTATCTTTGTTTTTGTACAGGAAACAAAATCACCATATACAACAAATTTTCCATTCCACTGTAAAGTTCCTTTTACAAAAGTAAACATTACTATTATCACCATGAATATCATACTCCATTGAACCTCTTTGTTGATCACTGCAAATGCATAGTTTATGAAACCATCCTTGCCTTCATCTTCTGATATTGCCTGTCTTCTTCCAGTTTGCTGATTACACTCACCTTTACTCCTTTTTCAATTTGTTGGCTTGAGGGGTCCTAACCCAAGTTCAAAGGTTAAGGTTTTCCAACAAACCCCTATACTACTAGCCCTTTCGGCAGTGACCTGCTTGCGCAAGCCAAAGTCTCACCTGAAGCAGTATGGGGGGGTGTTGGAACCAGGTTTCCACACCCTCAGAGAGAGCAAGTAAGTCAAGCAGAGTTGCGTTCCTAGCTTACCAGCTTCGTGTTTAGATATATAGTTACACACTTATATCGCAGAGCTCCTAGCTACTAATTACCTTCGCATCCACATGCATAATACCAAGCTACCAGTACACCAACTATAATCATAGTAATCGACAGATCATAAATTCATATAACAGGAACAAGGATACTCTCGCAGCTATAAAACAGGTATATTCGCAGGTTCACTAATCAGTATAGTCCACAGTTAATAGAGCTACTATCAGTAATAGATCTGATTAGCGCTTCCCCATCAGTACTATCATAGGTAATATCATAAACGCATGACAATAGATCATAGTAATACTCCATATTATAATAAAGACAGATCCGCAACGGATAACCAACAGTAAGTGTAACAGATTCAATAGTTCGCATCAACAGTAATACATAATCTCAGATAACGCAGAGGTACTCTAACCAGATTCGTATATATTAGCCCTTAAAACCAAATACAATCCAACATAGCTAGCAGGGTCTACACACAGCAAGACTGAGGATCTCCGTGCACACAGCCAGCAAGAGTCCTTACCCTAGCAACCCAAACAGATCTAACAATTTGCAACTATCATCAATCTCTATCTTTCCTTAACTATGACTCAAAAAGTTTTATCTATTTATACCGATTTAGCCTACACATCCAATGGTCCGCAAACCACTCTTGGTCTACCCTTGACCCGTGACAATGCATTAGGGGCTTTGACCCACCCCAAAACCTCTGCGTCAGACTAAATATTACAAAAATAATCAAAAACGGACAAAATTCGTAGCTTTAGGAGACCCTGTTCCAACAGTCCCCAAACACAATCTTGTGACTCGTCCTGAGTCGCTGCGATGGTGGGGTCTCTGCCTGCGCCTACAACAATCTAATCACCTTTGCTAATGGAGGCCGTAGGCCTTCACTCTGAGAAGTGTCATTCTGTGCGATGTCAACCAAATTTTCTGAAATCGGGTCTTCTGTCACAGTAGTGACACTCTGCAGAGTCTGGTTCAGCTACTTAACTGCGACATCAACATCTTGTGAAAGCTTGAGGGCCTTAGCAGCCCAAGGCTTCAGGCGTTCGTTGAGGGCCTTCTTCTTTTGTCGGATTTCATCAATATCAGCTTGGAGGGCGTGCCTGGTGCGCAGCCATGTCAAACGATGAGCAGGAGCTAAAGTGGTTAGGGTGGCTTCCAACATCTCAAACTCTTCTTCTTTCTGTCGCAGGTCCTAGTTGATGCCATGCAAGATCGGGTTGCATTGGACCTTGGTCCATAGCTGCATGGCCATTTCTAATAATTGGGCACCCTGCACGATTTTCCTTATAATAGCGTTCTTAGCCACAGTGACCAGTGCAGTTCGCTGGGCCCGTACCTCTAGAGGTGTTTCAGGCTGCAACTTAGCCTAGAGGTCGAAAATCTGCTGCTCCATTCGTGCCTTGACCATCTGAACTTCCTCCCGGGAGGACATCAGTGCTGTGACCAACCTTTCAACCTTCTCCTGAGGGGTGGTTGTGGCTGGGATCTCTATGTTAATAATTGTGCAAAGTTGGTGAATCACGTTTTTAACCTCTATGTGCTTCACGGTGGCGAGGCACACTTCAGCATTCTTTTCATCAATTGTCTGTTCAGCCACTTTGAGCTGTTGGTGAACTTCTTGGTCTCCATGGTGAATTTTCTGAAATACAGACGTGTGGAGACCCTGCAAGGCCTCATGAGGTAGCCTAGCTAAATTTAGCTGGACTTCTGTACTGGCCTAGACTTGGATTCCTAGGTTGGATAGATCGATCACAAGGGTTGCGCCAGGTAGAGAACAGAGGTAGCTTTCATCTGTAACTAATGCTACGCTACCAGTGGCTAAAGGTGTGCGTGTCTGAGTTACACTGGTCTGAAATGTATCTGTCTTCAATTGTAGCGCACGGAGCTCGACCCGGATTTTGTCGATCGCAAATTTCTGTTACTCCTCTAAGGCTACCCACCTATCCTTTGTAGCCATAGTAACCGCATCAGCAATTTGTTCGAGATCTTTGTCATTCAATGTGACTATCTCGTCTCGTTCCGTCCGCTGAGAGCGTTGCTTCTTGCGGGGCGTTTTGATATGCGTTCTTGTTCGCTTTGTGCCGCAGGGGGAGGTAGGTCCTCTTTCATCCAGTCCTTCTATGCCCAGGTCTGGTTACGAATCTACCTGAGTCTCCACCTCGACATTCTTCTCAAGGGTCTACTTCTGTTGTGCATCCTTTTGTGCGGCTGCGCCCGTATCTTTTCTAGCACTCTGGGTCGCACCTCTGGTATCTTTGATGACGATGGGGGGGGTGACTTTTGATGTGATGGTTCTTTCGACACCCTTTGTGCCAGTTTTAAATCCAATCTTCCAGTTAGGAGGCCAGAGAGCAATGATGTTGTCAACTTCTTCATCTGCTACCATATAAGGGAGCAAGGTCCAGGCTTTATCCTTGTGTTCTTTGATCTGGATGTTGTGCATAGTGATTTGAAATGTTGCAATGCCCTTGTATCTGTCATACACATTAGGGTACAACCATGGTCAAAATTTAATGGCTACGGCCAAGCTTCTCTGAAAGAGGACCCAAAAAACTTAGTTGTCCTCGAGATGTTGCGTATCCTTAGAATCCCATAAGTATGCATAGCGAGCCCCTTCGCACATGTCTGAGGTAAGCTTAGGGAGGACTGACTCCACAGGGGCTCCCAGGCAACCAATGTTATGAGTAATAGTAACCAGGAATAACAAAAGGCACGGCCCTACTCCTGGTACTTGCGGACATTAGTCAAAAACTCATCACACAATACTGGGCCCAATTAAAACACACCCCTTTCCCGCATTGGCCTTCTAACTGAATTATATAGACTGGGACAGAGGTGACCTGACATTTTCTCATCATTTTTCATGCCAGCAACATCATGCCCAACTGCGTGCCTTGGTCACTGGTAGATTTGATTATAAAATCTCGATTATTTCACTCCACATGGTAGGTCTTGTGCACATACTCAGCAATTTCCACCTCATACATTTTACCCACGCACTCTAGAGGGTTGGGACCATGCATGGGAAGGAAATTAATTCTATGAACCAGCACAACATCGATGGGGGACCTGTCCTGGATCCACAGGCAGCCATCATGAATTAGGGCAAGAAATTGTCAGGCTATCTAGTCCCTGATGTTGTAGTGACCAAAGTGTGGCATCCTTAGCAATTTCAGGAGCCCAGACCCAGCCAATCCATGCACCCAGCGCTAAGGAACAATTTGGATCCCATCATTTGTCTAAAAATTGTCAAGGTATAATTCAGGCACCAGCTTAGGGAAGGCCTCCAAACTGGCCAAGTCATGATTGTCGAATTTGATCTTGTGAAGCTTCCCAACAGGTTCACTAATGATAGGGACCTCTCTTGGGGTCAGCGGCATCTGTAAATAAGTGATCAGGTCGTCGATGTTCCTCAGCGTGCGCGTCGAGGTCCTGCGGGCCAAACGAAGGGAGGTAGCTAGTTGATCGGGCCGGCAGGCTGGGCCTCCTACTGAGCATCATGCGCCTTGGCGTCGTCTTCGGGGATTTTACATTCCACGGGGAAGTACGAGGCTTCCCCCCAACCCATTTTGCGGTTTTCAGGGGCTTCCCTAAGCCTTCTACTTTTTCCTTTCCCTTCTTTGTGACTAAGGTGGAGAAAAATTCTTCAGCCTCAGACTCAATCTCCACCACTTCCTCAGTGCCTTGTTCCGCCGAGATTACGGGTTCCAATAGTTCAGCAAGATTCGTAGTCATCATCCTGGCGCGAAACACAAACTTGGGATTGCTACTGTCAGAGACAGCAGGTTGCTCAGGCATGAAAGAGATTCTATAGGCACAGAAATTACAACAAAAATTCGTCTAGGAAAAACATGCCAAGTACGATCTATTCAAGCGATACGGAACCCTTGTCTAATCTAGCCCACCTGTTTTATAGTTTTGGTGATCGCCCACGATAGGGTAGATTTCACGTGGAACTTACCATCAAGTAAACGGTAAAAAATCTCCAGAAATCGCCTCATTAAATGTTGGTCACCCGCCCCATCCAAAATTAATTTTTCTTTTTACCCGATTTGAATGTTCCAATGGCTAGTTTTTGCACCTTGGGTGCGCTCAGCATACCCCTGCGCTCCCAGCACACCCCTATGCTTTGAGTATACCTCATGCGCTCCCAACGCAGCAGCTACAGTCTGAGCCTATTCCTTCCAAATGTAATTCTACGTCGCCATAGCCCACCCCGTAAGACCTTTTGTGTCGTTGCCTTGCCGGCGTAGTGACCTCCTTCTATGCCTTCATGAGCGTCTGCCAAGATAGCATGCATTTAATGCCCTAGAACATATCTGCGCAATACGTCATCAACACCTATTTTATATAAATGACTTGCGATAATGGTAAAATCCATTGCCCGGGTAACCAACTCCTTCTTTATTTGTACCGAATATTCTGCAGGTGCCATGCCTGTAGTTAGGAACTGAATGATATTAGCGAAGTGCGCATCGATGACCTTAATGGTGAACATTTTTGCATCAGGCAATCCTGCCTCCAAGTTAGTGGGTTCATCGTGTTGGAAATATGATGCAGAGTGTTGTCCTTGATGGCAACCCACTGAATGGAGATGAAGACATGCGACTGTTGACATGTGTTGTCCTAGATGGCAATCCACCTGATGAAGTTATTCTTGACTTGATGGACTTGGTAAATGATGTAAATCTGATGTTTGTTGACAATATGATGCTGAGTGTTGTCCTTGAAAAGCAACCCACTTGATGAAGATGATGACAACTTACTTGATGAAGTTGTACTTGAGAGAATATGTTCCCGATGAAGAAAATATGATGTTTCTACAGTGTGTACAGAAGGCAATGAAGAAAGGAATTCAGAATGTGCTCAAAATATGATGAAAAGAGTATGTTTCTTTGTATACGCGGATTTGCATAGGGGAAGTCGCGTATGCACGCGGAAAATAACGTGCCAAGTCGCGTATGGGAAAAAGCGCTCAAAAAGTGCAAAACCAAGGGTAACCACCATGGTATTGACCCATTGTATTGGGTAATGATCCGCCTAATTGACCCCGTCCAGGTAGTTTTTGGGCTCATGGTATTGTTTTGGCCCATGGTATTGAAAAAGGGGCTCATGGTATTGAAAAAGGATAAACCTATATAAAGAGATGAAATTCATTATGCAAATCATGAGTGTGGGTGCAAGATGTTTGAGCTTGAATGAATACTTCTCCTCTGAAGTATATCTGAATGGAAAGGGTTACACTTGAATGATAAATCTGAATGTATGATGCACCAATGATGAAGAAGGGGATCTAGATCCGAATTGCTCTTGTATTTGCTAGATCTGATTATGGAAGGCTTAGATCTGTGATGAGGCGAGCATCTAGGCGAACATCTGTCTGAAGCAAAAGGGTAAATCTGAACTGAATATCTGATCTGAAGAAGTATGCTGCTCTGTAATGATTGAAGATCTATACGCTACTTTGCCGCGGAGGAAGCGCGCATGTACGCGGCTTCGATGAAGTGAAAGTCGCCAGACAGCACGAAAAACACAATCGAGGCACACGACCGGCTCAGGGACTCGAAAGCGTGTATACACGCGACATCGTGAAGTGAAAGCGCGCATGCAACCAGGGTTTGGAAGCAGCGGGCACAAAATATCCGGACCAGTTGTTAAGTATCCGTTGGGTGAGTCGTATGTTTGTGCCGAAAAGTTTGGAAAGGGTCCACCGAGTCACATAAAACGTGCCTACAAGTGTTGTCTATCAGTTGCTCCGATCCAAAGGTGGTGTCTGATGAAACGTGGTCCAAGGTGGTGCTGAAGGTTGTAGCCTTCAGTCAGGGGGTTGTAGCTCCCTTCCAGGAGAGGCTGGTAAACGAGATCGGGGGTCGTAGCTCCCTTCCAGGAGAGGCTGGTAAACGAGTCAGGGGGTTGGAGCTCCCTTCCAGGAGAGGCTGGTAAACGAGCGCAGGTGGGTGCCTGCGTGCTGGTCAAGTCTGCGCCAGCACACATGTTGTAAGATGTTTTCTCTATAATAAAATATTGAAGGCTGAGCAACTGCAGCAGTGGTTTTCTCCCGACTTGGGTTTCCACCTAAAAATCCGGGTGTTCATGTGTGATGCTTTGTGTGATGGTTTATTCTGTTCCTACTGCACATATTTACTATTTATAGAACATCTAATGAATGAATGATGGAATGATATAAGTGAAGAAATAATGGCATAATTGGATCTCTGTGTATACGCGAGTTGTATGAAGGATATCCGCGTGTATACGCTAGTTGGCTTCAGAAAAGTAGCGTATGGGTTTTAGAGCATGAAAAGTAAAAGATTGAACAAGGTCGAAATACCTATCTTACCTCCCCCTCTCGCATTTTTCTCTCAAACAATTGGCATCACAGTCCTTGTGTTAAGCTGATCGCTAAAGGAGATCCGTCTAATGGGAAGTCACACAACGCATGTCTGAATCAGAATTTGCTAAAGTGATGCAGCTACATTCAGAAAAAGAAATATGGGACAAAATCATTCTAAGCTATGAAGGAGACACAAAGGTAAAAAGTGCAAAACTCCAAACTCTTAGAATTGAATATGAAAATTTGAAGATGCATAGTGATGAAAGTGTTGCCAGTTTCTTTCTTCGTATAGATGATATTGTAAATCGGATGAGAAATTTGGGTGAAACCATGGCTGATACTACTCTGGTAGAAAAGGTCTTAAGATCTTTGACTTCAAAATTTGACTCTAAAGTTTCAACTATTGAAGAAAGGCAAGATCTGCAATCGCTTACTATTGTTCAATTACATGGTACTCTGACTGCTTTTGAAATGAGACAAGGAGGTCCTTCTCAAATAAGAGAAGCTGCTTTTAAGGCTTCTACAAAAGGAAAGGAAAAGGAGGTTGTCAAAGAATCCAGCTATGTATCCGATGAAGAAGAAGCAAATTTCGTGAGAAAGCTCCAACTAGGTACTGGAGGATTCAAAGGTAAGCTTCCCTTCAAATGTTTTGAGTGTGGTAAAGTTGGTCATTATGCTGCAAAATGTCCTTATAAAAGAAAAGAAGTAGTAAGAAGGAATAAGTACCGATCTAGCTCTAAGAAAAGTTACTATACTAATGAAGATAGTGATGAGTCATCTAATAGTGAGGAAGAATGTGAAGAAGATCTTAGACTTCTCATGGCATTTGAACAAAAAGAAGAAAAGGATACTTTTATGGATGCTCTAGAGGAAAACGATTTTCTTGAAGAAAATAATCAACTCAAACTAAGCTTAGAAGAACAAAAGATAATCAGAGAGACCATTGAAAAGCAGCTTGAAGAAGCAAAGAAACATATTGAAAAACTAGAATGTGAAGTGGTAAGTCAAAGAAAAGAATTTGAGAAAGCAAAAACCTTGAATCTTAGATTTGCTAAAGGATCTGAAACCTTAGATGAGATCATCAAGGTACAACGTTCTCCTCTTATAAAGACAGGTCTTGGTTATACCGGAGAATCTTCTCAAACTTCAGCACCAAACTATCTAAAAGCAATTACAGGTGGTTTACATCATTCAGCCACTCAGCAAGGGAATAAAGGATCTCTACAGGGAAGGCAGGACCATCTCAATTCAAGGAACACTAACAGGGATAGCTTTCAAAGACACTACAACCAACAGGTACATTCAAATAGAAGATTCCATGATCGCAGAAATTTCTACTTCAATGGGCAATGTTTCACTTGTCACAATTTTGGTCATAAAGCTATCCAATGTGTTGCATATAAAACCATCATGACAAGAGAAGCAAGAAAGAAAAGGTTGGATATTGAACCAAAGAAGAATACCTATAACAATTTTTCTCCTCTTCAAAGTGAAGTTGAATGCACTTATTGTAATAACTTTGGCCATGAAGAATCTGAATGCAGGAACAAGATCCAGCCAAAAGAACATGTTCCCTCAAGCTCTAAAATATGGAAAAAGAAAGAACCACCGGTTGAAAATTGTGGGATAGCATTATTTGCGGAAGGTGAAGAAAATCAATGGTACATCGATAGTGGGTGCTCAAGACACATGACAGGTGACAAAAGAAAACTTCATACTTATAATTCTCTAGAAAAAGAAAAGAAAGTTACATTTGGAAATGATACTCCTGCTGTAATTAAAGGAAAAGGGTCAGTTTTTCTAACAGAAAAGGTGAAGGCTAAAGATGTCATGTATGTGGATGGATTAAGGCATAACCTGTTAAGTGTTAGTCAAATGTGTGATCAAGGAGCAGAAGTGGTCTTTAGTTCCAAAGAATGTGTGGTTCGTGATCTCGATACAGGTAAAATCATTATAAAAGGAAAAAGAAATCCAAGCAACCTGTATGTACTAAACGGCATAGATCAATGTTACTTGAGCAAGTCTTCAGAAAATTGGCTATGGCATAGAAGGCTGGGGCATATGAGTTTCTCTCAAATCAACAAAGCAAACAGACTTCAAGCTGTTCGTGATCTTCCCAAGGTCAATCTTCCAGAAAGTACCATATGCAAATCTTGTCAATTTGGTAAGCAGACCAGAGTACGATTTAATGCCAAAGAAGGATCATCAAGTAAGCCTCTTGAACTCATTCATACTGATATCTGTGGACCTATGAGGAAAAATTCATTACGTGGGGAAGAATACTATATCTTATTTATTGATGACTACTCTAGAATGTGTTGGATTGGGTTCATTAAACACAAAGATCAAGCACTTGAAAAATTTCAGAGCTTCAAAGCATTGGCAGAAAATGAATTAGATCTAAAAATCAAGTGTCTTAGATCTAATCGAGGAGGAGAATATTCATCAAATGAATTCTTTGATTTTTGTGAACAACATGGCATTAAAAGACAATTCTCTGTAGCAGGCACTCCACAACAAAATGGTGTAGCAGAAAGAATGAATAGAACAATTGTTCAAATGGCTAGAGCTATGCTTGCTGATTCTGATGTTCCTGACATGTTCTGGAGTGAAGCAACACATACAGCAGTTAACATTCTCAATAAGGCTCATGTTCGGGTAAATAGTGACAAAACTCCATATGAACTCTGGTATGGCAATTCTCCCATTGTGAGGCATTTTAAGGTTTTTGGAAGTAAATGCTTTATAAAAAATAATGATGAAAAGCTTGGAAAATTTGAACCTAGATCAGATGAAGGGATATTTCTTGGTTACTCATCGTCAAGCAAAGCATTCACATGTTACAATAAAAGGCTTCGAAAGGTTGTTGAATGTATTGATGTTGTTATTGATGAGTCTCCTGCAGCTCCTAAAGAAGAAAAAAAAACAACAAAAGAAGATGATAGTGACATATGGCCTTCTACATCAGATAGCAATGATATAGACAATGGATCCAATGAAGAACCTGAAGATGATCTATCGGAAAAAGCTCCATCCAGATATGTTCAAAAGAATCATCCCGAATCTCAAATTTTGGGTGACAAAGAATCTGGTGTACGAACAAGGAGAACTCTTGTAGGATCTTCTAATCATTTGGCACTCATATCCACAATTGAACCACACAATGTCAATGAAGCTAGCAAATATGAATGTTGGAGGCAAGCCATGGATGAAGAACTTGTTCAAATTGAGAAGAATGACACTTGGGATTTGGTTCCAAGACCTCATGATAAAAATGTCATTGGAACTAAATGGATTTTCAAGAACAAGTTAAATGAGAATGGGGATGTTGTAAGAAACAAAGCTAGACTGGTTTGCAAAGGGTATACTCAACAAGAAGGTATAGACTTTGAAGAAACTTTTGCTCCTGTAGCTAGA
Organism: Pinus albicaulis; assembly: GCA_034641835.2. NCBI lineage: Eukaryota > Viridiplantae > Streptophyta > Pinopsida > Pinales > Pinaceae > Pinus > Pinus albicaulis. The sequence continues at coordinate 149,867,538 of CM076575.1, forward strand.
CTTGAAGCCATAAGAATGTTTCTTGCTTTTTCAAGTTATCAACAAATAAAAGTTTATCAAATGGATGTTAAATCTGCTTTTCTTAATGGTGATCTAGAAGAAGAAGTATATATAGAACAACCAGAAGGATTCATTTTGGGAAATGATGCAAATCTTGTTTGTAGACTTAAAAAGGCTCTATATGGGCTCAAACAAGCTCCAAGGGCTTGGTACTATCGTCTTGACAAATATCTTCATCAACAAGGTTTTTCAAAGGGGTCTGCTGATAGCAACTTATACACAAAAGTTGAAAATGATAAACTATTGATTGTGGTTGTATATGTTGATGATATCATTTTTGGGAGTAACGAAGAATCTATGAGTCAGAAATTTGCTTCTGTCATGCAGCAAGAATTTGAAATGTCTTTACTTGGGGAACTAACATTCTTTCTTGGCTTGCAAGTGCATCAATCTAGAGATGGTATATTCCTATCACAAGCAAAATATCTTAAGCAAATTCTGAAGAAGTATGGCATGGAAGATTGCAAACCTGTAAGTACTCCAATGATAACCGGATGCAATCTCAGTTCTCATGATGATTCTCCCACGGTGAATCAACCAGATTACAGATCAATGATAGGAAGTCTACTTTATCTCACTGGGACTAGACCAGACATTATGCATGCAATTGGGATTGTTGGACGATTCCAAGCTAATCCAAAAGAGTCTCACCTTCAGGCTGTGAAAAGAATTTTCAAATATCTACAAGGAACTCAAGACTTTGGTCTATGGTATCCAAAGAATGCTGATCTTACTCTTCATGCTTACACTGATGCAGATTGGGCTGGAAGTGTTGATGATCGGAAAAGCACTAGTGGTGGTGCATTCTATATGGGACCCAGATTAGTATCTTGGTTCAGCAAGAAGCAAAATTCTATTGCCTTATCTACAGCAGAAGCAGAATATGTGGCTGCCGCATCTTGTTGCACTCAACTCCTTTGGATGATGCAAACCTTACAAGATTTTCAAATCAAGTGTACACCACCTGTCCCCATTATGTGCGACAATACAAGTGCCATCAGTATTTCAAAGAATCCTGTTATGCATTCGAAGACCAAGCGCATTCCCATCAAGTATCACTTCTTACGTGAACAAGTGCTTGAACAAAAGGTGAAGTTGGAGTATGTTCCCTCCAAAGAACAAGTTGCTGATATTTTTACCAAACCCCTGCCCAGGGAAGCGTTCGAGTATCTAAGACAGAAGCTGGGAGTATCCTCTGCCAGTCAAAAGAACAAATCTGCATAAATTTAGAAGATGGTGTGGGATACGCGGGTTTCCTGAAACACAGTCGCGTATACACGCGAGTTCATGCACAGAAAACCGCGTATGACTGATTGCTGACAATTTTGGTTGGTTCAGCTCTCTTCAGCACAGCTGCAGTGTTGTTTGGTATCTCTGGTGGTGTTCCAGTTCTCATAAATCTGTTTCTAATGTTTTGATGAAGATGCCTTGATGATTTGTTGGTGAAAATGTTCAGGATGCACAAACTAAGGGGGAGCCTTAGTCATATGAAAAGGATGCATGGATGCACAGATTCAGGGGGAGCATTAGCGTTGCTGAGTATAATGCATTGTTGGCATTATGATGGTTCTATTATATGATCTCTCTTGAGGTCTTCTTGGTATTGGTCATGAAAAGTCATATTTGTATTTTTGATGAAAAGGTCATGTTGAGACCCTTGATGTAAAATCTGTAATATTCAGTCATGTATGAACTTGTCAAATTTGTAAACCCACTTGGTTGGGTAGCTGAGTCAATTATTGTAAACCCACTTGGTTGGGTAGCTGAATTGAAATGTGTAAACCCACTTGGTTGGGTACTTGAGTCTCATATGTAAATCCACTTGGTTGGATATTTGATGTAAGTATGAGTCTTTGGTGATAGGAAGAGTCATGTACCTTATTGAAAATTATGTTTGAAGTTTCAGCATGAACTCAGGGGGAGCTTGGCCACTTCAGCACATATCAAATCTGCAGAATGTTTCTTCCACATGAGGAGGAGAGTGTTGGTTTTTGATCCGCCCTTTGCCCTTGATGTCAAAGGGGGAGAGTGACATGGTGTTTGAATGAAGAGAAGATAATCATGTCACATATTTGATTTGGGAGAGTGACATGGTACCTATCTGTTGTGGTAACCAAACACCATCGTGGTTGCCATCAAGTCCAAAGGGGGAGATTGTTGGAAATATGATGCAGAGTGTTGTCCTTGATGGCAACCCACTGAATGAAGATGAAGACATGCGACTGTGGACATGTGTTGTCCTTGATGGCAATCCACCTGATGAAGTTATTCTTGACTTGATGGACTTGGTAAATGATGTAAATCTGATGTTTGTTGACAATATGATGCAGAGTGTTGTCCTTGAAAAGAAACCCACTTGATGAAGATGATGACAACTTACTTGATGAAGTTGTGCTTGAGAGAATATGTTCCTGATGAAGAAAATATGATGTTTCTACAGTGTGTACAGAAGGCAATGAAGAAAGGAATTCAGAATGTGCTCAAAATATGATGAAAAGAGTATGTCTCTTTGTATACGCGGATTTGCCTAGGGAAAGTCGCGTATGCACGCGGAAAGGAACGTTACAAGTCGCGTATGGGCAAAAGCGCTCAAAAAGTGCAAAACCAGGGGTAACCACCATGGTATTGACCCATTGTATTGGGTAATGATCCGCCTAATTGACCCCGTCCAGGTAGTTTTGGGCTCATGGTATTGCTTTGGCCCATGGTATTGAAAAAAGGGGCTCATGGTATTGAAAAAGGAAAACCTATATAAGGAGAAGAAATTCATTGTGCAAATCATGAGAGTGGGTGCAAGATGTCTGAGCTTGAATGAATACTTCTCTCTGAAGTATATCTGAATGGAAAGGGTTACACTTTAATGATAAATCTGAATGTATGATGCACCAATGATGAAGAAGGGGATCTAGATTCCACTGCCTCTGTGGCCATGATGCGGACATGGAAGGCTTAGACTGGTGATGAGGCGAGCAGCAGCATTCAGGCGAACATCCTGTCTGAAGCAAAGGGTGATCCTGGAATCCAATATCCTATCCACAGGCGGCGTCGTGCTCCGTAATAATTGAAGATCTATACGCGCCGCCCGTCATGAGGCGTATATACGCGGCTTCAGCGAAGAGAAAGCGCGTATGCGCAATAAAATATACACTGAGGTATACGCTGGTTTGTGTGGACGGAAGCGCGTATATACGCGACATCAGTGAAGTGAAAGCGCGTATGAAAACTAGGGTTTGCTGAAGCAAGGGGTATGAAATATCTGATCTGTTCTGCTGTGTTTCTGCTATCTGATCTGTGTTGATATGTATTTGTTGGTGATGTATGTCTGTGCTTAAAAGTATGGAAAGGGTCCAGTCTGAAAATATGATGAAACGTGGCCTACAAGTGTTGGTCTATTGAAGTTGTTGGATCCAAAGGTGAAAATTGATGAAACGTGGTCCATAGGGAAGCCAGGCTGTAGCGCCTCTGCACGGTGGGGTTGTAGCTCCCTTCCAGGGTGAGGGTCTGTAAACGAGGATTCGTGGCTCGTAGGCCCCTCTCCGGTAGAGAGGCTGTGGCTGGGCCGGTAAACCAGTCAAATGAGCCTTCCCGTGAGAGGTCGGTAAATCCAGGGCCGCAGTGGTGCCTCGTTGTCGGCCAAGTCACAAACATAGTGTTAAGATGTTTTCTCATAATAAATATTGAAGGTTGAGCAAATCCGCGAACATTTTTTTCTCCCCACTGGCCCCCCCCTGCAACTCTGCAAACATGTATGGGGGATGCTTTGTGTGATGGTTTATTCTGTTCTTACTACACATGTTTTCTGTTTATAAGAACATCTAATAAATGAATGATGGAATTATGTAAGTGAAGAACTAATGGCATAATTAGATCTCTGGGTATACGCGAGTTTCATGAAGGATATCCGCGTGTATACGCTAGTTGGCTTCAGCAAAGTAGCGTATGGGTTTTAGAGCATGAAAAAGTAAAAAGATTGAATATGCTGTAAATACTGATTCACCCCCCCCCCCCTCTCAGTATTTTTCCCAACACATCGCCCATCTCAATTTGGGACAAGTGATCCGGCGCAACATTTAACTTCCCTGGCTTGACTATGATTTCAAAATTGTATTCCTGAAACATCAACAACCATCTGCAAATTCCCCCCCCCCCTCCCCCCCCCACCAACACAGGCTTATTCACCAGGTACTTTAAAGCCCAATGATTTGTAAACATCTTAAAGTGTCCTCCTAACAGATAGTTTCGATACTTCTGTAGTGCATAGACCATGGCCAACCCTTCCCTCTCTGTGGTGGAATAATTGCACTCCTCACTCGAGAGGTTTTGACTAGCAAATGCGATTTGGTGATCAATGTCTCCAGCGCCAGGCTGCATAACGATCACTCCTAGGCCAATCCTCGAAGCATCAATATGAACGTGAAATACCTTTGCCCAATTGGGAAAAATAAGAATAGGTGCAGATACCATATTTTCCTTGAGTAGCTCAAAGCTCTTCTGGCACTCGTCATTCCAAAGGAATGAAAAATCCTTCTTAAGCATCTTTTCCAAAGGTGTTGTGAGTAGTGTGTATCCCTGAATGAATTTTTTGTAGTAGCACGTATGTCGAAGGATCAAACGTAGTTGTTTCTCAGTTGTAGGTACTACCAGATTGAAGATAACGACCACTTTCGCAGGATCCACCATCAACCCTTGTCGGAAAACCACATGTCCGAGCAAGATTTCGAAGGGTACACAGAAGATACATTTCTGTATATTCAGGGAAATCTGGTATTTCTGGCAGGCGTCCAACATCAGGCGCAAGTTTGAAATGTGTGTCTTTACTAAGTTAAAGATAGTCCAATCATCAAAATACACTTTTAGGAATTTGTGGATGAATTCCTTGAACAATGCGACAACTACCCACGAGAAGATAGTAGGGGCATTCTTGAGTCCAAATGGCATTATGGTGTACTAGAAGGATCCCCTTTCAGTGGAAAATGTAGTTTTGCTACGATCTTCTAGCGTGATTCTGATCTAATGGTATCCTGAGAACCCGTTAGTGAATGAGTACACTTCCTGGCCTCCTACGATATCCAGGATCTCATTAGAGAATGGTGTGGGAAAGGGGTCATGTATGTAGGCGTCATTTAGCTTGTGTAAGTCCACACAGATTCGTATTTCTCCCTTTTTTTTCTTTTCTTGAACCATCATCAGACTTACCCAATCTGACTGCTCGACCGGCTCGACAATACCTGCGGCGAGTATTTTATCGATTTCTTCCGTAACCTCCTGCTTATACTTGGGGTTCAACCGATAAGGCCGCTGCTTTACAGGCGCGCATCTAGTTTTAGCGTGATGCGCATAACTCCTAGGTCTCCTGTGATCCTTTTGAGCTTCGAAAACTTGGTTGGGAATAAGTCTTGATGTTCTATGAGAAATTCAACAACTTTTCTTACAGATTAATCATCCCAGTAGTCCCCAACTTTAGCCCACTTAGGCTGCTCTGTCATGCCAATGTTGACTTCCCAGAGTTTTAGAGGCTTCGTCACATCCACAGTGGGCAATGGAGGTCCTGCAACTACGCGCTCCCCCTCTGATTCTGGGATAGAGATATTGTGCAGATCCTCATCGCACTCTCCTATATTTATATTTCGATAATTGAAAATATCCTTCATCTGCATTTCCCATGTGGGTATCTCATATGTTGCGTAGGGGCTAGATTCACCAAATACAAAGGTATCGATATCCTACAGAGCTTCATTAAGCGCCTTTGATTCTCCTGTTAACTCGAATGTCCCAAAAATTTGTCCTTTAAGGTTTCCCACTGGCAGGTGCGTTGATATAGCTCTACATATAGGTACCATGAAGTGGGAATTGGTCCCAAGGCATGAATAAGCAAATGAACCCATTCTTCTGTAGTACGATCACACCATTTCTCCATCCAGGCGAACAAATATTCGTGCAGTTCCCCTGGGCCAAGAAATTTCTTAACGCACACGTCGGTCGGAGGCTCAAATCATAGGACCATCATATCCTGACATTCCTCCCACTCCTGGAACGCCCCCCTTATGCGTGTCCCACCATCTTGCATGTGTTGCACGCATGGCTAGATTAAGGTCCCATAACCTTCGTTCTCTGGGCACCTCAGCTTTGAATGTTCGCAAGAACTCATTTATACTACCGGAACCATCAAAGTAGGGTAGTTCTCTTACTTTTGAACATATGCAGCGGAAGTCCCTTGTAATTCTTAAGTAGTGAAGCACAGAGACAACATGCAGTTGATTTTTCAAATTTTCCATTTCCTCGTCAGAGTCAGAGAAGCATTTGTTATCTCTTTCCCAGCAAAGCACACCATTGGCCGTAGGATTGATCCAGTCTTCTTCCCTCACAGTTAACTTATAGATGTGATCCACCTCCTCTTCCTCATGCACTGGCTCTATGTACCTCTCTCCTTTTGCGGGATCTAGCGGTACTATCACCCATGTTCCCTCATTTTCAAACACCCTGCTCCTTTTTTTTAAGTTGATAATACTACCCATATCTATGGCCCAGTCCAATCCTAGGAGTGTCAGGTAAGGGCCTGTATCTTCTACAATTTGAATGAATTCAAATTCAGATTGGACCTTAACTCCTGCGATATCTACTATGATCTTTGATAGTCTCCCTAACGGGATGATCTTCTCTTCGTTAGCCATGCGCAGCTGAATAGTGGACCATTCCAACTTAGGTTCTCCCATTTGCTGTCAAGTTTGTTTAGGTAGTACGTTCGCATATGATCCTAAGTCAAGAATGACTTGATCCATTTCGTAATCACCGATCTGCGCAGTCAACCGCATCTCCCTACCAGTGCGTCTCTTATGCTTATATAATTTGTGCACATCCTTCATATCCATAGATGGGGTTGTTTTTTCTGCGCAACTATCTATCAAGGCTTAGAGGTTTTCTACGGCCCTTTGGTTGCGTAACAGCTTCATACATGCCTACAGGAATGTTTTGACCTCATCATCTGCTTTAGGGTTCGCAGGGGCATAAGGAGTAGGTGCCTCAGCCTTAGCAAAATCTTGGCGAGTTGCAACAAAGGTTTCCTTTTCTTTCTGTAAGCCCAATCCTTCTTGTTTAACATCCACTTTACGGATGAGAGACTTTGCTTTAGCCTTCTCTGCAGCTCCTCCGGTGGCCATGTCGTTGTGTGTTATAACATTAACACTTGCTCCTTCATCTTGAGGTTCTGCCTTGACCCTTTGTATATTCTGCGTAGGTGTCTACTGCCTCTCCTGCATCTTGGCCATCAGAATCGGGCAATCTTCAATCACATGATCGAGATGTCTACAGTATCTACAGGATTGTCTCGCAGGGATAACGCAGTCCCTTGCAAAGTGCCATATTTCCCCACAGTTATAGAAAATAATTTGTACTTTCCCTCTACCCGTGCTTCCACCTCAGCCCCCTCCCCTGCCCTGAGCTGGGGAGCCATTGATGCCTAAGGGGGATCTTGGCGAGGACAGATCCGACTGTACCCTATATATATTTCCTCAATCTATCATTAGATCATATGTCTGATAGTTCTATTCATCATGGCCTATAGATCTACAGAACCTGCACCATTTTTTCTTTATTTCTGGGACATGTGCAGCAAGGCGGGAGTAGTGGTTAGTATCGTGCAGCCCAGCAATGCGATAATCATCGCACCAAAGCACTAGTCCACTTGGTCCTACAGCTTCCTTAGGTCGCAACAAACTAGGTCCGCCAACCTGTATGTATTCTGCTAGTAGAGGACAGTTATCCTTGGTGTGCCCATTCACCCTGCACCGTATGCACCATCTTTCATGGCTAGCCTCCGTTCCTCACTCCTTCCACAGATTCTAGATCTCCATATGCATTACTTCTAGTTGGCCTTGTATCTGCTGCACCCCTAACTAAGTATCATCTCTTGGAGTAGCTTCTAGCTTCATCGCAATTTCCAAGGCCTTTCCTGCGATTCGATGGCTTGATTTCCCATTGGCACGCACAGGTGGGGCAGCAGCATAGCAATGAACCACTCCGTGTGCTGCCTGTCATCGTACAAAAATACTCCTTCTCTAATTTCCTTCTTTAACCATTGGTCAGCCTCCCACACGGATTCAGACGGTCCTTGCTTGATATCCTTCAGATCGTTCACTATCTGAGACTAGGACTTGGGCTTCTTGAACTTTTGTTTCAAGGCGGTTTTAATTTCTTCAATGGTTGTATTCGCATTGTTGGTCGATGTATCCCATTTACCAGTCCAAGTCTCTTCCTTCAAAGGCAAGGGATAGCTATGCTCTTCATACCAATCCTGTGACAAACCAGAACCGAACCATATCTTCATCCCCCACGCCTTTGAAGGTGGGTAGCTTCATGTGTGAGGCCATATCATCTTCTGGTGGTGGATCCGGTGAGTTATTACCCCTATGAGGGTTCGACTATAGCATAGAATCAGAGCTCTGTGCAGAAAAATTTCTTACTGGACTGTAGACAATTCGATATCCTTCTTGATTATTTATGTATTATTTACCACTGCGCGTTGTACCCTCACTTTTATCGGAGCACATTCACTCTATGTGGCTGCACATAATGCTCTTTTCGCATAGTAATATCTTAATCAGCAATAGTAAGGTTTTTAGAAACTTACCCTGGAGGCCCTTGAAGAACCTTCGCTCTGCTTCAAAATAGGAGACGAATTGATTGATGGCAAACTCTGTCACAAACCCTCCTAGCACACTATCCACCCAATGATCTACCGTACGAGTGATGGTGTTATCATTCTTTTCTAACTGCTGGATCAACTCTAGAGTCCACTGCGTGACCCATTCGTCCTTCCAACACTTCTGGAAATCTATGAGCCTTGCAAGCCACTCCTGAAGCTCGATCGCAAATGTCACAAAGAAAATTTCATAGATCTCTGTGAAAATGTACTTATTCTTCCACTTTTCCGCCATCAACCTTGTGCTGCAATTCTCTTTTATCGCAAATTCCTGAATTTATTTTTTGAACCACTCTTCAATTTCTTTCTTCTTGGGTTTCCAATATTCTCTTGGCATTACCTGATCTCTCTCTCAAAATTCTCTCGGTACCAGCAACGGAACCATTTTTTGGCTCTAGGGGTCCTGACCCAGGTTCGGAGGTTAAGGTTTGCCAACAAATCCCTATACTACTGGCCCTTTTGGCAGTGATCTGCTTGCACAGGCCAAAGTCTCACCTGAAGCAGTATGGGAGGGTGCTGGAACTAGGCTTCTGCACCCTGAGAGAGAGCAGGTAAGTCAAGCATAGTTGTGTTCCTGGCTTACCATCTTCGTGTTTAACAGATCTAGTTACAGACTTATATCGCAGAGCTCCTAGCTACTAATTACCTTTGCATCCACGTGTGTAATACCAAGCTACCAGTACAACAACTATAATCGCAGTAATCGATAGATCATAGATTCATATAATAGGAACAAGGATACTCTCGCAGCTATAAAACAGATCTATTCGCAGGTTCACTAATCAGTATAGTCCATAGTTAACAGAGCTACTATCAGTCATAGATCTAATCAGCACTTCCGCATCAGTACTATCACAGGTAATATCATAAACGCATGACAATAGATCATAGTAATACTCCGTATTATAATAAACAAATATCCACAATGGATAACCAATAGTAAGTGTAACATATTCAACAGTTCGCATCAACGGTAATACATAATCTTAGATAATGCAGAGGTACTCTAACTAGATTCGCATATATTAGCCTCCAAAACCCAATACAATCCAACACAGCCAGCAGGATCTGCACATAGCAGGACTGAGGATATTCACTCACACAGCCAGCAGGATTCCTTACCCTAGCAACCAAAACAGATCTAATAATTCACAACTATAATCAATCTCTATCTTTCCTTAACTATGACTCAAAAAGGTTTATTTATTTATACCGATTTAGCTTACGCAACCAATGGTCCAAAAACCGTGGTTTACAGACTCTTGGTCTACCCTTAAACCGTTGCAATGCATTAGGGGCTTTGACCCACCCCAAAACCCCTACGTTAGACTAAATATTACAAAAGCATACAAAAATGGACAAAATTCGCAGCTTTAGGAGACCCTGTTCCAACACAATTTGTACAGATAACATTGTCTTCAATTTTCTGTTGTGCATTAGTCTCTGCCAACCTATCCTTAAGTTCTTGATTGTCCTCTATTCCTTTACTCTTCATTTCCTTTACTAGATTAACTCTACCTCCTTGGATTGAATTTTCCTTAATAATTTCTATTCTACAATTTTCCACAGTGCAATCTTTATTAAGATCTCTTTCCATTAATTCTCCATTATGTCCTCTCAAAATAATTTCTTGTCCATCAATTATCATTACAGGTTCATAATTTTTTAATAGAAATTGAAGAGATAATCCCATTACCTCACATGTTTGCATTGTACATATACTCTCGTTTAATCCTATCATAAGGCTATCTTCATACTTCTTTTCTACTCCTTCTGCAACTTGTAATTTCCTTTTGTCTTTAGACTGTCTGCCATCATTTTACCAAGTCTTACTAGATTCATCATTTCTAGCTTCCATAGTAGTCTTCCACAGTTTTCCATCTTCAGTGTCTTTGAACACATGTTCAATCAAGAATTGTTCTATTAAAACCATCCCCTCTAACAGTTTCATTTCTTCATCAACCTACATAAATACATCCTCTAAAGTTTGTTCATCACCTACATACATACACAAAACATTAGTTTCAAATATACAAAGCTCCTCTTCCTTTGATGTCTCCTTCATCACATTTCTAAGTTGATCCAAACTTGTCAAGTAGTTCAAAAAATCATCAATAATTCCTTCCTCAGTAAGGTAAACTTCTTGCCCAGATCTACAATAACCATCTTTCACCTTTAACCCAACTGCTCTGAGTTCTTCTCTTAATCTGATGTAAATTCTCTTCTTTATCTGTTTTTGCAACGACTTCCATTTTATCTTCTTTCTTTTCATAGGCCAACCATATCTTTTTACCCTTTCACAGTCTTCAAGAAGCACTATTATTGCATCCATAATTGCTTTCAATTCAGAAATGTCTTTGTCAAGTTCATCTTGACTCATCTTCTTTTCCTTGTCATTTTCCTTGGCATCTTTCTTTCTTCTGTTGTGGCTTCTCTCATGACCCTTAATAGTCATCTCGGCTTATTTATGTGGAATTCCTTTTCCCACTGTGAGCTTACAATAATCCTCTCTCATTTATTTGTAACAAGTCTCTACTTTTCACCTGTACCAAGTCATCCTCTAGGTATACTTCCTTAGGTTTCTGCAACAAAACCTCTTTTGAGCACTCCTGCTCCTCAGCATCCAACGCTGTCAGGATTTTGTAACCAATGCTCACATGCCCCTCTCTGTATGAGAATCATGCTATTCTCTTCTTCTCTACAGCAATCTCCTTTGCTAGATTTTCCACTAACACAACTTCTCCTCCCTTTACACAGTCTGATGTTGTGTGTTGGCTGCTATCATTCTCTTCACTATGAAACTAATCCAATTTAGACCAATATTAAAATATAAATCATACCTGAGAGATATCCCAATGACTTTATCTCCTTAAGATTTCCTTGCTTTGACAATAAACATATTGCTTTACTTTCCACTATCTACAATTCAGTTCTTCTTCTAACTAATTTCATTACAATATCTCTTGCTGAAATTTCTTCATTTTCTCCCTCGTCCCTTGTCACAGCTACCTGCAACATTTCAGGACTCTTCTCTGCATAAAATATTCTATGTTTTGATCTCCCAATGACCAATTCCTTTCATTTCATAACCTCTTGTATCTGAATCAATTATCAATACAAACTTTATACATACTAAGAATAAAATTTAATCCTTGAAAAAACCTCTAAAGAGCGCTAGTCTCGCTCTGATACAAAAAATAATGCAGCTAAAACTGCATTTTAACACAACCCTATGGACCCTATGTTTTATGGCACAAATATTAAACTCCCCTTCTTATTACACATCGGAATACTTCTTATCGGAGTTTATTTACATACATACACTAGCAACAACCATCACTTTAAAAATACTATACATACCTGAATCCTTTCTTGCACGCAGAACAGGTTTTCGGGTCCCACAACAGGATAGCCAATCAGGGCTCTTCACATCTCGGCAAGTTTAAGTTTCAAATTAAATAGAAAACAATACAATCTCCAATGTGAAGTGTGACACAAGCTCTGTCGTAGATCTTCGTCAGATCCAACAGTCTGCTATACCTCTTCTGGTTATCATAATTGCTTGCCCAAAAACTTAATCCGTTATCGATAATGCTAAACATCAAATCTTGCGGTGTGCGATCTTGCGCTATGCCGACACGTGGCCGCCTCTTGCCGCGTCACACCTTTCATCCCTTACCACATGACTGCTTGCCCACAAACTTAACCCTTTACCAGTAATGCTAAATTGTAAACATTGCGGTATGCACTCTTGCGCTACACCGACACGTGGCCGCCTCTCGCCATGTCGTACCTTTCATCCCTTACCGTGTCGCAAATAAAATAACATACCTGCAATGTCTTAAAAATTTAAACCTCTGGTTTGTGATATTGTGATCTGTTGTCCATCGTTGGTCTGTAACAAGATCTAACGGTCTCCACCTGCTCTGCCCTTCTTCGAATCGCATCTTTCCAGCTGATCTTGTGACGGAATCTCGTCCATTCATCCTTCCCTTTGCAAATCTACACTCTGACGGTGACCGTCCATTCCTCCTTCTTGCATATGTTCTGAAATCTCTGAGTTTTTAAGAAAACACGTTATTGCAACCCTCTGCAACCCAGCGTTGCTCCATGCTCCTTTCTACAACAACTTATCAATACACTTACGCGACTGTAAGATATGCTTATTTCTATTCATTTCCAGAAATTGACATTTCCACGGCTGTACAATCTACTAATTTAATACATAGAACCTCAATTCACTATTAAATCTTAATAATAGCTCTATTTAAACCACACAACATGCTACAATTTACATAGTTACACAGGATTTATAAACCATGCTTAAACAAATCAGAATAAATACAGAATTACTCAATCATTTTTTAAATCTAATTCAATTAAAATACTACATCCTCTGTGGCTTGCATATACGCAATTAAAATGACTTCTCACTCATCATACTCTCACTCCTTTAACTATTCAATCTCAGCCAACCTCGAGCTAATCTCGAGCCACTCTCTCCAATGCTCTCTCTTTCTTTCTTTCCTTCTGTTTTGTTTCAAAATTCTTACAAATATATACAAAAAGGATTCATGAACCAGTTTCAATTTAGATCCAACAATCTCCGAATATTTCCTAAATCTTCTCTCAATTCCATTCTTTACTCAACCAAATCCTACATTAAGCCTCTATATCCCTAAAATCCTCACTCTTGTTAGGATTTCTCACTTATCCCTAAGATCTCTACAACTCATGAGATATTTTTCATTAATAAATTACATTTAAATCTCAACTAACTTAGGAAAATGACAAAATAATTAAGGGAACACACTCCCTTTAGTATATGTGTGATAAGGCCCTTAAGTCTTATGAACTTTGAATAATTCTCCTGCATCAGACTCTCCAAGTTGAAATAATTCATTGACTCTTGTTCATGAGTCTTCTAATTTCCTCTATTGTAAACTTCCTTAAGCTTCATCTTCCAATTGGTTGTCTGACATTTTTCAATTGCAGGTGTATTTGTTGCATTCTCTCCTTCTCTTGGATGCCAATCTCTGTGTTATGGATGTCCTTTTGCTCTGTTGTCACGAGTATCTTCATTGATATTAAACATAAGCATGTCTTCAAAAAACATAAATTTATGTACCTCTGTGTGGTGTTGTCCTGTCATCAACTCAACAACACTTAACTTTACCTTCATGTCTTCTTCACTAGTTCCATTGTCTTCTTCTTGATTGTATATTTTGATTTCTGATTCTATCACTCCCATCATCTCCTGTTTCCAAAAAAATTTCTTTGTATTGTCTTACATACCTTTCCATCTCTTCTTGACTTGTTGAATTTGAAAAATTCCCATACCTATCACCCTTTTTTTTTATCATCCACTTACCCAATATATTGAGTGGAGTCTTCTCAATTTCAAAAGAAGATTTTTCCTTTTTTGACACAAGAACATATGACCTTCCCACTATATATTGTCCATCAGCTACAAAAAAATTAGCTATTGAACCTTGTTCAATTGTCTCTATATTCACATTAAATTTAACTGAATTGTTCGCCCAACTTCTCATTTGCAAATTCAAGATACACTCTTGACATTCAATATTATTTGGATCAAAAACAAAATTTGTTCATGGACAACAATTTCACATTCTCTGCAATATTCTTTCTCTTTTGCAATGACTTGTGAAAGATTTATATCAACTCTCTTTCCTCCATTCTAAACTTCTGAATCAACTAGTTTCTTTCTCTCATCTTCTTGTTTCCATATGAAAATTTGACTTTCTACATCTCCAGAACTTTCATGCTCCCTCATATTTTCATAAACAAATATATCTCCAAAAGAAGTTTGTCTTATATCTTGAAAAACACATTCAACAGTTAATAACTCGAAATCAGAAAACATATTACATTTTCCACTTTTTTCCTCATTACCTCTACTCCAAGTTTTCTTTGATGTGTCATCCCCTTGATGTGCATATGACATGTCTGACTTGTCATATCCTCCTCATATTGTTTTGTCTTGGAAAAATCTTCTTCGTTTCTACTTTGTTTTGAATCTTTGTCTAATTTCTGAATTTTGTTCTTTGTTCTTCTCTTTAGCTTTCCTTCCTTTCACATTTCTTTTCATTCTTTCCTTTTCTCCCTTAGAAATCTGTAAGCCACTAAGTTTCTTTTTCCATCCCCTTTTTTTTTCAATCAAAATATGCCAATCTCTAACTTTAGAAGCTAAATTTCTCTTTGTTTCTATATAGGAAACAAAGTCACCATATACAACAGATTTTCCATTCCACTATAAAGTCCCTTTTAAAAAAGTAAACATTACTATTATCACCATCAATATCATACTCCATTGAACTCCTTTGTTGTTCACTGCAAATGCATATGTCATGAAACTATCCTTGCCTTCATCTTCTGAGATTGCTTGTCTTCCACCAGTTTGTTGATTACATTCACCTTTACTCCTTTTGCAATTTGTACAGATAACATTGTCTTCAATTTTCTGGTGTGCATTAGTCTCTGCCAACCTATCCTTAAGTTCCTAATTGTCCTCTTTTCCTTTATTCTTCATTTCCTTTACTAGATTAACTATACCTCCTTGGACCGAATTTTCCTTAATAATTTATGTTCTACCATATTCCACAATGCAATATTTAGTAAGATCTCTTTCCATTGATGCTCCATTATGTCCTCTCAAAATAATTTCTTGTCCATCAATTTCAATACAGGTTCATAATTTTTGAATAGTGTTGAACAGCTAATCCTCTATGGGTAGGTGTGGAAGGCGAAGATTCACAAAGGAGTCCAAGTGACCTTGGAATATGAATCCAAGAGTCACACCATTGTATTAAAAATGTACATCTATGGTGAATAATATGAGTATCTCATGCTTATCTTTCTATGTGTGTGTTTAGTTTCTTCACACACCATGTGTGTGTGTTTAACATGGTATCAGAGCTGATACGTTCATAACCAGCTCAATCTTGTGTGAGCCACTTGTTTTTTGTGGCCTGTGTAAACCTGAAAAAATCCTATGCATTTTTGCATCATTCAGAAATTTTTTGCAACATTCAAAAATTATAGAAATCATTTTTTGCAGCATTCAGAAATCATAGAAATAATTTTTGCAGCATTCAGAAATTATTTTTTCAAAAAGGAGCATTGTGTACTACCATATCCCTGAATTTGAAAGTCTGTAAAGTCTGTAGGTTTTCTCACTGCTCCCTGCTGCATTCAATTTTTACTACTCTTGGCACTTTGTTTACTACTCCTGCCATTCAACATTTTGGAAAATTCTCAGTTTTTACTACAAATTCTGCAAATTATTATCATTCCCATTTGTTGTGCATATTTTATTCCCTCACACTCGCTCTCTGCTCGCACGCTCACCCATTCCTCACAGCACTCGGCCCACTCACCCCTCGCTACATCTCTCACCTCACTCACTCACGGCCCATCGGCCTTTCTCCACTCTTCCCCCTCACTGCAACACTCTTTCCACTCGGCCTTCCCCAACCCACCTCTCCCATCCCACAGCTCACACTCCCCACTCGTCCCATACACTCCCAACCCGCCCCCTCACCCTCCTCGCCTGCCCCTCAACACTCTTCCTACCTTCTCACACAGCGGCCCTCACTCACCTGCACCCATCCCCCTCTCGGCACTCCCATCCCACCCCGTGCACTCCCCTCACGACCCTCACCCTCTCCACTCCCCTCACGGCCCTACCCAAACCCCTCACATTGTGCCCCCCCCATCCCCTTTCTCCCCCACTCACCTTCTCCCTTTGCTCGCCCCTCCACACAGAACCCGCACAGTCCTCTCCCCATCCCTCACCCCTCCCCCTCACTCCCCAGCCCGCTCATCCCATCCCCCTCACTACTCCTCCCACCTTTGTTGCCTTGTCCCTCACCTCCCCTCACCCTCTCGTGCTACCCTCTCCACCTTGGCCTCCTCCTTTCCGCTGCGTCGGCCTCCCTCCCTCCTCACTATCCACCGCTCCCTCGTCTCCCCTCTTAAGGCTGCTCTCCCCACCACAGAACTCTCACGACCCCTCGCCCTCTCCTCCCATGCAGATTCTTTGTGTTTTTGTTTTTTTCGGCCTTTTATTTTTAAATTTTTTTACAGATTGGCCTCCCCCAGAAAATACCTTCCCTAGTAATCACCTTCCCCAGTTTCACCTCCCCCAGAAAATACTTTCCCTAGTAATCACTTCCCCCAGTTTCACCTCCCCCCAGAAAATACCTTCCCCGGTAATCACCTCCCCCAGAAAATCACCTCCCCCAGTAAACACCTCCCCCAGATAATACCTCTGTTTTCCCAAAAAAAAAAATTCTCCTTTAAAAAAAAAAAAAGACAGAAGAAGAGAAAAGGGAGACAGTATATGAGTAAATGGATATATGGATTTTCTATAGAGTAAAAAATGAATTTTGTGTTGTATGTTTTCTCTGTTATGAAAACGTGACCAAGATTTGTGGCATGGATAGAAGGATGGCTCTCTGAAGATATTAATAGTGTGAAGGAAAATGTTGAAAATTGGTCATAATTTTCAAAATAGAAGTGGCATCATAAATTCTCTCATAGTTTTTCCTTCGTCTTTATTGTGAGGTAATATAGCAAGCTCAAGACCATCTGCTCATTGATAGTGAAGCATCCAAGCTTGTGAATATCTTTTTGTTGAATTAGAGTTGTTGGTGTAAAATAGTTCTTTGAAGAAGAGAGAAATCATCTGCGTTAAAGGGTTATTGCACAATGGTTTTTGCTGCACATTTACAAAATATTTGCAGTGACATTGCATTGCTTCTTAATTCATAGTTGTAGTCATTTTTTGAAGTATAACTTTGAGTTGTTGAGAAATTGTTGTATACTTCTATGATGTGAGTCATTGTTTCTTGCTGGTTAGATGGCCAAGTCTACACCTTGAGGCCCTCCATAATTTGAGTAGCAGAGTTTTTTCTTTGGGAATTCAATAATTGGAAGTTCAAAAAAAAAAAGGGTCTTTGAAGTCATTTGTATTTTTTAAAGTAAGTTGAATCACATTGTAAATGGGTGCATTATCGTTTGAAGCCGACACCCTTTATTTCTTGAGCCTTAATTGTTGAGAAAAATGGCTAAAATCAATGATGCATTAGAGTTGTTGCATAACCTCATTCATTCCACTGTTCATGATATGGTAAAAATGAGCAGGAACGCTCTTTTTAATATTCAAACTTGCTTGCAAGATGCAGAAGACAAGATTGAGCTTTTGCAGTTGGAGTCTCAGCTTCACCAAGATGAACTTCAACAAAAGAGTCATCATTCTGAACCTGTTTCTGTTCAGAAAATTGAGAAGGACTCCCATCAGAAGCAAGAATATAAAGTTGCAGTCAATTCACATTCAGTTCCTTGTACAAGAGAAGATTTACATGCAGATGCAACAGCTCAGTCTGCACTTCCCAAGCCCATCATCAAACCTTGGGAACAGCTTGTCCACAACAAGCACAAAACAGGTCTTGGATATGATAAGGAGTTTTACTTTCATATTCCGGAGTACTCCAAGCCCATCAAATTTCAGAGTGCTGGATTTCTTTATGACAGTTCACCTTCAACTATTCCAAATCCTGCTCCACTTCCCCAAAAACAACAGCAAATTGTGAAATGCCAACATTGTGATCGAGTTGGCCATATGAAAGATCATTTTTTTATCTTCATCATTGCAAGAACTGTGGTGGCCACACCCATTCTTCACACAGATGCTTCAGAAACAAGCCTCCTGCAAGAACAAAGATTCATCTTGGATGGATTGCTTCTTGGAAATGGGCATCAACAGCCAAGAAGATGTTTAAGTTGCATGTTAGAACTTGTTCTAGAATATTGAACAATCTTGCAGTTGAGCTTTCACCATCATCTCACCTTGTACTTGACAGGGGGTAAAATGGTGGTCATCTACAAGCTTCAACGCCACATCAAGTGAGCCTGAGCCACAATTCATCATTCCATATTCAGATTTGTAGCCAAAGACACAGTAGTTCAAGAAATCCTGAGCCACAATTCATCATTCCAAATTCATAATTGTAGCCAGAGACACAGTAGTTCAAGTGAGCCTGAGCCACAACCTGTCGTTCCAGATTTAGAGTTGTAGCCAGAGACGCGGATGCCCATGAGCATGACTTTGGTTGGTGGGCAGCCTTAAACCATTTGTGTGAGGTTGATAGTCTTCCTCTTTCAGAACACTTCCTGTAGTAGAAGACTTCAACTTCTTGCCAGCCTTGGAAGAGTTCCGGGAACTGCAATAAGCATTGCGTTCTAGAGTTGGTGGTCATCCTTAAACCATCGTAGGTTGTAGACCTCCCTTCTTCTAGGTTGAAGGTCTCCCTCTTCAAATATGAGGGACACTTCCTCTAGCAGAAGCCCTTAGCTTCTTGCCAGTTTTGGAAGAGTTCCGGGAATTGCAATAAGCTTTGTGTTCCAGTGTTGGTGGTCATCCTTAAACCACCTCTTTATGCCAACATTTCAAAGAGTTGATTCAGCCTAAGTGCTACCATGCATACTTTGCAGAATTGTAGTACAACTCTCTTCTTGGACTCACACATACCCCTTCGGATTAAGGGGGGGAATGTTGAACACCTAATCCTCTATGGGTAGGTGTGGAAGGCGAAGAGTCACAAAGGAGTCCAAGTGACCTTGGAAGATGAATCCAAGAGTCATGCCATTGTATTATAAATGTACATCTATGGTGAATAATATGAGTATCTCATGCTTATCTTTCTATGTGTGTGTTTAGTTTCTTCATACACCATGTGTGTGTATAACAAATAGAAATTGAAGAGATAATCCCATTACCTCAAGTGTTTGCACAGTACATATACTCTCGTTTAATCCTGTCATAAGGCTATCTTTATACTTATTTTCTACTCCTTATTCTGCAATCTATGATTTTCTTTTGTCTTCAAACTGTCTGCCATCATTTTTCCAAGTCTTACTAGATTCATCATTTCCAGTTTCCATAGTAGTCTTCTACAATTGTCCATCTTCAGTGTCTTTGAACACATGTTCAATCAAGAATTGTTCTATTACAACCATCCCCTCTAATAGTTTCATTTATTCATCAACCTGCACAAATACATCCTTTAAAGGTTATTCATCACCTGCATACATACAAAAAACATTAGGTTCAAATATACAAAGCTCATCTTCCTTTGATGTCTCCTTCATCACATTTCTCAGCTGATTCGAACTTGTCTAGTAGTTCAAAAAATCATCAATAATTCTTTCCTCAGTAAGGTAAACTTATTGCTCAGATATACAATAACCATCTTTCACCTTTAACTCAGCTGCTCTGAGTTCTTCTCTTAATCTGATGTACATTCTCTTCTTTATCTGTTTCTGCAACAACTTCCATTTTATCTTCTTTCTTTTCATAGGCCAACCATATCTTTTGCCCTTTTCACAGTATTCAAGTGGAATTATTATTGAATCCATAATTTCTTTCAATTCAGCAATGTCTTTGTCAAGTTCCTCTTGACTCATCTTCTTTTCCCTTCCATTTTCCTTGCCATATTTCTTTCTTCTGTTGTGGCTTCTCTCATGACCTTTAATAGTCATATCAGATTATTTATGTGGACTCCCTTTGCCCACTGTGAGCTTACAATAATCCTCTCTCATTTCTTTGTAACAAGTCTCTACTTGCCACCTATACCAAGTCATCCTCTTGGTATACTTCCTTAGGTTTCTGCAACAAAACCTCTTTTGAGCACTCTTGATCCTCAGCCTCCAACGCTATCAAGATTTTGTAACTAATTCTCACCTTACCCTCTTTGTTTGATAATTATGCTATTCTCTTCTTCTCTACAGCAATCTCCTTTACTGGATTTTCCACTAACACAACTTCTCCTCCCTTTACACAGTCTGCTGCTATTTGTTGGTTGCTATCATTCTCTTCACTGTGAAACTAATTCAATTTAGAACAATATTAAAATATAACTCATACCTGAGAGATATCCCAATGAATTTATCTCCTTAATCTTTCCTTTCTTGGACAATAAACATGTTGATTTACTTTCTACTATCTGCAATTCAGTTCTTCTTCCAACTAATTTCATTACAACATCTCTTGCTGCAATTTCTTCACTTACTCCCCCATCCCTTGTCACAGCTACCTGCAACATTTCAAGATTCTTATTTACATAAAATATTCTATGATTTGATCTCCCAACGACCAATTCCTTTCATATCATAGCCTCCTGTATCCGGATCAATTACTGATACAAGATCTATACATACTGAGAATAAAATTCAATCCTTGAAAAAAACTCCAAAGAGCGCTAGTCTTGCTCTGATACAAAAAATGATGTAGCCGAAATTGCATTTTAACACAACCCTGGACCCTACGGTTTATGGCCCAAATGTTAATCTCCCCTTCTTATTACACATAGGATTACTTCTTATCGAAGTTTATTTACATACATACACTAGAAATCAACATCGCTTTAAAAATACTATACATAACTGAATCTTTTCTTGCACGCAGAACCGGTTTTCGGGTCCCACAACACGATAGCCAATCACAGCTCATCGCATCTCGACAAGTTTAAGTTGCAACTTAAATGGAAAAAAATACAATTGCTGATACGAAGTGTGACACAAGCTCTGCCATAGATATTTGTCGGATCCAACGGTTTTCTATACCTCTTATGTTTATCATAATCGCTTGCCCGCATACTTAATCCGTTATCAATAATGCTAAAAAGTAAATCTTGCAGTGTGCGCTCTTGCGCTACACCAACATTTGTCTTCCTCTCACCGCATCCCACCTTTCATCCCTTACTGCATCACCACTTGTCCACAAACTTAACCCTTTACCAGTAATGCTAAATCATAAACATTGCGGTATGCGCCCTTGCGCTACACCGACACGTGGTCACTTCTCACCGCATCGAACCTTTCATCCCTTACCACATCGCAAATTAAATAACATACCTGCGATGTCTTAAAACTTTAAAACTCTGGTTTGCAATATTGCAATCTGTTGTCTACCGTTGATCTGTAACGAGATCTAACGGTCCTCACTTGCTCTGCACTTCTTCGAATCGCATCTTTCCAACTGATCTTGTGATAGAATCTCATCCATTCATCCTTCCCTTTTCAGATCTGTGATCTGATTGTGACCGTATATTTCTCCTTCTTTCCTCTGTTCTAAAATCTCTGAGTTTTTAAGAAAACATGTTATTGCAGCCCTATGCCACCCAGCGTTGCTCCATGCTCCTTTCTACAACAACTCATCAATACACTTACATGACTGTAAGATATGCTCATTGCTATTCATTTTCAGACATTGAAATTTCCTCGGCTGTACAATCTAATAATTTAATACATAGAACCTCAATCCACTCTTAAACCTTAATAGAAATTCTATTTAAACCACACAACACGCTATAATTTACATAGTTACACAGGATTTATAAACCATGCTTAAACAAATCAGAATAAATACAAAATTACTTAATCATTTTTTAAATCTAATTAGATTAAAATACTATAGCCTCTGTGGCCTGCATATACACAATTAAAATGACTTCTCACTCATCATACTCTCACTCCTTTAACTAGTCAATCTTAGCCAACCTCGAGCTAATCTAGAGTCAACCTCTAATCTCGAGCCAATCTCTCCAATTCTCTTTCTTTCTTTCTTGCCTTCTGTTTTGTTTCAAAATTCTTACAAATATATACAAAAAGGATTCATGAACGAATTTCAATTCAAATCCAACAATCTCTCAATATTTCCTAAAGCTTCTCTCAATTCCACTCTTTACTCAACCAAATCCTACATTAAGCCTCTAGATCGCTAAAATCCTCACTCTTCTTAGGATTGCTCACTTATCCATAAGATCTCTACAAATCATGAGATATTTTTCATTAATTAATCACATTTAAATATCAACTAACTTAGGAAAATGACAAAATAATTAAGGGAACCCACTCCCTTTAGTAAATGTGTTATAAAACTCTTAAGCCTTATGAAATTTGAAGAATGCTCCTGCATCAGACTCCCCAGGTTGAAATAAGTCATGGACTCATGTTCATGAGTCTTCAAATTTCCTCTGTTGTAAACTTCCTTAAGCTTCATATTCCAACTGGTTATCTGACATTTTTCGATTGCAGGTGTATTTGTTGCATTCTCTCCTTCTCCTGGATGCCAAACTCTATGTTATGGATGTCATTTTGCTCTGTTGTCATGAGTATATCCTTTGATATTAAACATAAGAATGTCTTCAAAAAACATAAATTTATGTACCTCTGTGTGCATCATCCTGTCATCAAATCAACAATACTTAACTTTACCTTCATGTCTTCTCCACTAGTTCCATTGTTTTGTTCTCAGACTGTATATTTTTATTTTTTATTCTATCACCAGCATCTCTCATATTTCCAAAACACTTTCTTTATATTGTCCTGCATATCTTTCCATCTCTTCTTGACTTGTTGAATTTCAAAAATTCCCATACCTATCACCTTTTTTTTAATGTCATCCACTTATCCAATATCTTGAGTGGAGTCTTCTCAATTTCAAAAGAATATTGATCCTTGTTTGACACAAGAACATATGACCTTCCCACTATATACCATCCATCAACTACAAAAAACTTAATTATTGAACCTTGTTCAATTGTCTCTATATTCACATTAAATTTAACGAAACTGTTCACCCAACTTCTCATTTGCAAACTCAAGATACACTCTTGACATTCAAATATTCATTGGATCAAAAACAAACAAAAATCATGGACTGTAATTTCACATTCTTTGCATTCTTCTTTCTCTTCTGCAATGACTTGTGTAAGAGTTATATCAACTCTCTTTCCTCCATACCAATCTTCTGAATCAAATAGTTGATTTCTCTCATCTTCTTGTTTCCATATGAAAAACTAACTTTCTACATCTCCATAACTTGCATGCTCCCTCATATTTTCATAAACAAATATATCTCCAAAAGAAGTTTGACTTCTATCTTGAAAAACACATTCAACAGTTATAATTCAAAATCAGAAAACATATTATATTTTCCACCTTTTTCCTCATTACCTCTACTCCAAGTTTTCTCTGATGTGTCATCCCCTTGATGTGCATATGACATGTCTGACTTGTCATATCCTCCTTCATACTATTTTTTCTTGGAAAAGTCTTCTTTGTTTCTACTTTGTTTTGAATGTTGTCTAATTTTTTAATTTCGTTCTTTGTTCTTCTCTTTGGCCTTCCTTCCTTCACATTTAATTCCATTCTTTCCTTTTCTCCCTTACAAATATGTAAGCCACTAAGTTTCTTTTTCCATCCTTATTTTTTTTTCAATCAAAATCTTCCAGTCTCTAACTTTAGAATCTAAAGTTCTATTTGTTTCTGTACAGGAAACAAATCACCATATCCAACAAATTTTCCATTCCACTATAAATTCCTTTTTACAAAAGTAAACATTACTATTATCACCATGAATACCATACTCCATTGAACCGCTTTGTTGTTCACAGCAAATGCATAGTTCATGAAACCATCCTTGCCTTCATCTTCTGAGATTTCTTCTCTTCTTCCACTTTGTTGATTACATTCACCTTTACTCCTTTTTCAATTTGTACAGATAACATTGTCTTCAATTTTCTGTTGTGCATTAGTCTCTGCCAACCTATCCTTAAGTTCCTAACTGTCCTCTTTTCCTTTCTTCTTCATTTCCTTTACTGGATTAACTGTACCTCCTTGAACTGAATTTTCCTTAATAATTTATGTTCTACCATATTCCAAAATGGAATATTTATTACGATCTCTTTCCATTGATGATCCATTATGTCCTCTCAAAATCATTTCTTGTCCATAAAATATAAATACAGGTTCATAATTTTTTAATAGAAATTGAAGAGATAATCCCATTACCTCAAGTGTTTCCACTGTACATATACTCTTGTTTAATCCTTTCATAAGGCTATCTTCATACTTCTTTTCTACTCCTTCTTCTGCAATCTGCAATTTCCTTTTGTGTTCAAACTGTCTACCAACACTTTGCCAAGTCTTACTAGATTCATAATTTCCAGCTTCCATACTAGTATTCTATAGTTGTCCATCCGCAGTGCCTTTGAACACATGTTCAATCAAGAACTATTCTATTATAACCATCCCCTCTAAAAATTTCATTTCTTCATCAATGTGCATAAATAAATCCTCTAAAGGTTGTTCATCACCTGCATACATACAAAAAAACATTAGGTTCAAATATATAAAGTTCCTCTTCCTTTGATGTCTCCTTCATCACATTTCTCAGTTGATCCGAACTTGTCCAGTAGTTTAGAAAACCATCAATAATTCCTTCCTAAGTAAGATAAACTTCTTTCTTAGATCTACAATAACCATCTTTCACATTTAACTCAATTTCTCTAAGTTCTTCTCTTAATCTGATGTACATTCTCTTCTTTATCTGTTTCTGCAACAACTTCCATTTTATCTTCTTTCTTTTCATAGGCCAACCATATCTTTTTCCCCTTTCATAGTCTTCAAGTAGCACTATTATTGCATACATAATTTCTTTCAATTCAACAATGTCTTTTTCAAGTTCCTCTTGACTCATCTTCTTTTCCTTGCCATTTTCCTTGGCATCTTTCTTTCTTTTGTTGTGGCTTCTCTCATGACCCTTAATAGTCATCTCAGCTTCTTTATGGACTCCCTTTTCCCACTGTGAGCTTACAATAATCCTCTCTCATTTCTTTGTAGCAAGTCTCTACTTGTCACATAGACCAAGTCATCCTCTTGGTATACTTCCTTAGGTTTCTGCAACAAAACCTCTTTTGAGCACTCCTGCTCCTCAGCTTCCAACGCTGTTAGGATTTTGTAACCAATGCTCACCTGCCCCTCTCTGTTTGAAAATTATGCTATTCTATTTTTCTCTACAGAAATCTCCTTTGCTGAATTTGCCACTAACACAACTTCTCCTCCCTTTACATAGTCTACTGTTATGTGTTGGTTGCTATCATTCTCTTCACTGTGAAAATAATTTAATTTATACCAATATTAAAATATAACTCATACCTGAGAGATATCCCAATGATTTTATCTCCTTAATATTTCCTTGCTTGGAAAATAAACATGTTTCTTTACTTTCCACTATCTGCAATTCAGTTCTTCTTCCAACTAATTTCATTACAACATTTTGATGCAATTTATTCACTTGCTCCCTTGTCCCTTGTCACAGCTACCTGCAACATTTTAGGATTCTTTTGTGCATAAAATTTTCCTGTGGTTTTATCTCCCAATGACCAATTCCTTTCATATCATAACCTCCTATATCTAGATCAATTACTAATACAAACTCTATACATACTGAGAATCAAATTCAATCCTTGAAAAAAACTCCAAAGAGCGCTAGTCTCACTCTGATACAAAAAATGATGGAGCCGAAATTGCATTTTAACACAACCCCGTGGACCCTTTGGTTTATGGCCCAAATATTAAACTCCCCTTCTTATTACACAGCGAATTACTTCTTATCGGAGTTTAATTACATACATACACTAGCAATCAACGTCGCTTTAAATATACTATACATACCTGAATCCTTTCCTGCACGCGGAACAATTTTTCGAGTCCCACAACACGATAGCCAATCAGGGCTCATCGCATCTCGGAAAGTTTAAGTTTCAACTTAAATGGAAAACAATACAATTGTCTATGTGAAGTGCGACACAAGCTCTGCTGTAGTTCTTCGTCAAATCCAACAGTTCGGTATACCTATTTTTTTTATCATAATCACTTGCCCACAAATTTAATCCATTATCGATAATGCTAAACAGTAAATCTTGTGGTGTGTGCTCTTGTGCTACGCCAACATGTGGCCGCCTATTGTTGCATCGTACCTTTCATCCCTTACCAGATCACCGCTCACCCGCAAGCTTAACCCTTACCAGTAATGCTAAATCGTAAACATTGTGGTATGCGCTCTTGTGCTACACCGACACGTGGTAACCTCTCGTTGCGTCACACCTTTCATCCCTTACCGCATTGCAAATAAAAAAACATGCCTACGATGTATTAAAACTTTAAACCTCTGGTTTGCGATATTGCGATCTGTTGACTATCGTTTATCTGTAACGAGATCTAACGGCCCTAACCTACTCTTCCCTTCTTTGAATCGCATCTTTCCAACTGATCTTGTGATGGAATCTCGTCCATTCCCCCTTCTCACCTCAGTTCTGAAACCTCTGAGTTTTTAATAAAACACGTTGTTGCAGCCCTCTGTGACCCAACATTGCTCTGTGATCCTTTCTGCAACAACTCATCAATACACTTACGTGACTATAAGATATGCTTATTTCTATTCGTTTTCAGACATTGATATTTCCTCGGCTGTACAATCTACTAATTTAATACACATAACCTCAATCCACTCTTAAATATTAATAGTATTTCTATTTAAACCACACAGCACGCTACAATTTACACAGTTACACGGGATTTATAAACCATGCTTAAACAAATCAGAATAAATACATAATTACTCAATCATTTTTTCAATATAATTTGATTACAATATTGCAGCCTCTGTGGCCTACATATACACAATTAAAATGACTTCTCACTCATCATACTCTCACTCCTTAAACAATTCAATCTTGGCCAACCTTGAGCTAATCTCGAACCAATCTCTCAAATGCTCTCTCTTTCTTTATTGCCTTCTGTTTTGTTTCAAAATGCTTAAAAATATATACAAAAAGGAATCATGAACCAATTTCAGTTCAGATCCAACAATCTCAAAATATTTCCTAAAGCTTCTCTAAATTCCACTCTTTACTCAACCAAATCCTACATTAAGCCTCTAGATCCCTAAAATCCTCACTCTTCCTAGGATTTCTAACTTATCCCTAAGATCTCTACAACTCATGAGATATTTTTCATTAATCAATTAAATTTAAATCTCAACTAACTTAGGAAAATGAAAAAATAATTAAGGAACCCACTCCCTCTAGTAAATGTGTGATAAGACTCTTAAGTCTTATGAACTTTCAAGAATGCTCCTACATCATATAGACCAAAACAACCTCTCCCCTCTCCCAGGGGTCGAATTTTCTGCAAGAAAAACTAAATTAATGCACCTATTCAATGTCTACTACAAGCAAGGGAGGTTACCAAACTAACTTCCTCCTTTTTTGAACCACTTGAGCTAATTCCTCAAAGATTTTAATACATGATAAGACACTTAACTAACTCAAGTTAACCACAATTACATTTAATTTTGAAAATTTATCCTATATCATTCACCCCTCAACTTTTTACCACAGAAAATTTACAAATTATAGAATTACAGTGTAAAATTCTGGAAATTTAGTAGGTTTTTTGCAGATGTGTAGCGAGTTGTTGGAGTAGGCTTTTGAGTGTCTTCCTGAAGTCAAAATATGAACCTGAGACATGTTCTGGATATCTTGGAGAGTGTGGTTGTCTTTAACATATTTAAGCATGAAAAATGACCTTTTCAATGCTGATATATCTTCATTTTCCCAAGACTGCTCCAAATGTGCAGCGAGGGGTCCAAAACAGTGGCAGAAACCTGTTTTTTGGGCACTTTTTTACATTTTTCTTAAAATATGTCCAGGAGATCAGAAAACCAAGGAAATTGGTTTGAAGTAGAGGTCATAAAATTTCCAGAAATTATTATTTTTGGTCATTTGGATGCTCTGAGGAAAGTGTAGCGTGAGCTCGCTGCACATCTGAGATGGCCAAAATTGCCAAAAAACTCAAAAATTCACAAAATTGAAAAAATTCTTCAACTCTTCAAAAATTTTCCAAGAATGCTCCATGAAGTCCTGATGTGATGTGCTATGCTATTATGGAAGCACCAGCAAGCAATTATAACTTACCCTTCTCCTTTTGGCTGATTAGGGTTTCCTTCAGTTTTGCTTGCAATTGTTTGACTTTGACATTGCAAATATGACTTCCTGTGTAGTAGTGGGCAGCCATATGCCTTTTCATCTTATTGTCTCTGTTGGATTTTTCAAGGAGCTTATCTAAGTGACAAATCACTTTTTCAACCCAAAACTCTCTATTTTCATTTATTTCCATGGATATCCTTTCTTCAAAAGTCAACTCTTCATCTTGTGGATTTTTCTCTCTTTCTTTTTTAAGTGCCCTCTTGAGGCCCATGGTACTTGGAATTTTCCTTGTCACCCTTTCCTCATGCTCATATGAATAATCACTTTAAACCATTGATTTTCCCTTCACATCTTGCATACTAGTTTTAAATGGATTATTCTCTAAAAGTAGTTTCTTTACCTTCAGTTGATTGTGTTCCTGCTCCAAGAATGAAATTGTGAAATTATCCCTTGCCAAATTTTCATTTAGCTTCTTTATCTCAGCATATTTTTCTGTAATGACCTGCTCTAAGGTTTCATGCTCTTCATTGGCCTCCAATTCAACTATGTCAATTTCATGATGGATGAGCTCCTCATCATGCAAATATGCTTCCTGTTGTAATGGTGTTTCTTGTTCTGCTGATGCAAGCTTGGCCCCTTCCTAAATTTGAGGATAAAACACAAGCCTCCTTCCTCTTGCATGTGTTTTGGTCACTTCTTATTTGGTTATCTTTGTAACTAATTCCTTTGGTGATTGAGCTTCCAACCTATTTGATGAACCCACCTCTTGCATTGTAGTTGACATGGTTTGTTGTTGGCTAGGTGAACTAACAGTAGACATGAGAAAGGTTGCCTCAATCAAAGTATCCCATGTCATGTTATTTTTTTCTAACTGATGGATAACCATAACCTTTATCAAACTATGATGAAAAATTATAGGGTGATGTTCTTTTCCTTTCACCTGCACCTTTTCAGACATTTTACCTATTCTCCTATACAAGAAATTACACAAATTCAGAGATTTAGCAGTGGTGAAGTGCATGAGAATATTTATGTGATATTGGTTGAGTCTTGATAACATTCCTTCACATGTGAGGTATTTTATGATCACTGTCATCAATGGAGCATACTTCTCAAGTAAGTATCTAAATGGAAAACATGTGAAGGATCATTTCTGTAATGTGATTTTAGGTAGGGTTTGTACTCCTCAATGTCCAAATCCATACCCTTGAACCAGTTATCTCCATTATTAGGTATGTATGTGGCTTGAGAGATGGCATCCACTGAAACTATAAATTCTACCCCTACTAAGGTAACTTTGTCTCTTTTCAATGTAGTGTCAAAAAGTCCAGTGAGTTGCTCATGATAGCCAACATCTTAGATCTTCTTACAAAATTCCAGACAGTTCACATCTTCAAAACATTTCTTGATGAAGGGAGAGGAAATGATTTCTTTGACACTTGAAGGTTCGAACCTCAAAACCTTGCCTCCCTTTTTATATTTTTCCCTTTCTGAAGGTGAGGTATCAGTCTCCATAATGAAACCCTAGGTGATAGGAGGGAAAAATAGAGGATTTAAGGCAGTTGGTAGATGAAGCTATGATAAAGTGTATTTGAAGGTATATGAAGAATATTTTCAAGGTTCTACCTTAGAAAATGAAATATGGTGACTAGGAGACTTAAAAAACAAGAAAAACCCTAGAGAATTTATTAGCTTGAATCTTATGCAAATTTGATGCAAGGGTTGAGATGAATGTTGTTACTTACTTATTTTGAGCTTGTAGAATCTTCTTTAAGAGAATAAAACCTTTGGAAATGGTTGTGCTTCATCTCACAAAAAGATATTTGTTTTCCCATATGTGTAGCGCAGTCTTCCTGTGCGCAGCAAAGTGTTCATGTGCGCAACACCTTATCCAGATGTGCAGCAAAATGATGAAAATTTCCAATGAGAGGCAAAGAAACTATTTTCTTGGCAATGGGAGAGGGGAGCTCGATGATAGGAGGATATTTGAGTGCAAATAAATTTCTCCTTTGTATTTTTTTTGCATTTTATAAATTGTGTTGACCTCTTTTGAGTGAGGATGGGACCCACTTGTCCTTTTATTGGAATTGTTGTAACTCCTAGAGATAGTCTAGAGTTTCCATAGACCAGTGCCTAGGACATCTTATCATAGCAAGGAGCTCATAATATAGCTTGGGTTGTCAATCCAAAAGCTCTCTTACTATCTCTTGCAGAACAAGGAAATTAGTTTAAATGGAACCAAACTCTCTCAGAAGCTTATACAAAGATAAGAATAATGTAAGAACAGCATGCAAAACTCCAATACAAAAGCATCAGATAGTTAAGAGACAGCTTACTGCAAAGAGGGCCAGTTCAAATAATATGCCCCGGAAATCAAATATCAGAAAGTGGATGCAGTGAAGAAACATGAAGAAGATACTAGTTAGCATGAGGCTGATACCCAGATACACAACAAAACCACATATGGGCTTATCCAACTAAGAATCCATACATGACAATGGTGTTTTAAAAGCACCCTCCTCAAGTAACTAATATAGCAAAAAATATGGATGAAATGAACATGGAACAATATATCATGACTAGGCCTATTTAAAGCGCTTGACTAATCCAAGTATGGGCACCAACTAGGATGAATCCTTACTTAAGACCAGTGAGCCACTCGCATTCTAGAACATGATACAAGAAGATAAATAGCATGAAATGAGATATTTCATTAACACATAAGAAAAGATTACATACTGTGGGATACCAAAGACCAGAATCCTCATTACAGTTATAACTCCTCCTCACTGAGACCCTACGGGCTCTGAGCCTTTACACCAAAGCTTTACAAAATGTATACAAGAACTTCTCACTGCACAGTTGCTGATAGAAATCTGGAACCCCTACAATGTCTTTCTTCTGGAGTTTTATAGGAGAGGTAGAAAACTCCAGAGAACGAGGTAGGTGATGCACATTTAATGATTTGATTTGAAACAAAGTGGCGGAAACATTCGCGCCCATACTGTTAAATGACTAGGTGGTATTATCTTGTACTTTGAGATCTACCTGCTGAAATAAATGCACTGGAACAAATCTCTTCAGGAACGCAGCATAGGGGTAAATCTTCACGAACATTCTGTACTTTCCTGAAGAAAACTCGGCTGAAGTAACACCTTGAGAGTGTTGCTTCCTGTACATTATACTCTCTGCCTTTAAATGCCTGAATTTTAATTTGAAACCTTTCATGCCGGACACTGAATTCATTGCTCCTTCATTAATATTTTGTTGCTGCTACATTAATGTTTTCATTCGTAAAATCTTGGTTTGGAATGGCTCTGGAGGTTTGGATAGATTTTGAACCTTGTTTTTTTAATGAGTGTCATGTCACGGCAGCTCCCCGGGGCTTCCCTTCGTAAATTTGTCTCTGAAAAATTATCTTTGGAAGAGGCCTCGGCTTTTGTAATGGAGGCGGTAATTAATGGCAATTTTCTTCCTCCCGCACCCTGCAAAATACACAAACCTTGTTAAGAAAACAGATGCACAGGAGAGTGAATGCAGTGGAGGTGACTTAGGTGACAAGGCGGTGTGATAAGATGACGGAAGCATGAAGGACAGCAGTGAAAAACACAGGGGAGCGACGATGAATTGGCTGGGTGGAGGTTGATAACGTGAACACTGAAACATGACATATGAACGGAATGTATAAATGGTAGAGGAGGAATGTATTTGACACGTGGAGCGGTGACGTGGAGGAGTGGAATAGTGAAAAGCAGTAGAAGAAATGATATTAGTGTAAAGGCCCAAAGGTTTTTCACTTTAGTGAATCACAAAAGGAAACGGGGAAAAACGATGGAGCGGAGCCGTGGATGTGGGACCTGGTCACAGCGGAGGGTGATTCATTAAGGTTTAATGAAAAATGCAAAGGTTTGACTATACACGGAAATACAAAGAAATACGATGAATTGCAATGGAACGCGGTGGGAGCGATCGTACAAGGTGGGGCCCGGGAAACGCATCGCAAAATCGCGAAGGTAGAAAATGTGATGGCGGAAAGTGGCACCAAACAGAAAAGAGCGCTCGCGATATTGCGATGGGGCGGGGTTGCGAAGGGCGGAAAATGCGATGGCACGATCGATCGCGTCACAAATAATTACGACGGATCAAACGGTCATAACCAATGAAAATGCGATCTGCGATGGATGCGATTTGCGATAAACGCTCTAAGGGGCAGCGCTTGGTTACATGGATGAAAGGAGGTGCGGGGCTAGTGGAGAAAGGGGCTGGGCCCAATATATTTTTAATCGCGGATTTTAACCTTTGTTCAATGTATTTTTTGGGCGGAAAGGATAACGATAGACAGTATATGGAGGTCTAAGGCCACGACGGGGGTTTTAAGAGGATTCAAAAATAACAGCAGGCCAAGAATTTGTATGTATGGGCTGACATGTACAACAGGAATGACTTGCATTTTTGAACCTTGTAACTTTGGAACTTTGTAGATTTTGGAACCTTCAATTTCAGCTTTATAATATGAAACATAAATTACATTTTGAAATCAAATCCATTGAACAATTTCACCTATTACAACTCCTCATTTTATATATTTATGCATGGAATGACAGATTTGGTGACTGAAACCCTAATGACCTAATGGAGACACTGAAATGAATGAAATCTTGATGATGTTGACTAAAGTGATGATGATGATCTTTTTTTTTTATGGTACACTTAACTGAGTGATGAAAAGGACTGACATGTGAAATTTTTGAAAGGAGTGGAAATAGCCCTAGACACACTAGCCCATGACCAAATTTTTATTTGAAGACCTAGTGAAATGAAAAAAAAATTGATTTGAGAACCTAACAAGAGCTTGTAAGAGAATATTTGATCACTGGTGATAGGCTGAACAGACTGACACTAACATCATGGAAGGATCACATGGAGGTGGTATTGGATGAAAATGGTTTGCTAGAATACATCAAGACAAATGTTGCAAAACCAACGGAATCTGATGCCCAGAACCTTGCTCAATGGAATAAAGATGTAGACAAGGTGAGGAGAATAATATTGCAGGGAGTACGGAACCACATTGGTACCAATATCCATGGGAAAGTAACTCCTTATGCAATGTTGCAGGCACTGATAGATATGTTCAAGAATAGCAGTGAGCATAGGGAATTGGCGCTCAAGGATAAACTTTGAAATATCATGATGTAGAAGAATTACATTATTCAGTAGTATCTTAGCAAGTTCACACAAGTTAATGATGAGATTGCATGATTTGGTGCTACTGTTTCATATGATGATTTGGTAAGCCTAACGCTTCTAGGAATTTCCAAGAGCTGGCCTAGATACCAAGATTCGGTGAACAGGAAGGAGAAAATACCAAATTGGGAATGCTTATGGTCTGGTTTGGTACAGGAATAAATAAGGCATAATGCTAAAGATGAGACTTCATCCACGGGTGAGGATAAAGAAAAATTTTCATTGGTTGGAAAGGGAAAGAAGGGAAAAGGGAAGAAATCTCAATCCAAACCAGAGTCTAGCCAAGGAGGCAAGAAGAAACATTTCTCCAAAATTTAATGCCTCCATTGTCATGAATTCGGGCACTATGCTATAAAGTGTTCACACAAAAATGCAAGAAAGAAGACCTCTGGAAGAGAAGAAGGTGAATCCTTGGCTTCACATTTCAAGCTTGATTTTACCCTTATCGCATGCATGTCCAGCACAATGATGGGGAGCATGTGGTACTTGGACTCAGGTGCATCATTTCACATGACAAGGTGTAGAAATTTTTTTAGTGACCTGGAAGAAAATTATTTGTAGATGCACATTGAGCTGGGGAACGACAGAAGGTACAGCGCAACCAAGGTTGGTATAATCATCTTTCAGAGGGATTCGGGCTCCCCTCTCAGGCTCAAGGATGTCATGTTCATTTTGAGCCTAAAGAAAAATCTCATCTATGTTGCAGTTTTTGAAGATCGTGGTTATGATGTAATATCCATCAAAGGAAAGGCTTTCTTGAGAGACATAGCCACGATACAGGTGAAGCAGATCAGGGTTCGAGTGAAGAACTTGTATAAGCTATATGTGGAATACTTTGTTGCATTAAGAACTAAGGCGGAGAAGGTGTGGAGCCATGATGTCGATGAAATTTTTCACAAAATAATTGACCATTTGCATCATGGCACCCTGAAGATCATGCAGCAAATAACCACATGCATCCCCAAAGGAGCAGTCAAGTAGAAATATGTATGCAAAGGATGTACCTTGGGGAAGTAAAAAAAATCCACATTCCATGATCGGGACAACAAAGCACATGTTGTCCTTGAAAGGATCCACTTTGATTTTTATGGAATTTTCTCAACAACCTCCATTGCTAGACACAAATATTTTGTCATTTTTATTGATGGTTTCTCACGAAAGTGTTGGATCTTCTTCATGCAGAAGAAAGATGAGAAATTCTCGAAGTTCGTAAGATTCAAGGAATTGGTTGAGAAAGAAACTAGCAAGAAGGTGAAGGATCATATAAGCGATAATCAAGGTGAGTACGTGTCGAACGAATTCAAAAAAAATTGTTCAAAAGAAGGAATTCGACAATAATTGATAGCACCCCACAACCCACATCAGAATGGGGTGTATGAGAGAAATAACCGTAGCATTGTGGGAGCTGTGAGGGCTATGTTGCATTACCAAGGCCTACCACTACATTTGTGGGTAGAGGAATGAAACACAACAGTCTTTTTGCATAACCAAAGTCCTCATCAGATTCTGGGCATGATTACACTGGGGGAGGATTTCTTGGGGAGAAATTCATATGTGTCACACTTCAATATTTTTGGAGCCTCTGTCTACTTCCATGTCTCCAAATAATCAAGGAAAAATCTTGAGCCAACAGTATAATTAGGGGTATTTATGGGTTACACATAAACTACTCATAACTACCGTGTGTACTTGTCATCCCTCAAAATGAAAATGTGCGAGCTTCATAAGAGTACATTGATATTTCATTTTCCCACCCTTCCTCTTGAGGTTATTCCAGGTATAGGACCTCAGTTGTGATCTTGAATAAACCTTGACCTATGACAATATTGGTAGATTTAAATTCAAGGACATATTCTTGAACCAAGGTCATCTATTTTCCTTTGTGTATTCCTATCTCTTCGTAATTAAATAACAATTTAATACCGAAGGGAGGAGCTATTACCTTGACATGACTCTTTAGAATATGGGGTCTGGATTGTTTGATTTCCTTATAAATAGCATACAGTTGTTTTTCCATGTGTGGGTAGTTTAATTCACCCCCCTACAAAAAAATTATCATTAAAGATATTGCACATTCATTCCCTAGATCATCCTTCTACGTAAGTACCACTACCAAAGAAAAATATGGCGCTAATACATGTAAAGCAAGAAATATTCACTGAAATATTGACTATATAATAATGAAGAGGTTGTCACTATAACACATTTTATTTTTTCAAAATCCTCTTTATATACCTTGGTCCATTTGAACTATGCATCGCTTTTGATCATGTGTTGGAGAGGTTTGGAAATTTATTTGAAGCCATAAATGAATATCCTCACAAAATTTATCTTAACCGAAAAAGACTACATAGACTTATTTCTAGCAAGAGTTGGGATCTATGTGATGGCCTTAATTATGCTTGGGTCGACAGAAATTCCATCTTTGGAAATAACATCCCCTAATAATTATCATTCTAAAACAAAAATATTATCTTTTTTGGATTCAAGGAGATCCCATATTTTTTGCATCTTTCGAATATTTTGTTTAAGATAGTGTGGATGATTTGACCTCTTCTCGAAGAAAACAATAAAATCATCAAGGTATAATACCAACTACCACACTATGATTGATGAAACCCTTGAAATTTATTTCCATGGCTTGCTAAAAATTATAATCAGACCAAATGGAATCTAGTGGTATGCAAAGGTTCCCCACTTGGTGTAAAAGGTGTATTTTAATTTATTTGGCTCAACGACTAAGATTTGGTTGTAACCAGAGAATTTTTCTAGCAAAGAAAACATTTCATATCCAAAAATGATTTGAAGGATATCCTCCATTTTTTGGATGATATAGTTATCTTTGTTAGAATCTTGGTAAATATTCTTAAAGTCCACATAGAGCTTGATTTCTTAAGACTTTTTCCTTACATGCATCGGGACAGAAATCCAAGTATAATAATAGCCTTTGAATATGATCTTCATGTCTAGTAGCTTCTTAATTTCCTTTTGAATTTGTTGCTCTAGAGTAGGATGGAATTTATATAGCATTTTTTGAAATGGATTGGTGCCCTCTTTAATTAGAATTACATGCTAGATGATGTGGATGTCATAGGTCTTTGTATTTTCATAATTCCAACCAAATACATCTTTGAATCTTGTAAATAACTGGATGAGGGTGTGATTTTCAACTAGAAAATAACAAGTACCAAGATTTATGTATTTCAAATTATAATTCCCCAAATTAACCAGTGCATGCTTTATATTGGGGCTATTAGTTTTAAAATTTGTTGTTTTCCAAAACCTCACATGCAAATTGAACAAATTTTTGAGTGACATTCCGCCCCTAGGCATGGGGATCCCTTTGGTGATGCCCTTCCTTTCCTTACATTCCTGGATTGAATTTTCATGTTCTTCATCATCTATAACAAAAAAATTTAAGTGTCTACATCAATAAGGTATTCCACAATCTATGATTCATCGTCAAAATCCCTCTAGTTAGTAATATTGTCAAGAAAAAACTACTTGAAGATCAATTCAATTGAAAACCCATGATAGAGAGGAGTGAACCTGACAAATATCTTAGCTAAAATGTCAGAAGAGACATTCAGGGACAAAGGGATAAATGAAATAGTAAATTATTGAAATGAAGAAATGAATTTCCATAGCTCTTGTTGGTACCCTGTAAGGTGAGGAGATAAGAATGAATGGCGTTATGCACCTCTTAAACAATAATTTTTGAATCATCAAAAAACTTTAAGCAGACTACCTTGAGACAAATTTCCTTCTTTAGGCATTTAATGAAGGCTTTTTTCACTTGTATTATTGGTGTATTCAAACTCTAACCGATAGGATATTATGGTTTTTTCCATTCTGAGTTTATCAAGATAAATCTAGCTTCAGGTTTTTCCTATGTTCCAAATATGGAAGTACAGATTCCATAAATTAGTACCTAACTTAGTAGAACTATCACTACCTGTATTTTCTATGTTACAATCATAATCATTAATAAAATTTTAGTGAAAGAGTATATAATGTGTATATTTTAGGATAGGTATTTGTTGATATGTATAACAAAACAGATCAATTTCCAAAAAATAACTACCCAAAGTAACATGAGAAAATATAATGGGTTAATTTTGACCTTCCAAGTCTATGATTGTGTGATTCATGTGGATTTTTTTTACCTTAATCTAACTTTCTTCCCTTTATGAGGCAGCCAAAGGTGGGACCAATGTAAAGCAAATTACCCCTGCAATTTCTATGTCTATATCCTTATCAACAATAAAACATAAGCTTCGGGTATATCCACAACCATAATATCTATCACCTAGCATACTCTAGAGTATGATTCTAGACTAATCATGACATATTTGAGCTCATTGAATAACTTTAACCTCGTATTTATCTAGCTAGATAATTTTGGTTGTAGATTTGGCCAAAACAACATTGATTTTTTTGCACACAAGTTATGGCATGATGTTCGATGAAGCTCCTAAGTTGACAAGGAAGTTATGAATAAGATATAAAATGTTAATAGGAAGGTTGGGATTTAATATTTCAAATTTTCTCTAATGTTGACTACATTAATAGTAGATTTATCAATGCTTTGGTTATCCTATCTAGGGAGAGCCATACTTGTCATGGTTTCCAGAGTTGCAATAGCTTTCTGATGATAGGATAAAAATTTGAAGGTTTTCATGATTAATAACCTCTATCACATGATACTATAGATGTCATATAAAGAGGCAATAGCTTTACTTTTCTTCATATTATCAATGACGTTATATTCCATGGAATGGACCTCTACAAAAGCTATGGTTTTGGCATTTTGTGAAGTGTTGGAAATTTTATTACTAACATGTGCACTTGGTTTAGGTGATGTAAGAGGTGGGATCACCAATATTTTCCTTTGGATAATGGAGAAGGATTGGGAGTAGGGCCTTTACTATGAAGGTTATAGGTTTTTGGAATGGTTTGAGTGATTTGGGATTCCCTAAGGGAAATATCTCCAATGGTGTACTTGTTTACATCTATCATCAAATCACACAAGAAAATAGTTGATCCTTTGGTATGGTTTTCATCTTATGTTGTCGATTCACTACTAATTATTGAGTTGGTTGATCAGAAAGGGATTTTTGTACGAGGAGTTGATTAATTAAGAGGATCATGTATTTTCCCATAGAGGGCATGTTTTACTCACAATCGTTGGCCTAATGGTAGAAGTAAAATGTGTCCCTGTTGTGATCCACTAAGTTCAGGCTCACGCTAAAGATTTTGGTAGGATTAGGTTGGTTATTATCCTTTTTTGAAAGGCTATGAAAGGTCTGCCATAAGATAATCCTTCCATTAAACTATTTTTTAAGTCATCCACTTCATTGGCTATTTTTTTGACAAGTTTCAAGACACTCTCAAGTTTAGTAGCCTCCTTTTCTAAGGGCTTGGTCAACAGTAAAGGTTTTTTCCCACTAGTCCCTTACTCTTTAACATGAGTGTTTCCCTTTAAGGACAACATATCCTTTTCCACTTTCTAAGCTTCCTCAAAATTCTCTGCCAAGGTGTGTTCATTATCCCTTTTAACAAACATGGGTATGGATGTATGTAATGCAGAGGTGTGTTACTCTATAGCTAAGGATCCAACAAGTTGTGAGTCTAGTAGGAACTTGTTTAGGAGGGTAGTAAACCATCGATTGAAATATTTGACCTTCTCCATTTTCACCATTTTAATAGCTATGAGTTCTTTGAGTAAGGTAGTTGGAGTTTTCTCCAACCTATTGATGCAATTTTTTCAAATGCTTCCCAACTCTTATTGGATGGGGCAAGGAGGTTTTGATACTAAGTGGAAGCTTTATTTTTAAAATTATAAGGAAAAATCCTACATGCCACATCCTAATGCTACACATTCATAAGATGTAAATCCAAATAAAAAAAATCATGTCATCCTATAGACTACAATCTTTATCAAGATCCAACATAGGTAAGAGCCTATTTAGGCATTTACCTCATGCAAAATATCGCCAAGGTTTAAGGCTCCTTGGGACATCCATATGGATGAGCAGTTCTAAACATTAGGAGAATTTTAAGGTCTAAAATAGGCCTCCTAAAGAAAATAATAGTTAAAATAATAAAATAATAATTAAGAATTTTTAAAGAAAAATAAAGGAAACTATTTTTTATTGAATTTTCAGTTTATCTTTTTATAGATTTACTCAAAAGTGAAGTGTATATACCTATAGGATGTGGAATTAAATTCCACATCTAATGTGTACCCACTTTGCATACTTTTGAGTAGACCCACACTTTTTGCATGTATTTTCAAATATTTTCGATGTGGGTCTACTCAGAAGTACACAAAGTGGGTACTCATTGGATGTGGAATTTATTTCCATGTCTAATGGGTGTCTACACTTGACATTTGAGTAAATCTATAAGGAGATAAGTCATAAATACAATTAAAAAAAATAGTTCTCTTGTTTTCCCTCCAAAAAAATTTCCTATGGGGATGACATCATCATCTTAATTCCTATTGGTTATTTTAAAGTTACTTTTATTTATATAGTTTTTTTTTTAGGTCCATTTTTTACCTCAAAATTCCCCTTATGTACCATCCATTGGATTCTAGAAACCAACCTAGTTGTCTTTGTAGTCAAAATTAGAGGATAAATTAGGAGAGCTAGGATATCCAAATGGGATCAAAGATATCTAAGCGAGTGGTTCTTGGATTTCTTGAAATGATATCTCAACTAAATATTCTACTAAGTCGACCAAGATGTCGGCTTGGGTAAAAATTATTTTAACAGATTTCCTCCTCCATAAGATGGGAGCTACAAGGAGTTGTCCAAACTACTTAGTGTATGCACATGTAATACGCCTAAGGGCATTGACTTTGGCAGAGGGGACAAGTGATGGATACTTGGATACTTAATTATGGATGACATCATTGTGTAGCTTAACATTTGCACCCTTCAAGTGCAATGTGATGGTGTTTATATATGTTCTCTAATGGACCAAGAACACTTGTGCATTTAATCTTAACAATAAATCTCTCAGTATTACTTGTTAGATGTCATGCATTGTATGTGCAGGCTACAAATTCTTAACTTGCATCATTTTATCGAATATTCTTTTACAAAAATGAAATTATATCACCGTGCTACATAGTTTCAAAACCCGATTGCTCATGTCAATGATCTATATACTTGAACACTTGATCATGCTTAATAGGGAACCCTATTGTGAGTTAGGTGAGTAAGGTAATTTATTTTTGTATAGGTCATGACTTATATTTTTAAAAATGTTTACAAAAATAGTTAAGATATTCAATAAAATAAAAAAATCCATTGAAAAAAATTAAAATATATATAAAAAAAATCAAGCTATGGAAATAATAAACTCAAAATGCTACCAAATTTCATAGGAACATGTTCTCATGGAGTGAACCTTGTCTCCCGAGAACAAGGCAACAAACTAAGAAGCTATAACTACCTAAATCGATCAATTCACACATTAGATAAAACTATGAAAAAATCAATCTCTATTAAATAAGATATTA
Organism: Pinus albicaulis; assembly: GCA_034641835.2. Taxonomy (NCBI): domain Eukaryota; kingdom Viridiplantae; phylum Streptophyta; class Pinopsida; order Pinales; family Pinaceae; genus Pinus; species Pinus albicaulis. Next base: position 149,908,933 of record CM076575.1, read on the forward strand.
AGACGAGATTATTTTGCATCATCATGATTCGAACTATAATCTAAAAGTCCTCCCCTTTTTGTAGAAGTGAATGGATATAACGAAATGTTTGAAACCAAAACAATTGAAAATATTAATGAGCTACTGAAAACATATTGGATTCCACATTGTTGGGATGGATTTCTAAAATGAATAATGAAGACAATTGGATCTATTTTGATTATTCCTCCATTAGAAAAGTGTGTGTTGTTGCAGCAAGTATCAATGGTGAATTTGGTTATGATGCAAATGTAGCAATAAACTATAAACCAATCCACAAGTTGTATTCTCCCAAATGAATATGCAACTCGTAAATATATGAAAAACATGTTTGTAAATGTGGGTATTTGATGCCGGGGCTACCTCAGATAACCCACATTTTCTACTTTCCTGTGGATATAAAATACACCTCTTATTTTCATCCCTCGATTAATCTCAACTGGAAATTTAATCTAATGTGGTGCAAAAGCTTACTTTTCCTCCAATGGTTAGAACCATAACCCATACAATGCATATACGGTGCTCTTCTATAAATCCCAAATTACTGTCATATTCAAGGTTCTCTCTTTTCATTTATTCCAAGAAACATAATCTCATCCTTATATCTTTAATGGTCGTTCTCGGAATTATATTTCAAATGCTCGACACTTATAAATTATAACCCTAATGGTTAATGTATCCGCCTCTTCAATTATAACTCTGCTGCTTTATTCCAATAAACCACACGCTACACATATGAATAATTAACCCCTTTATATAATGCTCTACAGCATATCAACCTTTACAACCCTTGATTTAAATTAAAACAAACCCCAACAAATGTGAGGGTCCGTGCAGGTCCCACAATTCTATGTAAACGTACCTTGGGTTAATTCCCTCACAACTTGGATTGCGACCACCATCCGATCATCCGCCTCCAAGATCGAACGCCATTTTCACGACCAAACTGCCCAGCCTTTAATTCTTCAATCTTGATTATCGTTCATGCAACTTTGTGATGTGAGCGCTGTCGATCTCAACTGACTAGAGATCGAACGGAAATCGCATTTCTTTTCCGCCAAACTTTAACCCAGGCATCAAAAGTGAGGTGAAAATGTGAAGTTGGGAAACACTTTTTGCCCTTTTTTGACGTTGAAAATTGTAATTTTCTATGTTTTTCAACTTCAACTCCACTAAACTCATATTTTTATCGCAAATTATGCTTTGACATAAAAACAAGAATTGTAGAGAATTGTCTTACCTCCATACTGATATTTAAAAAAAAAAAAAATATTGACATATAGAGGGGTAAATTTGTTGTTTACTAACTGCATATACTTGAAATTTTCAGGCAAACATAAATAGTCACTTTATTATCCTTAACTTTTTTTAGGGAAGGTTATTCATTTTTTGGAAAAAAACCATAGCATCATAATCTACATATATTGCACTAGTGCACAGACTATTTTTTGGTGATTTTTCGATCAAATCACTATTTTTTATTATTTTTTGAAATGGACAAAGACAAAAAAACAGTGATGTTTCAGTACATTTTATTATCCTTTGATTTTCTTTTCAATGTGATCGTCAATAAGAAAAATGAGAGTACCCTTTTGAAGTAGACAGAGAGAGGAAGTGCACTATGATTTTTTTGAATTTTTTGGTGTCCTCATTTGAAAGTTATTGAATTTTCATTCAGTGCAATTTTTCGAACAATGAAATTCCATAGTGACATAGTTTAGTAAAAAATTAATAAAAAATTGATTTTTTTAATGAAACTCCATAAATCTCACATCATCAAAAACTAGATTTAGAGACGAATCTAATGGTACTTGGTTCGACATATAACATTTTTTTTTTGTAGGTGTTTTGTCCCTCCAAAGTTGCAGGTTTCTCAAAACTGCAGAGTTTTCTGAGTTTTTTGTTGACCAGAAACTCTCGGCCGAGAAAAAATCTCGGCCGAGAAATTTTTAAAACTCTCGGCCAAGAGTTTTAAACCAATTTATGCGCTGGAAAACTCCCGGGCAAAAGTTTTAAAAACTCTCGGCCGAGAGTTTGCGGCCGAGAAATTTTTCACACAACTCTCGGCCGAGAGTTTTAAAAACTCTCGGCTGAGAAATTTTGTTGACTTTTTTTCTCGGCCGAGAAATTAAAAAACTCTCTCGAATTCTATCTCATGCCAAAAAGTGTTTCCCAACTTCGCGTTTTCGCCTAGTGCGAAAAGGGTGGTTTTTATAAACCACTCCAGGACACATGTCCAAAGAAAGAAATCCGTATCGCATTTTTCTTTCAAATACAACTTACCGCTTTTAACTTTGGCAAAACCGCCGGTCGGTTCTAAAAAACCGTCGTCCCCGTTTATGCTCCTTGCTCGCTTCTTCGCTCAAGGTTCCACTCAAACTATCCAATAGGGTCTTTCCACGTTATAAACTCTATCTGGCTCGTCCCTTGTTAGCACTACGTTTATCACCGCTTCCACTTTTTCATCATATACTTTCGCCTACACACGTTATCTACCGTACATCACTCCCTTAGCCACGAACAGTAATTAAACAATCACGTGTGTATTAGAGCCCGTCTTCGCTCTAAATCCCGCGCCCTCCGCAACCCTATATCGCTTCTCACAAGGAATAAACACATGGATATTAACTCTTAATATAGAGGCTTAACACACACTGGTCTTTATATGATTTCTCATTGAAATCCAAGCTCATTCACACAGAAATTAAACCAATAATAGAAGCAGCTTGTGAAATCGATCACTGTATGATCGATTCAACGAAAATTCTGATCCTTCTTCAATTTTTAACACAAAACTTCAGCATGTGCTTCTTATACGCTCTCTCATAGAGACTTAAGACATTCCTCATGCATACTATTCATATATCAACTCCATAACACAAGATTCTAACCATATAAGTTAGTCAATGCACATATAATACCAAAATAGGTTCCTTCATATAAATGAATTTACTTACAGAATCTCTGGTTCTGGCCAGATCTTCAATTCGGTGGCCTTTCACCACACTACTCTGTCTCTCCCGCTCTCTAGCTCTATGCGGGTCTATGCAGGTCTGCCTACTAATGCCTTTTAGGATTATTTTTATACAAAAACTACTAATGAATCGATTCAGATTCTTTGATGACTCAACAACACTCTTGAACTCCTACAGTTCTAAAATTAGCCTAATCCTTAGATAAACTGAAATCGACTATCTCTTCATATTCCTAGCTAATCGACTTATCCTCATGTTTTCCAATGATTGGAGAAGATTTAAAATTTCTCACTAACTGTAATTAAAACCCACTCAAATATTAACAATTACGCGAGAAAGAAAAACATGAGACCCCCCTATGTCTATTTATATACAAAGTATTAATGCCCCTACATCAGACTCCCCATGTTAAAATGATTCATGATCTCCTAATCATGTGCTTTCATCCTTGTCTTCCTGGATCCCACACTTTGTTATGTAGCTGATCATCTGCTGTAATATCCTTCTGTTGTACTTCTCCAAGCTTTCATATCTTATGTTGTTTCTTCCCGCTTGCTAAGCTCTCATAGTATGTGACTGTCTTTCTCTTGCTGTTGTTGTTTCTCTGCTTTCTTGTTGTTGCTTTCTTCTCAGACACTCTCACCATCAGTCTTCTCATAAACTCAATTTCTCTGTCTAATATGTCTTCTAACTGCTGGATACTGCTCCATCTTGATTGTTGAAACTCTACCTCTGCTTCTGCTTGCTGAGTTCTTATTTGTTGAACTCTTACTGCTGCTTTTGCTCTGGCTATTGCACTTACTTGTTGAGCCCTAACTTGTTGAAATTTTACTTGTTCAGTTCTTACTACCACCCAATCATCCATACCCTCTTGTTCTCTGCAATAGTAAAACTCTTCTTGATTGTCACCCATGACAATTTCTTCATTTTCTGACTTCAGAAATTCTCTGGACTGGTATTTAAATTGCCAGTCACTATCATCATCTCTTTTCTTCTTCTGGACTAAACATCCCTTAGTCCTTCCATCAGTACTCGCAATCATAAGACAAATATCAAAGTTATATAATATTTGTGTCTCTTCCTCCTCTTCTGGCAACACTTAAATTTGTTGCTCCAACATTTCCTCCAGCAACACTCCAATCTATTGTTTTGCCATTTCATTCTCTTCTCTGAATGCTCTCTGCAAACATTTTAGCCATCCTTTTCCAAACACTTCATCAATATGCTGCAAACTTGGTTCAGCATGTTCTTCTTCTTCTTCTTCCTTGACAATCCTCAGCAATTGTCTTCCATCCTCTGTCAAAATAAAATTCTGATTTTCCACTGTTGTAGCAGCCCCAAAAGTCTACCTTCTAGTCTTCTCTTGGCTAGTCAAACAAGCCAATTCTTCCTTGTCACTAACAGTAACAAGTTTCTACATATGAGACATGATAGCCTCACCTTCCTTCTTCCGCAACAGTTCATATTCCTCCAAGACAACTCCAAAATATGGATTGTCTTCTAGCATACCTGTCAACACATCCAAATTACCAGTTTCAAAACCACAAGACCCAATGGTCTCAATTGATGATCCAGTCACAAATTCTTCTTTCTGCAATTCTAAGTCTTTTCCGAGACTCAGAAAATCTTCACCGTCTTCATCCTCTTGTATCTTCACATTCTGCAATCCCCAATTCTGAAATTGAGGTTCTCCTTTCTGTATTGAATCCTGTTGATTCGGCATAATCTCCATCAACTTAATCCTTCATTCCATGGATTAAAATCTTCCACAGAATTCTCCTCCTCTTTTAATTGACTGCTCAATGGTGTCAATTTATCTCCATCATCAATAGAATCTGCATTCACAAAACAATTGTCAAAACAAAAACCATAAGGCTTCAGTGCCTTTCTTTCCTCTGCCAGCCTTTCAGTATGTTGTCCTGTAATCCTCTCCTTCTCTATCAGCACATCAGTATGTTGATTCCAATCCTTCAAATAATTCTCGAGACTGTCAGTTAGTCTCTCCTTTGCATCATCCTCTTCAAGGATGTCTCCTTGCTCTAGTTCATAAAAATGAACCTTCTCATCTTCATTCATCTCTGCCTTTACAATCTGAACACCTTATCTCTGTGTTTCTGTCCTCTGCTCCAAAACACTTAACTCATCTAAGAAAGCTTTCATACTGTCTTCATTACCTTCCTTTCTATCACAAGTCAAGGCTCCTGTTGTCACCACTTCTTCATCTTTCATCAGAATAGAATTCTGATCTTCCATCCCTGCAATAACTTCAACTATCTTTCCATCACTCTCCATTTGGCCATTCAATAAAAATAATCTCTCATTATCAAAATTATCATCTTCGGACATCACTGTCATGTTCTAATTGAAACAGTCTCTTTTACAAAACAAGGAATTTATGAACTTCTTCTGCTGCAGTAACTCAATCTGATCTTCCTCTGAAAGATAATCATCATATCTTGCTTGGAAATAGTCAGCTTCATTCATCACAGTTTCATCATATGAACTGTCTTCATTAAAACCTGCATTCACACACAACTTGTCAATCTTAAAACCATAAGACCTCATGGTCTCAATTGATGACTTGATCATCAAATCTCCCTGCTGTTCCAAGTCTTTTATACACTTTAGAGATTCTTCAATGGTCCTCTCTTTATTCTCTTCAAGCTGTCCAACTTCCAGCTTCTGGCCATCATAAAAATTTAAGTCCCCTCTGCTTCCAATATGCTGGAAAGCAAAACCTTTCCCCAACGGTGCATGGACATTTTCAAAACATCTGGCTATCCCATTTTCTTCCTTAGTGACAACATCAGCAGTTTGTTCCTCTCCACATGTTCTTCCTGCAAACATTAAAAATTGTCAAATGTAAGGCCATTTGACCTCTTGGTCTCACTTGAAGTCCCAGTCTTCAAGTCCTTCTCCAGATACTCAAGCATCCTGAGTAACTTCTCTTTCAGCTGAGCATTTATCATTTTCTCTCTCTTCATCTGTAGCCTCTGCCACTTTACCTTCTTCTTCATGAGCCAACCAACTCTCTGGGTTTCCTTTATCATCAGTTCCAATTTGTTGAACTGCTCCCAGATCTCAGCTACCTCTTTCCAATATTCTTCATCAGTGGGTTTCTTCCTCATGCCATTTTCTTTGGCATCTTCTCCCACTCTTTTGTTGTGGCCTCTCTCAGAACCTCTGCAATCTCTGTTATGGCTATCAGTAGCCATTTTCTCCTCCATGAGTTCTTCACTCACAAGTTGCACTAAGCCTCTACAACAGCAAGCTCTATTGTTGCAACTTACCTCACCAATCCTTTCCTCCGGATCCGGCTTTTGGCAAGTAATAGTCCCCTTCTGTCGAAACCTTCTGAGCACTCTCTTCTGCTCTCTCCATGCTTCACTCTGCAAATTTTCTCAAGAACACATATGTTCTTCTTTCATCCAACCTCTATTGGGTATCCTCCAGGTTCTGCCACACTTTTTTCTTCACTCAGAATCCCTTGCTGGACTCTTTCATCACTACTCTCAAAGTTGTGATCTGCCTTTTGCTGATATTTCTTCCTCAATTGCTTGCACTCTACATTCTGCAAACAAATCCTTCAAACCAGAGTCAAATAATGCTCATCAACTCACCTTCCAAGATCCCTGAATGATCTTGCTTCTTATTTCACCTGCACTGCATCTCTATCTGCTGCAATCTTCAAAACACTTTGTTTCCAAATTCAGATTCTGCAATTCTGAATACCTTCAATGCATATTTAATCAAATCTATAAATTTTGTTAAAAATATTTAAACATCAAACTTTCCTTACTGTTTCAATACATGTGCATTTCAAAAACTAATTTTCAAAGAGCTTATCTAGCTCTGATACCACTTGATGCCGAGGCTACCTCACATAACCCACATTTTCTACTTTCCTGTGGATATAAAATACACATCCTATTTTCATGCCTCGATTAATCTCAACTGGAAATTTAATCTAATGTGGTGCGGAAGCTTACTTTTCCTCCAATGGTTAGAACCATAACCCATACAATGCATATACGGTGCTCTTCTATAAACCCCAAATTACTCTCATATTCAAGGTTCTCTCTTTTCATTTATTCCAAGCAACATAATCTCATCCTTATATCTTTAATGCTCGTTCTCGGCATTATATTTCAAATGCTCAACCCTTATAAATTATAACCATAATGGTTAATGTATCCGCCTCTTCAATTCTAACTCTGTCGCTTTATTCCAATAAACCACACTCTATGCATATGAATAATTAACCCCTTTATATAATGCTCTACAGCATATCAACCTTTACAACCCTTGATTTAAATTAAAACAAACCCCAACAAACGTGAGGGTCCGCGTGGGTCCCACAATTCTATGTAAACGTACCTTGGGTTAATTTCCTCGCAACTTGGATTGCGACCACCGTTCGATCATCCACTTCCAAGATCGAACACCATTCGCACGACCAAACTGCCCGCCTTTAATTCTTCAATATCGCTTATCGTTCATGCAACTTCGTGATGCGAGCACCGTCGATCTCAACTGACTAGAGATCGGACGGAAATCGCATTTCTTTTCCGCCAAACTTTAACCCTCCAAAAAATTGCGAAAAGGGTGGTTTTTATAAACCACTCCAAGACACGTGTCCAGGAGCGAACGGTATCACATTTTTTTGGGGAATACAGCTTACCGCTTTTAACTTTTGCGAAAACCGTTAGTTGGTTCTAAAAACCGTCGTCCCCATTTATGCTCCTGGTTCCGCTTCTTCTGCTCAAGGTTCTGCTCTAGTCCATTCAATATGGTCTCTCCATGTTATAAACTCTATCTGCCCTCGTCCCTTGTTAGCACATAGCTTATCATTGCTTCCACTGTTTCATCATATAATTCTGCTTACACACAGGTTATCTACCAGACATCACTCCCTTAGCCACGAACAGAGTTAAACAATCATGTGCACAATAGAGCCCGTCTTCGCCTCTAACCTACAGTCTGCAACCTTATATCGCTTCTCACAAGGAACGACCACATGGATATTAACTCTTAATACAGAGGCTCAACACGCACTGGTCTTTATATGAATTCTCATTGAACTCCAAGCTCATTCACACAGAAAGTAAATCAATAATAGGGGCAGGTTGGGAAATCGATCACTTTGTGATCGATTCACAGAAATTTACAGTCACTACTTCAAATTTTAACACAGGGCTTCAGCACGCACTTCTTATACACTCTCTCACAGAGACTTAAGGCACTCCTCACACATACCATTCATATATCAAATCCTCAACACAGGAATTTAACCATTCATGAATCAATCAATGCACATATAATACTAAACAGGTCCCTTCAAATAAATGAATTTACTTACAGTCTTATGTTCCTCGGCCAGATCTTCTAATTTAATGGCCTTCTATTCTCCTACTCTGCCTCTCCGGCTCCCTAGCTCTATGCAGCTCTATGTAGGTCTGTAGGACTACCTCTTATGCCTTTTAGGATTATTTTTATACAAAAACCACTAAGGAATCGATTCAGATTCTTCAGTGACTCAACAAAACTCTTGGATTTCCTACAGTTCTAAAATTAGCCTAATCCCGAGATAAACTGAAACTGACTATCTCTTCATCTTCCCAGCGAGTCGACTTCTCCTCATGTTTTCCAATGATTGGAGAACATTTACAATTTCTCACTAACTTTAATTAAAACCCACTCAAATATTAACAATTACACAAGAAAGCAAAACATGAGACCCCCCTATGTTTATTTATATGCAAAGTATTGTCTTGAGCCTAATGCCCCTGCAGCAGTATTTACAAATTTTCACTTTAATTTTTAAAACAATATCTCTCATCATGTATTAACACACCCATATAGTTGTAACGCTAAATTCATGGAACCTCCATTAATTATTTGAGTGGATGCTCGGATATATTCTAATGGTTTTTCATTTAATTATTGAGTCGACAAATATGTGGCATCTTTTATTAATGAATTTCCAAGTGGGATTACCCTATAAATTATTCTAATGCAAATGTTCTTGTGTCGGTTCTGTGAACTCCTTTTTCAATGATGATTTGAGGTTTAGCAGTGCGAAAGATGATGTATGGTTCCCTAATGATAATTCACTTTAGTGGCTTTGGATGAATTGCAACCTTAATTCATGGGTTTTCATAAACGATTGTACTTTCTGGGATCCATAAAGTAGGGAACCAATGTCTCACATTTGTGGACTAGTTTTGCTAGATACTCATAAAATGCACACTTTGAAGGCTTGGATTTAGGAGCTAGGAAATATTTGTCTTCATAGAAAAACCCTAAATGGGACTTCAAGTACAGAGGTTAGAAAAAAAGAAATTTTAGCCTATAAACCTACAATCACTTTTTCCATGTGTCACCCATGACTTAAAAGCAAATACAAAATATTTTAATTCTCCCTAATATTAAGTATAATTCAATGAGGTATGAATAAATGTAATTGGAAACATTTGAGGCCTAAATCCTACATACGAGCATTAAAATGGTCTAATATATTGTTGTAGGTAAATGAAAAGGTAACCGAAATAAGGAAAGGAGAATGTCAAAAGATGGTAATTTTAAGACTCATCATAATGCTCCACGTGTATGCATATATTGATAAAAAACAAAGACTTAGATTATATTTATAAAACGAGTAGCTCACAAGTGAGGTGCTTTACTTGGAGACTGTCTCTTGTAGAACGCTCTACTAATGAACTGACTCTCTCCTAGAATACATTTCTCCATTATCTTCAACACTACCCTTTAATGGAGAAAGGGTTCACTAGTAGTCCTAACATCTCCCTAAATAACTCAAATTTAATTCTTCCCAGAGGCTTAGAAAAAATGTCTACAGCATTGTCACAAGTATTACAATATTCAATATGGATTTCCTTTTACTGAACCTTTTCCCTAACAAATTGAAACTATGTATCAATATGCTTTGTGTTTTTAGGAAACACCGAATTATTTGCAAATTTGATGGAGCTCTGGTTGTTACATCTGGTAACTGTTGCATCTTTTTTTCTTCTCTGACATCCTAGAGAAGTCTCCTCAACCAAACTGCCTCACATGTTGTTGCACACATTGCTTGATACTCAGCTTTTGTTGAAGACAGGGATATAGAGTTATGCTTCTTGATGCTCCATGCAATGACCCCGGACCTAATGCTAAATGCATAACCTATTATGGATCGTCTGTCATATAGATTTTCGGCCCAATCAGAGTTTGAAAAACCTATCAATCTAGCATCAAACGAATCAGTATATTTAATACCAAAGTCTAAGGTTCATTGAAGATACCTTAAGATGCCTTTCACTGCAACCCAATGACTCTCAAGAGGCTTTGACATGAATTGGATCAATACACTGACTACATAAGCCAAATCTGGCCTAGTTGTAATCAAGTAAATTAGACTCCCAACCAATTGTTTGTACAGTGTTGAATCGACCTCCTTGGAACCACCATCATTTTGAAGTATAATATTCTGTTGTAAAGGTACTATTGCAGTTTTTCACTGATCCATCCTGAACTTTTTCAATAAACTCCTAACATACTTCCCTTGTGATAGAAAATTCTGGCCAGAATCCCTCCAAACTTCAAGACCCAAACAATAGTGTGACTCTCCAAGATATTTCATCTCAAAAACCTGTGACGTCTGCTCTTTAATTTCTTTAATGAGTTCATTAGCATTTCCTTTAATGATAAGATCATCTACATATAAGTAAATCAAAATAATTTGCCCCTCTTTATCAAACATGGTATATAGATTAGGGTAATTCTTCTTTATTTTATAAATATGATATACGAAGAATGAATCAATTTTGTCATATCACGACGTGTGTACATATTTTAGTCCATACAATGCTTTCTTCAATTTACAGACTAAATGTTCCTCTCCATGTTTAACAAACCCCTAAATGTTCCTCTCCATGTTTAACAAACCCCACAGGTTGCATTAAATACACTTCTTCTTTTAATTCCCCATTTAAAAATGAAGATTTCACATCCAGCTGGTGTATCATCCAATAATGTTTGGTAGCTAAAAAAATTAGCATTCTAATTGTGTTTAATTTAGTTACAGGGACGAAAGTTTCCTCATAATCTGTGCCTCCTTTCTGCGAGTACCCTTTTGCAACCAGCCTAGTTTGATATTGCACACCAAATTTTGTCTCTACTAGCAGCATGAAATTGATCCACCCACGAATCTGCCACCATCCACGCAGCCACTCAATCCTTATGTCAGTTGAATGAGATCCCACAAATTCACTTTCGACATGCATAAAATTCAACGATTTTACACACAAAATTCTGGTTTCTGCATCCAATTCCCCGAAATCACAGCGTAACACCACTTCCCCTGTTCACAATAGCTGCAGCAGCGTTCTCTTATTGCATAGGTTCCTGCAGTGAATCAAACTCGCGCCTCCTTCTTACGAGGCCGCATTAGAAACCATCATGCTAGCAAGTACCAACCGCAGCATTATACCACAGCGTTCTACCACAGATCCGAACATAGGTGGCACGCAGTTCTGCGGGATCCACTCGAATATAATATTCTGTTGGATCAAGTTCTGTTGGCCCTCTACAGCAGGTAGCACGCACCCACGCACACCGTTGGACTTGGCCACACCAATGTTGGCTCCACGCAGTTCCAAATCTGCAAAAAAACCGGATCTACACCCCACGCAGCGATCACACAGCAGTCTCCAAACACTGGTATCAATCTATGAATGGAAGTAACTGCACAACGTCATGGCGTTGCCACCCTCTATCTCTCCTCTTACGCAGAAAGCAAAAAAAATAACGATATTTTCCAAGCCTCTCCTCTGCGCCAAATCTGAATGATGCAGATCCATAACAACCAACACCGTCGGTCAACCTCCACAAGTCAGCGCTCCTCTGACGGGCAATTGGTCGTTGAAATCCCACGCTGACAATAATCCGTGTGAGTAAAGGGGGGAAACAGCGCGATCCCTTCTCCGGCTTGGGCGTAGATCAGCTCTTTTCTCGTTCTAGGAATATTGCTGAGCTATTCACTTAGTGGGCGAAAAAAAACACAATATTGCTGAGCTATTCACTTAGTGAGCGAAAAAAAACAGAGTCTCCTTGTCGGCTTTCTTCACACCAACCACCAAGGGCCACTCTTCTTCCACATATACACTCACACACTTGCAAAAGCACATTGGGTTCGACTCAATCAGCTTTGATGCTCTGATACCATGATGAAAAATAAAGACTTAGATTATATTCATAAAACGAGCAGCTCACAGGTGAGGTGCTTCACCTAGAGACTGCTTCTGGCAGAACGCTCTACTAATGAATTGACTCTCTTCTAGAATACATTTATCCATTATCTTCAACATATACATGTTTTGTAACTTTCTTGTAAGGGCAAAGGCGACTTTTGTATTGTTAGTCTCCCTTACCTCTCATATATTGAGAAGAAGTTGAGTGTACTCACTCATCATTATTGTTCATTTTTGTGAATAAATATGACCAAGATTATTGTACTTGTCTCCCTCCCTCTCTCTTGGATCTTTTATAGTACATTGTCACCCTCTCTCTCTTGGAGTCACTAAGATTTTTTGATCTTGTTGGAGCATTTTGAAGTCTAGGTTACAGTTTCATCCCTTAGAGATTTAGAAATTAAGTTTTTGAGATAAAAGCCTAGCTTGTACTTGGAGAAAGAAGATGGGATGTTTTCATTGGAGGGATTGCTTGAGTGAGTCATGCTTGTCAAATCTCCTTGGTTGAACTAGTGTTTTTTATTTTCCTAGCTTCAATTTTGGAGAAATAGGAGATTGTACTAATCTTGTGATAAGGTGAGACGTGTACGTGAACCTTATCTTCCACATATTAGTGGAGTCTTCATCTATATAATACTCATGTAAATTGAAAATTTGATCTTTTTCATTCTTTGTTCTTGATGGTTTTTAATTTTCAGTTATATTTGTCTTGTTGTAAAGGTGATTACATTTAAATCAAATTTAATATTGCAATTGAAGAAGATGAAAGTTGTTTTTTAGCCACATGGTGTTGGCATTGATGTCAACCATGGGGATTCAAGCATTGATGTCAACCATGGAGATTCAATAAGCTTGGAATTGATGTCAACCACTGGGCAAAGGTGCCTAAGGATGTGGTGATGAAGTTGGCAAAGGTCTGGGTTAGAGGAGCATTGAATTTTCCATGATTCTTTGCAGTGTCGCTAGCATAGAGTGGCATGCTTATGAAAATAGCTTATTTTATCTATGGAAATGGCATGCCTATGCAGATTTTCATTAGCATACAATGGTATTCCCACGCAAATGTCCTATATGTGAATTTTTGAGTTCCTTTGCACGCACAAAAAAAATACCATGCGCTCAAACCTTTGTAATTTCCCATGGTATCGCTAAGAACATTTGATTGAAGATATATTGACTTGGTTTTCAATGCTTATGTTTGAATTGGGGTCCAAAAATAATGTGAAGGTAATGATTAAACTGATGGTGGAGGTGATCGTGGTTATGGATCGAATTTAACACCTGATCTAATCATATCTTGATCATTGTTAGTATGGATCAGTTTACTTTGCAAATAGTGGCATGCACCAATGATGTTGAATTGGTCATGGAGATAATTCCTTGAGTGAGTCGACCGTAATAGCATGGATATGGTCATTGAAATGTTGGTTCAATAGTTAAGTTAAATATGCAAGCATTGTACAAGTTGAGTTTGGACATAGTGTTGAATCTTATTTAATTATTGTGTGTTAAAGCTCAATCTATGCAGAGAAAATGTGATTGCACATGAATTAGATTGATGGCCAAATATTGGGTGATGGAGAACAAATAGAAGTTAGTGCATACGATTTGTGCGAATAGATAGATAGTCACATACACAGTTTGATGAATAGGTGTGTTGTTGGGGTGCGCATTGCCTTGTAAAAGTAATGTATGTGGAGGATTGATACGATGAGAAAGGGAACGATGGCTCAGTCCTAATATGGTGTGAATATTTTTTGGAGACAAAGGTCAATTTCACATTGTGTAACTGATGCAAAGACTATTTGGAAATTGTGGACACAATGGAGTCACAAAGCTCAATGAAGATATTGTATCAAAGTTTAGAATTCCAAATCATTGCTAACAGTGTGTTGCAGGAGTGCATGGTTGAGCTAGATCAGTGTGGTTTTGGATTAGATTGTGGTTTTCTAGCATTAGCTTTGTTGCAAGTGCTACTATAGATGTTAATCATGTTCTCATTGTTTTTTTCTGATATCACTTGCCCTGTAACTTATTTGACTATAACTTTCATATATGAGTTGAGTCTTGCAGAGAGCAATTTATGTATGTTTTATATGGCTGAGTGTGAGGAAATGAATTGTTGTAAACTCCATATGTTTTGCAGTCCTGTGATGTTAGAGTTACATATCTCTGATGTGTGGAGAGAGGTCGTTGGTTAGAGCTATGTATAGTTGAGAGAGAGTGGTTTTGGCCATAATGTGTTATGTACATGTTGTTGCTAGTTGGTTGAGTGTGAGTGGTTAATTGTATGAGTTGAGTTTGTATATGGTTTATGTATAAGAGTAGAGCATTTTATTGTTGAGAGTAGAGGTTGATTAAGGGTTCAGTGGTGTTGTTGATGAGCTTAGAGTCTTATTGAGTCTAGTCTAAAAATGGACGAAATGTAGCCCATGGTTATTTGTATTGATTCAGGTGGATCCTAGTATGAAATATTTTGAAACGAGGTCCACGAGAAGAGTTTGAAGGTTGGGGCCTTCAATGAGGCGAGTGGTGTCTTACAAATTCAGGGTTTAGTGGCATCCTTCAGGTAGTGACTTGAGAACTTGGAAGTAGAGGTTTACGTTCAGTGGTGGTTGGATAGACGATTGGGTGTTGGGGCATCCAGCAAGTGGTAGCTTGCAAAGTCGTGGGAGTAGTGGCTTCTAGTAGATGGTGGTATACAAAGTTCCAATAAGTAGTGGCCTTGAGCTAGTGTTGTTCGTGTGAATGGAAATTTGTGGCTTGTGCACTGGTGGTGGCCAATGCATATGTAAATGAAAATTTGATTAATAAGAAGAAGAGTGAAGAAAAACATCTTACAATGGTTTTCTCCCTTTGGGTTTCCACCTTACATCTTGAGTCTCATGTGTTGTTTCTCATGGTTACCTGTTTATATGTTTAGTTTCTCATATGTGTTATATGTTTATACAATTTCTAATGTGTTTTTGGTTAATTAATACAAGATTCAGTTAATAATTGTAAAAGATAACTAAAGGAGGTTAAAGTGATACATTCAGTACAATATTGATTCACCCCACCCACTCTCAATATTGTCAAGCTTCCAAAATTGTTTGGTTGTTATATTTACAAGTCTAAATAAGTGTGTTCATATTTTTTTTTATGTAAGTGACAAGGGGGCAGCTCAATTGGATATCGAAGTAATGTGAGTCTTGAGAAAACTGAAAGATCCAAGGTTCAAATATCCCCGATTGTGACATGGTTTACAGAGAGGAGGATAGGTTGTAGACCCCTAGAGGTTTACTGGCAGTTGCATGTCAGGCAGGCTACTAGGTTCCTCTGGGGTATAAAAAAAAATGGGTTTATGCATTATAAGATCACCCTAAACAAAGTTACCAACTTATCCAAAAATATATCGAGTTCTTGTTTTTTTTAGGTCACATCGAATCATGATTACCATGTCGATTTTGAAAAGTGGTGATGTAGTTTCACCCATTTTTCATTTCAAGATTAAAATTCCAATAATGTTTCGACCATGGAATTAAAAACCAAATATCATGATTATAAAAAAACATGAAAAATCATGTTGAAATCAAAAAATGGTGATGCAACATCACATATTTTTTTCTCTTCAGGGTTAAAATTCTAACATCTTTCAATCATAGCATCAAAATTAAAATAATATTAACTTATTTTTAAGAGAACGTATATTTCATAGTAGTCAAAAAAAATGGAGGGGACTAGGATCTGGAAAAAGAATATTGAAAGTGAAATCACTAATAAAAAAGGAAATACCAATAGTCGCTCTCCTCTAGGAGACGAAGTTGGGTGAGTCATAACTCTACTCACTCCACTCCAAAATTCAAGGTCGTAGCAAAATGGTAGCAGAAAGCTTGAGAGGTGCTTCTGGGGGCCTTTGCACGATGTGGAATCTAACAAAATTGCAACTAGTAAGCTCTATAAAAACTACCCACTCGATTGCAACTACATTTAAAATTTTAGATATTCAACAAAACTTCACTGTGATCAATGTATATATGCTTGTTCACTTTAGAGAGAAACATGATTACTGGAACTCCTTGACAGAGTTAAAAATTACTAATTATGGACGCAATTGTATATTGGGAAGGTATTTTAATACCACTATGGGTAAAAATGAGAAAAGGGGAGGCTAAATTGTTAGGGATGCCTTCCAGGAGAATATGGAGGACCTAATTCTCAACCTCAGCATATTCAATTTCAAGCCTCCTCGATTTCTCAGTACTTGGAATAATAAACGTACATGACTGGGCCATATTGTAGCTAGGCTTGATCGTTTTCTAGCTTCTAATAGCCTCCTTATCTTAAATATTTTCCTAAAATCCTTCATTCTTTTGTGGTGTGGCTTGAACCATATCCCTATTATCCTACTTATCTCCTCGTCCCTCAACTTTGGACCTATCCCCTTCTAGTTTTTGCCTTTGTGGTTGGAGTCTCCTGGGTTCTCAAACTTGGTCTCCCTCTCTTGGTTGGAGTGGGTTGAGGGTAGCCCAATTACCATCTGGGAATAAAAAATCAAAAGGCTAAAATGTGTGTTATGAAACCATCTCCCGCTCACAAAATAGAAGAAAATATAAATCAACGACTTAGAAATCAGCCTCTTCCAGGGGGGAAACCTCCTTTACATTACATAAATGAACAATTCTTGGATGATACAAATAAAAAAACCTCATTTCTATATATAGGATTCCAAGGGGTCACAATATAATCCTAGCCAACATAACAATAAAAATGTAAGGGCACAACAATAACAATAGTGGGATTCTATGGAGAACAATAATAATAAGGGGCTACACTAGTATTATAGGGATCTAACATGCCCCTCTCCTTCAAACAAGTGTTGTACTCAACGCTTGATTATTTCTGGATGCTTCTGTATAAAATGCTCATCCTCCCATGTGTAACCTTCAACAGGTAAGTTCTTTCACTTGATGAGATACTCGGAAATTGATCGACTTCGTAGTTGTCGAGTTCTTACTTCTGTGACTGCTTCAGGTTCCAATATGATTTTTCATTCCACGTCAAGTTCAATCCTTCCTTCTTATAGACCATTCTTCATGTCTTCCATGTTGACTTTCAGTTTTTCTTCTATACCATCAATCTTAGCTTCCATGCCATCCATATTAGCTTCCATTCCATTATTCAAACCATCCATCTTAGCTTTTGTGTCTTTCTTCAAACCATCCATATTAGCTTCAATTTCATTTTTTGTTACTCTTTATGAGAACAAAATTGTTGCACTTAATCTCATAATTTTGATATATCATGTTTAATTTCTTCCTCTTCATCAGTCATAGTAGAGCCTTCTGAGGGATTAATGGGTATGGAATTATTTATTGGGGGCATTTTAAAACCCAATACTAATATCTATGCTTCAATATTCCCTTGGAATCACTTCAAACTGATTTTTCAAACAAGACTTATGCAATTTTAAAAAAAACAAATACATACTTTTTCTTTCTTTTGAGGAGCTTGATATTGAAACTGATTTATCTCTGTAATTTCGGATCTTCAATATCTGAAATTCAATCCTACAGTAATGCTATAAGTCTTCTTTCCAATTCCACAAGTCAGACCTAATTTGGATTCTTCAATACCAATTTATGCTCGATCTCCCACAATGACCTAACTATGGACTAGTTCAGTAGGGCGAACTTGTACGAAGTTCCACGTATCATTGTTTCTCCCTTCACCTCTGGAATCGATACACAAGAAACTATAGTTTGTTTAATGTTGTCCACTTTTTACATAATTCCTATCTAATTCCTAAAATGAAAGTTATGAATATTTTCCCTTGGTCACCTTTTTGGGATGAAATTCTAGAGCCTGCAAAAACCCTAACTTCCACATATCATTCTCTAAAAATAGAGTGAACCAAGATCTGAAATTTTTACACGAAGTTCCTTAGGATTTCGGCTCAAATGGGTAATTTAAGCTTTCGAACCTTCATAGAAAAAAATGTTTTAGTGAAAATGCCATGATGAACAGCTTACGACAGTGAAACCCTAGATTCCAAAGCTCTGATACCAGATGTTATGAAACCAACTCATAAAATAGAAGAAAAGATAGATCAACGACTTAGAAATCAGCCTCTTCCAGGGGGGGAACATCCTTTACATTACATAAATGAACAGAGTCTTGTATGATACAAATGACAAAACATCCTTTCTATATATAGGAGTCCAAGGGGTCACAATATAATCTTGGCTGACATAACAATAACAATGTAAGGGCACAACAATAACAATAGTGGGCTTATATGGGGTACAATAATAATAAGGGGCTACACTAGTATTATAGGGACCTAACAAGGTCATATTAAGAAGTGGCTAAAAGAAAAAAATTCTGAAATGAAATATGCCATAAGGGAATTGGAGGTAAATTTAGCTTCATTACAGGGGAAAATTGAGACTGCCCAGGTGAACCTTTAAGACTTCCAAAAATAAGTTGAGACCTTCAAGGCTCTTCATGCCCACCTTAGAAGAGAACAAGAGTATTGGAGACTAAAATATAGAAACAATTGGTTCTTGGCTAGGGACAAAAACACAAAGTTCTTCCATAAGCAGGCAAAGTTCAGGGAAATCAAAAACAACATATCTCAAATCCAACATGGAGGGCAAACACTAACAAATTTTGAGGAAATAAATAAAGTCGCAGTGGATCACTTCAAGAGAATTTGTCAAGTGGACCCACTAAGTGATATCAAGAGTGAGGATTTCTTCCTAGAGAGTATTCCAACATTGGTTTCAGTGGATATGAACAATGCATTGGCATCCTCTCCGACTCCATATGAGATTAAGTCAATTGTTTTCTCCTTTTCTCTTGATAAGTCCCCAGACCCAGATGGTTTCTCGTCTAGCTTCTATCAAAACTTCTCGAAGGTGATAAGGATAGACCTATGTCATATGGTAGGATACTCCTTCAAGATATTTATCATGGGAGGAGGAAATAACAATTCCTTCTTAGCTTTAATCTCTAAAGATCCAAACCCCTCCTCCTTCTCTAGATTCTGCACTATCTTTCTCTGTAATGTCTCTTATAAGATTATCTTGAAATTTCTTACCTTCAGGCTCAAATCTCTCTTGCCCCTTTTGATCTCGGCCAACCAAGGGGGGTTTGTTCCAGGGAGAGAAATTTTTTATAATAAAATATTTCTTCAGGAGGATATAAATTCGAGCTGGAGAAGAGGTGATCAAGGAATGATAATAAAATTGGATATGGTAAACGTTTTTGATAGAGATGCACATATTTTCTTGTTGAAAGTATTCAAAAATATGGGTTTGATGAAAACTATATAAGATGGATTTCCCTTTGCATCTATTCTCCTTGGTTCGTGCCTTTAGTTAATGGTAGGGTGGCTGGATTCTTTAAAGCCTCTAGGGGGATGTGCCAAGGTTTCCCACTCTCACATTTTCTCTACATAATTATGGAAAACACGTTGAGTAGAATATTAGAGAAATATCGTGACTCTCACCTCATTCTTGGGATCATATACAAAGAGGTAATCAGAAGTATTAACCATGGACATTTTGTGGATGACACTATTATTCTTGGTGGTGCCTCTGTTGTGATTGTCAGGCACTTCAAAGGGAGTCTAGATTGGTTCCTTAGAGCCTCGGGAGGAGCTACAAATGATAGTAAAAGAAATATATACACCTAGAATATATCCCCCCAAAAAGCAAAAAAAATAAAAGAAATTATGGATTCAAAACAAGTAGGGATTGGAAATATTTCAACTACTTATGAGTCCATATCTTCCTAAGAAGAGCGGCTCCCTATGCTTGGAAAAAAATATTTTACAAAATTAAATCCAAAGTCATGAATTGGGAAGGAACCTGGTTTAATAATGCTTGGAGGACTATTCTTGTGAAATCATTGTTATCATCTATCCCTCTGTATCAATTCTCTGCCCTTGAGGCTCCTAAGTATGGTTTGCATCAACTTGGGATTTATATTAGAAAGTTCCTTGGGAGGAAAGACAGAAACAAAAAAAAATCCACTTGGTAAACTAGAAAACTATTAGAGGGCCAAAACCGTATGGAGGGCGTGATATAAGAGAGCTCGCTATGGTCAATATGGTAATGGTGGCCAAGCTCTACTGGATCCTGACAACGAAACCTACTCAATGGTGGTTGCAAGTAATGAGAGAAAATTATATACACTAACACAACAACAGAGATGATTGAATGGATGAAACTCAAGTTTTCCAATCTGGAAACTAATGAGAACATCTTCGGATACCATTTTAAAAAATCTATGTAAAACTCTAGGTAAGGGATCTTCGATTAATTTTTTGTCGAACTCGATCCTAGGACTCCACCCTTTGGGTTTGGATCCTTCTCTCAACTCTCTCAAGAATCACATGATGTAGAATGGTGTGGTTCATTTAGATCAAATTTCATATTGGGATCAACAGGGCCTATGGAAGGGTGGAAAATAGAAAATATCTCGGCAAACTTGATCCCATCAAGATATCACCTAATTAAAAATCTGAGCAGATGCACCCCCATTGCACAATCAATGGAGGAAAGGTGGGGACGGAAGAATTCCATTTTCTCGGTCAAGGAAGGATACACTCATCTGCTTTTCAATTCCCAAATCCCTCCCAAGTCCTCAATCTGGAATAAAATTTGGAAAACTAATGCTATACCAAAGGTAAATTTATTTTGTTGGTTGTTAGCTCATAAGAAAATCCTCGCTGCGAATAATCTCCAAAAAATAGGTTTCATTGGTCCCTCCAGATGTCCCCTCTGTGAAACTTTTGAGGAAATCATCCCTCATCTCTTCCTCTGCTGCCATTTTTCAAGATTTGTTTAGTTGGTGACCCTTGGTCCGCTTTTCCTTAGAACAAGGTGGCACGTTGATCTCTTTCAGTTCTTTGAATCTTAATCCAAATTATATGCGGGCTCCCTTCAAGCAAAAAGAAACTTCAAAGAGCTCTGGATTTATCTTTCCAAGTATGTTTTCTAGCACATATGGTTACCAAGAAATAAGGTGATCTTCTGCACTACTTATACATCAGCCAGAACCACTGCTCTTAAACCCCTATCGTCTTGTTTTTAATTTCACAAACCTTCTATGGAACCCTCTCTTGATCACGAAGAATTGCTTGGATCTCTCCTTGGGCTTGCCCCCCGACCTCTTTTTCCTCTCTGAAAATACCCCCCCCCCCCCCCCCCCCTCTTGCCCTTCCTAGATCCTTAGACGATCTCAAGAAGGGCTTGTGGAATGGATGTAAAAATCAAATAAATGGGTTCTACAATTTTATTATGCCTCAAAATTAAATTCTGGGGTGGCAGGAGTGGGATGGATTCTCATTCATCCTTAAGGAATAATTGAATATAGATATGTTTTGGGTTGTTGAAAAGTGTAACTAGGTTCGGTCTTCATAATGACATGTAATTGTGATTTTATGTAAGAGATGTAAAGAAGAAAAATAAAAGTATTGTAATGTTTGAATCATGGGTTTCATTATCAAGATAGTTTATTTTTAGTTAAAGCTCCCATTGAGAACCCTTAGGGATATTTTCATCTAGTCATAAAATTCTAAAGAGTCATTGTCATGTAATGAAGGCATGTTACACATTGTAAAGAGTCATATTTGTCTTTATAAGCAACCCTCTAAGGCCTTGTCACTATCCCTCACTCTATTCGGCCTACAATGGAGGGATTATTCTATAAAGTTGAAGTCAGCCTACTCCAAGAAATCATGTCGGCTTAACTGTAATGGACAAAAAACTATATATGTACCAATTTTCATCCTAATTTGAAGGAAATCAATACAGTGAATTAAGTCTCTCATAACAAGTGTGCAATTCATCTTAAAAGGAGCCTTAGGTACAACGAAGAAAGAAGGAAGGATATTGAAGGAGAGTGTGATCATTAAGGAGTTTTGGTCTATTCTACCCTCACATGTGCGAGAATTGCAGGTTCGAAGTTCGCTAAGGAAGATTGAATTTTACAGTCACATATAAGTGACCTTGTTTGAGTGAAGAACTTCTTAGAAGGAAGCCAAGTAGGATAGAGAAGATTCGCTCTCAAGGAAGAGCCTATTCAAGAGGAAAAATTGATCTAGGGTATTTTTTGTGAAGAAAAAGGATTACAGATCTACAGGAAGAGGTCGAAATTCTAAAGGAAGTTGAGAATCAGAAGAGGAAAATCAGTGTTGAAGAGGAGGCTAGTGACTTGGTCTTGGGAGGGCTATAGTGTCAAGGGTCTTTGTCATGGTCTTGGTATTCATCAATTGAAGGTTATATAAGAAGAATTTCATTTGGGTTTTCCTCTCAAAGAGTGAGAGGTTTTCACCATGGCTGACAAGCCTATATTTTGTGTCTTTTGTCTCTTTATTATTCATAATATGGAAATTGTCTTGATGAAAATAACACAATAATAGCTCAAGAAGTGAAGATTGTAATCAAGAAGTATAAATAATATCACAAGAAATTATCATAAGCAGAGAAATCACCTAACTATTGATGCTTTATATTTCTCAACATGGTATCAGAGCCAAGGTGCTAAGTAAAGGAAGGAAATCTAATCAAGGAGACACACAAGGATTGAGTTTCAAGAAATGGATCAAGGCAATACAATGTATACCAAAGGGAAAGTTCAATATCTACATCATACCGAAACCAAAATAAATCTACTTCAGCAAGAGTCTTGGAATCATCATCAATGGGGAAGCAGAAAGAAAGACCAAAACCCTAGAAGCATTTCTAAGATCATCACTCATGCATCATCTAAGGAGTGGAATATTTTTCAAAGACTAAGGAAGGAAAGATCAAAGAACATTGTCATCATCTTCAAAATGGTTTTTGAAGTAAGCTCTCTCACCTTAAAGCCATCTCTCTCTCAAAGAGATCAAGGATTACTCTTGTAGAAAGAATCTATCAAGAAGTTGTTTTATACTATAATATCATCATCAAGATTAAGGAGGAAGAACGTGGAGAGAGAATCATCTACTCAAGTAAGTATATGGCTTCATCTAAATCTATCATAATGTCATTTTGCAAGGAAAGCAACAAATTAGTTGGGGCTTCAAATTTTCTTGAATGGAAGAAAATAACAAATCTAAACCTTATTTAGAATGAAGTCATGGATCACATCAAGGGGTCAATAACCCAACCTCCCAAAGAAGATAATCAAGCACTTGCTAAATACATGAAAGGGGAAGTGAGGGCCCAGAGGATTCTCATAGAATGCATCAAAGGCTATCTCATCCCATATGTATCAAAATTAGACACTTCAAAATATATATATGACAAATTGGTAGAGTTTTTTCCGTGGGTACTTCAGGAGAAGTTATCTCTCTAAGACAATAACGCTACAAATTTAATATTTCAAACGAAGAAGGAATAACCTCATATTTCATGAGGATTTCATAAATAAGAGATCGACTTCAAGATCTTGGTGAAATAATGTATGACAAATAAATTACCATTGTAGTATTAAATGTACTACCAGAGGAATGGGTCAACTTCACTTCAAGTATTTATGGGAAGAAAGAAGCCACTCCTTTCCAGGATCTATGGTCATTGTGTAAGATCGAAGAAACCAAACTAAAGGAAAAAACTAGTGTAGAACCAAATGAGAAAAATCAAGCATATGCTACTATGACAAAAAGAAAAGGGAAGTTTGGTAAATTTGGTCCTCGGAAGAAAAAGAATAACATGGCTAAGTTTCAATGTTATAGATGTCAATAATATGGGCACTATAGAAGATATTGTCCTAAACTTAAAAGGGACAATAATAAGAGAAATAAGGAAGCAGTCTATATTACCGAAGAAATGGAAGAACATGATACAAAGAAGCCTAAGAAGGAGGAAGTGAGAGATCTATACTATGCCTGAGATAATCTCCTTCAAGTATTATTCAGTTTTGTAAATTATAGCTATCTAGATAGGAAGCATTGTAAATAGTTTAGGATATGGCATCATGGTAGAATCATTAGAAATAAGAGCTTGTGACATAGGTAAAATGAAGGATGTATGAAAATAATATATGACAGTCAACTTATATGTAGGATATAGCTCTTGGAAACCTCATTGAAAGCTCAAGTGAGACTTATGGAAAAAGAAAGAAGTCACCTAGAACAAGGCTCATCATACATTAGTCAAAAGGTAACAACTACAAGACAGGATATGCAATATCCTCAATATTCTCTGATGAAATCTTCATTGAAAGGTTCACCGATCATAAGGGGAAGAAAGTGTTTTTGTAGGTTTTAACCCTATACAGAAATTATCTGCAAATGAATCTTAAAAACAAAAAATAAACAATAGCGAGAGCATAAAACATAAAACAGATATACACATAGATTTTCCCCTAGATCCCAAATCGGGATGACCAGCTTGATTTTTCATTATATTCCTTTTAGTGTTACAACACATATATATACATGCTGAAGCATACATAAACCCCAATCCATTAACCCTGGATTAGAACATAACCGTAGTTCCCTTGACTGGATCTACAAAATACCAGGAGTCGAAAACCATCATGCCCCAAAACCATGTGCAACCCCATGTACAAAACCATGAGCAGGTCTGCCCACCGAAAAATAAGGTCCAAAAAAAATTCCCGGGGCGCTACGCCCAGCACAACGTATAGGGAAGGTTATCACCCCCCGCTCCACCCTCCCCCCGCGTGTGACTATTTGTGGAAAGAATATAACACATACCCAATAGTTTCATCGACAATTCCAAACTTGTGGAATTCATAGGATGATGGTATGATGACATAACAGAGAACCAAGTCAAGGGATTGAAGCACATTCATTCAATAGAAATTGTTGTAGGAACTTTGGTTGACCCAAAGGAAATATGAGGTAGGTATGCTTACATTTGATATTATGGAAGTGATGTCATATGGTTGCAGATATCATGAAATAATACTCATCTTAAGAGCATGGTATAAATAAAGGATCTCCTCCCTCAATAGGATGCAGGAATGTATGGGTCACATATTCTCTAGATGAAATCAACATAATTGTCCTCCTATGAAGTATGAGGTGGTTAATTACAGTTGAGGAACTTTGATTGGAAGCTCCTGGGAATGTAATGTGTGAAGAAAGGAAGGAAGAGGTCGTGGAATATGCAACAATGGTAAATGAAATCAACATTCGTAATACCAAGAAGATTTGTTTATGATATCTCCTATAAAGATATGAAGATTGATGGAAGTCCCGAAAAGATGGAGACCCTTGACAATACATATATTTAGTAGATGGGTCAACATGTATGCAGGATGCTAATTCCTACAAGTAGATGTCTTGATAAAAGACCATCACAAAGGTAATTGTGACTTAAGTGTTCATTTCTTATTTTCGAACAAGTATCTAGATGGGCTTACGAAGGACTACCAAACGAAGAACTGTGGATATCTTCCACAAGAACCATGTATAAGGATGTAAGATCCTTCTGAAAAAGATAGTATGGAGAAGGAAGCATGACATGAAGCAAAGCCAGGTATATACCGATGGATCTCTTTTTGATGAAAGGAATGATGACATGATTGACACATCGATGAAGGTGATGGATGGTATGTTCCTGTTGAAGCCTCGAAAATCGCTGCTACAACATTGAGGGATAACCACCCGGTCCGGACCTTAATACAGCTCCTTTTCCGTTTATGATAGTGGCTCCGACTGGTTTAACTAGGTCCAGTTACCTCTTCCCTATCGCTATTGGTTTATGATGTTTCCTTAAATACCAATAGACAGGGATATCAGATCAATTCTTCTTGCTGATCAGGCAAGAGAATGACCCTTAAGCTGATTTGGGTTCAGCGAAACCACAACTAAGATTTTGCCTCTTTGAAAAGAGGACTTAAAAGAATGTAAATTTAATCTAATTTCAAACTTATTCTATAATGCAAGCAAAAAGAAACTAATCTAAATCCTATCTCAATCAGGTAGATGAAAATCTAACCCAATTAAGAGCAAGATAATTAAGTGATGAGAATTAAAATATGTCCGGCTTTTAATTAATGTCAAACTAACGAAGAAATTCAATTAGCTCACATTTATGAGTACCAAAACACATTCTATTGAGACCATTTGACTAAAATAATAAATCAACAACACTCCGGAAGAAATTCACAAAAATGATATTGATTATCAAATCAATCAAGCCAATAATTAAACAATAATATGTGGAAGAAATTCACAACATATTATTATTTAAAAAATTAGTTTTGTAAGACAGATTTTTGAGCAAATCGTTACTCATAAATCAGAGTTAAATCCATAAGAACAGAGATACATAACAATTTGAGACAAATTATCCATATCAACAGAGATGCATAAACATGAATAAAATGAAACAACAATTTTATTAACATAAAAATGAAACTGGTATTTGATACAGAAATGCCAAAAATACCATTTAAATGAATCCGCTTCTCTGATCCTGGTCTCTAACAGTACTTTACATTACTTGAATTTCTGCTTTCAAGACTAGAGCTGCAGAAATGCAAACTTTGCCTATTATGCATAATTCAAGACATAAAGAAAAACCCTCAATAATTTTCAGATCTGAAATTTTTCTCTCCTCCCCATCTACAATTCTAAATTTCTATTACAGAAATGCTTTTAGAAGTTTGGAATTGCAGAGGAGAGCAACCCCTATTTTATTCTGCAATCTGCTATTTATAATATTTGCAAAGGAATTCTTGAGATGAAAGTTTGTTGAAGAAAATCTACCCAATCACTTTTATTTGCTCAAAAATTCCAATATTTTAATTGTTGGAGCTTTCTCATTGATTGAGATCTTTTTCTTCATATATCTTCTACTATTTTCCTGCAAAAAGAAATCAAAATGAATTAAAATGTAACAATAAAATTAAAAAAAAATACCATTTCTGGCATTAAAACAAATCCAATCAAATTTAATTTAAATAAATAATTGAAAATAAAATATAAACTCTCTATTGATGCCTGGGATAGTTTAATTGGCCAAATATATCATTGATGAGCGAATCTACAATTAGAAGAGGCTTGGACAAATGAAAATGCAGAAAATAAATCAGAAAATTGATTTTGCTTTAGAAATTCGGAGCTTGATTTTCTGCATGATTTTTGACCCAATTAATGACCAAATCTATTAGTGGAACCTCCTCAGAAATATTCTCCTTGATTTTATCTTTCCAATGAACCGTCCTAGGCCTCATTTGGCCAATTAAAACTCATTATATGAGCCTCCAAAGTTGATGAGTCAAATCTGGCATAAATCTGGAAACTCTGTTTGCTGAGCTAAAAATCAGAATTTTTAATTAGAATTTTAATCCTAAATTAAATTCTAATTATCTAATAATTAATTTTAATATATGAATGATTTAAAAAAGTTAATTTAAATATGATTAATATTATAATTCAAATTATATTAAAATTATAATAAACATTATAATTATAATATAATTATTATAATATAAAAATATAAAAATTAATTTACAAACCATTGGAATCAATCCAAACCCAAAATCCATAAAACAAACCATTTAAATCAATCAAAACTCATTAATTCATCCATGTAAGTTTGTGGAAGGATATGGTGAGTGGAGTGTGAGGTGAGGGTGACGTGAGGTGAAACAAAAACTTTATATTAAAAAAATTTTAAAACATCGCATATCGCAAGAACCTTGGATTGGGGTTTTTTAAATGTGCATGTTCTAAAAATTGCGATGGATTCGAAATTGTGAAATTGCGATCTTGCGATCTTGCGATCTGCGATGAATCTGAAATTTGCGATCTGCGATCTGCGACGGATTCGAATTTGCGATCTGCGATCTGCGACGGATCCGATGTTTTTTTTTTTTTTTTTTTTTTTTTTTAAATGATGTTTAGTTTAGCTATGAAATTTTCTAAACTACAGCCACTCCGAAAAAGAATAAAAAGTAGCATTTTTAACCTAGACTAGAAAAATGATGGGACTTCAAAGAAGTACCATTTTTAAACTAGTTGACCAAATGAGGCGAAACAAGCGTCAATGGGAGGCTTATAAAAAATCGATTCAATCAAAACAAGAATCCAAAGAAAATGAAAAATTAAAAAAAGCGTAGGATAATCAGTTAAATAAAATCCTAAAAGGTGCTTAGCCAAAAATTTATAAAAAGGGTCCCCATTATTTGAAGTGAACAAGTCAAAAATGGGGGGGTTGTGTTTTACCACAACAATGGCGACACACGAGAGAAGAACCAGTTATCTTTGTTTGATATGAATGATATTTTCCTAAAATTAAAGTAAAAATAATTAAAGAAAAGAGAATTATGCTTAAAATGCTTGACTAGGTTCATTAGTCTGAATAAAAGCAAGAATCATCTAACTGCAATTTTTCTTAAAATTCCTCATAAATTAAAATATTTCAAAACTCTATATCAGTCCTTAATTAGTTGTAGAGATAAAGCAGGGGTCACTTTACAGCTTAGCTTTTAAAATATACTCATTTGTCATAGGTAGAGCCACTGTTGCCAGCAAACATCTATAGTCTTGACAGGGTTACATTTTAATCATCAATGATTCAGAATCCCATCTCTTTAAGAATTATTGACCTAGAGATAAATCCATTTATATTATTTTTATTATTATTTCTTTTCTTTTCTTTTTTTCTTCTTCTTCTTCTTCTTCTTTTCTTTTTTAATTTTTTTGTTTTTTTTTAATAATTATAAATCTTAAAAGTCATTGTCCTGGTTTGGTAGCCAGATAGTTGACAATGCCATTCACTGGTTATAATTAGACTGAACAAGCTGGCTCGTGATGAGACCCCTTGTCTTATAATTGTTTGCAATCATAAGCCATTACCCTGGTTTGTTTAGCAGTGTTGGTAATGTCAGCCTATTTTTCCCCTATGATCATGGTAAGCAGGCTCATGATGAGACCTCTTATATTTTAAGTTTAAATATATCTCTGGATTATACTCTAGAAAAATAAGACTCTTCGGGACAGGGAGAATCATTGACTCCTTAAGAGTTAAGAATGACAATTTCAGAGTTACAAGGTGTTTTGCTGTAAAGTGTCTTTACTTAGTTAAAAATAACTTTTCTTGACTGATAATAGAACTTTGAAAGATCTTAATAAAATATTGAAATCTCAAAATGATTACAATTTTGATGAAAAAGAAATTTCTCCAGATTTTATGATACTTTGTCAACTTTTCTAAATTGGTAATCTCTTCCTTAAATATGTCTACCTTTATAATAAGAAAATCAAACTTTACTAAGAGATTTAAGAAAAAGTTAATAGATGACTATTAACAAATTTTTTTTTCCATGTATGCTGATTATAGTTAGGTAACAAGAAGGCCTTCCATATAAATCATGGCAAAGTCACCAAAATCAAAACTGAAAACCAAAGGAAAAGAATTCTTATTCTAAAATAAGAAAGAAACTAACAAACAAAAATAAAAATGAAGAAATTTAAAAGTGGAAAGGAAAATTTAAGTTTTGCGAGATAAACTCAAACAAGAATGTTTATAACAATGTCTCAACAATATGAAGAAAGAAAATAATCGTGTAATCAATCCTTCTTATGTCGAGATTTAGAAAAATCATACCTTGCAGGTTGCAAGTATTTTTAGGCCTTTTTTTTTTTTTTTTTTTTAGATAGCAGTAACGATAAAATTCAGCCACAATGAAAAATTTCTGTCTGATATCAATCTTCTTGTTTCAAAGCATCAATTTAATCATTTTCTAATGACAGGAATGCTTAAAGAAAAAGCTAAAGGTTCTGAAACTTCCTGGTGTAGCTATTTCAATGAGGATTATCGCTGCTTCTTGAAATTAAGCCAGGAGAAGAGTATGGACTTCGAAAATATGATCTGGCGGAGGATTGGAAACTTTTATGAAGAGCTGCAAAACAGATTTATATATCAGAAAAACAAAACTGAAACTAAAGTAACGAAATGGAAATAAATGAAAGTGGGTACATGAATCTTACCATTGGATGATTACTTTTGATCTTACCTGAAAGGTATCAGTTTCTCCAAACTAGCTAACTTCTTATTTTAATTATCATTAAAAACATGAAGAAGTCAAACTAACCAAAATCCTATAACCCAAAATCATTATTTGTTTTATCTAAACTAAAGCAAGCAGTAAAATGTAAAAATGGAATGCTTAGTGCTCAAGGGAATTTAAATTAAAAGAAATGCATCAGAAATGAGAATGTGAATTTGCAGTAACGAATGTCTCTCAAAATATTATAAGTTTCATATAAACTCCATGATTTTATAAATTGTCCAGAATCAAGACCAAATCCAAGATAATAAAATTAAAATATGAAGATAGAGATGTCTTGAATTCCATATTTAATTATGGAATTATATATTTAAAACTGAAATATATGAGAAATCGAAATGATTTGAATATGCCGCAAATTTATCATCGGCTGCTTTCTTACCATAGTGGTTACCCAAGCTCACTTTTAAAATAACACATCGTCGTATTGGATGATCACATCACATGTTTCTTCACCATGCTTTAATTTTAATTTGCAAGACTTCACCTTTGTTGCTATGCCATATATTGATTAAATGTTAATGGCTCAGAGGCATGCATTGAAAGCTATCACATCAGAGATTGCAATGGCAAATTGCCGATATGAAAACATGTAATGAGAAGATGTGCAATGAAATGAAGCGATCACATCATTAAAGATATATTATATTGGGGATCGGGGAATATTGACATTGTGTTTCCCATATTGCACATCGCACATTGTAGATTCTGAATTGTGATGTGAGAATAATTAAAAATGCGATGAAGCGATTGCGATATCGGTGATTTCTAATTGGCAATGCTAATCGGCGATCATAAGCACATGATGTAACATTTCTTGATACGCCGATATGCGATGAAGAGTGGACCCGATAAATTTATGATGAAAATTTAATAACATATTGGATCTGAGACATCGACCCTTTTAAAGTTACGCTCTTACCATTATTTGCGATTGAATGGACGCGATATTTTATAAACTTGATTTGAATTTCATATCGGGTCCGAAATTATGTGGTCATCGCAATATGGTAAAGTCGTTTATCGGAGATTGACGATTCATGATAATGGAAGTATACTTAACTGCAAACCTCTAATATGCGAAATGCGATATGGCATATGAGTGAAGTAATACATCGAAGATATTTTATGAACCATTTGTTATCAAAACTGCTAAGAGCTACTTCCGATGAAACATTTCGCTACAAATGGTTGTGAAGTGGATGATGTGATATCGGAATGAAATGATTGACGAAGATGAGCAGGCTGAGAATATTGCAAACATTTTCACTGAAGTATCAGTAATATAAAAATCACGTTGAATCCTATAATATTGCTTGAAATTTCAATTGGGTTTTCTGATGGTTGAAAGCAAAGTTAAAAATGCTCAAATTCTCAAAATAAAATTTCCCTGAACCTATTGCAAATTTGAAATGGGTTTGCTGCTTACTTCAAGTTTTGAAAACAAATGAAAACCTGCAATTAAAACAGAAAAAGAATCAAAAATAAACTAAAGAAAAGATAAACTAATAATAGATGAAAATGAACTTGTAAATGCATACCTGGAAGAAAATTGTCTGTAGATTTTACCTCATGAATCTTCAAATTATTCCTTCGATTTATCAAAATTTTGACTTTGTTCAAAATCATCTCATTATTTATTCTAAATCGAAGTGAGCAATCAGCCTAAATAAGATATGTTTATTCATGTTCAGGAAATATAAAATTTACCAGAAATAAATATGAAACTATGCTTCCTTTTTTAATTGCAACAACAATTTATTACCTCTGCACATTCCGAATTAACTTGAGAAAAATCTGTATTGTTATAGTGACTATTCAATAATGCCTTTAGTAAATGAATATGATGCATATTGCAGCATCAAATAATAAACTAAAGGTTTGAATGGGATAAAGCCACTAATTGTGGAAAAATGTCAAAACAGATTTGAATGTGTGCACACAGAAAAATGGACATCCTAAAGGTCGGCTTAACAAATTTCGAGGAAGATAGTATGAACTTCATATGATTACCACGAAAGGTTAGACTGACTAATAATGATTGAGTCAGAATTAAGCTTATCATAGACAGTCATACATTTCATGGAATAATGAGATCATGAAGCTATCCTCAAAACCTTTATCATATAAATTTTAAAAGAAAATCTTAGAAGGAAATCCCAAAATTAAGAAAAGTGGCTTTGAGGCGATTGATGCCAAGTGCAACCTTCATTGAATTTAATCAAGAGATTATTCAAAATAGACAGAGTAGAGGTACTACTGTAAGAAATTTAAAAAAGGAAAAGAAGAATTTAAAATTTTCTGATCGGGAGAAAATTTTTTCATTGAACATGTATGAAAATGGTTGATTGCTTTGTTTTATTTTTAATCTACAGAACTGTTGAAAATAAATTAACTACATTAACTCTACTCCTATTCTAACCATATACTTGAAAAATGACTAGGTATAGTCATATTTCCAGTGTAACCATTTTCTCATTTTAATCCCTGCATGTATGTACAATTCAAATGTTAGTAATAAAAATACAAATATAATTGAACTAAGAAAATTAAACCTGAAATCAGAATGTACAACTATTGTTAGAAGCTTATCTAAAATCTCCTTCTCATGAAATTTTCTTTCCAATTGAATACCAATTGGATCATAGAAATCTGGATGGATTTCTATTAAAAATTAGGAAATGTTCAAAATAGGAGATGAAATGCCAGATTGTGGATATGAGATTTTAGATTCAAAGGCCTGGAAGAAATTGTTAGTGTTATGTGTAAATGTTAAGCTATTGACAATCTTCCATGAAGGAAAAATTTCCAAATATTTTTCAAATGAATCAAACAAAAATGGATGGAAATCTTTCAAATGAAATGGAAAATTATTAATTAAATTGGATTGCTGGCAAATTTCTAAAAATACATTTTCTTGTTGATATTGCCTTTGAGAAGGTAGAAGCTTTTGATAAAACATTAGCATTGATTGAAATTGAAATTGAAATAGTTTTTGATGCTTTTGATTATTATATAAAACTTCAATTTTCCAACAGGGCAATGTATCAATTGAATATTTTATAATAAAGTGCTCAATATGCCAGCATAATGTATCAAAAATTTGAAAAATAAAATCTGAAAATAAATCTGATTTAATACAAAATAAGTGAGGAAACAAAAATAAAAGGAAATCACTAATGTTACAACTAATGTTACAGCACAATTGGGATAGTTTTGAAATAATTTCTTTTTTCACAAGAATTGGCCAGAATTATGGAATTTGAGTAATTTCGAATTCCAACTTGTGAATTAGAAAGATATTTATGATTATGAACATGAATGAAAGCTTGATCATGATATGAATCATAAATTGGAATATTTTCTTGAATAGTGAAATCATGAAGATGATTATCTGCTTTAAAATGAGGATTAGTTGAAATAATTTCTAAATTGAAATGTTCCTTATTCCCAGATGTTATTTGAATTTTCTTATGAGAATTCTCTTGAGAAAAATAGAAATCAACATCTTCTATGTCAGAGTAATTATCATAAATGACTTCACAAGATTCTTTAGAATTCCCTTCAATCTCATCCAATATATCGAAACAAGGAGGAACAATAATTTCATGTTCATTAATGGCAAAAGAATGATCATTAATTGCTTCTCTATCTTGATAAAAAATTAATGGTAATTCATTTAGATCAGCCTCTGTATTTTCTGAAATATCATTAACACCAAGAGGGGAAAAATTACCATCATTAAAAATATCAGGATAAAGGGAAAAATGTGAATCTGAAATAATGCATTTAAAAATGTTTCGGTTTGAGAACTCTTGTGCATTGTGATCATTGTAAATTTCAGATTCTAGATCATTCCTTTGCGTGCGCATGCTTTCTTGAAGAATGTTGTTTTTCTGCTCTGATTTCAGCATTTGTTCATTATGAAAAGATTCAGAAATTTGTACAGAAGTTTGCATTTTATTAGTTACTTTGATTGTTGCTTGCACTTGCTGATTTGCAATCTGATTTTCTGAATTTAATGCAGAGAAACTTTCAGATTCCAATGCAGGTCTTTCTCCAAAATTGTTGTTGTTGTCTTCTTGCATTTGATTAGAAATATTTTCCAAGCTTTGTGAAACCTTTTCATCACAATTTATTTACACACCCAAATTGGAATTCTCAGAAGGGGATGGAACAAGACTTGAACTAATTTCATATGGATCGGGACTAGGGGGAAGAGAATAATTATGTTCAAACCAATCTAGTGATTCTTCTTTCATAGGTTCATCTTTGACATTAAATTTTAAACAATTCAAATGAAGTCGAATATTAAAATCTCTAACAAACTCATTTTCATTTCGTAGATATTCAATTTCATCACATACCTGATCATAATCATAGCGGTCAAATTTAAAAATGAAACTTGTAACAAATTGATCCCAGCTGTGAATTGAGGCAACCGGAAGAGTTCTACATCAGTTTCTGGCTTCTGCCGCAAATGTGAGAGTAAAAATTCTGCATAAAATGCCTTCATCAATTCCTTGAAAATCATAATTTGAAATATTTTGAATAAATTGAAGGACATGATTAAAGGCAGAAGAATTTTTCTTACCATTGAATTTACCTGAGACAAGAGTCTTACCACTTCGGGTGGAGTATTGGAAGATGCACGTCCATGGATACAACTCCAAATTGGAAGTTTAAGAGGAGCCATCGTGATTAAATAAAATGTTAAAATTGAAAAGGCTCCAACAAACAACAAGTTTCAGGCCCTCCTTCTAGCGCCAAAAATGTTGAAGCCTCGAAAATCGCTGCTACAACATTGAGGAATAACCACCCGGTCCGGACCTTAATACAGCTCCTTTTCCGTTTATGATAGTGGCTTCGACTGGTTTAACTAGGTCTAGTTACCTCTTCCCTATCACTATTTTTTTTTTTACAGGAACGGATAGTTGATTATATTAATACTGGTCAAAGGACCTCAAGACTGGTTACAAAATGGAGAGCAGGATTCAGCATTGTCCATGAGCAGGACCGAATCCTCTTTTTCTATGCCCTTCCAGGGATTGTTACAATTTATTTTCCGGATAGCCGCCTCAATCTTCCCCTCTTTAAATATGCAGACAAACTGCTTTAGTAACAAACAGTAAAACATTATCAGTCATTTAAGGAACAGGATCCCAGCTTTTGACTCCATCTCTGTCTATGACTCCGAGTGGGAGGGAAACCGCTTTGTTAGCTTCAGCATCAGCTTCTGTATTATTGCCTCTCTTAACATGGTAGAAATTCAGGGTCTGGAAGGAGTTCGTCAATACTCTTATTCTTCTAATCAGCCTGGACAATCTTAAATCAGAGGGGAAGGTGCTGTCCACCATAGTTTTAATGATGGATTGGGAATCTCCCAAGACCAACGCCACTCGAATACCAAGCGATTTGAGTTGTTTAAGGCCTTGAAGTAGCGCCAGAGCTTCGACCTGGATGCTAGTATTGTAGCCAATACCCCAGGTGTAACTGAGAACTTTGACCCCATCTGCATTTTTTATTACCCCTCCAGCTCCGGATCTACCCGGATTCCTTTTCGCTGCACCATCAAATGAAAGAATCCACTGTGCCTGCTGTAAACAAAAAGACAGGAATTCAGAAGCGCTGAGCCTAATTTGCCAGTCGAAAAGTGGTAAGGGCGGCCTGTCCAAAGCAGCGAATCGAAGCTCCAGGTGATCGCACCAAACAGCTTCGTGCTCCCTCAGACCAGCATCATTGAGAAACTCCCCCATACATTCTTTAAATTGCGCTTTGATTTTGAGCCAGATGCTCTTGGGATCGCTACGCTTGTCACTGAAGATCCGCCGGTTTCTCTCTAACCAGGTATGCCAACTGATGATTTTAGGAAGGATGCACCAGGCTTTTTGGAGATGCGTGTTCTGTGGGGGGCCTCCAGGGAAGGAGCGCAGCCAATTAGAAAATAAATCCTGTATGCTATGCGGAAGGGCGAAGTCCAGATCCCAGGGACCTAAAGCCTCAACCCAAAGATCTGTCACGAACTTGCAATGAAGCATCAAATGCGCAGCCATTTCAGCACATTCACCACACATCGAGCACCGGGATGGACCGTAGTGTCCTCTTTTCATTAATCTGTCCTCCGTTAGAATCCGCTGGTGGCATAGAAGCCAGCAAAAAAAATCTATTTTAGGCAGCGAAGGATGCCTCCATAATCCTCTCCAGGGAGACGGATCTGGAGGGACATGGGGGATTGCAGAGAGCTGTCTGTAGCCCTGGGAGACCGAGTATTGCCCTGGGGACGGACCCCAGCCTCGAACATCGACTTTTCTGCAGTGCAATGGGGCCTTCCCATTTAAAAAGTCTAGGAGAGAGTCAAGCTCACTAATGAGGTTCGGGGGCACCACGAAGTTGATCCAGCTGTGCCAATCTCCATTATCCCAGGTTGAGATATCCCACAGAGTGAAATGGCCAGCGCTATGCATCCAATCTTTCAACGAGTGCAGTGATCTGTCATTCTCCAGAGGCTCACATCCCATAATCCTATCCTCCCAGATTCGAATTTGCTTGCCATTACCCGGAATCCAGTGGGCATATTGACAGATTAGGGAGGAGGCTTTTGCACAGAGCTTTTGAATTGACGAGCTGGGCTTGACAACAGGTTGGTCCAAGCATCTTTTCCTCTTACCATGAAAATATTTCTTCCACAAAGCACACTGAGCCCACCCCGGATTAGGTGCGATGATCCTCCAGATTAGCTTTGCTCCCAACGCAAGATTTTGAAGGCTGAGATTCTTGAAATTCAGACCTCCTTCCAGTCTGGGCATGGAGATTTTGGTCCAGCTTATCAAAGGTATTTTCTTAGCATTGTCTTTCCCACCTTTCCAAAATAATTTTCTTGTAAAATCCTCCATTTTCTTTATGATGCCAGCAGGGGCCAGCAACACAGCAAATTGAAAGGTGGGGAGGCTGTTTAGAACAGCATTTATAAGCACCGATTTCCCAGCCAGATTTAGCCAAATGAGGCCCCATGATAGGATCTTGGCTTTAAACTTATCCAGCAGAGGTAACCAATCTTTGTTAGCAGCATTTTTTTGGAACACTGGAAGACCCAGGTACTTGAAGGAAGACCAGGTAGAGGAGGCAGCGAAGCCAAAACAGCTGGATATGGCTTGAAGAGTAGCTGCAGGGGTGTGCCAGCAATAGATTTGACATTTATCTTTGTTGAGACTGCTTCCAGATTCATGGCAATAATCATCAATCACCTCCTTGAAACCTTTAGCTGAAGGCACTGAAGCAGCACCCAGCAAAAGGGAATCGTCAGCGAACAGAGCATGGTTAATGCTCTTGACTCCTCTAGCTATGCTCAGGCCCATGAGGTCTTGATCCTGTAATTTTTTATTCAAGAGGAAGCTGAGCACAGAGGATTGAAGAACAAAGAGCAAAGGGGATAAGGGACACCCTTTTCTCAACCCACGGGAAGCTTTAAAAAAGTCTGTAGCCCTGCCATTCACCAGAGGGGCAATCCAAGGCTCACTGATACATGCCTTGATCCACTTAATGAATTTAGATCCAAACCCAAATTTTTCCAGTACATTCAGCAAAAATCTGTGTCTCACTCTGTCGAAGGCACTCTCCAGATCTAGCTTGACAGCCATACCTTTCTCTTTGCGGACCACACTAGAGTGGATCGCCTCTTGGACCAAGATGAAGTTGTCCACAAGCTGTCTTCCCTGAATAAAGCCTCCTTGATTCTCAGGGATGATACCAGGGAGGATGGTTTTAAGTCTGTTGGCAATAACTTTCGTGATCAGCTTATATCCGATGTTGCAAAGAGAAATGGGTCGGAATCTGCTGAAGGAGTTTGCCCCTTTCTCCTTGGGAATAAGAGCCAAAAAGGATGAATTGGTGCTTCCCCCAATTTTCTGGCACTCTTGGGATTTCCGAATCATTCTACATAGATCCTTCTCCACAATTGACCAGCAGGATTGCAGGAAGCTGGCGGTAAACCCATCGGGCCCCGGGGCCTTATCTGGTTCCATAGCAAAGAGGGCTCTCTTTACTTCGTTGTTGGTAATCTCAGCTTCCAGGAAATGATTCTGTGTGTCGGATATCAGTGAGGGGACCTCGTTCACAAGAGTAGAGTCCTGTTCCAACACCTCCACTTCTTTATAGAGATTGTTGAAATGAGTGAAAGCCGCGGTTTTGATACTATGGATGTCACGATGCGTGATGGTCTCAACCGTTATTTCAGAGATGGAGTTGCGGCAGATTCGGGCCTGAGCTTGCTTATGAAAGAATGAAGTATTCCTATCTCCCGCCTTGAGCCAGAGACTGCGGGATTTCAATCTCCAGTAATCTTCCTCTGCCAGGCTAGCTTTAAGAAGCGATTGCTGGAGTGAGGCCTCTTCATCAAGCCTCACCTTAGTGATCTCAACATTTTCTGATTCCAGTTGATGCTTCTCTAACCTTTCCTGGATCGCTTTCCTCTTCCCTATCACTATTGGTTTATGATGTTTCCTTAAATACCAATAGACAGGGATATCAGATCAATTCTTCTTGCTAATCAGGCAAGAGAATGACCCTTAAGCTGATTTGGGTTCAGCCAAACCACAATTAAAATTTTGCCTCTTTGAAAAGAGGACTTAAAAGAATGTAAATTTAATCTAATTGCAAACTTATTCTATAATGCAAGCAAAAAGAAACTAATCTAAATCCTATCTCAATCAGGTAGATGAAAATCTAACCCAATTAAGAGCAAGATAATTAAGTGATGAGAATTAAAATATGTCCGGCTTTTAATTAATGTCAAACTAACGAATAAATTCAATTAGCTCACATTTGTGAGTACCAAAACACATTCTATTGAGACCATTTGACTAAAATAATAAATCAACAACACTCCGGAAGAAATTCACAAAAATGATATTGATTATCAAACTAATCAAGCCAATAATTAAACAATAATATGTGGAAGAAATTCACAACATATTATTATTTAAAAAATTAGTTTTGTAAGACAGATTTCTGAGCAAATCGTTACTCAAAAATCAGAGTTAAATCCATAAGAACAGAGATACTTAACAATTTGAGACAAATTATCCATATCAACATAAATGCATAAACATGAATAAAATGAAACAACAATTTTATTAACATAAAAATGAAACTGGTATTTGATATAGAAATGCCAAAAATACCATTTAATTGAATCCGCTTCTCTGATCTTGGTCTCTAACAGTACTTTACATTACTTGAATTTCTGCTTTCAAGACTAGAGTTGCAGAAATGCAAACTTTGCCCATCATGCATAATTCAAGACATAAAGAAAAACCCTCAATAATTTTCAGATCTGAAATTTTTCTCTCCTCCCCATCTACAATTCTAAATTCCTATTACAGAAATGCTTTTAGAAGTCTGGAATTGCAGAGGAGAGCAACACCTATTCTATTCTGCAATCTGTTATTTATAATATTTGCAAAGGAATTCTTGAGATGAAAGTTTGTTGAAGAAAATCTGCCCAATCACTTTTATTTGCTCAAAAATTCAAATCTTTTAATTGCTGGAGCTTTCTCATTGATTGAGATCTTTTTCTTCATATATCTTCTACTATTTTCCTGCAAAAAGAAATCAAAATGAATTAAAATGTAACAATAAAATAAAATAAAAAAATACCATTTCTGGCATTAAAACAAATCCAATCAAATTTAATTTAAATAAATAATTGAAAATAAAATATAAACTCTCTATTGATGCCTGGGATAGTTTAATTGGTCAAATATATCATTGATGAGCGAATCTACAATTAGAAGAGGCTTGGACAAATGAAAATGCAGAAAATAAATCAGAAATTTGATTTTGCTTTAGAAATTCGGAGCTTGATTTTCTGCATGATTTTTGACCCAATTAATGACCAAATCTATTAGTGGAACCTTCTCATAAATGTTCTCCTTGATTTTATCTTTCCAATGAGCCGTCCTGGGCCTCATTTGGCCAATTAAAACTCATTATTTGAGCCTCCAAAGTTGATGAGTCAAATCTGGCATAAATCTGGAAATTCTGTTTGCTGGGCTAAAAATCAGAATTTTTAATTAGAATTTTAATCCTAAATTAGATTCTAATTATCTAATAATTAATTTTAATATATGAATGATTTGAAAAAGTTAATTTAAATATGATTAATATTATAATTCAAATTATATTAAAATTATAATAAACATTATAATTATAATATAATTATTATAATATAAAAATATAAAAATTAATTTACAAACCATTGGAATCAATCCAAACCCAAAATCCATAAAACAAACCATTGAAATCAATCAAAACTCATTAATTCATCCATGTAAGTTTGTGGAAGGATATGGTGAGTGGAGTGTGAGGTGAGGGTGACGTGAGGTGAAACAAAAACTTTATATTAAAAAAATTTAACACATCGCATATCACAAGAACCTTGGATCGGGGTTTTTTAAATGTGCATGTTCTAAAAATTGCGATGGATCCGAAATTGCGAAATTGCGATGGATCCGAAATTTGCGATCTGCGATCTGCGATGAATCTGAAATTTGTGATCTACGATCTGTGACGGATTCGAATTTGCGATCCGTAGACCGACGAACTTAAATTTGCGAATTTGCGATTCGGCGATCCGGCGTATGAATCTGAAATTTGCGATCTGCGACGGATCCGATGAATTTTTTTTTTTTTTTTTTTTTTTTTTTTTAGCTATGAAATTTTGTAAACTGCAGCCACTCCGAAAAAGAATAAAAAATAACATTTTTAACCCAGACTAGAAAAATGATGGTACTTCAAAGGAGTACCATTTTTAAACCAGTTGACCAAATGAGGCGAAACAAGCGTCAATGGGAGGCTTATAAAAAATCGATTCAATCAAAACAAGAATCCAAAGAAAATGAAAAATTAACAAAAGCGTAGGATAATCAGTTAAATAAAATCCTAAAAGGTGCTTAGCCAAAAATTTATAAAAAAGGTCCCCATTATTTGAAGTGAACAAGTCAAAAATGGGGAGGTTGTGTTTTACCACAACAGTTCCCTATGAAGATGTTCCAAGATATGAAGACTTTATGACAAATAAATTCATGACATCGAAGGAAGGAGATCTTCAAGGAGTTGGTTGTCCCATCATCTCCACCTGAGATGATGTTGTAGGTCTCTCTTTAAGAGTGAGCCTGGAAACAAGTTTCTTACTTGGAATAAATTTGGAAATTCCTAAGCCAAGAGAGAGCTTACGTACATTCCTTCTGTAGGAATGAGTACATTCCTTTATTGGAATAAATATTCAC
This sequence comes from Pinus albicaulis, assembly GCA_034641835.2. NCBI lineage: Eukaryota > Viridiplantae > Streptophyta > Pinopsida > Pinales > Pinaceae > Pinus > Pinus albicaulis. The sequence goes on from CM076575.1 coordinate 149,950,489, forward strand.
TCCCTAATTGAGAGGGAGATATAGACACATCATTCTGGCCTTCACTTGGGAAGATAGAATGGAGGATTGGGTAATCATTTTTCATTCGATGCTAGTTGAGGATGAGATTGGGCATCCAAGATAATAGTATTCTTAAAGGATTGATATTTTTTGAGGACTGGGAATCCAAGAAAAGAATAGTCCTAATGGAACACACCCTGAGAACCTAGGTGGGGTATATTTCGAGAGAGACAATGATGAGGGTGTCTATAAATCATTGGTCTCGCCAGCATTGAGCTCAGATCTTGTGGAGAGATAGAGTTGTTGGTCAAGGCCTTGCTATGTCACAATGTTGGTTGATATGATGCTATACAGATGGATTACCAATCAGATTCTTCTTATGAGAAATCCTTCAAATTGAGAATGACCAAGTATCATTATGAATACCTCCCTACTTATGAGGGAGCGTTGAAAAGCGTAACTAGGTTCAATATTCATAATGACATGTAATTATGATTTTATGTAAGATATGTAAAGAATAAAAATAAAATTACTGTAATGCTTGCATCATGGGTTTCATGAGAAATATATTTTATTTTTAGTTAAATCTCCCATTGAGAGCCTTTAGGGATATTTTCATCTAGTCATAAAAGTCTAAAGAGTCATTTCCATGTAATGAAGGCATGTTACACATTGTAAAGAATCATATTTGTCTTTATAAGTAATCCTCCAAGACCTTGTCAGTATCCCTCACTCAAGTTGGCCTACAATGGAAGGATTATTCTATAAAGGTGAAGTTGGCCTACTCCAAGAGATCCTGTCAGCCTAACTGTCATGGAAAAAATACTATATATATACCAATTCTCGGCCTCATTTGAAGGAAATCAATTCGGTGAAGTAGGTCTCTCATAACAAACGTGAAATTCATATTAAAAGTAACCTTAAGGATAGTGAATAAAGAAGGAAGGATAGTGAAGGAGAGTGTGATCATTAAGGATTGTTTTGAGCTAGTCTACCCTCGCAGGTGTAAGAATTGTAGGTCCAAAGTCGGCTAAGGTGACCTTGTTTGGGTGAAGAAATTTGCTGAAGGAAGTCAAGTAGGAGAGGGAAGAGTCTCTCTCAAGGAGTCTATTCAAGATGAAAAATTGATCTAGGGTTTATGTTGTGAAGAAAAATGATTATAGATCTACAAGAAGGGTTGAAATTCTAAAGGAAGTCGGGAATAAGAAGAGGAAGAGCAGCGTTGAAGAGGAGGCTAGTGACTTGGTCTCGGGAGGTCTCTAGTGTAAAGGGTATTTGTCATGGTCTTGGTATTTTTCAACTGAAGTTTCTATAAGAAGAATTTTGTTTTGGTTTTCCTCTCAAAGAGTGAGAGATTTTGGCCCTAACCGACAAGCCTATATATTGCGTCTCTTGTCTTTGTATTGTTCATAATATGGTAATTATCTTGATGAAAAGAACACAATAATAAATCCAGAAGTGAAGATTGTAATCAAGAATTAAAAATACTATCACAACCAATTATCATAAGTAAAGAAATCACCTAAATATTGATGCCCTAGATTTCTCAACAGGGGTTTGGGAAAGAAGAAAAAAAACCAAGAAGAGGCCTATGGATTGTACCTCAGTCTCACCTTAGCTCAACAAAAAGGAATCATGGATATGAATATCCTAGGGGAATCCCTTATGTTCATAAAACATATGAACCATAACTCTGTCGCTCAGAACAACAAACTGAATCAAATACTCAAGAGAGCCCAGGGAATGCTACCTCTCTTTGGGAATACAAATTTTTTCACATCCTAAAAGGTCAAAACAAGGAAGCTGATATGCAAGCCAACAAGGCCTACCAAATGAAAAAAGAAAGTAACAAGGTAAACGAAATAAAGGTACATTTTCCTATTTCCTAATTTCTTAGATGAAAATCCTAAACCTGAAATTTAATCTCAGCTCCTATATAAAAAAATCGGAATCATAAGTCAAAAATGATGGTTATAGTGGATTTTCATATCCCTATTGCCCCTCTTCCTTTGAAGATTCATGAAACTATTGGTTTCGTCCTCTCCTTCGAGGTCCCTTCCCTCGGCCCTCCCCTCTTCCACCTCTCCCACCTCATCACCTTCACCCCTTCCCCCATCCTCCCCCCTTCCAACTTTCCCACCATATCACCCTCACCCCGACCGCTCTCTCTCGTACACCTCGCCATCCATCGATTCTCTCCCTTCTTCACCCTTCCTCCCATCCTCCTCATCCCAGACACATTCGCCCTCTCACTTATCGTCCCTTCTCCCCACCTCATGATTGTAATCCTTAGCGTGATGACCTCTTTCATTTTTCTCGTGCCCGCATATCTCAGTACGTCGAAACACTTGGTGTACGCTTGTGCTTAAATGTGGGAACTCCGTATATTGCTACTCAAATCTGGATCCATAGTAGGAGCATTCAATAAAAAAACATGTGAAATCTCTTTGAACGAGAATTTCACTTAATCCTTCTAGGTTGGACCAGACGGTGAGCGCAAGGGAAGGTGAAATTAGACAAGGCGGAAGTCGTTTCAGAAAGCAGGATCATCATGGTGGATCATTGGGATCCAGGAGGTAAGCCCGCAGTCCCACACTTCCTCGTATGGCTAAGGCTCAGAAAAATATATAAATAGATGCATAACAATTTAATCTTTTGCAAAAAGAGCAGGTATGTATTTTTCTTGGTTGTTGTTGGCGCAAGGACCCCTTGGCAAGGCATGTGTAGTCAAGAAATTTAGGGGATTTTTATGGTAGTGGAGAAAAAGAAAGCCATCCTCTGGAGTGTGAGTTTTTAACTAGTAAGGGTGTCAATTTTGTTTTAGTTGCTCAGGGGGAGACAATTGAAGGGGATTGGGAGAAGTTTGGATTATGTGCAGTCATTGTTGGGTTCTTTGTTTTAATGTGTCAAACATTTAGATCAATTGACACAGTGAGTCATTCTCACTATGAAGTTTCGATCTTTAACTCCTGGGGCCGTCGTCACCCTTTCTCGGGCAGGATGGTGGCTCGTTCAGATAAGAGGCGGGTGAGGATCCCTCCTCAGGTAGAATTCACACCACCTCACAGTGAGATTTCTGGCAAGGAACACTTCAAACTCGTGGAGGGATTGGGATTTATTCAGAGGTTTCTTTAGCAGCAGCAGGAGGATGTGTATGAAATGTAGGAGAGGCAAATTGAAAAGAACCAAAAGATTCGAAAATTAGAAGATGAAATTGATGCTCTACTAAATCAAATTGAGGACCTTCAAATCAAATAGGAAGGAAATAAGTCCTAGTCTGTAGATAAAACAACAAGAATATACCTCAATCATCTAGTTTCCATGGAGGACTAGCCTGCTTCTTTTGTTTGAGATTTGATAATGAAATATAAATGTATTTTTCTTTTAAATTGATTTTGTAGGGTACATAGTAGTAATTAGTAGTAATCAAGTAAAAGCTATATGGTTTTTTGTAATTTGGAAGGGAATTGGGTTTGGATGAACTGTATGCAAACTTTGATGCCTAAAGTTGGCAATGTACTCAATCTGTAATTCTCCCGGTTTTTTTTGTCGTGAACAGGGGCAAGTTAATATAATCATACTACTCTTTACTGTTAAAAAAATGGTTACAGAGTTAGTCCCTTTACATATGTTGGAAAGGCCATTGTTTCACTATGTTCCAAAGATCCAAAAATGGAGTGCCCAACCTTCTGTCTAGATTTGGCATCTATATTGAATACATAACACCTATAAGACCGATAGTAGACCCCTGGATACTTGGCAAACTGACACTGCATTTTGAAGAACAAAATTCGTAAGTGAAACCATTGAATTCAAGCATCGACAAAGAGTTTATTCATCCAAACCAGGACTGGAAGAAGTCATGGCTTTCTTCCTTTCAGGATTCATGTCAGGAACTGCATTGCACAGTAAAATCTCTCCATCACTCGGACTTTCCAACTTTGCAACCCGCACACTCAGGTCCAAGATTTTTGCCTGCAACTCTGCCACTTAATTTTGATCTTGTTGCATCGAGTAATGAAGATCAACCTAATCTAGTAGTTAAGTAAAATCCCTTATATGGGCATTGAATCATAATTAATGTCGCTCCTTTGATTTTTTTTTGGGAAAAAAAATTGTCGCCCCACCAACCATTTGAATTTTTACCATGGTATTCAGGGGAAGTGATAGTCTCCTTGATTTAATTCAATTTGTCCTGGGTTCAGTGAAGCGGCAAGCCCCTTTATTTGCTAATGTAGCAGCTTGACCATTTTGATTACGTTAGATATGGAAGAATTCAATTTATTTAAAAAAAAAAAATAGAAGACCAATTCTTTTTCTTCTTCTTTTTTTAAATCTAGGATAATTGGTAACTGGTGAGAGTTTTCCTGAACAAGGTTCAGGATCAAATCCTACTGGTTGAGTGATAGAAAGAGGTAACATGACTGTTCATTCAATGGTGAACAGCCAACATTGAATCCCTAAAAACAGTGATGTCTCCACTATTTTTCCATTTAGCTAATTCTAAACATTTCTATAACGTCAAATATTCAGCTTGGTTGTTAGAGACAACCCATAATTCCAAACATATTAAATTCTTATTTGTTCATAAAAACTAAAATCACCCTTCCTGCTCTTGTCACCACCAATAATAATAATTTATTAAAAATAAAAATAAAAAATAGAAATTAATAAAACATTTAAAAACAATAATTAAAAATTAAAAATAAATAAAATAATTTTAAAATTAATTGATATGATTTTTCAAAATTTATAAATGAAAAATAAAACTAAAATTTAAATGTTTTGAATTTTTAAAAAAATAACATTAAAAGAAAATAGATTTAAAAATAATAATAAAATAAAACTCCGGAAAAGTGTCGCCCCTCTCCAACTGATAGTTCCTTTTTCAAATTTTTAATAATTTTTTTTTATGAATTTTATTTAATCTTTTATTTATTTTATAGTTTTTATTTATTTTTTTATTTTTTATGTTTTTTTTTTAACTTTTGTAAAAAAATTGTATTATATATATATATATATATATATTATTTTGTTTTTAGTGATTTTATTTTTTTTTAATAATTATATTTATATTTTGATGTATTTTTCTTTAAATTTAAAGAATATATATATTACTCTTTTTTATATTTATATAAATGTTTTAATTATATTTATTTTTATTTTTTTTAAACATACTATTAAATTAAAATAGTTTTATTTAAATTCAATTTATAAATATTTATTTTTTTAATTTAACATTACTCTTTACTCTTACTCTTACTCTTTTATATATATATATATATATTGGATTGATTTGATATTTTAACATTTAATCTATTATTATAATAAATAAAAATAGAGCAAAATAAATATTTTAATATTTTAATTATAGAAATAAATACATAGTAAATATTTATTTAATCTTCAAGAATATATTGAATAATTCTTATTTCATAAAAATAAATAATATTCAAATTATAAACATTAATCAATTAAAAAAAAAAAATTTGATATTATGATTTTATTCTCAAATTTAGTCAAACTAGCCGTTATTTTTTCATCTTGTCCTGATGATGAACCACACTGGCTGGTTCAAAATGCGTCTTGACCAAGATGTGATTTTTACCGAAATATTTTTCTCACAATTGATGGATCACAGAAGCAAAATTCCTAATGTTTTAATTATTGTCATTTTAAATTCGTATTTTTTAAGGTTTTTTTTAAATTTGATTTTTAAATTGCTTTCAAATTTTTTATTTTAATCATTTTTATGTTTAAAAAAATGCTTTCGAAAATACTTTAATTTGATTTTTTTAAATTAAAATTAAAAATTTCACATTTTTAATTAAAAAAATGAAAATTTCACATTATTTCATTTTTTTTTAGTTTTTTTCTTGATTTTTGGTACACCAATTATTTTATAAATGATAGCTCAAAAATATTGCCATTTTAGTATCCCATTGAAAAGCAATCAAGTTGTCTTATGTTGAGATTTTAAAAGAGTTTTAGAGTGATTCTTTGATTTAGATATTGATGTTTAAGCATTTTTTTCAGTCATGATATTTGGTTTATAATATCATGGTTAAAAAATGTTGAAATATTAAAGTTTTTGTACTCACGATATTTGGTTTTAATTCCATGATTGAAAATTGTCAAAATTTTGAGGTTTTTCACAGTCATACGATTTGATCTTTAACTCCATGGTTGAAAATTGTTGAAATTTTAAGGACTTCCTTGATTGCAATTTTATTTTTTAATGTCATGGCTGAAAAATATTGTCACTTTAACCCTAAAAGAAGGGTGATACAACATCACCACTTGTCAATTGCAGAGTATTTTTTTTCATGTTTTGTGCGCAAAAATAGAGTTTTTTGTGTTAGAGTTTTCCTTTTGAGATTATAGTTCTCATTAAGTTAGTAACATTCTTCTCATTGCAATCATATGTTTTATGATGTTCAAGTCATTTTCTCTCTTTTAAGACCTTTAATTTTGAATAATTAAAATTTTAGTCAAATTAAAGCAATATCAAGTGAAGTTCGCCTTGGCTTCCAATTTGGGGGGGTTATTAAATGTGGATCCAAAATACATAACAGTCGTGAATGTATTAAGTTAAATCATATTGCCACTCTTATTTAAAGACATTTGAAAGAATAGTTAGTTTTTTTTTTTTGAAACGATTTCAAAATGATGCTATGATTTTCCACATTGATTAGGTTAAATCATGTTACCACTCTTATTTACTTACATTTCAAAGAATAATTGTTTTGTGTTTTTGCAATGATTTCAAAGTGATGTTATGATTTTCCATATTGATATGTTAACAACTTTTGTGATTACACTCGTCTAAACTATAATGTTTTCCCCTAATCAAATTATATTAATTGCAAAACCCAATTTTAGCAAAATCCAATTTTCCAGTCTTTATGGTAGGAGAATGGCACTTCAATTTGGTTTTATAGCTTTTATAAGTATGGCATTGTAACAAACACAGTTCGTATACTCAAAGGAATGCTCTGATACTAATGCAATGACCAAAAGTCATTTATGAGGTTTAAGTTATTTTCTCTCTTTTAAGACTTTTAATTTTGCATAATTAAAATTTTAGTCAAATTAAAGCAATATCAAGTGAAGTTCACCTTGGCTTTCAATTTGGTGGGGGGAGGGGGGGGTGGGGGGTTATTAAATGTGAATCCAAAATCTATAACAATCCTGCACGCATTAAGTTAAATCATGTTACCACTCTTATTTAAAGACATTTGACAGAATAATTGTTTTTGTGTTTTTGAAACGATTTCAAAGTGATGTTATGATTTTCCATATTGATTAAGTTAAATCATGTTGCCACTCTTATTTACATACATTTCAAAGAATAATTGTTTTGTGTTTTTGCTATGATTTCAAAGTGATGTTATGATTTTCCATATTTATATGTTAACGACTTTTGTGATTACACTCATCTACATTATAAATATTTTCCCTAATCAAATTATATTAATTGCAAAACCCAATTTTTGCAAAATCAAATTTCCTAGTCTTGATGGTAGGAGAATGACACTTCAATTTCGTTTTATAGCTTTTATAAATATGGCACTTAAAAGAAATAAGAAATCATAAAATAAATTGTGGTAGGAGAATGACACTTCAATTTGGTTTTAGACCTTTTATAAGTAAGGAACTTAAAAGCGATAAGAAAATCATAAAAACAATGAGAAAATCATAGGATTAGCCTTTAAAAGATGGGTTATTGATGAAAGGGAAAAAAGTAACACTCAATGATAAAACATGTTTAATCCATTGTTATTGCCCCTTTGTGATGTAATTGGATGCTCCCCTTGGTCATTAGGCACTCACACATATTTCTTTTAATTTAACCAATTGTAAGACTAAATTTGAACTTTAACAATATTATAAACCAAATGTGATATGTTAGCAATGGAAATAACATTATTACTATGAATTCATTCATTTTCCATTGAATTCAAGGTAATAGAAATATATTAAAAACAAATTAAAAAGAAAAAATTATGAAATAATGTTTGTGAATGAATGCAAGCCCATCAAATTGATCATTCAACCACCCAGCCATTCATATCCATTTGGAAGAATAAATAAAAATGGTAAAAGGCCCCCGTAGACAACAGAAAAATTTCTCATAACATGGAAAAAGAATGTTGATTGGATAAATGGAAGAATCATACATTAAATACAATATACCTTTTCTTTGTATGAGAGTTTATCTCTTCCCAAGGATGTGATAACTTGTTCTTGGATACACATAAGTCACAGATTGATGTTATGACATTTACAGAGGCATTCCCAAGACACAGTATAACTCCAAACAACAAGTATCGAGGTCAAATCACACATGCATCTTTTTTCCTCTTCCCCTCTTGTGGTACCATAGTTCCCTTGTTTCTTATCAAGAAAACTTTTTGGTGGATATTGTATCATTACATATATCCATTTATACATGTCATAGCATAAATACAACATGGAAACATAACAAACACACCATAACCATAGGCCACTATTGGGAATCCACTAATTAGGCCTTCTCCTTGATCTCCACACTAAGAATATTTCAATGGATTTCACATTTTTACAAGACTAGGTCATTATAACCTAACCCACATAAACAAAGTATCATAAAAAAAACACATGATACAAATAATACATGATTTAAAATATTATATTTTGTGAGTCACACTAGATTATACACTCTTTTCCTATCATGAAATAGCTTCACCCCAAGCCATCATCCCCTCCACACTTATCCAATACGCACCCAGGTCATCCTATGTTGCCCTATCCAACACCATTTAGCCTTGTTATCGTCCCAAGCTTCACCGCCTTCTTTATCTCTAACCCCTTCATTGTCTATGACCTAATTTCAACCCTTTCTAAACCGATCCCAATCCCTCTCCTCAACAGTACAATTGTAACCAAAATGTTTGATTTGCAAGGATAGTGATCTTTTTAATGACAACAACTTTCAAATAAGTAAATGAAACACTTTTGAACACAATGTTTATATTCAACAACCACCTCTCTCGAACACCATGCTTATATTCCAACACCCACCTCTCTCGAACACCATGCTTCTATATCAGTTTTCTCCTTTTGGGCCACCTAGATTATAATGATTATGGAAAAAATAGAGAATCAAGTCTAAAATAAAATAAAATAAAATAAAAGGAATTTGATTTTATAATCATACGAAAAAGTTAGTGGGAGTGGAATTTGAAAAACTCATCCTAAAACCACTATTTATGGAAATGAAAAGCCATGAAAACCTAGCTCTTCAACCCCCTCTAAGGTTCCAAATGTACAATTTTTAATCTTAAAAACATGGAGGGGTTATTTGAACCCAACACGTATTGTCAAGAAAGAGTAGATTCAACACTGAACCTTCGATTCTCGGGTAAAATGTGTTAAAGGGAAGAAGAAAGATCCCCCGCTCATTGAGTTCAAAGAGGTTATCTGAGCAAAAACTAAAGAGGAACATCTTAGGCAAGACAAGGAGTTGAATCTTGCATTGTGTGGAGTCCACCCTGTTTTTCTTCGCATTCTTTATCAATGAGCATCATTTTCCTCTATGATATCCATTATTCGAAGGACATAAACCTCAAGGAAACATTGGGTTGGAGCCAATTCGATTTTTTTCCTTCATTTAAGACCCATAGTGATCAACTTAAAGCCCTCCAAGTTATGAGAGAACTTTCCTCTTTTTCACCCAAAAAATTGTCTAGTCCTATACAGAAAAGTTATTCCATTAAAACCTCAAAGAAACATTGGGTTGGATCCAATTCAATTTTTTTCCATCATTTAAGACCCACAGGGATCAACTTAAAGCCCTCCAAGTCATGAGATAACTTTCCTCTTTTTGACCCAAAAAATTGTCTAGTCCTATACAGAAAAGTGATTCCATTAAAAGGCTCTACTTGAGTTCCTCCACACTCTTTCCTTCATATAAAACACTTTTCCATTTTGCAGAAAAAATCCATATACAAGTCTCTCCACACATCATTCTTCCGCACACTCAATTCCTGCATTATTTCTACCGCACTTTTACCTCCACATATCTGTGTAACCATGGAACCCATCAGTCAATCCCTCAACAACAGTCATAACCTCAGCACCAGTTTGGGTCAGATTGCCAAACCTACCTTTGCATCTCTGGAATCTCTCCTCGCTAAAAGCCATTGGAAATGCAAATGGGAAATTTTACTGCAGGTGCCCAGAAACAGAGGAATATTTCATAACCACTTATGCACGCATTTGTGTAGAAATGGACGTCAGCACCGGATTCCCAACTGAAATAATCCTAACAAGCAAAGACTATGTATGGAACCAGAAACTCGACTATGAAAGTGTCCTCTTCAGATGTCGATCCTGCTTTGAGACAGGTCGTCTAGCCAAAAATTTCCCAAAAGCCTCCCAGAAAATTTTTTCTAGAAAGAATCATCATAGATCTACATGGTGGGAAGGAGTACAAAAGGATCATTACAATGTCATCAAGGAAGAATACTCTCCAGAAAACTCTGAATTGCAAGAAATCAGGAAAGAAAGAAACAACCCTTAAGACAAGTAGGGGGAAAGCCCCGCCCAACAACAAAATAACGAACTCGACAGCTCCTCAAGCATCAAAAATTATGAGGATTCGAATACCGCGCAAAATAAATCTTCATCTAACAGCAAAGCAGATCTCTCAGATCCCAAAGATAAGACACCAGTGTCCCAAGGATCAGAAGAGATGAAGGAGTTGCAAGATAAAGGAAGTTGGAAGACCATAGAGAAGAAAAAGAAAGCTACAACACCAATCTTGCCAAGAAAGACGAGAAGCCAGACAATTAAGAATTAAGAAAATTATAGGTCCTATAGACCAAAGTTTGGTCTCAGTGGACATTAACCATCATCATCATCATCATACATCCACACAAATTCATCCTTCACACAACTCATTCACCTGCACTCGTTGGCATTATTTAACAGACATCACCTGTCAGGAAACTACTCTGCCACATTGTTCATGTCAAGGTCACTTAAAGTATTAATAAAGAGAATTTATCTCGAAGTAAAGGTGACGTGATGGAGATAATACTTTGGGATCTTCTCCCTACAAATACTCGTAAAGCAAAGCATGATCATGCTTAGTAACTTCTATTTATTATTTTTCCTCAACCAATGGAAAGGCGCAAAAGAGAATTCGATTATATTAGTAATTGCACTAAATAATGAGCAGTTAATAGCAAAGACTCACTAAAGGGATTTTTGATCAAGATATATTTCCCTAAGTACAACAAACATATAGGTACAAGAAATAACAGAGAACCAATTTGTAGTGAAACATTCAATTCACTTGCTCGTGTAGACAAAAAATTTCATTGGACGACTGCATACCAATGGTATTTGAACCTGTCACCAAACAAGAAAAGGAATAAAATATTCTGGACCATGGGACTAGAAAATATTTCATGTGTCCCTAAGGTATTTTATTTTAGGGAAATCGTTTAGTTATGTACAAAGCATTTTGATCCAAAGACGAAGATGGTCAATCTTGGAGTTAAAAGGAGTAAGTTCCCCTCACCCCAAAGACATTCAAAACTTTTGAAGTAATTGAAACTTACAAATTTGCTTAAGTTATTAGAGGTTGATACTTTCTTGTAGTCCTATGCAAATAAATAATAACATTCAAGAGTTTATAATGCCTTCAATAGTACATGTTTTTACTGACATTTCTTTCTTAGATATTTCAATATTTTTTTAACCTTCCATGATTTTTCATGGATTTTTTCCCGAGTAATGTGATGAGATACCACTGCAAATGTCCCTAAAAATTTTATTTACGCCTAATAATATTCTTTTAAAAGAGATGTCCTATTTAATTGGGGAAGACCTCATCTATATTGAATTATATTTCCAACTCATCAACCTACACCAGATTCACAAGTTTTTCATGACAATTGTTTTATCATGGCCTTAGTTTCTTGCCATACTTTCCATGGTGTACCCCATAAGAATAATTTGAATCTTTACCTTGAAACAATTCAATTCTTGTATCTTGTTTTGTGGAAGCATAAGGCCCATTTCACTTTTTCCAAATACAAGATTGTTTTGTCAAAGAATTTAGGCATTTAACTATTGCACGAGAACCCACTCGAATTTCAAATAAATCACAAGATTTACTATGGGTAAAGGGCATACACGAAGAGAGGAAAACACACTTGTCCACAATTATGAATTCCAATATATTCCCTTGTTGCTTCCTAAATTCGTATTGGACAGATATATTTTCACTGATAGTACCATCCATGGGTCATCTTATTTGAAAGAAAGAAAAGGAAACAATTCATTTCTTTGCCCTTTACTATGGGAGAAGTGGTTGTAAAGAACTCAACCCACTTGGAAGAATTTTCAGATTAATTAAAATATTTCAACTTAAATGAAGTACAGTCAATCCAAGTTTTTTATCCAACAGGAATATTTACAAGGTGTTGAGAAATAAATGTACTTGTAGATTAGGGTTGATTCCTCTTACTTGATAATTACTTGTGAGAGTTTGTTGGATTTTATTACTTATTGTATCTTATTCATCGAGTAATTACCAAAACATAAAGTGCATGAAGATCACAAGAACATAAGATATAGGCTACAAGCCAAGGAAAAACCCCACAAAAGGGAAAACACAAACAACTTCTCTTCTTATAGAATCAGATCAAAGTGAGATATCCAAGACCAAAACCAAGACCTCCACAAGCCCCAAGACAGACCTCCTTCATAACCTTCCTCAAACAAGTCCAAGTCAACAAAGTCAACGTTGGTCAAACTCCACCAAATCTAGTCAAACTCATCAATTCGGCCCTACAACTCAGATCTATAGTTCATACCTGCAACTTTGGACCTGTAACTCATAGAATTACCTTAGAACTCTCGCATGTGTGGGCAGAAAACAATAAATTTCAGCTCTCCCTCTCCTTTGACTTCTTGATCTTCCTTCTTTGAATTTTGCTACTTTTCTTCTTGTTGTTATTCAGAGATCAAATTTGTGTGAGTGTTCAAATGAGAATGAAGTATATTCTTTTTATAGCCATCCAGGAGGTTGAATCGGGCCTCTTCTAAGCCGTCTTGACAAGGCAGCTCCAACTTGGTCTTGTGGGACAAAAGACTCTTTTTTACTTAAATAAAATATTTTTATTCTGTTACAAATGGGATTTTGACAAATCAAAAAAATTCTTCTTAACTCAATAAACCCTAGAAGCATGAAGAAAATATTTTTGAGTAGAAAAATAATCATAATAATAATTTTATTTTTCTTCTTTTTGTCTTTTTACAAGAAATATATATTGGTACAAGTACAAGAATAATTATGAAGATTGAGCCTAGTTACATTTTCCAACACTCCCTCTTAACTAAGGAGGTATTCATAATTACACAACGGGATACAAGGATACTCAAATTGAAATATTATCATAAGAAGAGTTGGATTGATAAGTCATCTTCAAGCATCAACATCATAGCCAACATTGTCAATCTCAAAAAAATAGCAAGGCCTTGACTAACAAGCTCTAACTCTCCACTAGATTAGAGCACATTGTTGGGAGGAATACATATGAACACCAACACCACATCCTCTCAAGGCACATACCCCATATATATGTTCACCAAGTATGTCCTTACAGGACTATTCTTATCTTGGATTCCCATTCCTCAAAGAGGACCAGTCCTCTTCAACTAATATTATCTTGGATGTTGTACCTCATCCTCAAAGAGTATCAGTCCACGAGGCTACTTCTATCTTGGATTCTCAATCCTCAAGAAGTATCAGTCTTAGAAGCTTATCCAATCCTCCATTATCCCTATCAGTGCCTTCGCTAGACTTACAATTGTTAGTCCTAGTCTAGCGCATGACACATGGATAATATGATGTCCCTCACCACACCTTCTCAACCACGGAGGAGATATCTACAAGTCCAACCTTGTTTCTCAAGTACTCAAGCTTCTTATTGGAAGAGACTTCGTCAATATATCAACTACTTGTTCGTTTGTGGAGATATATTGTATATTCACAACCTCATCTTGTACTAAACTTTGAATATAGTGATACTTATTATTAATATACTTTGTCCTAACATGAAAAATTGGGTCATATATCAACCTTATACAACTCTTATTGTCAAAATGTATAATGGTAGGGTCCAATGGTCCTTCAAACAAATTTGATAGAATATTTCTAAGCCAAGCAACTTCTCTACCAACTTCACTTGTTGCAATATATGCAACTTCAGCACTACTTAATGCAGCTGAATCTTGTTTCTTTCTAATCCAAGAGATCATAGAATATCCCAAGCTAAAACATCCACCAGTAGTGCCTCTTCCATCTGCCACACTGCCTCCCCAATATGAATTTGTATCACCCAATAATTATGTCTCATTATTAGCATATCTCAGGCAATGATGTATAGTCCCATGAAGATATCTCAATATATGTTTAGTTGTTATCCAATGATCATGCCTTGGCTCCATTTGGAATTGACTAAGATCATTTACTACATAGCATATGTCAGGACAGGTGTTCACAAGGTACATTAAGGATCCAATCAACTGTCAATTGCATGTAGGATCCATAAAGCTTGATTATGAACTTCTTAACTTCTTCAAATTAGTTATCATCAAGGTTGTCATCGATTTATTTTCCATCATACCAAAATTTTGCAATATCTTGATCACATATTTCCCTTGAAAAAGATAGATATCGCCATGTTTCTATCATACTTATAATCCCAAGTGGTAGTGCATAGGCCCAAGATCCTTCGCGCCAAATTATGTTTCCAATTGCTTTCATTCTTGAATACGATGCTCTAGACCTGTAACTTTCAAGTCATCCACATATAGTAGTATGATCGCAGATTCATTCTTAAGCACCTTGACTAAGATATTAGGATCTGCAGAACTCTTGACGTAACAAATTCTTAGTAGATATGCATGCATCCTTGTGTACCATGCTATAGGGGCTTACTTCAAGCCATATATATCCTTCTTCAACTTGCAAACATGTGTCTCCTTATCATGGACCTTGAATCCATGAGGTTGCTCAATGTAAACTTCTTCATCAGATGTCCCATTTAGAAAAGTTGTTTTAACATCCATTTGATGAATATTCCAACCCATACTAGCATCTAGTGAGAGAAGTGATATAATGGTTGTATATGTAGTTTTTGGAGAAAAAATTTCTTCATAATTGATTCCTTCCTTTTGAGAAAAGCCTCTTTCCACAAACCTTACTTTATAATTATCAATTTTCCATCAACTGCATGTTTGATCTTGTATACCCATTTGGAAGTGACAACAGAATTGTCTCTAGATCTAGGAACAATTTGCCAAACATCATTCTTCATTATATATTGGTATTCTTCTTGCATTGCATTCCTCCATTCTTGATGTTCAGTTTCCTTCTCATAAGTGGTAGGTTTTGCCTCAATATGCTTAGTCATGTAAGCTACATAACCTGAATATCTTTTAGGTTTCTTTCTTTCACTTAGAGTTCCTTTTAATGTTGCATGTACTTTGGCTTCCTTTAGAGTTGTCCTTACCAAAGCATGCCTCTTTTGAGTTTCTAGTGTAATGACTTGTTGCACGGGTTCATTTGGTCCTTAAGTTGCTTCATGATTAGTTGTAAGTTTAGAAGCATTGTAATGCCTTAAAGTTTCTTCAATTGCAGAGATATGTTCTTCTTCCTCATCAAAATCAATAGGAATGTCCTTGGACTTCTTGTATGCAATATTTTCATCAAATATGACATCTCTGCTAACTTTAATATGACAATCTTCCTTGATGTAGACTCTATAAGCATTAGATGAAGTACTATAACCAACAAAGATGCTTCTTATACTTGCAGGGTAAAATTTCTTTATTTTGTCCTTAGGAATGTGAATGTATATCGGACATCTAAATATTTGAAGATGATCAAAGCTTGGCTTATTTCCGATGTGTTATCACATTTTTTATTCTATAATTTTTTAAAGCGCTGACAACGGTAGTGTCATCGCAAATTTTTAATAAACAATATAAAACACTGACAACAGGAGCGTCAGTGTTACTGAAGTTTTGAAAATTTTAAAAATGGTTTGAAAACATGATTGTCAGTGTTATTATGTGTTTGAAAATAAAAATGGAAATTGCATTGACAACCAGAGTAGCAACACATTTTTGTAAAAATGGTCAGTTTAAATCTCGGTTTTTTTCTTGTACAACATAGTAATTTTGGGAACGTTTTCTAAACAAATGAGAACGAAATTTTCAAAACTGAAAGATATTTTTGTCTGTAACGGACCCATTTAAAAAACCTCTCTCAATTTTCTAACAGTTATCATGGTTTTTGAATTTCGAAGGGATCATTGGACCCTATTTTTCAGGAATTCATGAGGGAAAAGCTCATGGATAGTGGTTGACTTGGATGCCACCTCAACAAATTTGACTTGGTGATCCTTATCTCCAACCATGACTTCAACAACAACATTATCTTTAGATGTAGATAGGATTAGGAAATTTTCTATATGCATGTATTTGATAAAGTACATTATTAATTTTAGATTTTGTAATTAAGTTTTGCTAGAAAAATGTTGTAAGTTATGGTATTTTCTATAAAGACGGTTTCTGTAAAATGAAATAGGATTGGAATTTATTTGAAAGCTAGCATATCTCGTGTATTGTTGATCGAATTTTAATGAAAGCATCCTTCATGAGAAGTTTGCATAAATTCCTTTGTTATGATTCCCTGTTTATCTTATTGGTTTAATATTTTCCTCATGTCTAAAATACTGAGTGTTTGAAATTAGGAATCATAAATTTATTCTCCATGTTTCTTTATTCTCAAACATTTAATAATTTTTTTTCACTCAACCACTGCACTGATTTTCTTCACTTTTCTTCCAAATTCCTTAAAGTGTCAAAGGAAATATCACTACCTCACTTTTGTGTTTTTCTCACAGAAAAATGTTATTATATAAGCTTGATTGGGCTAGACTCCATGCCCAATGGTGAAATTTTCTCAGAGTCCAACCAAATTAAGTTGTTCTTAAATAAATCTGGCCATAGGAATTATTGTAAACCTTCTACTATTGTGACCTTGAGTAGATGAATTTAGGGAGAGATCCCTCTTTCGGTTGAAGGGCCAACAATCAATATCAAAGAGGTTCGAGGTTACCATAGAGTTTTTCCTGCAACCAGTGTTTTCTCTAAGAGATAACATTTTGGTGTCATTGTCAGGTAATGCACTACACATTCTCCCCAAACGATTTTTTTGTTTAGATTAGATCTCCGGGAGAAAATGGGGATTTGAATATCAGTTGGCTGCAATATTTTTTCTCTGATGACTCCATTTTCAAAGGAATCTAGAGGTTCATAACATTCATGGAAACTCCACTGTTAAAAGGATATGTAGCTCAAATAATTCATTGGTGACTCCACTACGCTAATGAAGGAATTAGATGCTGCTATAATCATTTCAAGGTATGCATGTTTGTACTTTTCAAAAACTAATGGTTTCCCTAATCCTTTACCCAAGGATGAATATTTTTTAGGAATGGTCCAAAATTTAGTGGAGAGGAGTTGAGCTTGAATTTGAAGCATATTTAAATTTTTTGTGACTTTATTGATCTTCTTAGAGTCAAATATGAAGATGTATTTATCATAATTTTTTATGATTCATTCCAAGGAAAGTGCAGAAGTTGGGTTGAAGATTTACTTTCAGAATCTGTACAATCTTTTTTAGGTTTTTGGCTCATCTTTTTGGAAACATGGATGGAGAAAACAGAGTTTGTGGAAATCCCTCTTTCCATTCAAAGTTTTAAAGAATGGAATGATATGTACCTTGATGATGAAGTGGATGAAAATTTTTCTTCATTTGTGTCTTCTTATTTAAAGTCATGCAAATGTAGCTTGAAAGATAAAATTTATTTTTTAGAAGAGTTTACCAATGACATTTAAATCAAGATTGAAGCTTTAGAAGATCAAAATTTACCCCGGATTTTTTCATTTCAGGATATTTCTTTTGAATTTTCAATTCAGCAGAAGAAAAAAGATATATTGATGCACCTTGGTTTTGAGAATGGAAAATATTATGACTTTAATCATGACCTTGGAAATTTATAGCTGAAGAAAAAGGAACAATTAGATCATTAGACCAGATGTGGTTTTTATGATTTCATAGATCTTGTAGCTATTTATATGCAGGAATTTTTCAGAGTACATTCTAAACCATATTTCCACTATGAAAACAAGTTCCATTATCAATTTCCATTACTATTATATTTTCCAAATTTTATTTTGTTGAAACACAGTCAAGGAGCTACATTATTCAACCAGCGACTTGATTGGCTATTTTGGAATTTTTGTGTCGCTTGATCCGACAGTTATTTAGCAGGTTAAAGTAGGATTGTGTGCAATAACATTGCTAGGGAAAGCATGAATTTCAGTTTGGTTTTTCAGAAGTGAATTTTTCATATTTCAGTTTGCAGCATGTATAGTTCTAGTTTCAGTTTATAGTTGCAGTTTGATTTCAATTGCAAGTTGCAGTTGTTTAGTTGGGATCAGCCCAAAGGCTTAGGCCTCTAGTCTATAGAGTTTATTTCTAAAATTGATGACCGACATCATCCCCGCGAAGACAATTTTTATCACATTTTTTAGTCTATAATTTTTTAAAGTGTTGACAATAGGAGTATTGGCACAAATTTGTAATAAATTGGTTTAAAACATTGACAACGGGAGTGTCAGCGTTACTGAAGTTTTGAATTTTTTAAAAAATCGATGACAACAAGAGTGTCAGCATTATCGTGTGTTTGAAAATAAAAAAGAGAAATTGCGTTGACAACTAGAGTAGCAGTGCATTTTTGTAAAAATGGTCAGTTTAAAACTCGTTTTTTTCCTGTACAACACAGTAATTTCAGGAACGTTTTCCAAACAAATGAAATGAAATTGTCAAAATTTAAAGAGGTTTCTATCTGTAATGGGCTCATTTAAAAAAACCTCTCTCGGTTTTCTGACAAATAACACAATTTTGGAGTTTCGAATGGATCATTGGACCCTATTTTTCAGCAATTCGTGGGGGGAAATCTCATGGACAGTTTTTGAATTGGATGCCACCTCATCAAATTCGACTTGGTGATCCTTATCTCTAGCCATGACTCTAGCAACAGTATGATATTTATATATAGATAGGAATAGGAAGTTTTCTATATGCATGTATTTGATAAAGTATGTTATTATTTTAGATTTTGTAATTAAGTTTTTCTAGAAAAATGTTATAAGTTATGGTCTGTTCTTTAAAAATTGTTTCTGTAAAATGAAACAGGGTTGGAATTTGTTTGAAATATATCATATTTTGTTAAGTGTTGATCATATTTTAATTAAAGAAACCTTCATGAGCAGTTTGCAAAAATTCTTGTGTTATGATTCCATGTTTGTCTTCTTGGTTTAATCTTTTCCTCATGTCTAAAATATTGTGTTTGAATTTGGGACTCATATGTCTATGCTCCATGTTTCTTTATTCTCAAACATTTAATAATTGTTTTTAACTTAACCACTGCTTCACTTTTCTTCCAAATTCCTTAAAGTGTCAAAGGAATTATCACTACCTTGCTTTTGTGTTTTTCTCACTAAAAACTATTATTATATAAGCCTAATTGGGTAAGACTCTATGCCCAACGGCGAAATTTTCTCATAGTCCAACCAAATTCAGTTGTTCTTAAATAAATATGCCCATAGGACTTATTGTAAACCTTCTACTACTGTGACTTTGAGTAGTTGATTTTAGGGAGAGATTCCTCTCCATGTTGAAGGGTCGGATTTCAATCTCAAAGAGGTTCGAGGTTACCTTAGAGTTTTCCCCACGACCACGGTTTTCTCTAAGAGATAACACTATGAACACTTCTTTGCAGTCATGTCATTGAGAATTTTATGAGGGATTCGATTTTGTGTATATATATTTTTGTTACAACTACTTCTCCCCATAAGAACTTGGGTAATTCTTGTTGGATATATTTGTCATTGATGGAAATATGAGGTCAAACCCTAGCATTTTTTAAGAAAGCTCCATATGAATGGTATGATGGCAAGCCCTAGAAGGATCATATAGCATTAAATGCTTGATGACTACATGATGTGCTAGACCTAGAATTGTTGTTTAATATACCTAGATGGTTTAATGGATGAAGTAACCCTAAGTATATGGATGAAAAACATATATGATGAAACCCTAGGAAAATCATATAAATCTTGAGTATAACAGACAATTAGACTTGTGTTTGGTTACTAAGCATTACACATACGATTCTTATAGTCTTGTTTAGAAAGTGACCTTGTCATGAAAAATTGGAGTTGCAATAAATGTCATTTGGAATATTCAGAATATTCTTATGATTATAATCGTGACAATAATGACAGTATTCCAGAATGGTTTCTCTTGAAAAAATAGTGATAAATGAGCAGGATGTGTTGATTGAAAATTTATAAAATGGTTATTTATAAAATTGTTTCAGAGCTTTGATGAAAATTTTCCACATAACAGCCAAAACTTCCCATTGTCAAGACACTTTTCCAGCATGTCTCTAGACCAGAAATGATTGAACGTTGGGTTATCTTCATAAGAAAATATTTAGGACAGATTTTATGGCCTATTCTTCCATCAGAACAGCAAGTGACAACTACAGGAAATGATGATCCCAGCCTAGAGATAAACAATTTATAGCCGAGTATAATCCTTTCTAGGAAATATATCATTTCTTGGGCCACAATAATGTGACTAGATAACTTGCAAACTATTATGATGAATGACCTAGCCATATCATCATTATAAAGCTCATTTAGATGGTTGTTCTGGGTCATCGGAAGGTAAAGACAATAAAGAAGAAGAGCACCCAAGTTGTAAACTATTTTAACAATATATTACTACACAAGAAGCAATGAAAACACTCTTTAATATATTTTACAAACCTCGCAAGGTTGAGTTCTTATTTTTTTTTTAAATGAATTTAATTGTTATGAAGGTCGGCCTACATGATCATGTCATCTCCTTAATCAAAATACACAATTTTTCAGTGTAGACACAAACAAATTTAAATACCCAACTGAACTTTCACTCTAGCCACTAATTCAATTCAACACAAAGAGCATATGGACATCAAAGACTTGTAGATCTGAGTGAGGAAATATGAAAGGATGTATTTTTATTTGGTTTCTGTGATAAGGTTTTGATCTCATAGTGAAATTCAGACTTGTTGTGATATATTGTTGTAGACTGTCTGTGGAGCTTTCAGAACTGTAGTTGCAATCTTTGTTGCAGAATTATGGAGGCCTTCTATGCAGACCTCTGGTGACTTTTGATAGTGTTAGTCATCAGTAATTTTTTCTTGTTTAGATGACTAAATGCTTTGTCCTGGATTTCTAGAAACATAATTCAAGAATCATGTGAGTTCTATAAATCTCCTCAAAGATAAATTTTTCACTATCCCACCTCTCTACCAAAGCATGGCCAATCTATCACCCAGATAAGACCAAATCCTGAATTGATGTCCCTCGCTCTCACTATGTTTTCCACCTCTGCCTATAACACTCTGTCTCTGTTTACCTAAGCTCTCTATTTTCACACCTTGTTACACCAAGTAAACCAAACTTTTTCCCCTACTCACCAAGTGCCTCAAGCAATGGTGGTTTCAAAACTCCCTTTCTAAAGCCCCTTTGAAGAAAAACAAGGTTTTCTAGTTGTCTAGGATGATAGTGCATAATAGAGTGTCAAAAACCCTGTCTGCTCATCTGTTAGGTCCCTATATTACTAGTATAGTCCCTTATTGTTGTTAGTGTAACTCGCTTATTGTTATTATTGTACCCCTGTAGCCCCCATATTGTTATTATTGTGCCCTTAAATTATTATTTTTAGGTCGGCTAGGATTACATTGTGGCCCCATGGACTCCTATGTATAGAAAGGAGGTTTCGTAATTTGTATCATCCAAGAATTGTTCATTCATGTAATGTATTGGAGGTTTCCCCCTCGAAGTGGCTTATTTCTAAGGCATTGATATCTCTTTTCTTCTATTTTTGGAGTTGGTTTCACAACATTTGGTATCAGAGCTTTGGATTCTAGGGTTTCGCTGCTCCAAACAGGTCATTGTGGCATTTTCAGGTCAGAAGTTGAAATTTTTAGTGTGTGAAGCCAAAATCCTGAGGAACATTGTCGCAAAAATTCAGAGCTTGGTTCGCAATGTTTTCGGAGATATAATCTATGGAATTTAGGTCATTTTGCAGGCTCCTGAATTTAACATAAACAAGCCATCATGGTATTTTCACTATAAAGTTTTTTCTACGAAGGTTCAAAAGCTGAAATTTTTAGAGTGCGAAGCGAAATCCTATGGAACATCGTCACAAAATGTCAGGACTTGGTTCGCAATATTTTTGAAGATATGATCTGAGGAAGTTAGTCGTTTACAGGCTTTTGAATTTCATCTCAAAAAGGTGACCGTGGAAAAATATTCATAGCTCTCTCTTTGAGCATCGGATTGGAATGATGTAAAAAGTGCCCACAAGTACACGGACTGTAGTTTGTTTTCTATCAATTTCAGAGCCAAAGGAGAAAACAGTGGCATGTTTCAAGTCGTACAAGTTCGCTCTACTGAACCAGTCCATAATTAGGTCATTGTGGGAGATTAGACATAGCTTTGTCTGGAAGAATCCAAATCAGATTAGACCTATGGCATTTGAAAGAAGCTTCAGAGGGCTACAACAGGGCTAAATTTCAGATATTGAGGATTCGCAATTATATAGATAATTTAATTTCAATATCGAGCTCCTCAAAAGCAATTAAAAGGTGTGTATGTTTTTTTTCTGAATTGCATAAGTCTTGTTTGAAGAATCAAGTTGAATTGATTCCAATGGAATATTGTAGAATAGATATCAGTATTAGATGTTGAAATGGCCCCTAAAAATAATTCAACACTCATTAAGCCTTTAGAAGGCTCTACTATGACTCATGAAGATGAAGAATGGCAACATGACATATCAAAATTACAAGAGCAAGTGCAATAAATTTCGCTCTTGCAAAGAGCAACAAAAAATGAAATGGAAGTTTTGAAGAAAGGCGTGAAAACTAAGATGGATGGTTTGAAGAAAGGCGTGGAAGCTAAGATGAATGGTTTGGAAGATAATATGAATGGCATAGAAGTGGGCATGGAAGCTAAGATGGATGACATGGAAGCTAAGATCGATGAAAAAATGAAAGTCAACATGGAAAACATGAAGAATGATCTAAAAGTAGACATAGAAGGTTTGGCAAAGTTGATACAAGAAATTTTTCCTAATGGTGAAAATATAGTAGAGGAAACTCATGATGAGAACAAAATAAATGTTAATCATGATTTCATAAACTCTAATGTCGGAGGGAAGAACCACCATATTCCAAAAATGGATATGAGGAAGTTTGATGGAAAGGATCCTGTAACATGGATACTACAGATGGAGCAATATTTTGATCTCAATAATGTGCAAAACACACAAAAGGTACGCATTGAAACTTTACATTTAGAACAAGATATATTTGTATGGTATTGATGGCTTTGCTCCCGTAAAAAAAAAAATCACTTGGTCAATTTTTACGGAGGAAATGATAGCACATTATGAGGATACAAAGAGCAACACCTTCTTTAGCCAATTGATAAATCTCAAACAAAATGGTTCAGTGGGGGAGCACATTGAGGACTTCCAAAAATTGAATATAAGGGTAACTAATATTTCATAGGAACACAGGATTGATCTCTTCATAGGTACTTTAAAGGATAACATCCAACATGAAGCTCGCGTTTTGGAACCTGATTCATTAGAGAAGGCATTCAGGTTGGCTAGAAAAATTGAATGTAAAATTATGGCGACAAGGAAGCCTACCACTCACTTCTATAAAGAAAGAAGTGTTTCTACTCCTAGATCTGCACAACCTACATGGTTGACACCACAACAATTGGAAGAAAAAAGAGAAAAAGGGCTTTGCTACAGTTGTGATAGCAAATACACTAAAGGTCATAAGTGTGCTGAGAAGAAATTATTTTACATAGATTGTGAAGAGGAAGAAGAAAATGAACAAGAATCTTCAAAAGAAGAGAGTATACACCACAAACCAACCCTAGAAGAGGAAGAAATGAGTCTGACCATGTCGTGTAATGCATTGGTGGGAATTACCACTTCTCAAACTCTCAAGATAGAAGGACATATCAAGAAAAAAAAGGTAATAGTGTTGATTGATTTAGGTATTACCCATAATTTTATTCATTGTAAGGTAGCCAAGGAATTGAATTGTTTCCTATACCTAGCACCAGAATGTCAAGTGATGGTTGCAAATGGAGGAACTATAAATTTCTCTAGAAAATTCCATAATATCAAGCTAACCATGGGGGAATATTATTTAATAGTCCAATGCTTTCCATTCCTATGGGAGGTTCTGATGTTGTACTAGGAGTACAATGGTTACAATCTTTGGGGATGGTAGCTTTTAATTTTCAAGAACTTTTCTTGAAATTTTTTTCAGAAGGAAAGGAAGTCGAATTATGGGGTACTGCAGGGAAGCCGAGAAAGATAATAAGCTCTAATGTCATGACAAATCTTTTAAATAAATAAAAACGAGGCGTAATTGCACAATTATGCTCACTAGAAGTTCCAACATCAAAATCATATATTTCTACAGATCTCCAAAAAGTCTTGGACAATCATTCCAAGGTGTTTGAAACTCCCAAAGGACTCCCACCTATTTGTGATCATGATCATGTTGTTCATTTGATTCTAGGAAGTGTTCCTCCAAACATCAGGCCTTATAGATATCCTTATGTCCAAAAGAGCAAAATTGAACGTATGATTGCAGAAATGTTAGAGGCTGGTATAATTAAACCTAGTCAAAGTTCTTTCTCTACTCCTGTAGTATTGGTACACAAGAAGGATGGATCATAGCGCATGTGTCCGAATTATAGGGAGCTCAATAAGCTCACCATTAAAGATAAATTTCCCATTCCTATGATTGATGAATTATTGGATGAATTACATGGAGCAATTTATTTTACCAAGTTGGATCTTCGTTCAGGATATCATCAAATTAGAATGAAGACTGAAGATATTCCGAAAACAGCATTTCGAAATCATGAGGGTCATTATGAATTTTTGTTCATGCCTTTTAACCTTACCAATGCACCTTCTACATTTCAAGGGCAGATGAATTCCATTTTCAAACCCTTCCTTAGAAAATTTGTGCTAGTATTTTTTGATGATAAACTAATCTACAGCAGGTCTTGGAAGGATCATGCTCAACATGTTGACAGGGTGCTCAAACTATTGCAGGAGGAAAAATTATATGCAAAAACATCCAAATGTTTCTTTGAAGTACAAGAGGTGGAATATCTGGGTCATATTGTATCTCATGAGGGTGTTAAGGTAGACCCTAACAAAATTAAAGCCATTAAGGAATGGAAAGTCCCCACAACCATAAATAATTTGCGAGAATTTCTTGGGTTAACAGGGTATTATCACAAGTTTGTTAAGAATTATGGGAGAATAGCAGCACCTCTAATAACATTATTGAATAAAGATGCATTTTCATGGACTCTTGAAGCAACTAAGGCCTTTGAACATCTTAAAGAAGCAATGTGCATAGCACTGGTCTTAGTCACGCCAGATTTCACAAAAGCCTTTATTGTGGAATGTGATGCCTCAGGAAATGGAATTGGTGTTGTTTTAATGCAAGAAGGAAGACCCATTGCTTTTGAAAGTTGTCCAATCAAAGGAAAGTATTTATATAAAGCTATTTACGAGAAGGAAATGTTAGCAATACTGCATGCACTAAAGAAATGGTGAACTCACCTAATGGGAAGACACTTCAAGGTAAAAACTGATCATGATAGTCTTAAACACTTTTTGGAACAAAGACTATCTTCAGAAGAGTAGCAAAAATGGGTCACAAAGATGTTGGGTTATGACTTTGAAATAATATACAAAAAAGGAAAGCTTAATGTTGTTGCAGATGCACTCTCAAGAAAGAATGAAGAGGTGGAAGCATTGCTATGTGCCATTTCTATTATCCAACCAGATTGGATAACCGAAGCAAGAGATGAATGGAAGAAGGACAAAGATGTATGGACACTCATTCAAAAGTTGCAGCAAGATCCTAGTACATCTGATACATTTAGTTGGAAAAATGATTCCTTATGGTACAAAGATCGCTTATCTCTTTGTAAGAATTCCCAACTAAAACAAAAGATTCTTCTGGAATTGCACACTTCTCCTTTAGGAGGACACTCAGGATTTTTAAAAACTTACCACAGGGTGAAGAAAGAATTTTTTTGGGATGGCCTTAAATCTTATATTCAAAAATTTGTGGCGGAATGTTTGGTTTGCCAGCAGAATAAAGTGGAAACAATTAAGACCCCAGGACTTCTACAACCTTTATCCATTCCAAGTCAACGTTGGGAGGAGATTTCAATGGATTTTATCACGGGTTTACCTAAGTCCGAAGGAAAGAGTGTCATCATGGTGGTAGTTGATAGACTTACCAAGTATGCACACTTTTGTGCATTATCTCATCCATTTAAAGCAAGTACAGTTGCTACTACATTTATGGATAGAATTCAAAAGCTACATGGAAGCCCAAGGGTTATTGTGAGCGACGGAGATCCCATTTTTACTGGAAATTTTTGGACGGAGTTATTTTCTTGTTTGGGTACTCAATTAGCTCATAGCTCATCTTATCATCCTCAATCTGATGGTCAAACTGAGATAGTAAATAAATGTTTGGAAGGATATCTTCATTGTTTTGTATCTGATAAACAAACACAAAGGGTCAAGTGGTTACCTCTCGCTGAATGGTGGTATAACACTTCCTTCCATACTGCAGCAAAAATGACCCCATTTATGGCACTTTATGGATATCATCCACCATCCATCACATCATATTTAAGGGAAAATTCGAAGGTTCAAGCAGTGGAAGATCACATCGAGCATCAACAAGAAGTTCTCCAACTCTTAAAGGATAACCTGAATTTGGCACAAAATTGAATGAAAAAACAGGCAGATCAACATCGCAGCGAGAGAAGTTTTGATGTAGGAGATTGGGTATTTTTATGGCTACAACCATACAAACAAATGTCCCTCAAGCAAGCTAAGAAGGATAATAAATTATAGCCAAAGTACTATGGTCCTTACAAGGTGTTGCAAAAGATTGGTACTATGGCATACAAATTGGAGCTTCCTGCTTCTTCACGAGTGCATCCAGTTTTCCATGTTTCATGCTTAAAGAAGGTTATAGGTGAAAATCTTCGAGTTCAAACAATATTGCTAGAACTTGATGAGGAAGGAAAAATCATATTGGAACCTGAAGCGGTCATGGAAACAAGAACTCGACAGCTACGGAATCGATCAATTTCGGAGTATCTCATCAAGTGGAAGAACTTACCCACTGAAGATTCTGCATGGGAGGATGAGAATTTTATACAGAAGCACCCAGAGCTACTCAAGCATTGAGGACAACACTTTTTGAAGGAGAGGGGCATGTTAGGTCCCTATATTACTAGTATAGTCCCTTATTGTTGTTAGTGTAACCCCCTTATTGTTATTATTGTACCCTTGTAACCCCCATATTGTTATTATTGTGCCCTTAAATTATTATTGTTAGGTCGGCTAGGATTACATTGTGGCCCCATGGACTCCTATATATAGAAAGGAGGTTTTGTAATTTTTATCATCCAAGAATTGTTCATTCATGTAATATATTGGAGGTTTCCCCCTCGAAGTGGCTTATTTCTAAGGCGTTCATATCTCTTTTCTTCTATTTTTGGAGCTGGTTTCACAACATCATCCAAACCCGGATTCAATTTTTCAGTAAAAAAACCTATTCCAAGGACATTACAATAAGTCAAATAGGGTCACCTAGGTTATGCACTATCATGGTTCTAAATTCATTGTTTCCACATATATTCAAAGGTGAAGTCAAGAGAACACAAGAATGAAGCTTATCATTTTCCAAAAAATATCAAAGACCTCCAAAGATATCCTCTTAATCAAGCAGTAAGCCTGCAAAGGAGAAATTTACCATGTCCAAGCATTTCTGCAGGAATTCTTTGTAAATGGTCAACAGCAAAACAAAGGCGAATAAGGAGACCTAAAAATCTCATAAAGGCATCCACAGCTGGTAGTAAGATACAAACAGGCTTAATTTTACAAGGAATATCATGATCTCATAAGAGATTGTTATGAACTGGTGCCCATCAAAAGGTCCATGCAGGTCCTAAAAGACAGTGGCACATAAGCAACATTGTACATCAATCAAAAAGATCATTAAAAAGTTGTTTTGCCTCAAGCATGAATCTTGTAGAGGGACAGTTGTCCTTTGCTTACATTCCTGTAAAGAAGACCAAAAAGCCATCAGATTAGCCATGAGGTAAGTTAAAAGAGGAGGATCATCATAAGAGGACCATTCATAGCAAGAAGAAAGCAGCAAGTATGTGTTTAATGGGAATCAAGATGTATGACTGTTTTGACCAAGCAATAGAGCAATGCTAAGGTTACAAAGGCAAAGAACCCCTAAACCCCTTCAAATGATCATTGAAGGATTTTTGGACATAAATAGTGAGTTTGATAAGTGTCTCTTTGAGAACTTAGAAGATAACATTGTTTTTTTTTTCTAAAATATCCCTAAAAAATCAGAAGCTTGGGAAGATAGACAAAGATGGTAAAAATAGTGACAAAGAAACCTCCTTCATCACAGCAGATGGTTTCAAGGGTTTTCAAACTACCTTTCTAAGGTTTGGAAAACAAGCACTATACTCCACAAGGTCAAAGAAAAGAATGTTTCAAATACAAAATATCAGTCAAAAGGAGAAATGGCAAAATGATCAGTTTTCTGTGTATAAGTGTTAAAGTCAAAAACAGGTTATTTTTCCAAAAGAGGCTGAGAGGCATAGGCTTGGTGTCTTCAGGAAGGGTATCAAATTAAAAAGAGCCTTCAGAAGCCTCCAGCAATGAGGAAAAGCAACTGTTTCAATCAAATATGCCACCTGCAAGACCAAAACAATCAAAGACAGAGTGAGAAAAAATGAAGAAACATGAACATTACAAAAGTGGGTTGTATTTCTAAATTTTTCAAAAAAGTATAAAACCACTACAAATCATCATCTCTCCACTCCTTTGGTCATTTATGCACACAGTGAGGGTATTCAAATTTTCTACCAGAGTACTAGGGAAAAAATTTCCAGGCGTTGCGCACCTGTAGCGTCTCCCTGTGTAAATCTCCACTATGCATTGCGCGCCTGAAGATTGGTGTTGCACTCTCACGGTTGTGCCCGATGTTCAAAGAAAAGGCACGAAGGCCCATGCAGACCCTGCACGTTTATCCGTTCAGGGTGACCCAAGCCGCCCGACCACCGTGCTGCGCTCCTGCCACTGCTTCAAACCCTGCACGAAGCCACGTTCAGGGTGACCCGAGCCACCCGAACACCATGCTGCACTCCTGCCACTGCTTCAAACCCTACACGAGGGCACGTTCAGAGTGACCCAGGCCTGTGCTCCTACCACTGCTTCAGACCCTACACGAAGGCACGTTCAGGGTGACCCGAGATGCCTGTCCACCATGCTGCGCTCCTGCCACTGCTTCAGACCCCGCACGAAGGCATGTTCAGGGTAACCCGAACCGCCCGACCACCATGCTGTGCTCCTGCCACTGCTTCAGACCCTGCACGAAGGCACGTTCAGGGTGACTTGAGACACCCGACCACCATGTTGCGCTCTTGTCATTACTTCAAACCCTGCATGAAGGCACGTTCAGGGTGACCCAAGCCACCCGACGGAGTTGTGTTGTGCTCCTACCACTGTTTTGCAGCCTCTGCATGATTTCAAATTCAGGGTTGACCCGACTCTTCCCACAATATTTTTGAGCCATTTTCTCTGTTGTGGAGGCGCTTCAAGAGGTATTTTGAACTTTTCCTGCATATGCATGGTTTTCTAAAGATAAGGCCGCTAAGAAATTTGAAAATTGGTGTTAGAGAAAGCAGTGAAATCCTAAAAAATATAGCATCTGACCTACACATTGCTATGCCTTGACCTAGTTAGAAAACTCATCATCCCCTTTAATCCCTTTCTACATCATTTCACTAGAAGTGCCATTTATCTTTAAGGATCTTGAGGCAGGGGTAAAGAAAAACAAAATGTCTGAAGAAGAGAATGTTGATATAGATGAGGCGAATCAAAGGCCTAAAAAGCATCAAAGGAAGGGAGGGATGCCAAATAGGTTTGAACCTATAAACACTGAAGGGTTGATAACCTCCCCTACTATTTTGGCATGTTTTCAAGAGTTGGGATGCTATGAATTCTGTAAAAAGGTACAAAAGCTCCAGAGTCACCCTCAGTTGACCAAGCTCTTTGCCCTAAACCTTCATAAACATCAAGTACACCTAGCCAGTGTAAAATTCGAGTTGACTGCCTATGCCATCTCTAGGGCCACTGGAATTCCTTGCATAAGAGAAAGGTAGTTCAAACAAAAGCATCTGGACCTAAGCCACTATCGCCCATTCTTGAAATCGAGTTGTCAAGTTGACTGTAAAACTATGTTCCCCTTCTCTCATCTCTTGGACAGATATGCTCTCCTAATGAAGATCATCATGAAATACTTCACTTGTGAGGGTAGGCTCTCTAGAGTCTATTCATACCACATAAGGCTCCTCATGCACTTCACCAAAACCAAGCTAATACACATGCCCTACTATCTTTGCAAAAGTATTGCGAAAATGTTTTCCATCATGCAGAAAATGCCTCCATCCTAACAAATGTCAAGCCTTTTTCATCATTCCCTCATCAAAGTGATTGTCTCACACCAACTAGAACAACAAGGCATCCCCTGGGAAATTTTCATTGCCCACGATGATTTCACAATTCCACAGCCCACTCCTCTGCAATGTCTGCCATCATCATCTCAAAATCCTCCTCACACACCTCCATCACCTTCCACTGACCTTGGTTCATCTTCTTCACATGAATCATCTCCTCAAATAGACCTTCCTCATTCACCTTCCCCTAAGAAATCAGAAAATGAAGAAAGCAGTGATGGCCATGAAGAAAGCAGTGATGAAAAAGAAGAAAACAGTGAGGGAAAGGATGATGAAAATGAAGAAAAAAGTGAAGAAGAGGAAGGTGGCAGAGAAGGAGATAGCCAAGAAGAAATTAACAAAGGCAGTGACAAAGATGAGTGTGTTGATAAAGAAGAAAAAAGAGTTGAAATTAGTGAGCCCCATAATGAGCAAAAGAGCCAAAACAGTGAGTCTTATGATGAATAAAATAACACTGAGAATACCTATGAAGACAATGGGGAGGAGGCATATGAAAGCAATGAAGAAAAAAAAAATGACAGTGACAATAATGGCAAAGGCAGCCAAGAAACAAAGTTTGAAGTTGTTTTCCGTAGGCAAGAAAATGATGACAAAGGGCCAAGTAATGACGATAATAAGCAGGGCAGTGAAGAAGATATCGGCCAAAATAACTCACCTAATGAAGAAGGAAATGACCCTCACAGTGATGGGAAGACTAGTGAAGGTGCCCAAGATAGTGACCCTACAAAGAATGCAAACAGTGATACAAAGGATCAATTTGACAATGAATACAGTGGGTCAAAAGATGAGGAAGAGGACAGTCATGGAAATGAAGATGTGCCCAACAAAGATCAAGGTGCCTCTAACATTGCAAAAATAGAGGAAAGTTCTAAAAGTCTTGACTGTGATAGTGGCATAAAATATAGTGAGGGTGCTTGTCAAAGGGGCAGCCGAGAACAAGGTAAGGAATATGCACACACAAAGATCATCCATGAAGGGCAAAACAATCCTAAGGTCACTAGTGATGAAGCTTTGCAAGTAAATCTTGTTGCACCTTTCACCTTTACCTATCAAAGAGGAGAGAGGCATGTGTTTGCTGCCTCCAAAGGGCAAGGGGCCATGCACTCCTCCTCAACTCCAATGAAAGACAAAGGAAAGCAACAAGTGAAAGAGGAAGAGGGAAAACATGAGGAAGAAAGAGAATTTGATCTCATTCACATGGACAGTGATGAGGAAAATGAGACAACAATAGTAAAATCTCTTCTACAAGACCGGAATGCACAAATCAAAGACTTGGAATTTGAGTTAGAAAGGTCTAAGGATCTCATTCATTTTTTGCAAGTGTAGAACAAACAAATGAGTGGCCAGCTGGCCATCTATGAAGCAAGGGTGCTAAAATATCAGAAAGAGGCTCAAAGGTCACAATTGCAGTTGGAGGAATACATGGGCACTTATGAGGAGGATAGTGGTGAAGAAGGCCAAACTAGAAAGAGACATAAGACTATGGGTCTTAGAAAATAATTAGCAAAACAGAGAGAGGAAGAATCAGCCCAAACACAACAATTTCCCCTCACCAAACTCCTTGCCATGGAAATTGAGCATAATAGGGAATCATGGCTTGAGAGAGCCAACATACATCTAGAGGCCAAACTGGAGAAGGCCAACAAAGACTTGAGCTTGCAAAGGAGAATGACTGAGCACTATAAATGGAGAGATCACTTTGCAAGGAAAAAGCTCAAAACTACCCAAAATGAAGGCCCAGAACCAAATGATGAAAAGGACCAAGCTAGGCTTGGAATTTTGGCCCAAGTTTCTCTACAGGTCTCCAAGGACCCATGAGGAACCTACCTACCAATTTTGAGAGCACTTGAACAAATTTTTGTTTTATGAAAATTTTGAGGCTAGGAGCGCAGCACACCCTGTGCTGCGCTTTTTCCCAACGCATCTTCAGGAGGAGAAGCTTATATTTTTTATTTCTCATCATTATAGGAGCATGCTCACCAATTTTCAGCTCAATTGGAGTTGTTTTGACCCCCCAAAAGGGTCAAAAACACTCATTTTTTCACCTTTCTGCCCACTTTTCTGAGCATGTGCTGCGCTCCTGGAAGTCTTGGCTTTTTCCACTTTTTGGGTCACTTGTAGAGGTCAGATTGAAAAAATAAAGGTATATCTGGAAATTATACTTCAAGGGATTTCTAAAAAGCCATCTCGGAACCTTTTCCGACATCAGGAAGACCTCCAAAACACTGCTACAAAAAGGCATATTTCTACGCTGCGCTCCTAGCAAGTTTTCAACTTTTTGACACAGTGTGTTGCGCTCCTGTGTGTGACTGGACAGAATGTGCGTTTAGCAAGTTTTAAAAGGCATGTCAGGCCTAAAAGTCAATTTTATTTCCATTTATATTCGGAAAAGATATTTATTAGATATTTTTGTGCCTTAGGCTTTGCAAAGCCTCAAGGACAACTTAGGATATTTCTTTTGGGCCAATAGGCTTCTAGATACTCTCTTTGGCTCTCCTCTTCCTTGTTTGTTATATAAAGCATGAGGATTCATTGTAAATTGTTGGGACTTGATGTTTTTAAGAGAAATACATGGTTTTATGAGCTTGGAGAAGAAATTGGTTTTATGAAGTGAATGAATGGCTTGTTTGGCTTGATGATGGAGAAGCATGTTTGCAAGATTCCATAGATTGGTGAATGGTGATGTTTTCTTAACTTGTTAATGTTTTCTTGTCCTCATTTATGTTTCATTCTTCTTGGTTGCTATAGATCATAAAATTATAGGTTGAGACATGCTCATGGGAGCACCTCAAACCTCATGTTTGTTATAGCCTTGATGTTTTCCTCTTTTAATCATCTTAAGGAATTCTTGACTGCTCCTTAGGCCCACTAAAACTTGTTTTTGTTTCATGAATGGTTAGTATGCTAGCTTATAAATATGATTCATGGTATGCCCTGCTTATTTAAAGTTTTCAAAACCCTATTTTGAAGCTTTTGTATGGAATATTGATTGATTAGGTTAAGACAAAGAGGTCTCGTTTCAATATTGCCCTTTGCCCATGCTTACCAACTTATTTTAGAGCTCCCAATAACTTGATATATGTTGTTTAGGAGTTCCCTCTCCATAAATTGAGTTGTTTTTTTATTTTATGTGTTTTCCCAAAAAGCTGAAGGTGAATTTCTAAAGTTAGGAGTTCTAATGCTTTTATGTTTCACTGGAATGTTCATCTTACATGTTTATCAGTTTGAGTATTGTTCATAGAGATTAATTGTTTGCCCTACCTCATGATTTATTGCTTCAGACTATATATGTTTAAGACCTTTTAGTTTTTTCCCAAACTTAATGTTCATTACACCTCATACATCACCTAAGGGATACATTAACCTTGCTAAATCAGCTCTGCAATACACTATGTTTCATCATTTAGACACCCTTGACTTCATCTGACCCCATAGCCCTATTTATTTGATAACATCTCATTCCACCTATCCTACTTAATCATCTTACCCCCAACCCAAAACAAACAAACAAACCTACACTTAACAACTAACCCAAAATCAATTATCCAAAGCGAACAAGTTCACATCCTTCGCATAATAGAGAGAGCTCTCTCTGAGTCCAGGAAGGCTAGGTCCTAGGACTCTAAAGAATGGTTTGATGTTGCCTTGTCATTTGGTCTACCAATCTGCCAAATCACGGGACCCCAACAAATAGCTCTTATATTTGGACCTGTTTTTTGAAACTTTTTGAAGTTTAAAAATCGTATTTGTGGCACCTATAGCAGATTTGTTGTAGGTCTGAGGAAGCCCTTAATTGCATACGTAAGGTGGCTCTTTGTAGACCTGTGGAAACCATCTATTACAAACTCGATGTGCCTCTTTTCATATTATTTGGTGGCCCTTCTGTAAAACCTGTTCACACCTGGACATGTGACAGTTTTAAGACTACAATTCAGACCATGGTATACTCTATTGTATACATCTCGAATTTAGGTAGAAGACTTGTGGATGAATCTTGTAGACCAGTGATAAGAAGACATGTGGAGGACTCTTATAGACCAGTGATAAGCAGACCAGTGACTTTCAGGCCAGTGTACTATGGAAGCATTTGAACCTACTCATACATACCTAGATACACCTACTAAAGTTGTCATTGGCGTACTAAGTATTTTGAAGATTAATTGAGGGCATTTTTGAAGGAAATTTTGAAGATTTTATCAGGACTTGTTGTAGAAGAGATTGGAATTATTGAAGCACTACTTGTACCTATAGTGAAGAATTGAAGTAGAGGGTTGGAGCCCTAGAGGATTCGAGTCCTCGAGAATATTAGGTTGGAGCCTAAACTAGTTGAGAGGGTTGGATCCCTAGAGGATTGGTGTCCTCAAGAAGACCAATTTTTTGCTTGGAAAAGTACATGTTGGTTCCTGGTAAATTGAAGATTAGAGTATTCATCTAGGGTTGGAGCCCTGAAGTAATATTTTACTTGATTCGTTGTAAAGAGGATTGGAGTCCTCATCAATCTTATTAATAAATTTATTTATGTTTATTGTTCATTTTGTGTTATGATTTATTAGTGATATTAACTGGCATAACAAATAAAAATTATAAAAAAAAATATTGATTCACCTCCCACCCCGAGCCCCCCTCTTAGTATTTCCAGCAATTCTTGGTCATGTAGAATGGCCATAACACATTCTTCAATTGATTGGTTCTTCCTTTCAGCCACACCATTCTATTTAGGATTGTAGGGAACTATTAGCTCCCTCTTAATTCATGCTTCCTTGCAAAAATCCACGAGTTCTCTGGAAGTGTATTCTCCACCATTATCTGATCTTAGGGTTTTGATCTTTCTTTCTATCAAATTTTCTACTTCTACTTTGAACTCTTGAAATTTCCCAAAAACTTCATCCTTAGACTTTAGGAGGTATATCCAAGTTTTTCTAGAGTGATCATCAATGAATGTTACATAGTATTGATGACCACAAAGAGACTTCTTTGTCATAGGTCCACAAACATCTTAATGAATGAGGTCCAAAATCTCCTTGGATCTAGTGTCACTACTATTAAAGGTTTTCTTCGCATTCTTTCCAAGAGCACATCCCTTACAAACTCTTTCATTCTCTTCTTTCAGTTCAGGGATACCAGTAACCATATGATTTAATGATGGCAATGTCTTATAATGAAGGTGAGCATACCTTATATGCCATACTTCACAAGGATTGATATCTAAATGCATTAGATCTTGAGGAAGAGGTGTTAGAAGTCTATACAACCTCCCCTCATGAATCCCAATAGTCTTAGCATTTTCAATACTAGATCCCTTACCCCATACAATAAATTTTCCATAAACAAATGCAACCATGTAAGATCCCACCTCACAAACCATCAATAATATAGAGAAGTAGAGGTCACATTAATCACTAACACTTTTTTTTGAAACATTACTAACTTAGTTATAGTGTAATCATGTTCCTTCATCTATTTCACTATAAGACTATCACATAAGAATTCAGGGATAACTTTCCCTTAAAACCAATTCCAAAACACATTTCCTCTCAAGTTTAAAAGATGATATCATGTTCTCTTTTCATACTTTTACATGAACTCTAATTAAGACTAGAAATAAATTCCATCGTAATTCCATGTGTGAGCATTAAGAATAATAAACCTATTTGAACCCCTAGATTATGCTAAATAGGTTCCTCTTATTGACCCTTTACATAATAACCACAAAGTATGCCACAATAACCTAAAATATCATGCTTCTATTAAGTCAAAATACACATATAAGGGCATGATTATTAATCTACCTATAACAAGGAAACTTGAGGAATATGCCTATAAAATGTCATGATATGTTTATGAATTGGAGAAATGGAATCACAAAAGATATTGATTCAACAATGTTTCCAAATTCATCAACTAAAAATTATCATTCCCAAGTATTAAGGAAAAACAATTATTTGTAGAATGAAATTTCTTCAATCATAAAACTCGTATAATGAATGTTATAGCAAGAGTAGCTACGGTTACAAATTCAAAAACAAATTATTCTTCAAAGGGTTCCAAGTAAAACATTGGACTTGCCAAAATTAGGCACAATTAGTTGTTTGCTACAGCTACTTAAGCATAAGACTACACCCATGAATACATGCATTTTGGGCAACTTATTATGCTCACTTGCACAAGTAATTAAATCCTACATAATTGGTTACCTTAAAATTGTTTCCAGCAACACCCTTTTTTTAATGATAGATTTATATGATAAAAGGAACATTGTCATGTTGATCTATTCACACTTCATCAACTTTAGTAACACTGACTTTCACATTTATACAACAACTTGCAATAATAGGATGATACATCCATTGAATAATATATTCATAAATTTCTGGTACATAAAATCTATAATGAGTGAGACATTTACTCTAATAATTGATGTGCATAAAAGCTACATCCATTGAGGCCTTTTAACAAACAGTTTGCAAGCATACAATATATAATCATTCAGGCATATTGTCTAACACTTTGCAAGCATGCAATATACAACAATTAAGAATTTAAAACAAAATAAATAACCAAGTAAATCCAAGATATATTAAAAAAATAAAAGTCAGCAAAACCAAACAATAGACAGTCCATACAAGCAGCAACGAATTTGCCAAATCGACCAGATCAGAGAATTGGAGTCTGAAAACCCGTTTTTTTAAATCAAAGTTAGGGTTACATGGGCATAAGGGCATAAGGCACGGTTACCCCCTGATGTTGAGCTACAACGCAACAGAAAGTCTCGTAAATGCAACTCTTTAAAACAACAACAGAAAAATTCCTAATATATCATTTAACACTTTTATCAAACACTTAGTGTGCAAAATTCATCTACAACTGTACATGGAGAAATAAAAATCAATTTATGCTAATATGATATTTGCATCAAACTCATGGAAACTTTCTATGGACAAAAAAATCATTATAAACTAAACTTAAAAACTTTGCAATAGATATTTGTTCAATCCCCCTGCATGTACATTCTCATACATAGCTGCCATGAAACTGTTAACTCATTAGCTCATAAATAATTTTCTAAATATTCATAATTTTGTAATAATTTAAAGTAACAATTTCCAATAACTTAAATTTTCCACAACACTTTAGAATGTAATAAGAAACCAAAATTTCAAGAACATTGATAGATATACCTGGCAATGTACATATATGGCTCCAAAGGATGAGAGTATGATCCAGCTCCAATATCCTTACCAACTCACTGTGAACCATTTGGTTTTCCACCCAACAATATCCAGGGAGAACTTCTCCCCCTAGAACCCCCGAGCTGTAAGAGCTCACAAACAGTACCAAAATATAGCAGTAGAGAGATATCCAAGGCAAGCTAAGGAAGATAAGTTTCACTTCCTCCCAATACCATTCATGGTCAACTCCACCATGTAGAGCTACTTAGTAATTTAGTTTAGTAATTTCAAATTCATTTCGAAAGAAATTAGATACTCTCCAAGTCTCTCCCTCTCATAATCTTTTTCAAATCTCTCCAACCCTTGGTATCACAATGCACCTCCCCCAAGTGAGAATACATGAGGCACATATATAGGAGGAGAAACAAATTCTTTTCATAAAAGAGGAGTAATATGCATGCCTTGTATTCCTTTTAGGGGAGTGTAACTCATGCCATTAGGGAGATGTATGCATGCCTTAGTTAAGGAGAGTGTAACATATGCATTAAAAAGAGTGTAAAAGGAATCTTTTATGACATGTATTTAAAGAGTGTAAGAGGAACATGTCATTATTTGATGAGTGCATAAAAGAGAGTGTAATGTATAATTTAAATAGAGAGAGAGAGAGAGTTACATAGAGGCATGAGAACCGTCAAGGAAAGAGGTGCCAAGTGATTGAGGAGATATAATTCCCTTTTAATAATAATATAACAGTCTAATAAAATATAATCATAATATTATTAATATTGAGGATTAAGTCGACATTGAACTATTAAGATTGGTGAATGATAAGTTAAGTGATTTTCCTTCAATTACACTTTATTACCCATAGATTGGAGGTGATTTACTATTTTTGGAAAGTCGTACTTGAGATGCTATACATGACTTTCTATTTTTATAAATTCAATCCAAAATTGTGAGGAATGATATTTTATTAAGGAAATTCATCCCTGAGTTGCCCATGAGTGGTATTTTTCTTCCAGAGAATAGGGATTATGCACCCCTATTGTACACATCTCCGTGCCTTAGTAGATTGAGGACTCTGCGCCCTGATCCACTCTAAAAATCCAAGATACCACACCTTGATATTTTTAAATATTCAGGACTTCGTGCTCTAAACATTCCATTATAGATCCAAGACTCCATGTCTTTATATTTCATGGATTTAGGACTCCATGCCCTAATATTTAGGACTTCGTGCCCTAAACATTCCATTATATATCCAAGACTCCATGTCTTTATATTTCATGGATTTAGAATTTCACGCCCTAATTTCCATGGCTTCTCGTCTACTCTGCTTTGAAACTCCATGCTTCACCTTAAGGTATTGATTGTGATCTCATACCAATCTAATGGTTCGTTGGTAAGGTCTTCTTCCAAGACCTGCACACATCACAATCTCATAGATCAAATAAATCAAATAAATTTAATAATTAATTTATTCACATTTTACCAAAGATTGTGCATGACTTCCACAGTCATTTTGGTTTTGGAAAAATGACTTCCACAGTCATTTATAACTCGAGCATCCTTGTTGGTAATGACCAAGCCCCCTGCCACATCATGCTTAGTATGAGATTACGCACATACAAATCATGTATCATCCATAAATCATAATTAACCATATGTTCCACATAACCATGATCATCCATGGATCTGTGTCTAAATCCTGGATCACCATTCATGTCATACATCTATATCCAAAATAGGATACCAAAAGAGAACATCGTTAATATGCTCTTAACCAAAATAAATTCTTATACACACAACCATAGATATTATCATAAGCACACAACAACCAAGTGACCCAAACCAAGTCTATAGCATATAAGCATGTACGTAAGTCTGTCAAGCATAATATTATATCATTGCATCAAAATCACCATCTCTAAGTGTCATCAAATCAATCTCACCAAGAAGGGACACTACAAACCCTATCACCTTTATCTTTTAAGCAGGAAATAGAAAGCAAGTTTTTCTTCATACCTAGAACATAGAGTATATTGTTGAGATGAATGTTTCCACCATTGTCAAGCTCCAAAGAAGTATATCCAATTCCTTGACTAAGTAGCTCTTTTTTTCTCCAATTTCAACTGAATGAGTAGAGATTTTGTTTGATAGATTTTGGATTTTTCCACATTCTCTCGTCATATGTCTAGAGGCTCCATTTTCGATTACCCATATACTATCATCCTCAAAAGTGCTTGTAAGAGTGGAAAAGAGACTTCCATCCATGACATCTTTAGATAGCTCAAAGATGAACTTGATGAAACAAATTTTGATAGTTTCATGGAGAATCCTAAGAGTATTGAGGCCTTCCTTCATATAGATTTCCATTGAAGAGGGAGAGAGAAGATAGATAATTGCTTCACGAATGTCTCTCAATGAGAGTGCCAACAAAAATGCCAGCAACTTTGCCCTACAACTCAAATATGCAGTTCAAACCTGCAACTTCTGACCTGTAGCTCACAAAATTACCCTAGAACTCACGCACGTGTGGGAAGAAAACAATAAATTTTGACTCTCTTTCTCCTTTGACTTTGTTGAAGACCAAAAATTGTCCCTTTTTAACAACCTTCTTGCACTCCATTATCCTTCTTTTTTACCTTAATAATTCTAATTGAGCATCATTTTACAATGTTATTATCAAAATCAAGTACTTAATCATATTTTACTTCATAGTTTCATTTTTATTTATTATTTAACTTAATATTGGCATAACCTACTGAATTGCATCAATTCTGCAGCTTACTGGAAGGTTCTATGGGTTCTGAAACTCCAGTTGAGGAACGAAATGTATGTGCAGGGGGCTAACAACTGGCATAATGATATTTACCTATCTCCATGATCTAGATCGATGATAAGGATGACATACAAGCCAAATCAACGCGGAAGTAAACCAGCGAAGAAGGAGCCGCAGGCAAACCAGTCGAGCGAGGAAATTACTAGAGTGGATATTTTGCCTCACAATTTTCTTCTATGATAGAAAATCATGATTAAATTGTGATATCTTATTATCTTATGTTATTTTTAGAGTCTTTGTCTAGTAGGATAGGCTTTTAAATCTCTAAATAGTTATTGAAAGATGTTATAAATCTACATCTCGGCACGATGAAGACAGACTTGATTATTGTTTTGAAAAACATTTGATAAGTGTTAATTCAAACTTTTCATTTCCCCTATGTGTTTTGTTGAAATGTATGTGTAGAATCTATGGATTTTTCCATACTTACAACTCACAAGAGGGTCCCATGGGAGTTGTAAGGTTTTAATTATGTTTTTAACTAATAACTCATTTTTTTCGTTTCAGTTATGTAACATTAGAGTTAACCTTTCAGTTCAATTTTGATTTGCAGTAAATTCTTATGACAGAGATAGAGTTTGCAATTAAGTTTATTTATTTTGATTAATTTTTTGTGTGAGGAATGAAGAAAATGATTCTTATGCACATCCATATGTTAGAGCAGAAATAATTTGATTTCAAATTGCAATAAGAAATAGAATGCTTTCAAGGCTTTATCAATGAGATTTGGTTTTTCCAATGTGACATTTTAAATTCGAACTTAAGATTTAATTTCATTTATATTAGTAAAATT
Source organism: Pinus albicaulis (assembly GCA_034641835.2). NCBI lineage: Eukaryota > Viridiplantae > Streptophyta > Pinopsida > Pinales > Pinaceae > Pinus > Pinus albicaulis. The sequence goes on from CM076575.1 coordinate 149,992,169, forward strand.
TTAATTTAATTTTGATTTGTTGGTGTGGAGAAGATTTTCATTTTCACTTGTGTGTTATTAAGATTAGTATCCTTTCTTGTCAAGTGTGAATTAGATTTAGATTTAATTTTAGTTCGTGTGAAGATTTAATTTCTACAAGTGCGATTTATTTTTGAAAGAGTGATAATATTTTTGCTTTGAATAATTTTTAGATAAAAACATGTGCATGAAACATCCTAAATTAATTTGAAAAGTATCCACCTAATAAAAATTCCTAGCACAAAAAGTGCATTTACACTTCATCAGTTTACAAGTCCTCATCAATAACTTATGAAGTAATTTACATCAATTAAATTACCAAACGGAGTTCTTGATCTTCCTTCTTTGACTTTCGTTATTTTTCTTCTTGTTGTTGTTCCAAGATCGAAGTTATGTAAGTGAGTGTGCAAATGAGGATGAAGTCTCTTCCTTTTATAGCCATCCAAGAGGTCGAATTCGGCCTCTTCTAGGTCAACTTGGTCTTATGGGAAAAATTCTCTTTTTGACTCAAACATAATATTTTTCTTTTGTTACAAATTGTTCAAATGGGACTTTAACACATGAAAAAATTTCTTCTTAACTCAATAAATCCTAGAAGCATGAAGAACATGCTTTTGACTAGAAAAATAATTATAATAATGTTTTTTTCTTCTTTTTTCTTTTCTACAAAAAAATATTCATTGATACAAGTACAAGAATAATTAGAAGACCCATAAGGCATCTTGCTACAATCAGATATGGAAATTTATTTACCAGAATTACTGAAGAGAGAGAAAAGAGTCACATCATCCCATTAAAGGAAAGATAAACTCCCACCCCTATTGAACCAATTTTTGAAAAAACCATAGTTACTTTAGGAGGGAAAAATAAAAAAAGAGGCAGAAAGCCTACTAATGCCCCTTTATCTTTGACACCACAAGTTTTCTCGGCTTTGTCTTCTAGTCACAAAAGAAAAGACCCCAATGTGGTTGGAGGTACGAATGAATATAGACACTCTAATGGAGATGGAGACTTGAGCCACCTCCCAATGTGGTCTTGGAAAGATCACAAATTATTGAATTATCTAAGAGAAAAAACTCTAAAGAGGCTCAACCTATGGAAAAGCCAACAAATATGGAATTTGATAGTACTCCATTACCTGATTGGGTTATAGCTTACATCGTTGAAACCGAAAGAATGATTCAAGAGATAACAAAAGAGTTCGCCATTTTTTATGACCATCTGCAAACCATGCAGGACGTGCACTATGATCAAGGAGATAAAATGATGTAGATTGAAAGGGTAAGAATTAAAAACAAAAGGGTCAACCAAACAAAAACAGAAGTGGATGTTTCATAAATAAGAGCAAATGTGATCCGTAAACTGTCATGGATATTCCACAAGACAATTCGTCACAATAGATCTAATAAAAATATATTTAAAAATAAAAAATATACATTACTAGGGTTTTATTTCTCTTTATATGTATGGACTTGTAGATTACTTTTAATTGTGTATGCATGAAAATTAAAATTATGTAGAAAATAGAGAATAGTGAAATAAAAACTCACAAACCACGATTCAACACAAGATATAACCTGGGAAACCCTTTCGAGAGAAAACTCAGCTGGAATGTGAGGTCACTTTGCTCTCTTTCTCTTAATAGAAAATGGTTGCAAGTACAAATAAATATAGCACGTGGCTTGTGGGCTACTATAATGCAAAAATCATCTTTGTGTGCTCTATCTCCTATCCTTCTCGACTATTTTTGTTCATCTATGGAACAAATTCACTCAAAAGAATGGAGCCTCTTTTCCTCCTAGTGGCCTAGTTATAAAAAATCTTGATAGTCTATTAGTGGTTAGGTTTGACTACTTCAACTCTTCTAGAGTTACAATATGGACTCTTATAGAGTTTTATTCATCATAATCATCTAGATAACCTATTTTTCATGAATAATGGGAGCTAATATGGCATCCTCTCGAATTATGGTGGTGAAAACAAGAAGGTCAACTTCTAAGTTCCATAATTTTTGCATACGGACTCTTATTAGCGCGATTCTTGCATCGTGGGAAAGGTTTTTGTGTGTAGTATATGAGAAAAAGGATTTGGTGCATGAGAGGAAAATTTTTATCCCCAAAAAAAGATATTTTATACCTCAAAATTCCCCTAGAAGGTTTTAGAGCCCAATTTTCTAAACTAGGTCCCACCGGTAAAAAAATGGCTCGGTCAGCGTATTCCTCCATTTTTCCACTCTGAAAGCATCGAGATTGATAACAACCAACATAATGATCCAATATGGATCAAATCTCCCCATTTTGGGAGGCTTTTGGACCCCAAAAGCTTCTACTGAATGAGGTGAGGAATTTTTTCCTCCACCTTCTCTTAGGTGTACCATTTAGCTTTACCTATAAGTTTTCCTTTCAACCCAATCTGCTAAAGGTCATGTTTCCCTTGTCTCGTAGTTTCGGACTTCTTCTGCAAAACTATATATTTTGTTAACTCTACATAAGCATCTAGTGTCAAATCCTCCATAGAAGGTAGGACCTATTCCTCTTCCCTATCTAACATGGAAAGCTCATCAAGTTTCATATTCTCTACATTCACAATTGAGTAAATATGCATGTATAGTGATAGAATGAGTCAATAGGCATTGTCTTTCCAATATCTCAAAGGGACCATACCGCAGAACCTTGATTTTCTTACCAGGACACTATAGTCTCTCATTGTTCAACTATAGCCATACTTTGTCTCCCACCTTGAACAATTTCTTTGTTTTGTGTTGATCATGCTTGGCCTTATACTTTTATTGTGACTTCTACAATGTCTCTTTTACTTGTTTATAGATTTGCATTATTTTCTCTAAAAATTTTTCAATGCTCAAGGTGTCCCCTGTAAGATCCTCCCTCACTTCTCCTTGTTTCCCATATGCAATATCCAAAAGTGAAGGCAGAAAATATCCAAAACAGGTTTCAAATGGGGGTTTACCAATAGAAGTGTGGACTACTATATTATAAGAGTGTTGTAAATATCCCAGATTTCCATCCCGTGTCTTTTGATGCTTCTGATAATAACCCCTCAAAGGTTGCCCCAAAGTCATGTTAACTACTTATGAATGCCCATTTTTCTATGGATGGAATGAGGTAGACCTCTTCAACTTGGTGTCCATCTTCTCCCACACTGTAGTCCAAAATGCAATTAGAAATATTGTGTCCCTGTCTGAAACAATGCTCCTTGGTATCCCAAAGTGCATGCAGATTTGTCCGAAGAACAAATAACATAGTTACCAATCAAACGGGAAAATTATCTAGTACCCGTTTTTTTGAGGTAGCAAAAAAAGCACCCAATTTTGAAAAGTGGTGATGCAGAATCACCCTTTTTTTAGCATAGTTTTGACACTTTGAATTTTCTTATGGACTTTTTTTTTAAATGTCATGATTTTCATGTCGATTTTGAAAAGTGGTGATGTAGAATAACCTGTTTTTTTTTTAGCATATATTTTTAACTTTAAATTTTCTTTGATTTTTTATTTTAAATGTCATGTCAATATAGAAAAATGGTGATTTTTTTCACACTTCAAATTTTTTTATTTATCAAGTATAAACATTTGTTTTGAAATGTTAGTGATTTTCATGCTAATTTTGAAAAGTGTTGATGCAACATCAATCATTTTTGTTTATAGTGGTGATTTTCATCTTGGTAATAAAATATAAAAATAAAATAAAAATTGTGACAAAAAAATCAATATAAAAAAATTTAAAAATGTATATGAAAAAAATAATAAAAGTGTAAAAAAATACAAAAATAACTTGGAAAAAAAAAAAATTAATAAATAAAAAAACAAAAAACAAAAAATAAATAAATTAAATGAAAATTTTTTTTAAAAAAAATTACAGTAAAAAAAAAACAGCATAATTAAAGAAAATGATAAAATAAAATAATAATAATAATAATAATTTAAAGTAATAATATACTAAAATACAAATTAATTAAAATTCAAGAAAATTGAATTTTTTTTTTTTTTTTTTTTTTAAAAATTAAAATAACATTCAAATAAAAAATTTTAAAAATAAAAAAATTAACTACGAAAAATACAACAATTTCAAAGAATTTTAAAAAAACAAAAAAAAACAAACATAATTCCTTTTTTTAATTAAAAAAGTAAAAAAATTGAAAACAATTAAAAATAATAAAATAATAAAAACACTTTTTTTAAATTAAAATTTAAAAATAAAAATAAAATAAAATAAAATAATATTAAATTTTAAAAAATAATAACTTAAAAATAAATAAAATTTTAAAAATAAATAAATAAAATATTTTTTAAATGGGTTTTAACGACCTCCCTAGGAGTCGTAGCACTCAGCTAGCGGGCGGCGGGAGCGCTGGCGGCTCTCCCACCACCCGTCGGCCCAGGCACCGTGGCCCCCAGGGTGGCAAGGGTCGATCACCGCCCACACACCGAGACTCGCGGCCCCCAGCGTAGCCCAAACTCTTTTTTTTTAATAATTTTTTTAATTTATTTTGTATTTTTAAATTTATTTGTTTTTTTTATTCTTTTATATTTTATATATATAAATGTTTTTATTTTTATTATTTAAAAATATATATATTTTTTGTTTGAGATATGGCTTCTATGATACATAAATTTTTGAAAAAATTCTTTTGGTAAAAAAACACATATGAAAAATATTGTCGACGCGTTTCGAACCAATTATTGTGGTTCATCATCAAGATCGGATGAGAGCACAGATATAGGCTTATGATTTAAATAGATGCAGAGAGAATCAAACTAGTCATTATCCTATAACGGCTAGTTTGACTAAATTAATCATGAAATTTACTTAGCTAGAAAATTTAAATTATTTGTTAAAATGTAAGATTAATATATATTTTTTTAAGCTAAAATTAATTAATTCTTTAATTTGAAAAAAAAAAAAAATATATATATATATATATATATATATATATATATATATATATAATAAAAATAAATATAAATAAAATAAAATAAAATAATAAATAAATAAATATAAATATAAAAATTAATAAATAAATAAATAAAATAAGGTAAATAAAATAAAAATTAAGTTAAATTAAACAATTAATCCATTGAATAATTATTTACTTATCTCGTTAATAAAAATAAAAATAAAAACTATGAGGAAAGGGCAGGGATCCAACACCTGCTAATGCTCCAACCATCGTTTCTGTTCAGATTCACGAACCTTTTTTTAATTTCTAAGGCCTCCCAAAATCAAAAAATATTTCAAAGATTGGGTTTCTGGAGTGCATCTCCTATTCATTCAAAGAACCACTGATAAGATCGCAAGGGTCCTTAAGAAACATAATGTTTCCTCCACTTTCAAACCCCTTAGCACTATTCAAAGCTCTTTAAGATATGTGAAGGACCCAGTAAACCCTAAAGATGGTAAAGGTGTTTACATCATTCCTTGTCCCTGTGGAACCCTTTACATCGGTGAAACTGGTCAATCCATTACTCAAAGAATTAGTGAACATGTAGCTGAGCTCAAACATGGTAGATCTCGCTCCTCTACATTGGCAGAGCATGCTGAGAAGACTAACCATCACATCTACATTGAAGAAGCAAAATTCATTGCTAGGATCGATCACTTCCATCATCGTAAATTAAGGGAGGCCTTAGAAATTGAAAAAAGTTGGTGAATCTGAACAGAGACGTGGTTGGAGCATTAGCAGGTGTTGGATCCATGCCCTTTCCTTATAGTGTTTTTTTTTTTTTTTTTAATTTAGGATAAGTAAATAATTATTCAATGGATTAATTATTTAATTTAATTTAATTTTGATTTTATTTACCTTATTTTATTTATTTATTTACTAATTTTTATATCATTATTTTTTTTTTTTTAATTTATTCTTTATTTCTTTTTTCTTTTCAAATTAAAGAATTAATTAATTTTAGCTATATATTTATTTAATATATGATGATGATGATGGTTAATGTCCACTAGGACCAATCTTTGGTCTATCGGACCTAAAGAAAAGAGTTATTTAATTTGATTTAAGATTTTATTCCTATGCTCAAAAATCTTGGAGAGAAGCCTCCCGAGCTCACTATAATTTTGACATCTTAAAAGGCTAGGAAGGTTAGTATTGCAACAAAGATTATGAAATTGAGCTCTAATGTGGTTTTACTTGGGGCACTCTAAGAGGGAGTGATTTTCATCCTTGATGTTCATATTCTCACAGAGATGGCAGATCCTTTCCATCCATGGTGTTTTAGGCACTGTCCAACGGCCTGTTTCACTATGGAGCTCATGAGAGTTCGTTCTAATCTTGGCTATATTAATTTTCTTCTTTGAGCTAGTTAAAACAGAGAGATACTTTTGATCTTCTAAGGTGGGGTTGATGACCTCCTTATAATACCTTAATTTTCTTTTAGCTGCTAGATATTTCTCACACCACATTTTTTCTTTGAACTTAGAAGTAACAATTTTTTTAACGTTATTGCTGTTTTGCAATGCAACATTCTCGTCGATCTCCCAATGGTTTAACCAGGCCCCGGTGTCTTTATACCAACCTCGTTTAAGCCTTAGGTGGTTTTGGATGGAATTTAAAGCTAGCTTAGGAAGTCTATGGTCTCCTATGCTATTGAGTTGTGCTTGTACAACTGAAGCCTAGTCATAGCTTGGCTCTCAATAGGGGAAAGACCCACTTCTATAAGGAGAACATGATAGGGTGTATTGCTTTTAATTTTAAGGTTATACGTTATAAAACGCTTCTGGATTTGCTCAATCTTTCTCCAAGATTCTCTAGAGATGTTGCAACCCCAAACCTCACATCCATATAAGATAACAGGAGTGACTAAAGTTTCAAAGAGGAACTTCTTTCTATGCCACATTACGAGGTTTTTTGTTTTACAATTATTTTCAAGACCAAAATAAGCTTTCCACCCCCCATTAATCCTTTTCTGAATGCTATAGTTCCAGTTGAGCTTGTGATGAATATCAATTCCTAGGTACTTGTAAGAAGACACTTCCTCCAAGTTACTATTGTCATACATAAAATTAGCATAAGTGTCCTTTTTGGATTTGATAATCATAACTTTTGTTTTGTAAGTGTTAACAGACATACCCATGGTAGAGCAAGAATCCTTAAGAAGTCTAAGTTGCTTATCAAGATCAAATGGGCACCTTGCGAGAAGAACAATATCGTCAGCATAGAGAAGAAGGATGATGACTATCCCAGCAAAGATCGTGCCAGCACATCTTGCTTCTTCTAAACAACCTTCTAGCTTGTCGATGTAAATGCCAAATAAGGTAGGGGAGAGGGGGAAACCTTGTTTAACTCCGATATTACACTTAATATATTTCGACCACCCCTCATTGCTCTTTAACTTGGCAATTACATTCTCGTATAACCTTATAGCGGCCGCTCTTAACTCGAAAGGAACATTTAGCTCTTCTAATCTATTCCATAGGTTATTTCTAGGAAATGTATCGAAAGCCTTTCTAAAGTCCACAAAGCAACAAAAGAGATTGGATTTATCATTGCGGCATTCCTCCACAATGATCCTAAGCGTAACGAGGTGGTCCGTTGTTGAGTGCTACTTTCTAAAACCGGCTTGGTCTTTAGCTCGCATACCTTCACTTTCAAGCCAAATAATACCATATAACTTGGCTAGAGAGGGCTGATCATAATTGTTCGATAATTAGAGGGGTTATTTGTATCCCCACTTTTAAAAATAGGGATAATGAGGCTCTAAGTCCAAAGTTTAGGGAACCCTTGCTTAACTGCTTGGTTTAAAAGCTTTTGGATGTGGGGGATGAGGACAGGACCTCCAATTTTTAAGATTTCCACCTACTAACCTTCAATGTCTTTAGCTTTCCCATTTGTCAGACGTTTAACCCCAAAATCAATGTCTTCTAATGAGAAAACTTCTTTCGTTGTGAGCAGGGTTTCAAAATCCCTGGCATTTGGAGATTCATAAAGCTTTTTAAGATAGGAATTTCAGTCGTATAAAGCAATTTTATATATATATATATATATATATATATATATATATTACTTTTTAATAAATACTTTAAATTTTCTAGCCAGGTAAATTTCCTGATTAATTTAGTGAAACTAGCTGTTATAAGATAACAGTTAATTTGATTCTCTCTGCATCTATTTAAATCGTAAGCCTATATTTGTGCTCTCATCCGGTCTTAATGATGAACTACAATAGTTGGTTCAAAACGCATCGACAATATTTTTCATATGTGATTTTTTACCGAAAGAATTTTTTCAAAAATATCTTCTTTTTTTATTCTCTTTTTTTTTAATGATTTTTATTATTTTTCATATATTTATAAACTTTTTTTTTAATTTAAATTTTCATTTTAAATTTTATTTTATTTTTAATTTCTATTTTTATTATTTTTAAAAAAAAATAATTTTTATTATTTTTATTTTAATATTTTTTATTTTTTAATTTTAAAAATAATTAATTAATTAATTATTTTATTTTATCTTTTTTTAATTATGTAGTTGTTTATTATTATTATTATTATCTTTTTTTTGTTTTTTTTTTTTTTAAATTGTGTTTTTTTGAATTTTTCTTATATATATATATATATATATATATTACAAATGATATTTTATCTTTAATACCATGTCTCAAAATCATTGGAATTTTATTTTCATAAAAGCTATATTTTATCTTTAATGTCATCCTTGGATTTTAAAAGCTTTTTAGAGACACAATAATACATTATCTTTAATATCATGCCTAAAAATCGTTCGAATTTTAAGACTTGATATTTGATCTTTAATGTCATGTTTATCATTGAAATTTTAAGGTTTTTTAGAGTCATGATATTTTATCTTTAATGTTATTATTAAAAATTGTTGACAGTTTACCCCGAAAAGAAAAAGATATTATTCAAACATTAACACTTTTCATTTTCAAGGTGTTTTTTGCATACAAAAAATTGACGACGTTATTCCACCATCAACACTTTTTGTTTCGAGGTTGTTTTTTCAATCATTTTTCAAGAAAAAAAAATTGTTTTTAGCATAATTTTAAAAATGTTGAAATTTGACCCTAAAAAAAAAATCGTTATGTAAGACACTTTTCGTTTTTTTGTTGTTTTTTCATGTTTTTGAGTTTTTTTGGGCTAGAGTTATCGTTTTGAGGTAATAGTTCCTCTTTGATCGGTAACTATGTTAAATTTGTTGTTTCTTACCCACTAACAGTATTTTTACAGGGCATCAAAACACACATCTTGCTAAACATGTGAACTACCACAAATAGGCCTCTTAAGAAAATTGTAAAATAATAGTGGAAATAATAAAATAAGATTACATTACTTCATCAAAGTTTAGAGGGGAAAACAAACAAACAAACAATTAAAAACTACTAGTTTGCAACTCGTATTTTCAACTTATCTCCCTATATGTTTACTCAAATTTCGAGCAATAACACTCGTTGGATGCAGAATTTGATTCATCATCCAAGGAGTGCCCATGGTGAACACTTTCGATGGACCCTGCTACACGAAAAATGAGAAATACATGAAAAACGTGATTGCAATCACTTTTTCATGTATTTCTCATTTTTCGTATAGCAGGGCCCATCGAAAGTATGCAACATGGGTACTCCTTCGATGAGGAATTAAATTCTGCATCCAACGAGTACTCCTACTCGAAATTTGAGTAAAACCTTAGGGAGATAAGTTGGAAAAATAGTTTTATTAGTTTTTAATCTTTTTATTTTTTTATCCCAAAAATGGTGAATCATCTCCCATGGTTGACATAATCATCTTGAATCCTATTGGTTCTTATAAAATTTATTTTGGTTGTACATTTTTCTTAAGAGGCCCATTTTAGACCTCAAAATTTCTCTAATGTCTCTTCCCGGTTGTTGGTAAACCTCCCACAAAGTCCATGGAAATGCTTTCCCAAGGACGATCAGTACAAGTAAGGGGTGATATAGACCTTGATTCGTATTATTAGGCTTGTTAATACAATAAAGCATGCATCCTCTTATTAACCTAGCTACATGTTCTTGCATCTTGGGCCAATAGAGACCTCTGCAAGTTGGCCATTGTCTTCCCTACACCAAAGTGCCCTGGAACCTCAACTACAGTAGCTCACCTTTAGGAAGACATAGCTTATTTAGTCTGTAGAGTAACCCATTTTGGAGATGTTAGTCACTGGTGTTGTCACCATCATGCACATGGCTCTACTCTACAACTGTTGAAACACCACTTTGAAGCCCTCATCATATAAATATTCCTCTCTCTATATGCATCATGGCTGAATGGCTCCATGTGCATCAAATTTTCCAAAGTTGTGATTTGTGATGTGGTTGGCCTTGAAAGAATGTCGGGTAAATTTTTTGTGTTTCCCTTTTTGCACTTAATCACTAAAAGAAATTGTTGTATAAACACCATCCACTTGTAATCCCTAGTCTGTTGTAGCTTACTCTGGGCTTGTAGGTATTGTAGTGGGTGGTGATTGTTGGCCCTCAATTTTGACCATTTTTCACCATGCATATTCCACCTTTCTATCATTCCTTACCACCATATCATAATCATATTTGTCATATTTTTGTCTCTTTTTGCATTTTAAGATAAATTATGTCTTTTAATTTTTGGAGTTTTTAGTAAAAATTGAGTATTAAAAATTATTTTTAACAGAAACAAAATTTCCCGTAATAGCTCCATTGAAGTCATATGTGCAAGACACCTAGCACAAAGTTGAGATAAATTCGAAAGTATAGGAATCAAGCATGGACAAACTCCTATTGGCATACTCCAAATGTGTCAAAACAGGCCCAGTCAAAGCTAGTCAAACTTGATCGATGATTTAGGAGCAGTTTTGTGATTTTGTGGAATCCATTAGGGGAATTTTGAGGTCTAAAATGGGCCTCCTAAGGAAATTATAAAATAATAATGGAAATAATAAAATAATATTTGATTACATCATCAAAATTTAGAGAAAAAAAAATAAATAAATAAATTACTTTTTCAACTCGTGTTTTCAACTTATCTCCTAAAGTTTTTACTCAAATTTCAAGCGGGAATACTCGTTGGATGCAAAATTTAATTTATCATCCAAGGAGTACTCATGTTGCATACTTTCAATGGATCCTGCTACATGAAAAATGAGAAATACATAAAAAATGTGATTGCAGTGATGTTTTTCATGTATTTCTCATTTTTCGTGTAGAATGGTCCATCAAAAGTATGCAACATGAGGACTCCTTGGATGAGGAATTAAATTTTGCATCCAACGAATACTCACTCAAAATTTAAGTAAAAACTTTGGGAGATAAGTTGAAAATACGAGTTGAAAAAGTAGTTTTATTATCTTATTATTTTTTATTATTTTTACCATTTTACTTAAGAAATGGTGGATCATCCCCCATGGTTGACATCATCATCTTGAATCCTATTGGTCCTTTTAAAGTTTATTTTGGTTGTACATTTTTTTTAGGAGTCCCATTTTAGACCTCAAAATTCGCCTAATGTTTCCAAATTTTGTGCAGCAAATGGATGATTTCAACCCTACTAAGTGGAGTAGGACTCTTTCTGGTGGTTACAGCGATTATAGTTGATTTTGTTATATGTTTGGCCTATTTAAGAACATCTAGTCAGTAACTATGAACACAATATTAACATCATTGTGGTTACTCTCTTTCTGAATAAATTTGAAGACTTGCTCTATATTTCCTATGCTTCATTGTTTGTGGGATTTGAATGGTGAATTGTTGTCACTAATTGTCTTAAAGGTGTACCAAGCAAAGGTGGATGCCCCCCATTCTAACTAAGTACATTATTTTTTTCATTAATGTGCATAATTGAGAATAAGTAGTATTTTAGTTTTCTGTATATTTCCATTATAATTTCTTAAGAATATTTTATGTATAAACTTGTTAGTATGCCATGACCATTCAGATTTTGGAAGTGATCTCATTTCAGTGACTAGTTTGGATAAGGAAGGACAATATAGATCTCCAAGTTGGAGCCTCTTTTGGAAATTCTATTTGTGCATTCATCCTTTCTTGTTTTCTTAGATCAATTTCTTTCTTAAAACAGGTGGTATGCTTTATGGTGAACTTGGTTTTGTTGAAAAATAAATCAATAGGAAGGACAACGAGGATCTCTAAGTCAAGAGTCTATTCATTGTTGATTATGTTTCAATCATTCACTTGTTCATGCTTATAGATTAGAACTTCTATGTTTTTCAGTATTTTTATATTTGTAATATGCATTTCCATTTGTAATATGCATTTCTATCATCTTCATCTAAACAACTACTTCCTACACTAGCTTAATCTAAGATCCATATGCTTTGGTGTGCTTCTAAGTTAACCGACCCGGATTGATAATTAAAGCAACTCTAATTCAACTACATAAATTAGACTGCCATTTTTGGCGTCGTTGTCGAGGACTAGTCAGGCAAATTGAATGAAGCAATATGGGCATATAGAAGAACATGGAAGAATACTATTGCGTTCAGCGCTTATCAGCGGGTCTATGGAAAAGAAGTTATTTTACCAATTGAATTTCAAATCCACACATATAGACTTGCAGTTGAACTTGGACTAGGCCTATCAGAGGCACAACAAAAAAGGATCATGCAACTAAATCAATTGGATGAAATCAAAAAAGAAGCAGTTTTACATACATCACTGGTACTGTTAGCCATCAATAAAATTTTGTCATAACTGATGATGGCTAAAACAGGTCTATTAGTCTTCAAGAAACAAGTTTTAAGCAAAATTGTGAGTTCTTGAAGCCTTGCTATGTACCTTGTCCAAAAACTCCACCTCTTTGATATCTTCACTTCAAAACCTTCAAAGAAATCCCTGCTATTATAAAAGAGATTGTTTTCAGACCCATTTTCCATCATTTTTCCTTTGGAAAATCCCTCTAAAAACCCTTTCATTTCACCCATTTTTCTCATTTTTACCCATTATTTTCCTAAAAAATCCCCTTTAAACCTGATAAAATCCTTTTTATTAAGGTTTGAATCCCTTTTTTCCCCCTTACGGAAACACCAAAAATCCTAAAAAACCTTCATTTTCAGCTCAAAAACCTTCATTTTAAAAATATCAGGCATTAAGCCCCTTTCGCTTAAGCCCCTAGCCCCTTTTCCGCCATGTGACCAGGCTCCGTGACCGAGCGCTAAGACCATCAGCAATCGGACATCTCACTTTCCAAGTTCTCGCTTCCATTTTCCTTTTCCTTCCGTTGGCTGATCCTCCGATGAGATCCGGACCATTCATTCTCCCCCAGATCGGATGGTCTATGCTCTCCTCCATCTATCGCACTTCGCTTTCCCATCGACCATCGGCCATCGCACTTGCTTTTCCCATCGGCCATCGACACATCGCAACTTCCTAATTCTCACCTCCCAAAACTCTTCTCCGTCGATTGCCGATCCTCCGAGTTAATCTCCGCCGTCCATCTCCCCGATCCAACGGCTCCCATTAGTCCTCTCCTTTTAACTCTGCCCAATAGCCTTTCGCTACCCGACAAAATTGCTGACGTCATCCACCGGGTCCCACCTTTCTTCCTCCAACACATGTTTTCTCCCTTCGCGTTTGATCTCAGCGGTCGATTTCTTAGATTTGACGGTCCAGAAATATTTTCGCGCCCGGTCCACCAAAATGATTTAACACTCCGTATCAACGCGAAATGGGCGGTTTTTGGATGATACGTGTCATCTTCTCGACCGTATTGCGTCCATTGCGCCTATTACCGCTTACCACCTTTATCACGCGCGAATACCATTGGTGGTATTCCCAAAACTGCGTATCATTAATTTTGCGCCCATACTTCCTTTCAAACCCTGGTTTCTTCGCCCTTCTGCCATGGAATCCTCCCTTGATGCATTTTCCTCCTTCCACACTGCCCTTTCGCCCTCCGCCGAGCCCTCTGAAGCAGTTATAGCCTCATTCACAGGTTTTTTTATAATATTTTGATGGTTTGTTGCAGGTTTTAATGGCGGATAAGCCATAAAAGCCGTCCCACAGTCACTAAAGGTGACAGAGACCGAGGGTGAAGATCCTCGAAGGCTCGATTGAATACAAAAGGGACATAAAGGGTAAAATTCCAGGTTATAATCAATATGTCATGAATATTGATTACATAGCAAGACCCTCCAGCACAGGCCACCTGTACACAAAAGAGATAAAGTGAAGATCAATGAAGATTAAAGAAAGATCAACAAAAGAATAAAGGTTAAGGGTCCAAATCAGAAGATTAAAAGCTTAACCCGCAGATTGAAGACGAAGACCCTGTTTTAAAGCAAAGGATGATTAAAAAAGGCCTTAAAGCAATATTAAGGGCCTGACCAGAGTTTAAAGACATAAACAGACGGATTAGCAAAAGAAGAGTTTTGAATGCCACATCCACAGAAACAATTACTCCACCAAAGGACCAAAATGCCACCTGCTAGCCTATTTTTCTCAAAGATACACGCAAAGTTATTACAGTGAGAGATATTTTGCAAATGCAGCTCAGAAGTTATTGCCAGCCTACCTAAAAAAGCCCAAAGGTCAACAAAGGCCGCTAAACGGTTCATAGAGTTAATGAAGTGCAGAGATAGACTAAAATTCATTTTGCCTTGAGCCCTGTGTGGTCTCAAAGGTCTCAAAGGTCGCAAAACATTTACTTTGTCATTTATGAAGCCTTCAGATACCTTTTCTTTCACTCCACCTCCTCATTCTTCTATAAAGACTCCATAAGGAGTTCATTGTAAAGGGTTGGAAAGTTATTGATTGTTTGAACTATTATTGAGTGGAAGTAGTTGAGTAGTTGTAATATAGTAGGCTGGGAAGAGAAGTATCAGACTGTAGAAAGCCATTGGACTCAAAGTATGTGACTGGTTTTGCACATCAAATAGACAAGAAGATTCACAGGATCCTGGTCTATATTATTGGTGATGTTTTCTTACTATAATTGTTATTCTCCTTATGTTTCCATACTGTCCATTTTCTCTGATAAAGAACAGCAAATTTAGAGTAGGATTTACTGCAAAGTACCTTATTTCTCACTAATAAGCTTTATCTATATGCTTTCTTCTATTTGTGCGTTTAAGGATAATTCAATAGAGTATAACCAGTCAAGGAACGTTGGTGAGCCCATGTCTTGCTGAGTAAAACTTGAGACATTGTCCTTGAATGATCTTTTCACTACATGCTAAGTAGAGTCCTAATCAAGGAAGTTTATGGTTAGCTTTGTCCCTTGTTTAGTCTTAAACAACGATTTTGAAGATTTCCCTTAAGAGTATGCCAAAAGCAGGATAGGTTCAAAGTCCTTACTTGATCTTAGGCTACTTTTTATGTTTATCTTAAATGTTTTCCCTTGAGAGTATGCCGAAAGCAGGATAGGTTCAAAGTCCTTAACTGATCTTAAGCTGCCCTTTGTTTTCTTACATGTTTTCTTCTTTCACCACACTTCTTAATGTTCCATACCACAAAATCAACTTAAAGAGATCTTTTGATATAGATGACATGCCCTATGGAAACCCTTGAATAGTTGTTGTGCAAGTAAACTCTTTTATGACTCCATAGCCCAATGGATTGACACTTTCTCTTAACCTATCTTCCCATGCTGAGACATCCTTCTACTTATGAACTCATTCACTTCACATGACCTTCTCAGTTAATGATCCCCAACCAACAAACAAACAAATCCCTTGTGCTTCATAACTTGCCTAATATCATATCATGAGCCTATAAGCATATCATTCTAAAATACATATAGAGAGATCCCTCTCTGAATCCAGGAGGGCTAGATCTTAGGATTCCAAAGTGGTTTTGATGTTACCTTGTTATTTGGTATGCCAATCTGCCAAATCACGGGACCCCAATAGGTACAACAACAAAGAACAAAATGGTGTGACAGATTCATTAAAAAATAAAATCTTTCATATATGATATTGGGCACTTCTATTTGCTTCAAAGTACAAGGACTTCAAATAAAAGTTCATCACTCATTGGTTGATGTTTTATGAGATAAAAGAAGTCTATGATAATGGATCAGTGAAAATCAAGACAATATATGAGGCAGCAACATCATTTCTAGTCAATGGGCATAGATTGAAAATCCACAACAAGCCAAAGAAGATTGAAAATCTACAAGCCAAAGAAGATTTCCTCAAGAAAATCTCAGCGGAAGAAGACATGCAAGTTTTGGAAAAGCACAGTCATGTGCCTTCCTTAATTTCAGAGTAAAAAAAAATGAAAATGACTTTTCTGCTTGAACAGTTTGACTAGCCGTTGACCAACTTTGACTTGACATTTTGGCTTGGTTTGACTTGCTAACATTTGATTTTTGGACGCTGAATTTTTCTGTGGAGAGATCGAAATTTTATGGGAAATTTGTCCTCGGTTGATCTAAAGTTGATACTTAACCATAGAACGTGACTTTGACTATTTTTGGAGCCAATTTCTGGATTGTTTTGACTTAACTTTGACCAGCAAGAGAGGCCGATTTTTTTGTTGCCAAGACCAGACATTTTGCAGTTGATTTGATTTTTGAACATTGACTAGTTAGGGCATCATTTGTTGTTGTTGATTGTTGTTGATTTTGACCATATTTGACTTGTTGACCAAATTTGACATTTGGGCTAATCTCTTGGATATTGGTTGATTAATTGTTGGATAAGTCAAAGATTTGACTTCAACTCACTTGTTGAATTGGATCATGTAATCCCTTTGTTGAACATTTGATGACAATCTAATAGAAGAAGAATTTAAAAGGGTTTTCCGCTTTGTGGGGTTTTTTTCCCTGGTCTTTGACCAAATCTTATGTCTCTTGTCATTGCTCTTGGTTGTCTTCTAAAGTAAATTGCGTTTATTGTTCTATCTATAATTTTTATTTGTTATTGGAAGATTAAATTGATTTGAGAGTGATTGTTAATTGAAAAAAGAATTGGGCTAAGTGATTGTACTAAGCATAAAATGATGGAAATTTAACATGGAATCAGAGTTGAGGTGAAGACAAGCCCAAGGAGACAAGAGTTTGAAGCAATCGTCTTTGAAAGAAGCTAAAGAACATATTTGACTTGGTCAAGATGACTACCTCTTCCTTCAAAGATACAAAAAAGTTGCGCGACTCATCAAATTTTGCTACTTGGTGTTAAACACACACATGGTGTATGAGGAAGATGAGCACACACACACAAGAGACTCAACACACAATGAAAGATAAGCGTGAGGCTTTCTTATTTTTCCATTATACATGATGTACATTTATAGTACATTCCAAAGTCACTTAGACTCCATTGTGACTTTTCGCATTCCACACCTACCCATGTAGGATTAGGTGTTCCAACATCCCCCCTTAATCCGAAGGGGTATGTGTGAGTCCAAGAAAAGAGTTGTAATACAAATCTGCAAAGTATGCATGGCAACACTTGGCTGAATCAACTCTCTGAAATGTTGGAAAAAAGAGGTGGTTTTAGGATGACCACAAACACTGGAACGCAAAACTTGTTGCAGTTCCCGGAACTCTTCCAAAACTGGAAAGAAGCTAAAAGCTTCTGCTAGAGGAATTTTCCCTCATAAAAAAGGGAGACCTTCAACCTAAAAGAAGGGAGGTCTACTACCTGTGGTGGTTTTAGGTTGTCCACCAACCAAAGATGATGGTTTTAGGTTATCCACCAACCGAAAATGATGGTTTTAGGTTATCCACCAACCGAAGGCATGCTCATGGGCATCCATGTCTCTGGCTACATCTCTGAATCCGGAATGACGAATTGTGGCTCAGGCTCACTTGAACTGCTGGCTACAACTCTGAACATGGAATGAGAGATTGTGGCTCAGGCTCGCTTGATCTGTCGTCGAAGCTTGTACATGACCACCATTTCCCCCCCTGTCAGGGACAAGGTGAGATGATGGCGAAAACTCAACTGCAAGTTTGCTCAATATCCGAGAACAAGTTCTAACATGTGTCGTAAACATCTTCTTGGCTGCTGATGCCCATTGCCAAGAAGCGATCCATCCAAGATGAATCTTGGTTCTTGCAGGAGGCTTGTTTCTGAAGCATCTGTCTGAGGAATGAGTGTGCCGACCACAGTGCTTGCATGGATGAAGATCAAAACAGTGATCTTTCATATGGCCAACTCGATCACAGTGTTGGCATTTCACAATCTGTTGTTGTTGTTGTGGAGCAGGATCTGGGACAGCTGCAGGTGAACTGTCATACAAGAATCCGGAACTCTGAAATATGATGGGCTTGGTGTAGTCTGGAATATGAAAGAACACATCCTTGTCATATCCAAGACCAGTTCGGTGCTTGTTGTGGACAAGCTCTTCCCAAGGTCTGATGATGGACTTAAGAAGTGCAGGTTGAGCTACTGCATATGCATGTACATCTGCTCTTGTGCAAGGAACTGAATGGGAATCATCTGCAACTTGATTGACTTGCTGCTGATGGGCGTCTTTCTCAATCTTCTGAACAGAAACAGGTTCAGAATGGTGACTCTTTTGTTGAAATTCGTCTTATTGGAGCTGAGATTCCAACTGCAAAAACTCAATCTTTTCTTGTGCATCTTGCAAACAACTTTGAATGTTACAAAGAACATCTTTGCTCATTTTTATCATGTCATCAACATTGGAATGAATGAGGTTATTCAACAACACTAATGCATCATTGATTTTAGCCATTTCAACAACTTAGGCTCAAAAATTGAAAGGGTGTCGGCTTCAACCGAAAATGCACCTGTTTACAATGTGATGCAACAAGAAATACAAATGACTCAAAAGAAGTTCCAACTATGGAAATCTCAAAGTACAAAGTGTGCTCCTCAAATGATGGAGGACAATCAACAATGAGTTACATCAACAACTCAAATACTCATTGCAACTATGAAGAAGATGCAAATACAATGTCAATATCTCTTCAAAAATATTTTGTAAATGTGTCGCTAAAAACACTATGCAAGAAGCCTTTAAGGCAGCTGAATTTTCCTTCAAAGAGTTGTTTTCAATGATGGAAAACTTGTCTTCAAATGTCAATTTCTTCAAAAATTCACCCTTATGTCAATGCCACAAATCACACAATGTCAAATCTGCAATTTTCTCTATATATTCAGTCCATTTGCTCACATGTCATTTTCTCTTTTTCTGCTGTTCATATTCTCTCTTTCCTCTCTCTCTCTCTACTGTTTGTTTGTTTGTTTTTTTTTTTTTTTAAATTAAAAATTAAAAAAAAAATTAAAATGGAGGAATTAAAAGGGAGATGGATTTTAAAAGAAAAGGGAAAAAGGCAAAATAGGGAGGGGGAGGTCGAATAGAGGGTGTAAGAGTGTATTGTAGAGTGTGGGGAACGCCGAGCGGCCAAGGTGAGGGAATGGGGAGCGATAGGTGTGAGGGGGAGTAGCAGGTCTAGGGAGCAGGCGGGAGTGGTAGGCGTAGATTGGTGGAAGGGGGAGATTGATTTGGGACTTGGGGGCGTTAAAAACATTTGAGGGCGAGCCGTATGAAAGTTGCAGGCAGGTGGGAGGAGGGGCGTTTGAAGAATCGGGGTTTGGAGAGGCGTATTAGAGGGTTGGGTTGAGGTGTCTTGAGTGGGGAAGAGCACAGTGAGGGAGCGGCTCTGTGAGGCGGCTTTGTGTGGAGTGAAGAATTGCAGAGGGGAGCAGATGAAGGCGACTCTGTAAGGAGATAGAGGATTTTGGAAGAGGCGTATGTGGAGCGGGATATGTAGAGTCGTGGAGTGATAAGGGTCAAGTATAGTGTGAAGGGTAGAGTGTATGGCAGGGGCGTAAGGAAGGGTTCGAGAGGGAGCAGCGAGCAATGGGAGTTAGAGGCCGTGAGGGTGGACGCGTGAGGTGAGGAGCCCGTGTTGTGAGGAGAGGGGGGCGTATGGTAGGTGTTAGGGAAGGAGGGCCAACAGGCCGGTTGAAGTGAGATGCAGATCTTGTGTTTGGAGCGTATGGTAAGGGGGAGCGGTCGAGTGTGTAGAGAGCGTTGAGCTGTAGGTCGAGTGAGGGTAGCACTTGGTTGGGTAGGAGGTGGGGTGTAGTTATGAGGGGTAGCAGGTAGGGCGCACAGATTGAGAAATGAGAACAGGGAGGCCGTGAGGGCCGAGAGGCCAAGTTGCCCAGAAAATATTTTTATTTTTATTTTTTTATTTTTTTTATTTTTTTTTTATTTTATTTTTTTTAATGACGAGAGGAATCTCCTTCCGGCGGGAATATCGGATAAATCACGGAATTAGAGATTTTCAACAGAAAACTTAGAAATCTTTCAGTGCAAACTTAGAAATATTTCCAGTAGCCCAGCAACAGGAAAATGGACTTTAAAAACACAGAATTTTCCAGAGAATTTTAGTAGTAAAAATCCAGAAACTTCTTTAGAAACCCTCTTTAAACTATTTCAACAGCTTTTCAAAATGCAGAATTTAAATGTGGGCAGCAGAAATTGCATGGAAGTTCAGAATGAAAACCTTCAGATGCAAAATGCTGCTCTTTTTTTTTTTTTTTTTCAAAACCAATGCTGGAATGCTTCCAATTTCTAAATGCTGCTCCTTCTCCAAAACCACTTTCTGAATGCGGTAAAATGTCTGCTGCAGAAACTCTGAGTGCTGCAAAAATGTCAAAAAAATTTTGCAGATATGCACAGGCCATAAACACAAATGGCTCACTCAAGGTTGAGCAGGGCCAGCAATCGCCCGCTCTGATACCATGTTAAACACCATGTTAAACACACACATGGTGTATGAGAAAGATAAACACACACACACAAGAGACTCAACACACGATGAAGGATAAGCATGAGGCTTTCTTATTTTTCCATTATACATGATGTACATTTATAGTACAATGGTGTGACTCTTGGTTTCACATTCCAAGGTCACTTGGACTCCATTGTGACTTTTCGCATTCCACACCTACCCATGTAGGATTAGGTGTTCCAACACTTGGAAGATCAAGTTGGAAGTTATATTGGATGATAATGATGTCTTCGAATATGTGGAAGGAAAAGTACTTGAACCACCAAAAATAATGTTGCCACTGCCAAGTCCAAATATAAGAAATGTGAGCTTAAAGCCAAAAAAAATCTTATTGATTCTTTGAAGGGAAATTTACTTTTGTTGGAAAATTGAAGAAAGAATTGGGCTAAGTAATTGTACTAAGCATAGAACACTTGAAATTTAACAAGATGGACATTGAAATAAACTTCTAGTTGTTGCAACTAGTGATTTAGCTTCAAAGCATCGATCTCACCTTCATACGGCTTGATATCGACCTCTCCTTCCATTTTGAACAAAGACTGTGAATGATTCACGACACTTGAACTAGGTTGATATTTTTTGGGTCCTTTCTTTGGTTGGTTCTTTATTTCTTCTCGATATCATAATCTCCCCTCTAGTTTATCCTCTACATTAGAACCCTATCTTCTCCAAATATCCCAAGATTATTGCTCAGGGTCAACATGAGGAGATTCATATTACAACTTATATCTGCAACTTGTGCTTCCAACTGCGAAAATATCTCCTCTATAAGATCACGAGGTCATCCATGATTAGTGTTTTAAAACTTTTGGCCTAGCTGATCTAGATCCCCTGCAAATCTCTATAATATACCCAAAGAATCCTACTCTAATACCAATATGATCTGTAAACTGTCATGGATACTCCACTAGCCAATTCATCGCAACAAATTTGATAAAAATATATTTAAAAATCTGAAATCTACAGTATTGGGGTTTAATTTATCTTTGTATTTTTAGATCTGTAGATTATTGTTAATTGTGTATGCATGCAAATTAAAATTATGCAGAAAATAGAAAACAGTAAAATAAAAACTCGCAAGCCATGATTTGACACAAAATATGACCTAGGAAACCCTTTCAAGAGAAAACCTAGGTGGAAGGTGAGGTCACTCTATTCTCTTTTTATGAATAGAAAACGGTTGTGAATTCAAAGAAGTGCGGATTGTGGCCTGTGGGCTACTACAGTGCACAAATCCTCTATGTGCTCTATCTCTTATCCCTCTCTGTTATTTTTTCTCGTCTATGGAACAAATGCACTCGAAAAAATGGAACCCCTTTTCCTCCTAGTGGTCTGATTATAACAAAAATTGATAGTCTATTAGTGGTTAGGTTTTACTACTTAACTCTTAACTAGAGTTACAATATGGACACTTCTAGAGTCTTCTTCATCGTAATCACATGACTAGCCTCTTTTCCATGAATAATGAGGCCTAACGTGGCATCCTCTCGAATTATCGTGGTGAAAACAAAATTGTAAAATTCTGAGCGGCATAACTTTTGCATATGGATTATGATTGACATGATACTTGTGTCATTGGAAAGGTCTTTGTGTATAGAATATGAAAATAAGGTGTTGGGATAAAGCAACAAAGTTTTACCCCTAAAAAACATTGTTTTGTGGGCTCAAAATGCTCTCAAAACGTTTCTGACCTCAGTTTGCCAAACTAGGTCCCACTAGTAAAAATGGTCTTGTGAACTTATTCCTCCATCTTTTTCCACTCGAAAAGGATCGAGATGGATGACAAACAATATAATGATCTAATCTAGATCAAATTGGACTCTTAAAGTTACACCAGAACATTGGTGAAGCTCTAGCCCACTCTATTAGAGAAAGGGAAGCCAAAAATCTAAGATTAAAAAGGAGAATAAATGAGCTTGAAGAGGTTCTTAATCTAGCACCCATGTGCATGACTCCCTTAGTTATCAAAGCTCTTGAGTCTACGAGAAACACATTCGACACACACCATCGAATAAAGAAAGTGGCATGCTTACTCATAAGAATAAGATCCTACATTATAACTAACATTAATAAGAGAATGGAAATCTTTGAAGAACTATGGGAGATCGCCCTGCATTTGAGGACTTTAGCGTAGAGAATTCGTTCACTTTCATATTATCTTAAAAAGGATCTAGAAAATGACCAAAAATTTATTGATAACATGTTATCAACCTCTGCGAATAAGAATAGTCGACTTAGCGGATTACAAAGGACACAACAGAGCCTCCCAGGACCTAAAAGATTAAAGCAAATCAAAGCTAATTTTCCTGCTAGAATTAAGATACTATAAGAGGTTATTGTTGATTGTGAAAATATGAACACTAAAAGGAGAGAGACCTTTCTCAAGGCCATTCAAGTTGTTGCCGACCTAAAGGGCCCCCGCATGATCAGAGACTTTATGCTCATCTCTAAAGATATTTTTCATGAAGAGCTATATATCAAGGATTGAAATGGGTGTCGAATTTTGGCAATCTGATTGGTTTCCCGAAGGAAGAGATTAAAAGGTGGTTAGTTACATTTGTAAACTATAATGAAGAATATGCTCGGAATGTCGAGGAGATCTTCGACTTAGTGTCAAGCAAGACATAACGCTCCCTCTAATGAAAGAGTATATTGAAGAATAGTTAAAGAAATCATTGCAACACATTAATATGCAATAATTGTTAAACAATTAAGACAATAACATCCTTCAATCCATATAATGGAGCATCTTTTTCAACACCAAAGGTCCTTTTGCGTCATTTTTCTGAGTATCAATATCCTTTGAAGCATTTCCCTTATTTCTTCCCAACCTTTGATCATCCAATTTTCTTGATTGTTTCTTCACATCATTTAAACCAATATTGCAGCTTTCTTTATTTCAAGTATCTTAAATATTTATTGATCCATGGAAGCCCAATCTCAATTCACTTACAAGATGACTGCATTTACTTTTACAACTTTAAATATCAAGGCTTTGAAGAATTCTTTGGTCAACTAACATTTCCAAGACATTGAAAATGTAAAAAAAAGGACTCTCGCAAAGAGCTCCCTTTCAGGAAAATTATTCAATTGTAATTCAAGGACTTATTTAAAGTAGTATGAATCGTGTGAATATTTTCCTATGCCCTCTATTATTTCCATGAATGAAATTATTCTATAGCTCTTTGAATATCCGGACAATTACTCTTTTGTTTCTATCTATTGTCCTGCTTCAAATATGCCTAGCTCACTAATGAAAAATGGAATGGACATGTTTGATTAAATCTCTTTATATATTTGTATTTTCTATATGTTCTAATTACCATGCCTAGTCCACTCAAAGGCATATGATTTGAATGCATATTATTTCTTGAGATACATATATATTAGAAATTTGAGTGTGTTGGAAAGAGGAGAACCACCCTTTTAAAAACAAAGAGGGGCCTAAAACCATGTCCTATGAAGTTGACCTTTTTCCCAAAAAAGATCAACACCTCCCTACCACCCAAGGTTTTTCTAAATGGTGGCCTTACAAGATCTCGATATGGTGATCTCAAACAATCCTAAGAGCAAGGTATGGCAACCATGAAAAAGGGAAAATGGGTCATTATTTGTGATCTTAAAGCAATGACTC
Source organism: Pinus albicaulis (assembly GCA_034641835.2). Lineage (NCBI taxonomy): Eukaryota > Viridiplantae > Streptophyta > Pinopsida > Pinales > Pinaceae > Pinus > Pinus albicaulis. The sequence goes on from CM076575.1 coordinate 150,016,520, forward strand.
AAGACTTCCCCCTATTTGGTTTCATCCTTGATCATCTAAATGAGACCCTTATTAGAGCAAGCTAGGGTTGTCCACTATCTTCGTTTCTTGTTGGAATTGCATTGGCTCATTATGGTTTTCTCCATGCATGTTCTACGATGTATTCACATCCCAAGACCTCCTTTTATTTTCTCACTGAGACCCACATGATCCCCAAGCGAAAACCACCTTATATCTCCTATAGAAGGAACTCATCATTTTGGTGAGATCAAAGGATCTATATGCGTCATTGTCTTATATGTGACTCCACTCAAGACAAAGTTTCAATGTTCACCTCTAACAAGCACATCGAATTCCTATGGATTTGAGTCTAAGGAAGTGCTCCTTCGTGGGACATTGTCATTGTGGTTTGTTACTTCCCTCCAACAACCTCAAATTTCACATTCAAAACTTAGTCCAATGAGGACGCTTCCTTAACCAATACTCAAATGTTTATCATTAATCCACTTTGGGTGGCATTGTCCTCTTAAGGGATTTCAACCCTTACAATAAGGCTTCACAAGTACCAATTAAAGACAAATCCTAGGATACCCTTTGTTTTCAAGGATTACATGGACACCATCAGTCATCATAGAGTTTTAAATGGTGGTTTAAAACCCTTTGTAGCTTAAAATTGGCACCATCTATAACTTGGGGGACCCCATGACCTAGTGCCCTTAAATGGTCCCATATGATACCCAAATTATCATTGTATCATGCACTCTCCCCACAATCGAGGAGCTAAATTGGTTGATTATGTCTTGTCCAACCAAAAGTTGTTCCCTTGTATCAAGCACCTTTTGATCTCTCCCTCCCTCTTCCTCTTATCGACCAGACTCCCATTACCCTCTCACTCCAGACACTCCATTCATCCCCATCCCCCAACCACCACATTTTATCACCTTAAGTAATATTATCCACTTTGACAGGGAACATGCTAACCCCTACACCTCTCACCTCCACTTTGACAAGGAACATGCTAACCCCTACACCTCTCACCTTCACCAAGGAAAATTTTAATGATGAAAAATTATCACACAATGCAGAAACTTTGGAAATTCTTACTAGTCCCTAGCATGCAAACTATAAAATATTTGGCAATATTTTTGTGAAAATATTCATATTTCTAATGATTCCAAATCTCTATAAAGTTTTGACAATTTTTTAAGGTAAAATAGTTTTATCCTATAAAATTTGGTCGAATCTTTTTCAGATAAAATGGGCATTGGGAATTTTTTTCCTTTTTGGAAGAAACATGGAAAAATAACCCACTTACAAAATTTAGCCCCTAAATTTTTCCCTGGCCTTCACTAGTTGGTTCCATTCGTTTGCCATTTCTTGTTTGTTGAGACGATTAAAGGCAAAGTATGAGCTTCTCTCCAACATCATTTGGGAGTTGCTCAATTCTTACCCCATATAATCCAACATCTATCTTGTGTCCCAAATCTAACACCCACTTCCAACTCTGAGGAAAGAGAATAATATCACCATGACCTACACTTGGGAGTTTGATTCTTAAGGCCTTGTTTCAATCTAGGACATCCTTTCCGGCATCAAGGTAACAACAAATGTGGCTTCCCCTCCCTTCAAGAAATAGCGGTTTGATCATTTACAATATATCTTGTCTAAGATGCACCACTTGGAAAAAATCATCATAATAGTCATCCCTTATGGCTCTAAGGTATGGGAGCTCCCACAATACATCAACCACTCTAAACTAATAGCTCCTCAGTGTATAATTGAAGAAAACTTTGGGGCCCATTATTTGCATCTTAAGGCCATTTTTAGACTTGTATACTTCCTCTACAAAGTCTAAACTATAGGAGACTCCACTGACAATAAGGATCAATACCCCTACCTAGCACTTATTTACATAAGATCATCGCCTTCAAAAGTCACTAGAAGGGCACATCACTTGTTTTGGAGACTTCTCAATTACTTCGATAAGTGCCCATTTCACCTAGTTGACTCCCCCTTTTCATATACTCTTTAAACATTCAAGGTCACCTCCATCCATCTAAACCGAGTTGTTAGAGAGGATATCCATAGACAAAACATCCAAGTCACTTGGATTGCACCCCGTGAGAGTCCTAGCCCCAATATAGTGTTTTCCTCTAATCACTTTCTATGGTGGAGAGACAACCTTCATGTCAAAGCTCCATATACCCAAAGGCATTAAACGCACAGTGTCATAATCCCCCTTGGTTGGTTCTAAGCAACCTCTCATCAACAAGTTGAGGCAAATCACCATAGCACATAGCCCAATAGACCTGCTAGTTATGTCACTTACAAGAGATCGAAGCATCCCATTTTTTGGTGCCTTATCTATTATGAGATCAAAGGTAGGTATTGCAACGTTTAACAAGGCTCAAGGGCTCTCTCTCCACGCTATTATTTCATCCAAACTAAAGACGGATAGGCCTTTTTTATAAGGGAGTTATTCAAAGATATTGTAGTTCCTATGTGGACCCTCTGACAAGATACAATCAAGAGTATCACCTCTTTCTTCCTCGTCTTGTGCACTAGATACAACAAATGGCAAGAAAATGCCATCACTACTTCAAATACCAAATCAATGAGACCTCGAGTTCCCTCTTGAACCCCTTCCCCTCGACGCATTGATAGATTTGATCAATAAACACTACCATACCAATGGGAAAATCAACTTTAAGAGGCCCCAAACACTAAGTCTTCCCATATAGAGTATTATTCTCCATGTTTGATTGAGTAGTTAATCAACCTTTCAAAACTTCTACCTCCTCACTCCAATGCTCCTTCAAATCAAACAACCAGCACCCCTCAACCCCTTCACCATCATTGATGACTCAACTAAGAAGACTCTTTCTCTCTCCCCTTTCTCTACAGTGATCTCTAATTTGAGTAGGACTTGACTTCATCTATAGCTTGAGTAGTACTTCTTTCATATATATATTTATATTTTCCTTTGCTTTTGATAGATAACAAGAGTTGTGTTCACACTCCCACTAGACATTTGCACTACATGTACTTTTTGAAAAGCATCGTCCTACTTATTATGGCCATTCATTGGACATTAATACATTATCATATCTCATTTTAGCTTCAGAATTTGTTTTGATCCGGTGTCTGATCTTCTAAAATCCTCACAGGTACAACTACAAGTGGGTGATTGACCTTGCTAGTTACTACAACGAGAAAACGATAAAACTTTCGACCCCAAGAACAATAGATTGAGGTGCCTACAAATATATGCCCATCAGTGTAGTTCACCAAAAGAGTGTGCAACCTGTTTACTTGCAATGCTTTGGGGATAAGAAAGTTAAACTGGCTTGACCCAGTTGGAACACCTCAAACCAACCAGATTCCAAATCTAGTTTAATTCTGGAGTATCCCGTCTATTTTATCCAACAACCGTATTGTTATAAATGTGTACTCCAATATGTAGTGGAATGGTTGCATTTGATACTAAATAAATAAGGTTTAAAATTTGAAAAATAATACCCTAATGTGTACAAGGCACTTGTAAAATTGATGCCATGGACATGAATTATTGGAAATGAAAAACCTATATTAATATTGAACCAGCTAGATTCATTCCTAACAAAACTTCAGCAATGCAAATGAATGACTACACCCAATGTCCTATTAAGACGTTCCTTTGCAGGATGGAATCCAGTCATTGATATTTCATTCTCAACATGCCAAACATGACCAAAAACAAGGTAACTAAATCAGTGATTACAAATCTGGAGCAAATTTCCTCCGACGCAATTCCAAGCATCATGTTTATTAGTTTTGAAACAACACTCCATTTTCTCTTATATTTGTCAAAGTCTCTATAGTAATATATATGGCTAAAAGGAAGAAACAAATTTTGAATGCTTGCTAGCATCCAAAATGAAATTTCAATAATATTATGGAAGGTTTCACTACAGTTGCATTGTATTTTGACTTTGTGGGAAGTAAATGCCCCATGGGCATAGATAATGTGCGTGTATGGTGTGACTTATGCTCACCTTGTCATGTTTACATATATATAATTCATAATTGCATATGTTGATTAAACATAAAAACTACCACTGAAACTGAGAAGAATCACAAAAATTTGGAAGGGGTATGAACCCTGAACTTTCAGTGAATCTGATATACTACAAAACCTTGCAATACTGCAGATTTTGGTAATCAATAAATATGTCAAACCACATGACCATACTACTTGCTGAAAATAAGCAACCAGTGTAAAATAAGAACCTACGTGCCTTTCATTTTCCTTGAAAAGGACACTAAAAAATTCATCTGAAACAAACAGATACAAAACAAAGGCCATTTCTTGAATCAGATAAATAATCAACCGTATATAAACGAACTTTATTTGAGCAATATTCTCCAGATTCCTTTCATGTATACCGCCAATGACCACATTCCAAGACCAGCAGCAACATAAAGTGTTGCGACACCACAAGCAGCTAAACCAGCAGCTCCATTCTGACTGGATACAGACAACATCTATTAGAGAGAACATGACCATATCTATCTCAGAAATAGAGATGGCAAACATTTAGGTAAGCACAAAATGCCAGTTGATCTGCAAATAGCATAGCATTAAAAAATGAACTCAGTATTAAACACTGACCTACTATCCCTTGTCGCCAATAGAATTGTTAGGGCTACCATTTGGGAAGCAGTTTTCCACTTCCCTAGGTTGTTTACCGCAACAGCCTGCAGATGTCAACAATTCAAATTTCAGTTATGCAGTAAAGTCTTTGAATATACATACTACAGATGTCTGCAAATTCACATTAATGCAATAAAATTTGAACATTGTTAGGATATTGGGAAGAATAGGACCTCACGTAAATCAGCACCCTGAGAAGCAGCCCACTCTCGGACTGCTGACATTGTTATCTACAAAAACAGGCAAAATCAAATGTTGAACTTGTCCACTGTATCAAATACAAATACTCAAAAGCAGAAATTATACAGTGAGATAACTACAATGTTGGCAGAGTGACAATAATAGAAACTGGTAAAGAGTCAAAACACTATACTTTCTTGTATGTATCCATTCAGTATAACAAAGCAATTATGACCAAATAAAAATAGACTAGCCATGCTTCAGAGAGGCTGACATACTTTACAATAACTTGATATTGCAAGGATACATGTTTTAGAAACCAGGTACCCCATGGTGTGTTCCAAATGTTCATGCAAATCAATAATAAATTTTTTGAGAGCATCAACATTACAATCAAATACAACATATTTTCCTTTACAAGGAAAAGTAGATGGTCCTTGGGACATCAATAATTGGCAGGCGTATCCCTTTTATAGAAAAGGCAACGTTGTGCAAGCTTTGACAAGCCTACTAGCCCATTGTATTTGGGAGAAGATGCCTCTTTTAAATCAGAATTGGCCATAAAGACTTCAGCTAGGATTGACATTTAAAAATGTAGATTCTTTCGAGATCGGAGCCAGAGCTGACACGCAAGATCTTCTAGCCTATGCAGGCAATTTGTGCAGTCTTCAATTCGGAACCATGATGTATAGTAATTGATGTACTAATTGTTAAATGATAGAATATAAGATGCATTTTCCGAAGGAAAAAAAAAAAAAAAAAACCTTGTCCTTTAAATATTCAAGTCACACTATGACTGCAACCACAACTCTTATAAAGTAGAAAACCCTTGAGAACATTATAACAAAAGAATAATAGAAAAATGCTCGGATGACATGGAGGGAAAGGGCCCTATTATTCTTGAAAATTTGTAATTGTTGAGTAATCCTCCTACGAAGGTAGTTGCTAGTTGCTACTTAATCCCCAAGGGGTGGAATTCATTTCATCTTGATAGAGGTGCCAAAGTGAATCTGGGAAATGCTCATAATAGAGTAGCAATATAGGTGAATGACGGGAGAAGACCCACAAACAATCAAGCAGAAGCCATGGTCTTAGTGCAGGGTGCAGGGTCTCCACTGTCCAGTTATGTAAAAACTTGAAGAACAATAGGCTGGTTGCTTTGGGGGCTGATTGTTTACAAATAATGCTAAAAGTGGCCCATGAAAGTCAGATAATTACATGGCTTAAGATTTTGTTGATAAAGCAAAGCATCTTAGTATGCCTTTGAGGAGGTAAAATATTTGGCACAATGAGAGCTAACAATAAGGTGAATAATGAGGTGAATTTGGACAAAGCAAAAGTAAAATTGTTTGTCATAAAGAAGTTGTCAAGGATTCAGACAACCTCAGGGTGATTAAGTATAATAAGAACCAGGATGAAGGCCAGAAGGATGCATTTCATATTATAAATGCAAATATGTTTGATATGCACAAGTGATTAATAATGACACATTCTCAAAGAAAGAGGATGCCTGACCTGAAAGGCGTTGTGGAGATTCAGTTCGATGGACATGCAGGTGGTTAGAGGAGGCATGATAAGGAGCAGATTGAAGATGTGGATTCGGATTAAGAAACACAGGACCCAGGTAGTACCACACTACCAGGCGATGCAAAATTGTTTTTATCCTTGCTAAGAAGCTTAGAGAATGCAGAATCAAAATTGAACGGAATTGCCAATAAATTGAATTGCATCAGGCATGTACAGGGCCACCATCAATATCTTTGAGACCTTTTTTTATTCTTACCAACCAGCTTATAGATAATTCAGAACCAATATTGAAGAAAATTGCCAGCAAATTGCATCACGTGTAGAGGGGTACTATCACATTCAGTGTTCACAGAAACAAGGATTTGTGAATTAGTTTCAAAGGAAGTTGGCCTAAAGCATCTTTAAAGTTTAAACAGCAGCTGGAAATTATCCAAATCAGCACATTGGAGGCAGTGAAGGAAAAGAATGATCAGATGGAATTAAAGCAAAGATTTATGAATTGCTTAAGTACTAAAGACAGTTGACCTAAAGCACGTTCAAAGTTCAAACAGCAGCTTGGAAGGAATCGAGTCAGAATGTTGGAAGTAGTGAAGGCAAAGAATGATCAGATGGATTTAAAGCTACCATAAAGCAAATAAAGAAAATTAGTGATGTGATTTTGTAATTTTGCTAAATTGCATTCTTCCCGGTACTAGTAAGAAGCTGGTCTAACCAGCAATAAAGTTCATCTGGCTTTTTCTCTACTCGAGATATATCAGAAGAGATGGGGTTTTGGAGAATAATTCTTTGTACTGGCCTAACCAGCAAGAAAGTTCATCTGGTTTTTTTGTCTATTAGAGGTATCTCAGAAGGGATGGAGCTTTGGAGAATAATTCTTTGAAGAGGCAGTGAGAATATGTGAAAATGGTAGTGAATCAGATGTTCACTCAAACTCTACCAGAAGTTAGATTGAAGTCTGTGTCACCGCATTTGGCAAATTTCGGGGTCAAAATTCGAAATGCATTGAATCTTAAGCCCAACCAAATTAATTTGATTCAGATTCGCCAAACTCCAAAATCAAACCCCATTTCAGAATTCACAATGAAGCTCAAGATGATATTCCAGGGAATGTGAATTTAAAAATTAGCCATCGAAATTTCATGGCAATAAACTTAATTATAAATACAGGATGCGAGATTTTTTGTATTTCCGTGGTTTTGTGCATTTCACGTGGTATTGCCGGCACCCATTATTTTCATTACACCTGAGGACACAGCACGGGAGTGTATTTTTTTATTTTCCCTCCTCTAGGCTCCATCATCCAGGGTTCCCAAATCCACAATTCCATGCAAGCTATTATTAAACTCCAGGCTTCCAGTACCACCGAAGTTCAAAATCAACTACTATTAAGCTTAAAACCATTTATGAAGGGTTTCTCACCATATTACAAATAATGATCTTTTAAGTGATTCTCAATCTTGGTTGGTTCTGAGGGAGCAAATTCCCTCCACCGAGAAGCCCATCAAACCCTAAGGAGACCTTACTTACCCTTGGAAAAATTTAAGCCGCTTGGCATGCCCAGCAGCTTCCTTATGCTTCCGTAGGAGATCTACATCAGTCGGCGTGGCCAAAGTTTGCTCTACATGGTCTCTTGGATTATATGCCTCAAGGACTATCAGGTTCCTAGCCTTCCAAAATGAGAAGTTGGATAGCCCATCCAATCTGTCCTGATCACGTAGTCCATGAGGAGCCATCTGCTCAGAAATGTGACGGAACTTCCCTTTCTCTTTGCTAGAGAACTGAATCTAAGGCCCTTGGCGAAACAGGCACCTTCTGCTCCCTCTGACAACTGATTTCCCTCCTTGGAAATTTGCCAAATCAACAATGATTCATCTCTCTTTGATCCTCTGATCAATTTGCAAGTTTCTTTGGCTAGAAACTCTCTGAGAAGCTGATATCCTCATGCTCTTTGTCACTTGTGCTTAGGCTAAAAATCTGAAAACTTCAGAAATTTTAACCCCACCAGCACCTTTTGAATTTCTGCAGCTAAGCTTCAATGTTTTCTGGATATGACAGATTCAGATCTGCGTCACACATGTTGGATTTAGACCAATCCAGTGTTGTTTCTGAGCGACCTCTGCACAGTAAATGTGTGGGCTTGCTAGGAGACAGCCTTAGACTACGTCACCCTGCCCTCCGCATGATTCTACCTCTGAAAACTGCATTGTCCCTTCAGATCTGCCCTTCTGTTGCTTTTCCAGCTACTCTCTGCAGTTAGAACCTTCAGTGTTCTGTTGGTGACCCTCCTAGATCTGCAATTGCTCTGATACCATGTGAAAATTTCTGAATCTTATACTTATGCAGAAATCTTATTGTTAAATCTGGTTATGCTCCTCCTACTTAGTTAAGTTATTAACTGAATAAATTCAAATTAAAATTGAAGCAAAACATATAACAGACCTTCACCAATCCAGATCTAGAAAAAGTGCATGCACACATAGACAAAGTAACACAATGATTTTCTAGAAAAATAGTCCCCGGAAAAACCCAATGTGGGAAAACCGGTCTGTTGGTTGCTGGAGGGTTTTATTATTAAGAATTTTCTGAAGACAACAAATTTGGGTTCTTAATCTGGAAAACCCGACAGAGAAATAATAGATCTATAGCTCACTAGTCGTTCTGAAGCCAAAATAATCACTAATCCACACCCTCAAACGGGATTTACAAGACTCAACCAAAATAAGGCCCTAGAAACCCCAGCGTTGCCCCTGAAGCCCCTGAAGCCCGTGCATCAGCCTCTGAAGCCCCTGCATCTCTCAGTGTTGGCCTGGAAAGGGTTGTGTTACCCCAGACTAGGTGACGCAATCCTTACGCTACCACTTAGGGTCTCTGCGTAACCCCTGAGGACTTCTAGCTGAATCACGTTGTCCAAGGAGGGGTTGTGCAGCACCTGCATAGCACAATTGTTGCCCTTCCTGTTGCTGCTCTCCTGCTTCTCTGCGCTACCTCTTTGAGCTGATCTCTACCTCTTGCTGATTCTAGACCCTAGGATCAGATCATCCCCTTGGCCTAAATTCCCCTCTCTGCAGCTGAAACACTTCCGAGAATTCTTAGCAAACCCGCCCTAGAATCTCAGCTTAGCTTCAGTGCTCTACCTCTGTGTGTTTTTACAAATGACCCCAAGCCTTTCTTTTATACTTTTCTTGTTGGGAAACCAACGGCCATGATCAGATCTTGAATCAATGGCTAAGATTAAAAGAAAGCTTGATTTGTGTGACTTAAGACAATTTCATCACATGTTTAATTTGATTAACTTTAATTATTTCATTTTCCTAAGTTTAGACTTAGGAAATACATTAAAATAATTAATTAATTAAATCTCTCCTATACCAGATGAAATTTCCCAAATCCCTTTCTGGGTCTTGTAGATCAAGTGTACTCTAGTCCCTCCACAAAATTTGGGAGCTAAAGCACAACTGATGCTACCCCAAATACACAAAATCTCAACAGTACATTCATTATATGGGAATGGGTACATTCCTTCATAGTAATGGGTATATCCTCCCTAGTTGAGGGGGAGAGATAGACACATCATTCGTGTCTTCACTTGGGAAGAAAGAATGGAGGATTGAGTAAGCATTTGGCATCTGATAATCTTTGAGGATGTAGTAGGGCATCCAAGATAAGAGTAGTCGTGGAGGATTAATATTCTTTGAGGATTGGGAATCCAAGATAAGAATAGTCCTAGAAGGACATAAACCTATGAACACTTGGGTGGGGTATGCTCCTTGAGAGACAATGATGAAGGGATCTATAAATCATTGGTCTCGCGAGCTTTGTGCTCTAATCTTGTGGAGAGATCGAAATATTAGTCAAGACCTTTCTATGTGACAATTTTGGTTGATATGATGTTAAACTGATGGGTTACCAATCTGACTCTTCTTATGAAAATTCTTCAGATTGAAAATGTCCAAGTACCTTGTGTGGATTATGAATACCTCCCTAGTTAAGAGGGAGTGTTGAAATGTGTAACTAGGTTTGGTCTTCATAATGATATATCTAATCATGATTTTATTGATGTAAAGAATAAAAATATAATTATTTTGTTAATGCTTGAGGCATGGGTTTCATACTCGAGGAATTTTATGTTGTAGGAAAAGCTCCCATTGAGAGCTTCTAGGGCTTGTCATGTGGTCTACAAGTCAAATGAGTCTTTTTCATGTATGAGAGACTCTTCTTAGACATGTTACATATTACAAAAGAAATTATATGAGTCTAAAGATTGTCAAGGAAACCCCTCCAAGACCAAGTATAGAAGCTACAAGTCAAGTCAGTCTATATGTATCATGAAGTCGACCTATTTTGGACCCCAGCAACACCTATATAAAGGAGGTCTCGGCCTCTCTAAAGGAGACACACACAAGTATCCCAGAAGTTCGATCTAAAGACAAGAAGGAGCCTCATACCCTAGCGAAGAAGGGAGAAAGATAAGAAGGAAAAAATCAAAAGTGTTTAGGTTTGTTTTGGGTCATCTCCTTCACACGTGCAGACTGTAACTAGGGCACACTTTTAGCTACAAAAAGATGAAATTATAGTCAGATCAAGGGCCAAATAAGCATGGGAATCATTAAAGAAGGAATTGTTTCCCAAGTGAAGGAGAAGAAGAGTTGTCTTCACCATGATTCTACCTCACGTGCAAACTAGGGTTATTGTAGGAAAGAGTTGAAAATCACAGTAAAGGTGTGGGTCCGAGTTTTGATGAAGAAAACAGATTTGAAGCAAAGATACTTGGATTGACTTTGTTGGAAGTAAAGAAGAATTGTGACTTGGTCTTGGAGGGGTCATTTGGTCAACAGTCTAGGTCTTGGAATTCGTCAATTAAAGATTCTATAAGAAGAATTTGTGTGGGTTTTCCTCTCAGTTTGGAGAGGTTTTGGCCTTGGTTGATTGCCTATATCTTGTGTCCTTTATCTCATTGTTCTTTATGATTTGGTAGTTGTTTGATGAAGAAAAACTCTAATAAGAAACAAATGGAAGAAGAAGCTAAGTGATAAAAGTAAAAATACATCACAAGCAATTATCATTATAAGAGAAATCACCTACAATGGCTGCCCCCTCAGATTTCTCAACACTCAAATCAAGGTTTCTGGCCTCAATTAAGGTCTGCAACTTTCAGCATGCAACTTTCGCCCCTGCAACAACTGCAGAAAGCCTAGAATCTTCGCACCTGTAAGAGAAAATGATCACAAAATTCAGATTTTTGTACTTTTCTTAAGATGCTTCCTTCTCCTAGACCTTTGCTCTCTTTTTCTTCTTCCTTCTTGCTTGAGATCAAACTGCAGAAGTGTGTGCTAATCAGGGCAAAGCTCCTTCTATATATATGCTTCTCATGAAATTGAATAGCCACTCCTAGGTCGACATTTTACTGGCGAGGTCGACTTGGTCTTGAAGGTCAATTTAACTTTCTAGACTCAAAAATAAATTCCTTTTCTTGTTACAAAATGCCCAAATGAGTCTCATACAAATAATAATGACTCTCTAAAGATTGTAAAGGAAACCCCTCCAAGACCAAGTATACATGCTACAAGTCAAGTCGGTCTATATGCATCATCAAGTTGCCCTGCCAGTGAAGTCGACCTATTTTGGACCCCAACAACACCTATATAAAGGAGGCCCCGGCCTCTCTAAAGGAGACACACACAAGTATCACAAAAGTTCGACCTAAAGAAAAGGAGCCTCATACCCTTGCAAAGAAGGGAGAAAGATAAGAAGGAAGAAATCAAAAGTGATTAGGTTTGTTTTGGGTCATCTCTTTCACACGTGCTGACTGTAACTAGGGCACACTTTCATCTACAAAAAGATGAAATTATAGTCATGTTGACCACTCTGTGTCAATGACAGTACACCCCCATTTTTTCAAATGGGACTCTTCATGTTCGAGATGTTCGCACCATTCAGATTTCATTTGTCAGACGACAGTTTTTATAAATGTTGTAAACTCATTCTGCATGTTTATGATGTAAATGATCTAAGTAAGACCACCATGTATGTAACAACCTAGGTAACCTAGTATTTTGGTGATGATTTCTATCCTAGGAGGTTTTTTGTCTCACTGATTCATTTGTGTTTCTCGACACAAGTGATCGACAGAGTTTCCCCTCCAACCTCACCCCAAAGCTAGGGTGGATTTTGTCATCAAGATGCTAAGTGAGTCCTACTGTTTTCTATGGAGTTTTTGTATAAGTAGTTTGCGAATAATCCTAGCTAATTGGCTAGATTATTTTATTACAAGCTGCTTGGTCTACTAGATCATGTTTTGAGTCGCAGAATTGGGTAGATATTTGAGGGTCTATACGAATGGGTATTCCCCCTTTATGTGTCTAAATGTATTTATCTTTGTAGAGAGAGTTGGAAAAAACAATTAAATCCCCTCTCAGTCAATTAATTAAATTTTTTTACCAGATTAATTAAAAATCTTAAGCTAGAAATTTAATTAATTTTAAGTCCTAGGTGAGTTAAAATTCTTCAAAGACAAGATTCGTGGGTCTTTAAAAAATAAATTTTTAAAGGTCCTAGGCTAAGGGAATATTGAGAATTTCAAGAAATTTTGGACCCTTGAGCCTTGGTGGTTAAGTCAAAGTCAAAATTTTGAGATAATTAACTCAAAAAAATTAATTTTGAGTTAATTAAAATGGAAATAAATGATAAATTCGAATTTCCTCAAAATTATAATTTTGACGGTCCAGATTAAAAGATAATTAAATATTTTCGACGGTCGAGATTATTTTGACATGGATCAACCGAACTAGCCGTTGGAGATTTTATCTTATAAATTAAAGGTCTTTGTCAGTCTTTCAGTCATCCGATCTTGGAATCGTGCACTTGTTCTCGGAAGCTCTTGTAATTTTTTTAATGAATAAAGCATAAAGAGTTTGGGGTTACAAACTTTGTTGTTCTTTTTCCAAATCCATGTGGTGATATTGTCTCTAAACTCTGCTACTTCTATTGGCATTTGATAGTTGATGTCCTTTATGGATTAATCTGCATACAAGTATCTTGTGCAGTTTTCTGGGTTTCTAAAATTGCATTTTGATTTAACGGAAATATTAGTTATCTATTTTTTTGACAAGTCTCATGTTTATTTTTAAATCTCTATCAATCTAAAATTCAGATCTAAGTGTGCAGAGATCATTTTTCAAGGTTTGAGCGTTTGGGAAGTCTTCAGTTAACCAGTCGACTCTCAAATTTCATAAAAATCTGAAAAAGCTCATTGTTTCCTAATTCCCAAAGTTATCTTATGATATTTTGTTTTTGCAGAGTCTTCTTGGGCGGGCTTGTGCCTCTCTTAATTTCTCTTTTTTATTAATTGTGAAAAAATGGTTTTAAATGTGGCCAAGAGGGCCTCTGATCTATAAATTAGCACTGTAAATTTGCAAATATTTCTCTAGGGTTTAAGGGTTTATTTTTTGTGCATAGTTTTGGGTTTTTTTCGGTTTTGTGCAGGTTTACAGGGAGATTCTCAGAAAAATTTTAGATCTGAGTCAGATCTAGGCCCCAGAGGGTAAGATCTGGCCTCGGGATTGAATCTGGTTGCAGATCTGGGCTTGATCTTTGTTCTAAAAAAATTTAATAGTTGCAGGTGTTCCTTTTCCAGATCTATGTGGTGATATTGTCTCTAAACTCTGCTACTTATATTGGCATTTGATGGTTGATGGCCTTTACAGATTAATCTGCATATAAGTATCTTGTGTAGTTTTTTGGGTTTCTAAAATTGCATTTTGATTGTACGGAAATATTACTTATCTATTTTTCTGAAAAGTCTCATGTTTATTTTTAAATCTCTATCAATCTAAAATTCAGATCTAAGTGTGCAGAGATCATTTTTCAAGGTTTGAGCGTTTGGGGAAGTCTTCAGTTAGACCAGCCGACTCTCAGATTTCATAAAAATCTGAAAAAGCACATTGTTTCCTAATTCCCAAAGTTATCTTACGATATTTTGTTTTTGCAAGGTCTTCTTGGGCTTGTGCCTCTCTTAATTTGTCTTTTTTATTAATTGTGAAAAAATGGTTTTAAATCTGACCAAGAGAGCCTCTGATCTGTAAATTAGCACTGTAAATTTGCAAATATTTCTCTAGGGTTTAAGGGTTTAATTTATGTGCATAGTTTTGGGTTTTTTTTTGTTTTGTGCAGGTTTATAGGAAGATTCTCAGAAAATTTTTAGATCTGAGCTAGATCTAGGCCCCGGAGGGTAAGATCTGGCCTCAGGATTGAATCTGGTTGCAGATCTGGGCTTGATCTATGTTCTAAAAAATTTTAATAGTTGCAGGTGTTTTTATTGAATTCATTTCTGCAGTGAAAAAGGGAGAAATTTAAGTGTGCTTGCCAATCTTATGTTTGTTGGCTGTCCACATTACTCTGTCGGCTATCCTCATCACTGCCCCAACGTGCTTCATCATCCATCATAGCCCAACGTCTTAAATTCTGATCCTCATTCCTGGCATCCACACAGCATTTTCCACAACCTCTACGTACTTTCTGCACTCCTTAGCTTGCAAACGCAGCTGCTCCCCTCTTTCCTTTCTCCGCTACCATAGTCTTCCTCCAACTTGACTCACGTATCCCTCTGTCTCTGCTCTCTGCAAACATTCACGCTGCCCATTTCCTATTCGCTGCTCCATCCTCCTGTACCCGCTCTATCTCCCACGCTTCTCCTTCTCCTTGCCGTCATCCATCTCCCTGCGTTCCACCTGCATTCAAAACATTAACGCAATCTCCAGATTTTTCGATTTTGATTCTTTTTATTTTAACTTTAGACTTTGGAAATTTTCTTTTTATTTATCTTCTAATTTTAGTTTGGGTCACGTTTAATTTACTTTCAGGTTTATCTTTTTAGTTTTTAGTTTATTTATTTTTATTTTAAATCTTCAAACAATCAAGAAATCGATTTTTTTTCATTTTGTTATAGCTTTAGCTTCTAGCTTTTAAGTTTTGTAGTTTCATTTAAATTTAGATTCTGAGAAAATTAAAAAATTATAAAAGGCTCAAAACTTTAATTCTAGCATTTAATTTTTAGTTTTATTAGTTTTAGTTTTAGTTGTATATATATTTTGCTTTTAGATGTAAAAGAAGAAAATATTAAAAAAATATAAAATATTAGAAAAAGGCCCAAAAAGTTTTAAATTTTTTTAACTTTGGAAAATTCTCAGAACATTTTAAAAATTTTACATAGTCAGGGTGAGCTTTAAATTTCTTTCTATCTAAAGTTTTTTTGACTACATATTTCTGAATTGGAATTATTTGGAATATCATAAATTCGGAAATATTGGAAATATCTGGCATTTAAATTTGATGGTACCCTCATGATAATATTTTTGTTTCGAATTTAAATTGTTGGTTCAAAGTATTTTTATGCTTAGTTGTGGTTGATGATCGTTTAATGAGCTTTAATTGTGGTTTTAAATTACTTGAAATCGGTAATTAATTGTTTAAGTCAACTTTGGAAATATTTCAAATGATGATAAATTGCATGTCTTTATCGAACATTGTTAATGCATAATTGTGTGAGTGTTTTATTGAATATCATTGTGGTGGATTGATTTTTCATAGCAGCAATTACGTATCAATTACTTGATTTTAATTTCATAACAGGATATTTTGACTCCACAAAGC
Source organism: Pinus albicaulis (assembly GCA_034641835.2). Lineage (NCBI taxonomy): Eukaryota > Viridiplantae > Streptophyta > Pinopsida > Pinales > Pinaceae > Pinus > Pinus albicaulis. Next base: position 150,032,547 of record CM076575.1, read on the forward strand.
ACTGGTTTTAAAGTTTCAAATCTAATTAGATCTATAAAATCCTGTTAGTCTTAACAAGTACTTGGTCATCTAGCTGTGTCTCCTGAATTGGTTGGTTTCAACCATTTCCCCCCCTTCATTTTTGTTAGGGTATACCTCCCGTAGCTTGCAAGGAGACAGCGTAGATAGAGAGATTGGGGATCAGAGTGACAGCCCCCGATCTGAACTGTTGTCGCGATGCCTAGACAATCTATGCGACAACAAGTCAGATCAAGGAGTATCAAAGGTCAAATAAGCATGGGAATCATTAAAGAAGGAATTGTTGCCCAAGCGAAGGAGAAGAAGAGTTGTCTTCACCATGATTCTGCCTCACGTGCAAACTAGGGTTACTGTAGGAAAGAGCTGAAAAATCACAGTTATGGTGCGAGTCCGAGTTTTGACGGTGAAGACAGATTTGAAGCAAAGATACTTGGATTGACTTTGCTGGAAGTAAAGAAGAATTATGACTTGGTCTTGGAGGGGTCATTTGGTCAATGGTCTAGGTCTTGGAATTCGTCAATTAAAGATTCTATAAGAATTTGTGTGGGTTTTCCTCTCAGTTTGGAGAGATTTTCGCCCTGGTTGATCGCTTATATCTTGTGTCCTTTGTCTCATTGTTCTTTATGATTTGGTAGTTGTTTGATGAAGAAAAACTCTACTAAGAAACAAATGGAAGAAGAAGCTAGGTGATAAAAGTAAAAATACATCACAAGCAGTTATCATTATAAGAGAAATCACCCACAGTGGTTGCCCCCTCAGATTTCTCAACACTCAAATCAAGGTTTCAGCCCTCAATTAAGGTCTGCAACTTTCGGCATGCAACTTTCGCACTCCAGAAGTGTGTGCTAATGAGGGCAAAGCTCCTTCTATATATATGCTTCTCATGAAGTCGAATAGCCTCCCCTAGGTCGACTTTTTATTGGCGGGGTCGACTTGGTCTTGAAGGTCAATTTAACTTTCTAGACTCAAAAATAAATTCTTTTTCTTGTTACAAAATGCCCAAATGGGTCTTATACAAATAATAATGACTCTGTTGACTTATGATAACTATTCTTTTGACTTGGCAACTCCTAGAAACATGAAAAACGTGCTTGACCTAGTTGACCAATCAAATAGAGCATGAAACCCATGCTAGAAAAATAATATTTTTCTTTCTTTTACTTGTTACATAAGATATACATAATGACATGAGTACAATGATAATTATGAAGACCGAAACTAGTTACATTTTCCAACACGAGATTCGTGTAGATCATTATGGAGTTTGTCAAGGATGTGTCAGTGGATAACATGTGAGGGGGGCATTCCCTTCAAGAAAAACCAGGTCCAATGGAATACTTCCACTTATACATTATAATCTGTGTGGATCCATGCCGGTGACCTCTCTTGGTGGCTACTTGTACTACGTGGAGATCACGATGGAGTTTGTCAAGGATGTGTCGGTAGAAAACATGTGAGGGATCATTCCCTTCAAGCAAATGCAAGTTCAATGGAATACCTCAACTTATACATTATGATATGTGTGGACCCATGTCAGTGACCTCTCTTGGTCGCTACTTGTATTACATAATATTCGTGGATGTCTTCTCCTACAAGACATGGATATTCTTCTTGAAGAACAAGAACCAAGTGTTTGACATGTTCAAGGACTTCAAGGCCCTAGTGGAGAATCAAACAAGGAAGCATTGCTCGTTTCTCTAAGCCACTGTAACCTTTACTCTGCTCATTTCTCTGCAATTTCCATTGTTGTGACAGGTTTACAGGGCTCTCGTTTGATTCATCAATTCATTGCCGACCCAAGCCACTGCGTTCACTACACCTTCTTCAACCATTTTTAGAACTTTAGACAATCCCAGTAAATTTGTTCCCTGCTTAATTCCTTTGAATTCTTCTGAAACCAATTCATAATGCCTCCTAAGAATAAAAGCCAGGAGGAACTATTTAACCCTTTAATCCATCCTCTTGTTGATCTAGACCATGTCCCTCTGGCTGACAAAGACTATAAGATCCATGAAACTCTTTGTGAATTTGAACTATTCAAGATGTATTGTTGATTAGAGGACAAATACATAGATAAATCAGATGACATTGGATTGTGGGAGTCAAAATTTCCTCACTATATTTTCCCCCATACTCACAGTGCCCTTGAATTCATCCAGAAATGTCAAGCCTGTTATATACCTAGTCGAGAGCCATAATTGCCCCCACAGGTGAAATTCTCTTCACCATCACGGCACAATCCATCGATCAGATGATGCAAGCCCCTTCTATAGAAAATGGCACCGCTTTCTCCCTAGAAGCTCTTAATGAATTGTATCAGAAACTAGATTTTGCCAAAAGGGCTAAAGCCTTTGAACTTTTCCTAGCTAAAGACACTCAATTGCCTAAGAAGAACCCTCCATACTCTTCCTACATTTTCCCTGACAGAGCCAAGTAGATTATCACAGTCATTTCATACCTCCTTGGCTACTATACTAACCAGTGGATAGATGAGCCCATCATAGGTTTCCTCTCCATATTTTCTACAGATTCTAAACCATATATTCTTTTTAATTTCAACCAATTCCTGGCAAATAGTATTCATGACCAACTTGTAAAATTTCAGAGAGAAGAGGTGTTTAAATATTCCTTTGTTCTAGTCTACATGTTTCTATATTTCCAGGCAGACAGATTTAAATTTGCTACGCAGAAATTGGATGAAGATGGCAACCAGCAATCAATCATCTTCCGGACTACATTAGTAATGAAAGAGCTGAAAGAGTATTCATACAACCAGTTCATTGAACTGTTTGTACATCCAGCAATGAGTCTTCTTAATAGTACAGTTGAACCAAGAGTTAGTGAAGACATCAAAAGGATTCTACATTTATCAGATCAAGCAAAGACAGGGGACTGGTATTTATACCAGAACTACACAGAGTTGAGAGTTTATGGTTGTGAGCTTGCTCTTTACAAGCTTCCAAAATTCCTCCCAATGAGCTGAGTGGGCTGAAAACACTTTGCAGGAAGCTGAGGAGCAGCTAGTCTCAACATCAACATCACAAACTCCTGTCCCACAGAAGAAAGCAAGAAAAAGGCTGAGAGAAGAAGAGTCACCTTCACTCACTGACATTACAAGCAAGGAGTTCAAGATAATGTACAGGGAAAAACCAACTTAATCCTAAAGTAAATCCAGATAAAGATTCAGAACAGGAGGTTGCCATAATCACTAAGGAGACACCTACATCCTCTCAAGTTGGTGGCCAAACCACCCTTTCTCCTACAACTTCATCAGCTTCACAGGACCAGCAACAGGCTGCTCAGACAACTAAGGTTGTCCCAAGGGAGAAAGAGAAGACAGAGTTTGATACATTCAGGGAAATAAAATTGAAGACAGAGTTTTGAAGAATAGTACATACAGTCAATTCTGGAAGCAGACTTCCAGTTCTCAGAGTAGGTTGTTGTCAGCATTTGACTCTGAGAAAGGTAAAATCCAAATGGCCTTTCTTGAGGCATAGATTTCACAGCCTAAGACAGTAGTTGATTACAAGAAGACTTCATTTGAGTTTGATATCAAAGACATTCATCCCATTGATCAAATGGAGATGCACAAGCAAACACGTGAAATGATTTCCTCTACCTTAACTAATACAGCCATGAATTTATTTAAGTTGCAGGTTACCTTGGCCAACATTCAGTCACAGCTAAAGATGGAGAAAATCTCCTCTCTTGCCAAGGATACAAGGATAAAATCCTTGGAGGACTTGGTAGTTAAGATAGGATATGATCCCTCCAACATGAATGTTGCAGAGGAGATAATAAAGAAAAAGAATGTTGACATAGAAGCATTGAGGAAACCGCTGAAACTGTCAGCCATAGAAGACCCTCTCACCAAGGACATTGAAGAAACAGAGTCTCAAAATACTGATATGATGAAGCTCATCATGGAGCAAAATGCACAATTGAGACAAATGGAGACAAAAATGGAAAAATGATTAAAGAGAGGGAGCAAGCTGCAAAACTTTCCATGATTCCTTTGGATGTTGTACCTCTTACAACCATCCCCACAGCTACAACCTCTACAACTCAGACAGCAAATGGTGGAGAGCATTTGACAAAAGCAGTGGAGAATCTATCTATCCAGACAGAGGAAATCAAGAAGCTGCAAGATCAAGTCAAAGTGTTACAAGACCAGAGATCGAGGACCGAAGCCTCACATTCAACAGAAACATAGAAAGCACAAAAATTAATAGAGAGATTGCAGAAGTCAGAGAGAAAATCAGCCATTCGACAGACCTTGGCCCAAGCCAAGGAAATCATCTGGGCAGATATTATGAATTCCATTAACGAAATCTGGCCCCGCATCCAGATTATTTTTGAACAAAAGGAATTAATTCATAAGGCAAATGATGCTATCACAACTATCAAAGAAGAGCGCCTGTCATAGCAAATAACATCATCAAGTTCCTGAACTCCAAGAACATATATGAGTTAGATGACTTGGGAGTGGATGACAGAACAGAGACCATCTTAGAAGTGAAGAAGATTCTTACCAAGAAGAATCTGGTGGTTCAGTTGGAAGAGAAATGCCATGGCTTAGAGATAGCAGTGAATAGATTCTTCAACAGGATTGAGCCTCTAACACAGAAGGGTCTGCCTTCTCTATTTGTTATTAATGATAAGTTACTAGCTCAGGAAGATTATGTGAAGAAATTGAAAGAAATTGCCAGGGACAACGCTAAATTTTCCAGCATTAAAGGCAATATGACAGGCAGAACATTCCTAGAAGCAATCAGCAATGACTTTTTTATTCAGCATGAGGTAAATCACATCTTCGTGGTAAAGCCTACCTTTTCCAAATATACTGAGGTTGATGAGATTTACTAAAAGGTAATCAAATTAACCATCCCAAATGAAGATCAATGGGATAAATTATGTGAACTACAGGAGTGAAAAGTAATTGAGAAAAGTCTGTTGCAGCCAGCACATCAGCCAGTGCAACCCAGAAGTAGGCCCACTCAGCAACTGTTTCCTCTAAAATAGTGTCAGCATTCCAGATCATCTCCACCGAGCCTATATTTTGGTCACAATTAGAGTTTATTATTCAATTTTTGCTAATAATACATTGTCTGTAGAGACAGCGTTAATGTAATCAGTTTTGTAAAAGATTAGTATAAATACTTCATTGTTCGAAGTATTCTAGGTTGATTTCTGAGTATATTTTTCCTACTGAGCATTGTAATTTTCAAGTTTGCTGGAGCATCAATGATACAAGGACTTATTACAGCATTCATGTGGTGTATTCACTGGTGAAGTTTCTTCTTTTGCAATTGTGTTTTTCATTGTTTTTCCTTTCTTTGTAAATCTAAAAAATCTTAATTGTAAAACAAAAAGTGTGATGAATAGGACATGTTAATGAGAACACCTTATTCTAGATGCTTTTACAATGTATATGTTTTCTACTAAAGTCAGATTGAAAAATACTTAATTGCTTTTCAATCTCTATTGAAATTCACTTTTCTTCCAGCTCCATAATCCATTTAAAATCTTAAAGGATCCAGTTAATGCAACCTAGCTTGCTCTGTGATAACTCTTTTAAATATTGATGCAAAACCAGTTATATTTTTTACTCCATAGCCCAATGAAAATTTAGTCACTTAATCAACCAAACAAATCAAAATCAAATAAACAATCAAGCACAATCATAACTAGCCTAAAATTTATTAAAAACAAAGTTAAATTTTACAGAGAGATCCCTCTTTGAAGCTGGCAGGGCTAGATCCCAGCTTCCAAAGCGGTTTTGATGTTGTCCTCTGAGTTTATTCTCACAATCTCGTAAATTACAGAACGATAACAAATAGTAAAGATCTTTGACATCTTCCTTATCCAGCGTCTTCTCAGATTCTCCCATCTCTTCAGTTGTGTGAGCTTCACTTCTTTTCTTTCTTTTGTTGTATGGCTTGTTTGAACAATCACTCTCAAAATGTCCAAATTCATTGCATCCAACGCATTGCACCTTGGACATGTCTTGCTTCTTCTTGGACTTCCCAAACTTTCCCTTCTTCAGCTTCTTCGTTCTTGCAATGAAGGCTTGATATTGCTCATTTGATTCGATGTCATCCTTTGCCTTGACCCTAGTTTCCTCCAAGATGCATTGGCCCTCAACTCATCAAAAGTAGTTGAATCTTTCTTAGAGTAGATACTCATTGCAAAGTTGCTCCATTCTGGTGGCAAAGCATTTAGTACACATATGGTCATTTCAGAATCATAAATTGTCTCCTCAAGCCCCTGCAACTGATCTCTTATTTGAGAAATCTTCATAAGAAAGGATGCCATGTCATCATCCTTCGACGTCTTCATCTTATATAGTTTATTCCTTAGAAGTCTTCAAATTAGCAACAAAGGGAACTAGATGATCCTTAAGGGATACAAAAATGATCATTTGTGCCCTTACTTCCCCTTTGTTGTATTTTTCTAGTTCTTGAGTCATGTCTTTGCCAGGTTCAGTGACTTCCTTGAGGACATATTCCATTACTTGATGTTTTGTAAGTAGTAAAGAAGGCTCGAGACTGCTCATTTGATTTAATGTCATCCTTTGCCTTGATCTTAGTTTCTTCTAGGACGCATTGAGCCCACAACTCATCAAAAGGAGTTCAATCATTCTTAGAGTAGATACTCGTTGAAAAGCTATTCCATTCTGGTGGCAAAGAATTTAGTACACATAAGGTCATTTCAGAATCAGAAATTGTCTCCTCAAGCCCCTGGCAAATGATCTCTTATTTGAGAAATCTTCATAACAAAGGATGTCATGTCCTCATCATGTCCTCATCTTCATCTTATATAGTTTATTCCTTAGAAGTCTTCAAATTGCAACAAAGGGAACTAGATGATCCTTAATGGATTCTACAATGATCCTTTGTGCCCTTATTCCCCTTTCTTGTATTTTGTTATTTATTGAGTCATGTCTTTGCTAGGTTCAGTAATTTCAGCGAGGACATATTTCATTACTTCATGTTCTGTAGCTGCCAGGTCTATCCTTTTCTTCCATGCTAGGTAATTTCATGAGCCAACGAGCTTATTGCTTTCCTTGCAGAAAGAACCCATAAGACATTTAGATTCAGACATAGAGCAACAATGTGGTACTTACTTGTTAATCAAGAATCTTGATTATTCCCTTCTCTGATGATGTTTCCAACTATCTTGAGGCTTTCAAGATCTTCGAAGACACTCAAGTAGGTTATATCAGCAAGATTCAATCGTGCATCAGCCAGCTACACCTTCGATCCTTAGCTTCAATCCTGTAGCTTCGATCTACACCTCTGATTCTGCAATTGTTGCAGAAGCCCTAGATCGAGTACAAGATAGTTCTTTAAAAGTTCCTCCTTTGAGCGAGACAAATCCTTCCAAGGTCAATGAGGTCAAAACAGAATATATGCTTTTTTGGCAATTTGATACTATAGCTTGCCTTCCTACAATTTGGACCTGCAATTTCGACCTTTCTTGAGGCTTTGTCAAAACCCTAATTCTTCAAGCAAACCCTTCTTAATGTCCACTAGATGATCCTTCCAGTTGCCTTCTTGTTCACCTTAGCTCTGAAACCATGTTGGAAAAATGCAATGTGGGGGCTATTTCTTCAGATTTTCCTTATTCGTTAATACTTGCTTGTCAATTGTATTTATCTTCTTATGTTTCTTTATTAGATCTTTTCATCAAACAAATATCAAGATCGAGACAGAAAGAACAATGGACATAGATATTCGGCTCCAAGTCAGGGAGAAACCCCTCCAAGGGGAAACCCAAAAAAAATCTTATCTTCTTATAGAATCTACTTCAAATGAGGCAACAAAGACCCAAACCCTAGACCAAGTCCTCCTTCCAGGAAGGTCAAGGTCAAACCAAATAAGCCAAAGACAAACCCTTCTTGTATTGCACTAGTCTCAAAATTTCAGCCCCCTGCAATAAAATTTCGGACCTACGGTCACTGCAAGAATTTTGGCCCTTGCAACTGCTCCAAAAACTCGCACGTGTGAGAGAAAAGTGCCCAAAACTCATCTTCTTTTCTTCGCAAGGGTTTCTCCTTTGTTTCATTGTCCTTCACTCTTCGTTTTCCTTCTTCTTATTGCATATAGAGCTTGTTGATTGGGTGAGTGCCAAATGAAGTCGAACTGCTTCTATTTATACTCTTCTTTGTGGGTTGAATGTTGCTTTTTGCGCCAACTTGTCTCTGCCAAGGTCGACTTGTGCTAGGAGGCTTCCAGGACTTTCTAGACTCAAAAATAAATTCTTTTACAAAGTACATCTTGCCTGGAAGGGCCTTATAAACATGATGTTGACTGTCTTGACTCATGACAATACATCCTATGAATTAACAAACCCTAAAAGCATGAAGAACATGCTTTACCTAAAAGACCATCAATAAAGAGCATGAAACACATGCTTTAAAATAATAACTTTTTCTTTTCTTCTTTTGTTTGTTACATAAGATACATATTGAAATGAGTACAATAATAATTATGAAGACCGAAACTAGTTACATTTCCAATAGAATCATCCATGATCTCATGGTTCAACAAGAAATAATCAGTGGTACTCGGTTCAACAAAGGCAGAGTACCTGGAAGTGAGTGTGGCGAGTTGTGAGGTAGTATGGCTTCGCAAGATGCTTGCAGGATTATTTGATTAGCAGATGGGACCAACAGTAATCCCGATCTTGGGGGGAGGCCCCCAAGATCTAAAAAATTGAAATGGATTTTGGCAAGATCTGCAAAATTAGAATGCCAGAAGAAAAGAGAGGACAAACAATAAACAAAACCACAAAGAAACTTCTTTTTTTATTAAAACAAATAATTGTAAAAGCTACATTATGGTGGATAATCTGTCATTTTACAATATGTGACTTGTTACTTATAACATTTTTTAGTTACAATCCACAGGTAAATTCCATGGGTGAATGAATACCATGGGAAGATGTCACTTACAATACCATGGGGGGATAAATATCATGGGTGGATGCCATTTACAATACCATGGATAAATTCCATGTGTGGATGAATATCATGGGTGGATACATATCATGGGTGAATGAATACCATGGATAGATGTCACTTACAATACCATGGGCAGATAAATACCATGGTGGATGAATACCATGGGTGTAAGCCACTTCCTATTTGGATCATTTCTCCCTCCTTAAGAAGCAATGGTCCCCATTGTGCAAAGTTCCCTTCTGAGAAGTCTTTGTTGAATATTAAGGGCCACTGAAGAGAAGGGTTTTGTGTGGTTAACCCATAACCGTGATAAACGAAGATCCGATGATAGAGATACCATGTAATGCTTGTGACAAACCGTGATATTGACAATGTTCGGCCTAGCAAATGGACTTCGATGAAGTGTGGGTTTGTGGATGACCCATAACCATGAAAAATGAAGATCTAAAGATAGAGATACCCTGTAATGCTTGTGACCAACTGTGATGCTAACAGTGTGTAGCCTAACAAATGGACTTCGATAAAGTGTGGGTTTGTGGATGACCCAGAACCATGAAAAACGAAGATCCGAGGATATAGATACCATGTAATGCTTGTGATCAACTGTGATACTAACAGTGTGCGGATCAATACCATGGGTGGATACATACCATGGGTGAATGTCACTTACAATACCATGGGCGGATAAATACCATGGGTGGATGAATACCATGGGTGTAGGCCACTTTCCATTTGGATCAAACAGTCATCCACTATGATAATCAAATTTGCATTAAGCTCTCTGAAATTCCTATGTTTCATGAGCTGAAAATGAGATATTTCAACAGCAAGTAAGAAGAGATATTTCAGCAGCAAATGGAAGGGACAGCAAGTAATATTTCAGCAGCAAGGCGCAAGTGATATCTCAGCAGCAAAGAGAAGGGACAACTCTTGGGCTTGTCTTCACCAAATCTCTAATACCATGTTCAAACTTGATATTCTATGTTGAAACAATTACTTAGAATTGAAATTTCTTTCCGTTGTAATATCAATTTAAGCAACTGTAGATAGAACATAAATCATATATATCAAAAGAAGGCAGCCAAGAACATAATGAGACAGAGAATTTAGGTCCAATGACTAGGAAAAAACCCACAAGGGAAAAACCCAACCAAATTCTTCTATTATTAGAAATCAATTGTTCAACAAAGAAACATAATACAATGAGATATCAAGAGAATGAGTTAGTTCACCCAAATATGAAATAGTTGCAGCAAAAAGATCTCTAGTAGCAGCAGTTGATGCAAACATTGAATCACTTTGGCTCACCAAGTTTTGCTCTTCCTCTTCATGTCTCTCTCTCACTCTCAATCCTTCACTAGTCTCTCCAACTCTCTCTTTCACAAGTTCAAAGTCTCCTTTCACAATGCACAAGTGAGTAAGAAGAGAAGATGAGAGAAACATATATATAGGAAGAGCAAGGAATTTTTAGCCGAAGGAGGAGTAACTCGCAAGCCTTGAGGGGGAGTTACATATGCCATTTAGGGAGATACACATGCCTTCGTAACTCATGTCATTCAAAAGGTACGCTTGATTTTGTAACTCATGCCACAAAGAGGAGTACACATGCCTTGAAGGAGAGAGTGCAACATATGCATTGAAGAGTGTGTAAGAGGAATCTTTTATGACGAGACTTTAATGCATGTAAGAGGAGTGCTATGACTAGACTTGTTAAAATTGGACAACTAGGTCCAAACTCCGGGTTGTGCTGCTCAGATGACGATCGCAATATTTTTATTGGATTCCTCTTTCGGAGAGGTGTAAGATTGATCTAAAGATCATCTCGATCGGATGAGCAGAACATGTACTTTGAATTTATTCCACTTATGTGCTGGGTCGGCCTGGAATAAAATATTGACTTAAATGTCTTAAAGGACGTGTCACACACCCCCAAAGATTCCTATATATTGGAGAGACTTGGATTCATTTGACACACATCGATGTGGAGGAATTCTCTCTCTGGATAGCGTTGGAGCTGCGTTTGGGTTGTTCTGGGGTTATGTGTGACACGCTTGGCTGTATGACCTATTGAAGACTTTGCTGGTAGAAGCATCCTGCTGATCGCCGTAACGTCACCATCTCCTATCTCTGTTTTGGCTTGTCCTCTATCGATCTATTAATATGTTCTATCTTCTTCATTATTGTGCCCTAATCTGAAATGGCATAGAACAGGAGCAAAATTTAACATGGTATCAGAGCAAGGTTGAAGACAATGCCCTAGGCTTGAATCAGCGTGAGCAGTCTTCTCTGGTTAGCGTGTAAGGTGACAGCGTATGCTGTTGTAAGAGGAACGCAGTCCCCACCTCATTTTTTTGAAGAGGTTGCCGGTTCATATCAAAGGAAAAATACCCGTATCTCTTGTTCCGACGTTTGGAAACATACGTAGGAAACACTCGAAGGAAAGTCTTTAAATTGGACGCAAAGTCCTGCATTCCAGTTTTTTTTCATGCGACCAGCTGAGCAGTGCAAACCACTGAAAGAACAAACGACGCTGCTGCGGAATTTTTGGTTTTTTTTAACGCCGCTCAAGAACTCGAAAATTTTTGACGCCGCTCAAGGACTCGAAAATTTTTGCTATAGTCAAATTTACGCGGAAGTCGAATTTACGTTTTTGAATGATGGCGGAAGTCGACCGCCTGCGCCGAACCACAATTTCGGCATTTTGTTTGCAGTAATCGTGAATTCCTTGGCGTCGACAGCAGGATTCGAACCTGCGGGAAAATTTGTGGTCTCTGCAATAACAGACAAATTCAATGAGCAAATTCTGTGTTCCATGCCACTGCGGGAGATACAGGGGTCGTTGGTCGGGTTTTCGAATCTGCTGAGATGGCTGGTTTCTTTTGGGCTTTTCAAGTCGACCTACGAGCGCCTTGGAGCCTCCGCGTGGGCATATTCTCATTTCCGGATTTCATTTTCTACGCCGCCGACGGATCCGTGGCCGGAATTCTGCTCTTTTCCTATTCCATGTTCAGAAGAGCTATTATGCAGAGCCGAGGTGGGACTTTAACAATGGATTAACGATGACAATATCCCAGACTTGTTGGACACGTATACGATTAAATTTTACGAAACGATTTCACATTCGTTTGCTCAGCAATACGATATGACAGATTTGGCGCAGTCTTTCAAGCATTTTGGTGATCAAATCCAAGCCCAACGAGACTTCAACCACTTTGTCGCTGGCGATACCGCTTAATCCCATTACGCAGAAGCTCCAGAACATCCGGGTCAAGGCACATGACAGGGATTTTCGAGCAATTTATACAGAATTAGACAGCATCTTCAGCGATTTGGCACTTTCACCCGAGTTTTTAACGGAGAAGGCCAAGGCTTTCGTGCTTCAGAGCTCGGATGCTGTGAAAAGGGTCTATGCGAGCGGCACCATGGTTTTGACAGGAAGCACGAATTTGGTGTTTTCTATCGGGGTTTAAATTGCTTCCGGTGCAGCAGGGTACTATCTTATTACATCGGAATATGTTGGATACAACGCGGAGCCGATGCGCTACAATAGGACCTGTAACCCTCAGAACAGAAGCTCACATTTCAGAGAGACAGTTTTGGTGATCTCTGTGAAGAATTTTGGGAATTTCAGAGAGAGTTTTAGTGATCTCTGTGGAGAATTTTGAGAAACTCAGGAAGTTTCGATGCAATCTCAAAGGAACTTTCGATGTCATTACAGTGAGAAGTTCGGATTGCAGAGCTCAAATTTCAGAGATGTTTTTTTGGTGACACTACAGGAGCTTGGATTAGGCACAAGGATAATCTCAGTGCTATTGCAGTAACCACCGTTCGGTGCAGTGAAGGTTTCAATGCTGCCAAAGTGACAAGGTCTCACAGTGAGATGTTTCCGTTGAGTACATGTCCACTGTGCTTGCTTTTACAAGTACACTGTTGCCCATATTTCCATCTTAGGTTTCTTCTTTGCCTGCTGCGGTACAACTGGTCGATTGAGGAACGGTATGTTCAGAGCGTTGTGTTGACTGTTATCCATCTCTGCATTATGGATTATGGAGTTACTGCAATCCAGGGTGATGTACCTGGACAAAATGCATATCTTACTGGGCTTAGCATAATTGGGGGCATGGCTGTCTTGTGACGGGAAGCTCCGTGGACAGAGCTGTTTTTTAAATGCGTGGATATAAGGGTGAATTCGAGACCTTGATCAGTGACATTGGAGGAGCATTGTCATTGAAAGAAGGCAGATTGATCAGCTAATATGTGAAGCAGCAGAGGACCTTGACAGCAGTTAAGCCAGAGGTAATGGAGCAACAGTACTTTTTGCAGGTATAGGAGGAAGAGAACCCTGCCCAGTACATCAAGGACAAGAGTCCATGAGATGTAAGTGAAGTTCATATTCAGCAAGCCGTAATGAATGTGATAGTTCTAATTCTGTGATTCTATGTCACTGTCATTATGACAGTGACATAGACAGACACCCATGTTTGAAGTTGGAAGTTTTAAAGGTTGACTGCTGAAGTCCTTGAGGAAAGTCTATGTAATGGTCAAATTGTTGACGAAATGTGCATCAATGTAAGTCATTGATCTAGACAAATTTTGACAGCAGTCTGCTGAAATAACCAGAAATGGGCAAATCTGGAAACAAATCAAGGTTAAATGCCTCAAGTTAAGGATGAACCAAGGTAGATTGGATTCCTTGTTTTGTTGTAAGCTGCAGTCTTAGAAGGCTGTTTAAAGGAGCTACTCACAGAATAACAGGGAGTGGCTGAAAGGACTTCTAACACAAGCTGAGGCTTGCTGATATGTTCTCCCTGTATGTCAATGACATAGATAGACATCTATGTAGCAGCAGCATGTGACTGTATCAGTCCTACATTGGAGCGTTATGGTAAACCTAAAATGTGAACTGGGAAGTTTATGCAGTTTTTTGGTCACATGGTTGGAATCTTGAATCATGATCAACAAAGTCTGTTGGATGGCTTTGACTGTGGGAGATCAGGTCCCAATTTCAAGATGGTGTCTGGGATGCCCTCATTTAAAACAGATGTCTTCTCTCGAGAGAGAAGCTGACATTAAGAGGGAGATATATCTGTATATGCTCCTGTGTGGATGTCTTTGTTCAACAAAAGAAGATCCTCATGGCTCAGGGACATATGGCTTCAGAGGGGGAAATTCCGAAGGAAAACCAAGAAGCCATATTAATAACAGGATATCTAGCAGCCATGAGTACTTTTGTACAATTTGAGGAAGTCATAAAGCATCAAGTCTGGAAGGATGCTATGCTGTAGGACAAAGCAGTTGTCACCTTGAAATGGCTCTACAAGATCAAGTATGGATCTGTTGGAAGTGCTGAGAAGTTCAAGGCAAGATTCGTTCCCTGTGAGGAAGATATAGACTATGATGACATATTTGCACCTGTGGCTCGAGATACCATCATTTGATCTATTATAGCCCTTGCTGCTACGCAAGTATGGAGTCTTCATCAGATGATGTGAAGACCGCATTTTTCTGCATGATGTGATAAAGGAAGAGATATATGTGGAGCAACTTTTGGGGTTGGAAGTCCAGGATCGGGACACCCATGTCTGCAGGTTGAAGAAAGCCCTCTATGAGCTGAATCAAGCACCCTGAGATTGGTACAAGAGGATAGATAGCTACTTGATGAAGCTGGGCTTCACTCGAAGTAATGCTGATCCGAACCCTTACTTCAAGGTTGTCAAGGGAAATCCTCTCATTCTGGTGCTGTATGTGGATGACCTCTTCCTGACAGGTGCTGATCCTCTCATTCATCAGTGCAAGAGGGAGCTCGCTGCTGTGTTCGAGATGAAGGACCTAGGACGAATGTCTAGGCCTAAAGGTCTAGCAGAGACCGGGCGAGATTTTCCTTTCTCAAGGAAAATACATTATGAATTTTTCTGGTTTGATGGACTGTAAGTCCACGGAACTCAACTTTAAGAAGTTGAGTGGCAGCGCTGCTGGGCCCGTATTGACAAATCCTACTGAGTATTGTCAACTCGTAGGGGCACTGATGTTCTTAGTGAACACCCGTCCGGACATATGTTGTGCAATGAACACTTTGAGTCAACACATGGTTGATCATAACATTCACTGGGTTGGTGCCATGAATCTCTTGAGATATCTCTGAGGCACGTTAGACCATGCGCTGAGATACCCTGCCGGGAGTATGACACTCCGTGGATATTCTGATGCCAATTGGGCTGGTAGTGTGGTGGATCGTAAGAGCACATCGGGATGCTACTTCACTCTTGGTTCTGCTTCGATCTCATGGATGAGCAGGAAGCAGAAGTCGGTGGTTTTGAGCACCGTTGAGGCCGAATACATTGCAACAAGTATGGCCTGTTGTGAAGCAGCTTGGTTGCGAAAGCTCTTCTGTGAGCTGTTCGAGCATGTGCTAGATGCCACCGTTATCCTTTGTGATAACCAGAGGGGGATTCATTTGTTTCCCGGGTTCCACGATTGATCCAAGCATGTTGATGGCTGGTACCACTTTATCTGGGATATGGTACAGCGAGGCGCCGTAAGGCTCGATCATGTAGGAACTGATGAGCAGGGTGGTTAAGCACGGAAAACGAGATAAGTTGTAAAAGTTTACTTGCTGATTTTTTTTTGCTGAATATTTCTCTCACTGTAAAAAGCATTTTTCCAGAAATAAGAAGGAGCTTTCGAACTGGTTTTCCCCAAGAGTTGTAGGGGGTTTTTCCAAGGTCACCTTGACCAAAAATACTGAGTTATGATGTGTTGAATGACTGTTTGTTACTGCTGTTATTTTATTTCTGCATTTACAGCATTCTGAAAAATTTCCAGAATTTGTGTTTTCAGCAAAATTTATTTTTCCAGTTGTTGAATGTAAGGTTATGGGAAAGGCATTTAACGATTTTGGAGTAATAAAGTAGCGAAAACCGGGGTGGGAAACGGAAATTTCCTACGGAGTTGGGGAACTCTTTGTGAGTCGTGGTGAGGTACGGGACCTGCGACTTCGGGTCGGATGAACCAACTTCGAGGTTGGTTGGAGACTCTTTGTGGTCCCCGGTAGTGGTCTGGGACCTGCGACTTCGGGTCGGATGAACCAACTTCGGGTTGGTTGGAGACTCTTTGTGAGTCGATAGTGAGGTACGGGATCCTACTGACTTTGCGTCGGATAGACCAACTTCGGGTTGGTTGGAGACTCTTTGTGAGTACGGCCCGTGAGGTACGGGACCTCTGACTTCGGGTCGGATAGACCAACTTTGGGTTGGTTGGAGACTCTTTGTGAGTCGATAGAGGTTTCGGACCTGCGGGCCGCCTGAATCAGTCAGCCGAGTATGATGTCTTTGTGACTGACCCACTTCTATTCTGAAATAAAGAGGCCAGCAAAGCAAGTTACGGCGGGATGACGCACGATGTTTGGATTGCACTAGTGGACGGAGTTCTCCCTAGTTGAAAGGGAGTGTTAAAATTGGACAACTAGGTCCAAACTCCGGGTTGTGCTGCTCAGATGACGATCGCAATATTTTTATTGGATTCCTCTTTCGGAGAGGTGTAAGATTGATCTAATGATCATCTCGATCGGATGAGCAGAACATGTACTTTGAATTTGTTCCACTTATGTGCTGGGTCGGCCTGGAATAAAATATTGACTTAAATGTCTTAAAGGACGTGTCACACACCCCCAAAGATTCCTATATATTGGAGAGACTTGGAGTTCATTTGACACACATCGATGTGGAGGAATTCTCTCTCTGGATAGCGTTGGAGCTGCGTTTGGGTTGTTCTGGGGTTATGTGTGACACGCTTGGCTGTATGACCTATTGAAGACTTTGCTGGTAGAAGCATCCTGCTGATCGCCGTAACGTCACCATCTCCTATCTCTGTTTTGGCTTGTCTTCTATCGATCTATTAATATGTTCTATCTTCTTCAGCATTGTGCCCTAATCTGAAATGGCATAGAACAGGAGCAAAATTTAACAAGACTTTAATGCGTGTAAGAGAGTGTAAGAGGAGTGCAACGAATCAATTAAGTGAAAGAGAAAGAGGGGGGATACGAATGCCATCAAAGAGATAGAGATACGAAGTGTCATGATTGAGTGCCAAATAGGAAAGGTGACATGTATTTCTATTTCGATAATAATATTATAGTATTAGAAGGATAACAATAATAATATTGATGATTAAGTAGAAATTGAACAATTAATATTGATTAAGGATAAGTGAATTTCCATCATCTATACTTGATTACCAATTGAAGCAAGGTGATTTACTATTTTTGGAAAGTCATGCTTGAAATGATAGACATGACTTACTAATTTTAGAAAGTCACTCTAGAATAGTCATAAATGAGATTTTATTCAAGGAAATTCATCCCTTACCTGCCAATTTTCGACAGTTCATACATTGTGGATGATTGATTATGTGATGTGAATTCAGTTTCAAGATTAACTAAGTGAAAATTTGTCAAAAGTGATGAAATACTGATTCACCCCCCTTAGTAATTCCAACACATTTTAGTTACAGCTGATTTTAAGATTGTTTAATTTTTAACACTTGTGCATACTGGACTAAACAATAAGAAGTAACTACCAGGCAGATGTTAATACTGGCACATAGCAAGGAGCATTTTTTAACCATAAAAGTCATACTGCATATAGAAAGCAGTAACTAGAGTCTCCTTACAAAAGCTTATCTCAGAAAATGTAAAACATAATAACCATCCCCTATTTAATTAACCTCAAAATACCCAAAACACAAATGAAACGATACAACTCAAACTCGCTGTATCGTGTAATTATTGCCAGGTTTGCACCTAGGATGATAGGATAATTCAAAAGGTGCCTCCATATAATTTAAATAAAAATACTGCCTGCTATCAATCTTCAAAAAGAGCCAGAAAGCAAAAGAAGAATACCTCTCGACTAATTATAGCAATGGCAGGCACAGGCAATACCCATGGAGCTTCACCAAACCAGGCAATTTCTGGAGGCCTGGTACACAATAACACTAAACTGGTGGCAACTATAAGCTGCAAATAATTTAGTTAAAAAATAAGTACGATTATAAACTTTGCAAGTAAGCTACATAGCAGAATATTATAACAAAAACAAGATGCTTCTGAAATTGAATAGTTAAGTAAAGCTTTGCACAAATGGATGTCAAAGACTCATAACACTATAGCACCATAGAGTAAGTTCAAATGTTCAAATTCCTTGTGAAATCAAAAAAAGATAGAATTACTTCCATGACAGTAGCCGTAAACAGAAACAAAAATGGCAGTTTTCCATCTTTCCTTCCTCTCTTTAAACATTCTGTTTGTAAAAGGTTAGTGGATTATGGTCAACAATGGGCATAGACACCTAATAGTATTAAATTCCTTTTAAAAAGGCACAACATAAACTGCAAATAAGATTACATAAAACTAGCTGCGCCTACCCTTTCGAACAGCTCATTGGCAACAGCCAAAGTTCAAGATACTTTTATTGGAATAAATTTCTTAGATTGACGGTGGCCTGCAAGCATTTCAATCAGTTTTACAATTTGTAAATACACGTTAAGCATTGGGTACAATTCATCCAGAGTTTCTGCAATGTGGTTCTCCCAATTTGCAACAGGGAGGCATGTATTGAGCAAACGCACCTCAAGTGTGTTTCTATCAGTTAATGGATGGTGAGTTTACAGTAATTTATGGTTTTGCAGCAAGTGGTGGTGGCCATATTGAATTATTGAAAATTATGTTTACTGTTTTGAAGAATCTCCATTCTTCACCACAGCCAAAACATTTCTCCACCCCAACCACAGAAGGCAAAGCCAAGACTGTTGGAAGCGGGGAGCAGGAGTGGGAAGCGGGAAGCAGCCTGCAGGAGCAGGAAGCACAATTTTTATAAAAAGCTTCCAGGATCAGAGCATTTCTCGAGCGATTTTCAAAAAGATTGCAGGAGCAGAGTATTTTGGGAGCAGTTTTTATATAATACATATTTTAGCATATTTTGATGCACATATATTCAACAAAAGCATGCAGAATGCTGAATTAGCTGCATAAAACATGAAAGCACAGATTTAACTATAGCATTAAAGATGATCAATAAAGCATCAAACATTTAGGACACATATAGCACAATTATCTAGTAGTTATAACTGATAACATTGTCATCAAATGATCAATCAATCAACCTCCAAGTTTTAGAACATAAAATGTGTCATCAACAAATTGTAACAGATAACATTAACCACAAAATTAAACAGAGCCTCATATTCATTACCAAAGAGTTGTGAGATGCAGTCAACAGTTCAAAGGTAACCTCGAGGCTCAAAGTTCGAACTTAAACTGTCACATAAAATTCACAAAAGAGGCCATAATAAAGAAAAAGTACTGAGTTCTAAACACTACTTCGTAACAGGAAAAAGGAAAATAGATCCAGTATCTACAAAGCTTTCCTCCTGCCATGAGAAACATCTAGTTTTTTTTTCACATGATCTATGAACAAGAGTAAGTGTATGTGCAAATGTTCGTTGAATACAACCAGCAGCTAGATGACCCCATGCAATGCTAGGCGTAGTGAAGCTAAAGACAAATCTCCTACATCTGGAATCTGCTAATGGATGGAGGTGGCATCTAAGCTCTCTGAATATGATCACCATCATGATCAACCAACACTTCAAACTCCAGAGTCCAAGCACTTTAAAACTATGGCTACATCCTCCAAGCTAGCCTCCTCTGGATTGTTGTCCCAAGTCACATCTGTTCTATTATTCTTCATCGCCTCGCAGAAATGGGACAACAACCTCAAGTTGTAATGGACATAAACCAAGATTCCTACTCGATCTACATTCAAGCTATTTCTATTCATGCTGTCGATGACGCTGTAGGTGCTCCAACACCTCTCTACAAAGGAAATGTTAACAACCTATGAAAGTGCCACTTGTTAATCCCACTTGCTGTTGTAAAATGTAACTAGGTCGGTCTTCATGATTATGAAAAGAAGGAGACAAAGATAATAAAATGCTCCAAGACCAAGTCCAGAAACCGTGGAAGAATGGCTATCATTTAGCCCTCATACAGCGTTGATAGACAAGCCTAAATAATGTGTCAAGTTAGCCTTCAAACTGCTGGAGAAGTCGGCTTCCTAAACAGTCATGTCGGCTCCTAAATAGTCACACCGGTTCACTTGTAAGGTCGGCTTATATATAGGGGCAAACAACTATAAATACCCCTGTAGCCTTCGCGGAAAAAAAAAATGCGGATCTCTCTGAGGTATTACCGCAGTCAAAAGATGCAAGTTCAGTGAAGTTTGAGGACTAAGTTTTTGCGGACAAGACTGAGGTTATACAGCGTGGAACAGGGAGCAACTATTGAGGATTTTTCTGAGGTTTTTGGTAGCATCTAAAGTGCAGATCTAAGGACAGGGGTCAGTGCAGATTGAAAGGCAGTATATTGCGGAAAGAACAGGAACTTTTACTTAGATAATTAATAATTTTACCCCCTCCCCAAATAAATTTTGACTTTCTATAATTTTAATACCGCACCCCACCCCCCCCCCACCGCCCCCCATTTACAATACCCCCCTCCATATAGATAAATAAATAAATCCCCACATCCATTTTTACTACAGTTTCTCATTCCCATTTTTAATTATTCCCATTTTTTTAATTAATTTAAACAAAAAAGAAAAGAAAAAAATTCCCATCCCATTTAAATTTTCTACTAAATTCCCCTCCCTACACATTTTTTAAATTTCCATTCCCCTCCATTTTTAATTATTCCCATTAATCTATTTTTTAATTAATTTTAATTAATTAAAATAAAAAATTAAAAATAAAAGAAATAAATAAATAAATTTATAAAACAGAGAAGAAAAAAAAAAACAGCAAAGAGAGAGAGGAGAGAGAGAGGAAGAAGACATGAACAGCAGAAAGGAAGAAGAAATGGCATAATGAGAAAATGACGAAATGACAGAAAATTGCAGATTTTACATTGTGATTTGTGGCATTGACATAAGGGTGATTTTTTGAAGAAATTGACATTTGAAGACAAATTTGGCATCATTGAAAACAGTTCTTTGAAGAAGAAAATCCAGCTGCCTTAAAGGCCTCTTACACAGTTATTTTTGCTGCACATTCTTACAAAATATTTTGCAGAAATATTGTATTCTATTGCTTCTTCATTCATAGTTGCAATCAAGACTTGAAGTGTATTTGAGTTGTTGAAAATTGTTGATTGCCCTCCATCATTTGAGGAGCAGATTTTGTACTTGAGATTTCCATAGTTGGAAATTCTTTGCAGTCATTTGTATTTGTTGAATCACATTGTAAACGGGTGCATTTTCGGTTGAAGCCGACACCCTTTCATTTTTGAGCCTAAGTTGTTGAAAAATGGCTAAAATCAATGAAGTGTTAGAGTTGTTGAGTAACCTCATTCATTCAAATGTTGATGATGTGATAAAAATGAGCAAGCATGCTCTTTGTAACATTCAGAGTTGTTTGCAAGATGCACAAGAGAAGATTGAGTTTTTGCAGTTGGAATCTCAGCTCCAACAAGAAGAACTTCAGCAAAAGAGTAACCATTCTGAACCTGTTTCTGTTCAGAAGATTGTGAAGGACTCTCATCAGAAGAAAGAAGATAAAGTTCCAGTTGATTCACATTCAGTTCCTTGTATTAGAGCAGATGTACATGCAGATGCAGCAGCTCAGTCTGCACTTCTCAAGCCCATCATCAGACCTTGGGAAGAGCTTGTCCACAACAAGCACCGAACTGGTCTTGGATATGACAAGGATGTGTCCTTTCATATTCCAGACTACACCAAGCCCATCATATTTCAGAGTGCCGGATTCATGTATGACAGTTCACCTGCAGCTGTTCCAGATCCTGCTCCACAACAACAATCACAGATCGTAAAATGCCAACACTGTGATCGAGTTGGCCATATGAAAGATCACTGTTTTGATCTTCATCCATGCAAGCACTGTGGTCGGCACACCCATTCTTCAGACAGATGCTTCAGACACAAGCCTCCTGCAAGAACCAAGATTCATCTTGGATGGATTACTTCTTGGCAATGGGCATCAGCAGCCAAGAAGATGTTTACGACACATGTCAGAACTTGTTCACGCATATTGAGTAAACTTGCAGTTGAGTTTTCGCCATCATCTCACCTTGTCCCTGACAGGGGGGAAAATGGTGGTCATGTACAAGCTTCGACATCGGATCAAGCGAGCCTGAGCCACAATCTCTCATTCCATGTTCGAGTTGTAGCCAGCAAATTCAAGCAAGCACCGACTACACAATTCGTCATTCCCGGATTCGGAGATGTAGCCAGAGACACGGATGCCCATGAGCATGCCTTCGGTTGGTGGACAACCTTAAACCATCATCTTTGGTTGGTGGATAACCTAAAACCATCAGAGGTAGTAGACCTCCCTTCTTTTAGGTCGAAGGTCTCCCTTTCATATGAGGAACACTTCCTCTAGCAGAGGCCTTCAGCGTAACAGCCTTCAACTTCTTACCAGCATTGGTTGAGTTCCAGGAAATGCTTCAAAGCATTCCAAAGTTGTTGGTAATCCTAAAACCATCAGGTAGTAAACCTCCCTTCTTTTAGGTTGAAGGTCTCCCTTTTTTATGAGGGACAATTCCTCTAGCAGAAGCTTTCAGCTTCTTGCCAGTTTTGGAAGAGTTCCGGGAACCGCAACAAGTTTTGCGTTCCAGTGTTGGTGGTCATCCTTAAACCACCTCTTTTTTCCAACATTTTCAGAGAGTTGATTCAGCGCAAGTGCTGCCATGTATACTTTGCAGATTTGTATTACAACTCTTTTCTTGGACTCACGCATACCCCTTCGGATTAAGGGGGGATGTTGAAACACCTAATCCTACATGGGTAGGTGTGGAATGCGAAAAGTCACAATGGAGTCCAAGTGACCTTGGAATGTGAAACCAAGAGTCACACCATTGTACTATAAATGTACATCATGTATAATGGAAAAATAAGAAAGCCTCACGTTTATCTTTCATTGTGTGTTGAGTCTCTTGTGTGCGTGTTTATTGTTCTCATACACCATGTGTGCTTCAACATGGTGTTTAACAGGAATCACAGCAATGCTCTCGACATACCTAATGCAGATCGCAATAAAAATACTAAACATAATTTCGGTAATATGTTACAGTTTGGGTCTGTGCTACTTCAGGTCCAGTATAAATCAACAGAAAAAGAATAACAATACTACCTGAGTAACATCTCATCTCAATCACACGTTTTGATGCTATATGTTTGTGCTGTCACATATATTCCTCGGTACTATTCAGTGATGGAAATCTCAGAACTACTACCTTGGTGATCACAGTGACGTTGGTGCAAGCAAGGAAAGATCTTGATGCTAGAGAGAAGTCTTATGTGACATGAGAACAAAAGTTTTGAATCCTTTAAAAGAGCTAGATCAAAAGGAACAATCTCCTTTACTGAAGAAAGGTTTTTTCATTTGGAAGAAGATCATCCAAAGAGAGAGCACTAATACATCTTTTCTCAACCACCATCAAGGCGACCAAGCTGAAGACTTTATCTTCACTTGTCAAGTAAGTATCTTTGATTCTATAATCAAATTTGGTATAATGACTTTGTTTTTGCAGGTAAATTTGTAAGCTGGTTGGGTTACCAAGATTCCTTGCATGAGGAGGATAGTCACAGTCCTTGAAGAAAGTAAAGTCATGAAAAGTCTCCAAAGGTCAAGATTCATCTAAATACATGAAAAGGATAGAAGGGCTCAAGGATTCTTCTGAAATAGAATAGATTCCAAGCTCACATAATTGTGAGAAATTGGGCCGCTGCAAAAATCTTTTCACAACTGTGATTGGCATTCATGGCATGGGGTAAAGGGCACATATGACAAAAGGTGTGGTAATGGCTTTGAGAGTAAGACGGTCGCCCCTCTACAGGGTCTGACATCCGGAGTTAATTATATCTTTAAGCAAGGAAGCATTATTGTTGTCAGTTCTCTTAATTTTGGTCTCGAACCTGCGATCTTCGTTGATGTGGAGTACCTATTGTAGGAATAACGTAAACCCATATTTGATTGGTTTGGATATAAGACAATCAACAATTCTCTTAGAGGATATGAACAGAGAAACCTTGCAAAATTTGCACATAAGCCATGCATTACATATGGAACTTCATTTTTGTAGCAGACTTATGACATGTAGAGCCTAAACTCCCATAGCAGATTTCCAGCAATTGATTGTCTTAAATTCTATCATTTCCATGTGCACGAGGGTGCTCCATAGCTGGTAATTATTGGCCCTCAAGCCACCTATTGAAATTCTTCTTAGGTCCAAGCGCTGGAAACAGTTGAAACAAATCAAATTTACTTACCATGGCATGCTTGAGACTACGTTTGATATCTCTTTTCACTGAGCTTTGGATTACGTCTTTGATAACTAATGGAAACTTCAATCGCTCGAATAGAGCCAATATCAGACAAATGCTCTGTTGAAACCCCCGACCTTTCAATTACAGACAAGTGTTGGCAAGCCTCTGATGTCCTCTGGCTACGGGAATTGAAGAAGGAGTTGATATTGGTTTGCCTCAAGCCATATGATGGAGCCATGTGAATTAGTGACACATTTCAGGGTTTAAAAGGAATTTGAAAATTCATTGCAACATTGAAATCCCCTCTCTGGGTTCTTTTTGAAACCAACTTGGAATAGTGAAAATCATCGACAGATCCAACCCCTCCAGCGCCTGCTTGTTCGCCCAATATTTCTATGTGGGGTGATAAGTTTGTTAAATTTTGGGTACCAAGGACAAGTGGTTCCCCATGGCATTGATCTTTTGCCTAGGGAAAAGTGTCCACTCTATAGTAATCTTCTCCTAAAAGTGAATTTATAAGTGGTAAAGTCAGTGTATTATTAAAGTGACTTTATAAGTGATAAAGTTATGTTCTAATTTAAAAGTGACTTTATTAAAGTCAATGAAGAATTAGAAAGTGAAAAAGTGATTGTGGAAATAAAAGGCTAAGTGGGTCTTTATTTAAGTGGGTGGGTGAGTGATTAAATAGAAAAAAAGTGAAAATAATGTGCATTTATTTTCAGCCCTTGATCTAAAGCTATCTCAGCCATTGGATCTAAGGATCACCCAAAAGTCACTTAAGTTAGGGTAAAAGGAGAGAAGAAGAAGAAAAAGATCATATTATTCTTTCATAAGCATTTGAGAGAAGGCAAGAGAGAGCAAGGAGAAAAATTTGAACAAGGAGGAGGTGAAGGAGAGCAGCAAATCTTTGGCACGCATCCCAAGGAGGGCATTCACAGCAGATCCGTACAACAGCTATTTGGCATGCATCCCAAGGAGGGATGGCACAGATTTCGAGGGAATAAGACAATAGGCTAAAGCCACGAAAATCAAGGCAAAGTTGGGCACGATTTTCGAGGAGAAAGACTGATGTACTTTTCTGTACTTTTATGTACAGTCAGTACAGGTTGTACGCTGATTTCTGGGCACATTTCCCAAGGATGTTCGTACAACGTTTATAGCTGTGTTTTTCTGTTGAACTGATTTTTCTGTTGGCATGGTTTTCTAGGTGGAGTTTATGCACAGAAATCGAGTATTTTGTAAATGCTAGAATATTTCCTACGTATTTCATTTTCTTTGTAAAAGATTTTCAGAAATAAAGAAGAGCTCGCAAACTGGTTTTCTCCAAGAGTTGCAGGGGATTTTTCCAGGGTCATATTGACCAAAAATCACTGTGTTATTTTCTGTGTGTTTGTTATAATTTTTCTGTGCATTTTCCAGCAGTAGTAAAATCTCCAAATTTGTATTTTCAGCAATAAATGTCATTTCCAAATTTTTGTGTTTTTATAATGCTTGGATTTAACATTAAATGAATGGAGCTAAGTCACCGGATACTCCTAAAATGCCCTTGAATCCCCGAATCCCTATATCGGATACTTGCACGTACCAGATTCGGCCCCAATTCAAAGGATACGGCGTATCCGTACGGGGTACGGCGTATCCCGTTCGGATACGTCGTATCCTGTAAAACCGAATACGGCCGGGCCCGCGGGTTCAAAAAAGCGTTGTTTTTTTTTTATAAAGGGGGGCTTTTGCTCATTGTTTTTCACCAATTGAGGAGGACTTTTCAGGAGAGGGCATCAAGCCTATGGCCCTAGTATTTATATGTGATTCATGGTAATGTTAAATTCTTAAAGTAAAAGTGACATTTTCCTTAATCTTCATTTTCATCCTTTTACTTAAATTTTTAACATTACCATGAAATGACTCACTCAGGATGTTTGAGAGTGGTTCCGGCCTCATTGGATTTCATATGGAGAAAGTAGAATTTTAGATCTCATTCAAAATCCAGCAGACTTATCAGTTTTTCAGGATTTCAGGATCGGGTTATTGCAATGTTTCCATCGACTTTTGTCATGTATTAGGGTATGGAACTTGTATTTAATCAAGAGCAGTGAGCACCAATCCCTCTATGTACCTTGATGTTAGTGACATTGGTTGTCAAACTCCTCTATCATGACCCTACTAAAAATGTACCCATCACTCAAACAAAACCTTGACTATCTAAGATGATAGATAAATCTATGTTTAAATCAATGAATTAAGTATGAATTTGTGTAAAAAATATCTAATTTTTAATATATTAATACATATATATTTTTAAAATATATATATTTTTTAATAAAATAATATATAACGTATCGTATCCCAGAAGTATCATGTTCCGGGGTCACCGTACCCACATCCGATTCTTTGAATCCCCGTATCCCCGTATCCCCGTATCAGGTGACTTAGGAATGGAGTGATAAGGGAAAACTGATAATCGAAGTGGGAACTGAAATTTTACATGGTATCGGAGCAAAGTTGGCTGGAAATTGTTATTTGGGATAGATGTGTGTAAATTACAGCAGCATGATTTTTACACATAAAACAAAAAACTTTTACCCAGATTTGAAAACTTCAGTTTTATAGGACAGTGAATCATGTCTTTGGGATTGAGGGTTGAAGACAGGTTAGATGGGCAGAGTAACTATAGTGCATGGAGGGAGAGAATCCAAAGTATCTTTGAGGAAGCAGAGGTTTGGGGCATTATGGTACATACCACCCAGCACCCAGTAGCAGTTCCTACTAATCCAGCATAGTTAGCAAAGTTCACTAAAAAGAATGCTAAAGCCAAAAGACTGATTTTGGATGGAGTCAAAGATCATGTCATTCCTCATGTGAGAGGAAAGACTTATGCACATGAAATGTGGACTGCCTTGACCGGGCTCTACTAGAGCTCAAATGAGAACCGTAAGATGGTCCTAAAGGAGAAATTGAAGGCCATAAGAATGGCCAAGACAGACAGTGCTACAGCATACCTCACCAAGATCACTTCGATGAGAGATGAGTTGCCAGTCGTAGGAGAGACCATTGCACCCACTGAGTTGGTGAGGATAGCTTTGCATGTTCTTCCCAAGACTTGGGAGAGTTTTGTAGATGGTATTGTCGCACAGGAGAACCTTCCCGGATGGGAATGGTTGTGGGATGATTGCATTCAGAATGAGATCAGGAAGAATGAGATCATCCTCCTCTCCCATCTAGGGGCAACCAAATAGGGGGAGGAGGATGACAATGTGGCATTGTTGGCAAGAGGCAAGAAAGGAAAATCAAAGAAGGGAGCTTCCACCTGTGGAGGCAAAGGAAAAGGTAAAGACAAACAGCAGAGCAAATAAAAGGACTATTCCAAAGTCAAATGTTGGAATTATCAAAAGATGGGACACTATGCTGTTGTGTGTCCAGAGAAGAAAAACAAGAAAGGGTAAGAGAAAACCATGGCAGCTTCTTCAGAGATAGAGGGCTTCCCAGAGAGCTTTGATCGAGAGTTTGGATTCATAGCTTGTGAGTCCTCCAATGCAGTGTCACCTGCCATACAGGTTCAGAGGGAGTGTGCACTCACCTCTACTAGCAGAGCATCTTCTAGTGTATGGTATGTTGACAGTGGCGCTTCTCGCCATATGACAGGAGTCAGGGAGTACTTCTCAGAGCTATCAAAGAGTGATACTGATATTGAGGTAGTACTTGGTGATGACAGCATTGTTAGAGCAGTCGGTGTTGGAACATTAACATTTGATAGGGAACCCGAACCTCCCTTGAAAGTGTCAGATGTTCTATATGTGCCTGGAATAAAGAAGAACTTGATATCGGTTTCAGCACATGAGGACAAAGGGTATGAGGTGTTGTTCAGGAATGGGCAGGTGCTCATATATCCTAAGGGAACTCCAGCTCGTTCAACTAGAGTGATTGGAGTGCGCCATGCTAAGGTGTACAAGTTCTCATTCCAGCCACTAATGGCATTGAGTAGCAGTACCAGGGACACGACCGACAGCAGTTCTAGCAGTTCAGAGTTGTGTGAGATATGGCATCGCAGGATGGGTCACATGTATCATGGGGCCTTAAGGACATTGCGGGAGATCACCATTGGTGTGTCAGATTTCAGTTCTGATCACCTTAATGTATGCATAGGATGTGCTATGGGAAAGTTTGCAAAAGCCCCTTTTCCCAGCAGTGACAGCAGGACGACAGGGATCCTTGACTTGATTCATTCCGATGTGAGTGGTCGGATGTCTCATGTCTCCTTGAGTGGCTTTGAGTATTATGTCGTATTCATTGATGACCACTCCAGGAAGACCTGGATTTATTTCTTGAAGACCAAGAGCGAGGGTTTCGAGAGTTCAAAGCTCTCGTGGAAACCCAGACAGGCAGGAAGATCAAGGTACTGAGGTCGGACAATGGAGGTGAGTATACTCTTGGTGAGTTTCTGGATTTTTGTGCAGAGGCAGGCATTAAGAGGGAGTACACTGTTCCTTACAACCCCCAACAGAAAGGGGTGTCAGAGAGGAAGAACAAATCCATTGTAGGGATTGCCAAAGCCATGCTTCACGATCAGGGGTTACCTTTATTTTTGTGGGTTGAGGCCTGCAACACTGATGTTTACTTACAAAACAGGAGTCCACATCGTGCCTTGGGGAATGTGACTCATGAGGAGTATTTCACAGGGAAGAAGCCTCATGTTGGGCACTTTCGTATCTTTGGGTGCCTTACATTTTCTTATGTCCCCAAGGAGAGCAGGACCAAGCTAGAACCTACTGCAGACAAGGGCATCTTTGTGGGTTATAGCAAGACCTCGAAAGCTTACCAGACTTACATTACTGCAAAGAGGAAAGTGGTTGTCAGGAGGGATGTAAAGTTCGAGGAGGAGAGAGCTTTTAGGAGGTCACGGGAGTTACACTATATAGAGTCACCAGACACTCAACAGCAGCTGAGTCAGTATAGGGATCCAGTGCACAGGGTGCAGAAGGTCAGGGATCAGGAGGTACATCTATTACAGTTTCAAGTCCATCAGTGAGCAGTGGCTCTCAGAGTCAAGTGAGGGGATCTTCGGGCGGCATACAGGGCAATTCGCAGAGCAGTTCACTGGATAGTCCACTGATGGACAGCTCGCATGGTACATCAAGTTCTACAGGGACAGGTACAGGTATGGGGTCAGTTGGCAGGCCTTTAGGAGTTCAGGCTTCTGATGATGATGAGGATTCTTTCACTTTGGTGGAATAAGTAGGTTCGTGGAAGAGGAAGCCCAAGTGGCTTCAAGACACCTTGCGCGAGGCCACATCAGTTGCTGGTCCAAAGAGACAGGTCAAAGAGAGTAGATCACCTGAGTGGTTCTGTAGTTACATGGCATTGGTAACAAGCATTGTTGACACTGAGCCTTCTAGTTATGAGGAGGGAGCCAGCCAGCAGGTCTGGAGAGAGGCCATGATGGAGAAGTATTCTTCTATTATGAAGAACTATGTTTGGGAGGTAGTGCCTAGGCCTTAAGGTAACACAGTTGTTACTTCTAGATGGCTCTACAAGATAAACCAT
Source organism: Pinus albicaulis (assembly GCA_034641835.2). Classification (NCBI taxonomy): domain Eukaryota; kingdom Viridiplantae; phylum Streptophyta; class Pinopsida; order Pinales; family Pinaceae; genus Pinus; species Pinus albicaulis. Next base: position 150,062,409 of record CM076575.1, read on the forward strand.
GTTGTAGATGGCAGCATAGAGAAGTTCAAGGCTCGGTTTGTGGCGAGAGGGTTCTCACAGGTAGAGGGAGTTGACTAGGAGGAGACCTTCACTCCCATAGATCGGTATGCATCTATTCGCTCCATTATATCGATTGCAGCAGAGATGGGTTGGATGATCCACCAGATGGATGTGAAGACCACCTTTCTCAATGGATTCATTCAATAGAAAGTTTATATTGAGTAGTTGCAGGGCTTTGAGGTGCATGGGCAGGAGACCCATGTATGCAAGTTGAAAAAGCCACTCTATGGCCTGAAGCAAGCTCCTAGAGCTTGGTACTTTCGCATTGATACATACTTGCAGCAGTTGGGTTTCACTAAGAGTGAGGCTAATCCAAACCTATATTTCATTGTGGTAGGCAAGGAGCCTCTCATTTTGGTGTTGTATGTTGCTGACTTGGTCATCACTATAGCAGAGAGACTCATTGAGGGCAGCAAGAGAGATCTTGCTTCAAAGTTTGAGATGAAGGATATCGGCTTGATGCATTATTTTATGGGATTGGAGCTGTGGCAGGAGGAGGGGCATATCATCCTGGGACAGGGGAAGTACACAGTGGATATTCTTAGCAAATTTCACATGGAGGACTGCAAACCCATGTCTACACCTATGATCACTAACTGGAAGAAGCTTCACACTTCCGATTCTGAGTTGGTGGATCCTACTCTATACAGGTAGCTGATTGGATCATTGATGTATTTGGTCAACACTCGACCAAATATATGGTTTGTAGTTAACAATATGAGTCAGTTCATGTGTGAGCCCAGGAGAGTGCACTAGATGGCTGCAAAACACATTCTTCATTACTTGCAAGGTACTATGGATTATGGTTTGGACTATACACAGGGTGATGGAGTGAGACTGGCAGGGTACACAGATTCAAATTGGGCAAGATGTGCTTCAGACAGGAAGAGTACTTCAGGGTGTTGTTTTGGGTTGGGTTCGGCAGTTGTGTCGTGGTTCAGCCGAAAAGAACAGTCAATTGCATTAAGCTCAACTGAGGCAGAGTATATGGCTACTAGTTTGGCTAGTTGTGAAGCCATATGGCTTCGCAGGATGTTGTTTGGTTTATTTGGTTAGGCATTGAGACCTTCTATGATTCACTGCGATAATCAGAGTTGCATAAAACTCACGGAGAATCCAGTTTTTCATAACAGGTCAAAGCATTTTGGGATCAAATATCACTTCATTCGAGACTATGTCTAAAAGGGAGCAGTCAAGCTTAAGTATATCTCTACATATGTGCAGGTAGCTGACATCTTCACCAAAGCCTTACCACAGGGCAAACATGTCTACTTCAGAGACAAGATGGGAGTGGGGAGGAAAACTTTCCTCGGTAAGAGGTAGTGTTAGATTTTGAGTACCAAGAACAAGTGGTTCCCCATGGCTTTGATCTTTTTCCTAGGGAAAAGTGTCCACTCTATTGTACTTCTTCTCCTAAAAGTGACTTTATAAGTGGTAAAGTCAGTCTAATATTAAAATGACTTTATAAGTGATAAAGTTATGTTCTAATTTAAAAGTGACTTTATTAAAGTCAATGAAGAATTAGAAAGTGAAAAAGTGACTATGGAAATAAAAGGCTAAGTGGGTGAGTGATTAAATAGAAAAAGTGAAAATAATGTGCATTTATTTTCAGCCCTTGATCTAAAGTTAACTCAGCCATTGGATCTAGGGATCACCCAAAAGTCACTTAGGTTAGGGTAAAAGGAGAGAAGAAGAAAAAAATCATATTATTCTTTCATGAGCATTTGTGAGAAGGCAAGAGAGAGCAAGGAGAAATTTCTAAGCAGGGAGGAGGTGAAGGAGAGCAGCAAATCTTTGGCATGCATCCCAAGGAGGGCATTCACAACAGATCCGTACATCAGCGATTTGACACACATTCCAAGGAGGGACGGAACAGATTTCGAGGCAATAAGACAACAGGTTGAAGGCACAAAAATCGAGGCAAAGCTGGACACGATTTTCGAGGAGAAAGACTGTTGTACTTTTTTGTACATTTCTGTACAATCTATATAGTCCGTACAGGTCGTACGTTGATTTTCGGGCACATTTCCCAAGGTTGTCCGTACAGCATTTATCACTGTGTTTTTCTGTTGAACTGATTTTTCTGTTGGCACGATTTTCGAGGTGGATTTTATGCACGAAAATTGAGATAAGTCTATATTTTGTAAATGCTGGAATATTTCCTGTGTATTTCATTTTCTCTATAAAATATTTTCAGAAATAAAGAAGAGCTCTCAAACCAGTTTTCCCCGAGAACTGCATGGGGTTTTTCCAGGGTCACATTGACCAAAATCACTGTGTTATTTTCTGTGTGTGGCTGTTATAATTTTTCTGTGCATTTTCCAGCGGTAGTAAAATCTTCAAATTTGTATTTTCAGCAATAAATGTCATTTCCAGATTTTCTTATTTTTATCATGCTTGGATTTAACATTAAATGAATGGAGTGATAAGGGAAAACTGATAATCGAAGTGGGGACTGAAATTTAACAAAGTTGAAAACTGAAATGGATGGCAATTCTAGCACTCAATAGCCTATGTATTGAAGAAATAATTCCTGTGTATTGGGGACACATTTACAGTGGTTATTAAGGTTGGTTGAATTCCTCTTCTTGTAGCAAAGAGGCCAACTCTTGTACAAATATAATCAGTTCCAGATCTGAAGGTTCTTCTTGATCCAAGCTCTTCATCCAGTAGTTGATTGGTGGCCAAATTTACTGATATATTTGGGTTGATTTCCTCCCCAGAAATGAGTAAACTTCGAAGAGAGTAAAGTTTTGATTGCAGTGCAGATTGGAAATTTGTAATCATGGCTCTAATTGGTGATGTAGTAGAATTATTAAATATTCTCACTCATTAAACTGTTGATGAGATGGTGAAAATCAGCAAGAACACTCTCATGGACACTAAAGCTTGTCTGCAAAATGCACATGAGAATATTGACTTTTTGCAGTTGGAGTCTCAATTTCAGTAAAAAAAATTACAACTGTGGATTCATCATTCTGAACCTGTTTCTATTCAGAACAATGAGACAGACTCCCATCAACACCAACAATACAAAACTGAAGTTGATTCAGATCCAGTGCCCAATGAAGTAAGCAAAATTACATGCAGATGCAGAAGTTCAGTCTGCACTTCCCAAGAACATCATCAGACCTTCAGAAGAGCTTGTCCATAACCAGCACAAAACTGGTCTTGGATATGACAAGGATGTGTCCTTTCATATTCCAGATTACTCAAAGCCCATCCAGTTTCAAAGTGTTGGATTTCTTCATGACAGTTCACCTTTAGCTGTTCCAGATTCTGCTCCTCTTTCATAGAAGCCACAACAGATTGTTGTATCCCAACAATTTTTTCAAGTTGGCCATATGAAAGATCATTGTTTTGATCTTCATCCATGTAAGCATTGTCATAAAACCACTCATTCTTCAAACAGATGCTTCAAAAACAAGCCTCCTGCAAGAACAAAGATTCACCTTAGATGGATCGCTTCTTGGCAATGGGTGTCAACATCTAAGAAGTTATTTCAGTCATATGTCAAAATTTCTTCTAGAGTATTAAAAAGTCTTGCAGTTGAGTTTTCTCCATCATCTCACCTTGTGTCTGACAGAGGGGGGAGTGATGGTCATATACAAGCTTCAAAGCCACATCAAGCGAGCCTGAGCCACAACCTGCCATACCAAATTCAGAGTTGTATCCAGAGACAGAGATACCCCTGATCATGCCTTTGGTTGGTGGTCAACCTTGAACCATCTATGCAGAGTTGAGACCTCCCTTTTCAAGTTGAGCTTCTCCCTCTTCAAAGAATTGGGGACACTTCCTATAGCAAAAGACATCAACTTCTTGCCAGTTTTGGAGGAGTTCCAAGAATTGCATTAAGCATTCCAGAGTTGGTAGTCATCCAAACCTTCATTTTCAGGTTGAGGTTCTCCCTTTTTATGTAGGTTTCATACCTTCCTTTTCCAGGTTGAAAGTCTCCCTCTTGAAAGCATTAGAAGCACTTCCTCTAGCAAAAGACTTCAGCTTTGTGCCAAATTTGGAAGAGTTTTGGGAACTGCACTAAGCGTTCTAGTGTTGGTGGTCATCCTTAAGCCACCTCCTTATACCAACATTTCAGAGAGCTCATTTAGCCTAGTGTTTTCGTGCATTTTTGCACATTTGTATTGCAACTCTCTTCTTGACTCATACATACCCCTTCGGATTAGGGGGGGGGGATGTTGGACACCTAATCCGCTAAGGGTTAAGGTGTGGGAGTTGGACAGTCAAAGGGAGTCCAAGAGACATTGGAATATGAAATCCAACGATCACTCCAATGTAATATAAAATGTATATCATGTGAATAACATAGGCAACTCACGTTTATCTTTCATATATGTGTGCATTCCATGTATGTTCTAACAATGACCTTGATTACTGATTGTCCATTATTTTATTATTTGAGGGGCTTATAGGCTAAAATTAGAGTCAATAGCACATGTATATATTAGAGATCATTTCATTCATCTCTCATCATCACGCTTGGAATTTCGACCTCATAGAGGAACTCGCACTTCTCTCTTGTGGATGAACTGAAATCTTTGGATGCATTTTAATATTTCGAGTTAATCTTGGATATTCTTTGGAGCTACTCTTTAGCATAATGGAAGGAATTCTTGCATGTTATCTTCTAAGTGCCCTAATTTGTTAAAGATTTATTTTTCTATAATGTAAGGAATTATTGATTCTAGGTCATGCAAAATTGTGCCCTAATTTGTTGCTATCGAGATGAATATTGCATGCATTACTCATGTATAACATGTATTGAATGGTCCTAGTGGTGAACTCATTGAAGCTCTCCCATAAAAATCCATTTTTCCATTGAGTGGGCAAATGCTTGAAACTTGCTTGCTAGGGCATCAAATTTCGGCCTCCTTAGGAACAAGTTTGACTAGCCTAAATCATCCTTGACTCCATTCTCCAATGAGACAAGCATTGGTCTAGCTGTTTAGTGATCATTTCTTATTTTAATCCAATTTTCTTCCCTCTAAATTTCGGTCCTTTCAAGGCTAGGGTAGAAAACTAGGGCTTAAGGTGAAATTTAAGGGAAGAGGTAGTTTGGTGGTTGGAGAGCCTAAACATCAAGTAGATAAGGTTTTCCACAAAACCTATCGATTTGTTGGGAATCCACTTCAATTTCATCCATAAATTATCATGCCCTAGGTGTCTGTCCTAAGAGGGAAACCCTAATTTTTCTTCCCTCAACTAAAGGACTTGCATGAAGGTTTCATAAGCCTTGGCATAGCCAATATACATTGTAAGAAACCATTTCTCCTTGCCTTGACCTTGAGTTACTCCAACACTCGTCAAATAAATCAAACCCTAGGTCTTGTGCCTTCATTTCTAGGGATCTACATAGAAAGCGAAATGCTTCCTTGTGAAGCCTTGAACCAAAATTGTCTTTCTTGAAGACCTCCTAGCAAGATCATTTAATATTTTGGCCTTAGAATACCCATTATAAGTGACCTCTCTCCTAACAAGACTCCTCCCATTGCTGAAAGTAAAGAGTAGGGGGTTTTGGCTGTGGTGACAGTGGGCAACTACCTTGTTGTTGCTTATAGGTCTAGTTTATACCTTGTAGGATTTCCCTATCCAAGGCTTGCTAGATTTTGCAGCAACAGGGTTCAAGAGAGCTATGGGTCAATCTAAAGGTTGTGGTTGGCCTAGAGTGTCCCAAATACATTTCCAAAACACATCAAACAAAGAAAATACTTGAGGCTAGTATAAACTAGGGTTTTAAAGCAACAAATTGCAGCAATATAATAGTTTGTCACAGCAGCAAATTTAGTCTTGGACATAGTGAATAAGCTATATGAAATGATGGCTAAGTTAGAGTAAATTAGGGAGAAAGTTACAACAATTTTTTATAGTTGATAAGACATGAAATAGCAAATGGAACCTTGACTTCAGCCCTAGAAAATGGCTGAAAAAATGCATGAAAAACTACCATTTTGCTTCTGTATTGCACTTGTAAATGATGTCTAACCCTAGGGCATATATATTAATAAGTCACTAAATGATGAAAATATCAGATTTTTGTTGCAACTTAACCCTAATTTACCATAAAATAAAAAGAAAAAATATTTTTGTATTTTAAATGAATGTGACAATAGAAGTGGACTAGTACCTTCTCAATTTAGGTTATATGGAATCTAGAATAAATACAACTCTAGGATTTCCTTGAAAAGATACTAAATCCAAACAAAATAGGGCAAATAAACGTACCCTACGGTTTAAGATTTAGGTTCTCAATTTTCGAGATGATTAAGGGAAATATTAAATAAATAATTAAAAAACTATCTCTAATCCTCAAATACTAGGAAAAAGGGCTTATTTTAACAAAGGATAATGAAGCAAATACCAAATAAACTAACTTAGCACGTGAGCATACATTTGATGAGACATAATACCAAGATAAAGCAAATAAATCAACTTACTTCACCATGCATCATCCAAGATTCACCATAGGCATCCATGAAAAGAGATCACATCACATCACATTTCCACCCAAGAGAAGCGGCTCAACTAGGCCTCCACAGAATAGAAGAGAGAAGAATCACTAATCAAGAGAATGTGTGATCTATGTTGTGACAATGAACAATGAAATAATTCACTAGCCTATTTATACAAGGGTAACCAAGTGATTTAACTCAAGATTTGGCTAAAAGCCATAAAAAGTACTAAATCCATCATATAAGGTTGATAAGTCCACAAACCGACCCACACAGATAGTGTCTACAATGAATAAACAAGAAAAATTACCTCAAATAACCCACATGGGTGAGTAGAAAAGCTTCGAAGGGTGATATCATCATCGAAAGGCATGTCTCTCCATCCAAAGGATGTACCTCGTCACCAAAATAGCCCTGTCAAACCCTACGTCATTCTCCAAAAGCTCATGTCATCATCAAATGGATTGCTCGAATGACATCATCAAGCTAGTGCATGACATTATCAAGGTAGAAGGTGCAACTGCCCCTCCAAAGGGGTTCAAAGTGATTATCATCATCAATCACCATCAAGATAAGAGCAAGGTTCATCAAGAATGTACTATGTCAAACCTAGGGCGTCTTATCATCTCAGGGGTTCACTTTCACTCCAAGCCTATGTCCTATCCTCAAAGGTCAACATCTAAGGTCCCAATGTTGAAGGAAGGTCTCATCTACTATGCCAAGTCATCATCAAGGTAAGCAGTCCTCCAAAGTACCCCAACACCCTCCATCAAATGCTCGCATCATCGCGGAATGTGGTTAGACGTCCTATATAAAGTGTTGGAGAAGCAACACATCATCCCTCGAGTGATTCTACCAGCGCCTAGAAGAAATAGCCAGCACATACTCAAGAAATCAAGTGAGATTAACACCATAGGTACAAAAACCAAAAGAGCATACGCGTGGACCCTATTTAATGTCAAAGCCATCAAAATACCTCACAAGTATCACCTTCAAATATCTCACTTGCTTATGATTATATACAAGTTGTCAGACTTAGGTGTGGCAGAGTTATCACATGGCCCTATTAGGTGCTTCTAACCCTTTCAAATGATAGGTGCAAGAGATGAAAGTTATAACTTGGGGTTTACTTCATAAAAGGTGTAATAGTCTTGTGCTAGGTTGTGTAAAACCATCATCCATGAATGCCTCTGTAGGGGAGCATTTCGCTGCTTGAGTTACCTTGCCTTGCCTTTGTTTTTCCAAGCCCCCTTAATTGCCTTTTCTTTATTTGATTTGGCTTGTTTAACAAGTTTCATTGATTATTATGCAATAAAGATAATATGATCCCCTTTAATGATGGGTAACTTATCACTTCATCGAGGTCGGGATGTTCTTTGAGAGTTCCTTTTACTTTGATAGGCATGATATGCATGGATACTCAGGGACAAGTGGTTATATAAGAGGGGATAGAGCTCAAGGGGGCTATATAAGCGGATACTCTTTTAATTGCTTCACATCCCTTGTCATTCTTTTACAAATTAACATTTGGCTTCTTTTTCTTTTCTTACAATTGCATCAACCTCAGGTATTTCCAACCCCTTCTTCTCATAGGACGAGGTCTACAAGGAACCAATATGAGCAACTAACAACAATCAATCAAAAGTTGGGATAATGAAATAAGGGGAATGATGACAAGTGTCAAGTATGAATATCATGGAACGCTACCACAATCAAAGCCTCATATTTGTGCCCCTCCTAAATAGTGAAAGAAAACCCTAAGGAAGGTCACAAAGGAACATATGATAACCACCAAGGTGAAATAAAGGAACATGTATACAGCCAAAGCATCATGGTCTCTCATCCTATTTCAATCCATGATTCATACTAGAATGCCAAAAACATTAAATGAAAGCACTTGCATGCAAAAATGGTTGATGTGGCTCACAATGGGTGACCCCACCTTCATTGAACGAAAATTATGGATGAATGTATTGACAAAAGAATGCATGAATGGTATTTGAGGTTGGATCTCTATGAAGCATGGTAGGGGTTGTTCATTGGCAAGTTGCATCATAGGAGAAAAATTTTCCCCTAGGTTATCCATTGACGTGGATGGGTAACAAGAACCGCTTGATGAATAGTGGGCTAAGGTTGAGGCTATGGTTGACCCTACTGGTCAATGCTAATGTGTCATGGGTGGTTGGAAGATACTCATACTATCCTGCATCATTTTAGCCAACGAGACCTATCGTTGTTGCCTTTGTATCTATGTCATCAAAGTCACCCAAGACCTCATCCACACCCAGTCAAGGCATTTTGAGCCTATGTCTCTGCATCAATACAAGCCCAATCACCTCATTGCTTGCCACTAGACCACAATAAACATTTCCAAGATCTACACAAAAAAAATTATTTTTTGCACCTTTTACATACCAAAAACCTTGAAATCTTCAATTTAACATGTCATTTTTCAGTTTGTTCTATTCTCAAGGTCACAGGGGCTCTTCAAATTCTTCTTTTCATCACAAGATCACAAACAAACACTATGACATCATGCAAATTATTTTGGAATGTATATCATGAGAAATTTATGAAACCCAACTAATACATCCATGCATACACAGAGATTTGGAGAGAGTAATCTTTCATTCAGAAAACAGGTGGTAGTATAGTGTACAAGTTGCAGGATCGCTCCCTCTCAATCTCCACAATTCACATATCATGAATTTATAGCCCTTTGACATTCATCCTCCGAATTCCTTGTGACCTTTCATGCCACACATCTTCGTCTTAACTTGACATTTGTTCATGCAAATTGACATGTGAAAACTCATATTATCTTAATGCTTGGACCCTTGACTTTTGACTCTAATTAATAAGCCTCATGTGACATTTGGAGACTCATATCATCTTAATGCTTAGACCCTTGATTATTAACAGTAATGACTGAGCCTCTTGTGACTACCTTCACATGACCTTAATGTTTACGGCACAAAACCTTTCCTATAACCCACACAATAGTTTATGTGTTGAAATTTCCTAACAATTTGCCAATTTATGATAATGTAACTCATTTCCAGAAATGAACTAGAGGACAAAGTTATTTTATTTCAAAGAGTTTCAAAAAAGCGAGACTGTTTAATTAACCTTCTTACTAACAAGATAAAGAGAAGGCTGCTCAAAAGGGAATATACTGGGTTCTAAATTTACAAAAAAGTATAAAGTATTGGTAAAAGTTTTGACCATGTAACTACATGGCATAATGACACTGAGAAAGGATTTTCCGCGGCCAAATAGGACCCTCCTATACAACCTTTTCCTTCCAAGAAAAAGGCTGCATATTCAATATTTCAAAGAGAAATCAAAATGTGTATCGTTGTGCCTTGGCACTCCAGAAGATCAAATCACTCTGTTGCTTCACCAAGGGAAATCTGAACCTATCTACTGACACAAAAATTGCGGTTAATAGTCTTACTTGTTTATCTTGGCAACAGATGCCATTCATAAGCAAAACTAAATAGTAAAAACACCACGGTCCACAACAGTGCACTGCTGTTACAGTCTTTCTCAAATGTCTTGGCTTAATAGCCAAACTAAAAACAGCTTAACAACAAAATGCACGTAATCCTTTCTATTAAAGGCAAAAAGGGCAGTACAGGCTTCTTTCATTCTACTCCTTCTCAATAGACTGGCATAACTTCTTCAGGGAGAGGGCAACTATCATTTTTTTTAATAGCACCATCAGGCTTTCATCCATTTCCAATGCTTCTTTTGAAAGCATATCCAGAATTTCATTGAGCTCTCTAAGTACCTGTTGAAACTTGAAAGGAAACCTCTGCAAACATATTCCCTGGATCTTTAGTTTTTTCCATGAACAGGATAAGAAGTAAATTCTCAAATTTGGTGATGCCTTTTGCCCAATCTAATATCAGCTTCGAATCTCTCAAAATTTGCAGATTAGGTATACCCCTGTGGTTGTTTTTAACAGCAGCCACAAAGCACATAACTCTGATTTGTTTTTTGAGTCTTGACCAAAAGCTGCTTTGTGAGTGATGAAATGGTTCTCATTAAAAAATAGAATGCATCATGCCACCAGATCCACATCGACCAGGTGTGCCATGGCTCACTTCGTCAAAAATACTGTCCTTATCGATTTCTTTATATTCGAGGTGGATTTCTTTATATTCCAAGTATTTGGATATTTTATTGGTGAGCCATATTTGAACACTGATAGATGGTTCACACAGTATGTTAAATAAATTAATTTGTTTGGATGTGTAGCATAGTGTGCAAGTTTAAAAGAGCAGATGAAATAGGGATGTGAATAGAAACAAAGGAAGAGTGATCTGAGATGAAATGGAATTGGTGTAAACAAGCAAGCCACGGTATATGCCCAGTTCGTTTTTGAAACATTTTGTAAAATTAACAAACAATTTAATTCTGCCTCGCCCACAATACTAGAAGAAAATAAGATGAGACTGACCATAAAAGGCCTTCAACAGCCTAATATATGAAAAGTAAGCAGCAGCAACAATCAAATCAACCAAAAATTAGTAAACTTATTTTGAAGCAAATGCAATCCATCTTACCTTATCAGCCACAGGATCCAAGAATGCTCCAAAAGCAGATCCCGATCCCATCTGTAATCCATGAAAATCGCTGGTTCAGGCAAGATTGTGCCCAAGAGACTGCCTTTAAGGCCACTCCCATTACTCTTGCACCATTTCCTATAACAATATTTGCATTGACCTTCTTACAAACAAGAGATAAGTGCAATTTAAAAAGAAGACCAGTCAGAAGAAACAACATTCTGGAAAATAATGGATTACATACTCTGCGGGCAATATAACCATCCAGCCAATCAGTGGCAGCAGCTGCCACAAAGATACTTGTTGTTGCCATAGTTACCCACCAACCATTAAAATAAAACACTGCCAAGCAGATACATGTGTCAGTTACACAACGCCTTCAAATATATATTTGCATATGCCATAAGTAATGTAGCCATGGTTACCCACCATCCATTAAAATAAAACACTGACAAGCAGATACATGTGTCAGTTACACAACACTTCAAATATATATTTGCATATGCCATAAAATTACTTACAAGACAAAACATAACCTTCGTAGTTTGAGCATAAATTTCATCTTTTCTTACAAGGTATGCTTTTGTTAACGACAATAAAGGGGATAAAATAAGGGTTAAGAATACTTGCAGCTCAGAATATAACATGAAATACTTGCTGTGAACATGTTACATATGTGTACAAGTGAGATAAAGTCAAGATTCCTAAATTAATGAAATACCAGCCAGACGAAATCCCAACTTATACAAAATACTATTTGGAATTCCCTTCAGCTTGGATATATCTACCATCAGATAGGTGAGCTTTAACAAGTTGTGATATTTTTGTTTCTAAGCATGCAGCCTGTTACATCTCATATTGTATGAGGTTCTACTTTGTGATTTAAATCAGATCAATGGGAATTCGCTGCTGGCACCTTGGAGGTCTTTGGCTTGGGGGAGTCTCAATTTTCCTTGGTTGGATGATTGCGCTTGCCACTTGGTGATCTTCTCACATGTGCTTCCCTTGTCAATTTCCCTTGGTTGCACTTTCCGATGGTTCTGGAGCATACTATCTCATTATGGTATCATTTTGTACATATTCTTATCTTGGATATGGATGATGGTCTAAGTCCCCAAAGGGGTTAGATGATGGTCTAAGCACCCAAAGGGGTTAGATGATAGTTATAGGAAGTTGTTATAGACATAAATAACATAAATAATAATTCATAATTAATGAAGACAAACATGAAAATGTGTGACTTCTTATGAAAGGACACTCCCACCTATTATTTATAATGAGGCCCTCATTTGTAATTCCCATTATATCATATAATTTTTACTCATAAAATTTATGTATTAACTGTCCTTATGGATTTCTTTATATTCCAAGTATTTGGATATTTTATAGGTGAGCCATATTTGGTTGTCACGTTTGGTATCGGAGATTCAATTTCTAATCCCGACCATTGGCCATAGAGGCTTTTAGCCAAAATAAAAAATTTCGAAGTTTCTTTGATTCCAAGGTCTTTGACCCATTACAAAAGAAAAAAAATATCCGACCCTTGGCCATCTGCACTTCAACAATTTTAAAAGAATGAAATAAGAAAAACAAATCAGTCCTTTGCAAAAATTGAAGGAAAAAAATCAGGGAAAAAAACATCAGCATTGTACATATGATTGACGTACAGACTCCATACAATCCATTGTAGGTACATCCACAGTATATCCGTTGTATCGTACCCATCCTAGCCATCATCAATTCCACACACGCCAAGTTATTATCGCCTCATCATCCAATACAATTCACTAATAAGAAATTATTGTTGTCATGTCCCGTCATACCAATTTCGTACACCACAATCACAGCCAACCAAAAATTCATGTCCCGTCAAATAATTTTAATTTTTGGAGAAAGGCCTATGGTTAGAAGATCGAATTAAAAATATTTAAAATGAGTAAATTTATATCTATAAATCAAATCTTTGTTTTTATGGTTATTTTGTTTCTGGACTCCCCACCTTGGTTTCAGTGATTGTTGAGGATGAGACTTGGGTAGTGGGAGCTTGGCAATGAGGGTGGACTCGCAATTGAATTTTCCTTTTGACAGGGGATCGGTTGTAACAGTGCCTACTCGCAAAAGAAACAGTATGGACCTAGGAAACAAATCGAACTTCGGGACCTAGGAAACAGTATGTGATCCACACGAAACAAGATATGGTGCAAGCACAAAGCCAGCTTTCGTATCAATGCCCAACAAAGGGCAATGTTGCCATAGATGAGGTCAATATGGGCGTTCAATCACTGTGGGAGGGCACTGATAAGGCTTGTTACCCACCACATTGAAGATGATGTCCATAGGAGAAAAATTGTCTCCTAGATGGTCCTCAGTCGGCAGCCAACAGCCCCTTGCAGCCACCAGATTAGCTCGATGTGTCATTTTCTCCGCCACCTAAGCTAGCCATGTGATCCCTTGCAGATGACCGTATGTTTGAAGGTGGGCCTTCCAAACCCGAATGTATGGCTTGTCATTGTGTGATTAAGTATTTTTGTTATCATGGACAATGTTGCAGGAAACGCCCCCCCCCCCCGGCTCCAACCCCCGAAACGCAGTCCGTACAACGAAACGTGTTTCGGAAAAAAAAAATTGGGTTTCCTAGTTTTTTGGATCCGTACAGCCGGATCTGCGTTTCCATATGGCGAATCGTCGTACGGAAGCGTCGGGATTCCTGTACGGATCCGTACGATTCGCGAGCGGTCTCGTACAGTGTCGTATGAATCCGACTTGCGCACTTCAATAAGGCGTAATTTTTTCTTTTTATTTTTTTTTGTTTTAGCTCAGTTACTAGTTGAGTTAGTGTTGGGTTAGGGATAGGATGAAAAGCTTATAAGCTCTATTTCACCTCTCACTTGCTCACTTGTATATTTGGAGAGCTTGGAGAAGAGAGAGTTGCAAAGATCTTGGAGGAGTGAAAGAGGAGTGAAGGAGGAGTAAAAAAGGGCTTCCATCTACAAGAGCTAAAGAGGTAAGTGTAGGTTTTAACCCTGTACAAAAATTATCTGCAAATGAATTTTAAAAACAGAAAATAAACAATAACGAGAGCATAAAACATAAAACAGATATACACAGAGATTTTCCCCTGGATCCCAAATCGGGACGACCAGCTTGATTTTTCATTATATTCATTTTAGTGTTACATAACATATATATACATGCCGAAGCATACATAAACCCCAATCCATTAACCCTGGATTAGAACATAACCGTAGTTCCCTTGACCGTATCTACAAAATACCAGGGATCGAAAACCATCATGCCCCAAAACCATGTGCAAACCCATGCACAAAACCATGGGCGGGTCTACCCACCGAAAAATAAGGTCCAAAAAAATTTTCCCAGGGCGCTGCCACCCCCCCTGCTGCGCCCGGCACAATGAACAGGGGACACTATCGCCCTCCTTGTGACCCCCCTGCGCGCGTGACTAGTCATGGAAAGAATATAACACATACCCAACAATAAGTGCAAACTCTCTCAATTTTTTTTGTCATTGTTTTTTGTATTTTCTCTCCTCCCTCTCCTACACTTTCCCATTCTTTTTTCTTGTACATTTATTTGTAGGTTGTCCACCATTTATTTGTAGGTTGTCCACCATCTATATTCGTACTCAAAGATGATGTTTCTTTGGGCTCTATGTATCATTCCACTCTTGGTTTTGATGATGGTAAAGGGGAGTAGAAATAGAAGAGGAGAACATGAAGAAGAAGAGGAAAGTGGTCCCCATATGAGTGGCCCAATGTATGATGAGGAGGAAGGCTTTGAAGAGGAAGGGGATGATGAAAACATTGAATCACGAGAAGGGAAAGTTGCATTGACACCCTTGTGGAACTATGTGACCAAACTTGAAGGGGGAAAAGGTGGTGGAAGCTACAAGTTTTTGTGCCCTCGTGGTTGTCATGGACGAAAACCATATAGCGGTTCATATACCCATGTGAGGAGGCATCTTTGTGGGGTGATGGACAGTGATGAAAGAAAGGGTGTTGTGGGGATAGCAATTTGCCCAAAAGTTCCAGCTGAACAAAGAAGAAAATACATCCAAATAGAGGACGCTGCACAACAAAAAAATAAAAAATAAAAAACTCAATCTGAATCAAGTGTAACCTCTAGATTTGGTAGCTCATCTCCTCATGGTGTTTCTACAAGTTCTGGAGGTAAAAAAACAATAGCAGGTTTCCTTAATGTTGCTGGGAGGGATGATGTGGATGGAAAGATAGTCTGATTTCTTTGTGCCTGCGGTGTACCATTCAATGTGCTTCGCTCCCCCTATTGGCATGAAATGGTAAAGGGCATCAATGAAGCCCCAAAAAGATACAAGTCCCCCAACTATGAGAAAGCTAGAACAGTGTTATTAGAAAGAGAAAAAGGAAAAGTTCAAGTAGCTTTGACACATTTTACAAATGAGTAGGTGGATAGTGGGGTATCCATTGTATCAGATGGGTGGACAAATATCAGAAACCAACATTTGATAAATTTTCTTGGTGTTTCTACTAGTGGTGCAGTGTTTATTGCATGTCATGATTCCTCCTCTGCTAGTGCAACTTCCCAAAACATGGCAAATCTCCTATTGCAATCAATCAGAGATGTTGGTCCTAGCAAAGTGGTTCAAGTGATCACAGATAGTGCAGCAAATTGTAAGGGAGCAGGAAAAATTATTGAGCGTACTTATCCACACATATTTTGGTCTGGGTGCTTGGTGCTTGATGCATGATATTGTGAAGCATAAAGAATGTGGGTGGATTAATGAGCTTTACAAGAGAGGGAAGAAGCTCATTAAATTTATCACAGGGCATACAAGGGTAAACTACTTCTATGGCACTTACTCCAAGTTGCAGTTGCTTAAACTTGCAAAAACCAGTTTGCAAGTTATTACCTCACCTTTAAGCGACTAGTGAAGGTGAGACAAGCTCTAACTAATATTGTCACCCCTGAATCATGGGAGGAGATTAACACTGATAGAGATAGTGCTAATGCAGCAAAGGACACTATTCTTGACATGTTATTTTGGTCACAGGTTAAATATGTTTTGCAATTCACCAAACCAATTTATTACATGATCAAGTTTGCAGATTCAGATATCAGCCAATAATTGGGGAGGTGTATGAGCAAATGGATAACATGTTGGGGCAGATTGAAGACATTGTTGAGCCTAGAGATACACTATAGTCTTCCAGAATCTAGAGCTTTAATCAGGACAATTAACGAGTCTATGCAAAACTTGTCATGAATATAGGTATTTGATGCAGGACTGCTCGATGAATCAACAAGCTACCCAAGAGGGAAAAGTGGATCCAAAAGATTTCAAGGGGGTTGGATAGGATACCTCGATACCTAGGTCTCACTTCTCCTTGGTTGGATGGTGATCGTGCTTGTTGCTTCGTGGTGTTTTCACATGTGCTTGTCTTGTTGATTACCCCTTGGTTATACTTTGATGTGGAGTATACTATCTCTTTATGGTGGTTTGGTATATATGCATATCTTGGATATGGATGATGATTAGATGATGATGGTTCAGAGATACATGTTTCATGATTGTTGAAGTTTCCTAGTGACTATTGTACGATGATGTGGTATTATTTGGTGGCAAGACAAGGGGTGCTCGACATGGTCCTTATAAGTAGATCTTGTGGGGTCCCAATATCTTGCTGGGGTGCCACAAAGTGGTCTCCATGGGTCTCCAACTACTAAATGAGGCCTCCTTCTATCCAGCGTTAAGGCTTCCTCTGGTGCAACAAGCCCTCCCTAGTCTCTCAGTGTGAGATCATCCTCATTTGGGCTCTGAATTAGCTCCTACCCATCAAGTTGTGTCAAGGTCAGCCTAGGGGCATGTTGGGTCTAGTGGTGTCATCTTAAAGAATTCTCAAATCCAGGGCAAATTCAACCAACATTCTGGGTCTTAAAGGTGCTCTAGGAAATGTTTCATCAGCTAAAATTGCTAAGAGGCTCAAGACTCTCAACGCTGCACTTGTTTGGGCCAATATATTCCTCTAAAGGGCCTGGATACCTGTGGAGTAGATGCCCAAGGCCTGGGGTTGTTGAAACACCTAACAAGAACAACATGAATTCTAGTGAAGGCAACCAATCATTAGGGATTGTTACCCACCAAATGTGGGTGACCACTAGGAGAAAATTTTCTCCTATTCATCTCTTCTAGCCAGCAATCAACGCCCCTAAGAGCCACTAGTAGTTGATAATGACATGACATTCACATTTTTGCCACCTGCATCAGTCGTATGTTTTCTCGCCCATTTGCCAAGAGCACATGTTGGAAGGTGGACTTCTAATTAAAAAGTACTTTATTCATTTTGTAATCGGGTGATTATGCATGGCTGTATTCTAGCATTTTGACATTGATTATGGGCTAACTTGGAAAAAAAAATGGTCTTGGCCGTGATCTTAAACGTGGGGTTAATTTCCAATCATAGTCCAGTGGGACCCCCCCTAATGGCCCAATAGTTATAGAAGGGTCACTGCTTGGAAAGCCATGATTGAGATAGCATAGCCCCATCTCTCCTTATTCCATACTTACCAATTTCCATCTTCCATTACGAGCCCCTATTCCACCTCCATTCTTCAGGTTCGAATAACCACTAGTTCATTGGAATTTGGCAACCTACACATCCTCATACCAGGGTAGGGCTTGGAAATGTGCCCTAGGAGGTTGATGCAGCTAAATGAAATAGAAAGAGTATATGATGGCCACGAGAAACAAAAAAAAATCAAAATGCAAAAGATGGTCATAGCCATTCAAATTAGAATGTAGGCAAAAGCCAAGCTTGAGCTCTATCTCACTCGTTATGGCCATCACCCGGTTCCTGGGCTAATGTTGCCCTATCACATTCATGAAAATAAACCATTGCACATCCCAACACTTGATGGGCTATGAGCTGCCATACCCCAAAGGGGGTAATAACTACTATACATCATAAAAAGCAAGCTCTAACCCTTTGAGCTACAATCAGTAATACAGAAGAATCAAGAAAAAGCAAAAGCCATAAGAGGGGTGGAAAAACAAAGGCTCAGTTGGTAACTCATGCATCCACGATTGCTTCCTCCTCACACATGTACACCGAAAATGAGGTACTCCATCATAGTCGGTCCCTTTAACTAAGGCACTTGGCCACAAAGTCTTTTCCCCTCCATTCAATCATTATTCACATGGCACATATCGATTAAAAAGTGGACCAAGGACGTGTCACTTCCCTTTGGGTGTTGAGAACCCCTAATAGGGTCATTTGTTAGCCACTCCTACCTAGGGAGGTAACACCATTGCATGACTAAGGCCACAAATTTGGAAGAGAAGCCTTGTATGAAGTGTTAATTTGCCCATTTCTTTCGAGCTTGATTCACTTAAATGCAATAATGATTAATGTATCTGATGGTGAAAGTTGCAGCACTGGATATTGTGTGTAATTGACAGGGGACTCCATCTATAGGTCTAGGCAACTTAACTGGGTCCCAAGTCCTCCAGAGGGGCATATTGACACCCACAGGTGAGGCATTGAGAGACATGGGCCTCTGAACAGTTGTACAGCATCACTTGTATCCATGGGCACCTTCAACACCCACGGCACTCATTTACTTCGCCCTACATCATTTGCTTTATGGGATGAAGCACCTGGACCAACATGCTCCCAGCCAACTTACGAGTGATTACAAATGTAGGCAGCTGATCCAGGGCCCAAATGAGGATGGTCCCATACTTGAGACAAGGAAGGGCTAGCACCATCTTAAGAGCCCTCAACGTTGGAGCAGAGTCGGGCAAAAGCCAAGCATGAGCTTTACCTCACTCTATTGCCATCACCTGGTTCCTGGGCTAATGTTGCCCTATCACATTCATGAAAAGGAACCATTGCACATCCCAACACTTGGTGGGCAATGAGCTGCCACACCCTAAAGGGGGTAAAAACTACTATACATCATAAAAAGAAAGCTCTAACCCTTTGAGCTACAATCAGTAATACAGATGAATCAAGAAAAAGCAAAAGGCATAAGAGGGGTGTTAAAACAAAGGCTGAGTTGGTAACTCATGCATCCACGATTGCTTCCTCCTCACATTTGTACACCTAGGGGATGAGGTACTCCACCATAGTCGGTCCCTTTGACCAAGGCACTTGGCCACGAAGTCTTGTCCCCTCCATTCCATCATTATTCACATGGCACTTATCGATTGAAAACTGGACCAAGGACATGTCACTTCCCTTTGGGTGTTGAGAACCCCTAATAGGGTCATTTGTTAACCACTCCTACCTAGGGAGGTAACACCATTGCGTGACTAAGGCCACAAATTTGGAAGAGAAGCCTTGTATGAAGTGTTAATTTGCCCATTTCTTTCAAGCTTGATTCACTTAGATGCAATAATGATTAATGTATCTGATGGTGAAAGTTGCAGCACTGGATATTGTGTGTTATTGACAGGTGATTCCATCTATAGGTCTAGGCAACTTAACTAGGTCCCAGGTCCTCCAGGGGGACATATTGACACCCACAGGTGAGGCAATGACAGACACGAGTCTCCGAACAATTGTAGAGTATCACTTATATCCATGGGCACCTTCAACACCCACGACACTCATGTACTTCGCCCGACATCATTTGCTTTATGGGATGATGCACCTAGACCAACATGCCCCCAACTAGCTTAGTAGTGATTACAATGGTAGGCAGTTGATCCAAGGCAAGGATGGTCTCATACTTGAGACATGGAAGGGCTAGCACCATCTTAAGAGCCCTCAACGTTGGAGCAGAGTCAGGCATTTGGTCACAAGGAGACCCATGAAGACCACCTTTCCACCCCAAAAGCCAAAACTAGGGTCCACAGAGAAATATTGTCAGAGATCTAGGGGGCAACCCCTAGATGGAGATTTTATAGGGCTTCTACACTCACTATTGCACCCATTTCCCTCAACGTCGACCCTCAAAAGGCATCCGCTAGCATGACATCAACATTTTGGCCTACAAATGTGGAGAATAAATGTTTTTGTCAAAGGCTACTAGGTCGACTTGTGACTTAGGGTGCTTCTTGCACATTATTTTATGTTTTAGAGGGGATTGTAGACTAAAATAGAACTCAGCCTCCTCATATAAATAGAGGAGGGCTTCGTTGTAACCTATCATCATCATACCTCTTGGATTTTCGGCCTCATTAGAGGAATTCAGACTTGTTCTCTTGTGGATGAATTAGATATATTGGACACATCTTGATATTTGGAGCTATCTTGGATATGCTTTAGAGCTATTCTTTGATCTAATGGATGTAAATCTTGCATGGTATCTTGTAAGTACACTTAATTGTTGAATATTTATTTCTTAATTTCTAATGTATAGAATAATTGATTCTAAGTTATGTTTAATTGTGCCATAATTTGTTGAAGATTAATTGAATTGCTATCTAGATGAATATTGCATGCATTACTCATACATAACATCTAATGAATCGTCCTAGTGGTGAACTCCTAGAAGCTCTCCCATGAAAATCCATTTTTCCATTGCAACGCTTGAAATTTCGTCACTGGGTACACTAGGCTCTAGATTCTGGAAAACTATAGGTACACTAGGCACCCAATCCTAGTGTGTGCTTTTCTAATGGAGAAAAATAACATTAATCAAATGTTCTCACACTGCATAGTGGCCAAGAAGTGTTGCACCTCGGTAATTGATAAGCTAGCAAGATGAGAAGACATTTAACATAGAAAAATGATATTAAAAGATTTATAACCACTTGGCCAAAAGAAGAACTCTAACACGAAACTATGAATAGAACTTAGGGCATAATTATTCGATTTGTTATTTGAGATATGTAGATAGAAAGTAAGATATTTCAAAACAAGCAACAAACCATGGAGCAACTACTTCTAAGGATCTCCAGGTACGTATGATAGACAATATGCAGATATTAGCATTGGTCTCAGACATTATTTAGAGATAATTCAATACACCAAAGCGACATCATTCTAAATTGCACATCACACAAAAGAATGATACCATGTGAATGTTTAGTGGGTGTTCGAGTCCTATATTATAGAGATCTTAGTCATGTTAGTCTTTCTATTTATCTGAGGTCAATTTGTAAAAATATCAGTCATGATGGCTTGACTATTATGGTTTAAAGAGGTCCAGATTTGGATTGAGTGTCATGTAAAGTCTGTCTATTTGTTAAAGTCAAAATGTCTAATGCCATGAAAGATCATTATTAAAGGGGTAATCATAGGAGGTCATTGGTCACCATATAAGGGTAATAAAAAGTCATGTCATGAAAAATTTTGGTTCATCATGGGTTAGTTAGCTAAGTCTAGAGGTCAAGTTACATCAAGTTATCATGAAAAAGATTTTGTTGCTATGCTTTGTCATCATGGGCACAGATTCGAAGGTATTTTGAGTACATCAGGATTGGTCATGATATCATCAAGAGGAAATCGTTTCAAAGGACAGTCGTTGTGCTTTTTCCATGTGTTGCGTTTTAGGTTTTTCACGTTCAAATCGAGTTTTTCACCATCAATTCCGCTCCAGGTCGCTTTGAGAGGTTATTTGCATTATTGCCTTCATCCAAGAACGCTCTGTTCCTTTTCATTTTCATCGAAAGCTCGTGGTATGATCATGTTAAGTTGTTGTGCAAAGGAGGCAGGGGCATTGCTTTTCTACACAACATTGCGTTCTCTCATCCTGGTGGTCAATTCTCATTCACAGGTGCAAAATTCAAGCTTGTTTTTGTTCCTTGGTTTTGATTAAATCCCAGATTGCATGTATGAGCTAGCCAAAAGCATAAAAAGCCTGCAAATAACCTATTTTCACCATTGCTGTGTTTTCTGCCTATCGTTGTGATTTTCCCATTTCACTATGTTTTCTCCTAAATGTTCGCTTCCACACAGTGCTCCATCTTTTGCATTTGTCATTTCCAAGACTGCATTGTTCCCTATGGAGCCTCCATTTGCAAGGTATGCTATGTGTTTAAACTAAATTGAAGCTCCTTATACGAGTTTTGTGTGTTGTCGAAGTGTTTGAAGTCCAGTTTCTCGTGCGTTGTGCTTTTGGCGCTGCGCTTGCCCCTTCAAATTTTTTTCCACCAGTATCAATCGTTTGCAAGATTTTTTTAGGGTTTTCTAAAGGATTTTTGTGTTGTTTTGCAAAGTCCTTCTTGTCATTACTCTTACACTGGTTGCACAAAACAAGTTTGCCTTAAACCCTAGACTATTCACTGCTGGAAAACAAACACCATGTCAACTCCAGAGGAAAGAAAGCACAAGGGAGGTGTTATTGTTAAAAAAATTATATATTATAGAGCAATGAAACACATAAAATATGCGGAAAATACAAGCACACAAAACACATAAAACCAGAGAGACACAGATATACGTGGTTCACCCAGTTTGGGCTACGTCCACCCCGAATAGCCAATCCTTCCTTTCTATTATCCAAGAAAATGAAGAGACACAACCTACAAAGTAGACCAACAGACATCCTCTCGTTCTCTCTCGCCCTGACCGTTTCGGCCCGAGAATACATAGCCACAATACAATACCCTCATACAAAGAGAGGGGCTACCAGGGCAAACTTCCCAAATCAAACATAACTTCTACCGTTAGATCATCCGCCTAATGAACGGCCCGTATCGACTAGAAATTACTATACTTTTACAAGGCAATTTTACATTTGTTCATAGGCTCAAGGCTACACCAACCACACTTATGTTCATAAAGCTGTTGTCGCCTCTCGGACCCCCTACTGCAGCGATTAATTGATGAAATGCATGCCGCCTCAAGGGTACGTGGGTCCACGTCGTGATAACAAAACAAGATAATCATGCTCCACACCCAACAATCTCCCACTTGGAGACTGATTGTAGCAACTCCACCGTTGCTTCATTTGCTGGACAATGACTCCTCTTTGGACCTGGCTATTTCTCATCTTCATCGTCATCCTTGAAGACCAATTGAAACTGAGAACATTCTCAGTTTTCTCCCTGGTTACAACTTTTGTTAGCATATCTGCAGGATTATGGCTAGTGTGTATCTTTTCCAGCTTCAACTCTCCATCTTCCAATACTGACCGTATGAAATGGTACTTGAGATGTATGTGTTTAGTCCTGGAATGAAATGTTGAGTTCTTTGCAAGATGAATAGCACTTTGGCTATCACTGTATAGTGTGCCCATATCATGCTTCTTACCTAATTCATCCATAAACCTTTGTAACCAAATCATTTCTTTACTAGCCTCTGTAGCAGCAACATACTCTGCTTCTGTTGTTGAAAGTGCAACAACACTTTGGATTTTTGAAACTCAACTGACAGTTGTTCCACCTACAGTAAATACATATCCTGTAGTGCTCCTCCTGTTATCTCTGTCACCTGCCATATCTGCATCAACATATCCCTGTAGAGCAATGTTTGAACCACCAAAGCATAATGCTTGATTTGTGGTACCTCTCAAATATCTGAGAATCCATTTTACTGCCATCCATTGTTCTTTTCCTGGATTGTTCATATACCTGCTTACAACTCCCACTGCATGTGCAATATCAGGCCTTGTGCAGACCATTGCATACATTAAACTTCCAACTGCTGATGCATATGGAACTTTAGACATATAATCCATGTCTTCTTGGGTCTTTGGGCACATCTTCTTACTAAGTTTGAAATCGCTAGCAAAAGGTGTGCTAACTGGTTTTGCATTGTGCATATTAAATCTTTTCAACACCTTTTGTATATACTCATTTTGAGACAGTGTTAATTTGCGATTTTTCCTGTCTCTAGTTATTCTCATACCAAGGATTTGTTTTACAGCTCCCAAATCCTTCATTGCAAATGAATTTTCCAATTTTCTTTTGAGCACATTTATTTCCTGCATGTTAGACCCTGCAACAAGCATGTCATCTACATACAATAACAATATAATATAGCTGCCATCATTTTGCTTTTTTAGATAAACACAATGATCAGAGTGACATCTAGTATAACCTTGTTCAGACATAAACTTGTCAAATTTTAGATACCACTGCCTTGGAGCCTGTTTTAAGCCATACAAGCTCTTCTTTAACCTGCACACCAATTTTTCTTTCCCTTTTACCTCATATCCTTCTGGTTGCTGCATGTATATCTCTTCCTCTAAATCTCCATGGAGAAATGTTGTCTTTACATCTAACTGTTCAAGATGTAAATCTTCCACTGCTACAAGACTTAAGATAGTTCTAATTGAATTCATCTTAACAACAGGAGAAAATATTTCATCAAAATCAATACCTTTCTTTTGTGCAAACCCCTTCACCACAAGTCTAGCTTTGTACCTTTGTTTTCCTCCATCTTCTTCCTTCAACCTGTAAACCCATTTATTCTGCAATGTAGTTTTACCTGCAGGCAATCTGACTAAGTCCCAAGTCTAGTTATGCATTAAAGAGTCCATCTCTTCTTCCATGGCTAGCTCCCACTTCTTCCTGCTTTCAACCTGCATTGCTTCTTCATAACATTCGAGTTCACCAGAATCAGTCAATAATAAATAATATAATGAAGGAGAGTATCGTTCAGGGGATCTACTTATCCTGGTAGATCTTCTAACACTACTTTCAAGTGTTTGAGGTGCCTGTTGCTGTTGTGGTGGTTGTTGTTGTTGTGGTTGTTAATTATTATTATTTTCAGGCACCTTTACTTTTTCAGTTATCTCATCAAGAACTGTGTATTCCTTGCTTTCTTTTTCTTGTTTCTTTTCCTGCAACTGATTCTTATACAAGACCTTTTCATTGAATATTACATCTCTGCTCCTAATGATTTTGTGATTTTCATAATCATATAAGCGATAACCAAAATCATTAACACCACATCCAATAAAGGTACATTTATTTGATTTTGCCTCAAGCTTTGTTCTATTTTCTTTATTAATATGGACAAAAGCCTCACAACCAAAAGGCTTTAAAAAAGAGTAGTTTACCTTTTTACCTGTCCATGCTTCCTCTGGAATACCACCATCCAAGGAACTTGAAGGCCCTCTATTTATTAGATAAACAGCAGTATCTACAGCATCTGCCCAAAATTGTAAAGGCAATCCAGCATGCAATCTCATGCACCTTGCACGCTCCATGATTGTTCTGTTCATCCTTTCTGACACACCATTTTCTCGTGGTGTTCTTGGAACTGTCTTCTCTCTATGAATTCCATACTCTGAACAGTACCTATCAAACTCTTTGTTGCAATATTCACCTCCATTGTCTGATCTGAGACACTTCAACTTCTTTTCTGTCTCAATCTCAACCAAAGCTTTCCATTTCTTGAAAGTATCAAATACATCAGATTTATTTTGAATACAATAAATCCAAGTTTTTCTAGTTGCATCATCAATAAAAGTAACATAATAACGAGGGCCACCAAGAGATGATACCTGAGCAGGTCCCCATACATCTGTATGCACAAGCTCTAATTTTTCACTCCTCTTTTATTTCCCAACTCTGAAAAATCTGACTCTCTTCTGTTCTCCATAAATGCAATTTTCACAGAAATCCAAATCAACATTCTTCAAACCTGGCAACAAATTTCTTGAGTGAAGAATCTTCATCCCCTTCTCACTCATGTGTCCGACCCTATGATGCCATAATGCTGCATCTGCTCCTTTGGAAGTTAAAGCATTAACAGAGTTAGAAATACCATTGCATAAATTCAATGTACCAACCTTTTCGCCTTTTGCTATTACCAGGGCTCCTTTGGTGACCTTCCAAGTTTTATCTGTAAAAGTTGTCACACAACCTTCACTGCCTAACTGCCCTATTAAAATCAGATTTTTCTTTAGATCTGAAACATGCCTTACCTCCTTTAGTAGCCATTGGTTTCCATTCTACTGTTTTACAAGGACCTTACCCATTCCAACAATTTTACAGGGTTTATCATCACCCAAACACACTTGTCCAAAATCTCCTTGAACATAGTCATGAAAATATTTCTTATCAGATGTGGCATGGAATGAGGCCCCTGAATCTACCACCCAAGAATCAGTAACATTTTCGAAAGAAATAATCAAAGCATCTTGTAACACATCACCTGTCACATTTGCTTCATGATTGCTTTCTTGTTGTGCGTCTTCTTCTTTTCCCTTCCGAGATCTACAGTCTTTCTTTAGGTGTCCTTTCTTTCCGCATTTCCAGCACACTATCCCCGATCTAGACTTGGATCTGCCTTTTCTTGATTTACTGCGATATCCTGAGCTCTTTCCTCTTTCCATTCTCCTTCCCCTAGACTCTGCACTCAAAGCATTACCCGATGTCTCACCGAAGCTTTTCCGTCGCATTTCCTCGCTAAGGATAGCACCGACAACATCATCAAACTTTAAAGTAGTAGATCCAGAGACACAGTTACTAATGGCCATTACTAAACCATTCCAACTCTCTGGCAATGAGCACAAGAATAACATAACTCTAACTTCATCATCAAAGTTTACCCCTACAGAACTTAATTGACTTGTAACTGTATTAAAATCATTTAAATGGTCTACAACAGATCCACCTTCTAACATCTTCATATTAAATAATCGTTCATAAGAAATACCTTGATTGAGGTCGAGGGTTTTTCATAGGTTTTTCATATAGTTTCGCCAACGTCTGCATCAAACCCTCTGTTGTTGTTTCCTTCGAAATATTGAAGGCAACTGACGCCGCAAGGCACAACCGTATTGTTCCGAGTGCCTTTCTATCGAGAATGTTCCATTCTGCGTCTGTCATAGCCGTCGGCTTCTTTGTTTTTCCGCTCAATGGTAGGTACAGATCTTTCTGATACAGATAATCTTCCATCTGCATCTTCCACAGCAAGAAGTTTTGGCCGTTAAATTTCTCGACCCTAAACTTACCATCTTCCGCCATTGCTCCCACTCGAACCGAGAACCCTTCTTTCTAGAGTTTGTGTTAAATAGACCACCGGCTCACGTGCCGGTTGTTAGAAAAATTGCCTTATGTGCAGAGCAATGAAACATAAAATATGTGGAAAATACAAGCACACAAAACACATAAAACCAGAGAGACACAGATATACGTGGTTCACCCAGTTTGGGCTACGTCCACCCCGAACAGCCAGTCCTTCCTTTCTATTATCCAGCAAAATGAAGAGACACAACCTACAGCAGATCCGCTGTAATATCCTCTGTTCTCTCTCACAGTCTCCCTATCTGTTTCTCGTTCTGAGAATACACAGCCACAATACAAGACCCTCATACAAAGAGAGGGGTTGCCTTCTAAGGCAAAAAACCCTAAACTAAACATAACTTCTACCGTCAGATCATCCGCCTAATGAACGGCCCAGATTGACTAGAAATTACTATACTTTTACAAGGCAATTTTACATTTGTTCATAGCTTCAGGGGCGCTACCCCCGAAACCCCCGCCAAGGGGGGGCTCCATAAAGTCGCTGCCGCCCCCCCCCCCCCTTTGGATCCCCACGGCAGCGATTAATTACGGACGGCGTTGCCGCCCCTTTTAAGGTACAGGGGTCCAATGCTGTGATACAAAGTAAACAAGATAATCAGGCTCCACACCCAACAGTTATTGTCCAATTTGAACCACAAGATCTCACATTTATTAACACAGGCTCTACCATTAGAATGGCTTTTGAGCAGGTAGGGTGTATGAGATTTTGTGAAAAAATTCAAGGGTACAATCTACAATTGACTAAGGAGTTTGCCAAGAGTTTTGATGGATTGAAGACTAAGATTGGAACACTTACCTTTCCAATCACACAAGTCACAATAGCAACTGCAACAGAGATTCCCCTCCAAGGGGAACAATGGTTCAAGGGCATGCCCCTTGATATCACCCATTACAGAGATTTTTGGAAGCCTGAGTACAGAGACAAGGAGTATGGGTAAATTGTGCCTAAAGATTATCTACTAGAAAATCACAGCAAACTTTTGCACGTTATTCAAAGGTACTTCACATGTGAGGGAAAGTTTGGAAGAGTTTATCAATACCACTTAAGACTTTTAATGCATTTCACTGGAAAAAACTCCTTAAATTTGCCTTTTTACCTATTTAGGAGTCTATGCCAGATGGCAGATAAAGTATAACGAAAACAAAGTCAGCTGGAACCTAGCCTATTCCATTTTTCCTTAACTAAGTTATTGGTTTTGGAGGAGCTCAGTAAAAGAAAACAATCATGGCAGACATTTGTTGATTCTTCAAAATGAGTGGATGATGTGCCAACTAGTCCCTTGAGCAAGAAAAAAGACACCCTCAGTAGTGATAAAGGGCATTAAATCACCAGTTGGAAGCTCACTGAAGAGGCCCTCATCTACAATGCAATCTACAAGAAAGAAGAAAGGCAAGAAACTACAATTTTCTCTAGAGGTAGTGGTTGCCCCTAAGAAACCTCTCACTAGGTTTGTTGCCAAAAGGTTGCCCTTGGAGCAGACATTTGAGACCATGCAGACCATACCAGAAGTTCAAGTGATTGATGATAAAGTCAGGGAGGTTGCAGAATTGCAAGAACAATTGAAGAAGGCCCATTAACTGATTGCACAGTTGCAGCAGGAAAATAGGCAACTAAAGAAGACTATTTTAGAAAAAACAACTCAACCTAGTGAAGATGTGCCTGTGGTTAAAGCTACACCAGTTTTTGTCAAGTCCAAGGGCAAGGAGAAAGTAATAAAAGAAGATGCTAAGAAGGCAAAAATACAAGCAATTAGGATTACAAGATCCTCATCTAAGAAGCTACAAATCCAAGAAGATAAAATAGTGCAAGAGGAGAAGGTAGAGGTAGATGAAGAGAAGATAGAGGTAGATGAGGGAAGCACACTTTCAACAGGTTGAGAAGGCAGCTTAAGGAGGCTCACAGAGAGATCTTTGAACTCAAACAATAGGATGAAAGGATGAGGAAGATATAGAGTGATTTGATTGATATCTATCAACCCACCATTGATGATGCCAAATACATGTTGAGCAAATCACTTCCACTTCACAAACAAATGAAGAATGTGTGCAAACAGAATCTATCTATGAGAAAATAACTAAGAGCAACCAAACAGCAGTTAAGGGAGTTGCAAGAGAAAGACAGAGGCAAATTAGACCTATTGGCTAAGGCAGCCAAAATTTGAATGATGGAAGGGTAAAGTAGCACAGTTTTGTTTTTTGACTTTTGCCTAAAGTATGTTTGTTTATAGGTTTGAAGTTCCAAGTGATATTGTTTTGCACAAAGTTCCTCTAGCAGCTACATCTAGTCAGAACTCTTAAGCTATTTTGAAGCAGCAGCTTTTACATCATTTTGTGCCCTAGCTAGCATTGGGGTTTTTGGATATAGAAATGCTTGTTTGGTGTTTTGATGAAGAAAGGCTTGTAGGGGTTATGTGATATCATCATTGCAGTGTCAGCATCCTCATCAGTATGTGCAGCTTGTCTACAAACACCATTGATCACTCAAACTATGAAAAAGAGGTGGTGCTACGCTTCTGAAACTGGTGCTACATCTTTGGCTATAGCAAAGTTTGTTGAAGATTGAGATTTTGTACGCTAAGGGAAAACTTCCAAAGGGGAAAGTGTTCATATGCAAGTTTGTTTACATGTGTTGGAGGTTTCAGTCAACTCAGGAGGCGACCGGAGGCATCATAACCATCAAGTGTTGTGCTTTTGCGCTGTGTTTCTGCATTTCTGGAGATTTAAGAGTTTGCGCAACGTTGGCGCTGCGCTTCCATACAGGCCTTATTTTGAGTGAGTTATCTCAGCTAAGATATTAATGTAAAATCCTTAGAAAAGCATCTAGTTATGTAATCCCTAGTCTTTAGCAGTCAGTTCTATTTTAATTGCAGAAGTTAGGAAAAACATTCCTAATGAGGAATTCGACTCCTAGAGGTGGGAACCGACTCTTTTGAGTCTATTTTATGATGTACATGTAATGGAAAAAGGGTTGGTCGGATTGGAGGGGAAGACACTTGTGTATGTTGTAAATTTTTGGAATACTTTCCAGTGGATGAAAGACTGAAGGTGACTTGCAAGGATTCTTGAATCAGATCTTGATGGTGTTGTGCTTCCTTCTAGTTGTAAGTTTACCTTGTGTTATTTGCATGCCTTAAATTTATGTCTTCATGCTTGGATGAACCATAAAATTAATTCAGAATTCATTTAATATTTTCTTTGATTTAGTTTCCCAAGCAATCTATGTTTTCTTCTTAAAACAACATTAATAATTCAACTACAGTTTGATACTCTTTGTGTTGTTTCCATTTTTTCTCACGCTCACCCACCTACAGCGAATTAATTCCATCACCAAGACTGCCTTCCTTACGCCTATGGAAAAACCCTTTCTCTCTTCATCTTATCACTGGACAAATAATCAATTTGACATGACTCCATGCCCAATGGATCTATCTCTTTTCTTACCAAAAACCCTTTGAAAATCATACGCTATTAAGCACTATACCTAGCCTAATATCATATTAGTTGAGCAACCTAAGTGAGAGAGCCCTCTGCAAAGCTAGAAGGGCTAGATTCTAACCTAAAAGTGGTATGTGGTCACCTTTGTAATCCTTTCTCAGCCTAAAGGAAATTACAGAGAACTAACAGTGGGAAAACCTCCAAAATGTAGATGAAACATCCACTCTCAAAATGATCTTTTCAATTTACAATCCCTATTCCAAAATATTTTACAATGACCCCAATTTATTGGAGTTAGGCAACAACTTCAATTAATGAGGTGACCAAGATTAGAACAATCGCTTACCTACTTGGTAGTGAATATATCACAAGATCTCCCAACTTAAGATCTTGTCTTCTCCCTTTAACAATGTAAGTAGCTTCACAACTAATTGAGTGATTTGTCGTGCTACATATAACTTCCTAAGTCAAGATTGATGGAAGTGTTATCTTCACTTCATGATTTCTTGATTGCAAAATAATACACAATGACCATTGTTTAAAAGCATTATACGTAACAACCTCAATTAATGAGGTTGTCAATATTGGAACAATCTCCTAACTAGTTGGGACTAAATCGATCACAAAATCCACTAATTTAGGATCTTTTCTTGTCCCTTTTACAATGATGCATAGCTTCATAACCAATAGCTTGATTTTCCATGCTACATATACCTCCCTAAGTCAAAATTAATAAATAACCACATATCACTAACATCCCCTCTTCCCCTTAAGTTTGACTTAGGGAACAAGAAATGATAAGGACAAAATATGAAAACCATCCCAAACTCATGTATCAAGCCAAGTGATTATGATTCAAACATTATCTCCTTTTAATCTTAACATTGCAAAGGATGTGCACACAAACAAATGATGGCCAAATAAACATTACAATAATCTCCCCTCAATATTGCTTTGGGAAAGAAAAGAAAAGTTATGACCAAAAATTGACAACATCATGACCACAATGATGTGTAGACAAATCTTTGGAAAACTAAAATTTCACACTAACCTCTCTGGAACTAGAAATGCATACAACAGTTTCATTCAAGGAGCTTAGGCACAAGTGATCACAATAGGGTACACTAAATCCCATAGTATTGTCAATATACAACAATCTCCATAGGTAACAGGATAATGGAAAAAAGTATGTTGAAGCTAGATCAACAAAAGAGCTTCAAACATAGAATTAGTGAACTGACTGTGCATCTTTTGGCACTAAAGGGCCAAAATTCAACAAGTGCTTCAAAAAATCATTGAAAAGCTAAAACAATTGTCGTCAAAATAGTCAAAAGTAGACACAGCATGTTACTTAACCAATCAAAGAGCCAAGGAGGATAGAAAATGCATATAGTGGATGACACATGCCAATAGGATGTCCTTAAGGCTTAAATAGTTGCTCAAAAAGCACCATGATAAATCATCTATCCACCCGCAATATGCGCTAGTGCTATGTATCAATGCAAAAAATTTCCTTTGATCAATGTCAAAGGGTTCACCGAACATGAACCTTGATGTTTGAAGTTTAGTGAACCTCAACACAAAATTCAAATTCGTTTCAAGTTCGACTAAAGTTCAATTCAAGTTCGCTCTTTAGACCTCTACTAAAGTTTGGTTTAGGTTCGCTCCTTACACTTCCACAAAGTGGTCAACGAAATGAAATGTGCCCTCGAACACTAGATTTCATGCATGAGTTTCTAACTAAGATCCGAACTCTATACAAATTCGGCATAGGTTTCAATGCATTGCGTGCGTTCAAAAATCCAAAAGGCGTGAAACCCACATGACCTATGGAATTTTGTGATCCATTAAAAAGGCATATGCGGACTGCAACAACAAAAACTAGTGAAGCAATCCAGTAGGTTTTCGGGTTATTCCAAGGCACTAGAGAGGTGACAAATTCTTGTGAGGTCGACTAGAATTACATGGAGAAGAGCACTAGGTTACCAATTTTTCATGGTTTTTCACAGTTATCATGAGTTCCATCTCAAATAAATGATGTGTGTATATATACATCAAATACATTTTCTATAAATTTATAAATTCCGTTACTTAAATGTATAAAATATATAATATAATGAAGTACTAAAAGTTACATTTATTAAAATATATATAGGTTATACATAATTTTTTTAATAATTTGAAATTTTTTAAAAATGTATAGGGATGAATCACATATATATATATATAGTTGATGGTGAACCTCATCCAAACTTTATTGAAAAATTCAAACTCAAATCACTTAATTGTCATCGAAGTCGAACTCAAACCCAAACCATGTGACATAGCCTTTGATGTATCTTCATTAATAAATCGTAAGAGAAACTACAGGCATACCAATGGGATATTTGTTGGACACCTCATCCTTGAGGATTGTGTGAGTTGCAAATATTTAAAATAGGAGAAATCTGAAGAATTAAAATATGAAGAGACATTGGATCTTGGAAAAGGACCAAAGGTCAACAATCTTGTATACGAATTTTTCAATTAATTGAAATTTTTTGTGTGGAGTTGCTCATTCCCAACCTCATAGTGGTATCAAAGCTCAAGTTCTCTAATAAATCCATGATTTTCTTGTTGTTGGCCTTTAACAGGAATTTTTGCAACGTACAACTTGCTATCATTAGTCCCTTTCTTCCCTCTCTTGCACACACAAGCCTAGGCTTTCTTAGTCAATGACCATTCATCCTGTTGTTACCTAAGATATTTGTAGCAGCGATTTTTGATAATTCTACAAGATATCACAAAGAATTTCGAGTGCATCCAAGGCCTTCTCCGTGTTGTTACACATTTGCTTCATAGTCTAGAGGTTGCCTTCCTTGTTCTACACCGCCAGTCGCAAACTCATTTTTCTTTGGCTCCTTGTCTAGACTCACTGGCTCTTTTGAGAATGGAATTTAACTCAATGTCTCTACTTTTGCTTTCAATATTGAGGATTGTAAATTAAATCATTGTCATTTTCCTTAACCTACAATCACTTTGAAACTTCTCAAAAGCAAAGTAACTTTTCCTGCTGAATCCCTCACACACATGAAGAAGAGGAACAAGGGACCCAATGCTTTAATGCGGTAATAAATTCTACCTTGAATGAAG
This sequence comes from Pinus albicaulis, assembly GCA_034641835.2. Taxonomy (NCBI): domain Eukaryota; kingdom Viridiplantae; phylum Streptophyta; class Pinopsida; order Pinales; family Pinaceae; genus Pinus; species Pinus albicaulis. The sequence goes on from CM076575.1 coordinate 150,095,996, forward strand.
GGTGTTGGGGTTCCCTCTCAAAAGAAAACCCTTGAGAAGGGCTTTCCCATCTTCCCTTGAAGCCATGAAATCACATAGCAAAAGGAGTTTCAATGGGTGATCTGAATTAGCTAAAAGCGAATGACATACCCATAAATCACCAAGTAGTTTATTTTATTCCAAAAATCCATGTTCCAATGGTGGATGCATTCGATGATCTCCCCCAATGCATAAGCACCATTCATTCTATGTCATGACATCATATTTGAATTGATGGTGTTTTTGGTTCTATGCTCACTAATACTAAAGTAGAGGTTGAGATTTTTAAGTACAAGGAGGATCCATCTTCCTTCATCGATTCTCATATTGATAAGACTAATTCTAATAGCCAAAAGTTTGCACTTGTAGCTAGTTCAAGTCTCTCAAGCTATGTGGCATAGGGGGAGGTGGTTGATCCTTCTACTCATGATACATCCCATGAAGTCCAAGGTTTAGTTGTAAATAGTGTGTATAGGATGCAAATCAATGTTTGGTTATCCATGCCAATTAGCTCACTAAGCTTGTCAAAGGAGACCTCATTTACATATGTTGAAGATTTGTCTATGACACATCCCGCCCATAGTTCATTTGGCACAATGCATCTCGCTAGGTAGTCTTCAAAGGAGACAATGGGTTCTTCTAGTAATCAATATGAGGATTTCTTTACGACGTTGGAGGCAACCTCATCTCCTGATTGGGTGAGATCGAAGGTTATGGGATATCCATTGAGCAAATCCATTGCTCGTGAAGGTGTCTCTTCAAAAGGTACCTAGTTCTCAAAGTAGGGGGGCAAGGAAAAGGCTTCCCATGATCTGCAAATAGCTTGGTGTCTCCATATTGGAGGATTTTTTAGTACTCTTCTAGAGTGAATTTCACTTATTGAGTCTGGTGAGAGTTTTCTCTGTGTAAAATTTTATTGTACTTTGGCCTTAATTGAGCTCCATGAAAATCATGAACCTAGAGAATCATTGCGGTTCTACGATATGATCGAATTACCATAGACATTGCTGACTAAAAAGCCCAACTAGACCATTGATATCTCTAAGGGCATGACCCAAAAAATCATGGGGCTCTTCAAGGAGATGCACAATCAATCAAAAAAAAAAAGCCCTGGATGCAGCACTTCTCCCTGCTGATTTTTTCTCTGATATTAATGACAAGACAAGAGTTTTTTTATTGGGGGGAAAGTGCAGCTAATATATCATATTAGTACTCTTTGATGATTCCATACTTCAAGATTTGCTAGTTATCTTTTTCTACAGGCATATGTCAATCCCAAGAAGATGACAAGTATTAAATTATGCTAAACACTCTATATGGTATCAAGCACAGAAAAAAGTCTCAAGTGAGTTGGAAGATACTATATCCATATTCCATAAGAAGGATGGAATTAAGCATAAGAAATGAATATGTATAGGGCCAAGTTGAAAACAAATATTTCAAATACTATGAGATAAAGAAGGCTCAGAAAGCAATGACTAGGAATAGAACTCAAAACTATTTCACCTGGACGTGGACGTGTTTGACAAAGTGGCAGAAGTACAAATGAAAATTTCTTCTTTTTCTATCTATTTGGAAGCCTTTGCAGAGGTTTACTCCAATCTAGCAACCTTGATAAGATCAAATAAGATACCATACTTTTATTAATGTCCTCAAATGACCAAAAGAGTGGGTCAATGAGACTAGGAAGTATAAACAGTTTTAATCAGTTGTAAGTGTGCAAAAGGATACTACAGAGTGCTAGAATCTAAAGTATAAACAGTTTTAATCAGTTGTAAGTGTGCAAAAGGATACTATAGAGTGCTAGAATCTAAAATTATAAGTGACCACTGACTAGGTAAAGCAACAAAGAGATGAAAAGAAGAAAAGAAAGCCACTACACAACATTAGGAAGACATGTCAAAGAAAAGAGTGAGAAAGATGAAGTGTTTGTTGCTACATCGATCATTGAGAAGGTTCCAATACGTTGCCCGATGATGTCATCTATGGAGTGCCATGGGCTAAGAAGACGTGGTTGGGTGACCCTAGGAGAAGCTTGGAGACGACCAACTGAAACAATCCTAGTATTTGAGGCTGATGGTAAGAATCTAGAGAATAGAGATATCAGGTGTGTATCAGGGAGGATTGTTGAGCAGGTATGCCCTGCGAATGGGTAGAGACAACTTACAAGGTATTATATCTAAAGAAACAGGGGGAGTGCAAAAGAGGATAATTTGACAGTACAAATAGCTTCCAGCTTTGACACAGTTTTTGAATGGGGCTATAAAAAGGTTTGAAGTTTTCCGGGACGAAAGAAAAGATAGAGTCTAATGGGGATTACAAAATTGATTAACTGTAAGCAACAATAAAAAGATATTCTCTGGTCTACTAGGTCTAGCCCAGGCAGTTGAGGGACAAGTGTTATCCTCCCCACCTATGATCAATTCTCACAAATGACATGTTGAGCTCTTAGTGGGTATATTATTGTAACAGCCTTGAGCCCTGTGTCGACAAAACCTCAAGCTTCTGTAGATTCCGATTTACCCTGTGTATATGTATATAGCAGAGATAGAATTTAGGATTAGGGGATTTAAGAACGCCAAGGAGTTGGGAATTTAATCTTTAAATGAAAGGGGATTGAACAGTTATTATGAAGTAGGTTCCACACCAAATTAGAGATTAAATTCCTTGGGAAGAGCCTACAGAATTTAAAATCCTTCTCATTTATCTCCTTTAATTAGGGAGGGAGGGAGTCCATCGAGATGTAGTCAAGTATTTAGGATTGGGGCATTGCCATACTATTGACCTGGGTTCAAACCCTGCCAGGCACAAAGCCTTGATCACGTGTTGGAGCTGGCACAGCTTGACATCACCAACACTTAAAGTGTCATTTATCATGATAATGTGGATTTGGGGTTCATAGCTTCCAACATATCCAAAAAAGCATTTACCCTTACCCAAAAAACACTACAGGAGAGAAAGACATTGTTGATTTATTAGCTGAAACAGGAGCTCCACTATTCCAAAATTTAGGTGGTAGATTACTAATAAGGTGATAATCTCCAATCAATTTAGGGGCGAAAAGAAACAATTAATTGAAGAACTTTGTAGAGTCACCAAATTCCCAAATTAATAACGAGATTTTAGAGGGAGGCATTTGTCAAAGATAGTTCAAATCAATGCCTTAGTTGAGATATAGGGAAGGAAGAAGAAAGAAGAAAAAGGTAATGGAGGACCTGATGCCAGACCAGGTTCTACGGTCTACCAGGACTAGAAGTAACGTCCATGCCATGGCTTCTGGGCTAATTCTGGAACTTCCAGCATATGGAGCAGGACAGTCGGTTGAACTCCATTAGAATATATTGGCAACCAGAGAGGAAATTCTTGGGATAATCCAGCTTCACTAAAAATAATAATGAAACAGCAGAAGGACCAGGATATGCATGTCCAGGGATTCAAACACTTACTGCAGCTGCTACTGGAAGTACTAGGGATCTAGATGCAGCATTCTGGAACTGCTGCATGACACATCAAAAAGATGTGGTCAACGGATCATTATCTGTTCAATACTATGGTGTTAAATATACTAATTTTACAGGCCTTTATGTCAATTTCTGGAGGAGTATGGACCCTGGAATAAAAGTTTTCTAGTCCTGTCTATGTTATATTTTATCGTCAGCTTTATGGGCACTGTGGGTGCCAGACAGACACCAACTCTTATATGTACTGGGCTATCTTATTTGAGAATCTATATTTTGCTTTTACCTCAGAAAAATAAAGATATTCTCATACAGAATTGAAACCTGAGTGCTTCACGAAACAAGCCCCGAGGAACTGCACTGCAAAGTGCGATCTTCCTTTGGCTTGGGCGCAAGGTCTGGGGAAAACGATCTTGCGAAATTCCCATGGACTTGCACTCGACCTTGTACAATTTTGAAACTCGCGCCATACAGTTGGGGTAGACAACAATGAGAATTTAACCCAGGTGGATGGCTTAGTACTCCATTGACTGAACAGTGAACCAAAACAAAACTGTTGGATTACACGTTTAGGGCCGAAATGAAGAAATCTAGGGATGTTTCACTGTAGATAAATAGAAAGTGTAAAACTAACAAGCGTTTCTTAATATTTCTTAGCTGCTAACATATGTAGTGTCGATGACTTGAAACTTGGCATGAAATAAGCTGGATATTGTTTTGGGTTTTACCTGAACGAGAGATAATTCTGCTAAAAAAATGCAAGAGGTATAACCACCGCGAGTAATTCTCGTTAGAGATCGTAAACAAATGACTCGTACTCACCGGCAATTAGAAGAGGAACTGCAGCGACTCGCCCCAGTGTCAACACATTCGGCAATGTAAGAAACTTGGGCGCCGAAGAAATCGGATTGCATTTATCGCCATTCTCCTCTGCCTTGGGCTTCTCGGACGCCATATCAGAGACAATTACCCGTTTGTTATCCCCATTTGTGTGAATCCAAACCCTGTCACCGCAATTCTGCCCTAAAACCTCCGCTTTAACCCGACTTCTACTTAAATCCATAAAAGCTCTGGAACCAATACGTACGCCCTTTACAGGAGAAATGGGCCCAGTTCTGCAATGAAATAATGATTGGGGAGGCCTGGATGGCTTGGAGATACCTCTGGGTATATTGCTTGGACTGTCTCTGTATGAAGGCCCTAAAATAGATATGAGTCTGAAGGCCTTGCAGCAAAGGGAAGCCATTCTGGCTGTGTATATCATTTTTGCTGTCTTTTGACGCCCTGATATGTTTTGAGTGATAATCGCGAATCAATTACTTAGAATTTCAGCCCCCTCCATAGGACCGTTCTGGAAGAGGAGATTCCGTATCAAACACGTATCAGATATTATGCTTTTATTGGTTTATTTTTATTTTAGTATTGATATGGTTTTTTTTAATGTTTTGATATAGCAGTAAGTAAATAAATAATTAATTAAATAAATGTATAGAAATTTAAAAAAATTACATGGGCAAGATTAAAAAATCATAAAAATTAATTAAATCAGAATTGTATTTTAAAATATTATGTTTTTGGGCAAAAGAATTACTTTATATTAATAAAAGTATTGGATGTAAGATACACACAAAAATGCATGGAGAATCATGGTCTATAGGTTTTGTATAGGGAGGAGCTTAAAGGGGACTATCTACCTCAAAAAGGGAAACCAAATGGTCCTTTCGTAGTTAAAAGAGTCTAGAACGACTTCATTGTCCAAGAGAAACAAAACAAAGATAGATTACAAAATTTATCTGCATAAGGGACTACAGCTCTGCCATTGTGAAAGCTATAGAAGACTAAAACAAGAGAAACAAAAAGGTTAACCTATTCATCTTTGGCTTTTCCCGCACAAGCTTGTGGGAGTTGACTTCTTGTTGCTAGGACCTGCTTTGTCATTGTTCTTGGTGTCAGAAGGGCCCTTATTGGGAAATTCCTCCTCGATGTAGCAGTCGAAGGGGCTGGGGCGCTAAGGAGTGGTCATCTTGCTAACAAGCTAAGCGAGGAAACCCAAAAATAACTATAAAATGGTACGAATAGTTGTCACCACATTCTGAGTTGAACTATGGAATCGCTAGGGAGAGAATCATCAACTTTTGGTGATTCACGCCCAAAAAAAGTTTAGAATAGGTCATTTTAGTAGGCACAAGTAGAAAGCATTGCACCATTAAATAAAACTACTTATACCATTGCCCTTACTTCTTAAAAGTGTCATCAAACAAATACCTTTTAATAATTTATAACAATTATCATATATCTAATATAATGCACTGCAAAAACCCCTCAATTTAAATACAAAGAGTAAAAAGAGCTATACTTGAATGGTACATGAGGCACAATACTTGCTAAGGTTTTGCAAATGGGGTAGCAAGTTAAGTGGCCTTGATTGTCCCCAGATGCGGGTGACATCAGAAGTACGTATGAAAACAATCTCTCTCACGTTCGAGATGATGAAGATCTGCAACACAAGCCTTCACTTGAAGTGGATCCACCCTTGTGCAATAATTTGCATGAGGTGACAAAGGCAAGGCATCATGAAGATACGCAACGCTAGCAACCACACTCAGTGGTACCTCTCAGCTGCACTCCCAGATGGATTATGATGCTCTGCCATAACTTGAAGTGCATGCTTCCACATGAAAATTGTCGCAACACGCATCTGCGAGCGAGTCATAATAATGCACAACATCTTCGCTTGTGCCACAGGCCTACAAAAGGGGAGGCCCTTCCGCATAATGCTACTCAAAGTTTGCTCCTTTTGGCCTTTCTGTTTCAGTTTCAGCCCTCCTACATGGCCACCCCCCAGAGCTACGTTGCGCAAAATCCTCCCGGCTACGCTACACAGAATCCTCCCGGCTGCGCTGCGCAGAATCCTCCCACCTCTACACTCCCCTGAATGCGCACCTCACCTCGGCTCCCTTTGCCTTGCTAGTTTCTCCAGCTTGTGTACTCCCATCACCAAGCTCCCCCACCTACGCATCCTCCACCTGCGCACATCCTTGTCCATTAGCACCACGTTGCGCACTCCTTGTCACTGGTCAGAGCCTCTCCTCCATACCTCTTAGCCCCCCATCTACCCTCTGCTTTACCTGTCCATGGCTCCAAGACTGCGCCAAAGAACAATCAGAGGAGGCTAAAGAGGTGCGTTCCCTGGACGCTACCAGCTAGTGCCCGATAATCATTTGGAGTCCTTTGAGGGCTCCTCTTCAGGCAGTCATGCCCAGGAGACCCCCCAGAGCCCTATGCACAACCAGGAGGAGGAGGCCCCCACTCATGAAACGCAAAGAGGCAGAAGCAGACCAACAAAATCCACCATTGTGAACCAAGAGAACCCTAGTTCCCGCAAAACCGAGCCTCTTCCAGCACAGGAGGTAGAGGGGGAAGACACCGATGTTTGGATAATGGACTCGGAGGGCACCTGGACACGAGTACAGGATGTTGAATACCTGATTGCTCCCATCCTCTGTGCACCTGCTTCCAGGACTCCGTGTCGACTGAATGCTAAAGAGGAGGCCATTGCACAGGTGTATGTCTGTCGTATCAAGGAGGATGATCCAAATACCGAGGATGATGCAGAAGACCCATGACTGCGTGGCAGCCAGCTTTTTTTAGTTTTTTGTTATGCCAGTTATTATCGCAGAACCTTTACTTTTACTGGTGCCATGGCACATTTTGCAATCTTTTGTCTAATGTTATTTCAGGGTTGGTTTCCTCCAAGGAGGCAGCCCCATACTTCCGCAACTATGAAAGCAACAAAGGCTGGGATTGGTTAAGCGCAACTTACCAACTCAGCCTATAGCATAGGTAATGTTTTATTTTTGAATTAATATAGTTTAGCCTCAATTACCAAAAAAAAAAAGTGGGCTTGATTGTAGGGAAAACTCCACAGTTAAGCGCGTTTGAGCCAGAGGCGATCTGGGATGGGTGACCTCTCGAGAAGTCCTAGTTACCGGGTGTAAGCCCCAGAAGTGATGATTGACGCTATGTGATTCATTTCATTAGTTTCAATCCCACTTCTTCACCCTTGTGAGTATCATCGGATGCAATGAGTGCTAAGCGAACTATTCAAAAATCATGAGAAATTAGTCACTTACAACTACCTCTCATGGAAATGGTCTTATATGAATGACTTATTTATAAGTAAACTATTCAAAAATCATGAAAAATTAGTCACTTACAACTACCTCTCATGAAAATGGTCATACATGAATGACTGGATGCAATGAGTGCTAAGTGAACTATTCAAAAATCATGAGAAATTAGTCACTTACAACTACCTCTCATGGAAATGGTCATACATGAATGACTTATTTATAAGTAAACTATTCAAAAATCATGAAAAATTAGTCACTTACGACTATTTCCCATGAAAATGATCATACATAAATGACTTATTTAACGCAATTGAATCCCAAAAAAGTGATATCTAATTATCATATACCCATTTAGTAATGATTATAAGCTAAACTCGTATCTATTTTTACATAAAACTCCCTTAAAAAATACTTATAAAATTTTGATACAATTAATAAAAATAAATTCCATCTAATGTTTATAATTATAAAAATATATATAAATCAATGAACATTAATCTTTGTAAATCCATATGAATGTCAAAACCATTAATCTTTGTAAAATAATATTATTGTTCTCGGGAGGTTGTCCAACGTTCAAAGAAATATTTGAGATTTGGTGGTCTATCTTAATCTGAAAATAGTTTCCAATTTAAGCTTATAATCTCCTTTTTCATATGTAAACTTAACTTGCTTTATATAATTTTAATTTTATTCGCAACTCTTAGAATGGATATGACTCCTTTTTTTCAATTACATGGGTATTGCCAGAAAGTCATCTCTTAATTCACGCCATCTATTGTAAAATGCCTCTGAAAATTTTGATAGTGCTAAGATGGGAGTAAATGTGTAATAATGTCTATAAATACACGAGTCATAATTTATATCCGAGAAATAACTTATCACAGATATAATAATTAATAATTATTTAATTTTTATTATTCTATTATAACATTTAGTCACATAATAGCAATATACTTTTAGAAATATTTGATTTTTTTTTAGGAATTCTGTCTTCATTTTGGCAGTGTGGTTGATGTAAATAGACTAGTTTTGTCTTTTGTTATTAGACTTTAGGTAGCATAGTATATGAAAGTTGAGGAAAAAATCTTTTATGAAATCTACATGGCGAAAGAATAAATCTATTTAGGGTTGATTTTTTTATTATTTTTTAGTTGGAAGTTTTAATGGATCTTTTTGTCTAGTGTAAAATGTTGATTTTGTCTTTAAGTTGTTTCAAATTTAAATTTATTTATGACTTTTTAAAATATAAAAAGAATGTCGTTATTGTCCAAAGCTAAGTTGACATAAATAAATTCGTTATATGGGCAAAATGATGATACCATACCTTTATGGTACTTCTTGCCCCACATTCCAAAATACATGTTTTTATATTTTGATTTTTTGGTTTTGATTCATTTATATAGGTTTGTTTTCCATATTCTGGATTTTAATTGAAATAAATGTATGAAGTAAGTAGTTTAATGTTTATTTGATAAATTTTGGAATAAATATATGGTTTTATTTTAATTTTATTGGGAAATTTTTGTTATAAATTTTTAAAAATATGTAGCTTTTTTGATAAATTTTGGGATTAATTATATAAGATGTTTTTTTTTACATTTCGAATCTACTAATGAGGTTCATCTTCAAGATCAAGGTGAAAAGAAGATTAATCCAATGGATTAATTAGCGATTAGATGCATCATGTTCCAGAATATATTATTTAATAAAACTAATCATAATGGCTAGTTTTTAAGAAATTGAAGTCAAATCGAATTTATTAGATAATTAATATTATTAATAATTTATTATTATTGAAAAACTAGTTAAATTTAGACAAATTGTTAAAATGGAATTAATTTGAAAATTATTAAATGAATATTGTTAAAATGGGGTTAGTTTAAAATCAAATTAATTTAAAATTATTATTAGAAATTAAATTTAAAACTATTCTATGATTATTATTAGAAGGGTTATATATATATATATATATATATATATATATATATATATATATATATATATATATATATATATATATATATATATATATATATATATATAATTTTTGTCTTTTATTACAGGAGGGACATGGAAGAGGGAAGATTGTGTTAGCAGTGTGTGATCATAAATGTCAAGGACAACCGACTTGTTGATCCCAAAGGTACCGAGATCATCGGTCACAATCACCCTTCGAACAAAGTCGTTATAAATTTCTCTAAACCTAATTCTTAATCCCTATGTTGGCTCTGCTATGAATGCCGATGGTTGCGTCGCGTCCCCTCTTGTGCACCGTCTCTCCATCACCTCACCCCTGTCAGGCTCTGTCCTTAGCATCATTGCGCAGCACTCCCCACTAACTACATTTAATCCTCACCTCATGTCGTCTTGCTCCCCTAAGCTATCCATCCTATATGATGACCCTTCCCCTGCTCCCAGTGATCCTGCTCTCTCCGGATTTCACTTCTCCCTACTCCACTTCGTCCTCCCATTTTCGTTTCCTTCCCCCACTTGTATGGCCTTAAGAAGAGGTTCCAGTCACTCCCCCCACATCAGCAAAGGTCACAAGTGTGAGGCCTCGCGCTGGAACAATTTGAGTGCGCCACCAACAACTAAGGTTGAATCTTCAGCCACATGTGTTACACTGTCCTATGCGATTGCCGTCAATCAAACCCGAGAGATAATTGAGAATTTGGAAGCGCAAGCCAGGGTCCTATGTTGCGCCAGGGTCCTATGGTGCAGAGTGACTACGGAGAGTGTTGACCAAGAATTCAAGTGGATCCCTGATCTGGGCCTCACCCGGGCCAGGGGAAATCTATACAACAAAACCATTGAGCTTTATTGGCAATTAAAGACCACCCTCGACTTGGTGATGCGGTAGCAAGCGGAGGTGATGAAGACTCTGGAAAATAAAATTAATATTCTCATGGACAATTTCGTGGTTTATGTTAAAGCAGTGCACCACTGCAAATTTGTTATCAAGGATACCCATTATTTCTCCATGCAGAAGAAACGCTCCCATGCTGGCAGACTCTCGCCCAATGTCCAAGGGAAACAATTGGTGCCTCCTCCAGCGACCACGTGGTGCCTTCCACTCACGCTGGCAGCACTCACGAGATGTCGATCAAACTGGATGAAGACCCGACAGAGGGGTGAAAACCTGGACGTGGTTGTCAGAGAAGGCTTCTGTTATTTACTGGTCTCTGTTCTCTACATGTTTATGTTACTCGTCTCATGTTTCTATTAATTGCCTTGGTTTTATATGGCTTTCGGAGTTGTAAATTTTGTTACAGTTCTCGGCCTTGTAAATTTTATTACAATTCTCCATAGCTCTGATCACTGTAAAAAGGACCTCTCAGAGGAAGAAAAAGTATGTTTTGCTAACTCGATGGTGGAGCATATGGCTCGCACCTTACAAACTTCATTGTATATATATATATATATATATATATATATATATTCCTGGGGTATACATTCGGCTGAAACAAAGACCTCTCAGTCACGATGATAATCGAGCTCCAAACCCAACACCTTTGTGATTTTTTTGCTCTATATATATATATATATATAGAGCAAAAAAATCACAAAGGTGTTGGGTTTGGAGCTCGATTATCATCGTGACTGAGAGGTCTTTGTTTCAGCCGAATGTATACCCCAGGAATATTGTACACCCCTCCATGCGGGGGGGGGGTCAGCAGTCCCCCGGAGCTAAAAATAGATGTAAAATTGTCTTGTAAAATATTGTAATTTCGTAGTCAATCTGGGTTGTTCATTAGGCAAATGATCTTATAGTAGAATTTATGTTTAATTTAGGGTTGTTTTCCCTAGAAGGAAACCCCTCGGTTCATACGAGGGAATAATATTGAAGCTATGTGTGGAGTGTGTATTCTGAGTGAGAAAGAGAAAGGGGGGTTGTGTGAGAGAGTAGAGGATATTATAGTGGATCTGTTGTAGGTTGTGTCTCTTCATTTTGCTAGATAATACAAAGGAGTGATTAGTTGTTTCTCCGTGAACGTAGCCCAAGTTGGGTGAACCACATATATTTGTGTCTCTCTTTTTTTATATGTTTTTTGTGTTCCATTGCTCTATAATATATAATTTTCTAACAAAAGGAAGGGTCAGAACCCAATTCTTACTCAATTTCCAACCATCGTCCCTATTGAGATTATTGGCCTGTTTCTCAATTTTGATAGCCTCTCTCAAAGATTTGTAGATGATACTTGTGTCATCTGGCCCCATGGTCAGAAAAAGTTGGATTTGTTCCTTTCTCACTTAAGTTCTCAACCAGACTCCATTAAATTTACAATGGAGGTTGAAGCAGACGACATTCTTCCTTTCTTTGATGTTCTCCTCTCCAGATTCGAAGATGGTTCCTTGTCCCACCAAGTGCTTCGTAAGAAGACTCACACCGAGCAATATCTTCATGCTAGTTCTCACCATTTCCCTGCTCAAAAATTCGGTATTATTAACACCCTTGCTACTCGTGCACTAAGGATTTCAAATGAAAACCACCTGGAAGATGAGAAATCTCACCTTTTGGATGTCTTTGAGAAAAATGGCTAGATTAGACATCGGGGTCTTCTAGCTTTTCAAAAAGCCAATAAAGTATCTTCGGTTAATAAATCTCATGATGAGCCCTCTTCAAATGTTCTTCTTCCTTTCATCCATGGAACCACAGACAAGATTGCTTGTGTTCTTAAGAGGAATAATGTTGATGTTACCTTCAAACCCCTTAATACAATTAAGACCTACCTTTAATCGATTAAGGACCTTGTTGACCCTAAGGACATGAAAGGGGCTTATTCGATCCCCTACTCATGTGGGATTCCCTACATTGGAGAGATTGGTCACTTCGTTAATCTAAGAATTCGTGAACATGCAACAGACATTAAGCATAATCTTTCCTAATCCTCAGATATGTTGAACATGCAAAGAAGACTAAGCACCATGTCTGCCTTGAAGATTCTAAGGTCATTGCGAAGATTGATCATTTCCACCACAGGAAGTTGAGAGAGGCTTTTGAAATTGAACAACAGACCAATAATCTCAATAAGGATGATGGTTGGAAATTGAGTAAAAGTTGGGTTCTGACCCTTTGTGATTTTTTATTTTTATTTTTATTTTTATTTCACATATATATATATATATATATATATATATATATATATATATATATATATATATATATATATATATATATATATATATATATATATATATATATAATGTTTCTAATAATAATCATAGAATAATTTTAGATTTAACTTCTAATAATAATTTTAATTCAATTCCATTTAAATTAATCCCATTTTAACAATATTCATTTAATAATTTTCAAATTAATGATATTTTAACAAATTGTCTAGACTTAACTAGTTTTTCAATATTAATAAATTATGAATAACATTAATTATCTAGTAAATTCTGCCCTTTCAATATTGATAAATTTTTAATAATATTAATTATCTAGTAAATTCTGCCTTTTGACTTCAATTTCTTAAAAACTAGTCGTTATGGTTTTATTAAATAATATTATTTTCCTAATGGCTAATTCTGGAACATGATGCATCTCATCGCTATTTAATCCCTTGGGTTGATCTGTTCTTTTCACCTTGGTCATGAAGATGAACCTCATTAGTAGGTTCGAAACGTCGTCTGGAAAAACATCTTATGTGACTAAGCCGAAAGTTTGCCTCAAAATTCATTATGGATCACAAAAGTCTAAGATCAAAATTATGTAATTTTCCTTTTATTTATAAAGATATTTAAAATAAAATAAAAAAAAATCATGTCTCTCTTGTGATTTGTCATATTGAATTGTTAGTTTTTGTGGAGTCAGCACTTGATCCCCAACTTACAAGTCACATATTGTTATTTCTATTCTTGTAACTGTTTTTTGAAATTGTTTTCCTTGTTAACTTGTTTTTACAATATTGTGCAGGTTTTATTTCATATTTCAAGTCTTTGTTTTTCTTCTTTCACGCATCATATTTTTTTATAATTTACCACTTATTGTGGTAATGAATTGATTTTATTGTGTCTCTATTTATTCACAGGGGCGAAGGATAACCCCTCGAGCTTCTGCCACCCCTTCCAACAAATCATTTCAAAAAAAGAAAAATTAAAGTCTTTTTAATTCCATTTTTCGCTACTCACATATTTTGATAGTTATTTTTTATAGTAATGCAATAGTTGTTATAGGTTGATTCATGCCAATTCGACCAATGAATAACTCTAAGAGTGACATTTCAATTGGCATAAAGGTGAGCTTTCATTATCATAGATTGATTGGTTGATTATGAAGGCCTATAACTAATCCAACCAACACATCTTCTTTTTGTGTCTCTTTTAATACACTTTGCAATTACAAATTTGACACTTCTACTCAACAACTTAGGATTAAATGGGTATATCAAGTGAAGGGTCCTGTCAATAAATAATATACCTTCAAAAAATTTAGCTTCTACCCTTACACTTTAATTTACTTGATCCCAATATTAATAATAATATGTTGGATCGATCTCACCCTTTGATCTATTAAGCATCGAGAAGAATACATTGAGACATGGAACACACAAATTATACAAGACTTTAACATGGTTGGTTTATCTAACTTAGTCAACAACTCAGGGATCACTAAACCACCCTTCATACCACCATCCCCTAGTTAGGGACCAAGAGTCCTCTTTTTTTTACTACTACTAATAATAATGATATAATTTTAAGGTCATCGCAAAGTTAGACACCAAATTGATGTATAGGTCGCCTTGTTTGTGGAACAAGAGATCTGACTCTACACGACAGTTTGATTACTAACGTCTACAAAAGTGTACATACCCTACCTCACTCTAGATTTAACTTGTGACCTCTTATAAGGAAGCACACATTCTTAACCATTAGGCCCACTCAAACTACACACATGCACACACTCATATTAAACTAAGATCAATCACCACTTGCTTTGATTAAAAAACCTCCACATAATTAGATCTTGAGACATTCACATTGCATGTGACTTTAAGAAGATAACCTATTTACCTTAGCTAATAACTTGGGAATCACCAAAAACAACCTTAAGACCACCATCACCAATCAAAGACGAAGAGTTGCCTTGCTCCAACAAACAAACACTCACTTCTATTAGTCAAAATAAATAACACCTTGCCTTGATCAAAAGATCTCCACGAAATTAAGACAAAATTCACTTTATACGTGGCTGGAACAAAATGATTTATTCCTTAAAATCATCTCGTAACCAATCAAAGACGAAGAGTTGCCTTTCTCCAACAAACACAAACTCACTTCTATTGGTCAAAATAAATAACAACTTGCTTTGATCAAAAGATCTCCACAAAATACACTTTATACGTGGCTGGAACAAAATGATTTATTCCTTAAAACCATCTCATAAAAAAGAAGAAGATTGCAATACGAAACTTATGACCACCACCCTTAATCGAGAACCAAAAGCTACTATTTTGCAACAAAACCAAACCATTCCTATTGAAGCAAGATCAATCACAACCAACTTTGGTTATAAACCGAACCTTTATGGCATTAAAGCATGATACACACATCATACATAACCTTAGCTAAGATGAGATATATCCACCTAAGCAAAGAACGGCTTTAATTTATAACAAAAGCAGCTGTGAAGTGCTTTAATTCATAACCGAAGTTTTCACGCATCATTCATACTAAAATTAGTTAGTTTAGAATTTATATTAAAGTTGTTAGTTTTTAAATATGATATTAAATGCATGTACGTTACATACTGTCCTTGAAAGTCTGCTGTCCAATCATTTGTCCGCTTTAGCAGGTCGTGATGGAAAGTGTTACTTAAGAGCCTACCTGCCTTTCTCACAACGTTCTGCCGTTCAGTCTTCGCGGCGCCACGAGCAAATGGTAAGTGAAACTTCTCTTCCGGGGAAGAGTGAGATATTTCAAAATTTAGTTCGGTTTTTTATTTATATAGATGCTACGAAAAGAGATGTTGCGGTTGACGGACTTCCTGCAGACTTTAAAGAGTTAAAATTGTTTCAAAGGAATATTTAATCTAATTTAGTTGTCAAATCAATAATTGGAATAGTTATTATTGCCTATTATCTTGATTTATTTTTGTTATTCAAGAAAATCAAGCTATTGATATTGGACAAACTTTCACTTCATTGTTCCTATTTCAGTGTAGTGTAGGATTTGAAAGAATGAAGATGATCTTAATGAACATGCATCATGAATTCATTAAAACTGAAGGAAATAAACATGAAATGATGTTCTCAAACAAACCAGAGTTTATGAAGGATTCTGCTTACCAAACTTTTAGGCAGAATACAAAGGAAAGCAGCGCATGGAAAGAGAATGTATATATCATTTATAAAAGACTATAAGAAAGAAAATACAACATCAAAAACTCACATGAATTCCTAGATAATAGTTGCCACTGTTTCTTTGAATTTTCACTGAAAGCTGAAGCACAAACTACAATGGTCTCAAACCTTTGATGTCCAACAATCGAAATGACTAAGAAAGGCATACATATAGACAACAAACCATTTCCCCTCTGTCAGGGGTCGAATCCTTGAGTGAAGGAACTGATCATATGATTATCTCACCTAAAACCTAAAGACTAGCGAGGTTAACAAGACTCTCCCCAAGTTAGAGAAACTGATACCTTCGACCAAAAATGACTTTACAAGCATGTATCTACCTCATGTTTACTCTATCCAACATATTTACACATGTTTACATCATCAAAACATTAAAAGTGACTAATTACATGTGTTGAGGTCGAGTCTAGACCAAGTCAACAGAGAAAATTGACCATCGGGGAAAAATGCAGCGTGTCAGGGGAAAACACAGTGAAATTGGGAAAAAAGTGACTTTTTGAGGCCTTCTCGAGGTCCAAATGTTGATCTGAAAGTTGTTGGAGATATCTCTTCCTGTTGGCTACAAGATAGAGTCCTCATGCACTGAAAGTGACTGCTTCTACCCCCTCAAAACTTCATTCCCCAACAGACACTCCAAAAATGCAGCGTGTTGTTCAAAAAGAGGGCAAAAAGGTGGTTTTTGAGCCTTTGCACCTGCCAAATCTTGTTGAAACTCTGTTCCCGGGGGCTAGATGTGATGTACAACTCTTAAGCAATCCAAAAAGGTAAACTTTTTTTCATTTGGTGGCTCCCATCAAAAGCGCAACGTGGGCCACGCTGCGTTTTTGACCCTATGACTATGTCAAAAACAGTGAAAAATTCTAAAAAATTCAAAAATTTCCAAAAACCTTCAGAATTTGGTCAAAATTTCACCAAACCTGATCCATGATGAACTGAGATGGAATGCTAAGCTATGAGGGAAGCATCACCGAGCAAATCCAACTTTCCCTTATCCTCTTCCTCCATTAGGGTTTTTTTAAATTGTGCCTTCAATTCTCTGATTTTTGCGTGAGACACTTGATTTTTCTTGTAGTAGTGGAGTTTAGAAAAAGGGGATTGTCTGATCCTAGTGTCTAGAATTTCAGCAAGAGACAGAGAGCAGCTTTAGAAAGGCAACGCAGAGAAACAAGAGCATCAACAGTAGCTGCGCAGTGCAGGGGCAGCTTCAATTACACAGGTACTGCGCAGTCACTCCCAAGCAGGGATGGAATTTGACGACCATTTTGCCCGTCATATGGCATTTTGGCCGTATTTGACTGTTGAAATTTGTGCATGGCCGTTGTTCGTGTCGTGTCCAGAGGGATGGAAAACGTATTTTTGACGTTTGAAATTTTTTAGAAAACGTTCTTACGCCGCTTCATTTTTCATTTACTTTCCATTAGTGTTGACTCCTCGTAAATGAGGAAACTGCAAGTCTGGACTCAAATTATAATGTAAACGAGGAAACTGCAAGTCTGCACTCAAATTACAATGTAAAGTTACCTTTCCGCATGCAACTTTCTGGGTGCAACTGAGTGAAACTGTAATGTAAAATTACCTTTCTTAGTATTTAAGAATATTATTCTGTAAAGTTACATTTCTTAGCATTTAAGAATATCAGTCTGTATGGTATGTGCTCACTGGAAATTGGTATAAGTTTAATAACAAATCATTATTTATATTTTGAAATTAAAATTAATCTTGTTTTTCAGTATATTTTACAGAAAGTACACAACTGTAAGTTGCCATTCTTTTACAGAAAAAACACCGAATATTGCTGGCGACGCCACTGTGAAGCCATGTTAAATTTTAATATCGCTGGTGGGTGGGTACTGGATTCATGGTCAAAGAGCATAAGCGCAGAAGAGGAAGTTTGGGTGGTCTACTTCCTTAACAGTGGACACTCTCAAGGCATATGTCCATTCAGACTTACCCCAATTCAAGATTGGTTCCAACTCTAAGAAAACCAGGTTAGGCATTGATTTTTTTTCTTATGGGTTTTAGATATTGCGAGCTTTTAATTTTTTTATTTCACAAGGTAGATTTGAATTGTTGAGGTAATATATTTCCTTGAAATCAGCTCAAGCCTCCAAAGTTTTTTTTAGTTACAAATTAACACCTATTCCCTGAGTGATAGTCGATGATATTTTAATAACTCATGCGTCCTTTGTTTGGCCGCACTAAATTCTCATTTCTTAAACTACTGCTTTTGGTTGACATTGTGTAAATTGGTATTACGATGTCCACTTCAACGTTACTAGGAACTTATTACCGTACAAATTGGTATTATTATCAAACCTTGATATTGCATGTCAAACTTTTAAATAGGCCTATGTTAATTATGTACAACTCTCGTAAAGATACAGTACAGTAATCTGCCCATGTACCTTGCCCTAGATTTCTTGAAGTCCATTTAGTAAAAGATGCAAAGCAGGAGAAACAAGAAATATTTTCTTTGAATGTAATATATTTCAGAAAAAGAGCAAAGAGGGGAGAGACCAAAACATAGCGAATAATGCCACTTCGTAGAAGGGAAGGATGAATAATAAAAATGTAAAAATTAAAAAGGATTATCTTGGTCCAGACTATTGTTATCTTGCACCATCTCCACAGTGCCCTTATGATCCAACTGCTCCATCTCAATAATCTTCAAGCAAACCAAAGCTGTTTAAAGATGGAATAAGAAGAATTTGAGGGAGAAACGGAAAACAAAATCTACAGAGTTCCAATGAGTTTAATATATAAACCATGCGTGAGCATTGGGCAATGGGTATGAATCTAGTGAATGGAGTCAATTGGTTAGTTGGGTAGCTTCAACCATCATATTCGTAAACACACAGTCAATTTGATCTATTTTTGGGAGTTCCGTGAGATTGGGATCAAGTGGGTAGCTATACTTTATGTCTACAAGGATGAGAAAAGAACAAAGATCTCACATGAAGGTTTTTATATAATTTTCACAGGTGCCTTGGAACTGGGTCTCTCTGCCACTCATTTCTAGGAAACTACATTGAATGTGGACTGAAATGCCCAAGTTGAAAACTAGCCTGAGAAACTCATAAAATGAAAAATGCCCATCTTGATGGCAGACGGTTGTTTCCACTTGCTCGAGGCTACCCTTTCGCTTGCACTCATTCCCTCGATCTAAAGACCAACAACACAGTCGCGTCCTCCATTACAAGAGCTTCGAATTTCAGTCCAAGTGTGTATGTTATAATTTCTATATGTTTCTAAAGTTTTGCTACACCATACCGCTTTCCTATGCATATTAAACATTTATATATTTCATTAAAAAAAAATTTCGTAATCTAGAGTGGATCTTCTGATAACCTGAACAATGTAAATTAAGTCTTACGTACTTTTTGGATAAATGGTGCTACATAAATAACTTTTTTTTATTAAACTACATAAAATGTGATTACTTATTTTATTAATATATTTGGATAAACTTTAACATTTTTTTTTTTTAAAATAAAAATATATAGATTATTTCTAGGATTTATAAAAAGTTTTGGTTGGATGAAGAATAGAATTTAAAACTCTTTACAAATAGTAAAAGGAAGTAATTTAAAAATAAATAAAATACTTTTTAGGATTTTTAAAAAGTTTTTTTCCTAGGTTGGATGAAGAATAGAATTTAAAACTTTTTTTCAGCATTGTCATTTGTATGTTACAGTTATTTTGGTTTTTTTATTTATGATATATATATGATTTTTTTTAAAACATAATTATGTTATTGAAGGGTAAATTTTGAACCAAACATTTTTTGTTAAAGAGTTAATTTATTACGAGAACATCACTCTTGAAGTGCAAAATTTTAAACATGACGTCTCGTGATGGGAAGCATAGAAACCCAAAACGTCAAAAAAAATTAGTTTGATGGGTAAAACAAAATCCAAATTCCAACCCTGCTCCCAAGGCCTCCCTAGGTTTTGGGTCACTTATTTCCTTACCTCTAAAAAAATCCTTAACCAAACAAAAATAGTTTTATAGCA
The DNA here is from genome assembly GCA_034641835.2 of Pinus albicaulis. NCBI lineage: Eukaryota > Viridiplantae > Streptophyta > Pinopsida > Pinales > Pinaceae > Pinus > Pinus albicaulis. The sequence goes on from CM076575.1 coordinate 150,115,987, forward strand.
TATTCTCCTTTAAAAAAAACTAATTTTTAACCGAAGAGAAATAATTTTATAGCATACTCTACTCCCAATAACACGATTTAACGGCTTATAAAATTCCTGAAATGTTTAAATTATACATATTCAATTTGAAATTGCAATTTTTTTTGCATTTCTAAATAGCTTTTGACAAAATCTGCAAGTATTTTGACTACTGCCTTCGGTTGCTTCAATATTAGTTAGGTCGGATCGTCATTCGTTGGAAGTAGACTCGCGAGTTGCGTGCACTGTGGGAAACTCAAAGTCGTTCAGCGCAGCTTTAAGTCGCCCGGACGATCACCGTCGGAAACGGATCCGTGTATAGCCAGTCAGTGCAACTTGCAACTTTTCAAATCCATTCGATTTTTGTTTTTGTTTTTTAATGTGGTTGGGAATATATATTCTTTTTTGGGTTTAATGTGGAAGAACCAAAAAAAATATTCCCAACTACATTAAAAAACAAAAAAATCTAGATGTGGTTTCGTACTTGTGAAGTTTGTCCACCGCCATTATGCCTTGTAACATAATGTGAAAAAATAATTAGAGATAGAATCAAGTTATCTCATCATGTTTTCTTATCTTATCCTATTTTATTTTTCTTTTATATTTGCAATGTATTGGAATTTTTATTTTGGTTTAAAATGGTATACTTTTAATTAGTTTTGGACTGTATAGAAAGATATGGTGCGATTACTAAAATTTTGAAAATAAAGTAATTAATTTTAATTTTATTATAATATAAATTGTTTTTAATTAGTTGATTGTTATATTGAATTGTATAAATAAAAAATCTAAAAGATAGGGTAGTCTAATTTATAGATGAAATCTTTTTTTTCATCATGGTTATGTAATTTTAAGTAAGAATGTGATATTTTGTTGTTTAAAATACATTTTTGAATGTATAAATGGATTTAGCACCCTTGGGCACTCAAATTATATAAATTAAATAGCTTTAAAAAATCAGATTAGATAGGTACACAATTTCTAGCCTTGTGTCTATTATTAGTCTAGCTATTGAATTTTTTAAAATTTAAAATAAAATTCCATATGTATCAAATATTGAAAGATCATATGCATTTGTGGACGGTGAAGCCTTAGTGTGGGCTATTAGGGTATTTAATAGAGTCTTACACTCTTATCCATAATTAGCTTCCTTTTGAGTTTCATTTTGGAGTTGATATGGAGAGAATTCCAACACATAAGTGCTTATGGGGTCCTTCCTTAGTAGACATAAGGAGATGGATGCTAAGTTTTGAACCTCAAAAGGAAACTATGTTTTTGTAGCTTGTGTTGGTGAAGTCCTATAGGTTACTCATATACTCGTGGAATAAAGTTACATTCAAAACTTTGAGGATGGGTTGGGTAAGTTCCTTGATCTAGAGGTTGATTTTCAATCAAAAGTGGACAAGAAGGTTATAAATTTTTTCATGGAACTTAACCTTTGGTAGAGTTTAATGAAGGATTTGGAGATTGTATGGGGTAAATTGATTACTAGGATATTCCATTTAGATGCATAACCTGTTGACGGTGTTGGATCCCTCCAACATATAGGGGAGCTCCCTGATATGAAGTCCAAAATAGACCTCACACCATTTGGTATAGGAGTCCCATATGGAAATATGGCATGATTTCCAATTATTTAAACATTTTCCTTGGCTTAAACAATTAGCATAAGAGAGTAGCACACCTGTGCTTTTGAATGAGCAAGCGAGTATGCCTTGTGAAATGTTCAATTGTAAATGTATTAAGGTTCTTTCGCTACAAAGGAACAAAAGTGAGTCTCCAAAAGAAAAGTAATAGTACTAATCTAGCAAAGACACGCACACATTATATGGAAGAACTGTTAGTCATCAAGCAAAATAGTTTGCATAGATGTAACGATTGTTATAGCAATCACAACACATTTCCAATAAGTTAAGCACCAAAGCCACCAAAATAATTCAATTTATTTAGTACATATGAATGCCAACATAAATAGAAAACTTTTGAAGAATAGTCTTGAAACATCCACGATCTATGCATGAAAATCTGTTCACCAAATGGCTTCAAATGTTAAGAAAAAGTTCCAAGATACATGAGTACAATGAAAACCACTAGCTCCAACAGTGGAGCGTTAGAGCCATTACTTGCTCTCCAAAAGAACTATCTCTATGTCTCCAATTCCCTATAGGAGAAGCCAAGGTGAAAAAGTCCCTTGCTTGAGTAATGGGGCTTCTTTTATAACTAAAGGTGTGACTTTTCATATTCCCGTGACTCTAGAGTTTCTCATATGACTTTTCGACTGCCAATGACCTTTAGACTTCTACACAACCCTTGGACTTCTAGATGACATTTGAACTTCTTTAAAATTGTGGAATTACATATGTCTTTTGGACTTCTCCATGTGGATATTTTGTCCATATATGACTCTTGGACTCCTATATATTTTTATTTACAATAATTACATAATTACATCATGTGGCGACAATGTGACAAGTCACTAGTATCGGTGACTTGGCCTCACAATGACTGATGACATAAACTTTCTTGAGAGGTGACAATGCTGCCACTCGTGTCTTCAATATTGCATGCAACTTTTATGTTGTTGTTTCCTTTACTCTCCAAAGGGTCTCAGACCATATGGAGTCTTTAATAACTATTGAGATAATAAGGATTTCAATGTTCTTCATATTTTCACTTCATCTGTTCTTTGTTCTTGAATTCTTCCTTAAGTTTCTTCCTTTGACAGATCTCTTTATGCATCCTCGCCATGTTGTTATAAAACACCTACAACTAAGATCACTCATGACAAGCAAACATTAGCCCAAAAATCTTATATTCTAACATGTTTCATGCAAACTTTCTAAATATGGTTCAACAGTGCGCTTGGGAAGAATAGAGGAAACTTCTGGGTGCGGGGCGCAGTTTCAAGGGACAAGGGCTAAGTGCTAAGGCCTGAGAATGCATTGTGCACTCTAATAGACTTGATGAAGGAAGCAAAGTGTAGTGTGAAGGATGAAGGATGCCTAATGTTGCTTGTTGATGCATTATGCACTCAAATAGGAAAGCCTAAGTCACAGGGAAATGCATGGCGTAGTGTGAAGGCTCAAGAGGGATTCATGTTCATTATTGATGCCCCACATGCTCAACTAAGGGCGTAGGGAGTAGTGTCAAGGGTCAAGGAAGACCGACTGAGCATTGTTGATCAATTGTGCGCTCAACTAAGAGAGAGGTTGGTTGGAGGGTATAGTTCGGAAAGGCAAGGAGAGCTTGTTGCTTGGGAGTGTGTTATGCGCTTGGTAGGGGTGCAGACTTAGAAACTGAGCATACAAACTCTGATTCATTAACCAAATCAAGTTACATATATACATGAGGTACAGTCTCAAGATAGGGAAGCTATCTTGGACGCACAATAAGTTGATTGAGGGAATATCTCAACCTCACACTAAACTAGGAACTAACCTATAGAATAGGAATAGACTCTATACATAGAAATTCACAACTGAAGACAAGTAGGAATTACATATTCCAACACTCCCCCTTAATGACTACTTGTCTCAATATCCATCTGCAAAATCTACAACTGGTCCTGTTTGGTAATTACACTGGTTTTGTTTGGTAATTACACTTTGTATCATGTTCATGCTATTGTTGATGTCCATATAAAGGAACAACCATCTACCAAAATGCATGGGTTCCAACCATTGCAACCACCAGTCTACTAGGAAGTCCTTCACATACATGGTTCATCCAACCTCTCGATTAACTCCCCCTTGATATAAAATTTCACCTTATGGAGTCTAAAACCAATACGACCCACCCAAGTGTATCCATCCCGCATGACACACTCTTCCAGGGTGTTAAAACTCTCTAACAGAGGGAACATATAACAAAGGGGTATGCATGCCTCTCTGGGTTTTACAGCACGTACAAACAATAAATGACATGTAGATTTTCTTCTAATTACAAACTATGACTCATACTCATGGTCATGAGTCTATTCCAAGAAAATCACACAAAACAAACTCTCACAAACTTGATTGTCCATCCTCCTTTGCCGCTCACCATACCATTCACCTCCACAAACACCGCACTATTCATATGCTGGAACACACCATTACTTTGGCTTTGTACTTTCGAGTCTTTGGCATCTTCATTTTACTTTGGAAAGATGGTCTTGGTCTCCATGTTTTACCTGTCATCAATTAGAGTTGCGAATTCTAACAAAATGACATCATATTGAGGTCGCAAATCTCAATATCTATACAAATTTCCAAGACTTATCCACATTTACCCATACTAAATAAAAGTAATACCAAATGACACTATAAGCACAAGCGACAACCATGACAGTAATGCAATATCCATGAAGAAAAATTGGCATGCAAACGTTCAACACATGCCATGCCATTCACTGTTGCGGACAGACCGCCCCACATTTTAGTTCACCAGAACACTGCCCACACTGCACATTGTCTTCGATATGATCCCTATCATATCACTCACAACTGATCGCTTCACGTTGCTTCACGAACAGACACGAGCAACATCCTTTCACCTGCTTGCTAGTTCACATTTCGACAAGCAGTAATTCATCTCCACCACCCATGCGCTTAGCCTTGAGGAGATACAATGTAGCCACCAAGGCTCAACTCAGCCACCAAGGCTTATCACAGCCACGAAGGCTCAACACAGCCACGAAGGCTCAACTCAGCAACGAAGGCTTAACACAGCCACGAAGGCTCAACTCAGCCACGAAGGCCACGAAGGCTCAACACAGCCACGAAGGCTCAACACAGCCACAAAGGCTCAACTCAGCCACGAAGGCTCAACACAGCCACGAAGGCTCACCACACTCTCTCCGAGATTAGGATGCTCCAATGATTAGCAACATCAAATCACTAGAGGGCAACATTACCAAATGGACATCCCCGCAATACACATTCCATGCCCAAATCGCTACTTCCAACAAAGGCTGCAAACAAGGTTTCTAGATTCTTTGCAATAGTTCAAGGTCGAACATGAAAACAAGGCCAAAATTGGGGCTTCGGGCGCCATTCCCGCCCTTGTCAATATCCTTATGGATGGAAATCCCATGGCCAAGAAAGACTCTACCTCGACTCTCTTCAACCTCTGTATCCACCATGAAAACAAAATCCCATGTGTGACACCCATGAGACGCCACCAGTGAACGGACTCACACGAATCCTCTCCTACATTGATTCATATTATCTATCCTACATTGATTCATATTAGCTGGCCAAGCCTTGGCCATGCAATATTGGGAAAACCCTGATGCGACCCGGACCAAATAAAAAGCCCGCCAAGTCCTATATGCACTCACTATTTTCCACAGGCGAAACAGATGCATCATCTTCTTGTCACGATTTCAGATTCTGGAAAATCCTCATCCCTTTGGGTTTACAAGCAGTAGTAATGGTGACAACATATCCTATGTTTGAATATCTCCAACGTATTACATAATGGACCATAGGAAAGAAGAGTCAGCCCTGAATGAATAATTGCTCGTCGAAAAAAATATCACTTCGCCTAAAAAATCCTATCTCGAGTTGTAGCATCGGTGGCTCACAACAAAAAATGATGCTCCTCCTCTTCTCAGATCCCACCACAATCTCTGCTTATCCAGATCATAGAAAGACTTGGAACCATAATACGATGCTTCAACCGAGAGAGAGGATGGCAAACGATCGCTCGTGGACAACGCTCGTGGAACAGGGTCGCCAACAGTCTACTCCTGTGTAAGCTGCAAGGTCGTGAGCTCAACAGGCTCGGGCAGGTGTTCAGACTCGGGCAACGTACCTCTCCACGCAGAGGGCAGGCTCAGTTGTGCAGCGCGTCTCAATTCTCAAAGCGCGTATACTGATGGACAAAATAAAAACAATACATATACTCTTTTATTTCCCTCGGCCCAAGAGGGGCCAAGGCCAGGCCCAGGCCCAAACAGGGTCTGATACCAACTTAGAAACTGAGCATACAAGCTCTGATTCATTAACCAAATCAAGTTACATATATACATGAGGTACAATCTCAAGATAGAGAAACTATCTTGGACGCACAATAAGTTGGTTGAGGGAATATCTCAACCTCACACTAAACTAGGAACTAACCTATAGAATAGGAACAAACTCTATACATAGAAAGTCACAACTGAAGACAAGTAGGAATTACATATTCCAACATGCAGGGTGCAGTCTGAATAAGGAAATGGGTCCTGAATGTGCACCCTCAAGAAGTCGATAGCGAAAATATAACACATGAATCTATGTGGCATTTAGATTTTGATGGATATGTAAATAGATTAGGAGCAGGAGCTGGAGTATGAATCTACAATTTAGAAAATGATCATTCAGAAGGACACGCTTTCAGATTAAATTTCAAATTCACTAACAACATGGAAGAATACGAAGCATTAGAGCTTGGCCTTGAAATCGTAAGAAAACCTGGGGCTAAAATAGTTTCCATCATAGAAGACTTGGAACTCATTATAAAACAATTCAAGGGAGAGTACATTACTAATAACCATAGACTTAGGTGTTACAGAGAAACCATCCTAGACTTGATAAGATGTTTCCTTGAGACTGACTTTGTTGTCATTCCAAGAAAGCATAATATGCAATCACATAGCTTAGCCACTTTTTCCAACACATGCAGGTTACCCTTTTATCCAAATCATTAGTACACGACTGAGGTAAGACATAGACCAACCATACCTGATAATTTAAAGTATTGGCAAATCTCTTCACAAGACAAACAAATCCTTGATTTTATGATTTCCGAAGGAGAATTTAAAAATGGTAATATAGACACTGAATGTACATTAGATTATACCATAATTAATGAAATAGATGTAAATGATGTAAATAAATTAGAACCAACTAGATTCACTAAACTAGAAATAGAACAATTAGAAACAGTAGAAATTGAGGAATTAAATAATGATGAATCATAAGTTGTAAACCTCAAAGACAACATTTTTCCTAAGGGATAGCCCCACTAGAAGACCCATTTGACTCCAATGATGTAGCTAGAAAACCTAAAATGGAGCCTCTAAGGTCAGATATAGAGGAATGCAACATAGGAACAAAGGAAAATCCCTAGCTTATCAAGATATCTAAGACATTACCTCCAGCTGAAAAGCTGAAGTACATTAGCTTGTTTAAAGAGTTCCAAGACATCTTAGCCTGGAATTATGAAGACCTCAAGTCTTATGATACTAGCATTATCCAGCATAAGATACCAATTAAACAAAATCAGAAGCCCTTTAAACAAAAGCTAAGGAGAATTAACCCTGTTATTATTCCATTAATAGAGAAAGAAGTTAAAAGGATGTATGATGCTCAAATCATAGCACCCATCAGATATTCTAATTGGGTCTCTAATTTAGTCCCTACTAGAAAGAAAATAGGAGAAATCAGACTCTGTGTTGATTTCAGAAACTTGAACAAAGTATCACTAAAGGATAACTATCCCCTCCCTAAAATGGATCACATTCTCCAGAGGGTAGTAGGGTCATCCAGAATTTCATTACTCGATGGATTTTCTGGATATAACCAAATCCTAGTCCAACCTGAAGATCAAGCTAAGACTGCATTCACCACTCGCTGGGGAACTTTCATGTACTTGAGAATGCCCTTTGGACTGATGAATACTAGAGCAACATTCCAAAGAGCCATGGACATAGCCTTTGCAAAGGAAATCCATGAATTTTTAGTCATTTACCTAGATGATATCACAATGTTTTCCAAGTCAGATAATGAATATCTAGATCATCTAAGAAGAGTATTCATAAAATGCAGAAAGTTTGGCATATCCTTAAATCCTAAAAAATCACTTTTTGGAATAGAAGAAGGAAAACTTCTAGGACGCATCATTTCAAAAGAGGGCATTAGAATTGATCCAACTAGAATAGAAGCAATCCTAAATATCAGTCATCCTAGGAACATTAGAGAATTACAATCATTTTTAGGTAAAATAAATTTTCTTAGAAGATTCATCTCAAAATTAGCAGAACTAATTAGAGATTTAAATAGTATGTTAAAAAATGATTCAATACTTAAGTGGACAGCAGAGGCTAAACAATCTTTTGAAGCAATCAAAGAAGCCCTTACTAAAACACATGTCCTCATAAGTCCTAATTTTAACAAAGAACATGACATTGAGATCAAGCCTACCAAATTAATTAAAGGCCAAGGTTTGGCCAAACTCATGGATGAATCGAACTGTCAAGCCTTAAACATCAATTTCATTGCTGCCATAGATGATCAGGAAGAGATGGCAACTCCACAAATCAGTGAAGTTTTCATAGATTCACCCTGGTATGCAGAGCTTTCATTTGTTTTACTCAACTTACAAGCTCCTCCTGGTTTATCTAGAACCAAAAGTAGATTCTTCAAAATGAAAGCAATGAAATATTGTATCTTAGATAATGTTTTATTTTGGAAAGATCACGGTGGCATCCTGTTAAATTGTTTATTAAAATATGAAGTTGACAAAGTCATGCAGGAATTTCATGCAGGAGATTGTGGAGGATGCCTATACTGGAAAACCACTGCTAACAAAATTTTGAGGGCAAGTTTTTACTGGCCCACCCTTTTTACAGATGTCCGAAAGTATGTGACCTCCTGTCACAAATGTCAAATATTTGAAGGGAAGAATAAACTCTTACCATTACTCCTCAAACCTATCTCAGTAGAATTGTGATTTCAACAATGGGGTTTAGACTTCATTGGTGAAATTCACCCACCCTCCTCTGCCCAACATAAATGGATATTGACAGCCACTGAATACTTTACCAAATGGATAGAAGCTATCACTACTAGACAGGCCACAAAATCTATCATCATTTCATTTCTTGAGAAAAACATCCTTTCTAGATTTGGATGCCCACAAAATCTCATCACTGAAAATGCTATTGCCTTCAAATCCAAGAAAATGATAGATTTTTGTAACCGATACTATATCACCCTAGGACATTCCACTACCTATTACCCTCAATGTAATGGAATAGCAGAATATTCAAACAAAAGCATAGTCAACATCATCAAGAAGTTATTGGAAGATAACAAGAAAACCTGGAATAAAAGGTTGGTGAATGCCCTATGGGCAGACAGACTAACTACTAAGAAATCTATTAGTATATCTCCCTATCAATTAGTATATGTGATGGATGATGTTTTTCCATCTTCATTAGGAGTGCCAATAATGAAAATAATTCAAGAGCTGCAAGTAGAACCAAATGACATCCAAAGGAGGATAAATCAAACAATTAATTTACAACAAACTAGGGAAGAAGTTTATATTAAAGCCCAAGTAATTCAAGACAAAATCAAGAAGATATTTGATAAGAAAACTAAAGCAGATGATTTCTTCATAGGTGATCAAGTACTAAAATGGGATTCCAGAAGGGAAGACAAAGGAAAAAATGAGAAATTTGACTTTCTTTGGAAGGGCCCATACATTATTTATGGTTACAGAGGCAACAATGCCTTTTTCTTGAAAGAATTAAATGGAACAGACCTAGCAGGTGGACCAGTCAATGGTCGAATGCTGAAACACTATTTTTCACCAGAATAATCAGTAGTTCATTTGTTGTATTTTAGTCATTGTAAATACCATAGAAAAGTTTAGATTGGAGTGGATGATTATCTTGTAAAGTTGAAGCCTGAAAATAAAATTATAAGCTTTAAAAGATATAACATCATATGTTTGAATAAAGGAGATCATAGAAATCAGTTCCAAGCAAAGTAAAGCCAAAGTTCCAATGACCACTGATCAGAAAGTTCTTGACATCTCACAAGGATATGCCATCCCCAAGTGGAGCCACTGTTAGGGTCCTATAATAATAGGGATCATAATTTTGAATTGGCTATGTTAAGTCTTGTAATATTGTACATACCTTTGTATTTTTGTAAATGTTTTCCATATTAAAAAATGAAAATAGGGTATGTCCTAAAAGAATAATCAAAGGACCAAAAGAAAGAAATATCAAAAGATATAAAATATGAACCCCATAAAAAGAAGCAAAAATAAATTCTGAAAGTGTTGCACATTAAAATGCCACTACTCTTTTACTTTACTTTTGCAAATAAATTGTGTGCAGCTTGTTCAAAATGCCACAGTTCATGATGATAATGCAAGTTAATCTTGATCATTCATGCCTTTAAATTTTATGTTATGATAGTTAGTGAATATATATCTGACCAAACCATTTAATCTTGGTAGATCAGTAGTTAGGTAGAGAATAAAAATGATCTCATAAGCTTACTCTGAGCCATTGGAAGATATAAGGTTAGAAATAAGTTAGTTTTTTTATCAAAAGAAAATAAGAGGGTTAGCAAGCTCAAATGCACCCAATAAAGGAAAGGAAAAATGTTAGCATGAATAAAAGGGTAGGTAGAATACTTTTCAAAAGTTATATAAGCATCATTATGCTTATCCCTTATCAAAAACATTTTCTAACCCCTTCCCCTTATCTTAACACTTTTCCCCATTGAAAACCCCCTTTCTCTTACTAAAACCCTTTTCCCCTTTGAAAACCCCCTTTCCCTTATCCTAACCCTTTTATCCTTTGAAAAATCACTTTCCTTTGCTAAATCCATTTTCCCCTTTGAAAACCCCCTTTCCCCCTTAAATAAAACTTTATGTTTTCATAAAAATGAAAAAAAACCAACTTTTTCAAAGTCCAAAGCGTAAAAAACATTAATCGACCCCACTTTCATTTGACTCCTCCACGTGAAATATTACCTGACACCACCTCCTTTGAAAATGCAAAACCCCATCAACCGTCCAATTAGCGCCAGGCAGATCGGACGTCCCACAAAAATTTTCGCAACCCCCCGACGTTTGATGTTTAAAACCAAGGGTGGGGGGTGCGAAATGGGTTGTTTTATCTGCCCACTCCCATGCCACGCGACGCCTCCTGGTTTTATCACACCCCGTCATACCAAACCACCCTATTGCAGTGCGGTAAACCACCAAGTTTTCAAATGATAAAACCCCAATATCCCATTCATTCCCTACTTCTACTTATTTGCGAAAAGGTTGGCGCTAACCAGATTGAAGCCTCTGCTACCTAGACCCCTTCCACAACCAAAGTGCCGGTATTCCAGGTAATTCTAAATACCCTCCACCATCAAATAAGAAAATTAATTAATAAATTGAATCAAATGGCTTCTAAAAACGTCCAAGATGTAAACCCTTTGTAACCACCCCTGTTAGATATCGACCATATTCCTCTGGCCGATAAAGACTTTAAAATAATCGACACTGTGACTGATATGAGTATCTTGGAACTCCATTGCTAGAGCCATGAAATGTTTGTTGATTAGGTAGATGATATACATCTATGGAACTCTAACCTGCCAAAATACACACGTCCATAGACCCACCAATTACCTAAAGTCATCAGACTTTGCCAACTCAGTTATTTGCCAAATGAAAGAGCCATAGTCACCCCTGACCAAGAAATCCTAATTACTATCACTGCTCATCCATTAACCAAATGCTGCAGATTCCATCACAACCATAGGGAGTGCCTTTCTCCATTGAGACCCTCACTAAGCTTTACCTAAAGCTAGATTTTCCTAAAAGGTCTCAAATATTTCAGACTTTCCTCCCTGAATCAATGCAAACTCCTAAAAACAACCCACCATACTCTGCTACCATGTTCCCAGAACGAACCAAAAAAATTGTGACCATGCTTTCCTGTATCCTAGGATATTTTACGGATGAGTGGGTAGATGGATCCATTCTTGGTTTCCTCTCTACCTTTTGCCCAGGCCAACCTCCAACTATACTTTTCAAATTTGCCCAATTCCTGGCAGATACTATGCATGATCAACTGATCAAACTACCAGAAGAAGAAGTGTTCCAATACTCCTTAGTATTATTTCATTTGTTCATATATTTTCAGTCAGAAAGGTTTGCAGTCAACCTACAAAAACTGGACACATAGGGTAATCCCCAATTTGTAATCTTTTGGACATCCTTGATAAAAAAGGATTCCAATGAATTTAGTTTCAAAGAGTTTGTTGATTCTTTTGTATACATAATGATTAATATTCTTAGCAACAACATTCAATCCAGAATCAGTGATGAAATCAACAAATTTCTATATTTATCTGACCAGAGCAAGACAGGAGACTGGTGTTTATACTAGAATCACACAAAGATCAGAGTGTATGGAAGCCAACTAGTCCCTTACAAGGTTCCAAAATACCTCCCAATGAGGATATTTGCCTTAGAGTACATTAGACATATCTTGAATTCTGATGAGATAAAATTCCTTTCAGCCAAAAATAAAACCCAATTCAAGATAAAAAACCAACTAGGGCCCTTTGTATGCAACATTAGGAATGCTGGAAAGGAATCAGACAGATGCCTACATAATTTAAAGTTCAACAACAATTTCAAATGGTCATTTGATCCCTTGGGTGTCATAAGAAAATTAAGAATTAAGTCTAAACTTACCCCTTTCATCCATGAATCTAAGCCTGAGATTGAGAAATATACCAACCATTCAGAGTGTTTGGAAAACACTCTACAGAAGGTGGAGGAGCAACTTGATACTAGTTCCATCCTTCTTACTCCAGACCCACAGGATAGGAATTCGAAAAGGTCTAGAGAAGAAGGCTCTTGCTTAGCAAAAGCTACATCTGATAATAAATTTAAGCTTATGTATAGAAATAAAACAAAGCTAAATCCAGTAATATAGCAGGAAGAGACAATTGAAATAGAGATTGTTATCAGGGATGATGCACCTACAACACATACAGAAGAAACACCTTTGCCATCATCTTCCAGCGCAGAAATCATTCAAACGAAAAATAGTGTAGAGATTTCAACATCCAGTAAGCCAGTTGATAAGGAAAAGGATATCATTGAGAAATACAAAGAGATTGAAATAAAAAATAAAGCATTGAAGGCTGTTACATATGCACAATACTGGAAGCAAACTCCCAGTGATCAGAATAGTTTGCTTTCAGCTTTTGACCTCAAGACAAGGAATATGCAGATGACCTTCCTATAGCGGAAGGTACAGGACCCTAAAACTTTAGAACACTATAAAAAGACAGGCTTTGAAGTTCATGCCAAGGATGTGCATCCAATTGACCAAATTGACTTCCAGAGATGATGATATATTCAACAATGACACAAAAATATCTAAGTGTCCAGAAGTTGCAGAACTCCCTAGCAAATGTACAGTCAGAGTTAAAGCCAGAGAGAACCTCATCACAAGCAAAAGACAACAGGATTAAGGCACTGGAAGATTTGGTAATTACTGGCTATAATCCAACTGACATCAAAGCAACAAAAGAACTTATAAAAAAGAAAATTGCAGACATAGTTGCACTGAAGAAAAAATTAAAATTACCAACTACTGAGCATCCACAAACCAAGGTGGTTTTGGAGACAGATAATCAAAAGGATGAGATGATGAATTTAATCATCTAGTTGATGGCTCAGCTCAAGGAAATGGAGACAGGGGTGGATAAGCTTGTACAGGAAAAACAAGCTAGCATGGAAGCAATTCCCATTACTACTATTTCCATAGTATCTACATCAGCACTAGCATCAACAATACCAACAACCCATCCCACTGATGAGGCCAAAAAATTAATCAAAGCAATGAAATATATGTCCATTCATACTACAAAGATTAATAATCATAAGGAACAAATAAAGAGATTCGAAGATGAAAATAAATTGGCAGAAGTAATGCATCAAGCTGAAGTACAAAAAGCCAGTAGATTGATTGACAGAATCCACAAGCTAGAAAAGGAGTTTTCATTAACAGAGCCTTTAGCCGAAGCAAAAAAAAATTATGGGCCAATATCATTAACTCAGTTAATGATATTTGGCCTTTTATACAGATTATATTTGAGCAGAATGACTTGGTGAAGAAAGTTGCTAAGGCAATTCAGAAAATCAAAGCCAACCTTGGAAATAAACTAGAGGAAGCCTCTGAAATAATCAAATTCCTGAATTCTAAAAATAAATATGAATTGGAAGAGCTCTAGATAGCTAACAGAACAGAGACTATCCTAGAAGTAAAGAAAGTTATTTCCAAAAGAAATCTAATGCTACAGCTTGAGGAGAAATGTCAAACATTGGAACTTGCAGTGAACAGGTTTTTCAACAAGTTTGATGTATTGAGACAGAAGGGTTTGCCTAGTCCTCCAGTGATAAATGACAAACTCATGAGACATGAGGATTATGTCAAGAAGTTAAGAGAAGTGTCCAAATAAACTTTCCACATTTCCTCAATGAAGGGCATTCCCACATGAAATGTGCTCCTTCAAACTGTAGAAAACTTATTTTACCTCCAGCATGAGGTAAATCACCTTTTTGTAAATAAGCCTACGTTTGCCAAATATTAAGAGGCAGATGAGATTTACCGCAGGATGATGAAAGTCAAAATCCCAGATGAAGAAACGTGGGAGAAATGGTGTGATTTACTTTAAAGGGTGAAAAAAAAGACAAATGAAAGAACAAACAAGTAACAACAAGCAAAGAATTAGGGCTAGATATCAGCCAGTTGAAAGGTGTCACTATATTTTTGCATAAAGATATTTTATTTTCCGAGAATAAATCATAGTCAGTTGACAATATAATTTTTGTAATGTTTTGTATAAATATTTCATCATTTGAAGTATCAAGTGTGGATTTCTGAATATTTCAGCAACCGACCAATCTCTTTCCTGAGGGTTAATGTACCAATTCCAGTCGACAGACATAAAAAGTTATAAAGGAACTTCTTTACAGGATTCATGTGTTGAGCTATCTTAGTGAAGTATAAAATTTCAGTGGTTCATGTTCTCTTTCTAAGTATTCCATAAACTTATATGTTGAAAGATATAGTAGGAATATTATTGCAGAATTTGCTTAAAAATTACACTCTACTTTTAACTATTATAGATTTTTGTGTTTTCTTCTGATATCCAGTTTAGAGAATTCTTAATTTCCCTCTGATCCAGATTGAATTTCTTCACCCTTCTTCATTATCTTGTTTAAGGAATTCTTAATTGCTCCTTGATCCTGATTGAAAGATCACTTCACCATTCAGCCTTGAGATCTGATATTGCTCACCTATCTTTCCCTGTAACACTTTCTTTATAATTTGATTTTTTTGTGTTTTCAAAGAATTTTGACTACATAGCCCAATGGAAAATGGAAAAGAAGCTATTCATCCAATTCATTAATTACACCAATCAATCAAAACCAATCCAATTAAACATACATAACTAGCCTAAAATCCATAAAATAAACAAAGTTAAATCATATAGAGAGAGCCCTCTTTGAGTTTATGAAGGCTAGATCCTAAACTCCAAAGTAGGTTTGTAGTTACCTCTAATATTTCTTTTTAACGCTTGAACAACATTTGGAAATTTCGGAGTGATAACATGTTCCAAAAGAATGATAAAATGTATAAAGAGGGTAGATTCAATCTAATGATTAATCACCCAAATAAGAATATTTATGATTCAAGGGTCCTAGACATATCACTTTTTAGTAATGTAGAATAGATTATTAAAAGGAATATATATACCTTTATCATGAAGAGAACAAAGCTTATGGTCTAATACATACCTTTGAGTTGTTTCTTAAAAAAAATTGTAGGACATCAATTCCAATAGAACTTCTATCATGCTTTGTATTGTGAGGTCTTCTCCATAACCCTTGAGCATTCAACAAGCCTTTCCTAAACAAGGAAAATATGAAAATAAATGTTATTAGCATCTAATACAAATATATTTTAATAAGAGAGGAAAAGAAAATATAAAAATATAATGCATTGAGTAAGATACTTATCTTTGGTAAAATGGTGAGGGATCCTTGTTAATCCAATCTTGAGGAATACCTGTAACTTTATAAAACCAATTCAAAAATGTTCTACCATATCAAGTTAGTACTACAAGCACTAGAAACCAAAGCATAAAGGAAAATGATTCAAAACTTAGAGTAGAGGACTCAGTAGTGTAAGTCCTTTATTTCTGATTCTTCAGTTTGTTCTTCTTTTGAGATCCTTCTTTGCCAACATTTTCTTGATCCATGTTTCTATTTTTGTTCCTAGGATTGTTAAGACAACTATTTCTATAGTGACCCATCTTGTGACAATTGTAGTATTCAGTCTTGGATAGGTCTACCTTCATTCTTGGTCCTTTAGACTTCTTGAAGGCTCCTTTGTTCTTGCGATGAGCGGAATAAGAATTTGAAATTTTCTCCTCTTCATTCTCTTTGTTGGTTACTAATGGAATTTTGACTTCTTCTTGACTACATCCATTCAATAATTTATTGAATCTAGGAGTTTCCTTCCAACTGTTAATCCCTGAAGAAAAGACACTCCAAGAGGGTGGCAATCCAGAAGTGCAGCAATCACGAGATATTTATCAGGTACTATCTCATCTATATCTTGGAGATCATCTCTAATTCCAGCTAACCTTACAAACAAGGAAGCCACAATGTCATCCTTTGTCATTTTCACAGTTCTTAGTTCATTCTTAAGACTTGCAACTTGACCAAGATTCTTAATTGCGAACAACTTGGATAATGCCTCATACATCTCTTGAGAATAATCTATGTTGGAGATATATGGGATGAGATTATCCTTTACTCCGTCTACCATTAGGCTCATGTTAAATATCTTTGTTTATATAAAATTTGATTTTTCCGCATCACTTGATTCGTCTGTAGGATTCTTCACTTTTCCTTTGAGTAGATCCAAGACTTTATTCTTTTCGAGGATGAGATATGTCCTCTTTTTCCATGCCTTGTAATTTGATGCTCCTTCTAATTTGTCTTCTCCCTTTATTGAGTTAGACATGGTTCTTGAATATAGTAGGCTTATCTCCATATACGATCCCCTTTTATGACCCTTATTAAAGTTCTTGAGATTTCCTTATTCTCCTTTCAATAGATCTTCAATATGCCTTTTTCCTTCTTCTTCACCTTAGCTCTGATACCATGTTGGATACAACCAAGTAGTAGTTGAGAAAGGAGATCAGAAGAAAACATCCTTCACTACACCCTGGGGAATGCTCATGTATGCCAGGATGCCATTTGGCCTCATGAATGCAGGGGCTACTTTCCAGAGGGCAATGGATATAGCTTTTGTAGGTGACAAATTTGTAGTCATATATTTGGATGATGTGACTATTTTTTCAGGGTCTGAGGATGAACATTTAGAGCACCTGCAGAAGGCTTTCTTGAAATGTAGAAAAGTTGGGTTATCATTGAATCCTAAGAAATCCTTGTTTGCTCTAGAGGAAGGTAAGTTGCTGGGACATATAGTTTCAAACCAAGGTGTGAAAATTGATCCAACAAGGGTGGAGGCTATACAAACAATTCCATTACCTAGAAGTAAGAAAGATATTCAAAGATTTATAGGGAAAATCAATTTTTTGAGAAGATTTGTTGCAAATTGTGCTGAGATTGTCAGAAAAATAACAGATATGTTGAAGAAAAATGTTGAAGTAAAATGGGATAAAGAAGCGAGAGAATCCTTTGCCAAAATTAAAGAGGCTCTTCAAGAAGCTCCAATTTTGATTAGTCCAGATTATCTGAAACCTTTCCAAATTTTTTCATTTGCATCACCTTCCACTATTGCTGTTGTGTTGTTACAGAAGAACGAAGAAGGAAACGAGCAACTAGTGGCATTTTTTAGTAAAGTCCTCAGAGATGCAGAGCTCAAATATAACATCCTAGAGAAGCAGGTATATGCCTTAGTGAAATCATTGAAAGATTTCAGGACATATGTACTTCATTCTCAAATAGTAGCATATGTACCTAATTCTGCTGTAAATGATGTGTTGATTCAGAGTGATGTAGAGAGAAAAAGAGGAAAATGGATTGCCAAAATCCAAGAATATGATTTTGACATTAAGCCTACTAAGTTAGTCAAAGGTCAGGGATTAGCTAAATTGCTAACAGACTCTAATTTCCAAACTCTGGGAATTAATTTTCTTGCACCATTAGATGAGGTGGTTGAGGAGATCAATCAGATTAAAACAAGGTCATGGATCAAGTACAAATTTCTCTGCTCAGACTGGTATAAGGATATTATTCACTATTTATGTTTTTTTCTCTTGCCTCCCTCGATCAATAGAGAAAAATACAGAGCCCTAAAACTTAAAGCTCAACCTTATGTTATAATTGATGCTAAGTTATATTGGAAAGATCCTGTTGGTGTCTTGTTGCTATGTTTGACAGAAGGAGAATAAATGGAAGTGATCAAGGAGTATCATGAATGTTTGTGTGGAGGTCATTACAGTTGGAAAGTAACTACTCATAAGATTCTTAAATCAGGTTTTTACTAGCCTTTTCTATTAGCTGATGTATACAGAGTTGTTAGAATTTGTCAGAAATGCCAATTGTTTGCAAAAAAGAAAAGGTTAGCTCCTTTACCTCTTCTTCCTGTTTTTATTGAAGAACCCTTCAGAAAATGGGGATTATATTTTATTAGAGAAATTAATCCACCATCAAGTGGGCAGTTTAAGTGGATTTTGACTACCACTGATTATTTTACAAAATGGGTAGAGACAATTCCTACAAGAAAAACAAATGATTTGGTAGAATGAAGTTTTTGGAAGATAATATTTTCAGCAAGTTTGGATGTCTAGTGAAAATAATCACAGACAATGCTCAGGTATTCAACTCAACCAGGTTTATAAGTTTTTGTCAAACTTATAATGTGATATTTTCTTATTCCACAGCATATCATCCTCAAGGGAATCGATTAACAGATTCATCTAACAAGACATTGGTCAAGATCTTGAAGAAAACAATTAATGAGAACCAAAAGAATTGGGACTCAAAGCTGATATTTGCTCTCTGGGCAATGAGAATGACTACTAGAAGATCTACTGGTAAGTCCCCTTATGAGTTAGTATATGGTACTCAAGCTTTGTTTCCCACTCAGTTTGCAAAACCAGTAATTTATTTTCTTCAAGAAGCACAAGAGGAACCTAATGCGTTGATAAGAAGGATGAATAAGGTAATGGAATTGAGTGAAAGCAGAAATAAAGTTAGAGACAATTTGATCACATATCAGGAGAAAATGAAGTCCATTTTTTACAGAAAGGCAAAGGAGATTATGTTCCAAACTAGGGATCTGGTACTAAGATGGGATACCAGAAGAGAGGAGAAGGGAAAACATGGTAATTTTGATCCTCTATGGTATGGTCCTTACAAAATCACTGAAGTTAGATCAAATAACACTTTTTTGTTGGAAAATCTTGATGGGGAAGAGTAGAACTGCCTACTAATGGGCAGTATTTGAAACATTATTTCCAGCACTGAAAATAACAGGTTCATCATTGTACATATTCGGTTTTCCTAATTGTATATTTTTCATCAAGCATCATGTGACTCCATGCACAAAGTGAAGGCACTGATTTGCAGGTTCTTAGTGTTTCATGGCAAAAAACACTATCCCTGGGTGGAGCCAGATGTTGTGGATCATTTGCAATATTCTTTTATTTTCAATTTTGAAAATACAAAAAAATATAGAAAATTGTTAAAACATGTTAAAGTATTAAGGTCTTTATACTTTAGCATTAAAATATTTTGGTTCATCGCATTAGAGTTGAGAGTTTTAATACTTTAAACTTTATACGAGTGGGTCTTGTCTTGAAGATTAAATCTCGATTATTTTATTGAGCAGGATGCGATGACTTCTTCAACCCCGATCAAAGGACTCAACCCGCGGGCACAACAAGCGCACGAGTTAAAATAAAGGGTGCCTCTGCAGTTGACCAGGTTGACTGCGGGATTAACACAGATGAGCGGTGGAGATTGAATGCGGGGGCACAAGCCAAAATAATTCTTCATACCCCAAGACCCCTTGCAGTGACATAAGACGCTGATTTGTTCACATCTATCCTCCACATCAGGTGAACTCAACGGTTCGTTGGCGTGTCATGTCAGCATTTAATTTTAAAAAAGCAACGCCACCTATTTAAGTGAAATTCACATTTTTCCCGAAGCCAGTTTGGATTAAGTTGATAATTGTGATTGAATTGTGCTGCGCCCTGTTCAGTTTTCCATCACCTTATCAAAATTCAGTTACCTTGTAAGTCATCTATCGTCATAGTTCTGAATTATTGCTAAGCGTTCATCTCTGTCGAGTTCTGCTAGTCATATCCCTCTCATGGATATGGAGAGGGATATCCAAGATAAAAATTGTTCCCTGGTTCATCTTCCATTTTACCAATAGGTTCTCTTGAATGACAAAGCCTCTCCGGTTTACGCTGCCATGGTAAAGTCTGGTTTGTTGTCTGCATGTATCCCTAGAACCCATCTTTTTCCTGAATTTATATCTTGGTTGGTTTTCGTTATATATCCTGGAAAATGTTTTGTGATGAATTTTCAAGGAGAGAATGTTTTACAAGTATCTGCCTAGTTAATCCGCCAAGCCCTTTGTTACCCTGAGTCAGAGTCATGTGTTCAATTCTCCGATGATTATTTGGTAGCATGTTATGATAACCTTGCCGTTCAAGACTTCAATTAGCTTATTCATTTTCTAAAGCCTAACACACAGCAATTTCAGCCTGACAGCAAGGATTTTCCTATGGAAATTTTTGATACTGAGGTTTAGCCAGTTTTAAGCAGCATTGCAAAGATTCTGGGTAAAGATGATGACATAATGGTGGAAAAATCAATGTTGGGGATGTTTGCCATGATGATGAAGCCAGGAATGGTGCTAGATATTCCATCCTATTGGCAGGAAGCAGTAAATTCATAGCTAATGAGCCTATCATTAACAGGTTCTTTCATATTTCCTTCATTAATCATTTACTTGTTCTTATATCAAAATGTGGATTTTATGCATCTAGGTCTGAATATTATGGATATGAATAAGAAGAGGCAATCTGTAGTTTTCTGGATAGATATAGTGAGGAGGGAACAAAATGAAACTGGACCGTTTGATTTTGCTAGTTATTTCATGTCAAGTGCATATAAAGTTTTGAATGGAGTTCCTCCCCGCTGTTTTTTACCCAAAGCTCAAGAATTCATGCATTTAGGGGCAAACTGTAAATTTGGAGATTGGTTTGTTTTTTAGGATTATTCAGAAATTAGGTTGTATGGAGCAAGTGTTGAGCCTTATAGACTTCCAGTATTTGTTCCCATGAGGCTATTTGCATTGGAGTTTATTCGACAAAGTCTGAATGTTGATCAAGTTCACTTTGTGCCCATGAAAAAGGGACATATTAACAAATTGCCCATGACTGTAGGTCCTTTCATAGTTAATATGAGACAGGAATTTGAGGAGGTAACTAAAATATTAGATGAGATGCATTTGCTGTTAGGGGAAAGCTGGGCTTATGACCCTCACAGTGTAATTTCCAATAGAAGAGTTGAGAATGGATATTCAACTTTCATTCATGAAAGCATGCCAGATCTAGAGAAGATAGAAAGAAAAGGTGTAATGAGTTCAACAGGTTCAAATATTCAGACTCCCATCATATCAGAAAAGTCTAATGAAAGAAGTAAATAAACAGTAGTTGATTTAGAAGATGAGGTGCAAGGAGCTAAGAAGAGGACAAAGTTTAATGAAGAGCATGGATATAATCAGCCTGGTTTTTCTTTACAATTGGGAGAGGAACAAAATGTTCCTGCTTCACCCAGAAGACATAAGACCTCTCATGAACAAGTGCCACTGATCAAACAGATGTTTTCCCAAATTGCAGAGAGGAACCAGAAGATGAAAGCCAGTATGGAGGCCCAAGCCGAATATCAGATTGCTCCAGATCAAACAAGGCTTTTGACTGCCATGGATCTTGAGAAAGATAAATTCAGAATTTCTCTGTCACACCCTACTGACATGTCAATTGGTTCCTCTAGTAATTTCAATACTGTGAATGTGAAAAAGATCCCATTGTTGGATAAGGTGAACCTACATATGCAAACAGGTCAGTTGATTGTAAATGACCTGACAAAGACTAATGTTGACAATGCCTTAGTCAAGATATTTGCATCATGTTCCTCTTGAGGAATGTATTCTAGCAACATGATTTGGCTCTTCACACAATCTCTAAGATGGTGGTACCAGATGTCATTATGCTTGGACCGATAATGAAAAACTGCATTCAAAGAGTTTGATACAACTCTGATTGTCATAGTAAGTCACTATAGGATCCATCTGATGATAAAATAATCCAAAAAGGGTATTCCTCATCTAGATAGCCTCACAATATGCTTGACTATCATCCATGTGCTCTGATTCTGCTGAACTGAGTGAAACTAATCTCTGCTTCCTGTTGTACTAGGAAACTGTTGTTGACCTGATGCTGAAGATTCCCCCTGATGTGCTCTTCCTGTCTAATGGAATCCCTACCAAATATGCATCTCTAAAGTTGTTATCACTCATTAGTTTTAACACTTTCATTGATAGGGTCATACATGTCATTCACTTAGGTTCATGCTGTCTCATAAGTGATTTTCATGAAAATTTTGAAAAAATTGCATTTGGTGATGTCTACCTTAAGTCTAAAACCCACCTTTAACCATGTCATGTTAGTCAAATCAACCTCATCTCATCTAGTTCTCATCCCCATGCTTTTTAATCACAAAATATTCCACCTGTCAGTTTTACATAGTTTCGTAGCGAATTATATCGCAAATCTAAAGATTTCGCTACGAAACTACCTGACAATTCCGTAGCGAATTTGTCAACAGTTAAACATTTTTCGCTACGAAACTGGGTTTTTTCCTGCAGAATGTCAGAGTGGTGTGAGGTGTCAATTTTCAATAAGACAAAGAAAGGGGTAAAGTCATTTGAGTTTGTTATTATGATTCCCAAACATGCAAAGCCGTATATGTTGTCATCATTGTCTTTTATGGTCACATGTGTCATCATTAAACTCCAAGTTGTCAAAATTACCTTAAAACTTTATCCCCAAGCTACTCTTTGTCATTCAACGTCCAATTATTGCATATGAAGTATCTCTCTGTCATTGTTTTAGAGCTGCTTCACCACGCAAAGCAGGTTGTTGTTTGAATTTGATTATGCAAGTGTCATCAACAAGCGAGGCAGCAAGAAGTATAAAGCATCATGGAATCGAAGAAGAAAACAAATAAGGGTGGTTATTGCATAAGGTATGAGCCTATGGATTTGAGGTTGCTGAATGAAATCCCACTGCTATGTGTTATCACCCTAGTAATTCTTAGGTCATGGGATTTTGGTTTATAGTTAAAGAAAACCAGGGGTAACCAAGAACCTCTTTTAGATTTCAAGATCTAGCCTTCCTGAATTCCGGAGAGGGATCTCTCCTTATGATTTAAATTTGTTTTAGATTTGAATTTTAGGCTAGGTATGATTGAACAATTGGTTTGTTTGAAAATTTTGGTGGGAAATAAGATTACTTGGAGACAAATTAAAGAGGGATCTACTAGTCCATTGGGCTATGGAGTCAAAATGTAGCAAGCAAGACTGAAAGGCAAGGCCAAAAGGATGCTAATGTACTTAGGGCAAGGTAGATAACCCTCAAAGTTTTGAATAGTTTGATTGGATGGGATGGCTTGCTTTCGGGATAAAGGGCAGTGAAGGATCCTTTGATCCAGAAATAAGGAGTAGGAGGTAGAGGTCAAACGGGACTCAGGAGCAACTAAGAATTCCTAGGTCCGGAAATCAACATAAAACATTGAAATGATTACTTAGTTAAGACAGGGAGTTTTTTTACACTTATCCTAAAATAATACTCCTAATTAATCATTCAGATTTGAACACATATATGAAATTGAATGGAACTTCAGAAAGGAAACAATGACATAAATAAATCACTTTACTCATTAGTTTATCACAAGAATCCTGAGTTATGAAGTCCAGTTAGCTGTAGTGTAGTCTGTTGCTATACAATAAACACATAAAGCCTCCAAATCACCAGAAAAAATATTTATAATAATCTCAACAACTTTTATTCCACCCAAAATACTTCAAAGAGTGAAGTACTTATACAAATTCTAAACTAAAATATCTTGAAAAATATCAAGATTGGTTTACAAAATATCTCTAATTGTTTTACATAAATAGAACTTAATTAAAGGACACTCAAAACTAATGCATCTATTTGGCACTATTTTTTATGGATAGGTGATGACAAAGAGGAGAATTCGAATTTGATCCAAGTCTTAGTTGATGATGAGGCATCCAAGTCACTAAATGTTTCCTTTCTTTGTGCATTTTGCTCCAGCAATTCTGCAAACTTGGGGTCCAATGATACCTTTTTATTTCTCAATCCAAAATATATATGTAAAAAGTGAAAGAGGTTATTGTAGATTAATATGTTTTCGAGATAAACTGATTTCAGTTTCCTAAAATTCCTCTCCAGCTGTTCACAATAGGCTCTGCAAAAAGATGTGTAAAACAGAGTTTTACAGAGTCTGAAAAATAGCCTGTAAAGCTGTGCATGTATATATCATTATAAAATAACTATACAAAAAGTGAGATAGGCGTTTGTATATGGGTCTCTTAGGAAAAAAAACCTCCTTCAGTTTTTTAAGATGTATTTCTAATTGGCCACCATCTTCTCTGCAAAATGATGACTTAATAGGAATTTTCTGCAAAGTGAGCTTTCCAATATTGTTTAATATTTCCCAATCCATAATATCTGTTACAAAAGTGAGAGAGGTTTTTGTAGTTGGACACCTTAAGAACATAAACCTCCTTCAGTTTTGAAAAATTCATCTTGTATTGGTCACAATACTTTCTGCAAAACAATGACTTAAACATGATATTTCTGCAAAAATGTTCCTTCTTGTTATGTTTTTATCTTTTCACCTTTTTTGTTCTTTTAACTGTTTTACTTTCACTTTGGATAAAATTCACTGTCGGTGAGAATATTTTCATCTCTTTTTACCATTACCGACTCTGTTTTTACTTTTACTATTTTACCTTGACTGCTCTGGAACTTTGTTTAAACTTTCACTCTGACTTTTGCCTGATACACTTTAACCACTGATAATCTTTGACTATCATGTTTTCAGTGTCATTATGAATTCTGATTTCACTGTTAGCATTCACTGTGCAAATTTCATCATTCTGATCTCTCTCTGACTTGATTTTATTTTTTCTTTGTAAACAAATTGTTTGTTGAATGAAGTTTTTGATTTAAAATATGAGAATTTGGAGCAAACAATTTTGTCAACTAGTATTGAAATTGTTGGCCCAATTTCTTATTTTGATAATAACCTGCAAAAATGAAACAATTTTTTAATGAAATATAGGTTTGTAGGGAGGTGATTTAAGGCTTTTTTGAAAGTCCTGTGGAATGATATCTGTCTGTGGAGGTTTAACTCTGTTTTTTAGGCATTTTGGGTAACTACTGCAAGATTAGACTGTTTGAAGGAGTTTTTTACTTCAACAGAGGGATAATTCAGTAAATTTGGTTAAGGATAGTCTCTTTTGGGTTTTTTGCTCAATTAGGTTTATCAAAGAAATTTTGAGGTGTGAAAACTGGAATAAAACAGAAAACAGGGGTTTTCTGAGTTTGTTTGACTGAGAAACAGGATTTCAAGGCATATTTAGAGTTTCAACCCTTTAAATCTTTGAATTTTGGTCTTTGGAGCTTAGAAACGGAGAAAAATGGCCTTTAAAAGACTGGCTCCAGAACACAAAGCTCCCTCAATTTGCAGGTATTTTGATGTTTTGACAGGGTTTCTGAAGCTTTTGTGGTCGAATTTGGACTTCTGTTGATTTTGTTGAAACAATGTACTTTTTTATGTTAACAGGGTATCTTCAGTTGAAACTGGATCTTTGATGCTGCAGAGGGTAGCTTTAATGGTCTTTCAGATGCAGTCACAATGAAAGTTTAGCTCCGAGGCTATAAATTGGTCAACAGAGGCTCAAAAATGTTTTAAAATAGTCGGGGCGAGAGTTTAACCAGTCGAGAATGCAACTAACAGATATAACAATGATATATTAAAGTTTTTACCTTAATAAACATCATCATATTCAACGTTTATTATAAGTTCATTCAAAGGAGGGAGGTGGATTTGTGAAAAACCACCAGTGGGTTTCGCGTTGCTCTTGGATGGTAAGTTGTATTTCACTTTTGGAACGCGATCGAATAGAAAACTGACACGTAGCTTATGGATGGTTTGGGAAAACAACTTTTATCGCGTAAAATTTTTCCAACTGCGCCTGTTCACTTTTGGCGCGCGATATGGAATGTGCATCGTTGGATCGCGATGGAGGAAGCGAAGGGCCGGGATCTTTCGAAATGTTGTGGGGAAACAAGGTGGGACTGGGCTTTTTGATATGTGCCATTGATTTGGTAAGTGATGATCAACGGTTTGAAATCAATGCGATGAGAAATGGTGAGGCTGGAGGCCGGTTGATCGTGCTCAATGCGGATCGTTGGATTAGGATTATAAAAATGATCGGAGGGTGATGGATGAGCGTGAGGGCGCTGGGTTATTTGATTGGATAATGAGGCTTTTTATATATAAAAGGAGTTTATATATATGGAGTGGAATGCATGGGGGCGTGTTAATAGGATTTTAACCAAGGTTTAATATGCACGTTGTAAAGCGGAAAATATATACCTAAGGTTTATGCTGTGTGGAGGGCAGATGAAGGGGTAGTAAATCAAAGGCTTAATGTAATAAAACTTTGGTTAGAAACAATATATGAAGCATCGGAAAGGGTTTTTAATTTTCATTTGATACATCGTATTCTGAAACTTTCTTTTATATCTTATTATATAGTTATTCCAAACCAATTAGGCTAAATAACTATAGGGGAGTCAGGATATTTCTTTATGGATAATTTTCATTTCAAAGGAGTAGCTTAGGGATTCAATTTAAACATGTGCATAATAACTTTGACATAAAAAGCTTATAATAAGGGGTTTTTTGGGATAATTAATAGAAAGAAGTTATATTAATAGGACTAGGATTTTCTATGGGGAGTTAATAAAATAAGTTAGGTGTTATTATGAAAAGGGAAAGTGTGTACTCAAAAAATACAACTATAACCAAGAAAAGTGAAGATTAAAACCAAGCTTTTATTGTAGTAATTTCATCACTTCAACTTAGGATAAAATGCCATTTTGAGGGTTTTATGCTTCATGAGATGTAGGAAGTTAATCAAATGAGGGTTTTAAGTATCATTAAGTAAAAATGGGGTCTTTACTTATGATTTTTCATGGCAATGAATGCATGAATGGAAAATGATGTGATTTTTGGGATTAATATAGAAACTTAACACTTTCAACTAGTCAGTCACCGAGCCTTGGGTCCGATCCCAACAGAAGTCAGGGAAATGCCCTGAGCCTCTTTGAATGATAATCCAAAATGTCAAATAGCTACGGGGGGAAGGGAAATTAGTAATTTATATCCTGGTGAAGATATTTACAATGATGTTTCCCACTTTATTCTACCTACCCAATCATATCTCCTAACATTTTTTCTTCAATTTTAATGAGGTGCATTTGAGCTATCAACCTTACAACATTTATTTTTTTAAAAAGCAGTAAAATATCTAATTCTATACTTATTTCATCTAAGAATCCAGATTAAACTGTTGGATTCTTTTATTCTCTATCTAACTACTGAATTGTCATGATTAAACTGTATGACAATTCCTTATTCACTATCTACAACAAGTAAAATTGAAACATGACAAGTCAAGATTAAATTGTTCAACTCATCATGGATTATGGCATTTATTGACACTCTGCCATAATCAACTGTAAAAAGTAAAAGTAGTGGCATTTAGACTTGCTCATTTTCATGTTTTATTCATATATTTCTTTTGGGGTATATTATTTTTTCTGAGTCCTTTGATTTTTCTTTTAGGACTTTTTAATCTCTTTTTGATTTTATTTTTTAACAAAATATGGGAAAATAACTTGCAGAAAGCAAATTTTGTACATATTTACAAGACTACCATCAGTCAATTCAAAATTATGAATCCTATATTTATAGGTTATCAGGAAGATGGGCTGCCTACATTTTGCTAGAAATTGCAGGGTTTCCATGCACATGTATCCAAGAATTTGCCACAAATTTTACAGGGACAACATCAAAAGTTGGGATTTTGAATTTCACAGTGTCACCAGATATCATCTACCAAGCTACAGAAATTCCTATAAGTGGTGAAGAATGGTTCAAAGGCACAAAGTTCAAAATTCAAGGCTGTGAAGAGTTTCTCAAGCAGGAGCACAAAGGTGCTGATATGACCAATGGCATCCCCAAGGGTTATATGAAAGAGAATTATGTAAAGCTATTGCTAGTGATCCAAAAATACTT
Source organism: Pinus albicaulis (assembly GCA_034641835.2). NCBI lineage: Eukaryota > Viridiplantae > Streptophyta > Pinopsida > Pinales > Pinaceae > Pinus > Pinus albicaulis. Next base: position 150,144,250 of record CM076575.1, read on the forward strand.
CACCTTCGAAGGGAGATTCCACATGGTTTATTCTTATCATATTAGAGTCCTCCTGAATTTTGTTGGTAAGCAACCACTTGACCTACCCTTATTTTTATATAGGAGGTTGGGAAATATGTCAGATAAAGTTCAAGTCAAGACATAAGGTAATGAAGCATCAGTATTTCACCATGGTCTGATAAAACTGTTAGTGTTGGAAGATTTGAAAAGGTTAAACAGAGATTGGACCTCTTTTCTTTTTATGAGTGGTATGAAGTAGATGCAGTGACTCCAAAGAAAGTTTCAAAACCTAAAACTACTACATATCTAGCTGTAATAGAAGAGATTGATGAAGAAGGAAGACAATTTCATGCAGAAACAATGGACATTAGAGCGATTGAGGCATTGGCCAAAGGAAATTTGGAAGACATCCTCCATGCAATAGATATTGTGGAGTCCCCATTAGTGCAGGCAAAATACATTGAAGGTGATGGAATAAAATTTAAGAAAGGTAAGTCTGTCAAGAAGTTGTATTTTTCAGGAGAGGATGTTGGCTTCATGTCTCAGCCAAGGAAGCCAATGACCAGGTCACATATTAAAAATAAGGTCATGGAAAGCAAAGGAGAAGAAAAATTAAGTGAAGGTAAGCAACCAGAAAACATCATAGATTTATCCCCAACAGCAGAAGAAGTTGTCACTATGCATAGAAAGGGAAAGGAGAAGATGGTTGGAAAATCAGAAACAAGACTCCTCATAGAACAACTAAGAGAAGCAAGAGAATAAATACTTGAGTTAAAGTTGGAAGCAGAGAAGCATGGGTCTGAAAAGGCCGAGTTTGATCAAATGATGAAAACATGGGACAATCAATTCTCAAGTGTTTCAGAATCTATGAGTAATGCTAAAAGACTGCTGAAAATGACCCAACCTCTAAGAATTATGGCCAAACATACCAGGAATATGAATCTGCACTTGCAAGCTGAAAATAGATCATTACAAAATCAAGTGGAATACCTTCAGGAGCAAATGGACATGATTCGAGATGAACTAGAGAAGAGAGGAGTGAAAATGAAAGTGATTGAAAAACCTGAAGGTCAACCTATTGTTAATGAAGATTAAACACCCAAGGACTGAAGAGTTGAGCTGAGATATTTTTGTTAAGGTTTATAGTTTGCAAGTGACATAAATTTTGGCTTAGAAAATCAATTTTTGAAGAAAGTTACAAAATTTGCAATTTCTACCTTATTAGGCAGTTTCGTAGTGAGCTCCAGGCTTGAAGGTTGAAAAATGCTACGCAATTTCTGAAGATTTATTTTGTCCTTTAAAATCAGTTTTATGAAGAATTAAGGAGGGAGTTTGATATTATTTAGATATTTTGACTTGACAAATGCTTTTTGACTAGTAGAGGTGGCAGAAGGAAAGGTTAAAAGACAAAAACCATCTTGCTACTAAACTACGCTACGAAACTGCCTAAAGATGCTTTGTTATGTAGTGAGGTGTTTTTGAAGGTTCGAAAGGCATATGGAAGACCAGCAAGCCACGTGGAGGCATCCAAACAGATAAGGAGACATCTCAACAAATATTCATCACTTGACATATGTGCCACTCATACAAAACAGCATGAAGACAAAATTATAGTTATTGTTGATCATTTCCTAGAAAATAGGACAATTGTTGCTAAATTATTGGAAAGTACATTTATGTCTTATGTCATGGAGAATTCCATTCGAGCATATGATCTTTATTTATGTAATGTTCCCACTATTAGATAAGTGGAGGAAATGAACGTAATTAGAGTCCCATTAGGAGAGAAACTCTTAAATGAATAGGTGTCTTTTTTTGTTCCATAAATAGAGTTTCAGTTATGATTTGCTATCAGAGTCAAGGTTCGATGATCCAACATCCTATATATTGTAATAAGAGTCTATTTATAGACAGAATATCGAATATCAAAGGGTTTGAGAGAATTGTACTACACTGCTATTTTTGTGAAACTTTTAGCTTCAGTAATATACAGTGGATGTTTTGGCCCTCTTCACCCGAGATTCGAATGAAGTGTTCAATGAGTTATTTGTCTTGTATCTTTCATGTTTAATATCTGCAGTTAGTTTATATCTAATTACTCAGACCTCATGGAAACATGCTTTGACTTCCTTTAGATGTTAAACTTCTGTTTTCTTCCTGTATTGTATATGTGTACCATATTTTCATTGAAACTTCCATTTGCCTCAGTTTCCACAAGAAGGATTATTTCATTGACTTGTCTGATGTTGACTCCATTTTCCCAATGGTAGCAGTCCTTTAAATTTTCAACCTGAAATCAATCATAATCAATTTACACTCATAGAGTTATCCATCTAATTGAGTTTTCACTGAGAATCATAAGTTACCATGAGAGAGCCCTCTCATATTTTAGAGGCTAACCTTCAGTTCAAAGTTGGTTGAAACAGTTACTCTAAGTACCTCGGAGAACCCCTTGGTGACAACTCTGGCCTTGTGTTTCTCGACACTCCTATTTGCTGCTTGCTTCACCTTGTAGATCCACCTGGAACCTACCACTGACTTGTCCTATGGAGTTGGGAAAACTTCCCCAAAATTGTTTCTAATAATGGAATCATATTCATTTATCATGGCATCAACCCATATTGGTTGCTTCACTTCTTCCTTGAATGAGGATGGCTCAATCTCTACATTCTCGCTCATTAGAGCCATGTAGCTAGTGTACCGATCTGGTGACCTCCTCTGCCTGCGCTGTGATGTGGGTGCTCCCACATTATCTCTAGCATCATGCATCAATATGTTGGCTTCTTTGGTATGCATCAATCTATTGGCTTCTTTTGTGTGCTTCCTTCCATATTTGGACGTCTCTGCATGAGTGGGTTCTTCCACTCTTTTCTCCTCTAATTGTGGTTGCTCCACAACATCCTAATGTTCTTTATTTGGAGCTAAATGCTCCTTAATTGCATGCAATTGAAGCTCCATCTGAAGGGAACATGTCATGGCCTTCTCTTCATCGATTGTCACATATCTATGAACAAATATCATCCTATGATATGGCAAGTACAACTGATAATTGTGAGGTGTATCAACTTACCCCACAAATCCCCACAAATATTCCCAACTCTATTATTAGTTCTAGTTTTTTCCTTGCATCCTTGGTAACATGATAATAAACTGATGAACCAAATATCTTGAAGTGTGCCACATTTGGTTTCTTACTTGAAAAAGCTTCTTTTGGTGTACTCATCCCGAGAACTCGATGAGGACTCCTATTCTACACATATACAATTGTGTTGCATGCTTCAGCCCATAAGTGCAATGGTAGGCCCTGATAATTCCACAATACTTTTATTCTTCCTTTCTGCAACCCCATTATACCGTGGGTTATGGGGTGCTATTAACTTCTATTGAATTCCTTTTGATGACAAAATTTCTTGAACTCATTTGACACATATTCTCCACCATTATCGCTCCTGAGAGCCTTCAACGTCCTACCTGTGTCTTTCTCAACAAGTGCTTTCATTCACAAAATATTGAGAATGTCTGGTCCTTCTTCTGCATGAAGAATATCCAACACTTACATGATAAATCATCTACAAATATAACATAATACCATTGCTTGGACGTGGAGGCTGTCGAGAAGGGTCCACACACATCTGAGTGAACTCTTTGAAGTATCGCTTACACTCGACTGTCCTTATCATGAAATATGACTTTTGTGTACTTCCCAAATATACACCCTTTGCATGCACCACACTGCTCTAGTTCACCCTTGGGAAGTCTTGTAGAAATATGTTGCATGGTATTCAAAGCTTTGTGGTGCAAATGGCCGAGACTCCTATGCCATAATTCATTGATGTCTCGACTTTGCACATTCTCTGGTTTTGTGCTCAAGGCAACATAGTCTTCTACATACAATTTGTATAGGTTCTTCCATCGAACCCCTATCCGTTTCACTTTTCCCGTGGCTATGTGACGAAGGAAAGCCTTTCCTTTGTACTAAATATCACATTATAGCCACTATTTTCCAACATAGCAACTGAAACTAAATTTTTCTTCAGACCCAGAACATACATGCATCTTTTAATGTGAGAGGAGAACCAGAATCCCTCTGAAAAGTAACAATATCGATATCGGTTGCGCTATAAGTTCATCAACTCCCATATTGATGTGCATATGGAGGTCCTTCTCCTCCAACTCACTGAATAATTATTTGTCACTGTTCATATGGAATGAGGCTCCACTATCTAGATACCACACACTACCCATAATTGATGTCACCGTTCATGCAATTTGGATGAAATACTACTCAAATTGTGAAGTAAGAGATTCACTCTCCACTGCTCCCGAGGGCTTCTTGTCGGCCTTCTTGTGTGGACACTTTGTGGTATATTGTCCCAGCTCATGACATTGAAAACATTTAATCTTTGACAAGTCCTTCTTCTTGCCCGCCTGACCAAAAACTATTTTGGATTGAGATTTCTTCCCTTTCCCTTTCTTTGCCTTTCCAACCAAGGCACAATTCTTCTCATCATAATAATTGGATGAGGTTCCTCCTCTGGTGTTTCGCCTTATCTCTTCTTGCACCAAGTCATATCACAAACGCTCCCACTATGGTAGCTTCTCCTTCCCATTTATAGAATCTTGTTAGCTGTGCCAACTCTTGGGAAAGCCTAAAAGTGCTAGGTTGATCAAATCATCTTCGGAAACTATAACACCAACACTCCCAAGCTCATCTCGACATTGTGTGAACTTACTCAAGTACTGTGGTATTGTGTTTCCATTTTCTATCTTGATTTTCCGAAGCTTGTCCTTTAGTGCCAGCTTCTTGTGGTCACTACTATTCTAAAACAAGTTTGTCAAGGCATTCCACATTGCATATGGAGTCTCCTTCCCATGGAGGTTTCAGACAATATGATCTCGAACTCCTTCTAGTAAGGTCCTTCTTGCCTTGGCTACATTCTTCTTCCACTCTTCCAAATTATATGCATAAAAAAGTGTTGGTTTCAGAACATTGCTATCCATGTATTCCTTCAATCCACTATCTTCCATGACTACTTCGATTTGGTCGTTCCAAGTAATGTAATTCGAGCTTCCCTCAAGGGAATACTCTAGCCTCATACCATAGAACGCCATCCTAATCCCGCTGATAGCTTTGAAAAATAGATCTACAAAAATAGTTCCTTCTACAAAGACAAACTCATATTCTTCTCTTCTATTGTGATTTCATCTCTGATACCATGTAGAAATTCCTTGTATATTCGAATTGCTAATTTTAATTCACTAAAACAATAGACTTGAATATACTCTACCAACCGTGGAAACAATTAACGATCGCGAAATCATGAAGCATACAAGAGAAATAATTCAATCAACACGTTACACAATGATTTCTTGGGTAAAGAAACAATTAAAAATCCCTACTATCTATATATTGTATTAGACAGAAAATATGAGAATATTACAATGCTTTGCTTAAGCCCGAGCAACCTCTGCACTATCTCTATCTGTGTCACTACTTCCTAAACAAGACTTGGCCAATACTTAACCAAATTTATGCTTGCCAAATTCTCTATGTCCTTGCACTGTTCAATTAGGAATTAACCCCTATTATTTAGGGAAATTCCTCAAACATAATTGTGCAATCCATAATAGGCCTTCCTTTGACTGCATGCACCACTTGTACAATTTGGATGATTATACAACTGATAGTAACCTTCCTATGAACTCCAATATTAACTGGGTAACTCGTAGATCACACATGCATGAGTTATTTATGGCTGATTTATTAGTTAACTTGTTGAACACTGAAGCTGCACTCCACTACTAGACCTCCTACTAGTTCCTCCAACAATTGGAGCTAGTTTAACTCACTTTAACTTAGTGAAACTGAGTTAATTAATTACATCTCAAAATTAACTCAACCTGGGATCCTATAAAGTAGGAGCCACTCTACATAACTCAAGTTAGACCCTCAACTCAAATTCGCTGAACCAACTAAGTCAAACTAACTTAGTTAACTCATACAAGTTGTCATGTGATGTGGAATTACAAAGTTTCTTCTAATTTAATTAAAGGGAAAATAAATTTAGAATCTTTCTTGGTGCGACCTTCAACCCTTGGTTTATATGAGGGAATTGTATTGCAGTTGGGGATTATTATTCTGAGTGAGAAAGACATATGAGACCTTGTTAAAGCGAAGAAGAAATTACAAGTAGGTTTTATCTCTTCTTTTTTTTGGATAATATAAAAGGAAGGATTGGTCGTTTCTCCATGGTCTTAGCCAAAATTGGGTGAACCACACATATTCGTGTCTCTCTTGTTTTATGTTTTTTTTTGTGTTTGTGTTTCCGCAATATTTTATGTGTTTCATTGTTTCGTTAATTATTTTCAAACAATCAAGGGGTTTATAATACAATGAACCCACAATTGCTATTGCCTTGAACATAAGAAGGCTAAGGGGTTCTTGCATGTGGTTATTGCTTAAAGGTTCATTTACTAATTAGAATATGGATGTGATAATGATTTAGGAAAGTACATGATTAGGGGACGAAAGAAGTGGAAGTAATGTCCTCTTATTTAAAATATTGGTCCTTGTGTTCATTAGATTGATATGGAAGGTCAAGAGGAATAATAATAGGTGGAAATCATCAACTAAACTTATTACCTCATGATCTCTAGTTACATGTATCTAACACAAATTATGGTGAAGGACTTGGGGAAATTTTTTTGTGTCATCAATCTTTATGGTCCTTATGGAGAAAGAAACACATTTTGCAACAATTTAGATTACAAGGCATAACAAAAAATGATAAGTTATTTTGGGGGGTATTTTAAACTTGACAATATAGGCATTAGAAGAATGGGGAAAGTTCTAGATAGGATCCTATAGCTAATTACTTATCTTAGATATTGAAGAACTAGAATTTTATGATGTGGAACTTACTATGTTGGTTCCAACATGGAGAAATTTTATAAGTGGCTGAGATAGGGATTTAGAAAGGTTAGATAGATTCTTGGTAGTGAAAAACATTTTAGAGGAAGTGGGTAAACCAAAATCATGGGTAGGGAATGGAGGATCTTTGGATCACCTATCTATAGTGCTCCAAAAAGAACAAGAAAATAACAAACCTTTAGGGCCTTTCAAATTTAACCATACTAGCTAGAAGAAGAAGGATTTATAAATTTTCCTATTTCAAACTAGACAAAGTTTGAGCCAAATGTATGGAGACAACTTGTATCAATTTGAAAAAAGTTAAATAATATTGTTGATTTAACAAAGAAAAAAGCTTGAAATTTTCAAAAAGAGCCTATAAAGAGTAAGGAACAAATAAAATTAGAAAAAAAATGTATCTTTAAAGATAATACTAAATTAAAGTTGTAAGAGGGACTCAAATGGAAAGAGTTGGAATAGGAAGAAGTAGAGTGGGAATTGAAGTGCAGGGTTATTTGGCTGGTGGAGTGGGAAGAAAATACTAAAGTCTTCCAGAATTATGCATGACATAAGAAGAACATAAATACTATATGGGAGATACGAAAGAAACAAGGTTCGTAAGTTAGAACTTCCTTGGAAATTGCAAAAGGAGGAGTAAACCAGTTCAAAATTTTATTCCAAGAACCCACTAGGTTTAACATAGCATGGGTACTAAAAATAGCTTCATTGTTTCCAAGTTTGGTTGATGAACAACAAAAGAGAGATATAGATGCATAAGTAACAAAAGGGGAACTTAAATCAATGTTATAATTTTTTGAAAATGCACAAAGTCAAGGTTGGAATGGGTGGACAACAAAATTTTCTTGGGTTTCTATGACTTTTTAAATGAAGAGTTGTTAAGAGTAATTGAAGAATATATAGTGTCAGTGAAAGAATTGGATGCCTTGAATGAAACATTTATGTCTCTAATTTCAAAGAAAAATAATCTAGATTCTTTTAAAGATTATAGGTATTTCTGAGCAATTTCAAGTACAAGATTATAACAAGAATATGGCTAGTGGGCTTAAAGGTTTTTTCTCTAACTTTACTTTGGAAAAACAATTTAGCTTTATTCACAATACACAAATTCATGATGTGATGAGAACAACACATAAAGGTTTACACATAATAAAGGTGCCAAAAATTCCAACAATTTTGATGAAATAAGATTTAGCCCTTGCTTTTTTTTCTAAATTAGGCTACTTCTATTATATCATACAATCCAAAATATTACAGTCCTCATCCTCCGGAGTTGGCAAGCCAGTTCCGGAGGGAAATTTCGTTTCCAAAACAACAAAAAAGGGGTTGCCCCAAATGGGGAAACCAACCCAAGAGAAGAGTACAAAGAGTCTAGAATATGCTGCCCATAGTGGGAAACCAACCTTGTACATTACATGTTTAAGACAAAACCAGAAAAATAGTAGCAGTGAAATAGTAGAAAATTGACTGGAATGAAAGAGAAGCACCCAGAAGTTAAGCAAATGGAGTATTATCATCCTTTTCTGGTGGTTGGAATGACTCCTCAATTCTGTACGCATATTCAGACTCGTCGTCCTCCTACTTGGACGCATGGGCTGTCAATGGAGGAAGAAGTGTCACGTGGGCATAAGGTGAACAAGAGGAAGCCGCGTGAGCCTCAACACCCGCGCTGGTGCCATCCTCGTCCGAGCTCGAGCTGATTGTTGTTCGAGGCCTGCTAAACCTACAAGGCCACCATCTTGCGGGGGGAGAAGGGGGAGGTGGGAGAGATGGTGGACTTGCGACATATTTTCCTGGAGAAAAGACCGGAGCCAAAGGCTTTAAATGGAGATTCAGAAAGGTGGAGAGACAGGCGAGCAGTCAGATTAATGGGGTCCAAGATTTCTGGCTCTACCCAGTCAACCGAGAGATTCATCATCCTGTTTGTAGAGGCAGAGATGGGAGGCCTGGAGGGAAGACTGCGTCCACCGCCTTTGCGGCACCGTGTAGCAACAAAACTAGTATGTTTGTTGACTTAATAGCAAAATACACAAGAGGTATTTTAAGAATAATATTTTATTAATAAATGTATGATAAGATATAATAAGATGATTGAAAGTTACAATGAGGCCCTGCTTATATACCTATGCAGGTGGCCTTTCACGAACAGGCATGTCTTTTAGACATGCCTTTTCAGCTAACTAACAACAACTTAACATAATCACTATTTGATTAGTTAGTAATTACGCCGGAGGCGTTTTCTTTGCGGGCTTGGGGTGAGCAAACACTGTTCACCCCAGCCAATAGGAGAAATACCGTACCGCCCTTCGCACTAATCAAAATTTTCCACGTGGAGATCAAAATGAGATGGCTGTGGTTTTGCTTGCGGTTGGACGCGGTTAAGGGCAAGGCATATGCGCAGAAAGCGGTCTTCATGCTCTTCGGCCTGAAATCGTTCACCACTTCGACGACATAGAGGACCGTGAAGTAGAAGCAATTAACACTGGTTCGCTCCGTGGCATTTTTATTCATCCCCAACAATCTGGTGATAACTTGCTGAGTGCCATCGTTGCATAAATTGCAAGCAGCAACGCCCAGCTGTTAACCAGAATTGGGCCTTTTCCAAAGCTTTTCCATGCATGTTTCTGATAAGGTACTTTCACCATTGGCAACATATGATGTCGGGATCCAAACACTCCTCAGGAAAGCGTCGCAGGAACTGTAACAGGCCCTCGAAGGGCAATTTCAACAAATCATCTTGAAAGTGCCTGAGCAACTCCAAACCCACTTGCAAAACAGTTTTCTGTGCGCCCTCATAGACCAAAATGTCCCAAATCCTAACAGCCAATGGCAGAGGCAAATCTGCAGAGAAAACATTCATAAACCACCCACTAGCATACATGCAGGGCGTGAGCACTTGGTTTTGAAAATGCCTACCCAGCTCAGGCAACTCTTCTTTCACCAGAACTTCAAACTCAAACAAATATTACTGTTCCCATTATTGTCATGGTAATTTGTTCTGCTCTCTATATAACGAAACGCCTTTGTGTTTATTGTTCACATTATTGTTATGGTTTGTACAGTTGAGAAAGAAATGTCTGGGTCTGGTTTGATCATCCCCCATAGATTAGAGCATCTGCAAGCTGGAACTATCAGGTTGGACCTGTGAGTAAAGACCGAAACCCTGTGTGGAAGAGCAGAACCTCGATGAACAGTGAACGCAGGTTGGAGTGAACTTGGCAGTTTGATCGCACCGCCTTTGTAGGGTAAGCAGTAATTGGGAAATCAGCGCGATCCCATAGACTGGGTGACGCGTGTCCCTGAGCAAATTTGAGAAACCGCTCTTATCGAGAGTTAATGATCGTGCATTTAGCCTGCGCGATATTCGTTGGATCATAAGGAGCAGTGCGACGTGCTCTCCACCGTCAGATGATTGACAAAGTTGCACAGCCAAAGAACCAAGGTGCGTAGGTTCGGCTGCTGTGGCGACACAGGCGCCTTCCATTGAGCTCCGTTGCAACATCCAAAACTCCAACTCATCCATCAAAGTTAATGGATCCGGATTGATCGAAGAAATCCCAGACTCTGCTTAATTTGAACCCGTCAGTAAATCACACTGGCATTCAACTCAATCCTACGTCTTCAACGATACTTTTTTAATTGTAAACCGTTCGATTCATTGGGGTAGCCTAGAATTTTAGTCTCAATCTTTTTGTACATTTCGTATATGGAACCGTATGATACGAATCTGTAGTCGTTCTGGCTTTGGCGTGGACGTGATGCCGCAAGTCATGATGAGCTGGAGATAGTCGGTGGAGAATTTAAAGCCGATGGACTAATGTATTAAATCATTTTAATAATGTAAAAAAAAAAATTATTATAACAGTGGGGCATAAATTTTAGGTGAGCACAAAGTATATAGTATTTAATGTTTCGATTGTCAGGTTGTCCGTCATCGTTTGTGAAATTATTTGGATCCGACGGACAATACACACCTCAGTATTTAAAAGGCGAATTTTTTGAAAGTTTTTTGGTTTTTTTCTTTAATAGGATTTATCGTGATAGTTAATTTTTTCACAATCAAACTGTCTTGGAGAGTTTTGAGGCTAAATTCTTCACAATCAAAATCAAATTTTTAGGCTAAAATTTTCATAATCAAATTCAAATTTTTAGGCTAAATTGTTCACAATCAAATTAAGCTATGAGCATCGAGATATTGCCTTTTAATACAGTTTACAAGGGCAGGATTTCTATTAATATTCGAGCGCTTTATAAAAGAGGAAGATGGCCTCGGCGCATTATTCAAAGGATATTCATTTGTTTTTATTATTATCGAATAAATTAAATGTTAAAAATAATTAAATAATATTTAAAGTTTGAATTTATATATTTATTTTATTTTTAATAATTAAATGCTATGATAAGAAAAGATTAAAAAATAAAAAAATAAAAAAATAAATTAAATAAATAAATAAAATATGAATAAATAAATAGAAATAAAATAAAATAAAGATAAAATTAAAATTAAAAATAAAATAGATGAAAAAAATTCTTAATTAAAAAATAAAATAAATAAATAAATAGAAATAAAATAAAATAAAGATTAATAAATAAATAAATAAAATGAAATAAAAATAAAATTACATAAATTACAATTTAATAATATTAAATTAAAAATTATTATTTTTATTAAAATAAATATAAATATTTAAAATTCAAATTATAAACTTTGATCATTTGGTTGACTCTTTTTTTAAATAAAATAAATTACTTTTTATTATTTGAGGCAACCTAGCCGTTGTTTTACAAATGGCAAGTAGGAGCTATACTTTCTATTTAAAGAGGTTACTTGATCAGATTCTCCATCTTGTCTTGATGATGAACCACACGGGCAGGGTTTACCGCCTTAGACAAACTTAAAGGTTCTATGGGCAAACAACGTATGATAATGGGTTCGCTCATCCTATTCGGCCTTTTGCAAATCAAAATGAGCACACTCAATTCGACCACCTAGACATAACATCAAGGACAGACAGAGAAAATACGAGAATTTCACATCAAGGTCTCATTGCCTTCTTCATATATGAGGATTCCATCAGTCTCGAGGATGTGCAGGGCATTTGAATGGCCAGTTTGTGACATGGTGTCAGGTTGCTTCTTTAGTATACAGTATAGATAGTTTGAACGTGAAAAGAATCGAGACATTAATAGCTATAGGCTTTCCACCTTAGGTGATCGTATTTCTACTTACCATTTATGATTATCTGTTCAACTTTGGATTTTCTTCTGTTAAATCACAACTCAGTTTTTGCCCTTCATATAGCACAAAATGAGTCACATCTCCTCCATCCGGCGTTCCCTTGCACCCCGGTGCAATTGCTAGTTATATTTATTCTATTTTATACAAAATATATTTGTTACATTGCCTCTTCCTTCAGAAGCTTTGTTCTCAAAGCTATATTGTTGGCAATTGTCTTCATCTTGCGGTTATCATATCGGCATATGTGACCTAATTTCACTGGTACCTCAACTTGTATAAATTGTTGGGTTTTTATTATTATTATTATTATTTAATAATTTTAATTTTTTTTTTTTTTTAACTGTAACGGATATGATTTTATTATGTTAGAAAGATTATGGGTCTTTGCCGAGGCAGCCCCTTTTACAAAGCAGAGATCTATCTATTGCATCTAAAAGTCAATAAGTATTTCAAGGCATTTGGACAGTGCTTATATTGTTTACAATGATCTGCCCTTTCATGAGCGAGCTGCCTTTGTTTGCCATCTCATCTGCTTCGTTGTTTGACGTTCTCAAAAGGTGATGAAGTTTACACTTGTCAAAGTCTCGAAGGACTCTCTTCAATCTGTCCAAAGTTTTGTTGAGGCTGGCATTGCTGAACGGAGTCTCCGTGTTTATATTTTTTATTATCAGTTCTGAATCACCGAAGACTTGGAGCACTTTGATTCCCTTATCTCTTGCGATAAGACAAGCTTTTAGGAGCCCAAGGATCTTTGCGTGATTGTTGGATTTCTTGCCAAGTCCCCAACAGAACCAATCTTTGGAAGACCCACCGGGAGAGTAAATAACTCCACCCGCACCAGCAGCACCGGGGTTCCCCTTGAACGCCCCGTCGAAAAAGATAGTGGAAATGTTTTGGGACCTCCACCAATTTTGAAAAAAATCATCCTCATCTCTTATGCGCCATTCAGGCTTGTCACCTTGTGGGGGTTGAAGGTACTTACGTGGATGGGTCGCAAGCATACCAAGCCAGCGCTTTTCTTCGGGCAGTAGCAAATGATCTTCTTTAAAATACTGAAATTGGGCCGCTTCCAGGAGGAAGGACTTAGCTTTTGCAGCAACCTGCAGAGGGGTATATAGCAGCTCTTTAAAAATCCTCTGATTGCGGGCCAACCAGATCTGCCAGCATACATATTTGGGGAGCGCTATCGAGATTCTACGCCAGAAAGATTTGGAAGGGATTCGATGGGGATAGTATTGATTCCAAGAGGCAAAGAGGTCTGCTACTGAGTTCTGCAAGGGGGCTGGAATCTGCAAGTCCTGTAGAGTGAGAACCCAAACCTCTTCAGCAAATCTGCACTCCATGAAAAGATGCTGGGCTGTTTCGAAGTTGTTACAACATAACACACATCTGTGAGGCCCGGCTATTTTCCTTTTTTCCAGATTATCTCCCGTAAGCTACTTGTTATGGACCAAGGTCCAGAAGAAGAAGTTTACTTTTGGAAGGGAAAGCGGATCCCACACATTCTTCCAAAACTCCTTAGTTTGACTACTATTCCTAATGACCTGTAAAGCATTATACCCAGCTGCGGTGGTATAAACTCCAGACTGTCCCCAGCCCCAGCTATCTTTTTTGGATCTGCAAACAGGTGCAACATCATCCAACAGTTCGACTAGCAGTGCTTGTTGATGGGCAAACCGTGCTGGCACTCTATGGAAATCCCATCCATTCCAGTCTCCACGCTGGTCCCAGGTCGATATGTCATACAGTCTGTTTACACCTACGCGCTCCAGCCAATTCCTGAGGTCTGCAATGTCATCCATCTGAGCAAGTGGATCACTTCCCATTATACTGTCAAGCCATAAATGCGTACGCTTGCCGTTCCCTGGAATCCTGTAGATTAATTTTTTGAAAAAGTTGTTGCTTTTACAACATAATTTCCAGACCAGCGTGCTATTGGGTGCACTAGCTGTCTGTAGGTTGGAGAGCGCGTTATTGGGACCATACTTTGAGCGCAGGGTAACACTGATTGGATGAGAGGGCTCATTGAACAACTTCCACAAAATCTTTCCTCCCAAAGCAAGATTGACAAGCATGGGATCTCTAATTTGCAGGTCGCCTTCAGACAGTGGCTTTTTGACCACATCCCAGTTAACCAGATGCATTTTTCTCTCGTTGACTTTCCCTCCCTGCCAAAGAAAATCTCTGAGCAACTTGGAGATCTGCTCCATCACATTTCTTGGTGCAAGGAGGAAAGTCGCTTGGAAGATTGGGAGTGCAGACATCACAGTTTTAATTAAGATTACTTTACCTCCCTTAGTTAGCCAGTTGCCTCCCCACGCAGCAATTTTGGATTTAATTTTTGAGATTATGTCACTCCATAACGATCTCTTGTTAACTCCAGAAGTTATGGGAAGACCAAGATATTTAAACCTGTCCCAGTTTGCGTGACCTTTAAACCCAAGAAGAGCAGAGATTGCAGTGAGTTCATTCTGGTCTATGTTCCAGCTATATATTTCGCTCTTACTCTCGTTAACCAAGGCACCTGAAACTCTGCAGTACTTTCTGAGGACTGAGTCGAAAGCTCTGGCTATTTTGATGGAGGCTCCTCCGAGTAGGAGAGAATCGTTGGCAAAGAGAGCATGGTTCAATGGTTCAGCTCCATTAGAAGGTTTGAGGCTCGGAATATGACCTGCTATTCTTTCAGCAGTAAGCTTACGACTGAGGGAATCTGCCATTATGATATACAGGAAGGGGGAGAGAGGGCAACCTTGCCTGATACCTCTCTGAGCTTGGAAGAAGTTAGCGGGTCTGCCATTAACTAACGGAGCAATCCATGGACTATCAATGCAGGCTTTTATTAAATGGACAAAATGTATCGAAAAACCAAAGGAGAGCAGGACCTTAGATAGGAAATTATGATTAACTCTATCAAAGGCGTTTGCCATATCTAGTTTAATCAACTTGCCTTTCTCCTTTCATTGCTTACTTGAGTGTATTGTCTCCTGAACTTGGATCACGTTGTCCAGAATATGCCTACCCTCCACAAAGCCACCTTGATAGCTGGAGATCAGTTTTTTTAACAATGGCTTGATCCGACTTGCCAGAAGTTTTGCCAGGATTTTATAAGAAGCATTGCACAGCGAGATGGGTCTAAATCTAGAAAAGGAGTCAGGATTGGTGTCCTTAGGAATTAAAGCCAGGTAAGTGGACTTGGTTCCTCCACCAATCTTGGCTTTCTGCATGAATCCTCTTGTCATTTTAAGTAGATATGCCTTGATAATGTGCCAGCAGGATTTGAAGAAGTGAATTGTGAACCCATCCGGCCCAGGGGCCTTATCTGATTCCATGGACCAAATAACTTTTATGATTTCCTCCTCAGTAATGGGTCTACAGAGGTTTAAGTTGTCTTCAGGACTGATAAGGGAGGGAACACTGGAGAGAAAATCATCCGCCTCCTAATCATTGCTTTGAGTTTCTTCTCTGTACAAGTTCCTGTAATGGTTTTCAGCAGCGGCTTTAACTTGATTGAATCCTTTACATACTTGACCCTCAGCTGTTTTGATTTCTGCTATGTAGTTCTTTGACAGTCTAGCTCTATATTGCCGGTGGAAGAAGGGAGTGTTCCGGTCCCCGGCCTTCAACCAAAGGCTTCTGGATTTAAGCCTCCAGTATTCTTCTTCCTTACGAAAAGATTGGTACGTTGCTCTTTGTGCTTTTACTTCCTCCTCGAGCAACTCTGATGTGATATCTCTGTTTTCCATATCTGTTTGCAGGTCCGACAAAGACTGCACAGCCTCCATTCTCTGATTGATGGGGTTGATATCCGGTGTTTTTATCCAGTCCTTTAGAGCTTGCTTTGTAGCTTTCAGTTTTTGCTCCCATACGTAGCTGGAGGATCCCGAGATTGGTTTGGCCCATGCTGCCTTGACAGTCTCCATGAATCCATCTCTCTCGATCCAGAGAGGGTTGAATCGAAAAGGAAGCGGACCCAAGTCTTCTTCATCTTCCAAATGGAGCTGGATGGGTTTATGGTCTGAGGAGAGCTTGGGCAAAATTTTGGTGGATATTTTCTTGTTCATCATAATGGAACTTTGTACCAAGAAACGGTCTAATCGAGCAGAAATGTGCTCCGAACCAACCCGATTATTTGACCATGTGTAAATGCCACAAATGGGCCTGAAATCAAGAAGGTCCCAGAGCTGGGTGATCTCCTCAACCTTGGCCAACATAGGGTCTCTGGAGCTGTTTCCCCCCCTCTTTTCTTTTGCTTTCAAAACAATGTTCAGATCCCCGACAAGAATGATGTTGCTGGGATTGGTCTGCTCAAGAAAGGCCACAAGTGTATCCCAGCATTCTCGTTTTTCAGAATAAGTCACCGGAACATAGAGATTGAAGAGAGAGATGGACAACTTACTTGCCTTATGCTTCAGCTCCGTGTATATCCAGTGCTGGGTTTCATGGGACCTTAGCAGCTGAAAGAGGTCGTCCATCCAAAGTGTTGCCAGCCCTCCAGAGGTTCCCCTTTAATAATTTTAATTTTAATTATATATATATATTTAAAACAATTTTATAAAATATATTATAATATAACTTTATAAATAAAATAAAATTATAATAATTTTATAAAAAAAACTTATGATTTGTTATAATTATTTTTGTTTATCTAAGTAATGGGTAAGCCCAAATCCGCTCAACGCTTGGACAAGAGTCGTGTCCATACGTCGGTTGTTTTTTTTTTCTTTTTTCAAGGGGATTTTGTCGGAGCAATTCCGGATGTCGAGGTGACCCTGGAGACCATTGGATTTCTAAATTGTTGACGTACCGCTGTGCCCATTTGCAAAGACGCCCTAAAAAAAACTCTGGATGAAACGGTCTGCGACTTCCAGAAGTTTAGAAGTCTCGTTGGCGGTTTTGGGATCATATCTAATAGAAATCTCGTTGAGATAGAGACTATGGCCCACAAAAACACCTCCACCTCATGTCCGGCGCTTTTCATGGCTTCGCAATACTCCAGCTCTGTATCACGAATCAGGGCTCTGTCAACCATGCCCACCAACACGCGCGGAAACTTTAGATTCTTCAGAGGTGGAGCGTCTGGTCCCATTTGGTTTGTGATGGCATGATTTCTGGTACTGATTCCCTGTGGTGCGGACAGTATCAAGAACTTATCGACCATGTCGAGAGTCAAAAACGCAGACTCAGACAGATTCTTCTTTTCGGATAGGCTTCTCTCAGATTTCCTTAAAAGCTCAATAAGAAAATGCTACAAACTCTTGCAAAACAAGTTTGCAATCCCGCGAGTTCACGAACGGTGAAATGTCCTCCATTTGCTGAGTCAGACAAGTGGAAACCACACGCAATAGATATTCATGTTCTAGAGTGAAAGTGTCTCCATTATCTCTGACTTGGTATACTTAAATAACTTCCCGTTATCTTAAACTAGAAAACATATGCGCAAAATACGGTTCAACAAAGCAGATCTTTATGACAAGGAGTTATAAACAATCTCCTTCGATGCCATCTGTTTGTGATGTCCGCAACAAGCCTGCGAATATTTGTGATCCGGAATTTCCACACAGTTCCTTCAAACACCCCCGATTGTATTTGCAGCATGTGTAGATAATCATACATAAGGGCTCATGTATTATGGGGTTCTGAATGCGGGCGAACCCTGAAAAATACAGGGAAGAATGTTTTCCATATAGCCGATTAATGCTCGTCTCCAGCCAGGGAAACATTACCCAAAAGCTGTAAAATCATCCGGCAAACATCCATAATGTAGGCAGAAACGTTCGCCTTGATTTGGGCAAACCCCGGGGTCAAGGGAAGTATTGCATTGACTACACTGACTATGATTTCCAGTCCTCTACCATGAATAAACGTGTTTTGAATCTTGATTACTGATTTCTCCAGCGCAGAGGTTTCTTAATATCTTTAGGACCATACAGATGAGGTTGTACTTGTTTTTTTCTTCGTAAATATTGTGGTCACTCGGGGACAGGGATGAGAGATAATTGAGCCGAGAAGAGAGTGCCTCGAGCTCGCCTAACTTTTTCCTGCCGTCCTCTGAACGGGAATAGGAGACCAGAAATTCGAACACACTGTTAAATTTATGAGTTGTAAAAATATTTAAACCCTTCAGCATATTTAAATGTAATGTTTTGTGCATCACTTTCTCCAGTTTCAGTGTTCAAGTCATCAACAACTTGAGAGTGTGCCAACCATTTAAGAAATTCAATTACTTCATTGTCTGAATCCTTTAGTTCAGTATTCTGTTCCATTTGAGACTTTACAACATTCTCATTATTTGTATCATGGTTTTCTTCCTCCTCTTTTCCATAATCCCCTTTTTCTTTTTCTTCTCTTTCTTCATATTCCCAACCAGATTCAGAATTTGAGTGGCTTCCTTTTTGTTTCTCAACATAGCCTTCTTCCAAATTATCTTTATCTGAATCTAAATCAGCTTCATCTTTTTCTGTTTCTTCAACAGTTTCATCCTTGGCACAAGAATAGACATTTGTAATTTCTACTTGCTCATGATCTCCACGTAATGGCACATAGTATGGTAAAGCATGTCCATAGGCTCGTACACTACGTTCATAGGCTTTTAAGACGATGTTGTACAACATGGCTCTGATAGCACTGTAGCAACAAAACTAGTACGTTTGTTGACTTAATAGCAAAAATACACAAGAGGTATTTTAATAATAATATTTTATTAATAAATGTATGATAAGATATAATAAGATGATTGAAAGTTACAATGAGGCCCTGCTTATATACCCATGCAGGTGGCCTTTCACGAATAGGAATGTCTTTTAGACATGCCTTTTCAGCTAACTAACAACTACTTAAGATAATCGCTATTTGATTAGTTAGTAATTATATTTATTCTATTTTATACAAATTATATTTGTTACACACCGCATGCGGTGACATATGGGCATGGTAGAGGAATAGGAGTGGGGATGAGACGACTGAGGGAGCGCAGAGATGACTAAGGGAGCAGAGGGGGAGCCGAAGGCCAAAGTGAAGCGAGCCGAGGAGTAGGGAATCAAGCAATGGAACAAAGGCTTGGCGGAGGCACAAGGAGCGTCTACACAAAGCAAAAGGGACAACCAAATGTAGAAGCCTGGAGCAGGGATAGAAGATTTATGGGCCATGGAGGGAGATGAAGGCATGATAGTTAGATTAAATGAGTAGAGGACAGAGTTAATGGCGGAGAGCTGCGAGGACGTCGATGGGGGACTTTTGAGGGTCGTGAGTAAATTCCCCACACATTAGAATTTAAGTCAGGTAGGGTGGCCATGTGCATCTGCGTGATGAGGACATGTGTCCTGCATCCTCGCAACCATATGGCGACGCTCTTTATTCCATGCTAACACCTGCATCTTGGGAAGATTTAGCCCTTGTTGATGATAAAGTTAGTTTGCTATATCTCAATTGTTGATTCATGTTAGAATGAGAATTCAAGTAGAAAATTGGATAATGGGGCACCTCTCCTTAGCTTCATTTGCAATATTTATAAATGTTTCAACATCCATGTTTTATTGTTCTTTTGAGGGTCATAGACAAGGATGGCCAGTCTATCCCTTTTTATTATTTTTGGTTGTTGAAAGGTTAAGTATGATGGTAACGACATTCAAAAGAGAAGGTACTATTAAGGACATCAAAATAGAATTATCTTTCTTCGTCTCACTTACTATTTGTAGATGATATTATTATCTTTGGTTTATGAGTAGTAAAAGAAACATAAAATGTAAGGAAATTTTTACTATATATATGACAAAGTAATAAGGATGGAAATGAATTCCCACATGTTCTCAATTATCTTTAATGGACTAGGGGAAGAGTTAGAAAGACAAATTACATGAATATTTCCTTTTGTTCCATTTTCACAATTGAATACAATTCTTTGTGTTCTATCTTAAGCATAATGACTACAAATTTAGAGATTGGTATTGGCTTTATTAAAATTTGAAGGGAGGGTGATTAACTAGTGATATAGGTGGTTATCTAGAGGGGGGAGGTTGAAATTTGTAAAATTAGTATTAGAAATATTAGATATTTATAAAGAGTGTTCATAGCACAAGGCTTTTTTGCTCTTATTTCTTGGGAACTATAGGTAGCGAGAATGAAATTATATTCAAAAGAAAAGATTCCATCAACAGAAGTCAATCGTCAATTTTAGATTTGCTTATAAAGGAATTTGGAAACCTTAAAATAAAGAATCCCATATTATTGAAATTCATAGGTATAGATAAATTTAAAGTTTGGGGATATTTTGATGCAACTTGCTAAGGGACTCCAAATGTTCAATGAGGAAGATGCATATAATTCTTGAAAGAAATCTTTGTATTTATTTTTTTATCAATCATTCAACAAGGAAAAAATATTAGGGTTGAATTGTATGATTTATGATCATTGCTAAAAAATGCATCAAATAGAGATATCACTAGTATTTAGATCATGGGGAATCCAAACTCATTATTAGTTGGGCAAAGAGGAAAAAGATGGAAAAATTACTACTACTTTTGGTCATGGAAAAGTTAAAGAGGTAAGGAATGAGTTTGTAAATGTTGATTTTCAACATGTATTTGGAGAATTTAATGAGAAGGTGGATAATATATCCATAGAGGCACTATTACTTTAGGATATTTTCTTGAATGCAACTAAACAAGTGAGGGAGATTCACTCCCATAAAGGGTTTGTTTAACAAGGATGAAAATTTTGCATGAATTAAGTCTTCAAGAACTATTTTGAAGCTAGTGTCTAGGCTTGCTATTTTCTTTTGTTTTTTTAGGACTGAAACTTTAAGCGTGAGCTAATAAATGATTGCATTAACAAACATACACACAACCATTTTTACTAGTTTTTTTATTGAAAAATTAGAGAGAATTGTTCTTTAGGATTTCCTACCAATGATCTTGATATGCATATTTTTAATTTTCCTTGAAATATCAAATATATGCTTTTTATCGTGGAAAAAATCCTCCCAAAATAACTCACTTTATTATAGCTTGCATAAAACGTGATTAATGCATTGAAATTGCCCTCCTTTAAACATGTATGACATGAGATAGTCTCCTAGATGACCATTTTCACATCACCTTGAACTTGCACATAAAGGCGTTACTTGAAGCTTGGCCCAAGGCACATGAGAGATTCATTTATGCCATATTAAACTTGGAACCTCTATCTCATGAGATTGTATTAAGTATCAAGAACTTAATGTAAATCAATGCAATGAAATGCATCCAATGGAATTTCTTATCCCTTGGGAATTTGTTATACTCTACTACATAAATGTAGGAACCAATGCAATTTTTGTGAATCTCATAAAGGTAAGAGTAGTTTCCTTAAAATATTAATGGTTAGGTTTAGCTTTAAAAAAATTAACAATAGATAAACAATTAATATGTTAAAAATATGATACAAATCTTGTGGGCTAAGACATATAAGAATTGAATGCCAACAAAACATACATATTTGGAATGAAACTAATCATAAGAACATTGATAAACATGCAAGAACTGCATACATCACAAAAATATGAAAAGAGAGACAGAGAGAGAATTGGAGGAGGAGGATTCCATTAAGAAGAACCATTACATGCAATGAGGCCAATTTTGGTACCTCTCCTTCTTAACCTTCACTCTCTTCCTATTTCCTTCTTATAAGTTATCTTGTTGACCAAGTCAACTTTAATTATATTTCACTCCACATGTCTATCTAGTTCCCTTTTACATTAAAATATGACTTTATGACTTATACATACGAACTTAGATTAAAAGACCCCCCAAGATTTGGATCAATCCTCCTCACTTAGAAAATGATCACCTCCCTCATTCAATCATGCTAAAAAAATAGGGACCAATTATGTTTAATGTACTATCATGATTACAATATGTTATGAGCTAGTGAAGAGAAGGGTTTTTTGTGTTTAACCCATAATTGTGGCTTTGTGGATGACCCATAACCATCATGATTACAATGCGCATAGTGAATATGAAGAGAAAGATTTTATGTAGTCAACCCAAAACCATGAGTTTGTGGTTGACCCATAACCATGGTTTTCTTTCTTGTTTGAATTTTTCTAGCAATGGACCTTTTGCAACAACTTTGTTGATAACTTTTGTTGTAGGTGATGAAATCAAATTCCGCCAAAGACCCATTCCAGGTATTGAAGATACATTTCCATTAACATAATATAATTGTTTTGTTACGATGTGTGGAGTGAGAAAATCATTCCTAAACCTTAATATATGTGCGGCCACACTGATTTACAAACATTTGTGACTTCAATCACTAATATCTCCTAAGGAAATGCAACCATAATCTGTAAAAACTTTCTTTTAGCTAACAACAAATATTTTAAAATGGGTTATCATGCACCATCTTAAGTTCTATGTAGAGGGTGTGGAACTTTCAAGATGTTTGTTGAATATTGTTTCCCCAACTTTCAGCCATTATTGTGCTTTTCTAGTAGCCATACCACTATGGGAAAGTTGAGAAATTGTTGAAATGATATCACCCACTCTTTTGGATGTTGCATACAT
Source organism: Pinus albicaulis (assembly GCA_034641835.2). Lineage (NCBI taxonomy): Eukaryota > Viridiplantae > Streptophyta > Pinopsida > Pinales > Pinaceae > Pinus > Pinus albicaulis. The sequence goes on from CM076575.1 coordinate 150,166,958, forward strand.
ATTTAAGTTATGGCATGGTTGTATAAATCTGAAATAATAATGAATATGAGAACACCAACTACAGAGGGCCACAAAGGATTCAAATGGTTTGTAGAGAAACAATGTTGTTGTAGAGGTCATGAAACCTTTATATTTCAAACCAATGGATGTAGTGAATCCATGTAAATATGCTCCTGCAGTGGTGAATGAAGGTCCGATGGTAGAAATCCTTGTAATTATTATGGACCAACTATGATACAATGTATAGCCTAACCAATGGACTGCAAAGATGCCAAACAGAGCTTGGATATTGCTGTAGAAATTTAAAATCAAAATATGCTTCAAACCTTGGTTCCCATGGAGTGGTAACCTGCTATGATATTGGCGATTTATATATTGGGGTCTAAGACACAAAATGATTGAATTTTGAGAGAATAGGAGAAAAAATATATAGATCTTCCATGAAGATAATTACAAGAACAATAATAAAAATGTAAGAATTGAATACATCACAAAATTACGAAGAGAGAGAGAGAGAGAGAATTTGAGAAGAAGGATTTCATTAAGAAGAGCCATTAAATGTAATGGGTCTAATTTTTGGACTTCTCATTCCCGAACTTCACTATCTTCATGTTGTCCTCTTATAAGATGTCTTGTTGACAAAGTCAAATTTAATTAGATTTTAATCTGTTAGTTACATGTCTATCCAATTCCATTTTACATAAAAAGATGACTTAATGTATTATACATCCAAACTTAAAATAAACACCCCCCCCCCCCCCCCAAAGATTCATATCAATCCTCCCCCCTCAGTAAAGGATGGTCTCCATAATTTTCCCATGTCGAAGAAAGAGGGACCCGTTATGCTTAATGTACCATCATGAATAGAATATGTTATGAGCTAATGAAAATAAGGGTTTGGTGTGGTTAACCCATAACTATGTGTTTTTGGATTACCCATAACCATCATGATTACAATGTTCCAAGTGCTAATGAAAATAAGGCTTTTGTGTGGTTTATAACCATAACCATGGTTTTTATTTTTTATATTTTTTTTGGGAATGGACCTCTTGCTACAAATTTGTTGATAACTTTTCTTATAGGTGATGAAATCAAATTTCATCGAAGATCCATTTAAGGTATTGAAGATACATTTACATTAATATAAAATACTTGCTTTGTAATGATATGTGGAGTGAGAAAATCATTCATATAACTCAAGGTATGCATAGCTGTGTTTCTTTACATACATTTGTGACTTTAATCACTAATATATTTCAAACCAGGAAATGAAATCAAATTTCATAAAAATATTATTTGAGGTAATGGAAGATCCTTTAAAATGAGCTATTACACACCCTCTGAAGCTCTCTATAGATATCATGGCACCTACATGAAGTTTGTTAAAGATTGTTGCCTTATGTTCCATCCATTACTGTGCTTATTTGGTAGGCATACCACTGTAGGCATGTTGAGAAATGGTAAAATAAGGTCATACAAGCTTCTATATGCTACATACACATTTTTTTAAACTACGACATGGTTATATAAATATATAATAATAATGAATGAAAGAACACTAAGTGCAAAGACCCATAAATGATGCTAAGGGTTTGAAGAGAAACATGGGTTGTTGCAAAGTTCATGAAACCTCCATGTTGCAAACAAATGGATGTAGTGTGTTGTGAAACCAACTCCCAAAATAGAAGAAAAGATAGATCAATGCCTTAGAAATCAGCCACTTCGAGGGGGCAACCTCCTTTACATTACATAAATGAACAATTCTTGGATGACACAAATGTCAAAACCTCATTACTATATATAAGAGTCCACGAGGTCACAATATAATCCTACTCAACCTAACAATAATAATGTAAGGGCACAACAATAACAATAGTGGGATTTTATGGGGCACAATAATAACAATACAGGGACTACAATGGTACAACAATAAAAATAAGGGGGCTACTAAAATAAGGGACTACACTAGTAATATAGGGACCTAACATGCCCCTCTCCTTCAAAAAAGTGTTGTCCTTAACGCTTGAGTAGCTCTGGATGATTTTGTATAAAATTATCATCCTCCCATGTGGAATCTTCAGTGGGTAAGTTCTTCCACTTGATGATATACTGTGAAATTGATCAATTTCATAGATGTCGAGTTCTTGTTTCCATGACTGCATCAGGTTCCAATATGATTTTTCCTTCCTCATCAAGTTCTGGCAATATTGTTTGAACAGGAATTTTGTCACCGATAACCTTATTTAAGCATGAAACATGGAAAACTTGGTGCACTCGAGAAGAAGCAGGAAGCTCCAAATTGTATGCCATTGTACACATCTTTTGCAACACCTTGTAAGGACCATAGTACTTGGCAATAATTATTATCCTTCTTAGCTTGCTTGAGGGAAATTTGTTTGTATGGTTGTAGCCATAAAAATACCCAGTCTCCTACATCAAAAATTCTCTCGCTGCGATGTTGATCTGCATGTTGTTTCATTCGATTTTGTGACAAATTTAGGTTATCCTTTAAGAGTTGGAGAACTTGTTGTTGATGCTCGATGTGATCTTACACTGCTTGAACCTTAGAATTTTCTCTTAAATATGATGTGATGGATGGTGGATGATATCCATAAAGTGACATAATGGGATCATTTCTGTAGTATGGAAGGAAGTTTTATACCACCATTCAGCCAGAGGTAGCCACTTAACCCATTGTGTTTGTTTATCAGATACTGAACAACAAATATATCCTTCGAAACATTTGTTCACTATCTTAGTTTTCCCATCGGATTGAGGATGATAAGATGAGCTATGAGCTAGTTGAGTACCCAAACAAGATAATGATTCCGTCCAAAAATTTACAGTGAAAATGGGATCTTTGTCACTTACAATAAAATTTGGGTTTCCAAGTAGCTTTTTAATTGTTTCCATAAGTGAAGTAGAAAATGTACTTGATTTAAATGGATGAGATGAGGCAAAAAAATGTGCATACTTGGTAAGTATATCGACTACCACCATAATGACACTCTTTCCTTCGAACTTAGGTAAACCTATGATAAAATCCATTGAAACCTCCTCCTAATGTTGACTTGGAATGGATAAAGGTTGTAACGGACTCGAGGTATTAATTGTCTCCACTTTATTTTGCTGGAAAACCAAACATTCCGCCACAAAATTTTGAATATCAGATTTAAGGCCATACCAAAAAAATTCTTTTTTCACCCTGTGGTATGTTTTTAAAAATCCTGAGTGTCCTCCTATGGGAGAGGTGTGCAATTCCAAAAGAATATTTTGTTTTAATTGGGAATTCTTACAAATATATAAACGATCTTTGTACCATAAAGAATCATTTTTCCAACTAAATGTATCAGATGTATTGGGGTCTTGCTGCAAATTTTGAATAAGTGTCCACACTTATTTTTCATTCTTCCATCCTCCCTTGCTTTGGTTATCCATTCTGGTTGGATAATAGAAATGGCACAAAGCAATGCTTCCATCTCCTCACCCTTTCTTGAGAGTGCATCTGCAACAAAATTTAGCTTCCCTTTTTTGTAGATGATTTCAAAGTCATAACCCAACATATTTGTGACCAATTTTTGCTGCTCTTCTAAGGATAATATTTGTTCCAAAAAGTATTTAAGACAATCATGATCAGTTTTTACCTTGAAGTGTCTTTCCATTAGGTAAGTTCGCCATTTATTTAGTGAATGTATTATTGCAAACATTTACTTCTCTTAAATATATTTCTGTAAATGCTTTCCTTTGATTGGAAAACTTTCAAAAGCAATGGATATTCATTCTTGCATCAAAATAGCACCAAGTCCATTTCCTGAGCCATCACATTCCATAATAAAGGTTTTTGTGAAGTCTGGCATAGCTAAGATCGATGCTAGGAACATTGCCTCTTTAAGATGTTCAAAGGCCTTAGTTGCTTCAGGAGTACAAATGCATCTTTCTTCAATAATGATGTTAGAGGTGTTGCTATTCTCCCATAATTCTTAACAACGTTGCGATAATACCCTATTAACCTAAGAAATCCTCGCATTTGCTTTATGGTTGTGGGGAATTTCCATTCCTTAATGGTTTTAATTTTGTTAGGTTCTACCTTAACACCCTCATGAGATACAATATGACCCAGATATTCCACCTCTTGTACTCCAAAGAAACATTTGGAGGTTTTTGCATATAATTTTTTCTCCTCCAATAGTTTGAGCACCCTATCAACATGTTGAACATGATCCTTCCAAGACCCGCTATAGGTTAGTATATCATCAAAAAATAATAACACAAATTTTCTAAGGAAGGGTTTGAAAATGGAATTCGTCAAACCTTGAAATGTAGAAGGTGCATTGGTAAGGCCAAAAGGCATGACCAAAAATTCATAATGACCCTCGTGATTTTAAAATGTTATTTTCGGAATATCTTCTGTCTTCATTCTAATTTGATGATATCCTGAACGAAGATCCAACTTGGTAAAATAAATTGCTCCATGTAGTTCATCCAATAATTCATCAATCACAGGAATGGGAAATTTATCTTTAATAGTGAGCTTATTTAGCTCCCTATAATCCAGACATATGCACCATGATCCATCCTTCTTGTGCACCAATACTACTGTAGCAGAGATAGAACTTTGACTAGGTTGAATTATACCAGTCTCTAACATTTCTGCAATCATACGTTCAATTTCACTTTTTTTGACATAAGGATATATTTAAGGCCTAATGTTTGGAGGAACACTTCCTGGAATCAAATGAATAGCATGATCATGATCACGAATAGGTGGGAGTCACCTTGGAATGATTGTCCAATACTTTTTGAATATCTGGATAAATATATGATTTTGATGTTGGAACTTCTAGTGAGCATAATTGTGCAATTATGCCTCATTGTTATTTCTTCAGAAGATTTGTCATGACATTAGAGCTTATTATCTTTCTCGGCTTCCCCGTGATACCCTGTAATTCAACTTCCTTTCCTTCTGAAAAAAAAATTCAAGAAAATTTCTTGAAAATTAAAAGCCACCTTCCCCAAATATTGTAACCATTGTACTCCTAGTACAACATCAACACCTCCCATTGGAATATTCAATACATATTCCCCCATGGTTAGCTTTATATTATGGCATTTTCTAGAGCAATTTATAGTTCCTTGTTGGGTCCCTATATTACTAGTGTAGTATCTTATTGTTGTTAGTGTACTGATCAAAGGCCCCAAAACTTGGGAAACCGCAAGATTTTCTCGAGACTATCGAGTCTATCTCCGTTATTTTCCCTATCTTAAATAGAAAAACAAATTGATTTAGTAAAATGCAGAAAAACATGACAATCTTTATGGAATGGATTCCCAGTTCTCAATTCCATCTGCCAAGAGACAGCCAGCGGGAAGTGGAACTACCCTATTGGCTTCCAAATCAGCAACTTTATTATTTTCCCTCAAAACGTGGAGGAAGGTTGTAGTCCGGAAAGATTTCACCAGGGTTCTGATTCTTGAAATCACTCTTGCCAGTCTAATGTCTGCAGGAGAGGAATCCTCCACTAAAAATTTTATAATGGATTGAGAATCTCCTATAATACTGACATCAGAGAGACCAATTGCCTTTGCTTTCTTAAGACCTTGCAGAAGTGCCAAGGCTTTAGCTTGCATGCTGGTAGACTGCCCTAGTCCCCAAGCGAACTTTGCCACAGTTATGCCCTCTTTATTTTTTATAATTCCTCCTGCCCCAGCCAATCCAGGATTGCCTTTCACTGCTCCATCGAAGAACAAAGAGAATCTGGATTGCCTGAGGAGAAAATCCGATAGATCATTCTCCTTCCCTCTGAATTTCCACTCTTTTATGACCCTGTGATGCCTTGTTTCGCCAGAGAATTGGAGGTCCATCGAGGCACCCCATTCTAAGTCTTGCTGGCTCAGATTCAAATCCGGCAAATGTTCCCCCATACTTTCTTTCCAAAGACATTTTGTTTTGGTGATGATAAACTGTGGATTTAGACTTTCATCTCTGAAAACTCTTCTATTACGCTCGAGCTAGATTTGCCAGCAGACAAATTTCGGTAAGGAGAGCCATGCAGCTTTGAAATTTTCATTTTTTGGGAGTGTCTCTGGGTAGTAATTCCGCCAGTTTGCAAAAAGATCGGATATAGACATGGGTAAAATGAAATCAGAATTCCAGTAGCTCAAAAGGCCATGCCAGATTTCTCTTGAAAATTTGCAGTCCAATATGATATGCTGGGCGTTCTCCTCACTGTCACAACATAAGTGACATCGAGAGGGACCATGAAATCCTTTCTTCTTCAATCTATCTGTTGTTAAAATCCCTCTGTGGCATAACAGCCAACAAAATGAATCAACCTTAGGCATGGATTTGAAATTCCAGATCCCGTTCCACACAGCAGGATTAGGAGGGACGTTAGGACAATCATGAAGGCATTTATATCCCTGCGCAATCGTGTAAAGCCTTGGGGCAGCTCCCCAATCACGGGCATCCTTATTACCCACGCGCAGAGACGCCATACCATTTAACAAAGAAAGGAGAAGATCACGTGCTTGAGACAGCTCAGGAGGGACGGGAGGGAGTCTCCAACGCAGCCAGTTTCTGCCTTCCCATTGTGAAATGTCCCAAAGAGTAATGCAACCTGCGTTGTCCAACCACAAACGCAGCGCATGTAGAGAGTAATGGGATGATAAAGGAGGGTGCATCATAATGCTGTCATCCCATATCTTAATTTCTTTTCCATTTCCTGGAATCCAATACGCTCTGTCTCTGATTAAAGAGGCTTCTTTGTGACAGAGTTTGATCAGCTGCGAGCCTGTGGTGGGTAGGGCATCCAAACATCTCTTCCTCTTTCCCATGAAATATTTTCTCCATAGAGCTCTTTGCGCCCAACCTGGATATGGTCCAATGATTCTCCAGAAGATCTTGGCTCCCATGGCTATGTTTTGGAGGCTGAGATCTTTGAAGTTAAGGCCTTTTTCACTCTGGGGCTTGCAGATTTTCTACCAACTTACCTAAGGGATTTTCCTGTCATTGTGATTGCCCCCTTTCCAGAAGAACTTGCGAATGAAGGCTTCCATTTTTTTGATGATGCCTGAAGGGGCAAGAAGTACAGAGAATTGAAAAATGGGGAGGCTACTGAGAACGGATTTGATGAGGACAGTTTTGCCGGCAATATTTAACCATGAGAATCCCCAAGCTTGGATTTTGGCCTTAAATTTGTCCACCAAAGGAATCCAATCTCTTCTGTATGCCAATTTGTGGAAGATGGTGAGGCCCAAATAAGTAAAGGAGGACCAGTTGAGGAAGGCAGTAAAGCCCAGAATTCTTGAAATGGCAGAAAGGGTGGAAGCAGAGATATTCCAGCAAAAAGCTTTGCACTTACCTTTGTTTAAACTGCTGCCTGTAGCTTCACTGTAGTCGTCCAAGACCTCCTTGAATCTTAAAGTAGATATGGCAAAGGCAGCCCCTAACAAGAGGGTATCATCCGCAAACAGGGTGTGGTTAACATTTTTAACCCCTCTGGCTATATTGAGCCCCAAGATCTCTTGGTCAACCCGTTTCTGATCCAGGTAGAAACTCAGGACAGAAACATGAAGGACGAAGAGGAGCGGAGAGAGGGGGCAACCCTGCGTAAGCCCTCTTGAAGCTTTAAAAAAACCAGCTGCTCTCCCATTCACCAGGGGGGCGATCCAAGGGTCAGCAATACAAGCTCGAATCCATTTTAAAAAGCCCATTCCAAAGCCAAATTTTTTCATGACTTCCCAAAGAAAGCCAAGTCTAACCCGATCAAATGCATTAGCCAAATCTAATTTAATTACCATACCTTTCTCATTGCGAATATGGCTCGAGTGAATCGCCTCTTACGCAAGGATGAAGTTGTCAGCAAGCTGTCTCCCCTGAAAAAATCCACCTTGGTTCTCCGGGATGATGGCTGGAAGGATACCTTTTAGTCTGTTGGCAATAACCTTTGTGATTAATTTGTATCCAATATTACAAAGAGAGATGGGGCGGAACCGATTAAATTCTTTAGCACCCTTTTCCTTGGGAATGAGGGCAAGAAAAGCTGAATTGGTGCTGCCCCCAATTTTCTGGCAATTTTGAGATTTCAAAATCATTTTGTAGAGGTCTTTCTCCACAATCTGCCAGCAGGTTTGAAGAAATCTTGCAGTGAAGCCATTCGGGCCTGGGGCTTTGTCAGGCTCCATGTCGAAGAGAGCTTCTTTTATTTCTTGTATAGAGATCTTCGCTTCAAGCTGTTGATTCATTGAAGGTGAGATCCTAGGGGGAACCGCCTCCAAAAATTTAGAGTATGGGTCCATCACGCCCTCTTCTCTATACAGGTTTTGAAAGTGATTGAAAGCTGCTCTCTTTATGCTATCAAATTCTTTGTGTGTCGAGTTGCCATCTTTGATTTCTGCGATAGAATTGAAGTTCTTTCTGGCTTGAGCTTGTTTGTGGAAGAAGGTAGAATTTTCGTCTCCTGCTTTAAGCCATAAACTCCTAGACTTCTGTCTCCAATGCTCTTCCTCCAAAAGGCAAGCTTTATGAAAGATTTACTGGAGCTCAGCTTCCTTGTCTAAAACTTCTTTAGTGATTTCTACATCCTCACTTTGGGCATGGTGCTGGGCAAGATTGACTTGGGCCTGCTTTCTCTCTTTTGCAGGGGAAGGAAGAGATTTGGCCCAAGTTTTAAGAACAACTTTCAGTCTTCTAAGTTTTTCTTCCCAAATGAAGAAAGAGGAACCTTGCACTGGCGTATTCCAGCAGTCCTGAACCAAATTTAGAAACTTTGGTTCCTTGACCCAAAGAGGGTTAAATCTGAAGGGGATGGGGCCAAGATCTTTGTGGCCCAACATCTCAAGCAAAATGGGCTTATGATCTGAAACACTGCATGGGAGGATATGCAATCTAAATTCTAAGCCCAGCAAAAGGAAGGAACTCTGCACCAAACATCTATCAAGTCTAGCAGCAATATGACCAGGACCAATTCTTTTGTTAGACCAGGTGTACTTACCATTTTCTGGGGGGATGTCTAGCAGATCCCAGTCCTGCATGAGGTCTTCCACCCATTCCCTTGCAGGGTCCCTTATGATTGTGCCTCCTCGCTTTTCCTCCATGCACAAGGTAAGGTTTAGATCACCTGCAACAAAGATGTTTTCCAAGTTTTCTGACTCCGACAGATGTCTGATGGAGTCCCAGCACTCCCTTTTCTCCCCTATATTTGTTGGAACATAGACATTGAAAAGGCTGACCGCCTCCCTCGAGTCCAAAGGCTGGAGCTTCAAAAACAGCCAGTGGATGTTGTGCAGCTCGATGACCAACCTATACTTGAGAGGGTTCCAGAGAGAGCCCGATCCCCCAGAGGCTCCCCGTGCTGAAACTGCATGACCGCTGCTTCCTTTCCAAAATTTTTTACTGATTTGGAGAAACTCCTTGTCCTCCATTTTGGTCTCCTGAATCAGAGGAATGTCCGGGGCTTCTCTTCTTATAAGGCTTCTCGTTGCTTCTTCTTTCACTTTGCTCCCCATTCCTCTGCAGTTCCAGGAGACAATCTTCATTATTTATTTTTATGATGATGGGCTCCCTTGGAGCCCTGTGCTTGATTTTTGATCATCTTCAGATTTTTGCCAAGGAGTTTCTCCAGAGTGGGCTGACTACCCTGAAGCTTGTCTTTGTAGGTTTCCTGATCTCTCTTTTCTCTAGTAGATTTGCGACCCCTTGCAGATCTTCTGACCGATGTCTGCGTATCTCCTATTTCTCCATCCTCCTCAGACTCCTCCGAGTCATGTTCCTCCTCAGAGGCTTCTGTTTGCTTATCCTTGTTTTTTGCTGTGGTGCTTTCTTCAGGTCTGGTTTATGCTGAAGTCATTTTTTCTAATGGTTTATCTTGCCTATCTTCTTCCTGAGGAGTCTCTTCAGCAGAGCTTAAGACCTCATACCTATTTTCTTGACTTTTTGGCGGGGGAACATTCTGGGTGGAGGCGGGCTGGGGGCCATGAACCCCAGATTTCTTGTGAGATGTCTTTGGCCTCTTGACCTGGTTCCAGCCATCTTCCTTTCCTTTCTCTGCTTCCCCTTTGCTCGGGCACCCTCTTGCAAAATGGCCATAGATGTGACATTTACGACATTTGAAAGGGAGTTGCTCATAGTCCAGCACTTGCACATGCATCCAACTGCCAACCTTTAATTTGATGGCCTCCGGAAGCCCCACCTCTAAGTCCACCTCGACACAGATTCGGGCGCAATCGTACTGATCATTGTTGTTTGCTCTATCAATGAATTTTCCCAAAGTATTACCTATGTGCTTGAGGGACTCCCAGTTCCAACAATGCACTGGAAGATTAGGGAGCCGAACCCAGACAGGGACAGCCGTTGGGACATCCACGACCGGATCGAAGTCAGGGGTCCATTTGTTGAGGTAGAGGCCCTGAGGTCCCATGAAATAGGGCCCATTCCTGAAAATCAGGTCTTTGTCCTCCTTTGTGTTGAACTCAAACAGGAAGAAGCCTCTACCCAGAAAATAAGAGGTGACTTTGTTCTTGATCAGTGGAACCCAGTTCTTGACGACCCAGTTTTCCGTCGATTTTGGCGAGGGCCATAGGCCCGTGAATTGACTCACCAGGGCACGATCTGCCAGGGAAAAAGCGACCTGGATCGGATCCTCAGGAGGGAGGTTTACCTCCGGAACATCGTCGAGCCTTTTGACGAACTTAGCGACTTCATACTTCTTCTTTTTGGGCAGTGAAGCAAGAAGAAAGGAGAAGGCTGCTTCAGCTTCCGGGGATGGAGCTTGCGAGGGACCGATGGGCGAGCCTTGGGCCTCCATGGTAAAGAAGGTCAAATCAGCAAAAACGATCTGCACCAAGCAAATACAGGAAGCGAGGCATCTCAAGTCCGGGATGAAGAAGAAGAGGATCCGATCAGATCCTGCAGGAAGAATCTCCAAGGGCGCAGATCCAAGCAGATCTGACAAAAGATCAAGAGACCCAGAGGTCAGGAGGACCAGGGTCAGAGGCGGAAATGGCCGAGAGGGTAGAGCCCAGACTCAGGCTGCGTAGAGCAGGTCGCAGCAGGAGGCAGCAACGCTTGATCCTAATTTTCTCCACAAGCGATCAAAATAGATGAGATGTAACTCCCATATTGTTATTATTGTGCCCTTACATTATTATTTTTAGGTCGGCTAGGATTATATTGTGACCCCATGGACTCCTATATATAGAAAGGAGGTTTTGTCATTTGTATCATCCAAGAATTATTCATTTATGTGATGTAAAGGAGGTTTCCCCCTCGAAGTGGCTTATTTCTAAGGCGTTTATCTCTTTTTTCTTCTATTTTTGGAGCTGTTTTCATAACATTTGGTATCAGAGCTTTGGTTTCTAGGGTTTCGCTGCTCCAAATAGGTCATCGTGGAATTTCCACTATAACTTTGTTTCTACGAAGGTTCAAAAGTTGAAAATTTTACCATGCGAAAACTAAATCCTGAGGGACTTCGTGTAAAAATTATAGATCTTGGTTCAGAATATTTTCGGAGATATGATCTGTGGAAGTTAGGGTTTTTGCAGGCTCCCGAATTTCATCTAAAAGCGGTGACCTTGGGAAAATCATCATAACTCTCTCTCTAAGCATCAGATTGGAATTCTGTAAAAAGTGGCCAAAAGTGCACGGACTGTAGTTTCCTGTATATCAATTTCAAAGTCGAAGGAGGAAAAATTGATACGTGGCACGTCATACAAGTTCGCTCTACTGAAATAGTCCATAATGAGGTCATTGTGGGAGATTGGGCATAACTTTGTCTTGAAGCATCCAAATCAGGTCAGACCCGTGGCATTCGAAAGAAGATTCAGAGGGCTACTACAAAACCGAATTTTAGATATTGAAGATCCGAAATCACAGAGAGAATTTAGTTTCAATATCGAGCTCCTCAAAAGAAAGAAAAATGTGTGTATTTTGTTTTCAAATCGCATAAGTCTTGTTTGAAAAATCAGTTTGAAGTGATTCCAAGGGCATATTGAAGCATACATCTCAGTATTGGGTTCTAAAATCCCCCCTAAAAATAATTCAACACCCATTAAGCCCTCATAATACTCTACTATGACTCATGACGATGAAGAAGTGCAACATATTATATCAAAATTACAAGAGCATGTGCACAAAATTTCGCTCTCACAAAGAGCGACAAAAAATGAAATGGAAGTTTTGAATAAAGACGTGGAAGTTAAGATGGATGGTTTGAAGAAGGGCATGGAAGCTAATATGGATGGTTTGAAGAAAGGTGTGAAAGATAATATGGATGGTTTGAAGAAATGCATGGAAGCTAAGATGGATGGTTTGAAGAATGGCATGGAAGACATGGAAGACATGGAAGACAAGATCGATGGTATAGAAGAAAAAATGAAAGACAACATGGAAGAAATGAAGAATGATTTAAAATAAGACATGGAAGGTTTGACAAATTTTAGAAATGATTCATAATGGCAAAAAGATAGTAGAGGAAACTCACTATGAGAAAAAAATAAATGTTAATCGTGATTTCATAAACGCTAATGTTGGACTGAAGACCCAAGATTGATATGAGGAAGTTTGATGGCAAGGATCCCGTAACATGGATACTACAGATGGAGCAATATTTTGATCTCAATAATGTGCAAAACACACAAAAGGTATGCATTGAAACTTTATATTTAGAAAAAAATACATTTGTATGGTATCGATGGCTTTGCTCTTGTAAAAAAATTGCCACTTGGTCAATTTTTATGGAGGAAATGATAGCACATTATGATGATACAAAGAGCAACACCTTCTTTAGCCTATTGATAAATCTAAAAAAAAAGGGTTCAGTGGTGAAGCACATTAAGGGTAAATGACATTCCAGAGGAACACCAGATTGATGTATTCCTAGGGACTTTAAAGGATAACATCCAACGTGAGGTTTGCATTTGGGAACCTGATTCATTAGAGAAGGCATTCAGGTTGGCAAGAAAAATTGAATGTAAAATTATGGCGACAAAGAAGCCTACCACTCACATCTATAAATATGGAAGTGTTGCTACTCATAGACTTCCACAACCTACAATGTTGACACCACAAAAATTGGAAGAAAAAAGGGCAAAAGGGCTTTGCTACAGTTGTGATAGCAAATACAATAAAGGTCATAAGTGTGTTGAGAAGAAATTATTTTACATAGATTGTGAAGAGGAGGAAGAATATGAACACGAAACTTCAAAAGAAGAGGATATGCACCAGGAACCAACCATAGAGAAAGAATAAATGAGTCTGACCATATCATGTAATGCATTGGGAAGAATTATCACCCCTCAAACTCTCAAGATAGAAGACATATCAAGAAGAAAAAGGTAATAATGTTGATTGATTCCGGTAGTACCCATAATTTTATTCATTGTTAGGTAGCCAAGGAATTGAATTGCTTCTTATACCCAGCACCAGAATGTCAAGTGATGGTTGGAAATGGAGGAACTATAAATTGCTCTGGAAAATGCCATAATATCAAGCTAACCATGGGGGAATATGTATTGAATAGTACAATGCTTTCAATTCCAATAGGAGGTGCTGATGTTGTACTAGGAGTACAATGGTTACAATCTTTGGGGACGATAGCTTTTAATTTTCAAGAACTTTTTTTTTTTTTTTTGCCGGAAGGAAAGGAAGTTGAATTACGGGGTATCGTGGGGAAGCCAGGAAATATAATAAGCTCTAATGTCATGAAAAAACTTCCAAAGAAAGAACAACGAGGTGTAATTACAAAATTATGATCACTATAAGTTCTAACATCAAATCATCTATTTCTCCATATCTCCAAAAGGCTTTGACAATTATTCCAAGGTGTTTGAAACTCCTAAAGGACTCCCACATATTAGTGATCATGATCATTCTATTCATTTGATTCCAGGAAGTATTCCTCCAAACATCAAGCCTTATATATCTCCTTATGTCCAAAAGAGCGAAATTGAACGTATGATTGCAAAAATGTTAGAGGCTGGTATAATTCAACCTAGTCAAATTTCTTTCTCTGCTCCAGTAGTATTGGTGCACAAGAAGGATGGATCATGGCGCATGTGTCCGGATTATAGGGAGCTCAATAAGCTCACTATTAAAGATAAATTTCCCATTTATGTGATTGATTAATTATTGGATGAATTACATGGAGCAATTTATTTTTATTTGTTGGACCTTTGTTCAGGATATCATTAAATTAGAATGAAGGCTGAAGATATTCAGAAAACAACATTTCAAATTCATGAGGGTCATTATGAATTTTTTATCATGCCTTTTGGCCTTACCAATGCACCTTCTACATTTCAAGGGTTGATGGATTCCATTTTCAAACCCTTCCTTAGAAAATTTGTGTTAGTATTTTTTGATGATATACTAATCTACAACAGGTCTTGGAAGGATCATGTTCAACATGTTGACCGGGAGCTCAAACTATTGGAAGAGAAACAATTATATGCAAAAACCTCCAAATGTTTCTTTGGAGTACAAGAGGTGGAATATCTGGGTCATATTTTTTCTCATGAGGGTGTTAAGGTAGACCCTAACAAAATTAAATCCATTAAGGTATGGAAATTCCCCACAACCATAAAGCAGTTGCGAGGATTTCTTGGGTTAACAGGGTATTATCGCAAGTTTGTTAAGGATTATGGGAGAATAGCAGCACCTCCAACAACATTATTGAAGAAAGATGCATTTTCATGGACTCTTGAAGCAACTAATTCCTTTGAGCATCTTAAAGAGGTAATGTGTCTAGCACCGGTCTTAGCTACACCAGACTTCACAAAAACCTTTATTGTGGAATGTGATGCCTCAAGAAATGGAATTGATGCAATTTTAATGCAAGAAGGAAGACCCATTGCTTTTGAAAGTTGTCCAATCAAAGGAAAATATTTACAGAAAGCTAGTTATGAGAAGGAAATGTTGGCAATACTACATGCACTAAAGAAATGGTGACCTTTTTACTAAAGAAAGGTAAAAAGTGATCATGATATTCTTAAACACTTTTTGGAACAAAGACTATCTTCAGAAGAGCAAAAAAAATGGGTCACAAAGATGTTAGGTTATGACTTTGAAATCATCTACAAAAAAGCAAAGCTAAATGTTGTTGCAGATGCACTCTCAAGAAAGGATGAAGAGGTGGAAGCATTGCTATGTGCCATTTCTATTATCCGACCAAATTGGATAACCGAAGCAAGTGATGAATGGAGGGAGGGCGAAGAAGTGTGGACACTCATTCAAAGTTGCAGCAAGATCCTAGTACATATGATACACTTAGTTGGAAAAATGATTCGTTATGGTACAAATATCGCTTATATATTTGTAAGGATTCCCAACTAAAACAAAAGATTCTTTTGGAATTGCACACATCTCCCTTAGGAGGACACTCAGGATTTTTAAAAACTTACTGCACAGTGAATAAATAATTTTTTTGGGATGGCCTTAAATCTGATATTCAAAACTTTGTGGCAGAATTTTTGGTTTGGCAGCAAAATAAAGTTGAGACAATTAAGACCCTGGGTCTTATACAACCTTTATCCATTCCAAGTCAACGTTGGGAGGAGATTTCAGTGGATTTTATCACAGGTTTACCTAAGTCCGAAGGAAAGAGTTTCATCATGGTGGTAGTTGATAGACTTACCAAGTATGCACACTTTTGTGCATTGTCTCACCATTTAATGTTGAGATTCAACAAGATGATGATCCTAGTGAAAATTAAGCACCTACACTAGGTGGGGCTCGCATGCTATTTTTAGGTGTATAGCGGGAGTCTATTTACAGATGGTTAAGCAAATTCTATGTATGGATGGGCGTCTATTTTTGGAATGCATGTGCGAATTCAGTTCGTGGATTGCATGTATAAAAATAGAATGCATGTCGATTATTATTATCTCTTAATAATAATTAGACAATAAATAATAATCTATTCTCTTGAAGCACTTGATTCCAGTTAATTGATGTGGCAAACCAGTTGACTGAAGGAATTTCGAGTTCTAAGGTTGGTTGGTGGGACATGCAAGTGGACTTCATTGTAACTGAGTGATACAAATTTGTAACAGAGTTGGATGTGTAGTTATGTGAGTTGTAAATTAGTAGTTTAACTCAGTTGTGCTAGTTGTAACTAGTTGTAACTAAAGATACACTAGTGAGAGATCATTGAATTAAATATTAAATTAATTCACATGGAGTGATCTCACATGCAACTAAATATTCACTACTGTTAACTACATGCATGTCAGATCCAATGGAGACCTATTTGAGAGATAGGTGAAAGGTACAATTTGACTATCAGTTGTGACATTAGTGGGTGCACAGTTGTAACCAAATACACATTGGAGATGCCAATGAGGATTGTGCAGTCAAGTCAAGGTAGGATCGAATTCATTCAGGGATTGAGCAGTGGAGGCAGGCTATTAGGAGGCAGTAAATTAGCACATGTATTTGCCAATTTTTGTATGAGAGTGTGAGACGATTGTATATTGTACTGAGAGCTCTTGGATTAGAGTTTTGCATGAGATTGTTTCATGATCCATGATATATACATAATATATGATAGTGGGGTTTTTAGCTTTATTCTTTCCTGGTAAAAACATCTGTGTTATGTGTGATTGATATTTCTTCATGTGTTTGCAGTTGGAAATTAAATATCCACAAAGATTTCAGTGGAAGGATTCTATATTTAAAAGTGGAATATAATTGTTATATCAGGAGAATCCAGGAAATACATACTTGTATTAAAATTTATACATGGTATCAGAGCAAATAAGATTGAAATATTGAAGCAGTTGCTGAGTTTGTTGGTGGAAACAATTCAAATTTGTTACAAGAATTTCTTGGTGCGAAATATGAGTAAACATCGAAATGGATTTCAATGGTTTGTGGTTAGAGTATGCACTCGAGGGCAGCTCCAGCTACATTGCATGCAAGGATGGGACGGAGGCAGTGCTTGAAGTTAATGACTTGAAGGAATTCATCGACAGTGATGTTCCTAAGCCCACTTCGACGGATGTTGCATTACTTGATCCCTGGAAAAAGAAAGTAGCGAAGAGGAGAAGGATTCTGTTGGAATGTGTGCGAGACCATATTGTCTCAAGCCTTCAAGGGAAAGCCACTCCATTTGCAATGTGGAAGGCTTTGACGAATCTTTTCCAAAGCAGCAACAACCTTAGGAAATTGGCACTTAAGGATAAACTTAGAAAGATCAAGATGGAGAAGGGTGAAATTATTCCTAAGTATCTCACAAAGTTTGTCCAATGTCAGGATGAACCGGGGAGTGTGGGAATCGAGGTTGTTGATGATGATTTGGTGAGTTTGGCTCTCTTGGGAATTCCTAAGAGTTGGCACAGTTATCAAGACTCTGTCAACAGACGGGAAAAATTGTTGGATTGGGAATGACTGTGGTCAGATCTAGTGCAGGAGGAGTTCAGGCGGAACACTAGGGATGGCTCTTCATCAAAGCATGATGATGAAGGGGATTGTTCTTTGGCTACCAAGGCAAGGAAAGGGAAGGGGAAGAAATCCCATTCAAAATCCAATGCTAAAGACAAGAAGTTGGATTTGTCCAAGGTGAAGTGTTTTCACTGTCACGAACATGGGCATCTCGCCACTAACTGCCCACAGAAAAGAAGAACAAGAAGGCTGCTGGTGAGGCCCTTACCTCGCAATTTGAACTTAATTTCTCTTTGATCACATGCTTGGTTTCAAGTGCAATGGGATTTGTGTGGTATCTTGATAGTGGTGCTTCCTTCCACATGACGGGAGATAAGGAGCTTTTCAGTGACTTGGAGGAGAAAGATATCCAAATGCATATAGAGATGGGCGACGATGGATGATACAGTGCAACCAAAATTGGCACCATTACCTTTGAGAGGGAGTCAGGTAAACCATTTTTGTTGAAAGATGTTATGCATGTTCTAGGTCTGAAGAAAAACTTGGTCTCAGTCATGATGTTGGAGGACAAAGGTTATGACGTTGTTTTCAATGATGGAAAAGCTTTCCTGTGACATAAAACAACATGTCAAACCAAGAGGATAGAGATTCAAGTCAAGAATCTCTACAAGTTGGAGGTAGATGACTACTCTGCAATGGTGGGAAAAGAAGAAGAATTGGTGAGCCGGGATGAGGGCAAATTATGGCATAAGCGATTGGGCCATCTTCACCATGGCGCCTTGAAAATTTTGTAGCAGATTTCTACTGGACTTCCCAAGGGTACACTTGCACAGTTAGATGTGTGCAAGGGATGTACTATGGGTAATTTTTGAAGACCACCTTTCATGAAAAGGAGAACCGTGCTTCGGTGATCCTGAAGAGATTTCACACAGACGTGTGTGGACCATTCTCGGTTGCTTCAACAGAAAAACACAGGTATTATGTTATTTTTGTTGATGAATTTTCTCGTAGATGCTGGATCTTCTTCATGCAGAAGAAGGATCAAACATTCTCAAAGTTCTGTGAGTTTAAAGCATTGGTGGAGAAAGATTCAGGGAAGCAAGTGAAGGTTCTGCGGAGCGATAATGATGGTGAATATATCTCGAATGAATTCAAAGACATCTGTAGCAAAGAAGGAATTCAAAGAGAACTCATAGCACCACATAACCCACAACAAAATGGGGTCACAGAGAGGAAGAATAGAATGATCGTGGGTGCTGCACGAGCTATGTTGCATGATCAAGGCCTACCACTACACTTGTGGGCTAAAGCATGCAACACTACGGTTTATGTGCAAAACCATTGTCCTCATAGAGTACTTGGCATGAGTACACCTGAAGAAGCTTTTACTGGTAAGAAACCAGATGTTTCTCACTTTAATATTTTTGTCTCATTTGTTTATGTGCATGTGACCAAGAACTCTAGGAAGAAGCTGTAGCCGACTGCTGAAGTTGGGATATTTGTGGGGTACATAGAAACACCCCATAATTATCATGTGTATTTTCCAAACAGTCGAATGAATGTGGTGCGATGGGATATAAAATTCAATGAGGAGAAAGCCATGAAGTTGTTGCTTGAGAGGGATCAAGACTTGCATGCAAAGGAGGAACTTTTGGTTTCCAAAGATGAGTCTCTAGATGTGGATCAGCCACAGGAGGAGGTTCATGGAGTGGAGGAGTCCACTCACTTAGAGCTAAACATCAGAACTGGTAGAAGGCGTACCAAAGAAGCTGAGAGGCTGAAGCTTGATGCGACATATAATGTAGGAGTCCCTACTTCACAATGCAAACAGAGACAATATCCTAACCAATTCACTAGATACATGGCTCTCATGAGAAAATGTATTGTGACTGAGCCATCTTCCTTTCACAAAGGAGTGTAGGAGCCCACATGGGTAGATGCAATGGTGGAGGAGTATGACTCCATTGTCAGAACAATGCTTGGGAAATTGTTCCAAGGCTAGTTGATAAATTAGTGGTAGGTTCAAGATGGATCTACAAGGTAAAGCAAGCCGCTGATGGGAGTGTTGATAAATACAAGGCCAGATTTGTGGCTCGAGGCTTCTCACAGATCGAGGGGATTGATTATGAAGAAACCTTTGCACCTCTCGCACAATATTCTTCCATAAGGACCATCCTTGCTCTCTCAGCGCAGATGGGTTGGCACATTCATCATATGGATGTGAAGACTGCGTTCTTTAATGGGATCATTGAGGAAGAACTGTACATTGAGCAGCCTGAAATATTTGAGATCTTTAGCAGCGAGTTGCATGTGTGCAGACTCAAAAGAGCGCTGTATGGGCTGAAGCAAGCACCCCATGCTTGGTACACTCGGATCGAAAACTATTTCATTGGACTTGGCTTCAACAAGAGTGAGGCAGATGCAAAAATATGAAAAATTGTGGTGGAGGGTAAGCTTTTAATAATTGTTCTTTATGTTGATGATTTAATATTGACTGGTGATGAGCAGATGATACACTCATGCAAGGAGGACCTTGCAAAGGAGTTTGAGATGAAGGATATGGGTTTCCTTCACTATTTCCTTGGATTGGAAATATGGCAGCAAGAAGGTGAAATTTTTGTGTCTCAAGGAAAGTATGCAAGGGAGATACTAGGTAAGTTTCACATGGAGGGCTGCAAACCCATGGATACTCCTCTTCCAGGAAACTGGAGGAAAGGGGACACTACATCTGGAGAGGTAGTGGATGCTACTTTCTATCGACAGTTGGTGGGTTCGCTCATGTATTTAGTTAATAGAAGACCAAACATATGCTATGCAGTGAACCAACTTAGTCAAGCGATGGTTAAGCCTATCGATCTCTTTAGGAAGGTGGGCAAGCATGTCCTGAGATATCTTAGGGGCACATTTGAGTATGGATTATGGTACAGACAAACGGATGAGGTGAAGTTGCATGGATTCACGGATGCAGATTGGGCGGGCAACCCAACAAACAGAAAGCGCACCTCAGGAGGGGTATTTAGTATTAGATCTATAGTTGTTTCTTGGTACAACAGGAAATCGAGATCCATGGCACTTAGTTCAACGGAAGTGGAATACATGGTAGCAAGTCAAGCTGCATGTGAGGCTATCTGGGTGATGAAGATCCTGGTCAGTTTGTTTGGTTCTCATTAATATCCTACAGTGATTCATTGTGATAATCAGAGTTGCATTAAAATCTCGATTACTCCTGTGTTTCATGATAGATCTAAGAATATATATATCCGGTATCATCATATCAGAGATTGTGTGTAGTGGAAGATCATGTTGCTTCAGTACATTCCTACGGAAGATCAAGATGCAGATATTCTGATGAAGGCGCTCACTAGGAGCACATTCGAATACCATAGAGACAGGATTGGGGTGAAGGATAATCCCTTTCTTGTTGAGAGGAAGTGTTGAGATTCAACAAGATGATGATCCTTGTGAAAATTAAGCACCTACACTAGGTGGGGCTTGCAGGCTATTTTTAGGTGTATGTATATTTTTAGAATGTTGAGAAAAGTCTATTTATAGAGAGATTATATTTATAGATGGTTGAGAAAATTCTATGTATGGATGGGCGTCTATTTTTGGAATGCATGTTCGAAGTCGGTTCGTGGATTACATGTCTAAAACTAGAATGCATGTCGATTGTTATTATCTCTTAATAATAATTTGACAATAAATAATAATCTATTCTTTTGAAGCACTTGATTTCAGTTAACTGATGTGGAAAACTAGTTGACTGAAGGAATTTCGAGTTCTAAGGTTGGTTGGTGGAACATGCAAGTGGAATTAGTTGTAATTGAGTGATACAAAGTTGTAATAGAGTTGGATGTGTTGTTATGTGAGTTGTAAAGTTGTTTAACTCAGTTAAGTGATTCAAACTCAGTAGTGCTAGTTGTAACTAAAGATACACTAGTGAGAGATCAGTGAATTAAATATTAAATTAATTCACATGGAGTGATCTCACATGCAACTGAACATTTACTACTGTTAACTACATGCATGTCAGATCTAGTAGAGACCCAATTGAGAGATAGGTGAAAGGGATACTTTGACTATCAGTTGTGACATTAGTGGGTGCACACTTGCAACCAAAAACACATTGGATATGCCAATGAGGATTGTGCAGTCAAGGAAAGGCATGATCAAATTCATTCAGGGATTGTGATCAGCAGAGATTGCGCAGTGGAGGCAGGCTATTAGGAGGTAGTAAATTGGCGCATGTATTTACCAATTTTTGTATGACAATGTGAGACGATTGTATATTGTACTGAGAGCTCTTGCATTAGAGTTTTGTATGAGATTGTTTTATGATCCATGATATATACGTAATATATGATAGTGGGGTTTTTAGCTTTATGCTTTCTCGGTAAAAACATCTATGTTGTGTGATTGATATTTCTTCATGTGTTTACAATTGGCGTTTAAATTTCCACAAAGATTTAAGTAGAAGGATTCTATATTTAACAGTGGCATAATTGTTAGATCAAGAGAATCTAGGCAATACATATTTGTATTAAAATTTCTACATTTCAATAAAGTACAGTTGCTACTGCATTTATGGAAACAATTCAAAAGCTACATGGAAACCCAAAGATTATTGTAAGCAATAGAGATCCCATTTTTACTGGAAATTTTTAGACAAAATTATTTTCTTGTTTGGGTACTCAACTAGCTCATAGCTCATCTTATCATCCTCAATCCGATGGGAAAACTGAGATAGTGAACAAATGTTTGGAAGGATATCTTCGTTGTTTTGTATTTGATAAAAAATCACAATGGGTCAAGTGGTTACCTCTGGCTAAATGGTTGTATAACACTTCCTTCCATACTGCAACAATAATGAATCCATCTATGGAACTTTATGGATATCATCCACCGTCCATCACATCATCTTTAAGTGAAAATTCTAAGGTTCAAGCAGTGGAAGATCACATCAAGCATCAACAACAAGTTCTCCAACTCTTAAAGGATAACCTAAATTTGGCACAAAATTGAATGAAACAACAAGCATATCAACATCGCAGTGAGAGAATTTTTGATGTAGGAAACTAGGTATGTAATATTCCCAATTAGCAAAAGCTAATTGGAATATTAATCCGGACCAATTTTTCCGCCAATAGTCAATTTCAAATAACAAAGAGCGGGTCGTGGTCTCACCCGAGCGTGCGGAGGCAAGCATGCGGGCTGGGTTGGCAGCGTGGGGCCGAGAAGGGCTGCGCGGGAAAGGAGTCAATGGTTCGAGAGGAAGGCCGCATACAAAAGGGAGAGAGCTTCCTTGTTTTTGGGCATTATTGATGTTTATGATATTGAAACTGGTCGCTAAGACTTGAGCACGCTCGCTGTTTAGCAGGTCTGCAGCACTGTTTAGTGCACCGAGTGTCTTCGAGCGGAGATCTCAACCTCAGCCCCGGGGGACTTCGAGTGTCTTCTCGGGTGAGGCAGTCCCATTATTGTTTCGCAGAAGGATTGGGTCAGAAACTGGTTGCAGAGCAGCGTTCAGGAGTGGCGGTGCCGTCTGTGTGGGAAGAGCGCAGACCGTCCAGTGTGAGCTCTGTATTGCTACCATTGTGGTGGTTTCAGGTCAGGAGGAGGTGCAGAGACAGACCGTGCCTATTGTGGGCCTGAAGCAGAACCGGGAGTTTCTTGGTGAGTCCTTTACCAGCCGCAACATATTAGCAGCGCGCGGCAGTGTTTCCAGCCGCTTGAAGACCGCAGGAAAACCAATGTAACTTTGTTTTCTGGGAATATCTTTTATCTTGCCTGCGCCAGTTGAGCACTATCATCTGGGCAATTTATTGTAATCATTATCATTCCCAGCATAATAAAATGGCTTAGTAATTTCTCTGTTAACGTGTATCTGTGCATAGGCTGTCCTTGTTATTTTATATGCCGCTTCTATTTTATGCGTTGTTGAATATTCCCTGAAGGAGACATTCCATTGCTGTGTTGTTTGCTGTGTTCTATAAATTCCTTAAAAGGGAATATTACAAGGTATTTTTAAGGCTACAACCATACAAACAAATGTCCCTCAACAAACTAAGAAGGATAATAAATTATTTCCAAAGTACTATGGTCCTTACAAGGTGTTGCAAAATATTGGTACTATGACATACAAATTGGAGCTTCTTGCTTCTTCTCAAGTGCATCCAGTTTTCCATGTTTCATGCTTAAAGAAGGTTATAGGTGACAAAATTCCAGTTGAAACAATATTGCCAGAACTTAACGAGGAAGGAAAAATAATATTGGAACCTAAAGTAGTCACAGAAACAAGAACTCGATAACTACGAAATCCATCAATTTCAGAGCATCTCATCAAGTGGAAGAACTTACCCACTGAAGATTCAACATGGGAGGATGAAAATTTTATAAAGAAGCATCCTTCTCTACTCAAGTGTTGAAGACAACACGTTTTTGAAGGGGAAGGGCATGTTAGGTCCCTATATTACTAGTGTAGTCCCTTATTGTTGTTAGTGTAGCCCCCTTATTGTTATTGTTGTACCGTTTTAACCCTCGTATTGTTATTATTGTGCCCTTACATTATTATTGTTAGGTCGGCTAGGATTATATTGTGACCCTATGGACTCCTATATATAGAAAGGAGGTTTTGTCATTTGTATCATCCAAGAATTGTTCATTTATGTAATGTAAAGGAGTTTTCCCCCTCTAAGTGGCTTATTTGTAAGGCGTTGATCTCTTTTTTCTTCTATTTTTGGAGTTGGTTTCATAAACTTGACATTCTGGTGTTGGGTATAGGAAGCAATTCAATTCCTTAGCTACCTTACAATGAATAAAATTACGGGTACTACCCAAATCAATCAACACTATTACATTTTTCTTGTTGATATGTCCTTCTATCTTAAGAGTTTGAGGATTGGTAATTCCTGCTAATGCATTACAGGATTTGGTAGGACTCATTTCTTCTTTCTCTAGGGTTGGTTCTTGCTGTATATCCTCTTTTGAATTTTCTTGTTCATTTTCTTCCTCCTCTTCACAATCTATGTAAAATAATTTATTCTCAATACACTTATGACATTTAGTGCATTTGCTATCACAACTGTAGCAAATACCTTTTGCTCTTTTTTCTTCCAATTGTTGTGGTGTCAATCTTGTAGGTTGTGGAAGTCTAGGAGTAGCAAAACTTCCATCTTTATAGATGTGAATGGTAGGCTTCCTTGTCACCATAATTTTACTGTCAATTTTTCTAGCCAGCCTGAATGCCTTCTCCAATGAATCAGGTTACCAAATTCGAAACTCATGTTGGATGCTATCCTTTAAAGTCCCTATGAAGACATCAATCCTGCATTCCTATGGAATATCAGTTACCCTTATATTCAATTTTTGGAAGTCCTCAATGTGCTCCTCCATTGAATTGTTTTGTTTAAGATTTATCAATTGTCTAAATAAGGTGTTTCTCTTTGTATCCTCATAACGTGCTATCATTTCCTTTGTAAAAATTGACGAAGTGACAATTTTTTTATGAGAGCAACGCAATCAATACCATACAAATGTATTTTTTTCTAAATATAAAGTTGCAATGCATAATTTTTGTGTGTTTTTCACATTATGGAGATCAAAATATTGCTCCATCTGTAGTATTCATGTTACGGGATCCTTGCCATCAAACTTCCTCATATTGATATTTGGAATATGGTGGGTTTTCAATCCAACATTAGAGTTTTTGAGACCACGAGTAACATTTATTTTGTTCTCATCATGAGTTTCCTCTACTACCTTTTTTCCATTAGTAATCGTTTCTTGTATCAACTTTGTCAAACCTCCCTTCAAACCTTCCATGTTTTATTTTATATCATTCTTCATGTCTTCCATGTTGTCATTCATTTTTTCTTCGATATTAGCTTTCATGTCATCCATCTTAGCTTCCATGCCATTCTTCAAACCATCCATCTTAGCTTCCAAGCCTTTCTTCAAACCATCCATCTTAGCTTTCACACCTTTCTTCAAACCAACTTCTTTCCAATGCCACAAGTCTGACTTGATTTGGATTCTTCAAGGAAAATTTATGCCCAATATCCCACAATGACCTAATTATGGTCTGGTTCAGTAGAGCGAACTTGTACGACATGCCACATGTCACTCTTTCCTCCTTCGGCTCTAAAATCGATACACAGGAAACCAAATTCCGTTTACTTTCGGAAAATTTTTACAGAATTTCAATCGAATGCTGAGAGAGAGAGTTATGCTGATTTTCCCAAGGTCACCTCTTTGAGATGAAATTTGGGAGCTTGCAAAAACCCTAAATTTCACAGATCATATCTCCAAAAATATTGCAAAATAAGATCTGGAAATTTTCCACGAATTTCCTCCGGATTTCGGTGCAAATGGTTCTTTTTAGCTTTTGAACCTTGGTAGAAATTTTTTTCCACGATGACCTATTTGAAGCGCGAAACCTAGAATCGAAAGCTCTAATACCAAATGTTATGAAACCCGCTCACAAAATAGAAGAAAAGATAGATCAATGACATAGAAATAAGCCTCTTCGAGGGGGAAACCTACTTTACATTACAAAAATGAATAATTCTTGGATGATTCAAATGAGAAAAACTCCTTTTTATATATATGAGTCCATGGGGTCACAATATAATCCTAGCTGACCTAACAATAATAATGTAAGGGCACAAAAATAACAATAGTGGGCTATTATGGGGAACAATAATAATAATATGGGGACTACTCGGGTACAACAATAAAAATAAGGGGGCTACACTAACAACAATAAGTGACTACACTAGTAATATAGGGCCCTAACACTATTAGCAATTGGGAAGACATGAGAAAATTTTTTCTCAAGAAATATCAAGCATACTGTATGCCTAGGGATTCAAAAGATGAAATTTTTAGAATGACTCAACAAGGAAATGAAAGTTTAGAGGAATACTTGGACATATTTCTCTACAACTTACAAAAATATAAAGATCATTCTTTAAGTCCAGATACTATTCAAACAATATTCTGAAAGGGCATCCAAGATGAATATCTTGATATCCTTAATGTTATGTGTAAAGGGGATATTTCATATCTACCATTTGATGGGATTGCTGAATTTTTTAAAAAATATTCAAGAGGAAGATAAAAAACTGGGAAGAGAGATGCAAATTCTAGAGTTACTAAGTCAGCAACAGGAAGTATTACAAGAGCTGAGCTAGGTAATTTATTTGAAGACTTCAAAACTGATATCTTAAGCACCTTAGGGACACAAGTTGATTTACTTAAAACACAAAAGAAAGAAGAAGAACAAGATCAAGTATTATCAATATTTTGTCCCAAATGTAGGAATAAGCATCCTCTACGAGAATTTCCTTTAGACAATATTCATGTTTGTGGACTCTGCACTGAAAATCACACAACTAATAATTTTCCAAAGCTAAAGAAATTGCAATAAAATCAAATAGAGGAAAGCCAAGGGGTGTAATCTCTCTATTATGTTGCACCAAGAAGACCTTGGCAACCTTGATTTGCAAGTATGCCTCAAAAGCCTCCTCAACACTTTAATCAACAATTTTCTCAAGGCTATCAATATCCTATAAAAAACCCATGGAATTCTCCTATGCCTTGGTAAGCTTGGCCTCCTCAACAAAATAAAAATCAACCTTCTCAAGGTTGGAGAGGGTATGCCTGTGGAGCGCAACTTCCTGAACAATACTATCCTCAATCATTTAATTCCTATCCTCTGTTAGTGTCAGTATTTACATCCTATCACCAGTGATCAAATGTAATCTTATCATGTCTTGTTAGGGCCCCATAGTCAATTTCTTTTCATTTCACTAGGTCTTCAAGCAAAAATTGGGTCGTTGGGCAATAGGTTTAGGAATATTGTCCACTCCAATTTTTTTTAAATTTCTGGTCCATGTCATCACTCAGCTGAGTGTATTATCATTAAGAGATTATCATCATCATTTCAGTCATCTCCATTATGGTTTCATTTAGTCCAGTGTCTCCATTAGGTCATTAGGGTTTCAAGGTTACCAAAACTCTTATTTCATGCATAAAATTTTGCAAGTGGTAATAGGCAACTTTCTTCAATATATTTTGATTTTAGAATGTAATTTTGTGTTTCTATATGTAATAAGTACTTCATGTTCCTAAAAGTTACACTTCAAAGTTCCAAAGAAGCCACAAAAATTTCAAGGTTACAAATTCCAAAGGTTACAAAGAATGAAAGTCATGCTTGAAAAAGACATGTGGAGACCATCATCACTCAATGGGAGTCATGCCATGTTTATAAAAGGCCCAAAAAGACACAAAATCATTTCATTTGCACTCTTATTACCTCTCACCATCGATTTCATCTTTCATTTGGCAGGAAAACACAAGTTTGTGTTCCTCAAATTGGGAAAAATAGGATGGCACTGTGCATACAAACAACGCGTTGCATTTCTAGAGGAAGGCGTTGCGCGTAGGAAGACTGCGCTAGGGATAGGCGCTGCGCATAGGGCAAAGTTTCCCAAATTTTCCATTTGACCATCAAATTTAGCTTTTCAAAGCTCCACTCTAGATTTTTCCACCTCCAATCTCTATAAAAAGTAAGTTGACTCATTTTCATGCCCTATTTTGCTTTGTATCCCAAGAACATGATGATTACAAGCTTAGTTTCCTATGGTTTGCATGAATTTCATGGTGTTGGTCTCTAAGAGATGGATTGTTGATTTAAACCCTAGTTTCATTGTACATCTTTGTTTGTAGTTTATACATCATCTCCATCCATCACATAGCCATTTCCCATAATTTTGTTTATCTTCCCTGTAAACCCTAGCCCTATTATACCAATTTAGGCAATTTCCTAGCTAGGAATGTGTTTAAATTTCCTAGCCCATTTCCCTCACTCATTTCCCTCCATTTTACTCCCTAAATATCCCTAAGACCCCTGCCCATCTCCCTAAATTTTCCTACTCCCATCTCCCTTCCCTAACTCCCTCATTTCATTCCTTTACGCCTTTTCCCAGTTTTTTCCCTCCTATCATCTAGGGTCAAATCATGGAAGTAAATTCTTCACCATCAGAGAAAATAAAACACCACAAAGGGGGGAAGATATTGAGGCATGAGCCCTCAAATTGCAGTGAAATCACTTCCTCACCATTCATTCAACTACCTAGGGTTTTGTCAAAGAGTGGAGGAGGTAGGTTTCCATGAGAAGCTTACAGATTTGTTTGCCACCAATTTAAAGGGAGAAAAGGCCACCATTGCAGGGACTGATTTCAAATTTTCAGTAGATGTTATCTCTCTTTCTACAAGAATACCAAATCATGGTGAATATTGGTTCAAAGGCATGAACCTAGACCTTGAGCAGTACAAACCCTACATAAAATCACAGTATAAAGAGGCTCATACACATATTTTCCCATTCAGATACTTGTTGGAGAGGTATGCACCATTGATGAAGGTTGTAATGAAAATTTTCACATGTGAGGGCAGGTTTTCTAGATTGTACCAATATCACATTAGACTTCTCATGCATTTCACAACAATTAAGTCTCTCAATTTATGCAATTTCTTGTCTAGAAGTGTGATCAGGATGTGTGAAAAGGTGCAAGTCAAAAACACAGAAAATTACCCTAGCCTCTTTCACCACATCATGGTGAAGGTCATAGTTCTCCATATGTTGGAAAAGAAGAGCATGACATGGGATACCTTCATTGAGGCAACCTTGAAAATGCACACAACCACTACACCAACTGAGCAACAAAACATATCACCTACCATGTTAGCACAACCTATGGAGATGGGATCCTCAATAAAACTTGCTGAAGTTTCAAAGAGGCCTAGGCCTAATGTTACTCACACCTATCAGAGAGGTAGGAGGCTTGTGTTTGCTCCTCAAATTTAGGAAGGGGCCAAGCCTGCTTCACTAGAACAGGGATCACCATTAGTGCAACATGACACATCCATGCATGATAAGGAGGAACATTATTTTGACCTTGTAGACTTGGAGGCTAATGATGAGACTGAAAACCTAGAGAGGTTTATCAAGGACAAGGATGCACAAATAAAATATCTCCAAGAAAACTTGGCAAGGGAAAATTTTTCATTTCATTTCTAGAGAAATAAAACCAACAACAGAAGGCAAAACAATTGGTTTTGGAGAAAAGGCAGTTTGAGGCAAGCAAAAAATGATGAGAAGGGAAAAGAAGTGGCCGAGCACGGTGAACATGTTGAGAATGAACAACAAGTGAGGAGGAAGAGGCCAAGAACCATGGGTCTCAAAAAGGAATTGCAGAAAGAAAGAGAACAAGACCCTACAGATGAAGAACTCAACTTTGAAGACATAATTGCAAATGAGATCAATGAGAACATGGAGTTTTGGCTTGAGAAGGTCAAAATCCACTTGGAGAAGCTCCTTGACAAGGCCAATAGGGACATTTAGATGTTGAGGCACATGGCTGACCATTACCACACAAGAAACAAAATTTGTAATGTCAAGATCAAGCAATTGCAAGACAAGCTCAAGGAAACCCTAATGACCCAAAAGGAGAAGGGTAAATTATATATTCTTGATGATGCATCCATGATAGAATAACACACCTCATTTTGTACTTCTGGACCAATTTTGGGAAGATTTGGAGCAATTTTTTTTTGGGTGAAATTTGGTGCAAATTTGGAAAATTCAGAATTCACTAGGTCTAGAAGCGCAGTGCCTTGGCATTACGATTTTTCCTCAAAGATACAAATGACAAATGGTTGACATTTATAGAAATCTGATGGCCTCCTCTGAAAACCCATTTGCTTAGATTTTTGATTCAGGGCTCAGATTTTGAGAAAAATGAGAAAAAAGGGGTCAAAAATCAACATTCTGCCCCTCTTTTTGACTGGCGCCACGCTTCTGGAGATACCTTGGGAGAATGAGTTTTTGACAGCCTTCCCATGGGTAATTTTCAAAACTTAAAGATGTTCCGGAAACTAGTCAGACAAGGATAGTTTACCGTTCTTTCAGATTTCAATTTTTACTTCAGGAATTTTCCTAAAAATTACCTCCAAGATGGCGGTGTGCTTCTCCAATATTTTGAGATTTTAATTAAATTTTCAGTGTGTAATTTTCTCCAATTTCTAGTTTGAATTTTGTAAAAGTCAAAAGGTGAAAGTATATGAATGTAAAAGTAAAAATGTAAGTAAAAATGGTAAAAATGGAGTCGACTAGGTGTCTTATCCTCCATTTATTGCTTTGAGGATATGTCTCTTGATGGTTAGATAAAGGAGGAATTTGTTAAGTAACCTCCCTAGTGTGTAGCAGACTTTGGATAGATGCATGTATTTGACTTTCTTGTTGGAAATTCGAACTCCAAGGGATGATTTCAACCTCAATGGCTATATGAGGTAGTTTTTAATCAGTTTCAAAGGCTAGATGCTGTGGAATTTAGCTTGGAACACTAGTGTACTTTGTGAATTTGATAGGAACTAATAGAAAAAAATTGCAGCTATTGTGGTGGGATTCACGTGGTATGTGATTTAGCAGTGTTTATTATTATGTGATCATATGTTTGAATGTATTATACCTTCAATTTCCATTTTCATGTCTTATGTGATTGATTTCTAAGTTTGATAAGTAGAATTCATTGATTCAATGCTCTGTTTTGGAGAAGATTTTACATTTATGTTCATTTTCTTCTCATATAAATGAATTCATCAGATTCA
This sequence comes from Pinus albicaulis, assembly GCA_034641835.2. NCBI lineage: Eukaryota > Viridiplantae > Streptophyta > Pinopsida > Pinales > Pinaceae > Pinus > Pinus albicaulis. Next base: position 150,198,006 of record CM076575.1, read on the forward strand.
TGCTCGTTTTGAAACTCCATCAATCTACCATATTCACCAAGATACCTGTAAAGTGCTAAAGTGTGTGCCTACCTTGCCCCATTACATCTCTGCAAATCCAATTTTCAGAGCCCTGACTTAGTTTTTCCTAGACCTAATTCACCACCCAGCACAAACCTTCAAAATAAAATCAGAACATAATCAACATACCTAGCCTAATATATTTCATGATCCAGTAAAATTGGTTGTGATCTCATTGAGAGGGCCCTCTTAACCTAGTAGAGCTAGCTATTAGGTCAAAGTGGTATGTGGTTACCTTTGCTGGTCTCCTTCTCAGCCTTAGGAGAACTCGTGGAGTGCTAACATTCTCAACAACCATATCAATCATTTCCACAACATTCCTTTCCGTATCAACCATTTCAACAACTGCAAAAACCAAACCAATCATCATTACCTGCACCACAACTAACCCAACCACATCATCTTCAACTGCCATCTAACCCACCACAACCCAGACCAACTCAATTACCAGCCTAACCAGTGGAAAATCCAAGTAAAAAATCAATTTATAGAGTAGAAGAAGGAACTTCATTTATGACATATTCAGTTATTACGGTTCAAGATGTTCATTTAAGGTCTGGGAAGGTGTTGCATAAAGACTCCCCTATCATCATAGAAGAACACATAGAAGAAAAAAGGAGTCCTGAAAATTCAAAAACAAACTTGCAATTAATGAGGATCAAATTAAAAAGGGTAAGGCAATAATAAATCAAACACCTCCTTTTCCCAAAAGATTTGTTGAGAAAAAATAATTTATTAATCTTCCTGAATTTGATATATCTTAAATGAACTAAAGAATACTTATGTACAAATTCCTTTATTACAAGCAATAAAAGATATCCCAATCTATACAAAAGCAGTTAAGGAATTATGCATAAAGAAAACCAGAAAATGAAAGAAAGACCCACCAACAATCCATGTAATTGGAAGATTATATAGCTTTATGTCAACATGTAGTACAATTGAGAAATATGTTGATCCTGGGATACCTATGGTAACAATTTCAATCAACAAATTTTCAGTTTCTAAAACTCTAATTGAATTAGGAGCTGGTATCAATGTCATGATAACAGAAACCATGAAATGTTTAAACTTGCCAAATATCCGACCCACAAATACAATTTTGGAACTAGCAGATAAATCCAAAGTAGTATCGGAAGGAACACTTGAATACATCATAGTTTCTTTGTATTCTTGGGAATATCCCATAGGCTTCCTAGTCTTACAACCAAAAACAAACTTAGGAGGCCATCCCTTGATTCTTGGCAGACCATGGTTAGCCACAACTGATGCCTTTATTGGATGTAGATCATGAAGTACGATCATATCACACATAAATGAAAGAAAGCACATAACACTCTATCCTCTTTCTCAATATCCTTCTTTAGTATCATGGCCTGATGAACAAAAGGAATAAATTCAACCTATTTTGAGCATCAATCAAGATTTTTATTTTAGGGAAGAAAATCATGAGGATTTAATGGAATTTTTTTATTTCTGAACCAAATATATCATAGAAATTAAGAGAATTGCAATACAAAGCTACAATGCAGGTCTTAGAACAATGTTTTTAGGAAAATTGCACTATTAATTCATTGCAAACAACATTTGAAGCTATTTTTCCTGTTAACTCAATCATAAATTCTCAGAGTATAATTCAAATCAGCCCCGGAAGGAATCTTAATATTGGTAACAATTTACAATCATCATATGAAGAACAAGTAATTGCACTATTAAATAAACACTCAGAATATTTTGCTTGGGATTATAAAAATATGCAGGGAATTCATCCAAAAACATGCATTCACCATATTTAGACATATGAAAATATCAAACCTGTAAGATAACCACAAAGAAGAATGAATCCAATGATGAAAGAGATAGTAAAAGAAGAATTGCAATAACTATTGTAGGTAGGATTTATCTACCTTATCTGGGATAGTCAATGGGTTTCTCCCTTAGTTGTGGTTCCCAAGAAAAATAGAAAATGGAGAATCTGTGTAGACTATAGTGAATTAAACAAAGCAACACTTAAGGATCATTTCTCACTACCATTCATTGATCAAGTCCTAGATTCATTTGCAGGGAAAAAATACTTTTATTTTCTTGATGGATTTAGAGGTTATAATAAAATTAAGATAGCATTATAAGATCAGGAAAAAACTACATTTACTTGTCCTTGAGGAATATATACTTACAATGTGTTACCTTTTAGATTATGTAATGCACTAGCTACTTTTAAAAGAGTTGTCCTGTCCATCTTTGCTGATCTTATACATGAATGTGTAGAAGTTTACATGGATGCTTTCACTGTTCATGGAAATAAATTTGGTGATTGTTTAAACAATTTGGAATTTTTTTTACAAAGATGCATTGACAAAAATCTATCTCTTAGCAATGAGAAATTCTTTATGATGCTAACTGAAGGGATAGTGTTGGGACACCATGTTTCATATTCTGGAATAAAAGTGGATCTAGCAAAAATACACATCATTGTAAACTTATTACCACCAAAAAATAAAAAAGAAGTAAAATCTTTTCTGGGTTATGCAGGGTATTATCGAATATTCATTGAAAATTTCAGTAAAATGGCCTTGCCATTGTTTAAACTACTTACAAAGGACATAGAGTTTCAATGGAATACTAATTGCCAAAATACATTTGAAAAACTAAAACAAAAATTTTCCACAACACCAATTCTTAGAGGACCAAATTGGTCATTTCCATTTCACATATCCACATATGCATCAGATATTGAAGTAGGAGCATCATTAGGCCAAAAAGAGAACCAACTACACTATGTGATCTATTTGATTAGCAAGAATTTAACCCTAGTTGAGTTGAATTACACTGTTACTGAAAAATGAATGCTTGTTGTAATACATGTAGTAAATAAATTAGGACATTACATAATAGGATATGAAGTGTTCATTCATGTTGATCATTCAACCATTAAATATTTAATTAATAAACCCATTACTAATGGCATGATTACTAGATGGTTGTTGTTAATGCATGAATTCAATATTACTGTATTAGATCGACCGAGAAAAGAAATTCAGGTGGCAGATTTCCTGTCAAGGCTACATCTTTATGGTGAGATTGTTCCAGTTTCTGATAACTTTCCAGACGAACATTTATTTGCTATAACAGTAAAAAAATCCATGGTTTGCTGATCTTGATAATTATTTATCATCTGGAAAATTACCTTCTCATTTTACAAACAAATAGAAAAGGAAAATAATTGGAGATAGTGCTAGATATAGTTGGGTTGATGGAGACCTCTTCTATACTGGACCCGATCTTTTAATCAGAAATTGTGTAAGAGAGGATGAAATTTTGGACATCTTAAAAGCATGTCACGATGAACCATGTGGTGGTCATTTTATAGATAAAAGAACAACATACAAGGTCTTGAATCTAGCCATTATTGGCCATCCATATTCAAGGAATCAAAGAATTATGTAAAAAAGTGTGATAACTGCCAAAGGTTGGGAAAACCTGTTGTTTATGATGAAATGCCATTGAAACCACAAGTACTGATAGAGCCATTTGAACAATGGGCTCTTGACTTTGTGGGTCCTATAAATCCACCCTCTAATGGTAAGAAGTACATCCTAATATGTACGGACTATGTAATAAAGTGGGTAGAAGAAAAAACAATGTCAAAAGCAACAAAAAATGCAGTGGTTTCTTTTATTTTTGAAGATATATTTGTAATATTTGGAGTTCCAAGGAAGATTGTCACAAAACAAGGAGCACAATCCACTTCCAAGCTTGTCAGAGATCTTAAAGAGAAATAAAAAATCAAGCACAAAAAATCAACTCCATATCATCCACAAGCAAATGTACAAGTGGAATCAACAAACAAAGTCTTAGAGAACATCATGACAAAGAAAATGAAGATGCACAAGAAGGATTGGTCAAAGAAACTGAATGAAGAATTATGGGCTTATAAAATAACATGGAAGAATACCACTGGATTTAGTCCCTATCATCTTGTCTATGGTAAACAAGTTCTGCTACCAATAGAGTTCAAGATCCATACATATAGACTTGCAGCCAAACTAGGATTGGACCTATGAGAAGCACAACAACAAAGAATTCTGCAGCTAAATGAACTAGATGAGATCAGAAAGGAAGCTATAGAACATACATCGCTAGTGCAATAACAAAGAATGAAATGGAGTGACAAATTGATTAAGAAGAATATTTTTCATATAGGGGACTGGGCGCTTCTATTTGATTCAAAATACAAATATTTCAAAGCATAATTTACCATTCATTGGCTAGGCCCATATGAAATAGAATAAATATTTGACAATGGATCAATGAGAATTAAAACAATAGATGAAGATGCAACACCATTCTTAGTCAATGGGAATAGAATAAAAGTGTATTATAAACCAATGAATAAGGGAGATTTTCTGAAGAAACTTTCAGCAGAAGAAGACATGCAAGTTTTGGAAAAGCATAGTCACTATGCCTTCCTTACTTGCAGAAAAAAATGAATGAAAAAAAAGAAGAGAAAATTATCAAAGATAATAAAAATATTTGGTTGTGAAAATCTAGACTTCTGGCATAGTACAAATCTGAGTTCATATTATAAAACCAATTTACTTGGCTAATATGAATTCCTTTGTTTTAAATTCAGTTTATGTTTAAGGTTGACATTCTAGAATTTCCAGACTTGAGGACAAGTCTCCAAATAAGCAAGGGGGGAAGATATAATAAAACATGTATATTTTTTTTTAAAAAGTTGAGCAACTCAACATGGAATAACAACTCAACATATTGCTCAACTTGATATGAAAGCAAATCAGAAAATCAAGGACTTGTAGAAATTGCAAATTTTACTTCAGAGGGACCTGGAAATTCAAAAATCAAATTTGTAGAAATTAGTATACACTAAGCATGGCTACATCCAGATTCCCTTGATCTCACAATATTTAACTTCTTGCAAAATACAAAATCATTCCACTGTTAATATTTTGCGGAAAATTAATTGCAAACACATGTGAAGCATAAATAAAAACAATCGCACATAACATAGTTTTTTAACGGGAAAGCCTGAAGCTGAAAACCCCAACTATCATATATTATGTATCATGGAGATCATGTAACAATCTCATACAAAGCCGAGTTAATCAAGCTCTCAGTACAATCAATTGTCACACACTAACATAGAAGAAATCTGCAAATCCATGCACCGATCTCTGCCCTCCTACTAGCCTGCCTCCACTGCGGAATCCCTGCTGAAGAATAGCTCTGAATGAATTCGAATTACCCTTGCCTTGACTGCGCAATCCTCATTGGCAAATCCAATGTGTGTGTGGTGCAATCAATGCATCACTATAGTCACAACAGATATTCCATCTTGCCCTTTCACTTATCTCTCCCCTGGAACTGACATGCACTGTAGTTAACTGTTGTATTGTTTAGTTGATTAATGAGTTATTATTTTTGAATTAATTCACTCCACTCTCACTAGTGTATCATTTAGTTAGACTAGATACAACTAGCTCAATTGAGTCTAACTAAGTTAAACTGAACACAAATCCATGAACTACTCTTCCAACTCTGTCATAACTTTCCCACTTCAGTTCTAACTGAGTCCTCCATGCATGAACCACCAGTAAACCCTAGGAATTGTGTAATTCCTTCAGCCCATTGATTTTCCAAAACTGTGCACTGAAACTAAGTGCTCCAAGAGAATAAGTTGTTGTTTATTGTCAAATTATTATTAATTTTTCCAACTTGATCAACCATCCACAAATAGCATACTGCAACTTCTGAAATATGATCACCATGTCTAAAAATAGACTTGCGCCAAAAATAGCTTATGGGCCCACTTAGTGAAGGCGAATCTTTTCACTAAGCTCATCATCTAATTGAATCTCAACACTTCCTCTCAACAAGATAGGGATTATCCTTCACCCCGATCCTGCCTCTATGGTATTTGAATTTTCTCCTGGTGAGCGCCTTCGTCAGAATATCAGCATCCTGATCCTCCGTAGGAATGTACCGAAGCAACATGATCTTCCGTTGCACACAATCTCTGATATGATGATACCAGATATCAATATGTTTAGATCTATCATGAAACACAGGATTAACCGAGAGTTTAAACTCTAATTATCACAATGTATCATTGTAGGATCTAAATGTGAACCAAACAAACCAACGAGGATCTTCCTCATCCAGATAGCCTCCCATGCAACTTGACTTGCTACCATGTATTTTGCTTCCGCTGAACTAAGTGCCACAGATCTTTGTTTCTTGCTATACCAAGAAATTGTCGTAGATCCAATACTAAAAATCCCTCCTATTGTGCTCTTTCTGTTTGTTGGGCTACCTGCCCAATCTGTATCCGTGAAACGATGCAACTTCACCTCATCCATCTGTCTTTACCATAAGCCATACTCAGATGTGCCCGTGAGATACCTCAGGACATGCTTGCCTGCCTTCCAAAAGAGCTTGGTAGGCTTAACCATCACTTCTGAAAGTTGGTTCACCACATAGCATATGTCCGGTCTTGTATTAACTAAATACATGAGCGAACCCACCAACTGTGGATAAAAAGTGGCTTCCACTACCTCTGCCGATGTAGCATCCTCTTTCCTCCAATTTCCTGGAAGAGGAGTGTCGATAGGCTTGCAACCTTGCATGTAAAACTTCTCCAGTATCTCCCGGGCATACTTTCCTTGAGACACAAACAGTTCACCTTCCCGCTGCCATATTTCCAATCCAAGGAAATAATGAAGGAGGCCCAAATCCTTCATCTCAAACTCCTTTGCAAGATCTTCCTTGCATGAGTGTATCAACTGCTCATCACCCATTAGTATTAAATCATCAACATAAAGAACAATGATTAAAAGCTTACCCTCCACCACAATTTGGTACAGGTTTCATCCGCCTCACTCTTGGTTAAGCCAAGTCCAGTGAAATAGTTGTCGATCCGAGTGTACCAAGCACATGGTGCTTGCTTCAGCCCATACAACGCTCTTTTGAGCCTGTACACATGCAACTCATTGCTGTAGATCTCAAATCCTTCCGACTGCTCAATGTACACCTCTTCCTCAATGATCCATTAATGAACGCAGTCTTCACATCCATCTGATGAATGTGCCAACCCATCTACGCTGAGAGAGCTAGGATGGTCCTTATGGAAGAATACCGTGCGACAGGTGCAAAGGTTTCTTCATAATCAATCCCCTCAATCTGTGATAAGCCCCAGGCAACAAATCTTGCCTTATACTTCTCGATGCTCCCATCAGCAACTTGCTTTACCTTGTAGATCCATCTTGATCCTACAACTGATTTTCTCACCGACCTTGGAACAATCTCCCAAGCACTGTTTCTAACAATGGAGTCATAATCCTCCACCATGGAATCTACCCATGTGGGCTCCTGCACTGCTTCTTCAAAAGAAGATGGCTTTGTCATGATACATTTGCTCATAAGAGCCATGTATTCAGTAAATCGATTAGGTGACTGTCTCTGTCTGCGCTGTGATGTAGGGAATCCTACATTCTATGTCGCATCAAGCTTCAGTCTCTCAGCTTCTGTGGTCCGCTTTCTGCCTTGTCTGATGTTTGGTTTTGCATGAGTGGACTTCTCCACTCCATGAATCTCCTCTTGTGGTTGATCCACATCTAGAGGCTCATCTTTCGAAACAAGCAGTTCCTTCACTGCATGCAAGTCTAACTCCCTCTCAAGCATAGCTTGTGCAGCACCCACGATTGTTTGGTTCTTCCTCTCCACAACCCCATTCGGCTGTGGGTTATGAGGCACTATGAGTTCTCTTCGAATTCCTTCTTTGCTACATAAGTCTTTGAATTCGCCCAAGATGTATTCACCACCATTATCGCTCCGTAGAGCTTTCACTTGCTTCCCCGACTCCTTCTCCACCAATGCTTTGAATTCACAGAACTTTAAGAACGTTTCGCTCTTCTTCTGCATGAAGAATATCCAACATCTATGAGAATATTTATCAACAAATATAACATAATACGTGTGTTTTGCTGTTGAAGCAACCGAGAAAGTTCCACACATGTCTGTGTGAATTCTCTCCAGGATCACTGAAGCATGGTTCTCCTTCTCATAAAAGGTGGTCTTCACAAAATTACCCATAGTACATCCCTTGCACTGATATGAATGCGCAAGAGTACCCTTAGGAAGTCCAGTAGAAATTTGCTAAAAAATCTTCAAAGCGCCATGGTGAAGATGGCCCAATCTCCTGTGCCATAATTCGCCCTCATCCCGGCTCACCACTTCTTCTGCTTTGCCCACCATTGTAGCGTATCCATCTACCTCCAGCTTGTAGATATTCTTAACTCAAATCCCTATATTCTTGGTTTGAATCGTTGTTTTATGTCGAAGGAAGGATTTTCCCTCATTGAAAACAACATCATAACCTTTGTCTTCCAACATTGCGACCGAGACCAAGTTCTTCTTCAGACCTGGAACATGCATAACATCCTTCAACAATAATGGATTACCAGCCTCCCTCTCAAAGGTAATGGTCCCAATGCCGGTCACACTTTATTGACCATCATCGCCCATCTCTTTATGCACCTGGAGGTCCTTCTCCTCCAAGTCACTAAACAACTCCTTGTCTCCCGTCATATGGAAAGACGCACCACTTTCAAGATACCACACCGATCCCATATAGCTTGAGACCAAGCATGTGATCAAAGAGAAATAAAGTTCAAATTGCGAGGCTAAGTCCTTTCCAGCTGCATCTCTAGCAGTCTTCTTGTTCTTCTTCTTCTGTGGGTAGTTTGTGGCGAAATGACCATGTTCGTGACAGTGAAAACACTTCACTTTGGACAAATCCTGCTTCTTGCCTTTAGAATCGGATTTTGAAGGAAATTTCTTCCCCTTCCCTTTCCTTGCTTTGGTAGCCAAAGTGAAATTCTCTTCATCTTCATTCTTTGATGAAGAGCCATCCCTGGTACCCCGCCTTATCTCCTCCTGCACAAGATCCGACCAAAGTCGCTCTCATCCCGACAGTTTCTCCCGTCCATTGACAGAGTCTTCGTAGCTATGTCAACTCTTCAGAAGCCCAAGGAGAGCTAAGCTCACCAAGTATTCATCATCAACAGTAACCCTCACACTTCCCAGTTTATCCTTGCAGTGGACAGACTTCGTGAGGTATTTTGGAATACTGTCACCCTTCTACATTTTTATTTTTCCGACCTTGTCTTTAAGCGCCAACTTCCTCTGGTTGCTTTTGCTTTGGAACAAATCTATCAAAGCCTTTCACATTAAGAATGGAGTGGATTTTCTGTGAAGGCTGGAAAAAATATGGTCCTTCACACCTTCCAACATAATTCTTCTTGTCTTTGCTGTCTTCTTTTGCCATGCGTCAAGTAATGCAGCATCGCTAGATCCTAGCTTAGGAACATCGCTATCGATGAACTCCTTCAGTCCATTATCCTCCAGCACCACCTCCATCCTATCCTTCCAGGCTATTTAATTTGAGTTCCCATCAAGGGCATACTCCAATCGCAACCCATTGAAATACATTTCAATGTATACTCAACTTCTGCACCAAGAATATTCTGTAGCAAATTCGAATCGTCCACCAGCACAAACTCAACAATTATTCACAATTGCAATCTTCAAGAATTAACACTGCTCCGATACCATGTAGAAATTAGTGTACACTAAGCATGAATACATCCAGATTTCCCTGATCTCACAATATTTAACTTCTTGCAAAATACATAATCATTCCACTGTTAATCTTTTGTGGAAAATTAATTGCAAACACATGTGAAGCATAAATAAAAACAATCGCACATAACACAGTTGTTTAAAAAGAAATCCTGAAGCTGAAAACCCCAGCTATCATATATTATGTATCATGGAGATCATGTAACAATCTCATAAAAATCTTAGTACATCAAGCTCTTAGTACAATGAATCGTCACACACTAACATAGAAGAAATCTGCAAATTCATGCACCGATCTCTACCCTCCTGATAGCCTGCCTCCACTGCGCAATCCCTGTTGAAGAATAGCTCTGAATGAATTCGAATTACCCTTGCCTTGGCTGCGCAATCCTCATTGGAAACTCCAATGTGTGTGTGGTGCAATCAATGCATCAATATAGTCACAATAGATAGTCCATCTTGCCCTTTCACCTATCTCTCCATTGGGTCTCCACTAGAACTGACATGCACTGTAGTTAACTACTGTATTGTTCAGTTGATTAATGAGTTATTATTTGTGAATTAATTAACTAATTAATTTACTCAACTCTCACTAGTGTATCATTAAGTTAGACTAGATACAACTAGCTCAACTAAGTCTAATTGAGTTAAACTGAATACAACTCAATGAACTACTCTTCCAACTCTGTCATAACTTTGCCACTTCAGTTCTAACTGAGTTCGCCATGCATGAACCACTAGTAAACCCTAGGAATTGCGCAATTCCTTTAGCCCATTGATTTTCCAAATCTGTGCACTGAAACTAAGTTCTCTAAGAGAATAAGTTGTTGTTTATTGTCGGATTATTATTAAGAGCTAATAATAATCAACACCTCTATTTTTAGATTGACGATCTATAAATAGACTTCGCCCAATATTCTAAAAATAAAATTTCATCTATTTTTCCAACTTGATCAACCATCCACAAATAGCATCCTGCAACTTTTGAAATATGATCACCATGTCTAAAAATAGACGTAGTCTAAAAATAGACTTGCGCCAAAAATAGCCTGTGGGCCCACTTAGTGAAGGCGACTCTTTTCACTAAGCTCATCATCTTGTTGAATCTCAACACTCCCGCTCATCAAGATAGGGATTATGCTTCACCCCGAACCTGCCTCTATGGTATTCGAATTTGCTCTTGGTGAGCGCCTTCGTCAGAATATCTGCATCTTGATCCTCCATAGGAATGTACTGAAGCAACATGATCTTCCACTGCACACAATATCTGATATGATGATACCGGATATCAATATGTTTATATCTATCATGAAACATAGGATTAACCGAGAGTTTAGTGTAACTCTGATTATCACAATGTATCACTGTAGGATCTAAATGTTAACCGAAAAAACCAACTAGGATCTTCCTCATCCAGATAGCCTCACATGCAGCTTGACTTGCTGCCATGTATTCTGCTTCCGCTGAACGGAGTGCCACAGATCTTTGTTTCTTGATGTACCAAGAAACTGCTATAGATCCGATACTGAAAATCCCTCGTGATGTGCTCTTTCTGTCTTTACCATAATCCATACTCAGATGTGCCCCTGAGATACCTCAGGACATGCTTGCTTGTCTTCCAAAAGAGCTTGGTAGGCTTAACCATCGCTTGTGAAAGCTGGTTCACTGCATAGCATATGTCCGGTCTTGTATTAACTAAATACATGAGCGAACCCACCAATTGTCAATAAACAGTGGCATCCACTACCTCTGCCGATGTAGCATCCTCTTTCCTCCAATTTCCTGGAAGAGGAGTGCCTATAGGCTTGGTGTACCTTGCAAATGAAACTTCGTATCTCCCTTGCATACCGTCCTTGAGACACAAACACGCTTCACCTTCCCGCCGCTATATTTCCAATCCAAGGAAATAATGAAGGAGGCCCAAATCCTTCATCTCAAACTCTTTTCAAGATCCGCCTTGCATGAGTGTATCAAGTGCCATCACTCCGTTAGTATTAAATCATCAACATAAAGAACAATGATTAAAAGCTTACTCCTTCACCACAATTTGGTACAAAGTTTGCATTCGCCTCACTCTTGGTGAAGCCAAGTCCGTTGAAATAGCCGTCGATCCGAGGGTACCAAGCGCACGTGCTGCTTGCTTTAGCCCACAACCTCTTTGAGCCCGCACACATGCGACTCGGGCTACATAGATCTCAAATCCTTCAGGCTGCTCAATGTACACCTCTTCCTCAATGATCCCATTAAGGAACGCAGTCTTCACATCCATCTGATGAATGTGCCAACCCATCTGCGCTGAGAGAGCAAGGATGGTCTGTATGGAAGAATATCATGCGACAGGTGCAAATTTTTATTCATAATCAATCCCCTTGATCTGTGAGAAGCCCCGGCAACAAATCTTGCCTTATAATTCTCGACGCTCCCATCAGCATCTTGCTTTACCTTGTAGATCCATCTTGATCCTACAACCGATTTTCCCACTGGCCTTGGAACAATCTCCCAAGCATTGTTTCTGATAATGGAGTCATACTCCTCCACCATGGCATCTACCCATGTGGGCTCCTGCACTGCTTCTTCAAAAGAAGATGGCTCTGTCACGATACACTTGCTCATAAGATCCATGTATCCAGTAAATCGGTCAGGTGATTGTCTCTTTCTGCGCTGTGATGTAGGGAATCCTACATTCTGTGCCGCATCAAGCTTTAATCTCTCACTCGTGGTCCGCTCGCCTTGTCTAATGTTTGTTTCGCATGAGTGGACCTCCACTCCATGAATCTCCTCTTATGGCCGATCCAGATCTTAAGGCTCTCATCTTTTGGAACAAACAGCTTCCTTCACTCATGCAAGTCTAAATCCCTCCTCTCAAGCATAGCTTCTAGTAACACCCACGATCGTTGTTCTTCCTCTTCCATGACCGCATTCCGCCGTGGGTTATGAGGTAGACAAGGAGTTCTTCAAATTCCTTCTTTGCTACAGAATTCTTTGAATTCGGCCGAGATATATTCACCACCATTATCGCTCTGTAGAGCCTTCACTTGCTTCCCCGACTCCTTCTCCACCAATGATTTAAACTCACAGAACTTTGAGAATGTTTCTCTCTTATTCTGCATGAATAAGATCCAGCATCTACGAGAATAGTCATCAAAAAATATAACATAATACGTGTGTTTTTCTATTGAAGCAACCGAGAAAGGTCCACACACGTCTGTGTGAATTCTCTCTAGGATCACCGAAGCACGGTTCTCCTTCTCATGAAAGGTGGTCTTCACAAACTTACCCATAGTACATCCCTTGCACTGATCTGAATATGCAAGAGTACCCTTGGGAAGTCCAGTATAAATTTGCTACAAAATCTTCAAAGAACCATGGTGAAGATGGCCCAATCTCATGTGCCATAATTCACCCTCATCCCGGCTCACCACTTCTTCTGCTTTTCCCACCATTGCAGTGCAGCAATCTACCTCCATCTCGTAGAGATTCTTAATTCGAACCCCTATATTCTTGGTTTGAACCATTTTTTTATGTTGAAGGAAGGCTTTTCCCTCACTTAAAACAACATCATAACCTTTATCTTCCAACATTGCGATCGAGACCAAGTTCTTCTTCAAACCTGGAACATGCATAACATCCTTCAACAAGAATGGATTACCGGACTCCCTCTCAAAGGTAATGGTCCCAATTCTAGTCGCATTGTACCGACCATCATCGCCCATCTCTATATGCATCTGGAGGTCCTTCTCCTCCAAGTCACTAAACAACTCCTTGTCTCCCGTCATATGGAAAGACGCACCACTATCAAGATACCATACCGATCCCATACAGCTTGAAACCAAGCATGCAATCACTGAGAAATCTCAAGGTCAAATTGCGAGGTTAAGGCCTCCTACCGTAGCTCCAAGAACCTCTTTGTTCTTCTTCCGTGCAGTTGGTGCATGCAACGTAGCCGTTCGTGACAGTGAAAACACTTCACCTTGGACAAATCCTGCTTCTTACCTTTAGCATCGGATTTTAAAGGAAATTTCTTCCCCTTCACTTTCCTTGCTTTGGTAACCAAAGTGAAATTCTCTTCATCTTCATGCTTCAATGAAGAGCCATCCCTGGTACCCCGCCTTATCTCCTCCTGCACAAGATCCGACCACAGTCGCTCCCCTCCTGGCAGTTTCTCTCGTCCATTCATAGAGCCTTCGTAGCCATGCAAACTCTTCGGAAGCCTAAGGAGAGCCAAGCTCACCAAGTCTTCATCATCAACAGTAACCCCCACACTTCCCAGTTCATCCTTGTAGTGGACAAACTTTGTGAGGAATTTTGGAATACTGTCACCCTTCTCCATTTTTATTTTTCTGATCTTGTCTTTAAGCACCAACTTCCTCTGGTCACTTTTGCTTTGGAACAAATCTGTCAAATCCTTCCACATTAATAATGGAGTGGCTTTCCCGTGAAGTCTGGACACAATATATTCCTTCACACCTTCCAACATAATTCTTCTTGTCTTTGTTGTCTTCTTTTTCCATGCGTCAAGTAATGCAACATCGCTAGATCCCGGCTTAGGAACATTGCTATCGATGAACTCCTTCAGTCCATTATCCTCCAGCACCGCCTCCATCCTATCCTTCCAGGCTATGTAATTCGAGCTCCCATCAAGGGCATACTCCAATCGAAACCCATTGAAAGACATTTCAATGTATACTCAACTTCTGCACCAAGAATATTCTGTAGCAAATTCGAATTGTCCACCAACACAAACTCAACAATTCTTCACAATTGCAATCTTCAAGAATTAACACTGCTCCGATACCATGTAGAAATTAGTGTACACTAAGCATGCATACATCCATATTCCCCTGATCTCATAATATTTAACTTCTTGCAAAATACAAAATCATTCCACTGTTAATCTTTTGCGAAAAATTAATTGCAAACACATGTGAAGCATAAATAAAAACAATCACACATAACACAGTTGTTTAACGGGAAAGCCTGAAGCTGAAAACCCCAACTATCATATATTATGTGTCATGGAGATAATGTAACAATCTCATACAAAGCTTAGTACATCAAGCTCTCAGTACAATCAATCGTCACACACTAACATAGAAGAAATATGCAAATCCATGCACCGATCTCTACCCTCATGCTAGCCTGCCTCCACTGCGCAATCCCTGTTGAAGAATAGCTCTGAATGAATTAGAATTACCCTTGCCTTGACTGTGAAATCCTCATTGGCAACTCCAATGTATGTGTGGTGCAATAAATGCATCACTATAGTCACAACAGATAGTCCATATTGCCCTTTCACCTATCTCTCCACTGGGTCTCCACTGGAACTGACATGCACTGTAGTTAAGTGTTTTATTGTTCAGTTGATTAATGAGTTATTATTTGTGAATTAATTAACTAATTAATTCACTCCACTCTCACTAGTGTATCATTTAGTTAGACTAGATACAACTAGCTCAACCGAGTCTAACTGAGTTAAACTGAATACAACTCCATGAACTACTATTCCAACTCTGTCATAACTTTTCCACTTCAGTTCTAACTGAGTCCTCCATGCATGAAACACCAGTAAACCCTAGGAATTGTGTAATTCCTTCAACCCACTGATTTTCCAAATCTGTGCACTGAAACTAAGTGCTCCAAGAGAATAATTTGTTGTTTATTGTCGGATTATTATTAAGAGCTAATAATAATCGACACCTCTATTTTTAGATTGACGATCTATAAATAGACTGTGCCCAATATTCTAAAAATAGAATTTCATCTATTTTTCCAACTTGATCAACCATCCAAAAATATACTGCACCTTCTGAAATATGATCACCATGTCTAAAAATATACATAGTCTAAAGATAGAGTTGCGCCAAAAATAGCCTCCGGGCCCACTTAGTGAAGGCGACTCTTTTTACTAAGCTCATCATATTGTTGCATCTCAACAAAATTTGTCACAAGGGACCTTAATAGGAGCAACATCACATGGAAAACACAAAAATGGACCTGAGGATAAACATAGAAATTTTTGTCAGAATGGACTTATATACAAAGTTCAACATTAGAAGGGACTTGTACCTAGTCAAGTTCAAAGTTCATCATCAGAAGGGACATGTACTTAATCAAGTTCAAAGTTCATCATCCGAAGTGACCAATATTCATTCAAGTTTATTATTCAAAAAGGGACCTGTACTAATCAAGACTCACTATTCAAGACTATTCAAGATCATCATCAAATGAAAGAGATACTCAATCAAGGAAGGTACTGTAAGTTACAAATTATTTTTAATACCATTTGATTTTGAAAAAAAAATCTTAATTTAGAAGACTAATTAAACCTTAAATGTATAAGAGATAAAACCCTTTATTCCATGTACAGTTTCCCATAAAACCCTTCATTCCATGTATATCCTCTCTATCATAAACACCCTATATCCCTCCTTCCAAAAAAAAAAAAACATACACCCTATGACCATATTCAAGTCTTGTCTCTTTACTTACAGAATAAACAAGCATGGGTTAGTATCATGAAAGAAGAATACACATGAATGATGCATGGTTCAATAATGTATTTATACGATCTACAATGATATGATTTTACTCTATTCTTGGATTTGAAATGACCTTAAAAATGGTCATTTCAAAGAGTCGCCTTAAAAGAGTAACAAATGCATCATGAAAAGGAGAACATGCATCAATCCTAAAAGGACAAATGGTAGGAACAAATAATGACCAAAAGGACTTGAAAATTCATTAAATGGATATGCAATGAAAGAGAATGAAGATAAAATGAAGAAATTTAAGGGAATTTCAAAGAGCATCATGAAAATGAAAATATGCATCAAAGAGGAGAAATAAAATGATGACAAAGAACAAAAATATGATGATAAAAAGGACTTTGCATTCATAAATGGAATGAGGAAATGAATATATGCATCAATGGTGAAATCTAAGCATATATAAACCTATGGTGGTGCATAAGAATGAATAGCGGGTGCATTTAAAAACCTTTGAAAAAATGAAACATATGGCGCAAACGCATGATACCAATTCAAAACTTTTGAAATCAATTTAAAAATCGATTTGGTACATGCGTATAATGCAAAGAGATGGTTAAAAAAAATGGCAAAAGGAGGGAAAAATATTCAGCCACGGTGGAAGGAATTCAAAACACAACGCCGACCAAACGTTCAAAAACATTGTACAGAGAGTAAGCGTCCATAGCAGCAAACACATAGGCAAAACGTTTAGAGGTCAAACACAACACTTTGACACTGGAAGAAGGGAGGAATTCAACCTATAGAGAGAGGCAACCAGTCAATGCCTTCATGCAAAGAATTTAATAGAGAATTGCATCACTGTTCACGTAGGGAACATAACCCTTTGAAATGAAAAACAAAGGAATAGGAAATGCATAGATTTTTATGCCAAAAATATTGACAAGGAGAAGAAGAAAATTTTGTGTTTCATTAATGATAACCCCAAACAACTAAAACATGGAAATCTCCGCTCAAAATTTATAGAATTTCGTAGTTGAGTTTGAGTAGGAATGAGATCTGGTTAAATCGTGTTTCTTCAGTGATCCAAGTCTGAGATTTATAAATAATTGTCAGTGTAGGTGACCACACTCCAGTTCACATTCACATTTACATTGGCAAACTCCATTTCACATTGGAAAACGTGGTGGCAAGTCCAAGTTCTCAATTGTGCAGTGGCACCAAAAGACTGCATGGAAACTACAAGTGTGTGAAATGCATGATGATCATTTTCATCAGACTACTTCTCAATGCATGATGACTATTTCCCTTCCAGAATTTGAGTTTTTTTGAAAATAAGCAGTGAGTGGTTGTGTTAATAAAAGAAGTGTTCGAAATTGCAGTTGACAAAGACCTGTAGAATGGTTTTCATTTTCGGAATTTGACTTCCAAACAAACAATAAATGAATACATGCATGCAGTGGTTAGTTTAAAGGATATTTCTCTAGCATAAGAATAGAATTATATTT
This sequence comes from Pinus albicaulis, assembly GCA_034641835.2. Lineage (NCBI taxonomy): Eukaryota > Viridiplantae > Streptophyta > Pinopsida > Pinales > Pinaceae > Pinus > Pinus albicaulis. Next base: position 150,215,719 of record CM076575.1, read on the forward strand.
CAATTTCTAGGGTAATGAAATTTTTTTGTTCATTTCTAGAAGTTTGATTTCGATTTTTGAGAAGAAAGAGTGGGTAATAATTTTTTTTCATTTTGAGAAATTCGATTTCGATTCTTAAGGAGAGAGAAAGGGTAATGATTTTTTTTTTTTTTTTTTTCATTTCCAAGAATTATATTTAAATTTATGAGGAGACAGAGAAGGGAAATGAAAACAAAATTGTTCTTTTCCAGAATTCATTTTTGTGGTGTTGATTTTAAATATTGAAGGCAAAATCAACCCTGTAGGTGTCCGAAATTCAAAAGTGAACTTGTTCTCATAAGCAGTGGTGATAAGAAGGTTATTCTCAGAGGAATTTTGACAAAGTATTTTCCAGAAAGGATGTTTTAAAGTTTTGAAATAGACCCTTCTCTCCACGAGCAGTTAAAACATAGGTGAAATCTCAGAGTATTCTCCTTTTCCCTCATCACAAAGAGTGTCCAAAAGTCCACATCAAGCCTTGGTAAGCCACAGTCTTGTTATTTTTGAAAGAAAATCTTGTTTTTCAATACATATACCAAGAAATTTTTTTATCCTCTCGCTATAAATATGATTTCCCTGTTGTATTAAAATTGCAAAAAAAAAAAAAAAGAAGAAGAAAAGAAAGGAAAAGAAAAAAGAAAAGAAAAAGATCTATTATGTCATGAGATTATTTACAGTGGATGGTTCTTTACATTGGTATTGAAACCAAAAGGAACAAAGGCACCCATATTTCAGTATGGGGAGGAGGATTGAACCTAATGGATTTCAGTTTGAAAATTGGCACAAAGAAACCATAGAAAAGCTCTACTAAGTAGGGCTATTAGAATTTCTAAGGAAGTTTAATGGAGACAAAGAAAAAGTCACAAAGGAGTTTGTAGCCAATTTTGACAATGAAAAAACCAGAATAGGAGATATTTTTGTTCCCATAACTCCAGAATATATAGCCCAAGCCAAAAATTTTCCACTGACAAGAGAAGAATACTACAAGGGGCAAAATTTTAGAGGGAAAGGGCGGGATTTATTTTTAGAAAAACAAAGAAAAGGAAATTTTGACAAGACTAAGGGAATTCCTAAAGATTGGATTAGAGAACCCTTGGAAGAATTGACCCTTATTGCTCAAAAATACTTTACATGTGATGGGAGATATAGTGTTGTACACTTATATTACATAAACTGATTCAACACATCAAAGGAGATTGCATAGTAAACTTCCCTATTTCCTTGCAAAAAGTTTGATAAAGATGATTGAAGGGCTGAAAGGAAAAACAAAGAACAAAGAAGCTAGTTACTACCATCAAGGGCTAATTAAGATATTGATTGACTATCGGTTGAGAAATAGGGGAGAAACATGGGATAGTTTTTTGGACAAACACCACTTTGAATAAATATATAAGGAATAACAATCAACCAAAAATGAGGAAACACTTGGGAGATTGCATCTTTCCAAAAATATTATGCAATCACCCTTGTATCCAAGAACAAGGTCTAAGAAGAAACAAGAAGAAATAACCACTAAGAAGGGAATATCTTTCATATCCATTCCATGGAAGCCAAGAAGGAAAACAATGGAAGAATGATATGATAATGTTGAAGTAGAGATCCTAGAAGAAGTGCCTCCTAGTACACATGAACAATCACCTTAGGAAATCATTGAAAAACTTGAAAAGGAGGCACAAGAAAAACTTAGAGAGTTATAGAAGAATTCATGCTATGAAGACATTGAAGGAGGATCATCATCATATGTAAAAGAGATTGAAGAAGCATCCAAGGAAGGTCACAATGAAGAATATACCAAAATGGTAAAAGACTTAACCACTCAGCTTAAAGTCAGTGAAATAGTGGAAAGACACATTAAGAAGGAAAACAAGATGTAAAAAGAACAAAACAATAAGGTAGTGAAAGAAAACAAAATACTGACAAAGAAAATGAAAATGCTAGAGACACAAAATATGCCGATTTCAAAGCAAGCATATAGGTGGTTGAGATAAAAGAAATGGCAATATAAATATGAGAAACAAAAAGTGAAGACTGCCATCTATAAAGAAGAATAAAAAAGACATCAGGGCATTGACATCCTTTTATAGGCAACTTAACATGAAGCTTCAACATCAGGGGCCAGAGCCATAGGTACGTCAGTAGGGTAGTCATCATATAGAGGAAGAAGGTCAAAGAGACAAACTCAAGCATGAGGACATGCTTGAGACTTAGCAAGGGGGAGATGTTGGATCTCCATTTTTGGTCCTTTTCCACATACATTTTCCATATCTCCATCATCCTTTTCTGTGATATCATGGTCATTTTCCCACATTTTTTCCTCTTATTTCACTTTAAGGTAAAAATAGTTATGTCTTTTAAATTTTATAATTTTTAATAAAAAAATGGTATTACAAATGATTTTGACTAGAACATAATTTCTCGTAATGACTCCTTTGAAGTTGTATGTGCAGGATACCTAGGTGGAAACTGAAGCTATATTCGAGAAGTTTGGGAACCAAGGATGGAAAAAATCCTATTGGCATAGTCCAATTGAGTCCGAACATGCATGGTTAACACTGGTCAAACTTGACCAGTCACCCAAAATCCCTAACTAAAAGGGGCAGTTTTGTGATTTAGTGGGATTTTACCATATTTTGTGCAACCAAAAGGATGAGTTCGACCTGAGTAGATAGATTAGGACTCTTATAGGTTGTTATAGCTGTTTTAGCTCAGTTTGTTATATTTTTTTCTTATTTAAGCACAACATTCAACACTTATGAACATGTATTATGACTATTGAGACTTCTCTATTTCTGAATATAATTTGAAGAACTTTCCTTCTACTTTTTTTTGTTATTGGTGTGGGATGTGATTGCTCATCTATAGTAGATGATAATCTTCAAGTGTGCTGAGCAAAGGGTGGAGGCCCCCCATTCCAAGCAAAGTGCACTACAATTTATTTTTGTGCATATACTAGGGGAATTTTGAGGCCTAAAATGGGCCTCCTAAGGAAATTATAAAATAATAGTGGAAATAATAAAATAAGATTTGATTACATCATCAAATTTTAGAGGGAAAAAAGAAAAAACTACTTTTTCAACTCGTGTTTTTATCTTATCTCCTTATGGGTTTACTCAAATTTCGAGTGGGAACACTCGTTGGATGCATAATTTGATTCCTCATCCAAGGAGTATCCATGTTTCATACTTTTGAAGAACCTCGATACACAAAAAATGAGAAATACATTAAAAACATGATCACAATCACGTTTTTTCTTGTATTTCTCATTTTTCGTGTAGCAGGGTGTATCGAAAGTATGCAACATGAGTACTCATTGGATGAGAAACTAAATTTTGCATCCAATGAGTACTCCTGCAATAAATTTGAGTAAAACCTTGGGGAGATAAGTTGAAAATACAAGTTGAAAAAATAGTTTTATTATTTTTTAATATTTTTTCTTTTTTACCCCAAAAATGGTGAATCATCCCCCATGGTTGACATCATCATCTTCAATCCTATTGGTTCTTATAAATTTTTATTTTTTTTTGTACATTTTTCTTAGGAGACCCATTTTAGACCTCAAAAGTTCTCTAATATGATTGTGAATATTTTAGATTGTTAAACATTTCCTTTTCTTATGTATACTTTTATGAGTAGATCCATTATATGCCATGATTGCTTATGTTTTTGAAATGATTGCCTTTTAGTAATTGATTTAAGTAGGGAAAGAAAACCAAGACATTTAAGTTAGATCCTCTTCCTTCTGAATTGAACATTGAATTGGAAATTGTGTTTATGCATTTACTGCTTTCTTAATTTGATTATGTTATGCTTTATGGTGGAATTAATCTTGTTGGAATAGGGATGATGAGGAAGGACAACCGAGGCATCTAAGTTAGGACCTCTTTCTTGTTTGCTATGCTTCACAAAGATTCATTGCACTCTTGCTTTTAGATTAGCATTTTAGTGTTTTCTTTTCAGAAATTTATATTTGTAATATGCATTTCCTTTATCTTCACATAAATAACTACTTCCTACATTAACTTAATCTAAGATCCATATACTTTCGTGATTCCAAGTTTATCAACCCGTATTGATATAAAACAAATGTTCTAATTTAACCCAATAAATTAGACCACATGCTACATGTTCCCCATCATACGGTGCCATACGACCGACCAAGGGGTGGAGATATAGGGGTGCGTTGTCCTTACCAACTGCCTAACAATTAAACGATAATCAATGGATTTGTGGTCAATTGTGTGCAACGGTTCCCAGGTACTCGCCAAAGTCAATTTTCGTTGCTAGTTTTGACAAAAGGTCGATTTTGCAAGAAATAAATTAACGTATAAATGAAGGAGGCTTCAGGAATGTACCACAACATTCGATCCCATAGGGCTCACTAAGCAACATCCAATCGTATCCTGATCCTCCGTAGGAATGTACTGAAGCAACATGATCTTCCGCTGCACACAATCTCTGATATGATGATACCGGATATCAATATGTTTAGATCTATCATGAAACATAGGATTAACCGAGAGTTTAATGCAACTCTGATTATCACAATGTATCACTGTGGGATCTAAATGTGAACCGAACAAACCAACCAGAATCTTCCTCATCCAGATAGCCTCACATGCAGCTTGACTTGCTGCCATGTATTCCGCTTCCGCTGAACTGAGTGCCACAGATCTTTGTTTCTTGATGTACCAAGAAACTGCTATAGATCCGATACTGAAAATCCCTCGTGATGTGCTCTTTCTGTCTTTACCATAATCCATACTCAGATGTGCCCCTGAGATACCTCAGGACATGCTTGCTTGTCTTCCAAAAGAGCTTGGTAGGCTTAACCATCGCTTGTGAAAGCTGGTTCACTGCATAGCATATGTCCGGTCTTGTATTAACTAAATACATGAGCGAACCCACCAACTGTCGATAAACAATGGCAACCACTACCTCTGCCGATGTAGCATCCTCTTTCCTCCAATTTCCTGGAAGAGGAGTGTCGATAGGCTTGCAGCCTTGCAAATGAAACTTCTCCAGTATCTCCCGGGCATACTGTCCTTGAGACACAAACAGTTCACCTTCCCGCTGCCATATTTCCAATCCAAGGAAATAATGAAGGAGGCCCAAATCCTTCATCTCAAACTCCTTTTCAAGATCTGCCTTGCATGAGTGTATCAAGTGCTCATCACCCGTTAGTATTAAATCATCAACATAAAGAACAATGATTAAAAGCTTACCCTTCACCACAATTTGGTACAGGTTTGCATTCGCCTCACTCTTGGTGAAGCCAAGTCCAGTGAAATAGCCGTCGATCCGAGGGTACCAAGCACGTGTTGCTTGCTTTAGCCCATACAACTCTCTTTTGAGCCTGCACACATGCGACTCGCTGCTATAGATCTCAAATCCTTTCTGCTGCTCAATGTACACCTCTTCCTCAATGATCCCATTAAGGAACACAGTCTTCACATCCATTTGATGAATGTTCCAACCCATCTGCGCTGAGAGAGCAAGGATGGTCCTTATGGAAGAATACCGTGCGACAAGTGCAAAGGTTTCTTCATAATCAATCCCCTTAATCAGTGAGAAGCCCCGGGCAACAAATCTTTCCTTATACATCTCGACGCTCCCATCAGCAACTTGCTTTACCTTGTAGATCCATCTTGATCCTACAACTGATTTTCCCACCGGCCTTGGAACAATATCCCAAGCACTGTTTCTGACAATGGAGTCATACTCCTCCACCATAGCATCTACCCATGTGGCCTCCTGCACTGCTTCTTCAAAAGAAGATGGCTCTGTCATGATACACTTGCTCATAAGATCCATGTATCCAGTAAATCGGTCAGGTGATTGTCTCTTTCTGCACTGTGATGTAGGGAATCCTACATTCTGTGCCGCATCAAGCTTTAATCTCTCAGCTTCTGTGGTCTGCTTTCTGCCTTGTCTAATGTTTTGTTCTGCATGAGTGGACTCCTCCACTCCATGAATCTCCTCTTATGGCTGATCCACATCTAAAGGCTCATCTTTTGGAACAAACAGTTCCTTCACTGCATGCAAGTCTAGCTCCCTCTCAAGCATAGCTTGTGCAACACCCACGATCGTTATGTTCTTCCTCTCCATGACCGCATTCTGCTGTGGGTTATGAGGCACTATGAGTTCTCTTCAAATTCCTTCTTTACTATAGAAGTCTTTGAATTCGCCCGAGATGTATTCACCACCATTATCACTCCATATAGCTTTCACTTGCTTCCCTGACTCCTTCTCCACCAATGCTTTGAACTTAGAGAACTTTGAGAATGTTTCTCTCTTCTTCTACATGAAGAATATCCAACATCTACGAGAATAGTCATAAAAAAATATAACATAATACGTGTGTTTTGCTGTTGAAGCAACCGAGAAAGGTCCACACACGTCTATGTGAATTCTCTCCAGGATCACCGAAGCATGGTTCTCCTTCTCATGAAAGGTGGTCTTCACAAACTTACCCATAGTACATCCCTTGCACTGATCTGACTGCGCAAGAGTACCCTTGGGAAGTCCAGTATAAATCTGTTGTAAAATCTTCAAAGCGCCATGTTGAAGATGGCCCAATCTCTTGTGCCATAATTCGCCCTCATCCCGGCTCACCACTTCTTTTGCTTTTCCCACCATTGCAGTGCAACCATCTACCTCCAGCTTGTAGAGATTCTTAACTCAAATCCCTATATTCTTGGTTTGACCCGTTGTTTTATGTCGAAGGAAGGCTTTTCCCTCACTGAAAACAACATCATCGCCTTTGTCTTTCAACATTGCGATCGAGACCAAGTTCTTTTTCAGACCTGGGACATGCATAACATCCTTCAAAAAGAATGGATCACCAAACTCCCTCTCAAAGGTAATGGTCCCAATACCGGTCGCACTGTATCGACCATCATCGCCCATCTCTATATGCATCTGGAGGTCCTTCTCCTCCAAGTCACTAAACAACTCCTTTTCTCCCGTCATATGGAAAGACGCACCACTATCAAGATACCACACCGATCCCATATGACTTGAAACCAAGCATGCGATCAAAGAGAAATCAAGGTCAAATTGCGAGGTTAAGGCCTCCTCATTTTGTAGCTCAACAACCTTCTTGTTCTTCTATGCGTGGGTAGTTTGTAGAAATTCCCTTGTTTGTGGCAGTGAAAACACTTCCTTCCGATCTGCTTACCTTTGCTTATCAGTTGTGAGGGGGAAATTCCCTTCCCTTTAATCTCTTTTGCTTGACAGCGCAATTCTCTTCATCTTCATTCTTGATGAAGCCATCCCCTAGTACCCTTATCTCCTCCTGCACAAGATCCGACCAAAGTTGCTCCCATTCCGGCAGTTTCTCCTGTCCATTGACAGAGTCTTCGTAGCTAGGCCAACTCTTCGGAAGCCTAAGGAGAGCCAAGCTCACCAAGTCTTCATCATCAACAGTAACCCCCACACTTCCCAGTTCATCCTTGTAGTGGACAAACTTTGTGAGGAATTTTGGAATACTGTCACCCTTCTCCATTTTTATTTTTCTGATCTTGTCTTTAAGCACCAACTTCCTCTGGTCACTTTTGCTTTGGAACAAATCTGTCAAATCCTTCCACATTAATAATGGAGTGGCTTTCCCGTGAAGTCTGGACACAATATATTCCTTCACACCTTCCAACATAATTCTTCTTGTCTTTGTTGTCTTCTTTTTCCATGCGTCAAGTAATGCAACATCGCTAGATCCCGGCTTAGGAACATTGCTATCGATGAACTCCTTCAGTCCATTATCCTCAGCCATAACCTCCATCTATCTTCAATTTATGGAGCAGGAGCTCCCATCAGGCATACCAATCGAGGCAATGAAAGACATTTCAATGTATACTCAACTTTCCACCTTGCAAAGAATCTTGTGAAAGTCGGGTGTCCACCGACACAAACTCAACAATTCTTCACAATTGCAATCTTCAAATTATGCTACTCAAGTGCCATGTAAGTGGCACTAGATACGCCATCGATTCCCTTGATCTCATAATATTTAACTTCTTGCAAAATAAAAAATCCTTCCACTATTAATCTTTTGCGGAAAATTAATTGCAGACACATGTGAAGCATAAATAAAAACAATCACACATAGCACAGTTGTTTAATGGGAAAGCCTAAAGTTGAAAACCCCAACTATCATATATTATGTATCATGGAGATAATGTAACAAACTCATATAAAGCTTAGTACATCAAGCTCTCATTATTACAATCAATAAATCACACACTAACATAGGAAAATATACAAATCCATGCACCATTCTCTACTACCCTCCTTTATGCTTTTGCCTCCATGAAAATCTACTGTTGAAGAATATTTCTGAATGAATAAATTACCTTGCCTTATTTGTGAAATCCTCATTGTGTCGATATGTAACTGGTGCAGCCATTAACATCACTATAGTCTGTGATTAGTCCATCACTTCCCTTTCACTATCTCCACCCTGGGTCTCCCACTTAAGATAACAGCTGTACTGTAGTTGATTGTTGTATTATCAGGTTGATTAATTAACTAATTAATTCACTCCACTCTCACTAGTGTATCATTCGGTTAGACTAGATACAACTAGCTCAACCGAGTCTAACTGAGTTAAACTGAATACAACTCCATGAACTACTATTCCAACTCTGTCATAACTTTTCCACTTCAGTTCTAACTGAGTCCTCCATGCATGAAACACCAGTAAACCCTAGGAATTGTGTAATTCCTTCAACCCACTGATTTTCCAAATCTGTGCACTGAAACTAAGTGCTCCAAGAGAATAATTTGTTGTTTATTGTCGGATTATTATTAAGAGCTAATAATAATCGACACCTCTATTTTTAGATTGACGATCTATAAATAGACTGTGCCCAATATTCTAAAAATAGAATTTCATCTATTTTTCCAACTTGATCAACCATCCAAAAATATACTGCACCTTCTGAAATATGATCACCATGTCTAAAAATATACATAGTCTAAAGATAGAGTTGCGCCAAAAATAGCCTCCGGGCCCACTTAGTGAAGGCGACTCTTTTTACTAAGCTCATCATATTGTTGCATCTCAACAAAATTTGTCACAAGGGACCTTAATAGGAGCAACATCACATGGAAAACACAAAAATGGACCTGAGGATAAACATAGAAATTTTTGTCAGAATGGACTTATATACAAAGTTCAACATTAGAAGGGACTTGTACCTAGTCAAGTTCAAAGTTCATCATCAGAAGGGACATGTACTTAATCAAGTTCAAAGTTCATCATCCGAAGTGACCAATATTCATTCAAGTTTATTATTCAAAAAGGGACCTGTACTAATCAAGACTCACTATTCAAGACTATTCAAGATCATCATCAAATGAAAGAGATACTCAATCAAGGAAGGTACTGTAAGTTACAAATTATTTTTAATACCATTTGATTTTGAAAAAAAAATCTTAATTTAGAAGACTAATTAAACCTTAAATGTATAAGAGATAAAACCCTTTATTCCATGTACAGTTTCCCATAAAACCCTTCATTCCATGTATATCCTCTCTATCATAAACACCCTATATCCCTCCTTCCAAAAAAAAAAAAACATACACCCTATGACCATATTCAAGTCTTGTCTCTTTACTTACAGAATAAACAAGCATGGGTTAGTATCATGAAAGAAGAATACACATGAATGATGCATGGTTCAATAATGTATTTATACGATCTACAATGATATGATTTTACTCTATTCTTGGATTTGAAATGACCTTAAAAATGGTCATTTCAAAGAGTCGCCTTAAAAGAGTAACAAATGCATCATGAAAAGGAGAACATGCATCAATCCTAAAAGGACAAATGGTAGGAACAAATAATGACCAAAAGGACTTGAAAATTCATTAAATGGATATGCAATGAAAGAGAATGAAGATAAAATGAAGAAATTTAAGGGAATTTCAAAGAGCATCATGAAAATGAAAATATGCATCAAAGAGGAGAAATAAAATGATGACAAAGAACAAAAATATGATGATAAAAAGGACTTTGCATTCATAAATGGAATGAGGAAATGAATATATGCATCAATGGTGAAATCTAAGCATATATAAACCTATGGTGGTGCATAAGAATGAATAGCGGGTGCATTTAAAAACCTTTGAAAAAATGAAACATATGGCGCAAACGCATGATACCAATTCAAAACTTTTGAAATCAATTTAAAAATCGATTTGGTACATGCGTATAATGCAAAGAGATGGTTAAAAAAAATGGCAAAAGGAGGGAAAAATATTCAGCCACGGTGGAAGGAATTCAAAACACAACGCCGACCAAACGTTCAAAAACATTGTACAGAGAGTAAGCGTCCATAGCAGCAAACACATAGGCAAAACGTTTAGAGGTCAAACACAACACTTTGACACTGGAAGAAGGGAGGAATTCAACCTATAGAGAGAGGCAACCAGTCAATGCCTTCATGCAAAGAATTTAATAGAGAATTGCATCACTGTTCACGTAGGGAACATAACCCTTTGAAATGAAAAACAAAGGAATAGGAAATGCATAGATTTTTATGCCAAAAATATTGACAAGGAGAAGAAGAAAATTTTGTGTTTCATTAATGATAACCCCACCAACTAAAACATGGAAATCTCCGCTCAAAATTTATAGAATTTCGTAGTTGAGTTTGAGTAGGAATGAGATCTAGTTAAATCGTGTTTCTTCAGCGATCCAAAGTTTGAGATTTATAAATAACTGTCAGTGTAGGTGACCACACTCCAGTTCACATTCACATTTACATTGGCAAACTCAATTTCACATTGGAAAACGTGGTGGCAAGTCCAAGTTCTCAACTGTGCAGTGGCACCAAAAGACTGCATTGAAACTACAAGTGTGTGAAATGCATGATGATCGTTTTCATCAGACTACTTCTCAATGCATGATGACTATTTCCCTTCCAGAATTTGAGTTTTTTTGAAAATAAGCAGTGAGTGGTTGTGTTAATAAAAGAAGTGTTCGAAATTGCAGTTGACAAAGACCTGTAGAATGGTTTTCATTTTCGGAATTTGACTTCCAAACAAACAATAAATGAATACATGCATGCAGTGGTTAGTTTAAAGGATATTTCTCTAGCATAAGAATAGAATTATATTTCAATTTCTAGGGTAATGAAATTTTTTTGTTCATTTCTAGAAGTTTGATTTCGATTTTTGAGAAGAAAGAGTGGGTAATAATTTTTTTTCATTTTGAGAAATTCGATTTCGATTCTTAAGGAGAGAGAAAGGGTAATGATTTTTTTTTTTTTTTTTTTCATTTCCAAGAATTATATTTAAATTTATGAGGAGACAGAGAAGGGAAATGAAAACAAAATTGTTCTTTTCCAGAATTCATTTTTATGGTGTTGATTTTAAATATTGAAGGCAAAATCAACCCTGTAGGTGTCCGAAATTCAAAAGTGAACTTGTTCTCATAAGAAGTGGTGATTAGAAGGTTATTCTTAGAGGAATTTTGACAAAGTATTTTCCAGAAAGGATGTTTTAAAGTTTTGAAATAGAGCTTTCTCTCCACGAGCAGTTAAAACATAGGTGAAATCTCAGAGTATTCTCCTTTTCCCTCATCACAAAGAGTGTCCAAAATTCCACATCAAGCCTTGGTAAGCCACAGTCTTGTTATTTTTGAAAGAAAATCTTGTTTTTCAATACATATACCAAGAAATTTTTTTATCCTCTCGCTATAAATATGATTTCCCTGTTGTATTAAAATTGCAAAAAAAAAAAAAAAGAAGAAGAAAAGAAAGGAAAAGAAAAAAGAAAAGAAAAAGATCTATTATGTCATGAGATTATTTACAGTGGATGGTTCTTTACATTGGTATTGAAACCAAAAGGAACAAAGGCACCCATATTTCAGTATGGGGAGGAGGATTGAACCTAATGGATTTCAGTTTGAAAATTGGCACAAAGAAACCATAGAAAAGCTCTACTAAGTAGGGCTATTAGAATTTCTAAGGAAGTTTAATGGAGACAAAGAAAAAGTCACAAAGGAGTTTGTAGCCAATTTTGACAATGAAAAAACCAGAATAGGAGATATTTTTGTTCCCATAACTCCAGAATATATAGCCCAAGCCAAAAATTTTCCACTGACAAGAGAAGAATACTACAAGGGGCAAAATTTTAGAGGGAAAGGGCGGGATTTATTTTTAGAAAAACAAAGAAAAGGAAATTTTGACAAGACTAAGGGAATTCCTAAAGATTGGATTAGAGAACCCTTGGAAGAATTGACCCTTATTGCTCAAAAATACTTTACATGTGATGGGAGATATAGTGTTGTACACTTATATTACATAAACTGATTCAACACATCAAAGGAGATTGCATAGTAAACTTCCCTATTTCCTTGCAAAAAGTTTGATAAAGATGATTGAAGGGCTGAAAGGAAAAACAAAGAACAAAGAAGCTAGTTACTACCATCAAGGGCTAATTAAGATATTGATTGACTATCGGTTGAGAAATAGGGGAGAAACATGGGATAGTTTTTTGGACAAACACCACTTTGAATAAATATATAAGGAATAACAATCAACCAAAAATGAGGAAACACTTGGGAGATTGCATCTTTCCAAAAATATTATGCAATCACCCTTGTATCCAAGAACAAGGTCTAAGAAGAAACAAGAAGAAATAACCACTAAGAAGGGAATATCTTTCATATCCATTCCATGGAAGCCAAGAAGGAAAACAATGGAAGAATGATATGATAATGTTGAAGTAGAGATCCTAGAAGAAGTGCCTCCTAGTACACATGAACAATCACCTTAGGAAATCATTGAAAAACTTGAAAAGGAGGCACAAGAAAAACTTAGAGAGTTATAGAAGAATTCATGCTATGAAGACATTGAAGGAGGATCATCATCATATGTAAAAGAGATTGAAGAAGCATCCAAGGAAGGTCACAATGAAGAATATACCAAAATGGTAAAAGACTTAACCACTCAGCTTAAAGTCAGTGAAATAATGGAAAGACACATTAAGAAGGAAAACAAGATGTAAAAAGAACAAAACAATAAGGTAGTGAAAGAAAACAAAAGACTGACAAAGAAAATGAAAATGCTAGAGACACAAAATATGCCGGTTTCAAAACAAGCATATAGGTGGTTGAGATAAAAGAAACTTTGGCAATATAAATATGAGAAACAAAAAGTGAAGACTGCCATCTATAAAGAAGAATAAAAAAGACATCAGGGCCTTGACATCCTTTTATAGGCAACTTAACATGAAGCTTCAACATCAGGGGCCAGAGCCATAGGTACTTCAGTAGGGTAGTCATCATATAGAGGAAGAAGGTCAAAGATACAGACTCAAGCATGTGCATGAGGACATGCTTGAGACTTAGCAAGGGATGTTGGATCTCCATTTTTGGTCCTTTTCCACATACATTTTCCATATCTCCATCATCCTTTTCTGTGATATCATGGTCAATTTCCCACATTTTTTCCTCTTATTTCACTTTAAGGTAAAAATAGTTATGTCTTTTAAATTTTATAATTTTTAGTAAAAAAATGGTATTACAAATGATTTTGACTAGAACATAATTTCTTGTAATGGCTCCTTTGAAGTTGTATGTGCAGAATACCTAGGCGGAAACTGAAGCTATATTCGAGAAGCTTGGGAACCAAGGATGGACAGAATCCTATTGGCATAGTCCAATTGAGTCCGAACATGCATGGTTAACACTGGTCAAACTTGACCAGTCACCCAAAATCCCTAACTAAAAGGGGCAGTTTTGTGATTTAGTGGGATTTTACCATATTTTGTGCAACCAAAAGGATGACTTTGACCTGAGTAGATAGATTAGGACTCTTATAGGTTGTTATAGCCGTTTTAGCTTAGTTTGTTATATTTTTTGCTTATTTAAGCACAATATTCAACACTTATGAACATGTATTATGACTATTGAGACTTCTCTATTTCTGAATATAATTTGAAGAACTTTCCTTCTACTTTTTATTATTATTGGTGTGGGATGTGATTGCTCATCTACAGTAGATGATAATCTTCAAGTGTGCTGAGCAAAGGGTGGAGGCCCCCCATTCCAAGCAAAGTGCACTACAATTTATTTTTGTGCATACACTAGGGGAATTTTGAGCCCTAAAATGGGCCTCCTAAGGAAATTATAAAATAATAGTGGAAATAATAAAATAAGATTTGATTACATCATCAAATTTTAGAGGGAAAAAAGAAAAAACTACTTTTTCAACTTGTATTTTTATCTTATCTCCTTATGGGTTTACTCAAATTTCGAGTGGGAACACTCGTTGGATGCATAATTTGATTCCTCATCCAAGGAGTATCCATGTTGCATACTTTTGATGTACCTTGATACACGAAAAATGAGAAATACATAAAAAACATGATCACAATCACGTTTTTTCTTGTATTTCTCATTTTTCGTGTAGCAGGGTCTATCGAAAGTATGCAACATAAGTACTCATTGGATGAGAAACTAAATTTTGCATCCAATGAGTACTCCTGCAATAAATTTGAGTAAAACCTTAGGGAGATAAGTTGAAAATACAAGTTGAAAAAATAATTTTATTATTTTATTATTTTTTAATATTTTTTCTTTTTTACCCCAAAAATGGTGAATCATCCCCCATGGTTGACATCATCATCTTCAATCCTATTGGTTCTTATAATTTTTTTTTTTTTTTTGTACATTTTTCTTAGGAGACCCATTTTAGACCTCAAAAGTTCTCTAATATGATTGTGAATATTTTAGATTGTTAAACATTTCCTTTTCTTGTGTATAATTTTATGAGTAGATCCATTATATGCCATGATTGCTTATGTTTTTGAAATGATTGCCTTTTAGTAATTGATTTAAGTAGGGAAAGAAAACCAAGACATTTAAGTTAGATCCTCTTCCTTCTAAATTGAACATTGAATTGGAAATTGTGTTTATGCATTTACTGCTTTCTTAATTTGATTATGTTATGCTTTACGGTGGAATTAATCTTGTTGGAATAGGGATGATGAGGAAGGGCAACCAATGCATCTAAGTTAGGGCCTCTTTCTTGTTTGCAATGCTTCACAAAGATTCATTGCACTCTTGCTTTTAGATTAGCATTTTAGTGTTTTCTTTTCAGAAATTTATATTTGTAATATGCATTTCCTTTATCTTCACATAAATAACTACTTCCTACATTAACTTAATCTAAGATCCATATACTTTGGTGTGATTCCAAGTTTATCAACCCAGATTGATAAGTAAAACAAATGTTCTAATTTAACCCAATAAATTAGACCAACATGGCCCGTGCTCCCCGATCATATTGGTGCCATACGACTGACCAAGGGGTGGAGATATAGGGGTGCGTTGTCCGCCTAACTGTCTAACAATTTGCACCATAATCAATGGATTTGTGGCCGAACTTGTGCAAAATTGTCTCTGTGCAATTCTGCCAAAGTCAATTTTCGTTGCTAGTTTTGACAAAAGGTCGATTTTGCATAACAATTAACAGATAAATGAAGGAGGCCTAACTTGGAAAATTTTCAGCTTTTTTGAACACAAGAAGAGCCTACACAAGGGTTTTTGGGTGTTCTAGACACAATAAATGTGTTATTTTTGCAATTTGAGCATTGCATGTTGATGTAATTTTAAATTTGAGCATATAATTTGAAGGGCCAACATTGGAAGTTGGACTCGGAGACATAGCCCAGGAGGAGTGAACTCCATCATCAAATTGTTGTTTTGTGATGCTGCTTGTTGTCTATTTTCACTGTTTAAAATCTAAAAAATTTAACTTAGTTTATGTGTTTTTGCAATTTTGATCCTTTGCCCAAAAGACATAAACTATCTTGCAAAACTTTACATGAAACCTTATTTTTTAATTTCGATCGTTGTTGTACCCTTGAATTTGTATTGTTGTTGTTGTTTTTTTTTTCCTATTTGGTTCACGGTTCGTGGATATATGTGACCACTAATTCCATGAAATTGCTGGCAACCATGGAGCCCGACCCCAAGAGTGTCGAGAGAATTGAACCTGTGACCTCTCAATAACAAAGGCGCTTTAACGATGGGGGCTCAAATAATTGAGCTAACCCTCTGGGCTTTGTTCATTCTTTGCATTAGAAAGATGTACATTTAAGCCATATCTAAATTGCATAGTGACATCTCTTTCGATTATTTTGTCTTTTGAATTCTTCATCGCTTGGATTTTGTTATGTTTACAATCAATCTCTTAAGTCATATAATTATGCATAGCCTTAATATACTTTTTCAATGTTAACTTGTTTTTTCTTGATTGATTTAATGTTTAAGAGAGCTCATTTCCTATCATGACCAAGCATTGTGACTTGCTTAGTAGCTTGTAGCAATGTGACATAAGTCTCAATGCTGATGGTTGCTCTCATAATGAAGGGGTTGTGCACTCAAGGAGATGAATCATATCTCAAGCGTGAAAGGTTATATGAAATATAATCACTCTCCTCCACCATATAGGAACAACTATTGATTTTTTTTTAATGTTCTTGTTCCTTTGAATTCTTACTATTTCTCTTGATTGGTGCATTAATTTCACCTTAAATTGTAATACATCATTATCCCTAATTGTGACCAAACAAGTACTCATATCAAGAATGACTATTATAAATTCTTGTTCCTCTTTATGTCAACCTATGCCCTATGCCTATTTTATATCACATTATTAATGTTTCTTTTGCAATACATTCACATGACATCACTAATAGATCAACATGCAAACTATCATACCAACTTGTCTCTAAATTCCTTTACATCACCAATAAAATCTCACAGTTGAGAAGGTTGGTGTCCTTGATATGTATAATGATCAAAGTTAAACACATCAATGCCAAAGGCATTGACAAGTCACTAATTTTTAGTATCTTTAGGAGTTTGTTATCTCCTTGGCTAACTTGGCAACCATCTCATTGATCACATATTCACATAGCATATTCTATATAAATATGTAAAACTACTCATTAAAATGCATTGTACATGTAAATTATATCATGCGAACAACTACTTTTGGCATTAATTTTTTTCATAGGATTTGTCACAAATGTTTTTATGGCTAGAGCCACATCAATCTATTACATTACTTGATCCTTGCCTTTTTATTGTCGTCTTCCTTATACCATAATATATGTACATTTGAGTCATATCTGAGAGGTGTGATAACTATTTTTGTTCTATTGTTTTTATATTTCTTTACTATTTATGCTCTATTATACTTTAGATTGAATAAATTTTCTTTTGTAAGTCAACATTCTATTCATTCATCATAAAATAAGTACATCATTAGCAAAACACAGGTAGTCTCACCCCGACCAGGTTTGTTGACTACCACAAGTAGCATGTGATAAAGAAATAGAAAGGAAACTAGAGACATCGTCCACAACCTAGGAGGCCAAAAGCACCAGAAAACACATAAAATAAGGAGAACACCTGTAACCATGCTAGTCGTCTGATGTAATTGAAGCTGGGTTGTCCAGGGCTGTTCCAGGAGGAGGCAAAGGGCGATAAGAGCATTGGACATGCTCTTCAAAGTGACCCATCCAGGACTCCAACTTCTCCACCTTCTCAGTTAGCAGGTTCTGTCCTCGCTAGACCACCACAACTCGCTCTCAGACATGGCATTGAAAGTAGTGCATTTTTTTGAGAGTAGTTATGAGTTCAACATGTTCTTCCCAGCCGATCCAGTCTGTTGTTTCTAACCGCTCCAACAGTGACTGGATCAATTCCCTGTACGAAACAAGATTAACTAACTTCCCTTGAATCATGCACCACAAAACTTGCATTCCCTCGTCGGCCCGTGTCGCCACGTTGCCTCGACCCAACCTGTTTCTGAGGTTTCAAAGTGCAACTCCTACGCCCAACCACCGAGTCACCACGACCACGACTGCTGCGTACTTCAACTGTTGCCCAACTCAAACATCCTATGGTCTTGCCAGGCCATCCAACCCGGAATTTCTCCACTTCCACTACCATTGCCTGTAATTGAGACTCCGGGTCCCCCCGTCCAGCCATGCTAGGGTTCGTCGGGGAGGAGGACCAACCACAACGCAAAATTGGACGCATTCTTACCGAACCGACGTTGGCTTGAACAAAGAAATTAGTAGGGATACACATGACAACTGCAACCTCCAAGGTCTGCCCTTCCCTCACCGACGAGACTCCACACAACCAGGCCCACAATTTCCAGCCAACAAGATGGGGTTGAGCTCGCACTCCACCACCCTTGCTTCGTTGCTAGATGACAACAAGCTAGCCTTCTCAAAAGCCTTGCCACAACGACCCCTGACACAGAGATTGTTGAAGTTTAGACAATCTTGGAGAAGAGATGAGCAGGGGGACAATCCATTTGTCCAACAAACAAAGAGAAGAATTATCCCACACACACCGAGACCATTGAAAATCCTAAATCTCTAGAAGCCACGCTCCACTCACACACAAAAATTCTAAATGCCACACACCAAAGAAGAAAGCAACCAATTTACAAACCTAGAAGTCGGGAAGGGAGTTCCAGCAATAGGGCCACCACCTTTCCCAAACAATGAGCCTTCAGGGCTTCCTACTCCTGCTCACAGAGTACGAATAACACATAGAAGAATCCTCCCACACACACCAAAACCACTAAATACTCTAAACCTCCAGAAGCCATGTTGGATTCGTGCACGAAGACACTAAACGCCACAGACCAAATGAGAAAGTTGCCAATTCATAGACCCAAAATCTGGGGAGGGAGCGCCAATGACGGGGTCACCACCTTTCCCAAACGATGAACCTTCGACGTTTCCTACTTCGACTTACAGAATACCAATAACATGCAATGAGCCGAGACCACACCCGAATACATACACCGTATGCCATACTCTGCCATCGATGTTTGCCTCTTGCTCGGGTAGAGGCAGATAGAGATTTCACATGGATCACCTTAACTCCTCCCGCACGCAGGTAAATGTGAGAGGACGGGGAGGCCGATCCTCAAATTTGTAGCCAAGTGTTAACCATCGTCCGCATGTTGCCTCGTGCGTCCAATTCATCACCCCCATCGGGGGATTTAGATTGAATATTTCAAGTTGCATAACTCTGCATAATATTACTATGCTTCCACAATAATAATATGTTTATATCCACTTCTGCTGGATTGAATTTCCATTTATAAATACTCACTACTTTATCATGACTAGGTGTAATAACCTACTTAATAACATATATTATACCACTTATTTGTATCCATTCTCTTCATAATGAAGGGACTACACACCCAAAATAATCTTAACTCCATACCCAACATGATAAGATCATGCCTTAGAGACCCCTTTGTGAAAGCTTAGAGAAATGAAAATATGTGAACGAGTCTTTATTAAAAAAAACCAACTCCTAACAACTCTTTATAAGTCAACAATTCTACATATAGTGAAGCCCCTTTGTGAAAGGTCGGAGAAATGAATATATGTGAATGAGTCTATATGTAAAAGAAAACACGCAACAAAAAGAAGGTAAGTGGAAGGAATTTATTTCTTTCCCCATGACATGAAATCAATTCGAAAATGGACGGCCATTCATATGGCATGCTCATCCTTGTTACCAATTTAGAGGAGAGCTCCAAGGAGTCTTAGGGAGGAAGAAAAGATGATGGTAGCAGATATACGAACTATAGCTCTTTTAGTCCACCATGAAACTATGTTGTGCATCATTAAAAAAATAAAAGGAAAAAGTGAAGGAAATCCCAATTCAAATACTCTGAACACCTCCTACCCAGATTTAACTATCTAGAATTAACAATACCATAATGGTGAGTAGCCAAGTAGCCAGCATCATCGGGATAGAAGAGGATGGTATTATTTATGAAGCTAACTCTTACTCATCTTCAGCGTATAGACACTGCAATCATTGCTCTTTTTAAACGACCCAATTGCAGCAACAGTAGTTACCATCCTCCCAATGAAGTGAGGCTGTGCGAGAAGGGCCGATCGAATGATGCCTTGCACAGTATTAGGAATCAGCCTCTGGATTCCTCTGCTTATCACAGTCTTTTGCAGGGTTGCATCGACAGAAGAGTTTTGCCAGAAGGCAAATTAATTCATGCTCACATCATTCAGTCGGGTTTTGTATGCCGAGACGTTTCTTTAGGAAATAAACTCGTTACCATTTATGCCAAGCACGGTAGCCTGGCGGATGCTTGTAGAGTTTTGGATCAAATGGCCGAACGGGACGTTCTGTCATGGACTGTCATGATTTCAGCTTATGCCAGGAATGGGTGTGCGGAAGAAGCCCTGGAACTGTTTTATAAAATGCAAGGAACAGGTATCCAACCCGATCGATTCACCTTTGCAAGTGTGCTGCCTGCATGCGCTGACTTGGCATCTCTGGAACAGGGCAAGGAAATCCATAAAGAAATAGTTAGAAATGGGTTGCAGTCTGATGTTTTTGTGGGAAATGCCATTATAGATATGTACGCTAAATGTGGTTGTGTTGAGATTGCACGCGATCTGTTTGACCAAATGGTGCGACGAGATCTGGTTTCATGGAATACCATGATTGCAGGTTATGTGAACAATAGGCGCGTAGATGACGCCCTGGAGATCTTTCAGAAAATGCCACATAGAGACATTATTTCGTGGAATTCGATGATTGCAGGATATGCGCAGAATGGGTATGGTGAAGAGGCTCTCAGGATTTTTCGGAAAATGGTAAGCATAAATGTGAAAGCAAACTCGAAAACCTTTGCCATTCTTCTTCCTGCTTGTGCGGAACTGGCAGATCTGGATCATGGTAGGGAGATACATGGACGAGTAATTCAGTGTGGCTTTCGGTTTGATGTGGTTGTATTGAACGCCCTGGTGGACATGTATGCAAAATGTGGGAACATAGAGAATGCACGCACCATGTTCGACAAAATGTCACAACGAGATGTGGTCTCATGGAATGCTATGATTGCAGGATATGCACAGAATGGACAGCTTGATGAGGCCCTGACACTGCTCCGAAAAATGACTGAGGGGAATGTGATCTCGTGGACAGCACTGATTGCTGGATATGCGCAGCATGGGGAAGGTGAGGAGGCTCTGAAACTTTTTAAACAAATGCAACTGGCAGGTGTGCACCCGAACTTAAAAACTTATGTCAGTGTTCTGCCAGCATGTGCTAGCTTAGTAACTCTGGAACAAGGTAAGGAGATTCATGGAGGAATACAGAGAAGTGGACTTCAGTCTGATGTGTTTGTGGGGAGTGCCCTCGTTGACATGTATGCAAAATGTGGTAGCATAGAGAATGCACGCCATGTATTTGACAAAATGTCTCAACGAAATGTGGTCACCTGGACTGCAATGATATTTGGATGTGCTATGCATGGCTGCAGTAAGGATGCTCTTGAACTTCTCGTACATATGGAATGTTGTGGCTTGAATCCAAACCCTGTCACCTTAGTTGGTGTTTTGTCTGCATGCTGCCATGCAGGCCTTGTGGATGAGGGTAGGCGATACTTCAATCGCATGACTCAAAATTATCATATTACACCAATGATGGAGCACTATGTCTGCATGGTTGACCTTTTTGGCCGAGCAGGATGCCTTGATGAGGCACAAGATTTTATTGATAAAATGCCAATGAAACCTGATGCTACTGTGTGGGGATGCTTGCTTGGTGCCTGTAGGATCCATAACAATATTGAGGTGGGAGAATATGCAGCACAACATCTTTTCGAATTGGACCCTGAGAATGCAGTTCCTTACGTAATGTTGTCAAACATCTATGCTGCAGCAGGCCGCTGGGATGGCATTGAAAGGCTGCGAAAAATGATGAAAGACAAGAATGTTAAGAAGAAGCCTGGATGTAGTTGGACTGAGATCAATAAACAGGTGCACACTTTCCTCGTAGGAAACGATTCTCAGCCACAAATACCTAACATTCATACAAAGTTACAGAGTTTGTGTGTATAAATGAAAGCATCAGGGTATGTGCTTGATGTGAAATCTGTGGTGAATGATGTGGAGTAGCAGGAGCTACAAACCTTTGCACCACAGAGACAAGTTCCTGTTATAAAATGAGTGATGCGTTGATTCAGAATGCGAAATGCCAAAAAGCAATTCTGTTGTATTGTGTAAAACACAAGAATGTTAGGATCCCAAAGATAAAGTAGTCCAAAGAGGAAATGCAACATAAACAATGAGCTTCCTAACATTCAAGAACTCCTAGAAATAAGCAGAAGTAATTCTGAACACCTTCAAATGGACAATTTAGTATTTTGCATGCAAAACAACAAATACTAGTGCTTAAAATTAACTCTCTCATGGACAGAATACTGCAGACATTGCCAGTTCCCCGTTGTTCAAGACTGCTTACAAAAGCGAGATATAATTTATGATACTTGAGATAGATGATATAGTCTTCAAACTGCCAGAATAACCAAGAAATGGCTTTCGAGTGAGGCCCAGGTTTTGAAGATTTCAAAGCTAATGTTCTAAATTGATACGGAAGGGAACAGCAGTTGTAACTCAGTTTTATAACTGCAAGGATGTTAATGCTGTTAGAAAATTTGTGGAAAATCTGAATGAACCCAGAAAATAGATCCATGAGAGATGAAAAACAATTCGTTGGTGGTTCTTTTGGACAATTTAGTAATGTAGCATGCAAAACAACAAAAATATGGTGCCTAAAAGCAACTTTCTCTAAGAGGAGGAACACTCCAGACGTTGCCAAATCTTGGCTGTTTAAGAACACTTAGAAAATGCAAAAACTAATCTGTGATACTTGTAATCTGTGATACATGAGACAGATGATCATGGTCTACAAACTGGCAGACATGGCCACAAAATGGGTTTGAAAGTGTGTGGCCAAGGTTTTGAAAATTTTGAATTTAAAGTTTTCAGTGGATGCAGAATAGCAGTAGTAATTCAGTTCAATGGCTGCAAGTCTCTTGGTGCTGTCAGCAATTTTTAGAGAATGAACGCATGAGACACATTCAGGAGAAGTGAAGCAATTTACAGGTGATGAAATTTATTAGTATTAGAATTACATAATTTGACCAGCTATTCATACCAGGGCCGCTTTTTATTCCAACGGAGACCAATTGCATAACTGACATGACAGTTTTGTAACCTACTTGCAATTAAAATAGACTTTCAAAATTTAATCATATGAAGAATTAGACTACCATTTCCCTAACACTCCTAAGACTAATATTAGTATCAACTTAAAGATGATTACTAGTTAATTGTGTTACTGTTGGTGTTAAACTCTATCAGTCGTAGCCTGTAGCTACAATACAACGCACATTCAACTGACTTCTATGTATTTGAGACTTAGCACAGGAAAGTGCTTCAGTAAATATATTAACAACCATAGCAGAAAAATGTCAGAAGTTAAAACGCTGATCATAGTTCAAAAATTCAGAAACAGGTGATTTTCCTGGAGCCATAGGTGGTTAACCAAGATAGAAAGGCCGACCCTGATAACAAGAGTTACAGGTGATGCCTATCTACCTTTTCTGGGCTTTGGTAGCTCCAAATACAAACCGATCTGGAAAAAAATTCAAAGAAAGGTTTTTACAAATGCAATTATTTGGAATGAAAAATATGGCACCTCCTGGCTTGGAACAAACTCAGACTCCCTAAATACCTTGGCAAAGCAGGCCTTAGAACCCTGGATCTTTAGAATATTCCTTAAGAAGAACAAAAGAGCTTCTTTTCTTGGCAGATGAAAAGCATTTGTGGGCAATAATTGTTAGGTGTGGACCCTGATTATCTTGTTTATTTTGTATCACAGCGTTGGACCCTTGGCCACCAATAGGGCGGCAATGCCGCCATGGTCTGTTACTGAGGGTCTGAGGGCGAGCACGACTTTATGGACCCCCCCCCAGTGGGGGTTTCGTGGGCAGCGCTCCCGGGGCAGCGCTCCTGAAGTTAAAAACGAGATGTAAAATTGCCTAGTAAAAGTATTGTAATTTATAATCAATCTGGGCCGTTCATTGAGCTAGGCGGATGATACGACGGTAGAAGTTATGTTTTGATTTAGAGTTTGCCCTAGAAGGCAACCCTACCGCTTGTATGAGGGTATTGTATTGCAGCTATTAATATTCTCAAAGCGAGAAATAGATAGGGAGACTGTGAGAGAGAACAAAGGATATTACAGTAGATCTGTTGTAGGTTGTGTCTGTTCAGTTTGTTGTATAATAGAAAGGAAGGATTGGCTGTTTGGGGTGGACGTAGCCCAAACTGGGTGAACCTCGTATATCTATGTCTCTATGGTTTTATGTGTTTCTTTTGTTTGTGTTTCTGCATATATATTTCATGTGTTGCATTGCTCTGTAATCTACAATTTCTAACAATAATCCTATATCTTTCTAAATGTCTCAAGTAAAAATTTGTTCTCGCATTGGCATAGGGTTAATGCAGTCCATCTTATCTCCATGTCTATCAAGGCACAAGCAACGACGAATCAAAAGCTTGATTCTAAACCTTTCTTCTTAATGGATACAGCTAAGACCAGGTAGAACATAGTAAATTAATGTGTCCATAATGTTTGATTTATCCTTTCTTAATTTCACACATGGTGAGTGTGTATTAGGGAAGACGCCAATACTTGGGCGCCCTCCGTTCCACGTCAACAAACCACGTGGTCAACACATCATCTGTTGTACGAAAAGTGCCATTTGGAAGCGTTGACGTGTTCTGGTGGGTGAGCACATTAAATTCGTGCAGGTTCTGGACGTTTAGGGTTTCAAACCACCTGTTATGCACCATGCATTCCACAGCCTGTGCATTTCTGTCCGGGGCGGGATGTTGCTCGGACTCCTCTACCGGTGGCTGCGCGCTGTGTCGCCAGTGCTGGTGCACATTCGCTTCCCTTGTTGAACTTACGCTCGCGGTGTCTGTTGCTGTTTGGGTTGATTGTTGGTTTGTGGCGCTTTCAGTGATGTTTCTCCTACGCCCTGCTGTGGACATGTTCGGCTCCCTGGACTATCAATTTGCCCTCCTCAACTGCTCAATGCAGTGCAGAGTTGTTGACCACTTAGTCCCCTCTACTGGTTTGCTCAGCTCCATGGACTATCAATTTTCCCTCCTCGACTGCTCAATGTAGCGCGAAGTTGTTGACCGCTTCGTCCCCTCTACTGGTTTGCTGAAGTACCATAAGGTTGAGTAATTTTCGAGGGTTTTTACATTTTGCAGTTGTGTTTCTTGAATTTTCGAGGGGTTTCACACATATTTTGGCTAATTTATGCTATATTTGAGGGTTTTGCAGGTATTATTGCAGGTATTGCCGAACTTTGGCGGGCTCTGGCTATCAATTGGCTCCTGCATCGACATTTTCAGCTTCATTTCGCATGGCATCTTCACCTCCCGTTAGGAAAATAATTCCTACCAGCCCTGTTGTGTTTTTCAACACTTAAACATGTGTTTATGAACACTTCTAATCTATTTCGGTTCAATTTACCTCTTCTTGCTTCTGTTTGTTCATGGCACTGGTTCAATTTAGCTCTTCTTGCTTCTGTTTGTTCATGGCACTAGTTCAATTTAGCTCTTCTTGCTTATGTGCCTTAGGGTCTAGGGTTTCTAGTGGCTGATGTGCCTTATGGGTTAGGGTTTTCTAGTGGTCTAGGGTTTGTCCACTGTTGAGCTTTCGTGCTCCTGCTTGAACTGTTTTGGCTCTACTCCCGAGACTTTCGTGCTCTTGCTTGAACTGTTTTTGGCTCTGTGCGAAATTCCCTGTTACAACTTAAGTCCTCTGTAAATAAATCTTAACAAGTTGTACAGAAATGCACAGGCTGTGGAACAACGTAGGTTTGTAAATAATGTCATTTCACTATAAAGTTGGATTCTGAAGAACAATACTGTTTGCGTGGTTTTTTCTTCCTTAATGCAAGTTTGTTGGTTAAAATGGATTTCGGACGGACCAACATGTTTGGGAGAAACACGCTTGTCTGATACAATGGCTTGATTTGAAAAAAAAATCATCCAATAGCTTTAACGTAACACACTACAAGTTTTGTCCATAACAACTGAATGTTCAATTGGGTTGAATTGTCCAGCTTCTATATAATTTATCATTTATTTTCCGGATTTGAACAGATTTTGTCACTGTTTTTAACATTCATAGAGCGTTTGGCCGAGCATTCAAGTTTTGAGGCTGCTGCCGAGGATATAATACACGAAGCAATTTATTTGATTTACTAGAAAAAATGAATGTACTAAGTTGAAAGCTATTATTATTTCAAAAGAATCACAAATTTGTAGAGGCTCCAATGCAATAAACGTTAATTATTTCGCCACTGAATCAATCAAGAGCTTAATTCATCTGCACCAATCCTGTTATTGCAGTTTGAAGGCATGTCATGCGTTAAATTCACTAGAGTCTCTACATCTTCTTCTTCTCCTTTTAATCACTGCTCTTCTCGCCTGAGAGAAGAGGGAGAATCCTGCGAATAACACTTTCATCGAATTTCTTGTAATGCTTTATGAATTCCTGCTCAACAATTGAAGCATATCTATCTACATGATCCTCATAATTGTTGTACAGAGCAGGAACTGTGATGACAGCCAGGACAACTGTGGGAGGTATGCAAAACAATACATGTTAACCAATAAAACAAGCTAATAGACTGACAAAGAACCCACCAACCAAGAAAACAAGTTAGATAGGAGAGAAGCAAGTGCTTACATAAAGTTCAGAATTAATGGATTATCCAAACTTACTGATGTACAGAAGTGTGATGAGGTCAAACCAACTACTGACAGTCGACAAGAAATACAAGAAGGCAACCACCTACAAGTAACGGCAAATTAATTTGCATAAGTCAAACCACAAATATCTTCATGTTCTAACAAATTGTCCTGAAGTTGAGTTTTAGATTGGGCAATTTGTTGTTATAGTTATTGTTATCATTACATATTTTTCTTTAAAGAACAGTTTGACATGCACAGAAATGCACAAGCTGTGGAACACATGTTGCAATTTCTAATTATTCCTTTTTGGATTGGAGTGGACTAAGATAGGTAAAGTGTTGGAGTGGAGTAGGATAGGTAAAGTGTTAAAAAACCCTGTTGTGGAGCATTAATCAATTTGCATTTCACCTGCATTAAAATTAACTTATTGCAAAGAATATGTTGTTGTTTATGGAGTTGTGAATTAAGTTCATAAGCTTCATGTTTGAACTCGGGGAAATCCAAAGCTTTTGCTTTTGCTCACTCAATGCTTTGTTGTAATTCTTTTAATTGGTCAATGATTCTTTTGATCTATATAGAATGTTGTCTCTTGACTAAGGTAATTTGTTCTTGAAGTTGAGTTTTAGATTGGGCAATTTGTTGTTGTAGTTATTGTTATCATTACATATTTTTCTTTAAAGAACAGTTTGACATGCATAGAAATGCACAGGCTGTGGAACGCATGTTGCAATTTCTAATTATTCCTTTTTGCATTGGAGTGGACTAAGATAGTTAAAGTGTTGGAGTGGAGTAGGATAGGTAAAGTGTTAGGAAACCCTGTTGTGGAGCATTAATCAGTTTGCATTTCACCTGCATTAAAATTAACTTATCGCAATGAATATGTTGTTGTTTCTGGAGTTGTGAATTAAGTTCATAAGCTTCATGTTTGAACTCGGGGAAATCCAAAGATTTTTCTTTTGCTCACTCAATGCTTTGTTGTAATTCTTTTAATTGGTCAATGATTCTTTTGATCTATACAAAATGTTGTCTCTTGACTAAGGTAATTTGTTCTTGAAGTTGAGTTTTAGATTGGGCAATTTGATGTTCTAGTTATTGTTATCACGACATATTTTGCTTTAAAGAACAGTTTGACATGCACAGAAATGCATAGGCTGTGGAACGCATGTTGCAATTTATAATTATTCCTTTTTGCATTGGAGTGGACTAAGATAGTTAAAGTGTTGGAGTGGAGTAGGATAGGTAAAGTGTTAGAAAACCCTGCTGTGGAGCATTGATCAGTTTGCATTTCACTTGCATTAAAATTAACTTATCGCGATGAATATGTTGTTGTTTCTGGAGTTGTGAATTAAGTTCATAAGCTTCATGTTTGAACTCGGGGAAATCCAAATATTTTTCTTTTGCTCACTCAATGCTTTGTTGTAATTCTTTTAATTGGTTAATGATTCTTTTGATCTATACAAAATGTTGTCTCTTGACTAACGTAATTTGTTCTTGAAGTTGAGTTTTAGATTGGGCAATTCGCTGTTCTAGTTATTGTTATCATGACATATTTTGCTTTAAACTGAGTTTGAAACCCTAAACATACAGAACCTGCTCGAATTTAATATGCTCACCAACCCTCCCCTAGTATCTGAAGAGATTGTTTCAGGAGTTTCATTTTCCTTAGTTGCATCATCTGGTGATGACATTGTTTCCAAAAATGGTTGCCATTGTTTATTCATGTTGTTAAGTGTCACTTCCAGCCCATGCATGGGAAATCTAGTGAATATAAGATGAGACATTTCACACCGAAATCTAGTCAAGGGAAATCTAGTGAATATCTAGTGAATATAACATTTGCACTTTGAGACATTTAGAGACATTTTTCTTTTACTGAACTTTCCTTTAGAGACATTTCTTTCTTCTTTCAGTGCATCCAAATGACTTCTCAACATTATTCTGCTATTTCAAAATACATATTTGTAGCATACTCCAGCTAAGCCCTGTAGTTAACAAGAGTGCATGCCGTATAACCATTTTGTGCATTTCTCATCCATGACAAAGTGGATGTATTGCGATGATGTTAAATGCAGTCAATACTGCAAACAGATTGATGTAGCATGTGTTTCATGTTAGGTAGATATAACCAGATTGGTTCTGATTATGTTGTTAGGCTACCTTATTTTCCTAAAAAAAAATCATTTAATTATGAAAAACAAAATTACATTCACTATGTGTGTTTCTACATTTCAGATATATCCTTAAGCATAAGAAGTGATAAAAATATGGCTGGGAAGATATCTTGCTTCATAATCAGTCTTCAAAAACTATGACAGCCCTATCACAGTCATCCAAAAACATCTAACACTCCATAACTGTTGACGCCCTACTCTCCATATCTTGCAGCGTTTGACAAAGTAAATACTTTTTATCGTTCCATTTCGGGAATCCATGGCGCCATGGAGGCTTGTACCAGGGATTTCTGAGATCCAAGTAAGACACTTAAAAGTGTTTCTGGTAGAATAATTCGGTGTTACCAGAAACACTTTAAGTGTCTTACTTGGATCTCAGAAATCCTTGGTACAATCTGCCATGGCGCCATGGATTCCCGAAATGGAACGATAAAAAGTATTTACTTTGTCAAACGCTGCAAGATATGGAGAGTAGGGCGTCAACAGTTATGGAGAGTAGGGCGTCAAAATTCATACTTTGGGAGTCTTGTTTGAGATGATCCCAACAAATAGAAGTTGGGTAATGGATCCAACTAGCTGCCTATAATGATGTACGAAGAGATTCTATCTATTGAACCCTTATATTAACATCTCATGTTAGGTAGATATAACCAGATTGGTTTTGATTATGTTGTTAGGCTACCTTATTTTCCTAAAAAAAATGATTTAATTATGAAAAACAAAATTACATTCACTATGTGTTTTTCTACATTTCAGATATATCCTTAAGCATAGGAAGTGATAAAAGTATGGCTGGGAAGATATCTTGCTTCATAAAAAGTCTTCAAAAATGTCAATATGACAACCCTATCACAATCATTCTAACATATCACCGATTTGAAACCAAACATATAGTCCATCCAAAAATCCACATCATAATGTGGTTACATCCAAAAACATCTAACACTCCTATTCTTTATGGCCTTGAGAATCTTCAGTGCCAAACCCTGAGTTTCCTGATTGAGCCAAGTAGGTTGGCCTTCCTAAGAAAGCTTGATTAGGTGGTGGTTGATTGCTGCCATATAATTGAGACCAATTTGTCCCTTCCAACCATGGAGGAATTGAGTACCCGTACCTCACACTTGCGTTAAGTGGAGGTGTGTGCTGAGCATACATTGAATTCAAACCTCCTGTGGTAGGAATAAGGCAAGTGGGTAAACCCCGATTTTGATAGTGAGGCACTTGAATGTTTATGAGGTCTTGGAATAATGTTGTATTATTTGCAATGTTGTCTAATGTGTTGGACATGTTCCTGGATTCATTCTCATCAACTGTGCTTGCATTTATGTCAACCATATGAGTCAACCCTTGTTCCCTTTCAAGCATTTGTTGAGCCTTCCTTGCTTCCTTTTCCTGTCTTGAGATTTTTTTTTGTTGCTCCTTCTCTTGCCTTGCTCTCTCTCTTTCAAGCCTTTCATCTGCTCGACGTTGTGCTGCAATAGCCCTTGTTGCCTTCTTCTCCTTGGCTTGATCTTTTTTTTTTTCTGTTTTAATTCCTGAATTTCCATTTTCTTATTTTCAGACTCAACAAGGAGCTTTATATAGTCTTCAGAGGTGAGTAACTGTGAACTTCACCCCAAACGAAGACTACTGGCTATTCCTTGCTTCTTTTTCATTGACACTCTTTCTACTGGTAGCTTTAAGAACCGCCCAAGTAACTTCTCCCTCCCTCCCACCTGCATGTCATTGCTTGGCACTTCAGTATCTGTGGCACTTGATTGAACTATATTGTTCTCTTCATCTGCTGCCTCATTATGTCCTCCATCTTCTTCCATTGATCTATTGTCCACAAAAAAATGAACAATTTCACTATTCAATTCAGCCACTTGTGAGGGCATGTTCATGCTTTGTTCATTGGTTCTTGAGACACTATGGGCGTTCAAATTAATCATGTTTTCTGCCAGCCATGATGGTGGGTTTACTTGGCTAGGCAATGTCAATTGGTCATTTTCAATTTCATGCCCAATATCAGCAATTTCATTTTCTGCATTAACAATATCAACATTTTCATTTTGAACTAAATCTGCATTAACAATATCAACAATTTCTATTTCAACAAAATCTGCATTCTCAACTGCATGTTCAACAGTGTTGCCATCAATTTGTTGACAAGTATATTGTGTTTCACATACTTGCTCATCATCATCAGCATATAACTGTCCTTGAGAGAGGGAAATTATATTATCAGCTGCAACCACATCATCATGTTCATTTACTTCTTCTTCCACTTCATGTCTTTCTTCCTGACCATCCACATGGAAAGCTTGGCTACAAGCAGTATCATGCATAAGAGCATCATAATTTAGTGGCCATATTCCTATCCTTCTAAAGCCAGCCTTGATATTTGATGGTGTCAGAGCCCTTTTAAAAGCCTTACTTGCAAGCTCTGCTAACTCGAACCTTTTGACCTCAACCCCTAGATTCTTTGCCATCCATGCAGCACGTTCTGACCTGAAATAGTTCTTGAAAGGGCCAAACACACTAACATCAAGTGGCTGCAATCTGTGAGTGGTATGAGCGGGCAATGTTAAAAGGTCAATGCCCAAATTGTATGCTTCTTCAATTGTTTGTAGAGCCATGTGGCTTCCATGGCCATCTAATATCAACAGGTGTCTGTTATTAGGTGAGACACCACCTGGCACAGATGCAGCAAAGTGGAAAAGCCAATTTAAAAAAAGCTCTTTAGTCATCCATGCATGGGGATGTGCAGCCATGCATGCTCCAGGTTCACAGTTTTGTATATAATTTTTCAACTGATTTTTACCTTTGAAAAGATAAAATCCTGGGATTGAAGCACCAATTGCATTGACACAGCATAAAATGGTTATCCATTCCCTGCTCTTAGGCAAAATCTTTGGCACGTTTCGGCTACCTCTTTTCGCAATTACACTCATGCCACAATTCCTTCCCGCCTGTAAACCTGTTTCATCACAGTTCCATATATGGTCTGCAGCATAAGAGTGTTTATCATATGCACTAGAAAGAGTGTCATAGAACTTACATACAACTGTAGGGCGCAAATTTAATGCTCTGTCTCTGTCAAGGCCCTTAGCTGTACGCAATACAAGGTCTGGATGCCTTTTTTTAAACCCAAACCACCATGATTTACCAGGAAACCCATCTTTGAATGGGTTTGGCCTCCCTTGACAGATTTGAGCAACTGTAGATTTGAGTTGTATCAACTCTAGCCCATGTCCCAATTGGGCCATTTCTTTACACCACTCAACCACCTCGGCCTCCTCCTCTTCAGTCATAACTGTAACAGGCCCTCTACGTTTGGTGTGAGTCAGCCCATTTATCCAATAATGTATTGATGAAGGGGGAATAGTATGCTTCTTTGCAGATGCCCGAACAGAATATCCACTGAACTCTATGTCGTCAATTGCAGCTAACATTTCTTCTTTTGTCCAACCTCTTATGGCGCTGATCTTTTTAGTTGAAATTGCACCTTGGACTGTGGTTGACGGTGGATCTGTGGCTGATGGTGCCACAACATCAGCTTCAGCCACATGGTCATCGTCAACAACATTTCTTGGAGCATTGGTGACATTGACATCACTTGTTCTTTCTTCATCTAATGAGGTGCATCGCAGTTGGGCACCCCTGGTCACTCTTCTACCACTTCTCCTTGTGCGAGCGACATAAGTCACTCTTGCCATGGATGCAACTACCTGCAGAATTATTGCATGCATTTAGTTAAGAATAATTGAACATAATTCTTTCATACAAGCCAAACATCATCTGGTAACATCATCTCTTCCCATTTATAACAATTTATAACAGTTTACAATTAGTTTGTGTGTTCATGCCCGCGTTTTCTGAATGCCTTTCCTTCTGTTACAATTTTCTTATTTTCTGTCTTGTCATCTTTAATTCCTATGATCAGCTAATGCTCATCTACTCATGCTCAAATATTTTCCACAGGCTTATATGCTCAGCTAGTCATGTTTTGTTTTTTTTATGTTTTGTTTTTTTGATCATTTAATAGAAACATGCATGATCATTTTGTAAACATAATAATAAACTTATAACAGAAGCTGTCAGTTCTCTGAGGTTGAGTGGTGGGTGATTTTGCTAGTTTGTCTGACCTTTTATCCTTCTGTTATATGGGGACTATCAGTGTAGATGAGTGTATGTAAAAAATAGTAAACTTATTTTGTGGTATGTTGATATTTTTTCTATAAGTCTTTTTCCTCTTTTTATGTCAGAGTTTTTGTTTCAGTGAAAATGTGAAACAAGAGTTTCTTAATCCTGTCTTATCTTGTGAGTCTATAGCATTACTTTTACAGTTAAAAAATCTACTGTCCTAACCCCTCTCCTGTGTCTGCTTATTAAAAACATATTAGTTGGTTCAAAGAAAGGATCCTCCCGCATATGAACCATACTCGGATATATACAAGGCTGATAAAAATTATAAGTCAGAGGAAACTTTAGTTGGGTGAGCCTCTTACATTTTTTCTAATAGAAAACCTTGAATAAGTTAAAAAATATAAGGAAATATAGGCCAAGAAAGCATAAGGATGGAACTAGTGTTGTTGCATATGAAAGATTCATATTTTAATGTTTTCATTGATAAGCTCATTGAGGATAATTTGAAGCAGCGTCTTGAAGACCTGTCTAATCAGAAAAAATTGTTTAAATCCATTATAGCTCTTGTTAGAGAGAAATTTCCTAGTCATCCCCCATCCCACATCTAAATATCATGGCATCACATAGAACCTACTATGCAGCAATTTAATGATGATTACATGATATTATGAAGTCTGGGTGGTGTGTATTTAGGGCATCATGAACTCTTAATTAAGGACCCAATCAAATTGGGACAATTATCTTGCTAATTTCTTTGAGTTTAAAATATTTCCCTTTATCGTATTTGTAAATTATGGTAAGATGAATAGTTGTGATTGACCTCAAAGAAATTTAGTAGCCATAAGAGGAAATTACTAACTTAATCTATAAATATTGCAAAACTCTTAGTAAGACGAGGATAGAAGTTTTTTGAATTTTTTTGATAAATATGCAGACATGAGTTAGAAAGCTAGTACTTATACATTCACTGCTTTATTAAGAATCTTTGAATTCCATTATTGCAGCTATATTCAAACACGCATCTTGTAGTTGTTTACGACCATGCTTGAACAATTCATGTATGTATGTACTTTGTGAGATGTAAGCCTGATTCAATCTGTCATTTGGTTCAAAAAATTAAACTGATATAAAGACTTGTCATTGGGTTCAGAAAATTAAACTGATATAAAGACTTGTAAGACAACTGAAATAAAATTGATATAAAGACTTGTAAGACCACTGAAATAAAGGGTCAAAAATGAAAATAATAGTGTAAGAATCAGAAATTAAAATAAAATTGTAAGAAAATTGTTGAGAAAACTAACCTGATTATACTTTGAAATGTTCTGTGTTGGTTTGTCGCCAGAACTGGTGAATAGTTTGAATGTTCAGCAGTGGTTGAACTCCTTTTATAGTTTTTTGCAGTTGAATTTAATTGGTGACAATGATAGCCATGGATTGCAATGGCTTCATTTTGCATGTGTGATCAAGATTGAATTTGATGTGATCCAATGGCTGGGAATTCGTTTTTGTTGATCCATGTGCTTTGATCTATTTTGATCTGTTTTAATGGAAAATCATTAATTGAATTTATTGGGTGGGTGTCATTTATTGTACACAGTGGTTTTAAATGTTGTTTTGGGTGGGTGCCATTTATTGAACACAATGTGTTTAAATGTTGAATAACACAGCAGTTATGGCTGACAAACATTTATTTTTATTATGTGCAGGTATTGATATTTACTTCTCTAACACAACATCAGGGTTGATCAGATGGGCTGAAGTGACTGTCTTTTTGTACTTATTGACTTGACCATTTTGGAAGGAAAAATGGTTTTATGAGTTTTTGAGTTGATATGATAGGATTTGTAATCTTGATACTTATTAAACTATTTATGGACAGTTGTGGGCTATTTATGGACAGTTGTGGGCCCAGTCAATGACTTGGTAAATTTTGGACTTAATTTAATATATATTTGCACTTCAAATTATTTCTTTATGTTTAATTATTGGATGCATATATATCTATTTTTGGTGGGTTGATGGGACCAGTACTATAATGCTATAACAATTATCTTGGTCACACTTTCTTTGATGAACAAAGATCTCCCCTACTGTGTTCTTTAGTTGTCTTTTCTTAATTCTTTACCGTACAAATTTTAGTTTTACCTTTTTTTTTGATTTATCAGCAAGGACATGCCATCTGATTCATACCAGACTGTTATTAAGGAAAAAAGGAAAGAAATAAAACCCTATATTGGGCTGACTTATGCTGTTTGTCACATCAGCGTTAGGCATAGCGGTGATGCATCTCTATTATAGTGGTTGTGGGAAATCATATTGGATCTTTTAATTATTTCTCTAGGATCCATACACTTTTGGCACTTGTATAAGGATTAAAAGGGTTTGTAGGCAATGTTCCTCTATTCAAAATACACTCCATACATCACCCTTTTAGAGAGATGTCGTATCCAAGAGATCCCAGTTATTTCCTGAATTCATGGCCAACTGTTCTAGGAAATAAAAAATTGGGAGGCAAACATTGGGAAGACTAAATCTCTCAATAACTCCAATTGGAAGTGATCCCAATCTAACAAAGGTAAAAAAATCAAAACAAAGTCTCCATTCCTAGCTGAAAGCTAAAACTATATTCCAAAGGTCTCCAATAATAATATCACTGGTGAAAGAAATTGAATGAAAATGACACAATGGCCAAGGAAATAAAAAATTGGGAGGCAAACTTTGAGAAGACTAAATCTGAACGCCAATTGGAAGTGATCCCAATCTGACAAAGGTTAAGAAGATCAAAACAAAGTCTCCATTCTTACCTTAAAGCTAAAACTATATTCCAAAGCTCTCCAATGATAATATCAATGGCGAAAGAGATTGAATGGAAATGACACAATCAAAGCAAGATAATTCTTGTAAATAACCTGCCAAATTGAAGCAGAGAAAATTTGGAAAAGGATAAAGGGCAACAAACCATGGAGCGAGTTCTCTATATTTGTCTGGTTCGTGACCAAATATTTTATACCATCTCAGAACATGATCAGAAAAAAAAGGCCTGAATGGCTCAAGTTGGTGTGTTTTATGCCGACACCCAAAGGAAACCTCTCATTGCTTGCTGATAACTAGCCCTTCCATACCCAAATGTAGAAAAGCTTGTGGAATGACTATAGATTCTAGGTTACTTTGTCAAAGAGAGTAGATGAGCTGATAGGTAAGTGGCCACAAATCTTTTATTTCTCGCACTGAAAACTGCTTGAAGCATTAACTAGGCTTTTTCATTTGCTGGAAAAATGGTTAAAAAGAAATAACTTTTTTCAAGATGCTGAAAACTATACTGAACTTTTGGAAAGAAAGAAAATAAAATATTACGACAACAATCAAAGTTAAAAAAAGCAAAGCAACAAACCCATAAATCATAAAGAGTAAATCATCCTCGGAACCTATAATTTGGAATAGTACTATCTTTTCCAACCCCTAAGGTGCAATTAACAAAACTATAACTACTTTGGAATGGAATTTCCCGAGCATTAGTGTGACAACTTTGGTGGAGCTTCATTCAGTCTTTGCAATGTTCCTTGTACATTTTAGGTCTTATTGAACATATTTATCTTTTCAATATTGACATCCTTATATATGTGGTAAAGCATTCACAAAGCACATCAATTTTTTGGAGCTTGTATTATTTACTGTTATATGTTATATCTCATGAAAAAACTATAAAAAAATAAATTCATTTAAAAATAATATATAATTTAACCATAAACCATTAATAAAATCTATGCATTAAATTTAAACAATAAATTTCATAGTGTCATTTAAAAAAAAAAAAAATCAAAATTCAAACATATGCATAATAGACAAATATGGTTAATTTGATCAAAATCAATAAAAAATATATTGCACTTTAATAAAATACAATAAAAAGGCTCTCACATGATAAACAAGCAAGGAGTCAATGTTACACCATTTGGGTCCATATCATACAAATGTTCCTATAGTGACATATAGAATGCACTCAAATATATAAAATATATAGAATGCACTCAAATATATAAAATACATAATACAATGTTGGATTTGAATATGATATCTAGGGGCCCAACACATTGTCCAACATAGATTTTTTTTCAAAGGTGGTGTTTTTTTTTTACTATTTTACACTTTTTATTATTTTATTAATTTTTTTTAAACTATGACCTTAACAATTGGATATCAAAATATAAAATCAACCTTTCAATTATTATCAATAACACTTCATTATGTTATTTTTTATTTTAAAATCACAAATATTAACACCACATAAATAAAGTTAAAGAAAAAAAACACCCACAAAAAAAAAAACTCTAAAAAAATAAATAAATATCAATTAGTTAAAAGAAAAAACATATCAATTGCACAAAAATAAAAGCAAAACTGATTTTGAAAAAACAATAACAAGGAAAAATAAAATAAAATAAAAAAATTTAAACATAATTTAAATTTAATGAAAAATTTAAACAAAATTACACACAAATCCTTACCTATTTTTTATTTTTATTTTTAATTTTTAAATCATACAAAATAAGAAAGGGGAATTTTCATTCTTTAGTGGGGAATCATTGCCTTTCCCATCAACCTCCCCACCCAAGTTGCTCTAACAATTGTCAAGAGGATTGAAATGAGACAATTGAAGAATTCAATAAGAGATTCGATCAAATAGGCTTGAGATTTCATCAAGAGCTTAGATCCTTTGATCCTGCGTTGTTATTGTACTATATGACATTATATGATGGTGGTTTGGGTTTCCACCAAAGACAACAACATCCTAGAAATTTAGCTTAATTATTAAGGTGGAAGAAAATATTTTCGTAGTTGGAAAAGCTTCCAAATCCATTCCTTTAGAGGAAGGGGTGATCCAAAGAAAAATGTGGTCAATACTACTACTTCAAAAAATGTAATGATGACGTTCTTGTCCAAAGCTATGACAAGGTTGGAAGAAAATGTCACTAAATAGATAGAGTCCCTCCTACAACAGAATTAGGTGATGTAAAACAAACTTCTCATTTTGTAAACACAAGGCGGTAGAACAAACTCATGCCGAGAGGAAGAGGAAGATGTTGGAATAAGTTTAAGAAACATGATTAGAATCAGATAATTCCTAATCCCCTAGAAATAAACAATGTGACGATCATGAGGCTCATTGGTGCAATCCTTGTCACATGCCACATAGTCAAGACACATGTTTGAGGGCCAAGGAGACTGTTTAGCAAGCCCTAAAGACTTTGAAGGATTGATCTAGAAATGCTATTAGCTTCTTGGACATATTAGGTATGGTGAACCATGTGTCAGAAGATGAAATGAAGCAAAAGTGTATTGACCCAAATGACAATCCTAAAACTACAACGCCCAAGCTCATATGGGAAGAAATCAATAGGAATATATAGATAGGGAGTGGAACAAATTACAACAAAGAGACAAACAAACCCAATCTTTAAAGGATCTAGTTGTAGAAAATAGTCAACAATCACCTTCCCAAGGTCCAGTTCAAAATCAGCCATGTGAACAAGGTACTTCTTAGGAAAATTAACCAACTATGATCTTCAAATGACCAAGCTTAGGTATGCTTAGTGATGAGGAACCAGAGACTAATATTGATCTAAGTGCTTACTTGGTTGATTCTCATATTTCTATCCCCTTACTTCAACTAATGAAAGTGAAAGTTTTGAAAGAACGGGGTACAAAGATTTGTGGTTAAAAATATTACTACTGATGTTCCCTCCGAAGACCCACTAGTGATTTTGTAAACTATGCATAAGGGAGGATCTAATGGTGCTAATAACCCTTTCTACATATCTCTAATAATAAACGATCCATTATTACACAACGATATGTTGGATTATGGTGCCTTTTCTAATGTCATGGCCTTCATAGTTATGCATCAATTAGGTCTTAACACAAGTAGGCTTGATAGGAATATTTGTTGAGAGTGCAAGCTTCTGTGATCCATAACATTTTAATTATAAATCTTCCGGGAAATCACATAAGACATTTAGGAACCGACGCGTTTCGAACTACCAACAGTAGTTCATCATCAGGTAATTAAGATTGGCTGATCTGACATATACATTTATACCAGAAAGAGAGAAGCAACGGTCAAAACGGTAAAAAATAAGATTAAAAATATAAAAATATTTATAAAATAAAAGTAATTTATTTTTATCTTTATTTTTATTTTATTTTTATTTGTATTTTAATTCTAGTTTTTAATTTTATTTATTTATTAATGTATTTATTTATTTATTGATTAAATCCTTTATTTTTATTTTTATTTTATTCTTATTTGTATTTTAATTCTGGTTTTTAAATTTTTTTATTTATTAATGTATTTATTTATTAATTTTTTTATTGATTAAATCCTTTATTTTTATTTTATTTTATTATTTTTTGATTTAGTTATAATTTTTGACTTTGACTTTGATTTTTTGACTTTTAACTTGATTCATGTTTAAAAACTTGTTTATCTTGTTTTTTGAGAGGGGTGCTATTTTAGTTTTTAGTTTTGATTTTATATTATTTTTAGTTTTTAAGGATGGGTTAGTTATGTTTTTTGTGTTTTATATTTTTATTTTTATTTTTATTGTTGACCATTTTTTACTTTTGTAATTTTAAGGCTGGGCCAATTTTATTTTTGGTTTATTTTATATTTTTATATTTTTAATCTTATTTTTGACCGTTTTTTTAACTTTTTAATTTTTCTTGGGTTTTGACCGTTGCTTCTCTCTTCTTGGTATAAATGTATATGTCAGATCAGCCAGTCTTCATTATCCTGATGATGAACTACAGTTGGTAGTTCGAAACACATTGGTTCTTAAATTTCTTATGTGATTTCCTAGAAGATTTATAATTAAAAGGAATATTTGTGTTATGGAAAAAAGAGAGATCAAGATCTATATAATAAGAAAATATTTAGTAGCTAGATCACATATGTATCTAGACATAGCCATCCTAATGGATGTAGTTGTAATTAATTTACCATGCTCATAGGGTCTTTGTAGATGGAACTATCATATGCTACCATCCCTATTCTTGAAGTCACTTAGTTCGTCTTGCACAAGGAAAAATTGAAGAGATACCATGTTGATAATCTTGATGAGCCCATCAATGATTAGGTGTGTGCTTTAGATGATGATGACCTAAATGATTATTCAATCTTATCCCTCTTTGAGGCGTGTCTAAAAGAATAGCCTTCTCATAATTATATCCAAGAAGGCCAACTCAAGAAATTGAAGGATGGAATTGAAAGGGTGCATCTTGGTGAGGACCAGAACCCTTTGTCCTTTCCTTAAGAAGTTAATAGCTTGGAAGATTTTGTTCATGTTGAACGTGATCCTGTTTATGACATTGAGCATAAGCATGCACCTGATAAGGGTCTAGAAGTAGAAAGTTTCGAGGAAGTACATCCCTTGTTGAATTCCAATGAGATAACTATCGTGGGTGCTTGGACATAAAATTGAGGTCTCTTAATATAGAACTGGAGTTCTTTTGGTTGCATTACTACTATTAATGTTAGAGTCATGGGAAAATATGTGTAGTTCTTAAAGATTAAAATATATGATTTGAGCATCCCACAATTGGACCCTCCTTGAAAGCAATGTGGTTATGTGGTATTAGATTCCTTTTTTTCTATTTCAGTGTTTGTTGTAGCTCTTATTTTACTATTGAATAGCCTCATTTGATGGTTACATTAGTTGAGTGGTTTTACTATATGTGGATGATATACTCTAATGTTTTCTCTTTCCCTCTGCATAAATTCCTTTTGACATTAACTTAGTTGAATAAATGCTTTGAATTTCATGTGTATTTTGGTTCCCTCATGTGTCTTTGATGCATTATTTAGTTTGTTTGATACATCTTGATGAGTTTCTTATGTATTTTGAGTTTTGAAGAATTTGATTTTGCAAAATAGGTTTTGAATAGGGGTGGTAGAGCATCTGCAACAATGCCCTCTTTGAGTTGGATGTGTATAGGTCACTGGTATGTAAAAGTGAGAGTTTGGAGTTCTCATACACTCCTACAAGTTCAATGCATGCCACCAAGTAGGACCCACAATGTTACTCCCCAAGGAGTAACTAAATGAAGAGGCACCCCAAGGCGTATGATGCTGATATTCAAAGGTCTATTTCTCAAACTTGACCTTCATCCATCTAGACTAGTCTACTCAATTTATCCTTCAATCATTCATGCTAGCTCAACCATGAAGCATCAAAAGGATTTAGATGGTAGAGGCAATATGTTGTAGGAGTATCTTTGGGGCCAACTTATTGACATCAAGAATTTAATTTTAGCCTCCATTTCATACTTTCTTAAATTAGTTAGATTGGTGAAAGAAATAAAAAGACCACTATTCCTACAATACATGTGTTACAAAAAAATGCTAAAAGGAAAAATACCTAAATTTAGAATCAGAACAATCAACAAGTGTGCTGGCTACATTTGGTATTCATAGAGAAAATTATGGAGAAGGTGAAGAGTTGTAGACTATTGGGCTATCATATGAACCGAAGTATATGAGAAAATTATAAAACCTACATTGAATTATCAAAGGATAGTAGTTCCAACATTCCCAACAATTCCAACAATTTACCATGGGGAAGAGAAGGTGCAAATCTAGATCCACAATAAAGAGGAGAAGAACAAATCTCAGCTTGTGCTCAAAGAAGTCAGATATTGTTGCCATTTTTTCTTATTACTCTAATTCTTATTAGAGACTAAGACATCCAAATTTTAATCCACAGTTTGAATTGAGGCACTATTCAATAAAAAGTTATAGATTCAATCCATTTCTTTCTATTTTCTTGTTATTTGCAGTGTTATTTCTTCCATATTTCATTTTGATCATTGTATATTGTGATTTCTTAAGTAAGCTACCTATGTACCTGTTGCACTCTGATGGGACCAATATAGTTTTGTAGCGCGTTAGAGAATCGTAGAACTTGATTGTGCATCATATTACAATTCTTATGATCAACTGATGTGCAATTGTAATTAGAGGTTGTTTGATCTTGAGTGATTGGTGATAATGGTGTTCTCTAAAGTAGGACTTAGACACACTTCGTACTCACTTAGGTTTGTCTATTTTTATTTTCATACCATATAAGACAACATTTTCTCATTCAAGATTGTCATTCCACATGGTTAGGTTGTGTTACAAGAATGGCATGCTAAGGTACTATCCCATATTCATTTCCTACATAACACCTTCCACTCTTTCCCCACCTCAATTCCATGCATGAAAAATGAGTTGTCCCCCTACAA
Source organism: Pinus albicaulis (assembly GCA_034641835.2). NCBI lineage: Eukaryota > Viridiplantae > Streptophyta > Pinopsida > Pinales > Pinaceae > Pinus > Pinus albicaulis. The sequence goes on from CM076575.1 coordinate 150,257,970, forward strand.
AAATTGGTTTTATATGGTTTTAATTTTGAATACCTATTAACTATATCATTGAATCTATCTTTCATTTTGCTTATAATCAAACTTTTAACTCTAGCTTGCTTTTTCATTGATTATATCATAATTTAAGTTGGTGCAAGAGTTGTTATCATTCATTTTGATTATTAGATCTTGCTTTCTGTTACTACTACAATAATTACAACCATCATATATCATACCTATTAGACCGTGCTATATATCTAGGGTTTTAATTCTCAATACTCGACATTGGCTTTCCCATCCATCAAGGTGAAGTTCTCTATTGAGGTCACGATCAAATTGTCATCATCCTCAAGCTAGGTTTTTCCACTACACATTATATCTTTTGTCAAACCTCATTAATCGCTTATCGGAGGACACCATCGAACTAAGAGGGTTATAAATATGGCCCAATGTTAGCACCCCAAAGTTATACCAAACAACAAGTAAATGATGCATAGAATGATTGTATTCTCACTTCTAACTCAAAAGATATTGTTTGGGAAATATGAGCTTTGTGCTAGTGGAAATGGATTAGCTCAACCAACCATAAACATCCAATTATACAAGGGAAAAAACATAAATTGGTCATCCTTATCTCCATGGGAGAATTTTAGAATATTAGATCTAAGACTTTTGTGATCCATAATTTAGATAAATGTCTTTCAGATTAATCACATATTTAAGATTTGGTCTATAAAAAACATTTCGAACCAACTAATGTGGTTCATCCTCAGGACAAGGTGAAGAAGTTAACCGATCTTCCTGAATAAATAGTATGGATGCATCATTTCCCGGAGATAGCCGTTAAAAATCTAGCCTATATTAAAGATGTAATTTTAGAATATCTTGGAAGGCAATAATGAGCTAAATTGGGATATTCTCGAATTGGATTCCAAGATATTTCCACAATCTGCAATTGAAATAAGGTCACCACTAACATTGCTTATCTAATTTGCATGATTGTATCTAACATTGTTTGATATAACTTTGGTATGATAGCATTTCTTATCTAATTTACAACGATTTGTTTCTAACTTTGTTTGAGGTGTAGGATAAGGGCTTGATATTAGCACACTCTCAAGATCATCTTTTATCCCTTTGACTCTTTGCTTTTCTATAGTGGGAAGTTTTTCCTCTATTTGGTGAGTTAAAAGTATATTTTCACTATAGTTTGATTCTTTTCATCTATTTAAAAAAAGAAGTAAGAAAACACAATGTCCAGAAGGTTCAGATTGAAAAGATGAAAGAGGTTTGGGAAGAACAAGTTGACACTGTTTCCAAGACCTTGGATAATACACAACTGTTAATCAAATGGAACATTCCATTGAGGAAAGAGGTCAAACATGTTAGGAGAATGAACATGCATTTGAAAGCCACCAACATAAAGTTGAAAGATCAGGTTAAAGACCTACAGGAACAGCTAGCACTAATCCATGAGGAATTGGAGAAAAAGGGCCTTAAAATGACAGTAGTTGAGGAGCCAATTGCTCAACTCATCATAAATGAGAAAGAAACACCTCAAGATTCATAGTTTGACTTGGTTTATCATTTTAAAGGTCAGTGGCATGTTAGAAACAAGGTTTTTGCACCTAGAAAGTACATTTTTGAAGCTACACAAAAATTTGGAATTTTCACTTTTTTTAGCAGTTTCGTAGCGTTCCTACACTTGAAAACTAGGAAAACACTACGAAACTATTATAGCTTTCTTTTTTGCATTTTGAACCATTTTTGGGAGCTTCCAAGAGGTGAAAATGGTATGGAAGATGTATCAAGGCATAATGAACATCATGCAGAAGGAAAGAATCAGAAAGGTGGATGGAAAAAGGAATTTTTGTAATGCTACGAAAGTACGCTACGAAACTGTCATAATTTCGTAGCACACTGTTTTGAAGCTTTATGAGCAGGTTTTTCTGTAGATATGGATAGGTCGATAATTTCAAAAGTTCAGGGGACTTTGACAGCAGTCATCCAAGACTTAAGGACCACGAGATGAAGACAACTCATCAACTAAACCATTCGTTGAAGATAAGGACCAGTTTTCCTAAAAAGTAGGGTTTGTTTCCAGTTTTAGAGGAGGTTAATTAAGATGTCATGTAGTGATGAGTCCCATCACACCCTATTTGAACATGTGAAGGAATAGTTTTCAAAGATGTAATTTTTTTTAGGATATAAGGTTGTTAATGTAATAATGAACAGTTTGAGTCCTATTAGAGAAAGGACTGTCAAGTAGAATAGTTGTCATTCTCTCATTAAAGTAGATGTTTTATTGTTATGCAAGGTGTCATTAGGGAAAGTTCAATGAATCTAGCCAAGAGGCAGATCATCTCATCATGTAACAAGTCTATTAAAAGGCAGAGATTCGAATTTGTCAAGGGCTGGAGATTTTTTGGAAATACTGCAACTTTATGTAAATTGATTGTTTTCAGTAATACAGAGACTTGTTTCTTGACCAACCTGAAATTCTGATTGATTTTTTAGTGCTTATCTTATCTATACCTTTCATGTGGACCATTTGCAGTGGTTTTCATATTTAATGCTCAGAATTCATTCATGTAATGCTCTGCCTTCCTTTATAGATGAATTGACTATGTTATTTCCTGTTTCATGGGTGTTTACTTCTGCTAAAACTCTTACCTGCTTCAGCTTCCATGCAAGTGAACTTACTACTGAATCACTGAAATTGTTGACTCGATAAGCCCAATGTTTGCAGACTGATACTATTTTCAACCTACACATATCACTAGCAAGTTGTTTTCCAAGTAGAGTTATCCATCTAGATACATCTTTATTCAATATCATTAACCCCTTTAAGAGAGCCCTCTTAGACTAAAGAGGCTAAGCTTCAGTTGCAAGATTGGTTTGAAACAGTTACATGAAGTTGTCTGATTAGCAGCCTATCAGGTGCAATTTTGTGATAACAAATAGTCAGGTCTTAAGATTTTGTTTGCAGTGGCTTTCCAATACAAATGCCCTCCACACACTCCTGCATGTATCTCTGTCATAATATCTTGGGATTCAAATTCATCTACACATCTTAATAAGACTCCAATAGGGTCCTTCCAATAAAGACGGTCTTCCAAAATGCAATACTTAACAACTCTCAATTTGAAAGCTCTTCTCTTTGACTTCTCCATTTCAGGGGGATAGTTTAAATTCAACAAAAAGTATACTATATCATTATCCAATCTGAATGAAATATTTCTGGATAATTAGAAATACCTTCTCCATTTTCTCCTTCAACTGCCTCTACATTCAGATTTAAAGCCTTGCAGTTAGATTCAGCCATCAAGTGAGCCAAGCCTTGACTTTTATCAATTTAGTTGGTTTGATCTCAATATCAAATTCTAGAATTTTGGTCAGCCATCGTCCCCTTCTGACATCTGTATCTAGATGCAGTAAAACATCTTTAACAATGATATTGGGCACAAAAGCAACTATTTTTTAATGCAGCACATAAACTCGAAAAGAATTCAAAGCCTTAACTAATGCATATGCTTGTTTTTCAGTCAAGTTGTACTTTAATTCAACATCTCTTAAAGCATGACTAAAAAATGAAATAGGCTTCTATAAACCTTCTTTGTTCTTTTGAAACAAGACAACTGTAATTTTTTCTTCTGAAGCATATGAAAAAATCAGAAAATATTTTTCAAAATTAGGACTAATCAAAACTGGAGCTTCAGTCAAGGCAGACTTAATTGCTGAAAATGAATTCTTTGCTTCATTTCGCCATTTAAATTCTGCATCTTTTTTCAGCAAGACATTTATGTGTTTGATCAACTCTACAATGTTAGGAACAAAACACCTCAGAAAATTGATTTTCTCTAAAAATGACTGCAATTATTTTTTATTCCTTGCCAAACCAATCTTCTGAATAACTTCTACTCTTTCCGGATCAATATAGATGCCACTTTCTGTTACAATATGTCCCATTAATTTCCCTTCTTGGACAACAAAGGATGAATTTTTTGTATTCAAGGACAAACCAAACTTTCTACATTTGTTAAAAATTTATTTCAAAATTTTCAAGTGGTCTTCATCAGATTTTGAATAGATTGTGATGTCATTCAAATAGATGACTAAAAATCTGTCTTTTTCTCCTGCAAAGGCAATATTCATTGCCCGTTGAAAAGTTGTGCCTGCATTCATCAGTCCAAATGTCATTTTGTTTTACATGAATGTACCCTAGGGTGTGGTAAATTATATCTTTTATCTATCTTTCCTGTCAACTGAAATATGATTATAGCCTGAAAATCCATCAATCATTGACAATATTTTGGATCCTAAAACCTTCTGCAAAATATAATCCATCTTGGGCAGTGGATAGATATCTTTCAATGAACACTGGTTCAGGTTGCGAAAATCAACACAAATTCTTATCTCTCCATTCTTTTTTCGAACTGGGACTATATTAGCTACCCAGTTAGAAAATCTCAGAGGAAGAATTATCTTTGCTTCCCATAATTTTCTGATCTCTTTCTCAATGATTGGGAGCAACATGGGATTGATATGTCTAATTTTTTGTGCTACATGCTTTTCATCTGTTTTCGAAGGAATCTTGTGCTCCATTATGCTTCTATCATAACTTTTCAACTCACTATAAGACTATGCAAAAATATCAGCAAATTCTTTTAGCAGCTTGATATAGTTTGTTCTAATTTCAAGAGAAAGGAATTTGGACACTTTGACTAATTTTGGTTGATCCTCTGTGCCAATGTTGCATTCTATTGTACTCTCTCCATCAAATTTACTTCCAAGCTTGAGAAAAACATCATTATTATCAAACAATATTTCTAAAGGAACTAAGCCTTTAGGAATATAGTTAGTTTTCAGATCTATAATGTTCTTCCCAGCCATGGTTTTCTTAAAAGGCCTGCTATTTTGATTTTCAATAATGTCCAGCTCATCATCAATTTGTATGTTTGCAAACTCTTCGACAGACTCTAAATTTTTTTGAATTTCCTTGTCATCCTCAAATACTTGCCAGTATATGATGTTGTCAGGAATTGAAGGCTTGTTTTTTATTTGAACATCATAGGTTGCCTTGACATCTAGAGGAACTTTGAAATTACTAGCAACAATAGCTAGTGAATCAGCCATTTGATTTTCCTCTCTACTGACAAAATTTATATTAAATGCTGAAAAATAATGCTCAATCAAGTCCCAAACTTCATTCCTATAATTTTTCAACTTGGAATTTTTTACTTGGTAGTTGTTTCTCACTTGCCTTATCACCAACTCTGAATCACCAAAAGCAATTAGCTGCTCCGCTCCCAAATCTTTCGTTGCCTTCATACCCAGCACAAGTGCCTCATATTTAGCAATGTTGTTAGTGGTAGAAAATTGCTGTTTATATGATATAGTTACCCTTTTTTGAGTGGGATAAAAGAGGACTACACCAGCTCTTGATCCTTCTTTTGAAGAGGCTCCATCAAAGTACAGTTTCTAGATCTGTTCTCGTTACACAACAATTTGTCACTATCCTTGTACTCCCCGTTCCTTGATCCTGGAGGACCCATATAGTGACCCTTGTGTACTTTCCAAGCATGGAATACATACCCCTGAATCACACTTTGTCTGCCAAATCATCTCCCTTTACAACTTTTCTAGAAGATCCCTATAAAAACTTGGTTTTCAAGGTCAACGCTTTGTCTGAGTGTTTGACCTGCGCCAATAGCAGAGATTTTCACTGGGAACCACGTCGATCGGTGCTCTGTCTTAATGTTGGACCCACGCCGATCCTCTTTTGGAAAATTTTAAAAATAGAAATGAAACTTCCATGACTAGAAGCTTCGCGAGGCGGCAAGCTGGAAGTTTGTTTTGAAGATATGGCCGAGGAATTCCCCTTTGGGCTTCTTATTCCCAGGAAACATGAACTACTCCAAAGGATAAGCTCTTTTCCCATTATTTGAGGGCCCATATCCTCCTCTTCCATTTTTATATAAGGAGACCTCTTTCACCTCTTCTACCTTAGTCCGAGTCATAGTTAGACTTAATTAGCTAGAGAGAAGAAGCAATCATAGCTTCGGGAGAATAGTGCAGAGTGTGATTGTTTTTGTCTGTTAGGAACATAGTGAGATCTTGGACCTTTGTGTATGAGGGTGTTGCAAACGTGCTTGGATACAAACCTGCCAAAGGAGAGCCTCAACATCAAGGCTTGGTTATAAACTCCCCTTGTATTTATCATAATAAGATGCAACTGATGTTTATCTTCCACTCTTTTTTACATTTATAATGAGATTTATAGAATTCCTTGATCAGTTAGATAGGTTGTAATTGTTTTATTTTTGTCGTGATTTCACGCTTGTCATGGTGTCTTGACTGTCTGTACAGGTAATCGAATGTTGTTAGCAGCGTGTATCGAGCTTGGTAAGAGCAACATATCAAGAATCTTCGACGGAATACGACAACATAGGATCATAACAAGATAGGTCATCCTCCTTGTTCTGAATTTCATTTGCAATATAGGAAGGTAGATGTTAGTATTCTCCTGTAGTTGCTAGACCCACCCTAGGGCTAGAAGTATCGCCTCTGTCCGCAGAGGGGATTTACCTGGACAACAAGTTCACGACTCCACTGGGGAATTTCCTTTGAGTTTGTCACTCTTTGAGGTCTTATTCATTCGACGAGTTTAGTCGAACAACATTTCCCTGTTTGTTATTATGTTTTTCATCAATTACAATCTTTTAGTTTTTTTCTTGAAGTGGTGAGTCTGGTCTTGGTTAGGAGAAATTATTTGTTTTTTTTTCTTTTTCAGGCATTGGCACTTTTATTTGTCTGACAGTTGTGCCGATTGGCGCTAATTTTCAGTTATAAAGTTGCGCCAATGGGCTGTTGGCGCTAGTTTCATCCCCAAAAGTCATGCCAATTCTAGTGTGTGTGAAAAATTAAGGTTTTTTCCCTAAGTCTTTCACCAGTGTGTCTTGCCCTTCCGGTCCTTTTCTCTGTATGATTTACATGTTCTCCCCTTCACTCAAGTTGGTTTGATTGGCTCATTGGCTTGGTTTTTGGTTGTTTTTTTTGTCGTTTTTGTTGGGACGTGCATCCCACATCCTAGGTTTTTCTAGGATTGTGCATCAATTTCTTGGTTGCATACTTCGTGGGACATCGCCCTACTGATTGAGTCAGTCTCCTTTCTTGGTGAGCTATCTCTAGTTGATTGCCTTTTTCTTTTTGGTTGATTGAGTGATCAAGTCTCAAGTGTCTATCCGAATTCATTTTGTTCGCTTGTTCGCTTGTGAGCATAGATTACATTACTCATTGTTCAACTGAAAAGTCTTATTTGTATGATTACTTGATGTAAAAGGGAATGAACGCCTTGTTTTGAGCCCACACTTTGGAAGTCCTCTTTTTGCTTGAACTCATATGTCTTGTAGCCTTTTGAGGAAATTTGTTACAAAGTGTTCAAAACAACGATTGCATTCTTAGTGTTTGTTTGCATCCCTTTTGCATTCATCCTTTCAATAAGGAAATTTGTGTTCATTAAGTTTTCGTCTCAAAGTTTTCTTTTCGTTAAAGTGCATTAGATCACATTGCATTGAAAAGTCTTTTTTGAGATCCATCCTTGAAACAATTTTACATTGTTTAATGATTGAAATCTAAAATTTTCATTGAGTGCATTCTCTTTCATTAAAGGCATGTATTAAGTAGATTCTCATTTCATCGAAAAACGCATTGAGTGCATTCTTACTCATTCAAAAGAAAAAGGAAATTGTGCATATATTACAATTGCATAGTTTTCCAAAAGATAAATTTGCATAGATTACATTGCATAATTCACATATTTGAATGTTTTAGATTGCTTTTGGATAGTGAAATTCATCTAGTTAGGAAAATTTTTTGTTTGCAGTATTATTGTTTGTTGCATCATTTTTTGAGACTCTCCCCTTAACTAGATAGCATTCATCGAATTGAAAGGTTTATTTTCTCATATAGCTGGATATAGAAGTTCTCTAATGGTAGCGGTAGGGCCTTGGAATTGAGACATAATTCAAGATCAACCATTAAAATTTATTCAATCAACCTAAGGAAGCATTGAAACTTAATACTCATACTTAGAAGTCTAGGCTAGTGACGTGTTCCAACATCATTAAACCTAGTAGTTTCGTTTTCCATCTGGCAGTAGACAGTGCTAGCATGGACTTGTGCTCCCCGTACCGTCGATTATATAAAGGGATACCCTCATAGGTTTCAATCCTTTATCCATAGGAAGCCGAGTCTGCCGCCCTGTAACCGTGATACACCGAACACAACATTCGGGGAGACTGCCTACACGTACGTTAAGTCCTTGGTCATTTCTCTTTCATTTGATCACCAAGGTGTATATTGCAATTCACAGAAGCTTGGTACACCCTCTTGCTTAGATTTCCTGAGTAGCCATTTTTATCTTTCCATGACTCTCTAAAAATTCGAAAATATCATCGAGCGCTTGTCCTTTCGAGCTCGTTCAAACTGAAAGCGACTAGAGTCACCTTTTGTACTTTTCTAGACTCTTAAAATATGAAAAGGCAGAGTTTTTTTTCAGTGTCTTAAAAAATTAACTGTCCGCGAAATATTCCTGGTTAAAGTTATCTTCCTTAGTGATTTTTGAGGGTTGTTTCCAATGGAAACTTTTCTAGAGTTTACCAACCAAGGAATTCCCTCATATGGGAATCCTGGTCCTTTTCCTTCATTCGGGAATTTTGGTGCCCAGTATATGGCAACGTTGTCCCTCCTGAGATTAACCATTGGTCTTCCGGTTTGGTTGTTTTCAACCCCTGTGGTTTCGAACATCCAAACAGTTTCTCATCTGAGTTCTCCTCCGCCTAAGCCGTGTCAACCCCATGTTTCTCCTAAGATTGAACCCTTTCCTTCTTCGTCCATTTATTCACCTTGTTCTTCCTCTTCGCCTAGTGAAATTTTAGGTTCCAGTACCCAGGTGGCTAAGAAGAAGAAGAAGAAGTCAAAGAAGAAGAAGGAAAATAAGCTAGGGTGAAAATCAACAACTATTGCTACCCATGAAGTTACTGTCGAGAAACCTCCCACTCCGTCTCATTGAGTCAAATTCCCTTGCAAGCTATGTGAGGGTGACCACCTTCTTTGTGATTGCCCTGGTATTTCCAAGGTGCTATAAGTGTAGTATGTTAGCCCGATTCGCCCTTCATCATCAGTGTGTGGGCATCATGCTGATGATGAGCCTTCAGCTAGAGATAATGAGACTCGTAAGAAATAGGGTAAGATCAAATTTCCCTGTAGGTTGCGTGAAGGGAACCATCCCATTAACCTCTGTCCTCATATGGATGAAGATTCTAAAGTTTTGGATACCTTTTTGGATTTTGATTCCTGTCTTCCTGTTGGTTACCAGAATATTTCTTTGAGTCCTCCGATAGTTGATGAAGTCATTGATCGGGATTCATATCCGGTCAATTCCACTCTCTCTGAAAGTCAGTCTCCCGAGACCATTCCTGACCAATCATTGGTTGAGAAAAAGGTCAACCTGATTCCACCTACAGTACATCAGGTATTTTCGGTCAAGAGTGGGTCTCATCCCAGTCAGGTTCTTTTTGTTTCATCTGATTCCCTAGTATCAAAGGGCGATCCTCCTGTTTCCATGATCTAGGACGATGATCCTCTGACTCCTGTCCCCACAATTCCAGAAAGTTATCCTCTTTCTCGCATTATTGGAGTTTAGGAGGATGGTTTTTCTTCTCCCGTAATGCAATGGGATAATCCTCTTATTATTATGGCACCCCTTCCATGTAGTTTGGTCGCTTCCTTTGATTGGAGTTGATTTACGGGATATCGTCTTCCTTCTTACGTGCCCTTTGAGATCACTATAAAGGCCTGCAATATGGTCATACTGGGCACGATTATATATGAAGGCACCTCAGTTAGTATTTTGTCCTCAATTACATGGAAATATTTGGGTTCTCCGCAACTTGTGCCTGTTACTCAGAATCTGTTGGCTTTTAATAGAGGAACAAGTCAACCATTAGGGATCCTTCCAAAGTTGCCTATTACTTTGGGAGGGAAAACTGTCTATATAGACATGATGGTTGTGCAAGGCCCCTTGGATTTTAATTTACTCTTGGGGCACGAATATGCTTATGCCATGGTCACGCTTGTCTCTTCCCTCTTTCAGGTGATCTGTTTTCCACATGAAGGTCAGATCGTGACCATTGATCAGCTTTCATTCTTTGGTCCTAATGTGACATCTGGTATACCATCATCCCTTCCCAGTCCTTACCTACCGGTGATATCTTCCTCCTACAGGTCAATTATGTGGCCACCTGTTCCATGTCCTTGTCCACTAATAATTCAATCAGTGAGGTAGTACATAATGTACTAGGGCCATTGGGTCCTAATTTCCAGAGTGTTATTCTCTCGTCGGATGAGAAACTCTTGGAAGCCATGAATTCTTATTCGTCATGATCAGGTCATCAGAGCAGAGTTTTTTTTCTTGTGTCAAGCTCCTTAAAAAATGAAACAAGGTCGTCGGAGCAGAGTTCATTTTCTTGTGTCAAGCTCCTTAAAAAATGAAACAAGGTCGTCGGAGCAGAGTTCGTTTTCTTGTGTCAAGCTCCTTAAAAATGAAACAAGCTCTTATGAAGATAGTTCGTTTACTATGTCAACCTCATTAAAAAATGAATTAGGTCATCATGATAGTTATTTTACTGTGTCAACCTCATTAAAAATGAACCAGGTTCCCTTTTCAATTCGATTCTTTGATCAGATCTCATAAAATCCAAGTCGAGTCTTTTGCCTGATCTCGTAATTGAACCTTCATTCCATCCACCTGTCAGTAACTAGCAGTATACTCTGGTGAATTCCATGAAGCTAGGGGGCATGTACCTTGAATTGAGTCATCATGCTGGGGGCATGCGAACTTATTCCAAACATAGTTTGTTTTCGTTTCAAGGTTGTGTAAAAATGAAACCGGTTTCAAGCATAGTTTGTTAAAGTTTCAAGCTTGTGTAAAAATGAAACCAAAATCAAGCAGGGTTTCCTGATTTCAAGCTTGTGTAAAAATGAAACCATCCTTATTTTACCTCTCGTGATTGCCATTTTATAAGCCTGTTTTTCTAGATGAGCCTTGTTTTCTCATTCTGTTGTTACCATTTTCTTAGTCGATCATATGCCCTCACTTGATTGTATTAAAAATTGGAGAGAGCAGAGACGCACAACATTCACACACAAACAATTAATTTCTATATCTTCAATAATCAGATACATCAAATATATAATTAAACTAATTCTAATTTTAGAGAGAGAAGTTGAGAGATTCTCTCAACTTCCTCAACAAACCCAATCCAAGATATACTAACGTAAGCATAATCTTAACTAATTCTAATACCCTCCCTTAATGCTTACTTTACAAAACATATAATTAATCACAATTACAACACTTTAAACTTTTAGTGTCTTTGTCTGATCTGGTCTTCATTAACATCTGTACCCACTCTGAGATCTCATAGGAAACGCTCTTTTCTCCACCATTTTCGAGCTACCATTCAACCCATTTAAAATACATTGTTTCTGACCAGCAATAATGAACTTTGCAAGATTAACAGTATTGACAACTCGGCTCGTCGGGGCTTCCGCGATAGAGCTGATAAGTGATGAACCATCCTATGGACCAATCACCATCTGTCGGATATTTCGCTTTCGGCTATCCATTAGTGGCTAGGCAAATAGTCTGAATACTGAATGTGTTCAAGAGCTAATCTAACAACTTGACCTACTGTAACCTGTAACTGATGCTCCTTGGCCCGTAGCACAACAAGATCAGCATATAACAAATCCACACAATCAAATTAGTCAATTGTTCTCTCGTCCCTGTAGGACGTCAAGAACGACTAATTTAAATAATGCTAATTTGTTCATAGTTGGTTCTGCACTATACACATCTCACAACAAATATCACATAATATATATCTAACAAATACACAAGCAACCTTAATTTCTCCGACAGTATAGCACCTTCAAAATTCCAGAGAGCGCTTTTAATTCTGATTTAATATGAAAAACCTACTCCATACAAAATCCTCAGTCCATCCATTTATTCATTAGTAATCAGCAAATTTTCTTTAAGAAGGGATCCATTAACTCCTGCAAACCACTTATTCCCCCGCTCTCCAGGGCCGCCTTCACCAATCTGACCACGAATTTCCTGCCCTGAATGGGGGACCTCGCTGTAATGAGCTCCAGCAAAACAATACCGAAACTAAAGACGTCGATCTTCTCGCTGAGCAGCAGCGTTGTGAAGTACTCTGGATCCAGGTACCCCATTGTCCCTTTGACTTGGGTTGAGACGTAGCCTTTGCCTCATGCCTCAGCTCCTCCTTCAATAATGAGTTTGGAAAGACCAAAATCTGCTACCTTAGCAGTCTGATTCGCGTCCAACAATCTGTTAGCCGATTTGATGTCCCTGTGTATTATGGGTGGATCTGCAAGCCCGTGCAGATATGTCAACCCCCGAGCAGACTCCAGTGCTATACGAACTCTTCTTGCCCAGTCAAGTCGAATACTCTTTTTACCATAGAGATTTTCTGAAAGTGTTCCATTTGTGATGTACTCGTAAACAAGAATTTGTTCTTCTTTCTCAAAGCAAAAACCAATGAGTCCCACCAGGTTCTTATGGTGAACTCGAGACAGGAGCTCGACCTCAGTTTTGGTCTGTTTATTCCTTTTGATGGCCACCATTTTACCTCCATCTAGCATTCCTTTGTACATCTTCCCATAACCTCCTATCCCAATTGCATTATCCTCAGAGAAATTATTTGTAATCTTCTTCATTTCAGCGAAGGAAAACCATCTGGCACCTTTTAGTTTAGGAGCACCTCCACCATCTCGACTATATCAGAAATTGTAACAGTGGTCAGTTTGCAGATATGGTACGCTTTGTATGAAGCCTCGCTTCACAATTTGCAACGCAGCAAACGGTGATTAACTTTGAGACAGGTACAGCGCATCTCAGGTGTTCCCGTCGTGGTTGGCTCCGGCTAATCGCCGGCTTCTTGTGGCCCCGAATAGGTGCAGTGATGGCCGAAGCAAGAATTACAAGATGATACGCGGCTAGGAGAAATAAGAAAACTAAAAGAACACAAAAAAAAAGCTGGTATTTTTAGCCAGTTAGGGCTAAAAATTGCAATGAGTGGTATTTTTAGCCAGCCTCGTTACCTTTACTTGTTCTGAGCAGTTCCACCATCACCAGAACCAGTTGCTACCCTTAAAACCACTCGTTCCTCCAGGAGGAGTCAACTTTCAGCTCTTTTCTGACTCTCAAAAATTGAAAAGATTGCCGAGACTCTTGTCATTTTGAACTCGTTAAAGGTTGCGAAACTTCATCTGCCTAGTATACATTTACCCCTTTTTTGGGCTGGGATAGATTGTTTACGAAAAATGAATACCTTAGCCTATCGCGACTAAGAGGTTCTCTCAGACATATTTTTCTACCTTTTCGGACCTGTGAGACTACTTACGAAAAGGGACCTGTTGGAATTTTATTTTCCGCTTCTTTTCAAACTCTATAAACATGAAAATATGCTGAGTTATTCCTTTGCTAGAGTCATTAAAACCTAAATGACATCGAAAACCATCACCATGACGTAACCAAGTTCCTCTTTCCTAGGGCTCGTAAAATGTACTAGGATGGATTTGTCCGAAGGAAAAACTTATAGGACAAGAATAGGCTATCCTCTTCAACCTTGTGTAAAAATAAAGAGGTACTCACCAGAAATGGTGGGGGAAAATGGAAGTTTTTCGTCAGTTGTGTCGGCAGTATGTCACTCTTGAACATGACACCTGTCTGCATTTCGTGTCGGGTTGGGATATCTTCACTCTATCACTTTGCCTCCATGTGTTTGGGAAATCTGTTTGCCTCTCATTTGATTACTAATATTTTCAACATGACCTCTGATCCTATTTGAGTCAAATGTTGCCAAATTCTAGAGTCGTGTCGTCGATATGTTCAAGAGAAAATCCTTCTGCAATTTGTACATTCCCTGATCCTCTGTTTCAGTCTTGATTTACACTCATATTCCATTCTTTGTTTCGTGTCGATGATGTGTGATTCATTATGACCTTCCTTCGATGGATCACTTCTTTTACACTTCAGCTCATTATCTAGGAAGTCGATCTAGAGACTCCTTTCTGGTACCTTAGAGCTTGCATGCCCTAATGGCAAGTTATTCACATTCGATGACAGGTTCACATTATTTCCTTCGATCTAGTGATTTCACGGGTGTTCGACTCTAGCTCATTGTTCAAATTCCGTGGATTGTACTAGTAGTACCTTGATAACCATTGTCATTATTGGTGGTTACTCTCGCGCCTGTTAACAGTTTAAATCATTGACTGGTAATCAGGCGATTTTCCTGCATGTTTGACTGCAGCTCATTTATTCACATGCTTGAAATTGTACTTGATCAGGTCATGACGGGGCGCAAGACCCTGGATTTTATTCTCTAGAGTCCAGGTTGCAAGGCGATATGATTTTCCCATGATTGGATACATGTTTCTTTCAGATGGATGGTTGCGACCATACCATGAGTCTATATGGGATCCTTCTCAGATGGATGGCTGCGACCATACCATGGTCTCTTTTACAGATGGCTGCGTCCATACCTTGATTCATGTATTTTCATCAGAGATTTCAGTCATGTATATGTATCTATGCTTGATTTGTAGGTCTTCTGACGGCAGCGTCTGGTTCCTTGCACGTACTTGTAAAGCATTTCACCCCTCACTCATGTTCAAACTTCATACTTTAGGGGGCATCTCTTACACAAAAATTTGTCACTGTCCTTGTACTCCCCGTTCCTTGATCCTGGAGGACCCATACAGTGACCCTTGTGTACTTTCCAAGCATGGAATACATACCCTAAATCACACTTTGTCTGCCAAATCATCTCCTTTTAATTTTTTTTGGAAGATCCCTAAAAAAACCTAGTTTTCAAGGTCGGCGCTTTGTCTCTTTGTCTGACCCACGCCAATAGTAGATATTTTCACTGATACCCATGCCAATCGGCGCTCTGTCTTAATATCAGACCTGTGCTTATCCTCTTTTGGAAAATTTTTAAAACAGAAACGAAGCTTCCATGACTAGAAGCTTCGCGAGGTGGCGAGCTAGAAGTTTGTTTTGAAGATATGGCCGAGGAATTCCCCTTTGGGATCTTGTTCCCAAGAAAAAGGAACTATTCCAAATGATAAGCTCTTTTCCCATTATTTGAGGGCCCATATCCTTCTCCTCCATTTTTATATAAGGAAACCTCTTTCACCTCTTCTACCTTAGTCCGAGTCATAGTTAGACTTAGTTAGCTAGAGAGGTTGCAATCATAGCTTCGGGAGAATAGTGCAGAGTGTGATTGTTTTTGTGTGTTAGGAACATAGTGAGATCTTGGACCTTTGTGTATGAGGGTGTTGGAAACGTGCTTGGATACAAACCTGTCGAAGGAGAGCCTCAACATCAAGGCTTGGTTGTAAACTCCCCTTGTATTTATCATAAGAAAATGAAACTGATGTTTATCTTCCACTCTTTTTTACATTTATAATGAGATTTATAGAATTCCTTGATCAGTTACATAGGTTGTAATTGTTTTATGTTTGTCGTGATTTCACGCTTGTCGTGGTGTCTTGAATGTCTGTACAGGTAATCAAACGTTGGTAGCAGCATGTATCAAGCTTGGGAAGAGCGACAGATCAAGAAGCTTCGACAGAATACAACAACATAGCATCAGAACAATGTAGGTCATCCTCCTTGCTCTAAATTTAATTTGCAATCTAGGAAGGTAGATGTTAGTATGTTCCCGTAGCTGCTAGACCCACCATAGGGCTAGAGGGATCGCCTCTGTCCGCAGAGGGGATTTACTGGGACAACAATTCTCCCTCTAAATGTTGCTCTTTTGTACGTTGAAAGTGTTGTTTTTCACTTATTTCAGGCTGGAAATTGCTATCATCAACAACAAGGTGTAGTATTAATGACCCCAATTCCTTTTCTTCAGCATATATGGTATGGTTTGAAGGATTATGCTGATCACTATTTGTTATTCATCAGTATTTTTCACTATTGGTAGATGACTATATATTGGTTCTAAGATTTCTAAAAAACAACATTCTTTGAACATTGTGAGTTTTAGAAATCTCACTGCCTTCATTATCCTAATATGAAAATTTTCACTATTCTATCAACCTTGCCATTTCATGGTCACCCTTCCACTCCTAAAAGACTCCTTATGGGCTTGTGCCACTCATCTCCACCCTTCACCTACCTATGACCTCATTACTCTGTTTTTCCCTTGCCCATAACTCCACTCTACATCTAGGGTTACCTATAGCCTAACTCATTCCCATGATCCCCAAGTTCCTCAAGCATTGATGGTTTCAAGACTATCTCTGTAGGCTCTTTAGATAAATCAAGTACATTGGATTTTGGATCTTCAATATAGCAGTTTGACAAATACTTTGTTTTTAACTTGAAGCCTCCAAGCCAATTTTTAGTCAAAGGACCCTCCCACTAGGTCATTAGGGTTTCACAGGTTGTAAGGTCATCATTTATGTTTCAAACACTATTTTTCTTATGCTATAAGTTGGCTAAGATATAATAGAATGTCAGCACATGGTTATTCAAGGAAGACCTGAAAGTTTCCAAAGAAGACTACCCTATCAGCTCAAAGTCTGCAAGAGGTAAATGTTAATATTTTAACACTTCTGCAGAAGTGTTAAGAGGTCCATCAGCAGAAGGAATTGATAAGGTAGATGGTTTGATCCTAAGTCAAGACAAATCACATCAGAAGAAAGAGAAATACTTGTTCTTGTAGAGAATTAGGGTTTTTGAGCTTAATTGGGCCACTTGTGTGCCAAGGAGGGATCAAATGCAGAAATGATCATGGAGGAGGCACACCAAAAAACCAAACATGAAGAGAAGTTTATTAGAGATTATTGATGAGATATAGAAAAAGGTGAGGTGAACTGGACAGAAATGAATGAACTTGAAAGGGCTATAGAGAACTTAGAAGACAACACTGATGATTGTCTTAAAGCACTCCAGATGCCTAGGGTTTTGGAAAAGTGACCAGAGAAGGTGAAATGATGATGTTGAACCTCACGATGACAACAAAGGAAGGATTGTGAAGGTTTTGTTGTGTGCTATCATCCCAAAATTTTCCAAGGTAAATGTGTCATTCCTCAGAGAGCAAAGGTGTAGAGAATATCAATAACAAAGGTAAATTCAAGGTTTTCAGTCACCTGCAAATCAAGAGTGTAAAAGAAGGTAAAAACATGTTAAAAATTCATGGTGGAAGCAAAAGAGAATTATGAGGTTGCTGTTGTGTTAAAATAAATATGTCAAAGCCTCCAGGATCAAAAGGAACACAAATTTCCTAACTGCCAGCCAAGGTGAAAAGGTAAGTTGAGTATTGTAAAAGAAATCACAAAAGGTTTGAGGATGATGGTATGTGTAAATATCACAAAATCATCAAGATAAACATGTCAAGTCTTCAAGGAACAAAGGAAGAGCCAACTCAAGTGTTTTCCAGTCACCTGCAAGCAGAAATGCATAAAAATTATTAGTGAAAGAAAGTGGAAAGGGCTTTAAACCTTATAAAGTGGGCTTGTCAAGATTAAGATCAAATCATAAGCCTATAGAAACTAATTTTACACTTAAATGAATCATTAATGCCTTGCAAAGAGTTAAAAGTCTCAAGGAGAGAAGAAATTTCGAGTTTTCTAAGTGAAATTGGGCAAAGTGGTTTGGCGTTGCGCCCTTGGCCTGGCGTTGCGCACCTAGAAAGTGGCGCTGTGCCCCTGGCAATTTTTTCCCATGTAAATTACACAGGCACTTCGCGCCTGGGAGGTGGTGCTACGCGCTTGGCAGAGCGTTATGTTCTTGCCCAGAAACACACTCAGTGTTTTCCTCTTAGCGTTGCGCGCTTGGGATTGAGCGATGCGCTCTCAGACTAAGCGCTGCGCCCTTGGCCAGGAGGGATACCTACACCTTATGATCACTCAAAACACCTCTAATTTCTTCTATGCCTCTACTCAATGGTATTACAAGAATTTTCAATGGTAATTACATGCTATAACCGCATCTTCAAGCAAGTTTAAATGATAAGAAAACCCTAGGAGACTACCCTAAGGCTTAAACTTGACATCACTGTTGAACCTCATTCCATTTGCCTATAAAGAAATCAATGATTGAAAAAGGTGCTTACATTAGTTTAAGGGTTTTCATCAAGTTATTTAGCCTCTCATTCAGCCTAACATACTTACACCCTCACTCATTCATCTCATTCACAAGCAGACTTCCATTCCAATACCCTCTTCCATATCAGTTTCATATGTAGTCCTAAGGTTTCAAAGGCAAAGATCAACAATGATGATGTTGGCAGTAATAAGGCAGAGAGAAAAAATGATGATGGAAATAGGTCAGGGAGCCAAGATAACAGTGAGGAAAATAATGATGAAGCACATAACAGTGAGGATGATGACAATGGGACAAAGAGTGATGATGGCAGTGGGTCAAAGAGCCATGAAGAAAGCAGTAAGGTTGATAACAATGAGGCCCATGAAGAATATGGTGGGAAAAATGAGTAAAAAGAAAAATAAAATCTTGGTAACCTGGCTGATCCATCCCCTACAAGCATCCCAAACATAATTAGCAAGGAAAATTCAAATTTGGAATCTTTTTGTAAATTTAGGTTTTTGACTGTTTTGAAGGGCCAAAGGCACAAAGCCAATGGTGCTGCGCTCTTTTTTCGGCCACCCAATGGAGGAATGTCTTAAATTTTCATGTTCATATTGCCAAGGACATCACTCACAGAAAATTTCAGCTCATTTGGAGCAAAACTGGTCCTCCAAAAGTGCCAAAAACACCCAAAAAATCACTTGTCTCCCCTATTTTCAGGGCTGGAACTGCGCCCTTAGAAATATTAGGAGAATGAGTTTTTGGACAGGAAAATGGAAACCAAATTGAAAACTAAATGTATATTTGGACACTAGACAAGACATGCTTTCCAATGAGCTATTATGGAGCTCATTTGGACACCTGAAAGACCTCCAAATCTTGGTTACAAAACAGACAATGTTTCCCAGTGCTGGCACTGCACCCTTGAAACTCTGTGCTGGTCCCTTGTAAAAAGGTCAACAAAACACACTTGGAGATATTTTTGAAGTTATTGAGGAGCCTCAAAGTCATTTGTTTTCCAAAGTTGGTTGAGGAGTTTTTTTGCATTTAATGAATTAGGATATTTGTGCCTTGGGCCTTGCACAGTTTCATAGGACAAAAAAGACATTTATGAGTAATTAATGGTTTCTAAAACCCTAGTTAGGGTTTTTACCCTCCTTTTAAAGTTAAATATTGCATTGAGGCCTAATTAAACATGTTGGTTGGTTTTTAAGCTTAATATGATATAGAATCTGAGTTTATTGAAGAAATTGGCTTTGGTGTGTTGTGATTGCATTGGATTGAGCATCAATGGATTAAGCACATTCCTAGGAGTCATGAGCTTTGTTAAATGATGATGTATTTCCACTCTTGTATTTGTTTACTTTAGTTTTCATTATTTTCATGGTTTCTTTGATCATAGGACATAAATTTTAGAGTAGGATATGCTTTCTTGGCACCTTACTTTTATCTACCTCCTTTGCTCTCTATGTTTTCTTCCTTGAAGTTTAATTAAAGAATCCTTAAATGCTCTTTAGTTTCATTGAAATTTTATGTTAAAATATCTCTTTGTTTGAAAGTGATGTTCAGAGAATTCTTAACTGCTCTCTAGGATTACTTATTTGTTGTTTTGAGGTATGTTTAGCAAAAGTCTAGTTGAAGAATCCTTCATTGCTCTTCAAGTTTTACTATGCTATCATCCTGAAATATTTTCTCGTTTCTAGTATATTGAAGGATCCTTGATTTCCCTTTGAAACCTACTGCATTCATAACTTCATGTTAATTTCACACTCGCTAAACCTACTTAGATCCATCTAGCCTTGTTAACTTTCCCTATGAAACACCCTTAACCTATTGTTGTACTTTTCAAGACCTTTGCCAACTCCATAGCCCAATGGGTTGATTTTCTCTTACTTTACCTATTCTTCTTAACAACCTATCCAACCAACCAAACAAACAAACCCTATCACTATAACTAGCCTAAAATCAAAACCCTAAAGTCAACTAAGTCACATCCTTTACACAAACATAGAGAGAGCCCTCTCTGAGTCCAAGAAGGCTAGGTCCTAGGAC
The DNA here is from genome assembly GCA_034641835.2 of Pinus albicaulis. Taxonomy (NCBI): domain Eukaryota; kingdom Viridiplantae; phylum Streptophyta; class Pinopsida; order Pinales; family Pinaceae; genus Pinus; species Pinus albicaulis. Next base: position 150,278,197 of record CM076575.1, read on the forward strand.
TCCAAAGACTGGTTTGATGTTACCCTTGTACATTTGGTCTTTCCAATCTGAAAAATTATGGGAACCTAATACTATTGATGTAGGCCATTTGGGTTTCCCTGTACAACCTTCTGAATTCCCCTCCAAACATTGGGATGGTGGCATATGACATGTCCATATGAAGGGTACCTCCCAATTTTTTAGACCAAGATCTAGAAAGTAGCATCCCAAATCTAGAAGGAATGTCCGCAACTACAATTTCCATCACTAAGATTTTCATAGGTAGTTGGGTAAGAGAAACAACCAAGTCCTTAATTACTCCAAGGCACTTGAATTTTTTGGAATCAAAGGTATAGAGGTCATGGTATTTCTTGGTGATCTCTAATCCTAATTCATCCATCACTTTCTTTTGCATGAGATTGTGAGAAGCCCCATAATCTAACAGACAATTATGCAAGAATTTGACATGAATATTGAGTGACAAAAAGAAATATGGTGAGTTGTCATCATTTTGATCTTGGACATGACAACCTAGATAAATAGTGGTATGTTCATCCTCAATATTTACTGAGTCAATGGTGAGAGGTGGTTGAAGAAGAATTTTAAAAGACTCTTTATATGCTGGATTTTTCAACAATTCTAGAAGTGGGATCGGAATTTTGATTTATTCAATTCAGATTTGAAACTTAAATAAATTGGAACTAATTCCTTATTTTCTGCAGTGATTTTGACAATTGGGGTAGAATTTTGGAGTGGAGGGACCTCATTGACTTTGGTCTTCTGTTTGGCAGCTTGTTTCTCTGAATTTGATTTTTGTTGAGGTTGTTGAACAAGGCCTTTAGACCTCAAAGGATAATTTCAGTTTTGAGCTTCTTGCTGTTTTTTATCACGTTGTGCATAAATTTGGACATTCTCATCATCTAAAAACAAATAAATCCTTGACTGGTCTTCATATTATTGCAAAGTCAAACAAGTTGACTGTGAGGTTTCTCCTACAAGGTTTATTTCTTCACTTTCTTTCTCATGTTCTTGTTGATCTTCTTCGGCAAAATTATTCAAAGGAGGATGAACATTTTGATCATCAACATTCCTCCTTGGGCGTTGTAGGATTTGATGGTTTTGAAATGGCCTCCTGAAGGGAGCCTGATTTCTATTGGCTTCATTTTGATTGGCTCTAGCAGCTGGCTTGTTTTCTAGCTCTAATTTGTCATCTTAGAGGCAAGTTCCTTGATCAAATTGGACATTTGACCGATCTTTTCTTCTATTGTAAGAGACTTAGAAGAAGAAGGTTTTTCTTCTTTCATCTTATTTTTTTCTTTTGCTGCCTTTTCTTCCTCCATTTTCAATTTATTAGAAGCCATGAGATTAGATTGCCCTCCAATTGCAGCCTCTTTCATATTCATCAATGTATGTGCTTTCTCAACCCTTAACCATAAAGAAAACTCTGAAATAGAGCATTTGCAAAAGTTATCACAGCTGTAGTCTCAAGAGGCTTAATTTCTTTGGGAATTTTCTGATAAATCTTATTAAACCTCTTAGTAAAATCAACTAATGACTCATCTGGTTTCTTCTTTAGAGTTCCAAATTCTGTAAGGTAGTACACATAGTCTTTTCTATCACCCCATTTATTTACAAATATTTCCTCCAATTCATCAATTCCTATTATTGAGTTTGGAGGAAGACTTCTAAACCATTTACGAGCTTCACCATCCAAGCTCTGAACAAAGAGTCTTGACCAGACATCTTCATGTTCGATATTATGGTTGTTAGCATAACTATAGAAAGCCACTAAATGTTCCTCATCAGAAACTCCTTCTCCCTCCCTGGTGTATTTTGGAAGATATTTCAAGTAATCCCCTTGAGGGAGTGGACACAAAGGTTGAGGAAGAGCAAGTGGAGCATATCTTGCAACCACTCTTTACTGCATCCTTGTAAGGGCATGTTGAGCCATATTTTTCTGATGTAAAGTTGATGGATGACTAGTTGATGTAGTTGTTTGGGAAATAGGAATTAAGATTTGTGGATTCTGAATCTGATTTAGGACAGTAGAAAATTGGAAATCTTGAGCTGATTCTTTAGGCTTGGGGACTGAAAACAGTGGATTCTCAAAGAGATGAACAAAGGATGTGTTGAATTCAACTTCTACAAAAGAATCATATTCAAAAGTTGTGTCTTGAGGGGATGGGGTTAATTCAACTTTATTTTGTTGAGCTAGGAAGTCAGATAAGTTTAATGTGAGGCCTTCGGGAACACTCTCTTCTAGTGGATGAGAAGAGGATGACCCAACGGATGGATTTCTAGATAAAGGAAAATATTCTTGCTGAGGAGTAATGAAAGAATGGTATTCAAGACGAGTTTGGAGGAAATTTAAAATGGTCTTAAAATCTTCTTCAGGCAAAACATCCCTATCAAGAAAAGGTGCAATTGCCAATACTTGCTCTAACTCCCCTTTAGTTAGCACAAACTCTTATGTTTCCTTATTGACACTTAATAACTCATATTTTTCCTCTTTGACTGAAATAGTACTTACTTCAGATATACTAATTTCAGATTTATCAATTGAGGAATGAGGAAAACCTTCAGCTGAGCTTAGGTTAACAACATCTACTTTATCTTCTAGGGAAGCAGTTTCAATTTTAGATTTTTCAACAAGATATTTTGAAACTGGAACTTCTTTTGGTTCTAAAGTAGATGAAAGTACCTTTGGAATGTGTTTTTTGTGTACCTTATTCACTGAATGAGATGTGGCCTCAAATGATATTTGTTTTCCTTTTGTATCTTTAATGACCTTCTTTGGGTCTGAAACTAGGGTCACAGTAGGTGATCTATGATTTCTCCTTGTAGTTGGAGGTTTTGAAACCCCTCTTCCACTTTGAGGAGACGCCAGGTGAACTAATTTTCAGTTTTCTTCAAGTCATCAAATCTTATTCACCATTAATAATTGACATTTATCAATTCAAAACAAGAGACATCAGGAGAATACTTCGTTTCAAGGCCTTCATCTCCCAGCAGACGCACCAAAGATGTTGGTGCTAGAATCAGCACTTGGACTGCATCAAGTGCCTGACCAGGCACATCCTAAACTCTAAGGCAATTTAATGATTTGTTTTATGAGATTGGTAGGTGGTTTAAACTCTCATCTGTTGAAAAGATATTTCAATCAAATCCATAGTTCTGCTAATGAGGGTATTGGAGCCTGATGAGGTAGCAAAGGGTGAGTTTGTAGCCTATGAGGAGAATAAAATGTAAAATGAGAGAAGAAATAGTAGGTCTGCAGAGAAAAAATCTACTGGATTTGGTAGAAATTAACACAAGTAGTAGTTCAACAATATTTCATCAAGAGAAAGCTATTTCTAGTCTTACAATATTCTCATTGAAATATTATAAAAGATAACCGTCATGGGTGATGCTCTTCCCACTGTTATTATATATATTTTACCAAGAAGGCTCACTATATGAGACTAAAAAAAATTGATAAAACACATGAACATGTCAAGATACTGATAAAAACTCATAACAACATGAGGAATTGCAAACTGCAACAAAAAATAATAAGATATGGAAACACAAGTGGAAATTTAAAATAAACACACTAGATTGGTAATAAGTCCTCAAAAGTTTATGTCCATTTCATTCACTAAAAAGAGTACTGATCATATGAGTCAAGATTCTAAAATCATGAACCCTTACTTCATAGCAGTTTGTCACATATATACAAAAATATAAAACTGTCATCTCCACAAAAGGAGTAAATCGGTTCCTAAAAGTTATTACCATATTATGCAAGAGATGAAGCTTATGCAAAAATTTTAATACAAAGTGCTATTACATAATCAAAATAAACAACATTAAGACTTACAATTCGAAGTGGTTGTATGATGTGGCAGTCTATAGGAAGACTCCTCTTCTGTTCTGGTGCAACCAACTTCACAAAAAGTGTAAACATCAATGAAAGTGACGTGTGGTTATTCCTTAAATGCTGCCTGGTGCCTCACGGAAACGTGTTAGTGCTGAGAGTAATGGTAGAATTTTTTTCAGAGAAACTCTTCCGCTGTTCCTTTCCTTTAGTTTCTTTTTTGTCGTAATAGGGATGGAGGCGGATTAAAAGAGATAGTGGAGTTTCATTTTATAAACGGGAGAGATTATTAGATGAGTGGGAGGATAAAAAATCTTTATACATATATCGCAATCGCAGATCAGGGTTGAAATATTTAAACATAAGACACAAGCAGGACGGAATGTGATTTGTGATGGAGGTGATGACATGGCAAAGAGGTGGGGCCCAGACAATACCGCAAATTGTAAATCGAGAGTTTTATTATGAGACAAGGGAGGTAAAGGTTAAAACTTGCAAAGTGCGATGTGCGATGAGAATGGAGATGAGGTGACATGATAGACAACGGGGCCCATTTAATACCGCAAATTGCAAATCGGGAGTTTTTTTATGAGACTCGTGAGGTAAAGGTTAAAACTTGCGAAGTGCAATGTGCGATGAACAGAGGGTGACGCCGCAGGGCGGAGATGGGGCCCATTTAATACCACAAATTGAAAATCAGGAGTTTTGTTATGAGACATAGGTGGTAAGTGTTAAAAATTGCAAAGTGCAATGTGAGGTGAATAGAGGGTGACGTGGGAGGATGGAGATGGGGCCCATTTATTACCACAAATCGCAAATCGAGAGTTTTGTTATTAGACACGGAAGGTAAGTATTAAAACTTGCAAAGTGCGATGTGCGATGAACAGAGGGTGGCGAGGCAGGACGAAGATGGGGCCCATTTAATACTCCGAATCGCAAATCGGGGGTTTTATTATTAGACATGGGAGGTAAGTGTTAAAACTTGTGATGTGCGATGCGCGATGAACACTTAATATTGCAATTGGGAGTTTTGTAGGAGACGACAATTGTAACATAAATGAAAGTTAAAACTGCGATAAGACGATTACGATGAAATGGTAAGGGGTCCACCATGATTAAGTGAGGTAAGTTATATCATATAATATATGATATTACAAAGGTTTTTTGTGGTGCGGGTAGAGCTCCTTTTTAACTATAAAAAATGGTTTTTAATAGTTAAAAAAGGGGTTTCGAAAGAAATGAAATGTTGGACTTTGGGTTTTTAGAAAAATGAAAGGTAAAAGAGGGAAAATAAAATTAATGAAGGTAGAAATGAAATTTTCTCACCACTACACTTTGACAGCGACACTTTAATCTTACAACTGAACTGAAAAGGCAGATTGATTCCTTGGAGAACGATGACCAAACTTTGAAATATTTGAAAAATTGCAGTGCTTACATCAATTGTGGATGAAAAGGGTTTCAAGGTCAACTTTACAGGTGTAAAATTACTTGTTAGGCCAAAGGGGAACATTAACTGAAATTATGTTAATGTATGTTGAGTCTTATTTTACAAAAGTCTGAAATTGATGTGAAGTGCAAAGGCTATGCTAATAAATATGAAGGCTAGAGAACTGTCAATAAGGACATAATATATTAAGACAAAGTTGAAATACATATATTTCATTAAACAGAAAATGTAGACAATACAAGTCTGATGTGTCACTTGTCATCATTTTTTATTGAAATGTTACAATATATTTTTCTATTACAAATATTTTAAAATTCGAACATAAAGTAAGAGAACAATATTCTTTTGGAAGCCCGAGAGACAATGCTTCACTTCATATTCTGCAAGGAAGATAAACAACCAAAGAGTCTTGCTTACAAAAGGCACAACATAGAGCAGAAGTAGGTTGGTTTTTTCAAGTCAATAAAATTAGAGTTTTTGTATGAATATATTGATGGACAATAGCGAAAGAGGAAGATAAAATGGAAGAGGATAAGAAATTCAACAATGAAGTTGATAGCATAATGGTCTATGAGGTAACTAGCGTCTGAAGCTTGATGTTCTAATTGAGAAATTAATGTCCTCCTGTATGTTATAGTTCGAAGAGGAACATGTTGTTCCCTGTTGAGGTAGGAGCCTCCTATGGGTTGTAGCCTACAAAAAATTTGTGGGAGTTAGAGCTTCCTTGGAGGTAGTAGCCTCTTGTAGGTAGGATCCTACAAAAATATGATGTAATAAGGAGTAGCAGCCTGCCTTCACATCACTTTCAACCTAATATTCGTGGTTTCCACTCATATCTTGTGTCCTTGTGTGCTTATTATGATTTCTATGTGAATGACGTTTAACTCTTGATAAGAAATCTAAAAACTCTCTTCATAACACCTACAAAATGAATTCAATATAACATGAACATGGAAAAATTAGTTGAATAATAGAGAAATACGAGAAAAGGAAAATAATATTAAATTACTGATTCAACCCCCCTCTCAGTAATTTACCATCTTAAATATCAATTGGTATCAAATCCAAGTTCCTTCAGTAATAGTATAACAACTAGAAGGAGGTCCTAAGTCACCAAAATGGCTAGTCTAGAAGGATGCTCAACGAATAAATCCCCATGATTTACTAGCATAAACTATGCTTTCTGGAAAGTGAGAATGAAGACCTACTTAATGTCTCTTGGAATAGAATTTTGTGCTGCATGGTACAATATGAAGAACCAAACGAAGGGACCAGTTACAGAGTATCCAAACTAGATTTCATAGCAAATGAAAAAGCAATGAATGCACTTTTGAGTTGTCTATGTGATTCGGAATTTATCAAAGTAATTCATTGTCAAACATCCAAAAAAATCTAGGATAAATTAGAAAATATTTATGAGGGAGATAAAAGGGTAAATATGGCTAAGTTGCAAGTATATAGAACACAGTTTAAGACCTTAAAAATGAATGAAGATGAAGATATAGCTAAATTCTTCTTAAGAGTTGCTGAAGTTGTGAACATCATGATAGGTCTAGGGGAAACAATCAAAGAAAGTGTAATAGTCCAGAAAATATTGAGATCTTTAAGATCTAAATTTAATACTAAGGTTTCAGCCATAGAAGAAACAACAAACTTCAAACGGTTGACTAGGGACCAATTACTTGGGACCTTGACAGCATATGAGATGAGAATTCCAAAATGGAAGTCAAACAACAGGGAGGCAGCCTTCAAGGTAGACAATTTCATAGAAGAAAAGGAATGTCCATGCTTAGCTTTTGATGAAGAAGAATCAAAATCTATTAGAATATTGAAGAAAGGCATAGGTAAGTACAAAGGGAAACTTCCATTTAAGTTCTTTAATTGTGGAAGAGTGGGGCATTATGCCTCAAACTTTCCCTATAAGAAAGCAAAAAATCAACCAAAAACATAATATGAAGAAAGAGAAAAGATTTAATAGAAAATCATTTTATGCTCAACAAGATAACAGTTCATTTGAAAGCTCAGATGAATCCTCTAGTGATGATGGAACCTCTAAATTCATTTTGATGGCGTGGGAAGAGCTTGAAAAAGATCTTCTAGAATATGAAGAAGAAGGTGAGGTAGATCTTGAGGGTGTTAGGTCCCTATATTACTAGTATAGCCCCTTATTGTTGTTAGTGTAACCCCCTTATTGTTATTATTGTACCCCTGTAATGCCCATATTGTTATTATTGTGCCCTTAAATTATTATTGTTAGGTCGGCTAGGATTACATTGTGGCCCCATGGACTCCTATATATAGAAAGGAGGTTTTGTAATTTGAATCATCCAAGAATTGTTCATTTATGTAATGTATTGGAGGTTTCCCCCTCTAAGTGGCTTATTTATAAGGCATTGATATCTCTTTTCTTCTATTTTTGGAGTTGGTTTCACAACATTTGGTATCAAAGCTTTAGATTCTAGGGTTTCGTTGATCCAAATAGGTCATCGTGGAATTGTCGCTATAAAATTTTTTCTACGAAGGTTAAGAAGCTGAAATTTTTAGGGTACTAAGCCGAAATCCTGAGGAACATCGTCGCAAAATTTCAGAGCTTCGTTCGCAATATTTTCAGAGATATGATCTGTGGAAGGTAGGGCTTTTTGTAGGCTTCTGAATTTTAGTTAAATAGGTCATCACAACATTTTCGCTATAACTTTTTTTCTACGAAGGTTCATAAGCGGAAATTTTTAGAGAGCAAAGCCAAGATCCCGAGGAACATTGTCGCAAACTTTTAGAGCTTGGTTCGTAATATTTTTGATGATATGATCTGTGGAAGTTAGGTTTTTTTCAGGCTCCCTTATTTCATCTCAAAGAGGTGATCATGGGAAAATCTTCATAACTCTCTCTCTGAGCATCGGATTGGAATTCTGTAAAAAGTGGCTAGAAGTACACGGACTTTAGTTTCCTTTCTATAAATTTTAGAACCAAGGGAACAAACAGTGACACGTGGCAAGTTGTACAAGTTCGCTCTACTGAACCAGTCCATAATTAGGTCATTGTGGGACATTGGACATAACTTTGCCTTGAAGAATCCAAATCAAGTCAGACCTGTGGAATTTGAAAGAAGCTTCAGAGGACTACTACAGGGCCAAATTTAAGATATTAAGGATCTTCAATTATAGACATAATTCAATTTCAATATAGAGCTCTGCAAAAGCAAGTAAAATGTGTGTGTTTTTTTCTTTTTCTTTCTTAATTGCATAAGTCTTGTTTTAAGAATCAAGTTCAATTGATTCCAAGGGAATATTGTAGAATAGATATCAGTATTGGTTTCTAAAATGGCCCCTAAAACTAATTCAACACCCATTAAGCCTTTAGAAGGCTCTACTATAACGCATGAAGATGAAGAATGGCAACATGACATATCAAAATTACAAGAGAAAGTGCAACGCTCTCGCAAAGAGCAACAAAAAATGACATGGAAGTTTTGAAGAAAGGTGTGGAAACTAAGATGGATGGTTTGAAGAAAGGCGTGGAATCTAAGATAGATGGCATGGAAGCTGGCATGGAATCTAAGATGGATGACATGGAAGCTAATATCGATGAAAAAATGGAAAACATGAAGAATGATCTAAAAGCAGACATGGATGGTTTGAAAAGTTGATACAATAAATGTTTCCTAATGGTGAAAAGATAGTAGAGGAAACTCATGATGAGAACAAAATAAATGTTAATCGTTATTTCATAAACTCTAATGTTGGCGGGAAGAACCACCATATTCCAAAAAAGGATATGAGGAAGTTTGATGGAAAGGATCTTGTAACATGGATACTACAGATGGAGCAATTTTTTGATCTCCATAATGTGCAAAACACACAAAAGGTACGTATTGCAATTTTACATTTAGAACAAAATACATTTGTATGGTATCGATGGCTTTTCTCCTGTAAAAAAATGGTCACTTGGTCAATTTTTACGGAGGAAATGATAGCACATTATGAGGATACAAAGAGCAACACCTTATTTAGCTAATTGATAAATCTCAAACAAAAGGGTTTAGTGGGGGAGCACATTGAGGACTTCCAAAAATTGAATATAAGGGTAACCGATATTCCAGAGGAACATAAGATTGATCTCTTCATAGGTACTTTAAAGAATAAAATCCAACATGAAGTTCGCGTTTTGGAACCTGATTAATTGGAGAAGGCATTCAGGTTGGCAAGAAAAATTGAATGTAAAATTATGGCGACAAGGAAGCCTACCACTCACTTCTATAAAGAAGGAAGTGTTGCTACGCCTAGATTTCCACAACCTACAAGGTTGACACCACAACAATTGGAAGAAAAAGAGCAAAAGGGCTTTGCTACAGTTGTGATAGCAAATACACTAAAGGTCATAAGTGTGCTGAGAAGAAATTATTTTACATAGATTGTGAAGAGGAAGAAAATGAACAAGAAGAGGATATACACCAGGAACCAACCCTAGAAGAGGAAGAAATGAGTCTGACCATATAGTGTAATGAATTGGCAGGAATTACCACTCCACAAACTCTCAAGATAGAAGGACATATCAAGAAGAAAAAGGTAATAGTGTTGATAGATTTAGGTAGTACCCATAATTTTATTCATTGTAAGGTAGCCAAGGAATTGAATTGTTTCCTATACCTAGCACCAGAATGTCAAGTGATGGTTACAAATGGAGGAACTATAAATTTCTCTAGAAAATGCCATAATATCAAGCTAACCACATGGGGGAATATGTATTGAATAGTCCAATGTTTTCCATTCCTATGGGAGGTGCTGATATTGTACTAGGAGTATGATGGTTACAATCTTTGGGGATGGTAGCTTTTAATTTTCAAGAACTTTTCTTAAATTTTTTTTTTCAGAAATAAACGAAATCGAATTATGAGGTATTGTAGGGAAGCCAGGAAAGATAATAAGCTCTAATGTTATGACAAATATTCTAAATAAATAACAACGAGGCGTAATTGCACAATTATGCTCACTAGAAGTTCCAACATCAAAATCATCTATCTCTGCAAATCTCCAAAATTTTTTGGACAATCATTCCAAGGTGTTTGAAACTCCCAAAGGACTCCCACCTATTCTTGATCACTATCATGCTATTCATTTGATTCCAGGAATTTTTCCTCCAAACATTAGGCCTTATAGATATCCTTATTTCCAAAAGAGCGAAATTGAACATATGATTGCAGAAATGTTAGAGGCGGGTATAATTCAACCTAGTCAAAGTTCTTTCTCTGCTCTTGTAGTAGTGGTACACAAGAAGGATGGATCATGGTGCATGTGTATGGATTATAGGGAGCTCAATAAGCTCACCATTAAAGATAAATTTCCCATTCCTGTGATTGATGAATTATTGGATGAATTACATGGAGAAATTTATTTTACCAAGTTGGATCTTCGTTCGGGATATCATCAAATTAGAATGAAGACTGAAGATATTCCAAAAACAACATTTCAAACTCATGAGGGTCATTATGAATTTTTGGTCATGCCTTTTAGCCTTACCAATGCACCTTCTACATTTCAAGGGTTGATGAATTCCATTTTCAAACCCTTCCTTAGAAAATTTGTGCTAGTATTTTTTGATGATATACTAATCTACAACAGGTCTTGGAAGGATCATGTTGAACATGTTGACAGGGTGCTCAAACTATTGCAGGATAAACAATTATATGCAAAAAAATCCAAATGTTTCTTTGGAGTACAAGAGGTGAAATATTTGGGTCATATTGTATCTCACGAGGGTGTGAAAGTAGACCCTAACAAAATTAAAGCCATTAAGGAATGGAAAGTCCCCACAACCATAAAGAAGTTGCGAGGATTTCTCGGGTTAACAGGGTATTATCGCAAGTTTGTTAAGAATTATGGGAGAATAGCAGCCCCTCTAACAACATTATTGAAGAAAGATGCATTTTCATGGACTCCTGAAGCAACTAAGGCCTTTGAACATCTTAAAGAGGCAATGTGCCTAGCACCGGTCTTAGCTACGCCAGACTTCACTAAAACCTTTATTGTGGAATGTGATGCCTCAGGAAATGGAATTGGTGCAGTTTTAATGCAGGAAGGAAGACCCATTTCTTTTGAAAGTCGTCCAATCAAAGGAAAGTATTTACATAAACCTATTTATGAAAAGGAAATGTTAGCAATACTGCATGCACTAAAGAAATGGAGAACTTACCTAATGGGAAGACACTTCAAGGTAAAAACTGATCATGATAGTCTTAAACACTTTTTGGAACAAAGACTATCTTCAGAAGAGTAGCAAAAATGGGTCAAAAAGATGTTGGGTTATGACTTTGAAATAATCTACAAAAAAGGAAAGCTTAATGTTGTTGCAGATGCACTCTCAAGAAAGAATGAAGAGGTGGAAGCATTGCTTTGTACCATTTCTATTATCCAACCAGATTGGATAACCGAAGCAAGAGATGAATGGAAGAAGGACAAAGATGTATGGACACTCATTCAAAAGTTGCAGCAAGATCCTAGTACATCTGATACATTTAGTTGGAAAAATGATTCGTTATGGTACAAAGATCGCTTATATCTTTGTAAGAATTCCCAACTAAAACAAAATATTCTTTTGGAATTGCACACTTCTCCTTTAGGAGGACACTTAGGATTTTTAAAAACTTACCATAGGGTGAAGAAAGATTTTTTTTGGGATGGACTTAAATATGATATTCAAAATTTTGTGGTGGAAAGTTTGGTTTTCTAGTAGAATAAAGTTGAGACAATTAAGACCCCAGGTCTTCTACAACCTTTATCCATTCGAAATCAACGTTGGGAGGAGATTTCAATGGAATTTATCACAGGTTTACCTAAGTCCGAAGGAAAGAGTGTCATTATGGTGGTATTTGATAGAATTACCAAGTATGCACACTTTTGTGCATTGTCTCATCCATTTAAAGCAAGTACAGTTGCTACTACATTTATGGACACAATTCAAAAGCTACATGGAAACCCAAGGGTTATTGTGAGCGACAGAGATCCCATTTTTACTGGAAATTTTTGGACGGAGTTATTTTCTTGTTTAGGTACTCAATTAGCTCATAGCTCATCTTATCATCCTCAATCTGATGGTCAAACTGAGATAGTAAATAAATGTTTGGAAGGATATCTTCGTTTTTTTGTATATGATAAACAAACACAATGGGTCAAGTGGTTACCTCTTGCTGAATGGTGGTATAACACTTCCTTCCATACTGCAGCAAAAATGACCCCATTTGTGGCACTTTATGGATATCATCCACCATCCATCACATCATCTTTAAGGGAAAATTCGAAGGTTCAAGCAGTGGAAGATCACATCGAGCATCAGCAAGAAGTTCTCCAACTCTTAAAGGATAAACTGAATTTGGCACAAAATCGAATGAAACAATAGGCAGATCAACATCGCAGTGAGAGAAGTTTTGATGTAGGAGATTGGGTATTTTTACGACTACAACCATACAAACAAATGTCCCTCAAGCAAGCTAAGAAGGATAATAAATTATCGCCAAAGTACTATGGTCCTTACAAGGTGTTGCAAAAGATTGGTACTATAGCATACAAATTGGAGCTTCCTGCTTCTTCACGAGTGCATCCAGTTTTCCATGTTTCATGCTTAAAGAAGGTTATAGGTTAAATTCTTCCAGTTCAAACAATATTGCCAGAACTTGATGAGGAAGGAAAAGTCATATTCGAACCTGAAGCAGTCATAGAAACGAGAACTCGACAGCTACGGAATCAATCAATTTCAGAGTATCTCATCAAGTGGAAGAACTTACCCACTGAAGATTCTACATGGGAGGATGGGAATTTTATACAGAAGCACCCAGAGCTACTCAAGCGTTGAGGAAAACACTTTTTTGAAGGAGAGGGGCATGTTAGGTCCCTATATTGCTAGTATAGTCCCTTATTGTTGTTAGTGTAACCCCCTTATTGTTATTATTGTACCCCTGTAACCCCCATATTGTTATTATTGTGCCCTTAAATTATGATGGTTAGGTTTGCCAGGATTACATTGTGGCCCCACTAGGATTACATTGTGGCCCCATGGATTCCTATATATAGAAAGGAGGTTTTGTAATTTGAATCATCTAAGAATTTTTCATTTATGTAATGTATTAGAGGTTTCCCCCTTGAAGTGGCTTATTTCTAAGGCATTGATAACTCTTTTCTTCTATTTTTGAGTTGGTTTCACAATAGAGGGGGAGTTAGTTAGTGCCTGGAAAGAAATAGAAAGGCTTAAACTCAAGAATAGAAAGTAGAAAGAGATTCTTCTTAAATATGTAAAAGAAGAATCAAATTCAGAAGACATTATTAATTTGAAAGTTTAACTTGAAGAGGCCAAGAAGGTGGAAGATATTCTAATGCAACAAATAAAAGAGAAAAATTAGGAGTGTGAAATATTAGAAGAAGAGGTGGTAAGTCTGAGGAAGAAGTTAGAGAAGGCTCAAACTGAATTAACTATGAACATTCTGTTGGAGCATAAAAAGGTATCTTTTAAACACCTAATTAGCCTACATTAATTATCAATCCGGGAGCGAATTTTTATTTCAAGAATGTACTCTGTCTGAGGCTGCAATTAACTAAGAGTAATGCTACGAAGATGTAGTACAATATTCTAGATACAAGAGTAAACAAATGCTTGTAAAGAAATCTAATCACAGGAACATGAATGAAAGTACTTTAAAATCTTAACTACTCATCCTGCAAAACATCAATCAGGGATACAGTAACAATAACTCATTCCCTTAGAAATTGATGCAAATGAGATCACACTGAGACAAGATAACCAATCTGGGAACTTGGAAGTAGTAACCAATGTCCTCTACAGTTAGTGGTCCTGTTCTTTAAGCAATCAAAATGAAATCAAACTTGAACTACTTGCTGATGAAAATGACTGAAAGGAACTTCTTCTAATAACAGAAGTTGGAAAGGAACAACAACTTGTAATTCCTATGTGTACACAACAACTATAAACAATCTATCTGCTAATATGAATCTACAAATCAGAAATGAACAATAAACAGGAATGGAACAGCAAAAATTAATTGAACAACAATTCTAAACTTAACGCAATCATGCAACTAATCTTAATACTTCAACCCTGTCGATAGCCAATACTATGAAATAGTCAATCAGAATGAATCATAAACCAATAGAAAAACAACTAGAATAGAACAACAAAGCTTTATAAAAGATAGCAAGATAAATAAAACAGTAAATATGATTCTTGCAAATGATAGAATAGCAGTACAATTCGTTAACGCTCACAAAGAATCCGAATTCAATCCAACAACAATCAATCAACTCTGCAATCATACTGAATCTAAACACAACTATCACACAACAGTAAGCAAAGGATAGAAATACAAACAACAGGGAATTCCACCAGGGCCGGGCCCTTAGCACCAGTGAAACACTGCTGGGTTACTGCAAAACTTGAGAGATGAAATGAAACGCTTCTTTTATATTAATCGAGCATAAAGTATTACAGAGACTGCTATCTAAAGCCGAGAGTCAATAAAACGCAATATTACAAAATAAATGTTTTGAATCCAAGAATCTCCGATCCCCCCTAATCACTAAAGGCGTTGCCTTATATATCAGACTCTGACGGACAAGACAAGGAATAAGATGAGGCTTGAACAACGATCCCTCAGGATCGAAGGATCCTGAGGGATTCACTTCCCTTCTTTTAGCTATCACATGATTTAATTTGACCGAAGCCGAGTTGTCCCCTGAGTTTTCTTAGCGATGCGTTCGAATTTCCTTGTCCTTGGCAGGATTTGGTCTAACGCTGGAGGAACAGCAGTTGCATTTATCTCAGCCTAGCCTTTGGTATAGCTGTTCACCTCGCCTAATTCCTATTTTTATCAACAAAAAGCAATCTTTAGTCATCTTTTTACAATAAACATAAATCTTTACAATTCTACCATAATTCTTGTAATAAATCATCTTTCTAAGGTAAAAAGGATTATGTCTAAAGTAAAAGAATGAGAAAACACACAGTGATTTCATACCTTTTCCACTGCTCAACATACCCCCCTGCTTACCCTTTTTCATGTCCTCATGAAAACTATAGTTCACATGCAGAGCAGTTAAAGAATAAGCCGGATAAGGTTTTTCATCAAAAGGCCTAAAACCATGCATTGCAGCTAATGCTTCGAAGACATGTTATGTCTGTCCCTTGGGTAATTCATAAATGGCTTTGTAGTCTGTAGCAGGATACCATGCAATGGGGCTTCGAAACCTACACCCTAGCCAGAATGGTCCTTCTTTAAAAATGAGATTACTATAGGAAACCAAGCGGTCTGTAGCTAGCCCAAAGTTTTTATAGTTAAATGGTTCTCTATTTTGCACATTCCGATTGGAAATTCCCCATCAGATCTTAGCTGCTATGTAAGCATGGTTTCTAATAGATAGGAAATAATCTATACCATTCAAGATAATCGATTTATGGATAGGCCCCAATGCTTGGATAACACCTTCCTTTGTCATCAAATTCTTTTGCCTAGCCCATAGTTGAAATGTGTCCTGAGGTTCACTCCTAACCCACAAATCTAATTCATTTTCCTGCCTTTGAAAAACATTATAGGCTTTAAGCCATTTTAACTGATTAACAAAAAAGGAAATAAATGCCTGGTATTGGATATCACCCACAAAAGGGCTAGGATTTGTCTCACTATCATTTTCCAATATTAGATTATGCAAATAAAACTCACACAAGAGGCGTTGTACCTTTACCCCATAGAGTTTGCAGCATGTTACAAAATCATCTATAGTTTTTAGCTCTATAGATTTTCCTGCCCTAACTGCCTTAATATTTAGCTGTAAATATATTTCTAATAAAAATAAAGCATAGTTCTTGGCAGGGCATCTACAAGCTAAGACATCGGTGTACAATGAGCAGAGAGTGTCCATTCGATTCTTGGCTAATTTTAATTGATTCATTACCTTTTCAGCCATCTCCTCTGCCTTTTGACACTTCTCGTGGGCTTCAGCCTCTGCTTCATGGATGGTCTTCATCTGTTGCTGCAACTCTTGATATTTCCTCCTAGGGACAATGTCTTCTTCCAAATTTTCCCTTTCCAATTGAGCCTGTGCCAACTCCTCTTGGAGTCTGGCTAATGTAGGGTCACTAAAATTATTCTGGCTACTAGTTTGCATGTTTTCACTTGAAGTGGGTCCCTCTGGAATAGCTTCTGCTGGAACATTTGCTTGTTGTTCCGCATCTCCATAATTAGGCTCAGCCATAGCTTCTGCAACTTGGGGGTTCATCTTAGCGGCCACTTTCCTCTTTTTCGAAGCTCGCTTGGTGGCTATGCTTCTTCTCTTTGGGGCTCGCTTGGGCATTTGTTTCATTCTAAGAACCCTAATGGTTTGCCTGAGTTGTTCCACGAGTCTCTGAAGCTTCATTCGTTCCCTCCGAAGCTTTTCAATCTCAGTTACTTTCTTCCTTTTTCTTAATGGAACGATTGTTCCCTTTTCTGGACCTATTTGCTCAACAAGGTTTTGGTCCTCATCAACCGTGCCTTCAGTTGTTCTCTCTTCTTTGTTTTCTTCTTGGGGTTCTTCTTCAATATTCATATGCCCTTGGCTAAATTCTTCGGGAATTATACCTTCAATTGAATCTGCAATCCCCTGAGAATTTTCAGGTTGGGATATTGCCTCAGTGTTCTCCTTTTCTTGTTCATGATTTTCAGGGGAAGCAACCCTAGCTGACTCTATTACTTCGTTAGGGTTTGCTGTTTCATCCAGCATTTCTTCAGTCGTTTCTTTGTTGACAGCAGAGTGCTCCTGCAACTAATTGATATCAATGTTAAGGTCCAAAGGGCTATGAGGCTGCACATAGTCACTCATATTGGCCAAAATTTGGGCCAGTTGGTCTTCCCGTAAAGGACTTTGTGGTGAAATTGCAGTAGTGTTTTCGGGAGGCTCTGTTCCTTCTCTTTTACTGCTGTGATTATCTTCGTCCTCCTCACAGGTATGGTAGCTACCTTCTTCCTCATCCGAATATCGAATTTCTCCCTCAATTTCCTCTTCTTCATTATTTCCTTCTTCTGCACTGGTTTGTTTCTCACCACTGGTGTGGTGGCTCATTTCTTCTTCATCCGAGTAGCGAATTTCTCCCTCAATTTCCTCTTCTTCGTCAGTACGAGGACTTCCTCCTTCCAATTGTGGAGGCCGTTCATCCTCCAAGCTGGGAAATTCCAAGGGCTGGCTACTGCTACCCAAAAGTCCTTCTATCATTCCCCTACTTCGTTTTGAACGGAGGGACTGTTTATGAATTGATGGCTCAGCCGTTAAGCTAGCCATTCTCTTCCGTTTTGGGGCAGGTAAGGCTAATACTCCATCAATGGAGAATATCAACTCTTCCCAGCTATTCTGTTGTTGGGCGAGACTATGACTCACTATTAATCTGATTAGGCAATGGTGGCTGACCACCATGTTTGCGTGTTGAGCTTTTCTTATACTATGCGCAATATCATGCAGTAAGGAATTTAAAAATGCAGGAAAATTTACAGTGCATTTCTGCTTTAATACTGCCAATAACTTAAGGTGGCGAGGTCTTACCACATCTTTCCTTCCGTCACATGTTATTTAGGCCTACACTATCTTGGCCAATTTCGTCCATGCTTCTCCCAATGATGCTGGCTGAACTCCTTTGCCTTTGACGACCAATGTCTGTCTGTCATGCTGAAAAATCTTCATGGCTTCTTGAAGCCTGACCTTCTTCTAAGTCCATATGGTTCCTTGCGCTGGTATACCAGACACTTCTGCAATTATTTCATCTGTTACGACTATCTGTCTTCCTCTAACCATGGAGTATCCTTCCTGCAAGTTCCGTAAAAACTCGGTAGCCACTGTTTCATGGGGTTGTCGCATCCTCGTGAAATATGTAATCCATCCCAATTTTTCCAAAATCTCTCGTGCAACATTAGAAACAACTAGCACTTGCGGCTCACTAAGAATTGGTCGTCCTCCCATCATCTCTGCACACTGTTACTTCTTTCCAAACACACAGTGATTGTAATGGAACATCACAACACGGTGAATTGGAATAATATCATTAAGTTTTTGTTATTCCCTAGAATGTAGGGATTTGGTTCGCATACAGGTAAAAAAATATCGGGATTTGATCTGCATGCAGACATCCGCGCCCCCCCTGAAGGATGATAGGTCATCCTTGACCGTCAATTAAGAGAGGCAAGTACTACACAGCAGCTGTATAGCAGGAAAAAGCAGGCATAGTTATGATATAATCAATCAAATTATAGCATTTACTGAAATCAATGCGTGTGATAAATCGTAAATAGATATAGAAACATTTGTAATGATTCAAAGATAAGGAGAAGGGACAACTTAAGATGAACATAAGTACAGATGCGTTTATTACCCACTCAAACTAATGTGATCGATTTATGATGATTTTCATGTATAATAGGTTCAAAATCAAAGTTTGGAGATTCATACTTTCATTTGATATTTAAATAGAGATATAGGAAAAAGGGTTTAATATTACTATTGAAGTGTATAAATGTGACTCCAATACCATCAGTAGAGCTCTGTTTCCTACAGGTGTCTATAACCTTGACAAAGTTGCTTTCTCACCCTTGGAACCATTGTCCTTTATTTATGCTGAGGAAGTGCTTGTTAAATGTCATAACGGAGGCCATTATGCTGGCTTGGTGACCAGATAAATCACAATGCCATTCACCAGGAAGAAGTGAAAAGTGGACAGGCCGACTCGTGATGAGACCTCCTGTTCCAAGGACTTCTTAATTTTTTCAATTGTCCATTGGACCATATCCCTGGTGTGGTGGCCATGATGGGAATGCCACTTCACTTACTTCCTTATGATCGTGGTAGGATGGCTCTTGATGAGACCCCCTATCCTCCATCTGCCAAATCATAAAATTATTAGTGAAATATGTAAATATTTTTCTTTTTCATATAACACTTTCCTACTTATATATAAAGGATGGCTCAGCACTCCTTAAGAGTAGGGATGGTGGAATAAGTCTGAACATCTCAATAGAAAAGAATATGCCCTTATTCCTACTCCATAAGTAAAAATCAAAGAAAGTTTAAAATATGGGAAAGAACCAACATGATAAGGATAATCAATCATATTAATTCTAGTGATAGTAAGACAGCAAAGTCATGTTATTGATTATGTCCATTTTTCCTTTTTCTTATCATTACCAAACAACTTTCTTAAAAATGACGATTTCTTTTGATTTGCTGATTGCAGTAAGCTTTAATTTGTATGATTATATATAAATAGCATGTTTTCCTTTAGAAGAGTCATCAGAAATCCTGAAAATGCTGATCTAAAACAAAAACAATCCACTCAAAAGGTGTTGTTCCTTTAGAAAAGAACAACAGAAACAATCTGCGAAAATGTTGTTCCTTCCGAAAGGAGCAACAACAAGAATCTGTGAAACTGCTGTTCCTTTCGAAAGGAACAACAAAAGTGTTGTTCCTTTAGAAAGGAACAACAAAAACTCAAAATAAACAAAATAAACAAAATTTTGAAAAAAAAACAAAATTCCAAAATAAATGAACAATCCATATGTACAAAGTTTAAAGAAAAGAAATGATTTAATAAATGGGTGCCGAGGAGGGGTTATCCCCTTCAGCCAGAATTTTCATGGTAGAATCTTCCCGTAATTGTTGGTAAAAGGATTCTCGAGTAAGCAGTTTATGATACAATCGTACTCGATGACCGTTTATTTTGAAGGAATGTCCAGATCCATCAATGGTGGTTAATGTAATAGTGCCATTGTCATGCACTTTTTGTATTTCATAAGGTCCGAGCCATCGTGTCTGGAGCTTCCCTGGAAAATCTTGAAACCTAGAATCATATAGGAGTGCCCAGTCTTCTTCGTGGAAGATATTTTCTTTGATAAGGGCGTCATGCCATTTTTATCTCTGTTTTTGAATTAACGCTGTGTGCTGAAGAGCAGAGAGCATAATTTAATTTAACTCATTAATTTGTTACAGTCTTTTGGCCTGGGCTTCATTTAAATCTAGACCCACCTTTTGGGCTGTTCTTAATGTCTGAATTTCAAACTCTATTGGAAAGATGGGCTCTTTTCCAAATACCAATTGATATGGTGAATATCCTGTAGTGGGTCTCCATGTTGTTCGGTATGCCCACAATGCTTCTGGAAATCTGTAGGTCCAATCACGTCTGTGTGAGGCAACGATTTTTGTTAATATAGATTCAATCACTTTGTTCGTGCTCTTTACTTGGCCATTTTCCTATGGGTGGTATGGGGTTGTAATCTTGTGCTGAATGTGGTAATTATGTAGTGTTTCAGCTAGTTTATTACCTACAAACTGCGGTCCTCCATCTGTGATTATGTCCCTTGGGAGGCCATGTCGCACAAAGATTTGGAAAATAAATTGTATTACAGAGTCCTCTATAGCTTTTGAAAGTGCCTCTACTTCAATCCATTTAGTGACATACTTGGTTGCAACTAGGATGTATGTTTTTTGGTTTGATGGGGGGCTAATAGGGCCAACAAAATCAAGGGCCCAGCGTTAAAATGGTTCAATTACTAGTTGAGGGTTCAAAGGCATTTCATTAGACTGCCCAGGGCGACCTGCCCTTTGGCAGCTATCACAGGCCTGCACAAATTTTTTGGCATCTTTAAAGATGGTAGGCCAATAATAGCCTGTTCGTAAAACCTTATGGGCAGTTCTACGATCTGCAAAATGCCCGCCACATGGACCATCATGGCATGCTTTCAAAATATCAAATACCTCGTCCTCCCGGATGCATCTCCTTATTTGCATATCTGCCCATGTATGAAATAGGTAGCCCCCAATCCAAGAGAATCGGGTACTACGTTGTATTATCTGCTTTCGTTCATTAAGGGTTAGATGTTTAGGTATTTTACCTATTGCTAAATAATTTGCTATATCAGCATACCATCGGGTTCTGATAGTAACAACGAAAAAATGTTCATTTGGGAAGTGGTCTTCAACTGCTTCTGTATCTGTTGGCTTTGGCATTCTTGACAGAAAATCAGCTACAAGGTTCTCCTTTCCAGGCCGATATTTGATTGTAATGTCGAATTCCTGCAATAAAATCAACCATCTTGTCACTCTTCCATTTTTAACTGGTTTGTTTGATAAAAATTTAATGGGACAGTGATCAGTATATAGTATTACAGGGTACCTAGTTATATAATGTCTAAACTTATTTACAACATGTATTACAGCTAAAAATTCCTTCTCAGTCATAGTATAATTTAATTCAGCAGGGGATATATTTTTGCTAATATAATAGATTGCATATGGTTTTTTTTCCTCCTCCTGCCCAAGCACTACTCCAATTGCTGTGTTTGAGGCATCAGATGAAATTTGGAATGACAAATTCCAATTTGGGCCCCTCAGCACTGGGGCTGTTGAAACAATATTTTTCAGATCGTTGAAGGCATTGTCACATTTATCTGTCCAAATAAAATCAACATTTCCAGTTAGTGCATATAAAGGTGCAGCTATTCGAGAATAATGTTCTATAAATCTCCTATAATAACCAGAAAATACAAGAAATCTACGTGCCTATGTTTGTGTGGTGGGTGTGGGTATTAACAAAATTATCTGAATTTTAGCTGGGTCCACCTGAATTCCAGCTGCTGAAATATAATTCCCTAAGATAACTCCTTCGGTCATCATCATATGACACTTTTCATGGCTTAAACAAAGCCTAGTGTCAATACATATTTGCAACACCTTTTCTAAATTTTCTAATGTTGGCTCAAAATCATCTCTGTAAGGTGTGAAGTCATCCATATATACTTCGAGCCCTTCATTTATTAAATCTGTAATGATGCTAAGAATGGCCCTTTGGAATGTAGCAGGGGCATTGCATAGGCCAAAGGGTAAGACTCGGTAGGAAAATGTCCCCCATGGACAGGTAAAAGTAGTTTTGTCTTGGTCTTCAGGGGCAATCCGGATTTGATTGTACCCACTGAAACCATCAAGGAAGGAAAAGAATTTCTTTCCTGCCAATGTGTCTAATACCTAGTCAATGAAAGGAAGGGGAAAGTGGTCTTTCTGGGTTGCCTTGTTAAGTTCACGGTAATCTACACATATTCTCCACTTTCCGTTCTTCTTTGGTAGCATTACTAATGGAGAGACCCACTTGCTATCAGATATTGGGTAGATGAAATTAACATCCAATAGCTTTTGTAATTTAGCTTTCACAATATCTTTAAGGTGAGGGTTTAGTCTTCTTTGGGGTTGGCGAATGGGTCTTGCATCTTTTTCAATATAGATGTGGTGTGTACACAATTGGGGGTCAATTCCCTTCATGTCTGGGTAATCCCATGCAAAGGCTGCTTTGTATTTCCGTAATAATTGGACCAACTTCTCTTCTTGTTCAGCAGTCAGATTTTTGTTAATGTTTAGAGTTTTTCCCGGCTCAATTTCTAAAATCTTACTATTGTACACAGAAGTAGTGGGTATTAATTGATCAGGAATGTCTTTCAAAGGATCTTCTTATTCCTTATTATCAAATGATGCCTTGATCATGTGACATTGTAGATGGGATCTGATTTGTGGTTTATTAATAAAACTATTGATGATATCATCCTCTGTTTGGTCTTTAAAATCAAGGGCATCTTCTATAGTTAGAGGTGATCTCATATTTTCCATAAGATATGATACAGGTTGTTTTCTTGTTTTGATTATTGATAGGCTTGGTTGGGCTGGGGGATATAAAGCTAAATTCTTGACATAGTTTCCCCTTGTTATTGTCATGTTGCCTTGTCGGCATCCAATATAAGCATCGGCAGTTGCCAACCAAGGTCTACCTAAGATTAACGAGTGTCCATCTAGCCGGTTCTTTGGATTGATAACCAGGAGGTCAGCAGGGTATTCCCAGGAATCTACAGATACCATTACATCTTGTAGTGTACCCTCTGGCTTGACTACCGATTGGTTGGCCAATTCCAATAAGGTTGTTGTTGGTTCTAGCGATGTAATGCTAAGTTTTTGACAGGTGGTGGTTGTTAGGATATTGATTGTTGCTCCCAAATCAACTAAGGCATTTGGAAACAATTGCCCATGGATTTGCACTGTCACTATGGGATTTCCTGGGTCTTCATATTTTACAGGTGTTTCCATTCCTGATAATAGGTCAGATAAAGTACCGACTATTTGGACAGTTGGGTTGGTGGTTGTTCTCCTCTTTGGCTTCTTTATGCATAATTCCTTAATGGTTTTTACATATATAGGGATGTCTTGGATAGCTTGGAGGAGAAGGATTTTTATACACAAATTTTTTAATTCTCCCAGAAGATCAAAATCAGGATTTTCTAATGGGCACGGTATGATTAATCATTCTGGGAATGGTGGAGAGGAAGTTATTAATTGTTGTTGATTTTGTTGTTGAACCTCCTTCTCTTTTTGTAATGTTTTTTCTACAGGTAACGAATCTTCAATATGAACATTATTGTTTCTCTCTGTTTCTACTATGCACCCAGACTTTAATTTAAGGTCATTACACTCCCTCAGTTCAGTTTCTAATTCTGGGGGTTCCATTATTTGGACAGACTGAACTGACCTATTGTTTGGGTTTGGGTTGGGTTGGGCTAGGAGTTGTGGTCTTAAGTTGGTTTGGGGGTTTGTATAGGGAGCTGGCAGTGTAGGTTGAGAGAGAGGGATTGTTCCAGCTGGCTGATTTGTAGGTCTTTGCTAGTTTGACTGCCAAGCCTGACTCTGTGAAGTAGAGGGGGACCATTGTGTTGGATAAGTATTGTTTTGCCAAAACGGTGGGCAGAAATGAAACCTTGGACAATTAGTTTGATTTGTTTGGTTTGGCCATGATGATGTGGGGAGTGGATGTTGTGACCAATTGGGGAAAGGTGTTTGATTTTTTCACATTCCATTATATTGCTGAGCATTTTATTGAGGGGGCTGAAAAGAAGAAAATGGATCAGTTGGCATACTTGATTGTCGTGGCTGCCATTGTCGGCGTTGATTAGGTAGACATACCACTTCTGATTCTTCTTCTGCCTCCTTATAAACTGCGTTTAGGCCAGGAAGCGAGGGACATCCTTCTGTAGGGTGATCTTTCGTGTAAATGGCACAAACTTTGATTACATCTAGTGGGCACTCTTTGTGGCTGTGTTTCTTCCTGCATCTAGGACATAAAACTGCCAAATTTTTCTCTGATTCTGCTTGCTTTTGTTTGGCTTGCATAATGTCGAACTGCGTTGTTAGAGTCCCTAGTATATCTATTTTAAAATCTTCCAGTAAGTTTCCAATCTCTGCACGCATTACACCTTCATTGGAGGTCCTATTGTCCCGTGTAATCATGTCACGTTCTACTGATTTTAGCCTTGTGTTGCCCCTTGAACTCCTGATACACAAATCAATGATGTTAGCATATCTTTCTTGATATATATCACCTTTTCCCATAATATTCAATGTTTCAACCCATTGATCTTTCATTCCCCTAATTAATGTAGTTTTCAGCACATTATCAGGTAAGGGTAAGGATGCATAAGGAGATCTCTGAAGATTGTATTGAAACCGTTCCACATATTCTTCCAGGGTTTCATTTGGTTTTGCTGTCATTTGGAATATTTCGTCTTTTGGTTCCCGAGACCTGCAATAATCTTGATATTTCTTTAAAAACGCAGCTTTCATCTGATCCCAATCAGTTATGACACCCCCACCTAACCCCATAAACCATCGTAAGGCTGCTCCTTTTAATGTGGAAGGAAATAGTTTTAATTTTTGGGGATCGGTGGTATAATCATACCCCCTACATAACACATCAAATTCAAACAAAAATGCATCTGGATCTTCTAATGTTAAGCCATGAAATGTGGGAATATGTTGAAGGTGAATGGCTTTCATAGGTGCATTAATTGCAATATCTACTATAGGATATTGCAGCGTAGAGGTTTGCTGGGGTGTCTGCTGGTTCTGGTTTTGGTTCTGGGCCATTTGGTCAAAGATGTGCCAATATCCTTCTGGGATCTCAAGGGAATTCCTAGGCTGACTAGGAGTAGGAATGGCCTTCACAGCACTTCCCTGGTCTGGAACAATAAGTATTCCTTGTTGACCTACTGTTTGAGGTGATTCAGGACCTTGGTTTTGAACGATTTTAACAACACTTCCCTTATCTGGACTGCTTACTATTTGGACTATTTCAATAGGAGATTTTGGTTCTTCTACTTCTCTTGTTTCCCCTTCTCCTTCATGGAGATTATTAGAGTTCCCTTCTTGAGGGGAAATTATGCAGGGGTTCTCAATTTCTTGGGAATCTTGCTCAATTCCCACTGTTTGACTATGTATCTCAGCAAAGGCTTCAGATGGTGACTCTGTGGCCTGAAGGGAACTAGTAGGCTGTCTAGAGATAACTTTCCTAGGTCCTACTGATGGCTGAGTTTCAGTCCTTTTAAGGATTTCTTCAATAAAATTTATCTACCCAAGGGTCACCGGTCCCTTAGGTTTTTCAATTTTAGGAGGAATTTTGTTTTTCTTAGCTGGTTTATTCATTCAAGAAAACAAGCTTTCATTCCTACCTAAAGAAAGAAGCTTACCTAATTCTGCTATGAAGCGGGCTGTGAGCAAGCGTGTTTCTTGCCCGGTGCACAGGTTCTTACCTTCCATCTTTAATACCCAATTCTTCGCAAGCAGAAGAAAATCAATTGTGCATCACTCCTTCGAAATGGCATACACTCTCCTTGGCAACGACGCCAAAATGTTGGAGCATAAAAAGGTATCTTTTAAACACCTAATTAGCCTACATTAATTATCAATCCGGGAGTGACTTTTTATTTCAAGAGTGTACTCTGTCTGAGGTTGCAATTAACTAAGAGTAATGCTATGAAGATGTAGTACAGTATTCTAGATACAAGAGTAAACGGATGCTTGTAAAGAAATCTAATCACATGAACATGAACGAAAATACTTTAAAATCTTAACTACTCATCCTACAAAACATCAATCAGGGATACAGTAACAATAACTCATTCCCTTAGAAATCGATGCAACTGAGATCACACTGAGACAAGATAACCAATCTGGGAACTTGGAAGCAGTAACCAATTTCCTCTACAGTTGTTGGTCCTGTTATTTAAGCAATCAAAATGAAATCAAACTTGAACTAATTGCTGATGAAAATAACTGAAAGGAACTTCTTCTAATAACAAAAGTTGGAAAGGAACAAAAACTTGTAATTCCTATGTGTACACAGCAACTGTAAACAATCTATCTGCTAATCTGAATCTACAAATCAGAAATGAACAATAAACAGGAATGGAACAACAAACATTAATTGAACAACAATTCTAAACTTAACGCAATTAGGCAACTAATATTAATACTTCAACCCTGTCGACAACCAATACTATGAAACAGTCAATCAGAATGAATCATAAACCAATAGAACAGCAACTAGAATAGAACAGCAAAGCTTTATAAAAGATAGAAGGATAAATAAAAAAGTAAATATGATTCTTGCAAATGATAGAATAGAAGTGCAATTCGTTAACGCTCACAACGAATCCGAATTCAATCCAACAACAATCAATCAACTCTGCAATCGTAATGAATCTAAACACAACTATCACACAACAGTAAGCAAAGGATAGAAATACAAACAACAGGGTAATTCCACCAGGGTCGGGCCCTTAGCACCAGTGAAACACTGCTAGGTTACTTCAGAACTTGAGAGATGAAATGAAACACGTCTTTTATATTAATCGAGCATAGAGTATTACAGAGACCGCTCCCTAAAGCCGAGAGTCAATAAAACACAATATTACAAAAGAAATGTTTTGAATCCAAGAATCTCCGATCCCCCCTAATCACTAAAGTCATTGCCTTATATATCAGACTCTGATAGACAAGACAAGGAATAAGATGAGGCTTGAACAGTGATCCCTCAGGATCGAAGGATCCTGAGGGATTCGCTTCCCTTCTTTTAGCTATCACATGATTTACTTTGACCAATGCCGAGTTGTCCCCTGCCTTTTCTTAGCGATGTGTTCAAATTTCCTTGTCCTTGGCAGGATTTGGTCTAACGCTGGAGGAACAACAGTTGCATTTATCTTAGCCTCGCCTTTGGTATAGCTATTCACCTCACCTAATTCCTGTTTTTATCAACAAAAAGCATTTTTTAGTCATATTTTTACAATAAACATAAATCTTTACAATTCTACCATAATTCTTGTAATAAATCATCTTTCTAAGGTAAAAAGGATTATGTCTAAAGTAAAAGAATGAGAAAAAACACAGTGATTTCATACCTTTTGCACTGCTCAACACATTCAACAGATAAAGGTTTTGAACAATTGAACAAGATATTAAATGCTCAAAGATCTCCACTTGTAAAGGCTGGGATAGGCTATGAAGGAGAATCTAGTAAGTCTAAGGTAGAGTATAATAAGGCAATCAATTTTGTAAAAGTTGTCATATGAGATAATTATAATTCTCATCAAGGCGAGAAAAAAAAATTGGGCAACACTTCAACATCAAATGAACAGCTGCAAATAAACACTACTGAGAAAAACCAGGAGACAAAAGGAGTGAAAAATCAAACAAAAAACAAGCATAAATCATATTGCTTCAGAAGACAAAATTTTCAAATATCTAGATGGTTATATCCCCAAACATCACCCTCTACCAAATACAAATATTTCTTCTATGGGTACTGCTACTGCTGTAAGAAATTTGGACATAAAGCCATGAACTGTAGAGCTTGTGTAAAAAGATTTTATTTTGGGAATTCAAAAGGAATTAACGATAATAATGGACTCACACGTGTATATACTCCTCTCCATAATTCTATCGGATTTTTTTTATTGTCACAAAATTGGACAGAAGTCATACGAATGTCATATTAGGGACAATAAATATTCATCTAAGAATAACTATAGAACAAACAGATGCATGCAATAGAGAAAGAAGATTAATAAGTGTGATCTAGTTCTATATGCTCAAGATCAAAACAATCAATGGTATGTGGACAGTGGCTGTTCTAGCCATATGATCGGAGACATAAGAAAGTTTGTAACCTTGGATGAAAAGAAATTTGGTAATTCCGCATTTGGAAATGATAAAGCAGGGAAACTTAAAGGAAAAGGAACAGTTAGTCTGAATAATGGAAGAGGAAAGGCTCAAGATGTATTGTTTGTAGATGGTCTAAAACACAATATGCTAAGTGTAAGTCAATATGCGACAAAGTTTGTGAGGTCCTCTTTAGAGCTCAAGATTGTGAAGTCAGGTCAATCACTATAGGAAAAAAAATGGTTAAGGGGGTTCGAACAGAGAGTAATGTATATATCATTAAAGACGAGAGTGAAGGATGCTACATAAAGAAACTTGATGAATCTTGGCTATGGCATAGAAGATTGGGACATCTCAATTTTGATCAAATCATCAAACTAAACAAGAATAAAGTAGTTAGAGACCTACCAACAATAAATAAGCCCCAAAATACTATATGTAGGTCCTGCCAAATGGGCAAACAAACTCGAACATCATTTAAAGTCAAAGACCAGTTGTCAAGTAGTAAGCCTCTACAACTAGTTCACATGGATCTACGTGGGCCTTTGAGAACATATGCCCCAGGAGGAGGAAAATATTTCATGTTAATAATCGACGACTATTCTAGATTGACATGGGTGGAATTTCTTAGATACAAGTCTGAAGCATTCAAAATATTCAAAATATTCAAGGCACTGGAAGAAAAACAAACAAGATGTAAAATAAAGTGCATTAGAATAAATAGAGTAGGTGAATTCACATCAGATGAGTTTTTGGACCTGTGTAATGAATTTGGGATAAAACAACAATATATTGTTGCAGATACACCTCAACAGATTGGAGTTGCAGAGAGGAAAAACATATATGGTCAGAAAATAACTAGAGCTATGATGTAAGAAAGAAACATCTCTCAAACCTACTAGGCAGAGGCAGTACATACAACCGTACATATCCTCAACAAGGCACATATCAGACCAAATTGTGACAAGATACCATGTGAACTATGGCACAGGAAACCAACATCAATTAAGTATTTCATGATTTTCAGTAGTAAATGCTTTATAAAAAATAATGATGAAAAATTAGGACTAGATTTGATGAAGGAATATTTTTAGGGTTCTCATAAAAAATTAAGGGATACAAGTGCTCTAATAATAGGCTGCATAAGATTGTGGAATGCATCGATGTAAGATTCAATGAGGAATCACAAGATAAAATCGAAAGCACAAATTTTATTAACCCTCTAGATCATCATCATTGTGATGACCAATATAGTAAAGAGAAGGATGAAACATCAGAAGATACAAATATGCACTCAAAAGGGCCCTCAAGACACACTCAAAAGAATCATCTAGAGAAAACAAATTATTGGAGACAAAAGTGAAGGAGATCAAACAAGAAGACAACTAGTAGAAAAGCCTGAGGAAGTTCATCTAGCTATGTTGTCACAAATAGAGCCAAAGTAATTTTATGAGGAAAGTAAAGACAAAAATTGGATCAATGTTATGAATGAAGAGTTAGACCAAATTGGGAAAAACAAAATTGGGGAAGGGATCAATGTTATACACCTCTCACTCAGAGTTTCTGCAGCAGACATTTTTCCGCATTCAGAAAGTTCTTTTGGAGAAGGAGCAACATTCAAAATCCTTGGCAGCATTCTAGCACTGGTTTTGGAGAAGAGCAGCATTTTGCATCTGAAGGTTTTCTCACTGCTCATTCTTCTTGCAATTTCTGAACTTTTAAATTCTGCATTGTTAAGCTGCTGGAAAATAGTTTAAAGAGGGTTTTTGAAGATATTTATGAGTTTTCACTGAAAATTTCTGAGCTTCTGGACTGCATTTCTCTGCTGCTGGGCTATTGGAAAAATTTCTAGGTTTGATTGGCAATCTGCTGTTGCATTTCAGTACTTCAAATTTGTACTGTTGCCCCCATTTGTGCAATTCTAGAATCTCTCTCTGCTGTTTTTAAAAAATAAAAAATAAAATAAAAATAAATAAATAAAAATATTTTTTGGCCTTTTGGCCCCCCTCTTTACTCCTGCAACTTGCGATTTTTTATGCCTGCAACACACCCCTTATGCTCTTCCCTTACACTACTCCCTCAACAAAAAACCGGCCCCTCACCCGGCCGCTCCACCCTACCGCACCCTCAACCTACAGCACACCACACTATACGCTCTCATCGCACTACCCAAACTCTTACCTCCGCCCTTTTCCACTTACGCGCCCTCCTTATATGCTCCTATCTCCCCTAAAATCCTACGCGCTCTACCCAGCTTTGCTATCCTAATGCTCAGACCATTCCCCTCGCCCCTCTCAATCGATCATCCCTCATCCCATTGGCCCTCCCCCTATCCTACATACCCACCCCCTACGCTACCCTGCTCCCCTCGTAGTCCACGCTTCCCCTTCTCTCACTCAAACCTTGCTCCCACGCTATCACTCCAAAACTCCACCTCCGCTCACACTCCACGCCTTCCCCTTCCCACCTACCCGACCATACCACTCCAACTCATCTCTGCATTTTAAATCACTCCCATATAAATATAACGCCCCTCCTTTTAAATTAACTCCCCCTCCCTTACATTTTAAAATTCGACTTCCTCATATTTAGTTTTTAAATTTTTTTAAATTAAAACCCCCCCACCATATAGTTACCCCCCCCCCCCCATTTTTTAATAAACCCCTCCATATAATACCCTTTTTTTACCATCCCCTCCTCAATTTTTTAATTAATCCCAAATTTTTTTTAATTAATTAATTAAAAAAAAAAAAAAACAGCAGAGAGAGAGGAAGGACATTGAAGAGCTGAGAGGATATGGACAGCAGAAATGAAGAAAATGACATGTGAGCAGATGGACTTAATATATAGAGAAATTTGCAGATTTGACATTGTGTGATTTGTAGCATAAGAGTGATTTTCTGAAGAATTTTACATTTGAAGACAAGTTTGCCATCATTGCAAACCAGCTCTTTGAAAAAAAATAAAAAAAATTCAGCTGCCTTAAAGGCCTCTTGCACAAGTGTTTTTGCTGCACATTCAAATATTTTTGCAGAGATATTGACATTGTATTGTGAGTGGAATTTGCCTCTTCATTCATAGTTGGAATCAGTATTTGAGTTGTTGGATTGTTGATTGCCCTCCATCATTTGAGGAGCAAACTTTTTACTTTGAGAATTCTTTAGAGTCATTTGTATTTGTCGCATCACATTGTAAACGGGTGCATTTTCGGTTGAAGCCGACACCCTTTCATTTTTTGAGCCTAAGTTGTTGAAAATGGCCAAAATCAATGAGGCATTAGAGTTGTTGAATAGCCTCATTCATTCAAATGTTGATGATATGATAAGAATGAACAAGCATGCTCTTTGTAACATTCAAAATTGTTTGCTAGATGCACAAGAAAAGATTGAGTTTTTGCAGTTGGAATCTCAGCTCCAACAAGATGAACTTCAGCAAAAGAGTCACCATTCTGAACCTGTTTCTGTTCAGAAGATTGTGAAGGACTCTCATCAGAAGAAAGAAGAAAAAGTTGCAGTTGATTCCCATTCAGTTCCTTGTACTAGAGTAGATGTACATGCAGATGCAGCAGTTCAACCTGCACTTCTCAAGCCCATCATCAGACCTTGGGAAGAGTTTGTCCACAACAAGCACCGAACTGGTCTTGGATATGACAAGGATGTGTCCTTTCATATTCTAGACTACACCAAGCCCATCATATTTTAGAGTGCCGGATTCCTATATGACAGTTCACCTGCAGCTGTTCCAGATCCTGTTCCACTTCCACAACAGATTGAGAAATGCCAACACTGTGATCGAGTTGGCCATATGAAAGATCACTATTTTGATCTTCATCCATGCAAGCACTGTGGTCGGCACACCCATTCTTCAGACAGATGCTTCAGACATAAGCCTCCTGCAAGAACTAAGATTCATCTTGGATGGATCGCTTCTTGGCAATGGGCATCAGCAGCCAAGAAGATGTTTACGACACATGTTAGAACTTGTTCACGGATATTGAGCAAACTTGTAGTTGAGTTTTCGCCATCATCTCACCTTGTCCCTGACAGGGGGGAAAATGGTGGTCATGTACAAGCTTCGACGACAGATCAAGCGAGCCTGAGCCACAATCTCTCATTCCATGTTCAAAGTTGTAGCCAGCAGTTCAAGCGAGCCTGAGCCACAATTCGTCATTCCGGATTCAGAGATGTAGCCAGAGACACGGATGCCCATGAGCATGCCTTCGGTTGGTGGACAACCTTAAACCATCATCTTTGGTTGGTGGAAAACCTAAAACCACCACAGGTAGTAGACCTCCCTTATTTTAGGTCGAAGGTCTCCCTTTCATATATGAGGAACACTTCCTCTAGCAGAAGCCTTTAGCTTAGCAGCCTTCAGCTTCTTGCCAGCTTTGGTTGAGTTCCAGGAAATGCTTCAAGCATTCCAGAGTTGTTGGTAATCCTAAAACCATCACAGGTAGTAGACCTCCCTTCTTTTAGGTTTAAGGTCTCCCTTTTTTATGAGGGACAATTCTCCTGGCGTACCTCTGCGCCTTTCGCGCCTTGACTCACACATAACCCTTCGGATTAAGGGGGGATGTTGGAACACCTAATCCTACATGGGTAGGTGTGGAATATGAAAAGTCACAATGGAGTCCAAGTGACCTTGGAATATGAAACCAAGAGTCACACCATTGTACTATAAATGTACATCTTTGTATAATGGAAAATAAGAAAGCTACACGCTTATCCTTCATTGTGTGTTGAACCCTTTGTGTGTGTGTGTTTATTCCTCATACACCATGTGTGTGCTTCAACATGGTGTTTAACACTAACACCAAGATCTGTTGGAAAGAATGTCATTGGCACAAAATGGGTATTCAATAATAAGATGAATGAACAGGGTCAAGTAATTAGAAATAAATCCAGACTTGTATGTAAGGGGTATTCACGAATAGAAGGTCTTGATTATGAATAAAATTTCGCACCAGTCACGAGAATGGAAGCAATCATAATGTTTTTGGCTTTCGCATGCTACAATGATTTCAAGGTGTATCAAATGGATGTGAAGTCTGCCTTCCTAAATGGTGACCTAGAGGAGGAAGTTTACATGGAACAACTTGAAGGTTTTTTGTTATCGAATAAGCTCAACTATGTTTGTAGGTTAAAGAAATCTCTATATGGTTTCCAGGTTGGACAAGTACCTTCAGAAACAAGGGTTCAAGAAGGGAGGAGTTGATAGTAATTTATACATAAAGGCTAATGAAGATGAAATATTAATCGTGACTGTATATGTAGATGATATCATGTTTGGAAGCAATAAAAAGGATTTGATGAAGAGATGAAGCTGGAGTTCGAGATGTCAATTATTGGAGAACTTACCTTATACCTAGGGCTTCAAATCCTACATAAGGTCGAACGAATATTTATTTCACAAGAAAAATACCTGATATGTACATTAAAAAGGTTCAAAATGGAATAATGTAAACCGTGTCAGCCCCCATTACTACTGGATGCAAGCTATGTGCAGATGATGGGTCACTAGATGTAGATCAAAAACTTTACAGGTCTATGATAGGAAGTTTGTTATATCTGACAGCTTCTAGACCAGACATAATGTTGGCAGTCGGACTAGTGGCAAGATATCAATTTGTTACCTAAACAAAATCACCTGTTAGCAACCAAGAGGATATTCATATACCTACTAGGAACTACAAATTATGGAATATGGTATTCGAGAGGTAAATATTTTACACTGACAACATATACAGATGTGGATTTGGCTAGCTGTGTGGATGACAGGAAAAGCATAAGTGGTGGTGCGTTCTATCTAGGAGAGAGTCTTGTGGCATGGCTAAACAATAAACAAACATCAGTCTCCGTATCCATAGCTGAAGCTGAATATATAACAACTACAACTTGTTGCACACAAGTGATGTGGATGAAACAAAGACTTCAAGACATGAAAATAAACTTTAGTGAGCCTATTCCTATCAGATGCGACAATAAAAGTGCAATAAGCATGTCAAAAAATCCTGTGCTACATTCAAAGACCAAGCACATCCCTATAAAATACCACTTTCTTAGATAACAAGTAGCTGAGAAGGTAGTAAAGATGGAATACATCCCCACAAAGGAACATATAGCAGACATATTTACAAAACCGCTTGCTAGATAACCATTTGAATACCTGAGAAACAAGCTCAGGATAGTGTCTATAGATAATGCTCATTAATATGACCTCGAAGGGAGAATTTAAAAAAAAAAGGAAAGGAGGGGGAGTTGAGTGCACCAGCTAAGGGGGAGACTACAATTGCAGAAAGAAGCGAAGAAGAGAAACTAGTTGCTTATACATTTATCATAAATCAGAAGCAACATGATCAAAGACATCATAAGAGTATGAGATCAAGCCCTCTTCATGACAATCACAAGTAACATCTATCAGGTGCACTTATTATTTTTTTATGCGATTTTTTTTTAATGTACATATCCTGCATGAAAACATGTAAATAAATAAATAGACGAATAAATAGTAGCAGTGTTAAAATTTTCAGATTGACTACATGAAATTCATTAATCTATATTCATGAAATAAATGATAAATTGATGCAGGAATTCTGCTAGAAAGAAGATCCCGCATATAAGAACACAACTCCTTCCCCAACTCTGAAAAATACTCAAAGTTTCTACAATAAAATCATGGAAAACATCTAACTTAATTAAACATGAAGGCGAAAAAAGAGTCATACAAATCAGCTCAACATAACTACATTAAAATTCTGTGGCCAGATATTACATTGGGCGGCCTCTTGGCTCTTTGCCCATTAAACCACTCCTCACTCACTCCCCTCAACTCTTCAACTATTCAAGTGTATTCTCCTCACAAAAAACACTCATATTTATACATAAATAATGAATTTAATTCATTCCAAAAATCTCTCCACCTAATCCTCAACTAAATCTAATTTTTAGGTGTGGACTCAACAAAGTCCCGTACATAGAATTCCTACTCCTAATTTTGCTCCTAATTCTATTTCTCTCATATCCTTTTAATTAATAAAAGAATATTTACAAAATCCTCACTTTTATAATTTATCTCCTATTTTATTTAAAAATAACAAATTAATTAATAAAATAATAAAAATGTTACACCCCCCTTTATTACATATTTAAAAATGAAAAATGGCCTTGATGCTCCTGCATCAGACTCCCAAGGTTAAAATTAATCATGATCGCCTGATCATGTGTTCGGATCTGTGTATGCCTGGATCCCATATCTTGTGCTGCAACTTCCCACTTGTCGCTACTTCTGTCTGTTGTTCTTCTCCAGGTTTCCCCACTTTATGCTGCATCACCCCACTGACTAGGCTTTCACAATCTTTTGCTGTATTTCTTTTGTTGCTTATTCTTTGTTTTACTGCTACTGGCCTCTTCCGGGATACTTTCATCATCATACGCCTCATCAGTTCAATTTCTCTGTCTAATAGATTTTCTCCAGCATCTGCAATAAAACCTGTACTCACAAAACAATTGTTAGAATAAAAAAAATAAGGCTTCAGTGCCCCTTCTGCTGCTGTTGGAAACATTTCAGTATGCTGCTATGAAATTCCCTTGTCCATCAGCACATCAGTATGCTGATTTAAATCCTCTGTGAGACTATCAGTTAGTCCCTCCTCCACATCATCTGTTTGAAAAATGTTTCCCTGTTCTGTGTCTTTCAGTAACTCTTCCTGAACATAGATCCTCTGCCTTTCCAACTCTCTCCTTTGAAGATCTAACTTCCGATATAACTGAAAAATTTCAACTGGAGTAGAACTCAGAAATTTTACACAACTTTCCATACCTTCCTTTGCTATTGACCAATCGTCAGATGGTCCTCCTTTCCCTGCTTCGATATTCTGCCGAATATTTCCATAAGACCCCTCTGTCTTCATTTCTTCCTGAGATCTTTCTTTCTCAGCATCATTCTGAACAGACTTCAGATTCAACTCTTCCTCTTTAACAAACTTCAAATTTTGTTCAACACCCTGTGATATACCTGTCATCACACACAAATCATTAGTCTTAAAAACATAAGACCTTGTGGTCTCACTGGATGCTTCAGTCGACATCTCTCTTTGCTGTTCTGAATCCTTCATTTGATTAAGTTCTTCTGTAGTTTTCCCTTTTGTCTCATCACTACTTCCATTTTTCCTCTAGCAATCTTCCCGAATTTTCCTGGTTTCAACATCATTACATTGTAAAATTTTGTCAGTAATCCCATTAAACAAATACACTTGTTTACCTCCTCGGAATTTTCTTTCAGCATTTCCCCTTTGTTCCTGTTCCATAATAGCTTCGACTTGCTGTCTTATCCCAAACAAGAAGTCATTTGTGATTTATTCCTGTTGTAACCAATCACCACATTCCTTCTCTGAAAGGAATTCTCTACCAGACTTTACCTCAAGAACTTCATTCTCCTTCGTGACAGTTCTATCAGACTGTTCATCGCCTTTCGCACATCCTGCAAACATACATAAAATGTGAGAAAAATTGCAAGGCTTCATAGCCTCATCTGTTTCTCTCGCCATCACCTCTTCAGATGCTTCTGAACTATCCCAATAGTTCATGAGATTCTCCTCACTGATCTCTTCACCCAGAATTTCGCCATGTTTCGGGCCACAAATGGAAACATCCATTTTCAACTCAGCCTCTCTGAGTTCTTCACAACTCAGCATCTACTCGAGCTTCCTAAGCTCCTCCATCAACTGTATTTTTACCTGCTTTTCCCTTCTTGCGTGTAGTTTCTGCCACTTCACCTTCCTTTTCATGGTCCAACCATGTGTCTGGTTTCTCATATTTTCCTGCAACAACTTCATTAACAATTCCAGGTGAATTGTTATCTCAGCCTTCTCCCGCTCATACTCTTCATCAGATCTCCGAAAATGACTATCAACAGTCATCTTCCCCTCCTTTGTGAACTGCATCCGTTCACGTGTGGACTTCATTTAAGCCACTTCCTCGCAATTCTTCGCACTTGTCATGCAACTTTCCTGCTGCGCTTGGCTTCTCTTTGTCTTGGGACCAATCCCTGGCAACCTCTTGCTACAAATTTGCTGCAACAATACTCTAGCATGCATGTGTTACAACAGCCAATTATAGCGGACAAACCCTGCTAAACTCACAATCACACTCTCTATGTGCATATAAAAATGCATCTCAATGAATTCCCAAATAATTTTAAATCTGCAACTTCAACAATCCCAACAATCTGGCAATCTACATGAAAGAAAAATTTGATCTCATGGTTATTATAGACCAACCCATCTCCTTGTGGAAGCTTATTTTTATCACAAAAACCATATAACTCAAACCCATCTCATGAATTTAAATCAATTATTTGAATTTTAAATAATTCAAATATAAGCTCCCCTTTCCCTTATAAGACTTCGATCCACATATATCATTGCACACGGAAGCTTTTTAACATATGGTTCAAAAACCAAACCCAACAATCTACTTTTTTTCAAACTTCAAATAGCATTAGAACCCAATCATACCCTCATAAAAACCTTCAGATGTAAGGTGTCTTCATGAAAATCTTTTCATGATGTTAGTTATGCAAACTTCTCAATTTCAAATGTCGAATTTGATTAATTAAATTCCAAGGCATGTAATTACTACCCGCAACTTATTAACCCAAACAATCTTGATTCAAGTATTCATGCACCTTTGCTTTTCCACGTAAAAAGTTAGATATTCACTAATCAACCCAGCGCATACGGGATTATACATTCCCACATCTACTAGCATGCCAATTCACTTCTAATCGACTTTGATTAAAGTACAGTCAACGTTGCCAACATATATAAGAACGGTTCTAGTTTCAAAGTTGACCTTTAGCATTTATAATCACACAACCATTTCAATGTAGTGATTTAACATTCAACCAATGTATCAACGGAAATAAGATGTCCGACGATAACTTACCATTTGCTTCCTTGTCAACTTAATGTCTCTGTCTCTGCGCGTGGCATTTCCTCACATTCCCATTCTTTTTCAATTCCATCCAAACGAATGCAACCTCACCTTATCTGCGCCCTTGAGATTTCATTCCGGCGTTCATATAACTCTGTTCAATGCCTTCACTTCATTCAAGTTTGATTAATGCCTCATGTACCAGCAACTATGAACGTTGCACATACATCAACTTCGACCAACACCAGTTTCAGCAGCGTGATGCCACTGTTTTAACACTACTTCCATCTCTTCCAGCGCTAGTTCTCAACTTCAAAGCCGCTTCACATTCCACTGCAAAATATTTCCACGATCTGTTCATGGTTCACTTCCGGTTTTTCTTCATGTCGTCCTCACTGTTTCAACACAATTCTTTAGCGATGTTCTTAAATCCAAATCGATCATCACAGCAAAGAAAAAACTCCACTTAAAAGCAGCTCGAATGTTTTTCTTAAGAGAACAACTGCATATACATTCATATGAAATGAAGAAGCAATAAAAATCACTACAAATTCTATGTTAAACACAGTCCACCATCACAGCAAACAATCAAAACCTCATATCGACTTTTACAACACAGAAGTCGACTCTCATAGGTAAATCGGTGGACATATATATATATATCGATTTGTTTTCATTGCCCAACACAGGAACAATCGATGGCAAACTCTAATTGATTACCACAGCAACGTCCAACACTTATATCAACCGCCGCACAAAAATAATGAGTTCTAATATACAGATCAACTATCATAGCAGCGAACCCAACTTAATCATATCGATTATTCCAGCAAACAATCGATGACCATATTCATTAATCATAGCAAAGATCGTATAATCAACAAAAAATTGCAGTCCAAATGTTACCTTTCAGCATGCTACACTTGATCATCATATTCACTGAATGGTTTCACGCTGGCCGAGTCCTTTAACACGGTTTTTTTTTTTTTTTTTTATGAATGAGACACAGTTACAGTTGAACTCGCTGCAGACTCTACTCCTGAGGGCGGTCCAAGCCTGCGCAGAGGCTTGTTTCCTCTACATATATTCCAGATCCATATAATTCAAAGAATCGATGACTGTTGTCATCCAATCAAACGCTGCTTTAGGCGATTTGTTCACCGCTTCAACACGCTGTATCTGACAATTCATGCCACTCATATATAATGTAAACAGTGGATACACTTCTCCATCACAATGATCAACACTACAAACCAATGCAAAGAAAATTTCCATGAACGTAGAATATGTTGTCCATCCATATTCTAATGCCCGCAGCTCACAAGAACGTCGAATGGTTATAGCCTGGAAGAAATTAATCGATTGTTGCAATCAAACTTAATTTTTTTCCGTAAACAATCCTTTGAAATCACCCCTGCTTTACCATGTTACAATTCACAATCGAATCCTCAACAGAGTGTATACTGGCATGCTCTGTCCGGATCTATGGCAACCCGTGACAGACAGGACTACCATCTATCCAAGATTTCTTTTCAAATTGCAGCAAAATCTAATTAAAAAAATGTAGAAGTAGGTCCATAATCAGACATGAATTCCAGGACAGAAATGTCTATGCAGGTTTTAAACTTTCGGGACATCAAAATTAACAGTTACGCAAGGAGGACCGAAACCCCAATTAACAGGCGGCATTCAACATCACACAAACATCACGAATTGTAACTGTACAGTCAAGCCCTGGAAAATCTACGACAATGCGTCCTCTCGCACACCCCAAATCTTATTAAATCTCCTCGGCAGCAGATACAGATTTCACCAGTTTGATAGCCGCATCAAACGCAGTGTCGTTATCATAGACCCTACAGAATGTCGACTACAAACTCCGATATGGCAAAAGAGCCTTCAACAAAAAAAAAAATCTCCAGTACATTTACAACTGAGCACACGTGATGAGCTCCAGAAATCCCAACTACAATCAATACATTCAATCACCTGCAATGCTAGATCACTCAATCACTCAGCAATCTCAATTACACACAGGCCTCTGATCCTGTGCTCTGATACCAAAAATGATGCAGGAATTCTGCTAGAAAGTAGATCCCGCATATAAGAACACAACTCCTTCCCCAACTCTGAAAAATACTCAAAGTTTCTACAATAAAATCATGGAAAACATCTAACTTAATTAAACATGAAGGCGAAAAAAGAGCCATACAAATCAGCTCAACATAACTACATTAAAATTCTGTGGCCAGATATTACATTGGGCGGCCTCTTGGCTCTTTGCCCGTTAAACCACTCCTCACTCACTCCCCTCAAATCTTCAACTATTCAAGTGTATTCTCCTCACAAAAACCACTCATATTTATACATAAATAATGAATTTAATTCATTCCAAAAATCTCTCCACCTAATCCTCAACTAAATCTAATTTTTAGGTGTGGACTCAACAAAGTCCCGTACATAGAATTCCTACTCCTAATTTTGCTCCTAATTCTATTTCTCTCATATCCTTTTAATTAATAAAATAATATTTACAAAATCCTCACTTTTATAATTTATCTCCTATTTTATTTAAAAATAACAAATTAATTAATAAAATAATAAAAATGTCACACCCCCCTTTATTACATATTTAAAAATGAAAAATGGCCTTGATGCTCCTGCATCATCCATCTCAACACCCAATAACGAATTGCCCTTGGTCTGATCTATATTGAAGGTGAAGTGCAAAGTGGTAGAGAATGGGAGATCGAAAGTCATCGACTTTATCACAAGGGTAGTACTCCAGATCGAAAGTGATGAGCTTTAGTTCTCCAGATTTGGGGATTTTTTGATGACATACCAAAGGTCACATCCATACAACCATATCAAGGTCAATGTTGAGATCATTCTCATATAGATATAGGTCACTGATATATAGGGTTAATATCATCATCACTATCCATGGAAACCGAATGGTTACAAAATATGTGATTTTGGTTGGCTCATTTATAATTATTACCCATTTACAGTAGAGCACAGAAACACTAAATATGGCCCGAGCAGAGCCTTTACAACAGGCAATGGAATTGCAGCTACTTCATCGATAACCAATAGCTCCACTTGAGAAAACTTTTCATAATCTTGGGGCTGGATATACTGCAGAGCAAACAATTGTAGTTATCATTCATGCTCCAATATATTAATATACTTTTTACATTGAACTGAAGAAAGGGAAACAAGCAAATGCTAGCCATCATACAATGCTTTGACATAAGAGTTTTAAGTGACATACTTGAAAAAAGAACTCATCGACTGATATTTATAATCATTTGAGTTATTCAAGTTAAACACAATGTCAAGAATCAAGATTCAATAACCTCTATTATCTTCATCACCCAATACAAGATTTAAATTTTTCCCAAAGAAACGCTTATTAATTTGGCAGCCATTATTTCTCCCTGCTTTAAAAATCCTACATTTAAATGAAAACAAGCATTGCATTTCAACTAAA
Source organism: Pinus albicaulis (assembly GCA_034641835.2). NCBI lineage: Eukaryota > Viridiplantae > Streptophyta > Pinopsida > Pinales > Pinaceae > Pinus > Pinus albicaulis. The sequence continues at coordinate 150,319,943 of CM076575.1, forward strand.
AAAATCTATTAGTGTTCAAATGTACGTGTGTGCATCACTTGTGTAGGGTATTCCTTTTCCACTTTCACATTATCCAAGAATGTGTGCAGTATAGTTCATATTTTTTGTGATTTAGATTATCTTGAAAAAGGAAAGGTAAATTATTTCCCATGGAAAAAAGAAGGTTTTCCATTTTTACTACTGGAAATGGTACAAAAAAGTTCCATTTCTACCCGAAACTCCTATGAAACAGGAACCAAATAAAGGCCATGTCCTCAATGGACATCATTTGGCTTTGAAAATGGCCATTGCACAGTGTTGTTTCTTATATTACATCACGATAGTTTCTTAGGTCATTTCTTGTTTCTTGAGATGAAAAAAAACCAAAGAAATTGTGAAGATCCTTTCAAGAAATAAATGACCATTTCTCGATCATATCTCAACTATTTTTTATTTTATTCAGTGGTTGCTTACTTTGAGAGAAATTTGACACTTTTATAAGGAATATAACATAAAAACACAAAATGGGAAGGAATTGATGAGGTATATGACCTTTAGTTGTTGTAAATTAAGAATTGATAATACACGATGCATGTTCTGTACTACAAACTAGATTCCTTCCTGGAGTTAGGACACAGAGTATTGAATCAAAGTTGTAGTTTCTAACTTCTTGTATTGGTTCATCAATCTTGAAATTCGGACATTGCATGTCTTCATTGCTTCATGTTTGAATAATTTGCATCATATCGTACAATAGGAAATTAGGAATTATGATTATTATTACTTTATGGATCTGTTAAGTTACTTTTAAGTTTGCATGGTTTAGTGCGAAATTATTCTAGTGTGCCCCTAGGCCCAGGTGAAGGAATGCCAAGGACTGAGAACCCTAGTTTTTAAATGGTATTGTTTCTTATACCCAAAAACCCTCAACATCACTTCTTATTAGTTCTTAACAATAGTGTTGTAAACAATTTGAGAATTGATATAGCAAAATCTCGCACTTCTCAAGATAAAGTCCTAAAGCTAAAGTGTGATACCATGTGTAATTCAATAGCCCCATTTTCACCTCACCAACCTCTTTTCACTTCGGGCTAGCTCTCCTCCAACTCAAGGGGGGTTCTCCCTAGTAGATGTTATGGATCTAATGGCCCAACCAAACCAAGTCAAGAGCCCCCTAACTCTCTATGTTTACTACTATCAATCAAAATATTGAACAATAAGGTCAGACATGCATCCTGAAGATAAAATTGCCAGGGTATTTTTGGGTAATTTCAAAGGGAAAGTCCCCAAACACATATAATCAAGGAATTATAACGTGATTTCAAACATTAAATATCAAAAAAATCGTTTAAAGGATATTGAAAGGAAAAAGGTGATGGAAGATAGAAAGTTCCTTACTTAAATTCTCTAAGGATTTTTCAATAGTTGCTCCAAAAGCTTCACTTCAAGGTCCTTCAAGATCGTCTCCAACAATGCTATACCATCAGCTTCAACAATGTTGCTCCAAAAATGTCCTCAAGGTCTTCACAACAAGTTTACTAGAAGTTGCTCCAACAATATATTCAATAAGGTCTTCATTGTCAACTCGTCTCTTGTTTGGGTGCCTTAATGTGCAATGACATGTTTCGAGGACTGAATTCAATGCAAGGCATATTTGAAACTCTAACTCTGTCTTCCAGTGTCTTATTAGAAATTATTTTAGTTTTCATTTTGTGTTTTCAAGTTAGATATTTTTTTCAAGTTTTTACATTTATAATTTTATTGCAATGTGGCAGACTGATCAGGGCAGTACAGGAACAACCCCGAGATGGGATGATCGTGGAAAGAGGCCAGCGGAAGAACATGTAAAGTGCCAGCATTGCTCTATCTTCAGGTATTTTAGTTATTTACATAATTTAAATAATATTAATTTTGTTCAAATATGCAGACACCTAGCCATGGTACGCCTGATGATTCCCTCTTTGAGGAAGAGCTTTCTTCATCCCTATCTCCAGTGTTCTTGTTGCAAAAAAAGGCACGAGATGCAAGGTCAAAATTTAATACTTTGATAGACACACCTCAAACACCTGAAACAGAAGAGAGGATACAACATCTTATGAGGCAACTAGAAATATATCAGGTAATAATAAAAATTCAAAAGCATATTTTTTTTGTTCTGCATGAGATGAATTGTGATAGTTTGATTTTTAATTTTTACATTGACTAAACTAACAAAAAGTTCTTTTGTATGTAGCGTTTTCTGGCATTTGCTGAACCCGGTATTGGTGGTAGTGGGACACAAGGGCAAGAGATTGCCCAACAACCCTCTCGTACACCTTCTACTCCTTTAGGTGCTAGCCAAGAAACACACCCTGCCCAAGCAGACACCCAGCCAACCGCTGAACGTGTTGGCAATGATGAGGCTAATATGGCCAACTACATTATTGCGTTTCCTGGAGCTACACGTGTCAGCTCCACGGGGACCATTAATGGCACGTTTTTGGTGAACGATGAAGGTTTCCCTATAAAGAACGTACAACTCCCAGGTAAATTTTAATATTTTAACTATTTCATGTACTTTATCTAAAACATATTTATCATGATTTTTATTTTTAAATTAATGATAATATCTTTTTTTTTTTTCTGTGTAGGAAACAATGAGTTCTACAGGTTTTTGGAGAGCCATGCGTTGGTAATTTTTGGCCCAACCATACACACAGGGTGGAATTCCCAAAATTCCAACCTGAAAAAAGAACTTCTAGATTATCTAGAAGCCCTTTTTGGGGTCGGCACATTTGACAGAACAGCGGTGGCTTGGGTAGCCGGCAAATATTTGAAATATACCAGGGACACCTATAGGACGTAAT